>CM077161.1:134283785-135779954 GCA_039583875.1 Platanthera guangdongensis | reverse complement strand
TTGATTTTTCTAAATGCTTTCCACTTTCAAGGCTTTTAGAAAAAGACATTACCTTTTATTTTTGACAGAGTGTCTACATGCCTTTGGTTTTAAAAGCAAAATTATTAATTTCCTATTTGATCGCACCTGATTTATCAGTATTTGAGATATTGTGCAAGTAGTTTTGGGTATTGTTTTGTGTTTGGCTTTCTCTTTCGCTTTTTGTTGTCCGAGGTTCTTCTGGGGTTTTGGAGGTGTCTAGCGTTCTTGGTTGTTGGGGTCATTTTTGGTACTGTGCCTTAGTCTATTGTTGCATATTTCAGGCAGGAATTCAAGTAGATAGAGCTATTAGAGACTTAGAAAATTTACCGCACCAACCTCCGTTAAGGCAGTTGGTTCTTAGGACACGCGGGATTTTACCGCCGTTTTATTTTCTCTTTCTAAAATAGCTAAACTTCGTCGGCTTTTAGAAAAAGACACACTTTTATTTTTGAACAAGAGTGTTACAGCCTTTCGTTTGTTTCTTTAAGCTTCTATTCTTATTGATCGCACCTGATTTTAGTCACCATTTGAGATCATGTGTATTTTTTGTTGGGCGGTAGGCTGTTTTAGGACAACGCCGAAACAAACATTTTCACCCAATATATTATGCTAGTAAACACACTTAATATGCACAGGAGAATTATACAACTACTGAAAAAGAACTCCTAGCAGTGGTATTCGCCTTTGACAATTTAGACCATATTTAACATTATCCAAAGTGGTAGTTTATACGGATCACTCTGCACTTAGATATTTGCTAGCCAAAGCGGAAGCAAAGCCTCGTTTAATCCGATGGGTTCTTCTTTTACAAGAATTTGATCTAGAAATTAGGGATAAACGAGGAGCGGAAAACGTAGCGGCAGATCATCTTTCACATTTAGAAAACCCACTACGATCAATGTTAGATGAATCTGAAATTTCTGATACATTCCCTGAGGAATCATTATTTGCCATATCTACCAATATACATCTAGATTATCCATGGTTTGCAGATTATGTAAACTATCTTGTGGCTAAGGTCCTTCCAAAAGACTTTTCATATCAGCAGAAAAAGAAATTTTCTCTGACTTGAAATATTACTTTTGGGAGGACCCTTTTCTTTTTCGGATATGTGCAGATTCTGTTATAAGAAGGTGTTATCAGCGGAGGAGGTTGGAAGATTTTGAGCAGTGTCATTCAGGTCCTGCTGGTGGTCACTATGGAGCGAATCGCTCCGCTAAAAAGGTTCTTGATTCCGGGTTTTATTGGCCCCTTCTATTCAGGGATGCCCAAAGGTATGTGCTTTCATGTGATTCTTGCAAAAAGCAGGTAATATTCTAAATTACATGAAATGACTCAAAAGAGTTTATCCTTGAATGTGAAGTATTCGATGTGTGGGGTATAGATTTTATGGGAACATTCCTAGTTTCGTTTGGGAATAAATACATTTTGGTAGCTGTAGATTATGTATCAAGGTGGGTTGAAGCGCAAGCTTTGCCTACTAATGATAGTAGGGTTGTAATTAGATTTTTGAAATCCTTATTCGCACGATTTGGCACACCACGTGCACTTATTGCACGTTATAGGGGGTTCACACTTTTGTAATCTACAACTAGACAAAGTATTAGAAAAATATGGAGTTACACATAGGATAGCCACTCCGTATCACCCTCAAACTAGTGGGCAAGTTGAAGTTTCCAATAGAGAGCTTAAGAGAATCTTAGAAAAATCTATAGAAGGGAATAGGAAGCAGTGGTCTAGGAAACTTAAACGACTGTTTATGGGCTTATAGGACCGCCTACAAAACGCCTATAGGGACCACCCCCTTTAGATTAGTCTACGGTAAATCTTGCCACCTACCTATAGAATTAGAACACAATCATATTGGGCAATACGCTCCTTAAATTTTGACACTAGTTCTATAGGAGAGAAGCGTAACTTCAACTTAACAAATTAGATGAGTGGAGAATATGGCCTATGAGAACTCCCGGATTTATAAGAGAAAACCAAACTATTTCATGACCGTCACCTTCGTAAACCCAAGGTATTCCAAAAAGGTGACCAAGTCCTCCTTTATAACTCCAGATTACGTTTTTATCCCAGGGAAGTTAAGGTCTAAGTGGTCCGGACCCTTTAAAGTTAAAAGAGTCTTTCCCTACGGTACCATCGAGTTAACTCACCCCGAGAAGGGAGATTTTAAGTTAATGGTCACTGACTTAAACCCTATTATGGTGAAACTCCATGGACTTCACTCGTCTAGAGACTTGCCTCCGTCTAGATTAGTTTCATATTAACTATATAGGTATTTTTAAGTATTATTGTTTTAAATATAAATTTAATTAGATGCATTGAAAATTAATGAAAAAAAAAGAAGAAAAGAAATTTTTTTATGAAAAAAAAAAAAATTTCCACCAAATTTTTTATGAGGAAAAATTTTTTTTGGAGAGGCACACGGCTAACCACACGGCCGTGTGGGTGGCCGTGTGTACATGACACAGGCTCAGGCCCAGCCGAGTGGAATTAATTCGGCATAAGGTCATTTTCATCCCGAGCACAACACGGGTCCGCACCACCCGTGTTCACAGCCGTGTGCATCGGTCTCGACGATCGTCGAGACCGATGTGTCGAGACACCGAACACGGGCGTGTCTGATTAAACACGCCCGTGTCTCCTACCTACACGTGTTCATGTACCGTGCCAGCTGCGACACGGGTCACCACACACGGCCGTGTGTGTGGCCCGTGTCCCCCTGACGCGCTGTCCCCATCCAGTTTGACCACACGGACCGAGGCAGGCCCGTGTTCAACGAGGCCTCAGATCCCCTAACACGGGGCACACACGGCTGTGTGCGCACCCGTGTTTCCATTACTTTCACGGACCGACGCACCCCGTGTTCACACGAGGCGGTTGATTCGATAAACGGGTTCAAACAGCCCGTGTGGAACCCGATGTAGAACATGTATAAAAGCCGGCGTGGATTTTTCCATTGCTCAATCCAAATCCTCTCCCAGCATCAATCATCCCGTGCCTGATCACCAAGGCTCTATTTTCCAATTCTCGCCCCCTTTCACTCGCATTTTTCGCACTATGTCATGTCTTACGGAAGAAGTGGAGGTCGCCGTCGCCGACCGGAAATTACAAGTCTCAAGGAGAGGCGGGATGCCGCTGCTCCGCTAATTTTCACCGATGCTTCAACACACCGCCGCGTTCAACCGAATTGCAATCAAAAAATTCCGAGACATACGTATTATTTGATTGGAGCGTGCTTGAGGAGATCAACTTAGCTGGAGATGTCAGGGGGTTAATCTCTGTAACAGGGTGGGATCAGGTTTTTGCCATAGAGGAGTTAGGCTTTAGGGAACTCACCTTAGAGTTCCTATCTTCATTTTATTCCAGCTTTAGGCCTAATTTCATCGACGCACCGCACGCGCCCGAGGGGGATAGTTTCATTTCGAGTGGTGGCACATTTTATACACTCACCATGCTCCAGTTCTCCCAATATTTAGGGGTGTATGAGGAGTCGTTCCTTTTTAGTGCGGCCTACCCCGAACTCCAATTCGATCTCCCCAACCGCGATATGGCCGGTGGTATCTGGCGCCAGATTTCATTTGACACTGGCGCCTACGAGGCCAAGAGATCCAAGGTATCTAAATTGATTTCTGCCGCCCTCCATTACGTCCACCACCTCCTCAGCCACACGTTGAGCGGTCGGGGCGAAAGCTCCGGAGTTGTCAGTAGGCAGGATCTGTTATACCTCTACAGCATGACATCACGATATCCTCTACATCTCGGTTATCTTCTAGCCCAGTTCATTCTCCATCAGGCTGACACCCCTCGTATACGGTCTATTTGCGTAGCACCCTATATTACTCGCCTCGTGAAGAATATGGGCATATTTTTAGCTCTCCCCCAGATGAAGGTGGTCGCAAAGACCGTGCCTATCATGATGGCTAGTCTTCGCGCCCTCCGCCTCGTCACTGCCCGTCAGGGCCGGGGAGGGGTTATATATTCTATTGCTCGACGTGGACCGCATGTACAGGACGACAGTGATGATGAGATAGATCCTGACCTCGACGTGCCATTGGTGCCTCCACCCGTTCCACCTACGCTCATGGCGAGTCGTCTACTGCACCCCTCCACCTCAGTCTCGGTACTCGCGCGAGTTCAGACAGTTTTTCGAGACCGAGCTCTCGCCGCGCTTACAGGACATTAAGGAGGCACATCAGCGGACCGAGGATCTCCTCACACAGATTAGAGACCACCTTGGGATCGCCCCTCGCCAGCCGCCAGCTCCAGCACCGCCTTCCTTCCCGGACGATTCGACAGACCACCAGCTTACTTCTGATATGTATCAATGTAGTTCTATCTTCATGTATCGTATCTTGTATTTTTTTTATATATCAGTGTATTCAGTTCTGGCAGCTCTTATATATCAGTGCATTCTATTACAACTCCTGTTTCTTTACTGTGCTCTTCTACTTATTATGATAGCAGTTTTTTTTTCTTATATCATCATGAAATCACTCTATGTTCGTTTTTTTTTTGCACTGAGGACATTGCAAATTTTAAGTCTGGGGGTAGAATGGTTATTCATGTGGTTACAATTGATTATAATCTGCCTATCATAATACTCAAGTTTGTACCCCTACAAATTTTGTTGATCTTTTAAGCTCTCATTATTCTTTCATTTGGGATTATAAATATTTAATTTACCTTCGCACACTGCTTAAAAGGAATTGATGTAGACTCATAGAGTATTCAACTTTGTTGATTTTGTAATTAAGCATAGAAATTTTTTTTAGCTTAATTTTCTCTATATAATTTAATTTTAAGATTACTCCTCTATATTTGTAACTATCCAACACTTTATTTTAGAAAATATATTTATCTATAATAAAGTGAGTCGATGAGTGTAACATTTTTATAATTTGGTATTAGGGTTTTAAAATTAAAAATTACTCCCTATTGATGTCTAGGACTCACCCTCTAGCATTCCTCAAAACATTACATAAGTTAATTAGTAAGGGCGGAAATGACTTAGGCCTCCTATTGGATAGCTTGAGCCTTGTTATCCCAACACCTTTAACATGATACCCTTGCACACCCAATTTGAACCTAATCCCCATCCTTTTGATGCTCTACTATTAAAATTCACCAAGGCCAAATCCCTACCTATTAGCACACCTATCATTGATGCCTGCTTGGAATGATTTGTTCATTGTGATATGTGGCCTGAGTGCGTGTATCCTTGCACCCACTTGGAATGATCCCTACTTTGAACCCAAAAAAAAAGACATAGTGATATGTGGCCTGAGTGCGTGTATACTTGCACCCACTTGGAATGATCCCTACTATGGTCCCTTGGTTAAAAATATATATAAAAATAGAGTGCCCTTCAAAATATGGGAAATATACAAATTGCAAAGCCTGGGGGTGTTTACAAAAAATTGAAATATGTTAAGGTATCTTCCAACATAAGGCTCAATCAAGATTTAGGTGTGAAAAATTCATCGAACTTATCCTTGATTACCTCACCTTTAATCTTCTATCCTAAGCCAAAAAGGCTACACCAAAATTCAAGTCCTAAGGATCCAACCTTACTAATTCTAAATCGTGCTGTGATGACGGTGTAAAAAGGGTAAGCTCATGATTATCAGTAAGAGTACTTATAAGTTTTGAAGCACTAATACGTATCTTATAGAGATTGTTATTTTCTCCTCATATTTGTTAAAGATGACTATACTTTTATTTCTAAAAGTGAGTGAGAGATAGTTAAAATGATATATTAGAGGAATTTTAAGTTAAATCTATATTTAGAAAAGTCTGCTAAGTTATTTCCTATGCGATTACATCATCAAAGTTCTCTTAAATTCATAGCAACCAGTGTGCGGAGGCAAAATTATTTGATGGTAACCCAGGTGTTTGAATTAGTTTGCTTAGGGACAAGCAAACATCTAAGTCTGGGGGTATTTGATGTGTACGATTATGATAGGCTTTTTACTATCATAATTGTAATCATGTCCACTATTTCCTACCCCTTTTTGTGTTGATTTTATGATAATAGTAAAGAAATTGTCGTATCGTAGATAGAAGAGCATATTTAGAAGTCTTTGGCAGTTCTTGTAATAAACTATTTACTGAGCCTATCATTTTTTCTATTGCAGGTAATGCCAACCAATGGACCTAAAAGTCTCGGAGCAAACAGAGGAGTTCACGGAGTCAACATGGCTGATGACAGGACGAAAATTTAGTGCACACGGCCAGACACACGGCCGTGTGTCTACCCGTGTCCTATGCACCTGGAGCTGAAGAATTTGGCCGCAGACGATGGAACCTCACACGGGTATGGCACACGCCCATGTGCCTACCCGTGTCATCTTTGCACACGACTGCCAACCAACCAGTGTCTGAAGAACACGGCAAGACACACGGCCGTGTCCATACCCGTGTCATCTGACACGGCCCACTACCATACACGCCTGCTCGTGGGGAACCGCCCAGGAACCGCCTAGGAACCGTCCACACGGCCTGCCACACGGCCGTGTGCGACCCCGTGTCCGACCTGTTTGCAAGGGAACTATAATTTTCCTGTAGAAAAAAATTGTTTAGAACTTTTGGATCATTTCTGGATTGGAGAACTACTGGAGGCCGAAGGGGAGCATTCAAGACAAGGAGGATTGAAGGGTATTCATATATATTTTTTATTTAATCATTAACCCTTTGAATCCTTTCTTTCTCTTGATGATCCATCTTCAATTTATGTTTTAATTTGCATGAATTTCCCTTTGAACATTCTAGTAATCATGTATCACCTTGTTTATGTTATATTTGTAGTATTTTATTTGTGTTTATGCAATCAAACAAAGAGTTTAATCCTCCTTATGAATTATTTATTTGTTTTACAAAATTTGCAATTGGCTAGATTGAGAAATTGGTTCTTTGCAATGCTTTTGGTATGTTCATTTTGTGATGATAATTCCCTTTGTAATTTCAAACTTAATGATCGAGAGATATTTTGTTTTGAAAATTAGAACACGAATAAAAGGATTCATGTTAATTTAGCGATAACATTCATGAATTTATGTAGTATTAAAGGTATTTTTCTTAATGCGAACTTGAGTGTTGTGAATTGTTCGAGAGAAAATTTACTATCTTAGGTTTAGATTTGGAATTGCTCGAGAGAGAATTTTGATGAAAAATTAACCTTTACATTGCACAAATTTAACAGTATTTTCATGTCATGATCGCTTAGAATTGAGCTAGTAAATGAAATTATTCATGTAATTATTTAAAAGCTTCATGTTTTTATCGTTTTTTATTTCTCCAATACTGAATTATCCAATTGGTCATAGTTAGGTTAATGTAGTTACATATCACTTTTGTTTAGAGGTATGATAATAAAGGGAGGGTGAGTACGAATAGTTGAAACGACCCTGTGGAATACGACACGAGATGTAGATTTCTCATATATTACGATTGATAGGTGCGCTTGCCTGAATGCTAATTCAATCTAGTTTAAGTCCATCTACATAATTGTATTAGAATGTAGAATGAAATCGCATTAAGTTATTACTTGTTAGCAAGAAAAATCATCACCTCTGCCCAAAAGGATAGGGGCACGTATGCATCTGCAAGTAATGTTCCTGCAGATTCAATGAGGGTTCTGTTTTTTCCTTTCTGCTACCCCATTTTGTTGAGGAGTTCTAGGAGAAGAGAAATAATGCCTAATACCTTCCTCCTCACAGAATCTTTGTATGGGAAGAGATTCAAACTCAGTACCATGATCACTTCTAATCAATGCAACTGGAGTAGAATACTCAATCCTTATGCTCTTAAGAAAGTCTGTAAGGACTTTAAAGTTATCTGACTTGTTTCTCAAGAAGAACACCCAAGAGAATCTAGAGAAGTCATTTATAATAACTAGAGTGTAAGACTTCCCTCCTAAGCTTTGTACAGCAATGGGTCCAAAAATATCCATATGTAGCAAGTACAGAATCTTAGGTGAGTCACTCTTATTAATTGACTTAAAGCTATTTTAGTTTACTTGCCTTCTTGACAAGCCTTGCATAAGATTTCCTTCTTGTATGGACCAAAAGGCAATCCTCTGACAAGGTTGTCCCTAGATAGCTTAGATATGTTCTTAAGGTTAACATGACAAAGTCTCTTATGCCAAATAATATTGTTATTACTAACTTGATTGAATAAACATAGTTCTGAACTAGCAGAGTTAAAGTTTACTATGTATATATTCCCTTGTCTACAACCTGTTAAAACAGTTTGATTATTTGAAGAAATAATACATTTCGAATTAGTAAAGCAAACCTGATAACCTGCATCACATAACTGACTTATGGATATTAGGTTATGTTTAAGACCATTTACATATGCCACTTTTCTGAATGTGACAGCTCCACTGTTGAAGTCTCCATAGCCTTCAGTTTGTCCAAAACTGGAATCTCCAAAGATCACTCTTGGACCCAGCTTTGCCTTGAAATTGATGAGGCTGTCCTTACATCTAGTCATGTGCTTTGAGCACCCACTATCCAGATGCCACTTATTTTGAGTGATAGGATAGTTCTGCACCTGCAAGGAAATAAATTAGATGTTCTTGACCCAGGTCACATTGGGTCCTTGTTTCTTTTCATAAGAAAAGTTGGAAATGTTAGAACATTCAGGTTGGCTTTTATACCCTAAGGGGTGAAATCTTCTGGGAGGAATTATCCATTGGATGAATGAGTTGATATTCTCCCTAGGTTGATTAAAGTATATTATACTTTCTGTTGGAGTTGAAGTTTCTGTAAGATTAATCTGGGATCGACGAACTCTGGTATGTTCGTTGGCCTGAGTTCAACGAATTGGGATAAGATCTTCGATCTCTGCTCGAAGAATGAAAGTATTCATTCTCAAGGCACCAATATCGTCGATCTCTGGTCGATGAACCCGACTGGTTTTGTCAATCGTGGATCGAAGAATAACTATTATTAAAGTTGTCATTCAGAGTTCGTCATTCTGCGGTCGACGAACTGTACATGTTTCGTCGATCTGGGTTCGACGAAATTCGTTGAACATTATTGTGGTTATTTTTCTTCTTGTTCTTAGATTTTTGTTTGAGTTCCATTTGTTTTAAGACTTCATTTACTTTATTTACTTGTTCAATATTCTTCTTACCATTATCTGAAATGAAATTTACAAGTTTAGATAAATGATTCTTCTGGATTATTGGTATTTCACTAGATGATGCACCTAGTCCTAGTTTACTGTTATTTGCCTTAGTGTTTAAAGTACTAGTTATGTCTAACAGTTTTAAACTTCTACCATTAATTGATTCTTCTAATTTCTTGGCTTTGTTTAATTCAGTTTTTAAGAAAGCAATTTGTTCATTTGCTAAGGTAAGTTCATCTGTTAGTCTAGCATTTTCAGCAATGTACTTATCTTGTTCAGTTAAACTTTCTCTGAGAAGTTTGATTTCCTTCTCAGAGCCTATTAGATCTAAGCACATATTTTGAAATTCAGTTTTAAATTCTTTTAATTCGAAATCATAGGATGTTATTACTTGATCCTCTACAGATAGAGATCTTTCATCTTCTGAAGCTTCATCCTCTAACTGACTGCTGGAATTATCTATTGCCATTAGGCAAACTTCCTTTGCCTTCTCTTCTTTCTCATCATCACTGGAGCTGGAGGATGATGTCTCTTCCTCAGTATCACTCCAGGTTTCTACAAAAAACCATTTCTCCTTCCTCTTGTGTTTGCTGGAGGAGGGCTTGCTATGAGGTGTTCTTCTGAAATCCTTTTATCTTCTCCCATCCTTCTTCTGAGTTTATGGACATTTTGAGATGAAGTGTCCAGGTTTCTTGCATCCAAAACAGACAATTTCCTTAGATGGAGTCTTGTCATACCTTGGCTTATCATCTTGCCTTGATGACTTTCTTCTGAAGTCCTTTGCCATCTTGAAGAATCTTTTGGCAAAGAGGCTCGTTAGCTCTTCATTGATTGGAGTCCCTTCACACTCATCAACAGCCTTGAATGCAATGTTGTGCTCCTTCCTGATAGGTGTTAGTCTTCTGTTCAGCTGCTGCTTCTCTGGTCTTCATTAATTGTTCATAGGATTTTAGCTTTCCAAGAAGTGATTCAGTAGAGATTTCTGTCATGCTTCTGGCTTCTCTGATTGGCCAGATTCTTGAATCCCATGTGCTAGGGAAACACATAAGGATTTTATCATTGACTTCTGTCAGAGTGATGTCCTTGTCCATGGTCTTTAGCTTTATGATGATTGAGCTAAGCCTGTTATACATGTCACTCACTGACTCAGCTTCATCCTTCTTGAAGTTCTCATATTGAGAGATGAGATTGGATCTCCTATCCTTTCTCTCATCAGCAGATCCAGCCACCATCTGATTTAGAGAATCCCAGATGGCTTTGGCTGAAGTGCACTCATCCACCTTTTGAAATATATCATCAGACATAGTCTGAGCTAGAATATTCATGGCTTTGGCATCTGCAATCTTGGCCTTCTTCTGAGCATCTGTCCAATCTGGAGGTAGAACAACACTCAGATTTGTTGAAGTGGATGGGGTGGAAGCCACTGGAGTGTGTGGTCCTGTCAAAATTGAATTGAATATGTCTTCACCAATAGAGTTCATATAATGTTTTATTCTTGCCTTCCAGATCGCAAACTTATTCAAGTTGCACACTGGAGGTCTGGTGATTGCATAATCCTTGTTTTGTGTCATGATATAAAGTATAAAAGGAACAAGATTTAATCAGAGATTATCTTAGGATCTTGGTTAGTCCATGTGTTAGCCTGTTAAAATAAAAATGACCAACCTAGCTCTGATACCAATTCAAAGAAAAGGGAGAGTAATCTCTGGTTAACTCTAGTGGGGGGGGGGAAAGAGTTAGTTAAAATTCCTTTGCAGCCTTTTACAATTATAAAGTCAAGTGATAAAATAGGTGATATAATAATAGCTAAGAGAAGCAAAGACAAGCAACAGTAAGCTACCACAGCACAAGACAAAAAAAGGAAAACGACAAACACACAGACAATACAAGAAATTTATAGTGGTTCCCCAACTGGGTACATTCACACTTCTACCACCCTGGTAGAAATCCACTACAGGTTTTGATCAGGTGACTGCCATCACAATATCTATTTGAAGGGAGATATTGCAACCTTTTGAGCTTTTGATCAGGTGCCCAAAAACCAAACTCAAGTCTTTTGGAAGGTGAATTGTGAACCAGGTTAACTTTTGAAGGGAGTTAAAACCCTGTACAGTGGGATGGGAAAGAAAGTGATGTTAGTCTTCTCTTTTCTCAAACGTACTTTGAGAAGACTTTGTGTGGATTCCAGATCTTATCAAAGCTCCCCCTAAGATGTAGAGTTGTTCAAGATTTAGAAGCTTTGTCCAGGAGTGAGTAGGTCTTCAGCTTGTGCAAAACATATCCAGGAACTTTAGACAAATGAATCTATATTGTCTCAGCAAAAATCCTGGAAGGAGGAGATGAAGAAGACTCTTGATCAATTTGTGTTGTTCTTCTTCAATCTTCTTGAGAGCAAAGTGAGAGATGTCGATTTCGAGCTGTTGTGTAGTTTTCTGCTCTTGCTAAGAAAATCTCTCTGCAATTTTTGCTCTGAAAGAATTATGTTGCTCTTCCCAGTTTGTGTATCCTTTTCTTAAAAATATTATTCTCTGTGTATTCTCTGAGACAACCAACCTTCCTTCAAAATTTGAAATACTGCAATTAATGCCTTGCTAGAAAACTGGGAAGGAAAACGGCTATCATGACTATCATTATTCGTTTCCCTAACTATCCCGAGAAATATGTCAAATAAATCCTCTGATGAATACCATAATCAATACTGCCAGGAACGGCTATATCCATAGGAAATATAAGCATTGATTACTCAGGGAATTTATGACTTAGAATAATAATAAAGAGGGAACAGATAAGGAAAGAACAAAGAACAGACAACTTACAGAATTCATTGACCAGAGAACAATTTTCGTCGACCTGTACTCAGAGAACGTCGACCTGAGAAATCCTGTTCGTCGACCTGAGTTCTGCGAAGCAAAACACTGAATATAAACAACTGATTATGTGCTCCAAGAATGTCGACCTGAGAATCTGTTCTGCACTCAAAGATCGTCGACCACAGAACTTGAACAAACAGAATTAGTCAAACTGAGAACCAGTCTTGGAAGAAAACGTCGACCACAGAACATATCCTTCTGATGAATATCGTCGACCTGATCTCTAAGTTCGTCGGGCTGAGCTCGACGAACGTCGAACTAATTTCCAGACAACTGAAAAACTTCTAAGTCTTGAATCTGAAGTCCACATCAGACAGGTCCATGAAGTTGACACTTGGGGGACTGGCCTAAAACTTAGAAAGAAAAACTAGTGACCCTAACTATACATCATGGGTCAACGCAACCTAAGAAGTGAACCTAGCCCAAATCAAAACAGGGGTTCCAACAGATGAAGGATATGATAAAGGGGGAGAATGATGTCTGGGTTGCCAATGCAAGAAGCTCATTGGGGCTTGAACAGTATGTAGACAACATTCCTCCTATTCAGTTGTTATAGCCTCAGTTGCTCCTAATTTTATCTTTTTTGTAGGATTTACTTTTCTTGTAGGTAGATAGGTCTTTGATGTGATATCAAGACGATAAAGACCATTAAGTGGTATGAAGACTTAAATGGACTCATGTGCCCATTAGAGATGATGATAAAAGATGCTCCCGTTGAGGGGGAGCAAGTAAAACACCTGCAGAAATGATGACAGGAGATGGTCCTATTAAGGTGGAGCATGTCCAGCACTTGCTGGAACATGATCAGCCTCTTGTTGAGAAGGAGCAAGCAGCAACTGCAGTGGATCAAAGATCTTCACTGCTAATTAGATTTTCCTAAGGACAATGCACAGACTAAGGGGGAGATTATTTATGACATAGTCATAATCTTCTCCGAGTCCGAGATGGACTGCTATTGTTGAGAAGATAGTTCTGTTGTAGGAGAAGAGGAACAACCAGCTTAAGTGGATCAATGGACCACTCAAGTGTCAAGTAGTTGCAGTGATGTGTTGAATCAGTGGTTCCAACACAAGAGGTATGTTTTCCTGTCAACTAGTTTAGTCACTAGTATAGTGGAATTAATCAAGGATCAAGAGATAAATTCTCCCTTGATCTCATCACCTCCCTCAATAGATATACCTATTGAAGAAGCCAGAAAGGGGGAGATGTGTGACAATATATGGAAAAGGGGGATATGTGGAAGCAATACTTGACATGACCAGGTCATGTTGATTCAGTGCTTCTAGTGGTACTCCATTTAAGCTTTAAGTTAAGCTTTAAGTGATATAAGGAGAGTGCATATTACTTGAGAAATTGTTCAAGTGGTATGAGGATGCATTGACTTGACATGTTGAGTCAATACAGTTAAATGGAGTACATTGAATTGATATATTGGTAATTCAAGTGCCATAATCTAGCAAATGTAGTAGATATAACCTACAGCTGCATGAAATTAATATGCTTATTATATGAATGCTTCTTAGTATTGCTGTGTGTTCTGCCTTCTTCAAATAGGGGGGAGATTGTTGGGAATATTGCCCTCAATGTTCCCTAGATTTGAAGAGGCAGGCACAATCAATACTAAGAGAATAATTGTATTTGATATTGTTCAAGTTAAGTATGTGCAGGATGTTCCTTGGAACAAGTTTAGACAGTTTGTCTAAGTGATGGTGACATGTGGTCACAAGGTAGAGATGTAGAGAGACAAATATCTGTCTACGTCCACAAGCGTTGAGTGAGGGCAGCTCACTTAATGCCAGACGTCAAAGAAGGATGTTGGCAAGCATGAAATTTAGCTAAGTCCACAGGCGTTGAGTGAGGCAAGCTCACTCAACACTAGATGCCAAAAGGCACTGAGAGAAGGGGACAGTCAAAGCCTTTCAGCATTGGCAAAGAAGGAAAGTGGCTAAGTCCATAGGCATTGAGTGAAGAAAGTTTACTCAACTCCATACTACAAAAATTGTTGAGTAAAGCTCAGATAGTCAAAGCTTTTGCTTTGACAGTAAAGAAATTTGGTCAAGTGCAGAAGTATTGAGTGAAGGCTATTCACTCAATGCTTAAGCTGACAGAAAATCTGTCTAAGTATAGAAGGTTGAGTGAAGGCTATTCACTCAACGCCTCATCAATATAACAGACTAGAGGTAAAAGCATTAAGTGAGTAAGCTACACTCAACGCTTTCATTCAAAAATGCGACTAAGTGTTTTGGCATTGTGTGACGATGATTCACTTAGCGCCTGGAGAAAGAAAAACTGTCTAAGTACTTTGGGATTGAGTGATGAAGGCTCACTCAACGCCTAGTGACAGAAAGATTGGCTAAGGCAAAAAGCGTTGAGTGATGAAGACACACTCAATGCTCTCAACGCCTGAGTACGACAGAAATCTGTCTAAGTGTTTTGGCGTTTAGTGAAGCTTGTTCACTCAACTCCTATACAAAGATGTTTGATTTTTGCTAAGTACACAGGAGCTAACGTTAGCAAAGTCAACAAAATTCAAATTAGTTGCGGGAAAGCTATAGTATGTGACAAATATTGCCGCTTGCTTCTAACACTACAATTAATGCAAAAGCAAGGTAGCAGCCAACCAATTCGTGGTGGGGCCCACTGCTCAAAGAGTCGTTGATCGCCGAAATAGAAAAGGCAAGATCTACGAAGGAGAAATTAACTTTTGGGAAAGCTAGCTAGACTTCATCTTGTTCCTCGCCATTGTTGTAGAGCTTGAAGAAGGAAGTTCAAATCAACTTATTTGAAAGTTCTAAAAGTTAGCTAGTGCCATTTTTACCTGCACCAGCAAGGTCAGAGGAAATATTTGACAAAGAAGAAGCAACAAGGTCTTTACCTAGCTGCAGTTTTTGGAAACTCAAACAAGCTAGCTGGCGCCATTCTCACTTTCACCAGCAAGGTCAGAAAGATGACTTTCTGAGGAAGAAGGAGAAGCAGAGATAACTAATTTCTGCAGTCAAGGTTAGATGTGAGAAGAATACTTAGAACTGTTATTTTATTTCTCTTCACCAGCAAGTTCAGAGTATTTCTCAGAGGAAAGAGGTAGCAGCAAGGGCTCACCCTTGCTGCAGCATCTAGAAGGTCCAAGCAAGGAAGCTGTTGCCATTATCACCTGCAACAACAAGATTTGAGTGATTCTCTGAGACATCAGAGGTAGTAAAGGCTAACCCTAGCTACAGTACTTCACAGTTCCAGCTGAATTATTCTGAAGAAAAGTTTCTGGGAGTTATGAAGAAGAAAGCTTGAGGAAGTAGTGATCTCAAAGCAGGCTCAAAGAACTATTTCTCTGGAGTCGAAGGTAGGGCCTACTCAGTCTAGGAAGGAAAGTAAAAGTAGAGAAGGGTTCTGCAGGTCACTTCCAGCACTAGCAGCTACTTATTGAAGATATACTCTTGTTGCTGTGAAGAAGATAGGGCTGAGACTTTCTCAGTTCAGGAATCAGAAAGCTCGGGGACTATTTTCTTGGAGTCAAAGTTGGGATGAGTTCACTCAGTCCAAGGAGGTAGACACGGAGATAATATATCTTTTGTCATAATTCATCAAACCCACTTTCATCCTGAAGGATCCATTGGATCTGAGCTGAAGGCCTATTTTTATAAAGGCTGAGGTAGGGCTTTGTGCCCGAGTGTAAGATTTGGATGCAGATTTGAGAGTAGGACTCTGTTGAGAATCTGAGGTATGTGATCAGTTGATCACTAAGAGTAGGATCCTTTGTGGATCTGAGATAGGGATTTTGATCCTGAGGTAGGAGAGTCATTCTATCTGAGTTGTAGGATCCTTTGGATCTGAGGTAGGGCCTTTGTGCCTGAGATGTAGGAGAGTCATTCTCTCTGAGGTAGGGTTGTCCTCCCAGCCTAAGTTATAGGTCCTTTGGGCCTGAGGTAGGTGATCTTAGGATCTCTGAGTTGTAGGGTCTTGTGCCTGAGCTATAAGTCTTGGAGGAGACTGAGAGACCGCACGAGATCTGTGTTGTAAGCTATTAGGAGCCGAGATTGGAGAAGTGTCTTGTCTAACAAGCTGTTAGAAAGGTGGGAGGAAAAGTGGACGTACCCATAATATGGGGAACCACTATAAACACTGGTGTGCTTGTGTTGTGTTCTTGAAAGCAAGCTAACAAAGCTAACCTAATACACACTAAGTAAAAGATAGTCACAAGAGACTAAGAAACATATTCACCCCCCTCTAAGTGATTTAGCTATCCTTGAAACTAAAGACTTTCAGAAATGTCGCAGCATAAAACTTTAATTTGTATTTCATTAGTAAATATTACATCTCGCAAAAAGGGGGCAAGGCCTGAAAAGAAGAAAACAAGAAAAGAAAGCCGAAAAGGGCGAAAGCTTCAGGACGGAGATGCAGACTGCTCGCTCTCGTGGGAGGTGGCTCGGTCATCATCACCCGACTCATTGATTGGAAGGAATAGCTCGGGGATCAGGTCCTCAACGGTGACTTTCGTGCCATCAGCACTCAGAAAGCCAGATCTCTGCATCACCTAAAGCACATGTCTCGTCGCACTAATGGTATTATCATGCATCATTAGCTCGATCTCACGCTAAGAGTATGACCGGATATTTTTCCTCTTGTCATAAGGTGGGGGGGGGGGGGTAGGAGCTAGTCAAACAACTGCATATTCTGGGCCTTTAGCCCCCGATTCTCCTCCTCAAGATGAGCGATGCACACATGCAATTGAGCGACGGTCGTGGTATCCTGTAATAATGCACATGATGGGTGAGGGCTTACTATTCCACCATCGCGCCCGATGAGATCTTTCTCAGCAGTAGCTAGCTTCTACTTCAGCGTCACGACTTCCTTAGATAGCAGACCATGCGAGTCGCAAACATCAACTAGGTTCCGTGATAAACAAATACCACGACCTGTTGCTATGTGGGCAAGATCGATGGACCGGAGTTCGGTTCACGCGCTCTCATACGCAATGGACTGCATGGTTGCTTCGTTATAGTATGCGGCGCTGTCCCGACCATAGAGCCCAAAGGAGAAGACGTAAGCTTGGTCGGAGACGGTCTCGCCCTCGTGCCAGGAAGGGCGGATGGTGGAGATGGAGGCTCGGTTGGCATCCCAATCCCAAAGTAGTAGGGGGTCCCCGACATCATCCAACAACTTCTCTCCCATACCAAAGTTCATATGACCCATCGACGCCACTTTCTCTCTAGGTGCCATCGAGGTCCCACGGGACTCTCTGGTAACCTTCCTAGAAGTATCTCCTATGACCGGAACTCGCCCAGGAGGAGCCATGCTAACTTCCTTACCCTTGACAAGAGCTGGGGCTTTGGGGTTCTTGAGGACCGACTGTGCAGGAGAAGCGTCAGACTTTTGCTTTTGGCTGCCAGACTTCGGTAGCAATCCTGGTTCGTTATTATAGGCTACGGAGGTGGCCTCAACCCATGCATTTTTAGTGGTGAGAGCCGTGCTACTCACGTGACGCGGATTAAGGGGTAGGTTTCATGCTCACGGGCATGTAGTGGTTAGTCAAAATTCTCGAATCATCTAGTTTAGAGGGTAAGGGTGGGAAATACCATCTCCGGCGAGTACGGGAAGGTGTGAGTCAACATTCCTCCTCAAGTACAGAACATGAAAATCCTTTTGAAAGAGGAATTGGTGGAGTTTGGACTCGTGACCGCCGAGGCTGGGAGGGCGGTAGGTTGATTCCTCCTGCTGTACAGGCAAGAGAGGAAGGTTGCCGAAATCACCTGATGCAAAGATGAACTTGTGGATCCAGTGGTGATTCTTGTTGGTGAGACCCACAACCTTGAGATTATTACCAGAGAAGAAGGCAATTACATCCCTCTTGGCGCTAAAGTTGAATAGCTTGCGGAAACCTGGGATGATGAACTTGATCCGCTCATCCCGCAGGTAGCAAGAGAATGCCACCGGTAAGGTGATGGAGTTGGGGTTGAGTTGAGCGGGAACAACCCCAAAATACCACAGGGCCTGGCCACCTCTGACCATAGTGGGAGGCGAAGACCTACTATGAAGTGCCCGATAGGAATCACGAGCTCAGTCAGCGAGAAGTTGTTTAGCGATTCCTCCTTCCCCGAAAGATGCGCAATGAAGCCCGGCGAGACGTAAAGCCCTACTAACGCGTGTAACTCCTCCTCTATCAGATTACAATTCATGAAGGTGTACTCGGCAAATGCTGCGACGCACTTGGTCCGACCGTCATTTTCGCCATTCATCTCATGAGTAAAGGAAAGCATGGAAACACGAGTACAAAAAGAGAGAAGTGGAGAAAAGGGAAGCAAGGAACTATGAAGCGGTAGTTAATGCGGTAGGTGGGGGATATTTATAGAAATTTCAGGTGGGAAGGATCTGAGATGGAGGTGTGCAGATAGCCGACTAGCCACATCCCTACTTGGACCGAGGTTTGATCACGCATTCCCCCCACTCGACACCGAGTATGAGTTAATGCTATGGACAAGACTTAAAAAATAACAGATCAGTAGTCAAAAAGAAAGCCCGGAGGCGAGATCAAAAGGAAACATCTAATATATATATGCTTTCGACATGAGTCTGAGGCAACAATTTAATATTACAAATATAAATTAAAAAATAAGGGAGTAGGAAGGCGAGAGCCAGTGGACCCATTTAGGAGCATTACCACCTCCCTCGACCTCTCCTCCCCACCCTGGGTAGCATGCGAGAATACTGGAGCGCGTGAATGGTTTGCAACTCCTGCTGTGCTAGGCACAACTGATATTTGGCTAGCGTAATATGGATCCCCGGGAAGTCCGTCCTGCTGCCAGCCTCTCCTCCCAGCTCGGCCATCAGCTGTGCGTAGTTGTTTTCTAGGCAGAGAAGTCATTCCTTGGAAGAGTTTTGGTTCTCCTGAACCCGGCTATAGATCTCGTACAACATAAGTGTATGCTTCTGGAACAGCTCGGTCATTTGCCTCTTTAGAATCGTAGCGTCCTTCGGGTCACCCAGGAAAGCAACAATTAAATCAGGAGATGGAGGGGGTGCGAATTCCTCGTCAATGTCAACATCAGTTGATGAGATTTCACAGTAGCCTGCAGCTGATAGGTTCAGTCAAGCATGATTTCATTCTAGTGGGGATAAGGAGAATGCGGTTCTTTACCTTGCTCAGTATCCGCACCTCTGCCCGAGTGCCGGATAGAGCCACTAGGCTGCCCTTCAAAGGGATTGTCAAAGGTGATGTATGCCTTCCCAAGCCATGGATGTAGAAGTGTATGATCGACTATATGATTATTGACTTGAGGTGGAAGGTTGGGAACCTCATCCACATGGGGTAATATGTCCGAGGCAGGATCTAAAGGAATCAGGCGAGCAGCGGACTTGGGCAGTGAAGCGCCCTTCCTCGCGGTCCCAAAAGGAGGAGCTACAAGAAGTGTGAGTAAGAAGAGTAAGAAGAAAAGAGTATGCAAAGGATGGCTTATTGGTTGGCGGGAGGTCATAAGGGTTGGTTCGAGAATTGACCCCTGGGACTGACTTGTCACTCCATCGTCGAGCGAGAGGAGCATGGCACTTGTTTTTCCCTCCATGGTATCATTTTCCTTCATAGGATTCTCCTGTGAATAGCCACAACAACGTCAAATATCGGCTAGGGGAAAAATGGCGAATGGGGAAGCGAGAGTGGGTACCTGTGGGGTTAGCAGGCGCGACAGGGTCATTTAGATGGACCCACCCATCACCAGGTCGCGCCTGACCATCTTGGCCTTTTTCATCTTAGGGGACGAGCTCGAAGCTTTCTGAGCAAGATAGAGAGCAAACCCGACGACAGAAGATTTGGCCTCCGCTCTTATAGCGGTAAGTCGATCCTGAGCTTCCTTCGAGAGCGGCATTGAGCTGAAGGTGAGAGAGTGAGAGCCAAGGAGTCCGGGAAGAGCAAGCATCATCTACCAATGGCTGGATGTATATACATAGGGAAGAGGGGGGCACCATAAGATTCCTGCCAGGTCAGCAACCAATCACCGAACACTCGGGGTTGGATGTTTCTTTCCGAGCTCGTGCCAATCTCTAAAACAGAGGGGATTATGTACAACCTCGTATTTGCTGAGTGGCCCCCTCAGAGAGTGGATCTTTACTCCTTGTTTCTTATTGAAATGCTCAGGATAAGCATTAATCAGGTAGATGGATAAGATCCTGCCTAGGTTTGGAACTTGTAGGCAACCAAGAAGATTTTGTGAGACCACAAGAGCCCAGTTTGTCTTCTTCTGCAGAATCACTCTTATGATAAGCTCAAACATTGGCTTGCATATACTGTCATGGGAACCTGTCTTACACAGGATTGCCTTCCCAATAAGTAGTTTGCCTCTTTGGTTGAAGCATTTCCTTTTCAAGGATCCATATCTTGCACCACAAAATTCATACAAGTCAAATGCATCTACTATGTCTTGTGGTGAAATGTCTTGGTCCTTTTTTATGTCAGTAGAAGGAAGGTTTAGTGCTTGGGCAATACTTTTCAGTGTGATCTTTATCTTGACATCCCCAATCTTGGTTTTGATAATTTTTCTTGAAAATGAGACTTTTACATGAGAGTAAAGTTCTAATACTTCATCTTTTAGGATAGGAGTGGGTTCAGACAGAATATACTCTAGGCTGAAGGCTTCTAACATTTCTATAACCTCCCTAATTTCCTCAAAGGCATGCTGGAATACATGTCTAACAACTTCATGCCCCTTGTGAAGAATCTTAGCAGATTTTGGAGTCATTGTTTCAGAAAACCAAGTAGCTAAGACACTGAGAGAGACAGAATGATTTTAATGACTTTCTTTGGTTTAGGTTTCATGTTTTCAATTGAACCTTGACTATATATATATATATATATATATATATATATATATATATATATATATATATATATATATATATATATATATAATAGCATCTTCCAACGGGCTCCGCCCGTTCTCGATGCGCGCTACGGGCTTCGCTCGCCCCCCCCCTGTTCAGGCATTGAGTGCACACTCAATGCCTGAATAGGCGTTGAGTGCACTCTCAACGCCTGCCCAGGCATTGAGTGTGCACTCAACGCCTGTCCAGGTATTTAGTGTGCACTCAATGCCTGGGCAGGGTTCAGGCGTTAAGTGCGCTCTCAACACCTACCCAGGCATTATGTATGCACTCAATGCCTGCCCAGGCCTTGAGTGTGCACTCAATGCCTGGGCAGGGTTCAGGCATTGAGTGCACACTCAACGCCTGAACAGGCATTAAGTGCACTCTCAACGCCTGCCCAGGAGTTCAGTGTGCACTCAACGCCTACCCAGGCGTTGAGTGTGCACTAAACGCCTGGGCAGGAGTTGAGTGTCCACTCAACGCCTGCCCAGGCATTGAGTGTCCACTCAACGCCTGCCCAGGCGTTGAGTGTGCACTCAACGCCTGCCCCCTCCCCCAGGCGTTGAGTGTGCACTTCAGGAAAAATTTATTTGAATTTTTAATAATTTAATTCATTATTTAAAACAAATTAAAAATTTTAAAAATGCCCCCTCCCCCGTTTGACGATCGTCGAACGGGTCAACCCGTTCGACGTTCGTCGAACGGGTCGTCGAACTCCATCCGTTCGACGATCTGGGTCTAACGGGCCATTCGACGATCGTCGAACTCCATCCGTTCGATGATTTGGGTCTAACAGGCAGGGCCACTGCCGGCAGTGGCCCTGCCCACTCGCCGCCGGATAATCCCCGACGTGTTCGCCGAAGGCCGGTGACCTCGCCGGTGGGCTGCGGGCAGGCCGCCGGCGGCTCCGTCGCCGGCAACAGACGGTGAACCATGAACGCACGGGATGCAGATTGGGGTATCGGGATTTTTGGAGGCATGAACACTGCTCAAAAGGCAGATCTGGATATTGGCAGCCCCCTCTCTTGAATCCAACAACCCATATTTGCAGATGCTTGATCAGACGGTTCCCGTTCATTTCTTGGTGTGCTTCAAGAATGCTATATCGTTTTATATAATAAAGATATATATAATTTAATATATATTTTGTTGATTTTAAAGGTAATTGAAGCGCCATACTATAGATTGATCATTAAGAGTTGATTTGATGGCTGATAATGATTGTATTTAATACAACAACACATCTCATCGATATTGTTGAGACGGGGAGATATATCGCCGAGCATATTCTCAACGGTCTCCACAACATAGCTAATATTTTTTCATCTAAATTGCTCAGCACTGCTAGACCTAACTGTCCATCAAATTGATAGACCAACACAAAGGTATACAACTGGAAATGAGTCAATTGACTTAACCTAATGATAAATATCAATTAAAGTTTTCTATATAACATGCCACTAAACATATGTTTTCTAGCAGCTAACAAAAATGAGTTAACAGTACAAAGTTATAGTAACTACAATAAATAAGTTATCTGAACCAAGTTACAACAATTAATAGAGTTGTATTTAGATATCATTGGCAACATAACACATTAACATTGGAATGATATATAAGAAAGATAAACTATTCTACATCTTGCATTCCAAACTCAATTTTGAAGAAATTGAACTTTGCCTCATCCAGTGGCTTAATGAAGATATCTTCCACTTATTTGTTTGTGGGGACAAATTTAAGACAGATGTCTTCTTTCTCAACATGTTCTCTAATAAAATGATACCTTATTTTTACCTGCTTAGTCTTGCTATGTGATATAAGGTTCTTAGCAGTAGAAATAGCACTGGATGAGTCATATAATATGGGAGAATTACTTAACTTGAGGTTATAGTCCTCTAGCTAATCCTGAATCCACAATAATTGCACACAACAACTCCCTGCAGATATCTATTCTGACTCAGCTATGGATATTGCCACTCTAGTCTACTTCTTACTGCTCCAGGAAATCAATCTTCTTCTTAGGAATTAACAAGTGCCACTTGTACTTTTCTTGTCTTCTTTGCAACATGCAAAATCTGTATCTGAAAATCCTATCAGTTCAAAATTATTATTCCAAGGATACCACAGACAAAGATGTTGGCTGTCCTTAAGGTATCTCAAAATCCTCTTTACAACTGAGTAGTGAGATTCCTCAAGGCATGCTTGGTACCTAGCAAGAACACATGTAGTATATATAATGTCTGGTCTACTAGCAGTTAAGTACAATAAAGATCCAATGATATACCTATAGATAGATTCATCAAAAGGTTTTCCCTTCTCATCCTTGTCTAGGGATATATTTGCGCTCATGGGAGTTTCATGGTGGAAGTAGATTCCATCCCAAATTTCTTTATAAGTTCCCTAATGTACTTGGTCTAAGGATGAATATCCCCTCAGGTTGGGAATATTGTCCCCAAGATTCCTGATTTAAAGAAGGCCTTAAGATGACAATAAACATCTTGTATTTGATGTTCTCTCTTGTTTTGGTGTGACAAGTATAACTAAAGTGCATGACTAATGTATGATTAGACACTTGGTCACCCAAACATGACTTTGCACTTGTAATCCCTCAAGCAGTAGAATTCAAGTTGACCTTTGGACTAATTATATATTAGACATGTCGCTATCATTGGAAAAAGCCACTAAGGGCAGAAGAAATTAATGGCAAGATCAGCAAATTGACTTATTAATTAATCAGGTTTATATGCTAAAAAGTTTGATTGCATTGAGTGCAAATGTTCGACTGGATCGAAGACATCAAATTTATGTTTAAGTAAAGTTGGACTCTATTGTGTGCAAAAGTTCGACTGGATCAAAGACATCAAATTTATGATTAAGTAATTTCTTCGCTTGTCTGTGATCTATGGCGTGGGGCCCCGGCCGGACCCACCTTTATATGTCATGTGACAGGTGGGGGCGTTACATATCTTCATTGATTACTTCAATTTAAGAAGGAATCCATGAACAACTCACCAAAGGACCAAGGCCAACCGTCCACTAGCATGGAGGGTGCCTCGGGAAGTAAGCACTGATGGCCAAGGCCCAACCGCATAAGTTTATCTGTCGACACCCATCGGTATGATGACTGGCGATCCCATAGACCTGCCACACTATACTTAACCCAGGATTACGACACCGCATGACGACTCACACCGCATGCTATTTCACATCATCGTGGCACTGAAGGTGCCTCTGTGAACAAACCACTAGAGGACCAAGGCCAACCGTCGACTTATGTCTCTTTTCATCATTACCAATCCAGTGCGGTCAAACACCCACACTTACACCCTTTCACAATCTCGTGCCCCAAGGCACATAAGGGTTCATCATCAACACAGGTGGCGAACCACCTCATACAACATACAATCCACACTGCTTCCTGTAAGGAAACACACCTCACAATAGTGGACCATCATAGACTTCCTTATTTGTCAAGACTCATGACATGCATTAACCTCTTCTGATTTCTTTCAAGGAATCAAGCATCCACAACCATTATGCTTTTGCCACGGTAATTACATCCACATAAAGATAGTTCTTTTGCAAGCGTCACTTCTTCTTCCAAACCCGTTCCATTACACAAGTTACAGTCACGCCCAATGAAGTTTCCCAAACATTTATTTATCACATTCTCATAGGGCCAAATTCGCTCAAACCCCAACAATTAATCTTCTGTTTCATTACTCGAACAAAGCCCAATACTATACTAACCCGAGAGTAACAAATACAAGGACTTGGCTGTATAGCCACTTAGTTCGACCATTCCTGAGTCTACAGAACTCGTATGAAGGTGTTTAACCATCCGTTAGAAAGGTATTTGTAAGAACTATAACTTTTGTATTCGGCCCGCAACCTAGTTTTAAACCTAACACTCCTGAAATCAGCCTCGAAATCTGCTGCATTCAGAAAATTGTTTTTTGTACGTTTACAGGTAGCAAGTTTGTTAAGACTTTCCTATGGCTACAGACCTCGCATGAAGACGTATAATGACTCGTTGGAAAGGTATTTACATGGGCTATAACTTTTGTGTTTATCCAAAAACCCAGATCTGGCCGCACCATATCCGAAAATGGCCTTTAAGATCGCTGCGAGCATAAAGCAGATTTCTGCGCGCATCTTAAAGCGGAATGAACTTCATCAGTTCGTCTTCTTCCTCCAACCAAAATTTCCAAATCACATCCAGAATTCCCCCTCCCTTATTCACCCTCAAAAGGTCAACTTTCTTCACGAAACCAAGTCCCTATCTTCACATGGAAGGAAGGAATGGTCGAAGACATCTTATCTCTAGGACACAAGCTCTAGCATGGCCTTCTACTAGGAAATCTTCTTCTTATGAATCAAACTCCTTTGAGTCGATTGTTGGAGTTACCATGATGATCTGGAAGTGGTCAAACATGTAATCTCACTGCCAACGCAGTATGAGCCTGCAGGGTCGCACATAAGAGATGTGGAGAAGTTGGATGACTGACTGTGTTGGTAAAGGTTACCAATCACCGACCTGAATACGGTTGTGGGCAAAGTGTTGCCTTATAGGATCATCGGGTTGGGCAAATGTTGCCTTGGAGGGCTGGTTAGGTTTATCGTCCGAGGGTCGATGACATTAGTCGAGAATCGTCTTCTGATTCCCGCCGATCGACGAGAATCACCTTGCTGATTCTCGCCGATCGACGAGAATCGTCGAGAATCAATTGTTGATTCTCGACGATCGATTACCTTGACAATTGTCGTCGACCGCGGCTCGACGATCGTCGAGTATCATTGTGAATCGTCGAGCGCAGCTCGACGATCGGCGAGAATCGTCGAGTATTGTACTCTGATTCTCGCCGATCCAATGTGATACTCGTCGATCGATTCACGCCGAACCTGCTCAGTGATTCTCGCCGATTGTCGCCGATTCTCACCGGTTAATACTCGCCGATTCTGAACCCTAGTTCTGGGTGGTCTGCGGATAGCGATTTTCCTGGGTTTATTTATACCTTGGTATAAATAGGGCCCTTAGGGTTTATCGGGAATTAAGCATTCGGCTCGCGATTTTCTCCTATAGCAAATCGAAACCCGACGGAAGCTGTTCCGCCTCTCGCTCCGCCGATCCCGATCCCGCCGCCGGAAAGTGTTCCGTCGCCGCATTCGCTCCGCTGCCACCTCTTCTCCGGCGACTGTCGCTAGTGCTGCTCTTCCTGGCGCGGACCTAGCAGTCCGTGGATTAGCCGAGGTGCGGTCTTCTCCTTCCCGATCTTCCGTGCGACGGAAAGCTCGGCGTTCTCCCGCTCGTGTGGACTTCTGCAGAAACGTGGACACTATTCCACGTAGAACTCGCCACTAGCAAGCAGATAAAGTTTGGATCTCCTCCGTTGAGTTGTGACTCAACGCCACCGAGGTAATTTTTGCCTAGTTTTGCTAACTTTTTGATTCAATGTTCATGGCCCGATCCACATCTCTTTGGGTTTTTCTTGATGTTTTTCTTTCCGCTGCGTGCACAAGCGTTGTGCCAACCCTATAGAGAAACCCAACAGTGGTATCAAAGCCAGGTTCGGCCATGACTGTTGTTTTGGAAGTTGTGTTATTCCAATGCGTGTAAACCTAGAGATTTAGAAGTGTTCTAAATGTCTAGATTTAGTCTTGGTACCTCACCAAGAACGATTGGAATTTCGGTGGAATTTCCAAGTGTTAGAAATTGTTGTCTCCTTAGCAGTAACCATCCCTCGAGTATGTTTTGGATTTTGAATCCAACGCAGAGAGATGATCTTGTCTACTGCTTAAGTTGAGTTGTCTTTGCCTTCTGTCCAATGCATGTAAATCTGAGTATTTGGAAATTTCCGGATGTTCAGATTTAGCCCTTCCTTCTATCAAGTTGTTGATGGTGTAAGGATGTGCACATAAGGGATGCATGTGGTTTAGAATTGTTTTTCTTTGGCTGTGCACATTGATCAAATGTTGATCATGGTTAATTGTTAACCTAAAATTGAAATCCCTTCTTTTAATATTAAGCGTTCGGATGCCTTCCGATGGATGACACTCTTCCTACCTCGATCGATGAAGTGTGGGCTTGCCAAAGCAAGGTGCATTAATCTATCTTGGTAAGGGTGCGAGCGGATAATTGTGATATCCCACTGTCGGCATCGGGTCCAGCTTAACTAGGTGACCTCAAAGGTTGAGTGCCTAGAGGCATAGGGTTGGCATGCACCATATGATGGATGCGAATAAGGAGTTATTCACCAACCATACAAGAATTGCATGAGGATGCAATTGGCAAGCGTTGCCTACCTAAATAACCGCATCGTGAGAGGAACGCCAAAGCGGACTCATTGTGTTGGTGAAATACGGATCTTGTCCACTAAGAGAGTAGCTCGCATGAACTCTCCGAATTGTTAGTGAGGGCTATCATTTCGAATAAAATAGTGGGAGTATTTTTAATTGAAGTCCTAATTAGAATAAATTGTAATTGAAATTTAGGTACTGATTTTATTCTGCATAAATTCCTTTAGAATTCCATGGCAAGTGTTTCACACTCCACGCTGTCTCTGAGAGCCATCCTTGAGAAGGATAAGCTCAGTGGGACAAACTATATGGACTGGTATCGGAACCTGAGAATTGTTCTCAGTCAAGAGCGAAAGCTCTATGTCTTGGAAGAAGAAGCCCCCGAGGTGCCGACCGGGAACTCTTCCCGTGCTGAGAAGGATACTTATAAGAAGTATACTGACGATGCTTTGGATGTCGAGTGCCTTATGCTTGCCACCATGAACTCTGAGCTTCAGAAGAAACATGAGAACATGGGGTGCAAGGAGATTGACGAGCATCTCAAGAAAATGTTTCAAGGGCAGGCTCGTCAAGAGAGGTTCGACATCACGAAAGCGTTGTTTCAGTGCAAGATGGGAGTTCGAGACTCAGTAGGGACTCACGTACTCAAGATGATTGGGTATATAGAGAACCTTGAAAGGCTGGGTTTTCCTCTTGGTCAAGAGTTGGCCACGGATCTGATCCTGCAATCGTTGTCAGACAGTTATGAGCAGTTCGTCTTGAACTACAACATGAATGAGATAGACAAGACACTGCCCGAACTCCTAGGCATGTTAAGAACTGCCGAGATCAACATGAAGAAGGCCAAGCCTGCCAGCCCCATACTGATGGTGCATAAGGGCAAGGGCAAAGCCAAGGGCTCCAAGAAGACAAAGGTAGGACCTAAGTCACATCTTGAGCCCAAGTCTTCAGCACTGATGAAGAAGAAGAGCACGGTGAAGGATGGGAAATGCCACCACTGTGGCAAGGCTGGTCATTGACGGAGGAACTGTCCTTCGTATATTGAGGGTCTGCAGAAATTGAGGGAAGGTATGACTTCCGCTTCTAATGTTTACGTTATAGAGATAAACCTTTCTGCTCCTTCATCTTAGGTATTGGATACCGGATGTGGTTCTCACATTTGTACAAATGTGCAGGAACTGGGAAGGAGAAGATTGCTGAGTAAAGGGGAGGTGGACCTCCGCGTCGGCAATGGAGCAAGAGTTGCTGCTGTAGCCGTAGGAGTTTACCGTCTTTCTTTGCCCAGTGGGCTTGTAATAGAACTAGATAACTGTTATTTTGTTCCGGCGATAACTAGAAACATTATATCTATTTCATGTTTGGACATGATTGGATTTTCTTTTATAATTAAGAACAATTGTTGTTCTATATTTAAGAATGATGTTTGTTATGCTGTAGCCCAATTGTTTAATGGTCTTTACGTTTTGAACTTGGACCATCTGATCTATAATGTAGAAAATAATAAAAGACTAAGAACAAATGATTCGAACCCTACTTTTCTCTGGCATTGTCGTTTGGGCCATATCAACGAGAAGCGCATATCCAAGCTCCATAAAGATGGACTTTTGGACTCATTTGATTATGAATCATTTGAGCGATGCGAGTCTTGTTTGTTAGGCAAGATGACTAAAGCTCCTTTCACTGGTTATACTGAGAGGGCTGAGGATTTCTTGGGTGTTGTACATAGTGATGTATGCGGACCCATGAGTTCCATGGCTAGAGGTGGGTATTTCTACTTTGTTACATTTACTGACGATTTCAGTAGATACGGATATGTGTATCTTATGAAGTGCAAATCCGAGACCTTTGAAAAGTTCAAAGAGTTCAAAAACGAAGTAGAAAACCAGTTGGGTAAAAGGGTTAAAGCACTCCGATCTGATCGAGGTGGCGAATACCTGAGTCATGAGTTCCGTGATCATCTGAAAGAGTGTGGTATTGTATCACAGCTCACTCCACCTAGAACGCCACAACATAATGGTGTGTCTGAGAGGAGAAATCGTACTCTGTTAGACATGGTACGTTCGATGATGAGTCATGCAGACTTGCCTGTTTCCTTTTGGGGTTTTGCTTTAGAGACTGCTGTAATGACATTGAATCGCGTTCCAACGAAAACGGTTCTGAAGACACCATATGAGATATGGACTGGGAAGCGTCCTAGTATGTCGTTCATTAAAATTTGGGGCTGTGAGGCATACGTGAGACGTCAAATGCCTGACAAGCTGGAACCCAAATCGGATAAATGTTATCTGGTGGGATATCCTAAGGAAATGAAAGGGTATTACTTTTACCTACCGTCTGAGGGCAAAGTGTTTGTCGCAAGGACTGGTGTCTTCTTGGAGAAAGAGTTCTTATCAAGAAAGACTGAAAAGGTAGAGCTTGAAGAAGTTCAAGAGCCACATGTAGTGAATGAACTGGAATTGGATCCTGAGACAGGACTACAAGATGTTGTAGCTAGAGAACCTGATTAGGGAACACAAGTCCTACGTAGATCTGGTAGACCGAGGTTTGAGCCTGAGAGATATGGATTTCTCGTGTCTCAAATAGGTAATGTGTTGCTTATGGATCATGATGATGAACCAGCAACCTACCAAGAGGCTATGAATGGACCGGACTCCGACAAATGGCTTGAGGCTATGAAATCCGAAAAGGACTCCATGTATGCAAACCAAGTTTGGAACTTGGTGGAACCACCTGAAGGGGTACGACCCATAGGGTGCAAGTGGCTCTTCAAGAAGAAGACCGACATGGATGGGAATGTACAGACATTCAAAGGGCGACTGGTGGCTAAAGGTTTCAAGCAAATTCATGGTATTGACTATGATGAGACCTTTTCCCCTGTTGCCATGGTAAAGTCCATTAGGATATTGCTTGCTATTGCTGCGTATTATGACTACGAGATCTGGCAGATGGATGTCAAAACGGCTTTCCTTAATGGAAACCTCCTTGAGGAAGTGTATATGTCACAACCCGAGGGTTTTGTATCCCCAGATGAAGCCACTAAAATATGCAAGCTGAATAAGTCCATTTATGGACTGAAACAGGCCTCTCGAAGTTGGAATCTTCGTTTTGATGAGAAAATCAAAGAGTTTGGTTTCATCAAGAATGAAGATGAGCCTTGTGTTTACAAGCGAATCAGTGGGAGCATTGTTGTCTTCCTGATATTGTATGTAGATGACATACTATTGATTGGGAATGACATTCCTACCTTGAAAGTTGTTAAGAACAACCTAGGGAACTGCTTTTCAATGAAGGATTTGGGTGAAGCGACTTATATACTTGGTATTAAGATCTATAGAGATAGATCGAAAAAGTTGCTGGGTTTGACCCAAAGTACGTACATCGAAAAGGTGTTGAAGCGGTTCAACATGCTTGAGTCCAAGAAAGGATTTTTGCCCATGTCTCATGGTGTGAATCTCTCTAAGGACCAGTGTCCAAAGTCTTGTGAAGACAAGGACCGCATGAAGTTGATTCCATATGCTTCGGCAATTGGATCAATCATGTACGCGATGTTATGTACTCGACCCGATGTCTCTTTTGCTTTGAGCATGACTAGCAGGTATCAGTCAGACCCCGGTGATTGTCACTGGATTGCAGTCAAGAATGTCCTAAAGTACTTGAGAAGGACTAAGGACGTGTTCTTGGTGTATGGTGGAGAGGAAGAGCTCGTTGTAAGCGGTTACACGGATGCTAGCTTCCAAACTGATAGAGACGACTCCAAGTCTCAGTCAGGTTTTGTGTTTTGCCTGAATGGAGGAGCTGTGAGCTGGAAGAGTTCCAAGAAAGAGACAGTTGCTGATTCTACAACTGAGGCCGAGTATATCGCAGCAGCTAATGCGGCGAAGGAGGCTGTATGGATTAGGAAATTCATCGGCGAGCTTGATGTAGTTCCTAGCATTGTTTGTCCCATAGTTCTCTACTGTGATAACAATGGTGCAATTGCACAATCTAAGGAACCTAGATCTCATCAGCGCTCCAAGCACATACTTCGGCGGTTTCATCTTATTCGTGAGATTGTCGAACGAGGAGATGTAAACATTTGCAGAGTGCCGACTGAGGAAAATATTGCGGATCCGCTGACAAAGCCTCTCGCGCAGAGAAAGCATGATGGTCATACTAGATCGATGGGTATGCGATACCTAAACGATCAACTCTAGCGAGGATCTTGTGGATTGCATGTAAATATGTATTTTGTTGGCTGTTTGTTCATATGATGAACTGTGTACCTAGTTTTTCTTTTATAATTAATGGAAAATTCTTTTATTATGAGTTTTTCTATATATGATAGTTAAATGTTAACATAATAGACACCCTTAGAATGTTCGCTTCCATAGGACATCAAGTACGTGACTTGAATGTGAGAGACTATGATTTATTTGAAGCTTCATTCTTAAAGGTCCCTGGTCGAGTATCATCATCGAAGCTAAGGGTGATGATGATACATGAAGGCTAGCACGTGCGTTGACTGATGACTGGTTCTCACAGGTCATGATATTGTGATATCAAGTCATCACGTGGGTACTTGTTAGTGAACAAGTTGTACTGGACAGACCCAACATGAGACTACTCTGTGGATTGTCATCCAATCGTGTCACGAGTAGGTCTCATTTGACAATGGTGTTGTGGTCCTTTGACCTGAAGTCACAGCATTCATCAAGTGAGGAAGAGCGTGCTTTGATGCCATCTAAAGTCTTCCTTGAGAAAGGTTGATGATAAGGGTGGTTGTTGGGCATGTTACGAATCATTTGGGTGTTTGTGTGTGAGCAGATATGGAATTTGTCCTCCTGTATGACAGGAGTTGCATCCATGGGCCCCTTGATGGAACTGGACTGAGAAATGCATGGCCATGCTTGGTAGAGTCAATATGTGATATTGGACTCACCATTCTCTGGAAGTCCGTCCTGGATCAAGAAAACTTGGATTGAGCTATTACGAGGGTGACACGGTCCATGCCTCTAGTTCTTTCCGGATGTAAGGGACAAAGGGACAAAGACAACGCTGATACATTGGTCATAAAGGCTTATGAGTTATTAACTCTTATTGCTTGGGGAGCAATGATGCATTGCTAGATGCCGCTCATTGTTTGGGAGGTTTTTGGTTTGATACTTTCGAGATCAAGTGGGAGTCTGTTGGATTTACCATGATGATCTGGAAGTGGTCAAACATGTAATCTCACTGCCAACGGAGTATGAGCCTGCAGGGTCGCACATAAGAGATGTGGAGAAGTTGGATGACTGACTGTGTTGGTAAAGGTTACCAATCACCGACCTGAATAGGGTTGTGGGCAAAGTGTTGCCTTATAGGATCATCGGGTTGGGCAAATGTTGCCTTGGAGGGCTGGTTAGGTTTGTCGTCCGAGGGTCGATGACATTAGTCGAGAATCGTCTTCTGATTCCCGCCGATCGACGAGAATCACCTTGCTGATTCTCTCCGATCGACGAGAATCGTCGAGAATCAATTGTTGATTCTAGACGATCGATTACCTTGACAATTGTCGTCGATCGCTGCTCGACGATCGTCGAGTATCATTGTGAATCGTCGAGCGCAGCTCGACGATCGGCGAGAATCGTCGAGTATTGTACTCTGATTCTCGCCGATCCAATGTGATACTCGTCGATCGATTCACGCCGAACCTGCTCAGTGATTCTCGCCGATTGTCGCCGATTCTCACCGGTTAATACTCGCCGATTCTGAACCCTAGTTCTGGGTGGTCTGCGGATAGCGCTTTTCCTGGGTTTATTTATACCTTGGTATAAATAGGGCCCTTAGGGTTTATCGGGAATTAAACATTCGGCTCGCGATTTTCTCCTGTAGCAAATCGAAACCCGACGGAAGCTGTTCCGCCTCTCGCTCCGCCGATCCCGATCCCGCCGCTGGAAAGTGTTCCGTCGCCGCGTTCGCTCCGCTGCCACCTCTTCTCCGGCGACTGTCGCTGGTGCTGCTCTTCCTGGCGCGGACCTAGCAGTTCGTGGATTAGCCGAGGTGCGGTCTTCTCCTTCCCGATCTTCCGTGCGACGGAAAGCTCGGCGTTCTCCCGCTCGTGTGGACTTCTGCAGAAACGTGGACACTATTCCACGTAGAACTCGCCACTAGCAAGCAGATAAAGTTTGGAGCTCCTCCGTTGAGTTGTGACTCAACGCCACCGAGGTAATTTTTGCCTAGTTTTGCTAACTTCTTGATTCAATGTTCATGGCCCGATCCACATCTCTTTGGGTTTTTCTTGATGTTTTTCTTTCCGCTGCGTGCACAAGCGTTGTGCCAACCCTATAGAGAAACCCAACATCGATATCTCTCCTAAGAATAACTAAAGACCTAGCACCATGGGAGAGGGTAGGAAGCTCACCTCGGTTCCGGCGTCTCGGGCCATGGATCTTGTCACTCTCCTTGGCGGCATCTTTCTCCTTGCTAGTATTGTTCTTTACGGGAATAGAGAAGGAGAAGATTTTCTTCCAGAAATCGACTCCAGCGGCTTCTTTGTGTCATCGGGCTCGAAAAAGACAACTGCTCGACAAACTGGTAAAGAGTCGGCTAGGGTTTTCCTCATGTCCATTTTTATAATGAGAAATTAGGTTTAACTGCTTTGCAACGTGTCGGCCTGACATTGGAACGACTAATACTACTTTAAATGAGTCATGTTGAAAGGATGCGGCCCATTTAAGTCAATTTGGCACAATTACCGAAAATCCGGTTCAGACCGGCCAAGTGTCAGGAAATAGACTGCGCCAGAAAATTTGTTAAGTCAAATTTGTCGAGAAAGCAATCCTTACTCAACGAATCGTCGAGTATTATACTCTTACACGACGATTCGTCGAGATTCGTCGACACCACTCAACTCCATATATAAGAACAACACTTTCAAGAAAAATCGTCGAGTGCACCTTATTTACTCGATGAATCGTCGAGTTGAGTCGAGTGCACTCAACGCACTCAATGCCACGGCTCTTAGAATAATCTAAGTAAATAGTGTTGAGTGGCGTCGAGTGCACGCAACGCACTCAACGCCATTAAGATTAATGGCGTCGAGTGCAATCAAAGCACTCGATGCCAATTATCTGAGTTATCTTCTAAGTAAAATGGCATTAAGTGCACTTAACGCACTCAATGCAGCGTTGAGTGGCGTTGAGTCCACTCAATGCCTCAACCTGTTTCTTCGAATGGTGTTGAGTGCACTCAACGCACTCAATGCCGCGTTGAGTGGCATTGAGTCCACTCAACGCCAACTTTCCAGAATAATTTCTAAGTCCTAATTCATCAAGTAGCGTTGAGTCCACTCAACGCCAGCTTTCCAGAATAATTTCAAAGTGCATATACTCGACGAATTCGTCCGATTTTCGACGAACACTGTTGGTCTCAACTTCACAAGACACACTCGACGAATTCGTCGGATATCCGTGACAAATTTTACTTGTCGAGTCCGGCGCACCCCGACCCCGAGTCAACTCCCTTGAATCAAAAACACGTGTGAGGGGTCTAGCGCAAAACATGATGTTACACAAAAACACATGGATGACATGATTTACTTGACCATTTTTTTAAAATTCATTGTCATCACGAGGTAGCACGCTATCTCGTGGCGATAGTTTAGGCAGTGGCGGTGGTCTTATCCAACACCGCTTTGTCGCTTCACGATCGCCTCAGCATCACTCTACACATGGCATACTATCGGCAGCGATATCGCTATCGCCTGTCAGTAGAAACTCGATGCCACTAGTTGTTCGCGACGCCACTAGTTGTTCTCGATGCCACAAGTTGTTCTCGACCCCACTAGTTGTTCTTGATGCCATCAACTCGACGGTATCAACTCAACGCCCAGTATCACCTGCAATATCTTGTTATCGTTGAGCGAAAGCTTCCAGTAACTAGATAATTATTGTTTTCGAACATGGGAAACCTATGGTGTTACATAACCAGAGCTAATTAAAACCCAAGGACCTACCGACCAGATCCTTAATAAAACACCCTAAAATATAATCATATCCTATAACCTTCACCAAGCCATCATAGCTACTTGTAATGAGTTGTTGTAATTCTAATGTAGTAAAATGTGTAAGTCATGGAATTACTCTCTATGATCCTAAAGGACAATTCATATATATAGTGACCAATTTGAGTTCACAGTAAGGCCTGCCCAACCATATTTACTAGCCATTTCCTTCCTCGTGCTAGTCTCAACATTGAATGCTACAAAACTAATCAATCATATCTTATCGATAATAATGAAATAATCAAATATGAGATCAATCTCAAATCTAATTCCCTCGATGTCATTATTAAAAGATGTAAGCATGTTTTCCAAAACGACGACTTATTTGCACATCAAAATAGTTTGTAATCAGTGTAAAAATTTATAGTAGAATATTTAATCTACGAATCATTTCAAAACCAAAACCTCTAAAATTCTTACCATAGATCGAAATTAGCATTGTTGCGGCCTAACTTGACATCCCGGTCAGACCGAAGCAACCTAGACCGCTTTAGATCTCGGAATGGTCGAGCGCGCACATAGTCAATGAGATGATTCAAATGTACACACAAAGTTTTACCATGGAAAAAATTCTCAACTGGTTAAAAAATCACATGACCAGATCTGTGCCGGTCAAAGTCCACTATTTGCTTGCAGTTACAATTGATTTGTAGATTTGAGGGTGACAAACCGCTCGTCGTTATAATTTAGAGATGAGACAACACTTGGTGCTTTGCGGACGATAGGCCGTCATGCACGACATTTGTTACAAAATGCTCTTCATGATGATGGGCTCTTTGGGGCGTTATGCTGACACTGAACACGGGAGTGGAGCACTTGAATTTGCGGTCGCGAAGACCTCCCAAAAGCGGAGAGATTGGGCATTGTCAGGGGGCTCGAATGTGGTTTGGAGATGGCTTGAATGTGGCTCCAGAGTGGCTTGAATGCAGCTTGAGTGGTGCTCGTAGGAGAAATCTGCCAGAGCTTCGGCATGAGGAAGAAGGCTCGAAGAAAAAGGTGAGAAATGAGGAGACCTGTTGCTCCTTTTATAGTCTCCAAAAGGTGGTTATGATGGTTACGCGACTATCCACACAACACAACCACCATCATAAATATTTTTGTTATAGCTTAGAGGCGCATATTAGGATAATTAATTTTGATATTTGTACACCAATTAAATTAATAATATAATTCACCGACTAACCTGCTGGTTAGTGGGTGGTTGCATGCGAATCAGATGACAGGGAATGACCCAAAATGATCAGACGGTGGGGATGGGCTCCCATGTGTAGCCGATAAACTTGACGAAGAGGAGGGAGACTACTGCCGGCGGACGTGATAGCACGCGGAAACTAGGACAGTGGCGGAGAGGGGATGGTCGGCCGCTACCTCAGCCTCGTGTCAGTGGCTGAGGAGGGGCGGACGGCTCGGCCGCCCCTTTGGCCGCATGTTGGTTATTGTATCCACAATAACCTAGATTTATATAAAATCACCCTTGAACTAAGATGAATTAAGTTTTTATTTGATGTCTTTTCAATTTGAGTGCTTGCAGGTTACAATTGGCAAATGTGTATCAATGTCAGTTTACAATGGATCACTAAACACGGGAGCATACAATGCAATCCCTCATTGTGTGATCCATGGTGTTGACTAATGTGTAACCACTCTATTGGGACACACTTCATTTTCAAGTACTAAAACTATGGGAGAAAAGCTGGTTGCTAGATTTCTTGAAGAAAATCAATTTTCAGACTTACAGAATTTTTCGAAGTATTATTCTCGAGTAGGACCTTTTGTACTCGAGTAGAATTATTTTTAGTACTCGAGTAAGCTTATTCATATATTCGAGTAGCAGAAGCTATTCTCGAGAAATCCTAGTGTAGTTCTTGAGAAAGCCATGCGTACTCGAGTAGATCAAAACTCTCCTTCTCGAGTTACTTTAATATATGTTCTAAGATTTCTCTAAGTCTTTTTCTCAAGATGCCGACGACTTTTCTCGAGAACCAAATGTTTTTTTCTAGTGACCCAAAATTCTTTTCTTGAGAACCAGAGATTCTTTCTCGAGATGCATTATTGTTCTCGAGTAACAAAAGAGTCATTCTCGGATAACAGGTCTATTATTTCTCGAGATACCAGAATTCCATCGCTACATTTTTCTTAAGTATTCTTCTCGAGAACTCTATACCTCTTCTCGAGAAATAGAATCAACTTCTCGAGAACACTTACCTCTCTCGAGAAATGCAGTGCAGGTTTCTGAAATTTCCTAAGTACATGACGGAAGTAATTTCAAATTGATCTCTTTTCTTATTGGTCCATGTGTTCTGTCATTTATGATTAAGACCGTTAGGCAAGTCCTATAAAATGTCTTATCATAATCGACTAACCCTAACAAAAAAGAATTTTCAAGGTTCTGAATCATTCTAAAATTTCTAAATCGAGAAGCGTCGTCGCCGCTCTGTTCTTCATCGCCGAGCTTCTCTCGATCCGGAGATTCAGAACAAGATGTGTCAACAGATCAAGATTTTCAACATCGATAGATCTTTTCTTTGATCGTGCTGATCCTAAAGTTTTCAGATCCATAGATTTTGCCTTTGTCTTCTTCGATCCATTTCTGATAGAGCTTCAAGTTTTAAGAAGGAAGAAGGGCTGAAGATTTAGATCTGAAATATTACTGTTTGTATATTTTTTGTACAACTTTTTATTCTCGTAGGAGATTCTTCTCTGAGATGTAGGAGCTTTGTTCTCCGATATTTTTGTAGGAGTGTTTTGACTCCGAGTTGTAGGGGTGTTGCTCCGAGTGGTAGGATTGTTTTCAATCCGAGAGAATAGTGGAGTTGCCGAGTCTAGTGCGTTGCTAAATCAGTGAGGTGGAAAGTGGATGTACCCAAGGTTAGGGAACCACTATAATTTTTGGTGTCGTTTGTGATTGCTTGTTTATTTTTCGTGCATCGCTCGTATAAATTTTTCATCCGCAAAAAGGCGCAGACCACACCTATTCACCCCCCTCTTGGTGATTTAGGTAGACAACTTAAACATATTCACCGTGTGTCGGCCGCGGAGGAAGGGAGGCTGTCCTGGCCCACCATTCGGCCACGTGCCAATGGCCGAGGAGAGGCGGTCAGCTCAGCTACCTTCTCTGCTACGCGCCGGCAGCCGAGGAGGGGCAGCCAGCTCGGCCGCGTGCTAGCAGCCGAGGGGTGAGACTGGATTAGCCTCCCTCTTGGCAGCGCATTGGCGGCCGAGGTAGGGCGGCCGGCCTGGCGGCCCCTTTGGTCGTGCACTAGTGGCCGAGGCGGGGCGGCCGTCTTGGAAGCCTTCTCGGCCGGAAGCCTGCGACCGAGGAGGGGTGGTCGGCTCGGCCGACTACTCGGCTGAAAAAGGAGGAAAGGCGGCCGCTCTGGCCGCACTAGCGATCGGTTTGGTCGCCACCTTTTGTGTGCATGGGTGGTTCTGGCATCATGCATGATGGGATCATCGTGCGGGGGGATCGGGCGTAGTGATCGCGCGTGCGGTCATACCCATTATCCCACTAATTTTGGTGGAAATCATGGGGGTGTGGTTATGTGCACAACCATCCTTTTTTAAGAGGGATCTCATACCCATCATTTGCCACCCGAGATTCTGTGTTGTTGTATATCATTACGAGCGAAAGAACAAGGATCTCTCTCGTTTTCATAGTGGAGACAATGATGAACGGTAAAAGGAAGGAGATAGTAGATGGCAGCACCCCATAAACTCAGGTAAAATGTTAGAATATACCAGTAGGAGAAGGAGAGGTGACAGGGAGTGCTCGTGAGGGCCAACACCGCTTTATCCGCGCATGATGGTGGACGGGAGCGGTCACCCCGAGGGAAAGGGTCGCGCCAACAAATGCGACCAGGGAAGGCAGTTGACACACCTACGCGCACTAGAACGTGTGCTGGCGCTGGCTCCCCAAGTCACATGCTGGTGTGCGTGCTTCTGGGCGCGCGTGTAGGTGCGCGCACACCTGGTAGTGTACGGGCGCGCACGCACATCATGTCGCGCGTGGGTTCACATGCGCCTGTCCGCACGCATGTCTGGTCGCGCGCGCAGGCGCGCTCACCAGGTCGAGCGCGCACTCTCTCCAGGTTGCTCGCATGCTCTAGGTCACGCGTGCCCGCTCCAGCATGCATGTGTTGGTGCGTTTGCTCCTGGTTACACGTACGCGTTAGGTCGCGCACACCAGATCATGCTCACAAGAGTGGGCTAGTGTGCACTCTCTAGGTTGCGCGTGGGCATGTGTCCTTCAGCTTGTATGCACACCGTCTTGTGAGTGTGCGCGCACAGGGCCGCCTATGCGTGCATACTAGAGTGCATAATACTAGAACGCGTATTGAAAGTATCTAATGTCTACTTAAATCACCTAGAGGGGGGGGGGGGGGGGTGAATGGGTGATGCCTGTCTCTTTTCACGAAATTAAAATACTTTAAAAATGAGAGCGCACAAAACACAGAGATTTATAGTGGCTCCCCGAGTTGGGTAGGTCCACTGTCCTGCCTCGACTATCTACCACAAAGTGCTAGATTTGGCTACTTAACCTTTCTCAAATTTCAACAAATCTTACACCTCGGAGCCGCAACTCCTATAACTCAGAGACAACGCTCTTACCACTCAGAGAACAACATCTCCTACAACTCGATCCACAACCAGATCTACAACTCTATCCACAAACTGATGTACAACTAGGATATAAAATCTCCTAGAAATGTAAAAGATTATTATACAAAACTATTACAAACAATCTTGACAAGATCTGAAGTCCTCTATCCTCCATTCTTCAATTAGGTTTAACTTGAATAACTTGGAGAACACGAAAAATCGGAAACCTTGAAGACTTTGAATCTCGAATCTTGAATCGACTAGATCTAGGATAATAGGAACCTTCAAATAGCAAGGATCCAATCGAGTCGGAAGATGAAGATCGAATCGTGCAAAACTAGCATCAACCAATCAGAAAAATCGCGAACTGTACGTGCGCCGACGGTTACAAATTCAGAAACTTTCTCGATTTGAAATTTGAGTATGATAACCCGAGTAGGGTTGATTAAAAATCCACCCTTGGTATTTATAGCGAACCTCCTAAGCAATGGTTTTAAAAGAACTTCCAAAACAAGAGTTGGGAACTATGTCCACATTAACCCAGATTTGATGAAGTCATCCTGAAACTAAGATGAATTAGGTTGTATTTGATGCTTTGTTTGAGTTATGTGGTTGCAGGATTCCAATGGGAAGTGTAGACCAATGTCAGTCTACAATGGATCACCAAATACAGGACCATGCAATGTAATCCCTCATTGTATGACCCAAGGTGTTGACTCATGTGTAGCCTCTCTATTGGGATACACTTCATATTCAAGCACTTGGACTATGTGAATAGAGTTGGATGCTGATTTCACCAAAGAAGAATGAATTTCCACCTTGAAAATTTTTCTAAGTATTCTACTCGTGTAGGTCATTAACTACTCGAGTAGATTACTTGCTTTTTACTCGAGTCAGAATTCCTATACTCGAGTAGATCATTCTTCTTACTCGAGTACTACAGATTTCACTCTCCAAGTTTTTCTAAGTAAACCACTCGAGTAAGTATATATATATATACTCGAGTAGTTATAGTTTCTGACTCGTGTAACCGTTTTCTTCACAAGAGTAAATTTTCTATATACTCGGGTAGTATAAGTTATATACTCGAGTAGTTCACTTACTACTCGAGTAGTTCAAGCCTCATACTCGAGTAAACTAAATTTCTCTTCTCCTAAATATATTCTAAGTCATTTACTCGAGTAAGTCTTTTCCATATACTCGGGTAGATTTTATCCTCTCGAGTTGTTCAATCTGACTACTCGAGTGGCTCATCTTCGAGTGTTCAGAAATTTTTCCAAGTCCTTTCACTCGAGTTGTTCGCCAAACCACTCAAGTAGTTTTTCTCCCTTACTCGAGTAGTATAACCTGTACTCGAGTAGTTCAACTCCACTTCCGTGAAACCTTTTGTATACTAGAGTAGATCTTCTAAGTACTCGAGTAGTTGATCACATGTACTCGAGTAAGTCCTTCTACCTACTCGAGTAGTTCTAGTTGCATACTCGTGTAGTTGTCATCAACCTACTCGAGTAGTCATGAATTATATACCCAAGTAACATTCCTTTACTTACTCAAGTCGTCCTTTACCTACTCGAGTAGTTATTTACCTACTCGTGTATATCACCACCTTTTCTCCGAAATTCTTCTATGTCCATAATTGACAGATTTTCAAATTTCGTGACATGATTGGTCCACGTGTATATCATTAAGACTAATTACGACCGTTATTCAAAATCATATATAAGGTCCTGTCTAATCGACAAACCCTAACAACAACAAGCTTTCAAGATCAAAAATTATTGAGAAATTTCTGCAGCCGTTTCTCTCTCCAAGTCGCTGTTTCCTCTTTCTCTCTCTCTTCACGGAAAGAAAGCCGCCGCCGCCGCTGTTTTTCTCCGGCAAGGGTTTTGATTTTCAGAGGAATCAGACTGAAGAAGTTTTACAGATTGAGATCATTTCTCAACTGCTCATCCTCATCCCGATCGTGTAAGACAAAGAAGAATCCAGATCTGTTGCCGAGATTTTCTTCATCTTTCTGAAAGTGCCGCAAAGCTTACAAGAAGAAGATCCTGGTTGTTTGCTTGTAGATCTGACAGAGAAATCATTGTTTGTATTTTCTAAAACAATTTTCATTCTTGTAGGAGAAGTTTTTTCCGAGTGTAGGAGTTTTTCAACTCCGAGTTTGTAGGAAGTTTTGGCTTCCGAGTTGTAGATCCAGTTGGTTGGATTGAGATTGTAGGAACTTTGTTCCGAGGGTAGGATTGATTTTTAATCCGAGATAGTGGAGTAGCCGAGCCAAGTATATTGCTAGATCGGTGAGTGAAAGTGGATGTACCCAAGATCGGGGAACCACTATAAATCTTGTCTTGTCTGTGATAATTTGGTAGATAGATCTGTGCTTTGTTCTGAGATTTTTTTTATTCCGCAAAAGATGCACAACTCACCTATTCACCCCCCTCTAGGTGATTTAGGTTGACAACTATTATCTTTCAATTGGTATCAAAGCGAGGTTGATCGTTAAAAGGTTAATACCTTGATCAGTTCCTGCAATAGTTGTCATTTGAGATCTATCTACCATGGACAAGGCAAAGGATTTTGCCAAGCTTCCCCTATGCAACAAGAACAACTTTCCCATGTGGAAAGAAAGAATTAAATTCTTCATGGAGGCTGTGGATCCGAGGATCTTCATGATAGTTGAGAAGGTCCTTATATCCCTATGACTATCTCCACTATAGATCCTACCAAGAAGGTTCCAAAGAAGCTGATGGATTTAGACAAGGACGAGATTGCACTTGTCTCACTTGACAAGAAAGCTAAAAACATTATAGCAAGTGCAGTTGATGACTCAATGCTGCAGAACTTAATCCGCTGCCAATCTGTAAAGGAGATGTGGCAGTCCTTAGTTACCTTGATGGAAGGTAAAGAAGAAGTGAGGGATGATCGGAGATCCCTCCTCAATCAGAAGTATGAAGCCTTCCGACAGGGAAGCAAAGAGACCATTGCTGATACCTTTGAGAACTTTTTCAAGATAGTGAATGGACTAAGAGTCTATGGCAGAGTATTCACTAACAGAGAACTGAATGACAAGTTCCTGAGATCCCTGACCAAAGAATGGGACAACAAGGTCTGTGCCATCAGGGAGTTTGGGAAGCTGGCTGAGACGGACCCACAAAATCTCTTCGGGAAGCTTATGTCATATGAGCTTCAACTCAACACCAGGAAGGCTGAAGAAGAGATGAGAAGGTCTGCTCTCAAAGAAAAGTCTGTTGCTCTAAAAGCAGACACCTATAGAAAGACAAAGGCTGCCTCCCCTGCTCCAGCTCTAGAAATTAGTGAAGAAGAAGAAACTTTAGAGCCAAGTACCTCAGGCTCTGAGCTATCAGAAGGAGAGTTCTCACTGCTCTCACGTCAGTTCAAGAAATTCTTGAACAAGAAGAAGCAATGGAAAGGCAAGGATACCTCTTATAGAAGATCACGACACGATGATTATCGACAAAGAAAAGGCTCAAGTAGCCATGACAGGTATTCCTCTAAACAGAACAAATATGTTTCGACTGACATTATTTGCTATTGTTGTAATAAGCGAGGACACGTCATCGTCGACTGCCCTCATAAGAAGAAGGAGGGTGGTAGAAGAGAAGAAAAGAAATCCTCGTACAACAAAAAGAGGAAAGAGAAGAGCTTAATAGCGAAAAAGTGCAAAACTCTTAGTGACTCTGACTCATCTGAGTCGAGTGAAGAAGAAGAAGCTTATTTTGGGCTTATGGTTCAAACAGATGATGATCAAGAGCCCCAGTTCAATGGGAAGGTAAACTCTCATACCCCACTTTCAGATTCTGAAGTCTCTGAACATGATTGTGAGGATAGCTCCTCTGACGATGAGTCAGAACTAATGGCCTAGTACAAGGAGTTAATCATGGCTTACGACAAATGTCATCGAGTCATGAAGACTCAGGATAAAGAGATCAAATCTCTAAAATCCGAAGATAGTATCTTGAGAGAGAAAGTTGCAAAGACTGAATCGCTCGAAGAAAACTTCAATAATGCTATTGAAGAATATAATAAGGCTCTCGAGCACCTTGACCTCAAAGAGAAAATCATCAAGGAACTGGAGGGACAACTTGCCGCTGAAAAGAAACTTATTGAAAGTTTCTCGAAGCCCAAGACAGTTCTTCCATTTGTTGCTGAATTCTCAGCAAAGGCCAAGGGAGCTGGGCTAGGCCATGAAGAAGTTCCTAGCAAATCATCTAGGAGAAATAAGGCCCAACGTAAAAATAAGGCCGCCAAAAAGACCTTAGCAAAAGAGAAGGGGAAAGCCCCTCAAGATCAGACCTCATTCAAAAAGGTCATATTTCCGTCAAACGAGTTTGATCTTGACTCTTCATACGGGCACTTTGCTAGGCCTACCTATGTAGAACCAAAGTCCCGCTATCAAGGGTGGACTCGCCCCAGAAACTTCGGTGAAAGTGTCTTTAAGGCACCTTATGAAGAAGTTATTCTTAAGAGCTATGGCCATTTCAATCATGGATATAACTTCAAGAAGGCACCAAAGCCAAAACCCGTTGTGGAAAGGCCTCCTAAGGAGAAGAAGACATGTGATTGTCATTATCACGAAGCTTCTTCCTCCAAGAATGCTGACCCTGCTAGACCAAAACTACAAAAGGTCAAGCAGGAGATCATGAGGCAAAGGTACAACAGATTTGACTGCTGGTGCTGTGGCAAGGTTGGTCACTTCGCCATTGATTGTTGGTTCAATCCCAGAAATGCTGCAACTCCTCATATCAGCAATATGAGAAAGACCACTCATAATACTAACACTCGTAGGGGGAGTACTCTAAACCGAGACCAAGGACCCAAACGTGTTTGGGTTCCTAAGGCAAATTGATTATGATTACAGGTATTTCCAAAGGCCAACAAAATGCCAATCTGGTATTTGGACAGCGGATGCTCTCGGCATATGACCAGGACTAGAAGCCTTATTTAGAACTTTACTCCAATTGTGAACGGACCAAAGGTCATCTTTGGAGGTTCAGACCGTGGAATTACAAGAGGTTATGGTATGATTACTAACAGAAATGTATCCTTCTCGGATGTGGCTTATGTCGAAGGATTGGAACACAATCTCATAAGCATAAGCCAACTCCGTAATAAAGGATACATAGTCGAATTCCACGTTGATAAGTGCTTGATAAAATCCGTTGACAATATGGAAACGATTCTATCCGGCACTCGAAGCAGGAATATTTTCTGTTTAAATTTCATTTGTATAGATTCCTCTACACCAGTGTGCTTTTTAGCAAAATATAGTGCGTCTCTTGGTGACCAATGACACAAGAGACTAGCACATATTAATTTCAAAACTATTAATAAATTATTTTCAATGAACTTAGTATATGATGCCCCAAATGTCAAGTGCGTCAAAGATAGACCTTGTCATGCGTGCGTAAAAGGCAAGCAAAAAAGGGCTATCTTTAAAAGCGTTATTGGCAAAGAATCTAATAGATGTCTCCATCTATTGCATATGGACTTGTTTGGTCCACTACAAATTAGAAGTTTGGGAGGTAAGGATTATACGCTAGTAATTGTTGATGACTACTCGCGCTTTGCATGGGTGTTCTTTCTGAAACACAAGTCAGATACCTTCGAGATTTGTACTAATTTTGTCAGGCAAATCCAGAATGAACACAACTGCTCCATAGTCAAAATCAGAAGTGACAATGGAACAGAGTTCAAATCTGGGGCCATGGCAGAATTCTGTGAAAGCTTAGGTATCTTTCATGAGTTTTCCTCTCCTTGTACTCCACAACAGAACGAAGTGGCTGAGAGAAGGAATAGAACACTCATAGAGGCCTGCAGGACAATGTTAAGTGATGCTTCACTTTCGGAGTACTTCTGGGCTGAAGCCGTCAACACTGCATGCCACGTGCAAAATTGAGCACTCATAAACAAAAACCACGATAAGACACCTTACGAACTTCTAAAGGGCAGGAAGCCAACCATCTCATACTTTAGAATCTTTGGATGTAAATGCTTCGTACTTAATAATGGTAAGTATCATACCACCAAGTTTAGCGAAAAGAGTTTTGAAGGTATTTTTGTAGGTTATAGTAGCCATAGTAAGACATATAGAATATTTAATAGAAAAGCCCTGGTGGTAGAAGAATCGATACATGTTGTATTTGATGAGATGAGCATGCTGCGAAGCAATCCGTCTAGTGTGCTCATTGAAGATGCAGGTGCAAAGCTAGATGAAATCAACCTGAAAGAGCCCAATAAGGAAAAAGACGAAAAATTCATCAAGATCACCACTCCAACCCCTATTGTGGAGGGAGATGACCAAAATGAAGAAATCGTCCAAGTTGAAGATGTCACTCCAGTGACTGAAGATAATCCAGATGCAAGAACTTTAGAGCTCAGACATCTGAAGGATCACCCCATGGACCAGATCATAGGAGATCCCCGGGACAGTGTCAGAACTCGAAGAGGTACAACTAATGAGAATTTATATTTGAGTTTTCTCTCACAGGTTGAACCGAAGAAGTTTGAGGAAGCAAACTCGGACGCATCGTGGATACTGGCTATGGAAGAATAACTAAAGCAGTTCAAGCGCTGCAATGTATGGAAACTTGTTCCAAGACCCAAAGGAAAGAACGACATTGGAACAAAAGGGGTCTATAGGAACAAGATGGACGAAGACGGAACGATCATAAAGAACAAGGCGAGACTTGTCGCTAAAGGCTATCGTCAAGAAGAAGGAATCGACTTTGACCAGACATATGCTCCAGTGGCAAGGCTGGAGGCTATAAGGTTGTTCCTAGCATATGCTGCATTCAAAGGCTTCACTGTCTATCAGATGGACGTGAAGTCTTCCTTCCTAAATGGTAACATAAAGGAGGAAGTGTATGTGGAACAACCTCCAGGTTTCGTTGATCCTAACTTTTCTGATTATGTCTATTTCCTGCACAAGGCCCTATATGGTCTGAAACAAGCTCCTAGATCTTGGTATGAGACGCTGTCTAGCTTTCTACTTGAGAACAAGTTCTCAAGGGGAAAGATAAACAAGACATTATTTCTTAGGGAAATAAAAGGCAAGATTTTGCTAGTGCAAATCTATGTCGACGACATTATTTTTGGCTCTAAAGACGACAACCTCTGCAAAAATTTCTCAAAACTTATGCAAGGGAAGTTTGAAATGAGCAGTATGGGCGAGCTGAAGTATTTCTTAGGCTTCAGGTGAAACAATCTGAAGATGGAATTTTCATCTTGTAGACAAAGTTCACCAAAGAGCTGATTAAGAAATTCGGAATGGAGAACGCAACCTCTATGAGGACTCCAATGGGCTCAACTATGTCTCTAGACAAGGATGAAAAAGGAAAACCTTTTGATGAAACCAAGTACGGAAGCATAATTGTATCCTTGCTCTACCTTACTGCCAGTAGACCCGACATAATGTTTTCAACATGTGTCTGTGCTAGATTTCAGGTGAACTCTAAGGAATCTCACTACGCTGCAGCAAAGTGGATTTTGAGATACCTTAAAGGTACACCAAATCTTGGCTTATGGTACCCAAGAAGTAATAAGATCGAACTAATTGGTTTTTCAGACGCAGATTTTGCAGGAAGCAAAGATGACAGGAAAAGCACCTCCGGGACTTGCCAATTCTTTGGAAGAAGGCTAATCTCTTGGAGTAGTAAGAATCAGAACTGTGTCGCAATCTCAATGGCCGAGTCAGAGTATATCTCTGCAGGATATTGTTGTACACAGTTACTCTGGATAAAGAATCAATTTGAGGATTACAACATGAAGTTCAAGAATGTCCCATTATTTTGCGACTCTTCCCGCGCAATTGCAATAGCCAACAATCCAGTCTCACACAGCCAGACAAAGCATATCGAGCTAAGGTATCATTTCATCCGGGAGCATGTAGAGCATGGGGACATAGATCTCCAATATGTCTCCACAGGCAGGCAAGTTGCAGATATTTTCACGAAGCCGCTAGACGAGACCAAGTTCTCATTCTTCAAAACGGAACTTGGGATGCTCAACAAAGAAGATTAGAGAAGTTTGGACTTCAATAAAGCAAAGAAAATTAAAGGGTTAGTCAAAATTTGGTATTTCGAAAAAATTTTCTCTTTCTGACTCGAGATAGACTTGACATACTCGAGTAACTCCCGATCTACTCGAGTACATCTTTTATCTCTCGTGTATGTGCCTCCTTGGTTTTCAAATTTTCATATACGCCAACCAAGGCTTATGCCGCCTTTTTTATGGTTTAAGTTATTTCCTTCTCGATTAACTAGACTTAAACCTAGGGTTTATGAATACGAATTTCCGAAAATCTCTCTACACGAAATCATTTCACTCTCTCATGTACCCGGCTGCCGTTTCGTCTTCTTCAAGAAGTTGCAGAGCCACATCATCTTCCTCTCTTCCCGTCAAGCAAGAATGATGGCCTCTTCCTCCAAGATCGTTGTTGGATCAGAACTAGTTACCGCGGAGATTGCGGAACTTTCGGATGATTTCCACAATTTGTTGATTCTACTTGACACGGCAGGGCTATCCTTCATCCTGCAAGAACCGTGTCGAATCCTTTTCCCTGAAGTAGCAGAATTCTTCAAGAACCTCAAGGTCAAATGAAACGGACAAATTATGAAATCCAAAGTGAAAGGTATGACAATCAAACTCACCAAGACTATCGTCTCTCAACTTCTCAGATTACCGATAATGGACGAAGAAGACGACCTAGATGCAGACGATTCTGACAGAACATGCCTATTCTGTGGTATTCCGGCTGACACTCAGTACATCAAACGCTCCGATATGAATGCAGAGGGAAAATTTTTTGTTGATGTCATCGGGAAAATCTTGCTCTGCAAGACTAATTCTATAAGAGATATTGCTCTGTACTTCTTTGATATTATGCAAGCTATAGTATGCCACAAACAGTTCCAATTTGGGTTGGTGATTCTTGACAAAATCAAGGACAGTGTCAAAGCCCCCAATTTTGCCAGGATCATCTCTCTCCTCCTCCATGAGTTAAATCCTCAGCTGTTCAACTTCTCCAAAGGGACCCCTCTTCACCACATGAAGAAGGTCTCAATTCAGTCCATTCAGAGATGGGAATTAAAACAGAAGAATACTGCTCAAGTTGCTAAGATTTCAGAAGTTCCAGCTTTCGAGGACAAAACTACATCTCCCTCTCCTCATCATGTGGCCAGCTCCTCTGGTGCACCAAGTGAGGGGGAGCCTGCTCCATCTCTTTCACACAGATTACCTTCATCTCCACAAGGATTCCCCTCTTCTCCTGCCCTATATTCCCTGCCTAAAACTCCACCTACACCACCATCAGATCAGCAACCTCAAGAAGATCTGCTCTCCTCTGAAGCTGAAATTAATGCCATGATAGCTGAGCTGATCTCAGAAGCTACTCCCTTTCTACAATCAGCACAATCTCCAGTACCATCTCCTCTAAAATCTCCTGTTGCTCCTCTAGAACAGGTTGAAACAATTCTCCTCTCAAATGAAAACTCTCTAGCTCAAAGTCTTGCTTCTACTCAACCCCTGGCAGAGAGTATTCTTATCTCTCATGAGCCCTCACCTGAGCCAGCTGAGGCTCCTCTCAGAAACTTAGATTTCTCTATCCCTCATGATACGGAAGAAAGGGATGATATCATTCATACAACAAGGGCTTAAAGCTCTGTGATCATTGGAGAAATGGCTCCATGGGTAGCTCCTCCTCTTCCTTCTATTCTTCCTACATCTGCTGCTCCTTCAACTGCTGCTGCTATAGCCTCTTCCTCCTCAAATTTGATGCAACATATTGCACTTTCTCTTCAAGACCAGAGGACTTATTTTGATACTTGTCTAAAGACTGTAACTGACAAGGTAACTGCTCTCGAGACTGAGATGAGCAGAGGATTTGCTGAAATCCAGCATAATACTGACAAGCTCAAATACTTGTTTCAACTTGGTGGAAAAGCCCTAGACCACACTATAACTAGTGTTGGAGAAGTTATGGAACAGGGTGTCACCCTTGCAAGTAATCATATTGAACTGGACAAAAGAGTTGCAGTCAACACAATAAAAATTTGTGAAGAAGTTGGTCTCTTTAAAGAAGCTACTATTGGGAAACTATCTGTTGAAGTCAGAAAGGGGGAGGGATTAGTAAAAGAATATCTAGAAAAATCTGCTGCTCTCCAACAGGAAATATGGGAAACTCATGTGAAGAATATTAAGGTTGATGTGTTAGCCTAAATACAGAGTGTCAAGTTCCATACTTATGACACTGCTGTCTAGATGCATAATCAAATCCTACCTGAATTTGCTGCAGACCCAAATATCATTCCCCATCACTTGAATCTTCTAGGTATAGATGCCTCTGCCCCAGCTGCTCCTCTGCAACCTACTTTCTCTCCAAGGTCTGGAGACTTAGTTGCTCCTCCAGAGTCATATACTCAGGGTTGGGAAGAAGATCCTGCTGATATTTTCCTTCATGCTCCTCCAGAGATCCAAACCTCCAAAAAGAAGAGAAAATATGGTGAAGGTCCTTCTGCTAGTAGATCAATTCCTGTTCCTGCTGCTGAAAAACGATCTGCTGTTGTTTATGCTGAAGTCTGGTCTCCCACTTCCAAATCCTTGATTCAGGATACTCTAAAACTGGTAATGGACTTTGATGAGAACTGGAACCTGCACTATAGCTCCCAAGAATGGTAATTATATGAGAAATCCATGACCAAGAGAAGAATTTATGACAGAGAGTATGGAAGGAATAATCTTGCTGCTCCTCCTAGGTCTCCCAGATATTATCCTAAGCCATTCAGCTACCAAAAGAGACAACAAGAAAAGTTGGACAAGCAACAAAAACTATGCTGAATTTCAAGGACTCTTGACAGTGTGAAATGAATGACTGTAGAATTGATAATTTTAGATATTCTTATTTATATAATTCTAAGTTTTTGCTCTCATTATCTTTTTCATAGTTTCTTGCTTACTTGCACGCATTTTTCTACTTAGCACTTTGTATGTCTATAATTCACCTTAGTGTAAAGGGTTCCGACTTCAACAAATAGGGGGAGATTGTTGTGAACTATGTACACATTAACCCAGATTTGATGAAGTCATCCTGGAACTAAGATGAATTAGGTTGTATTTGATGCTTTGTTTGAGTTATGTGGTTGCAGGATTCCAATGGGAAGTGTAGACCAATGTCAGTCTACAATGGGTCACCAAACACAGGACCATGCAATGTAATCCCTCATTGTTTGACTCTAGGTGTTGACCCATGTGTAGCCTCTCTATTGGGATATACTTCATATTCAAGCACTTGGACTATGTGAATAGAGTTGGATGCTGATTTCACCAAAGAAAAAAGAATTTCCACCTTGAAAAGTTTTCTAAGTATTCTACTCGTGTAGGTCATTAACTACTCGAGTAGATTAATTGCTTTTTACTCGAGTCAGAATTCCTATACTTGAGTAGATCATTCTTCTTACTCGAGTAGTACATATTTCACTCTCCAAGTTTTTATAAGTAAACCACTCGAGTAAGTATATATATATACTCAAGTAGTTATAGTTTCTGACTCGTGTAACCGTTTTCTTCACAAGAGTAAATTTTCTATATACTCGGGTAGTATAAGTTATATACTCGAGTAGTTCACTTACTACTCGAGTAGTTCAAGCCTCAAACTCGAGTAAACTAAATTTCGATTCTCCTAAATATATTCTAAGTCATTTACTCGAGTAAGTCTTTTCCATATACTCGGGTAGATTTTATCCTCTCGAGTTGTTCAATCTGACTACTTGAGTAGCTCATCTTCGAGTGTTCAGAAATTTTTCCAAGTCCTTTCACTCGAGTAGTTAGCCAAACCACTCGAGTAGTTTTTCTCCCCTACTCGAGTAGTATAACCTGTACTCGAGTAGTTCAACTCCACTTCCCGTGAAACCTTTTGTATACTTGAGTAGATCTTCTAAGTACTCGAGTAGTTGATCACCTGTACTCGAATAAGTCCTTCTACCAACTCGAGTAGTTCTAGTTACATACTCGAGTAGTTGTCATCAACCTACTCGAGTAGTCATGAACTATATACCCGAGTAACATTCCTTTACTTACTCGAGTAGTCCTTTACCTACTCGAGTAGATATTTACCTACTCGTGTATATCACCACCTTTTCTCCGAAATTCTTCTAAGTCCATAATTGATAGATTTTCAAATTCCGTGACATGATTCGTCCACGTGTATATCATTAATACTGATTATGGCTGTTATTCAAAATCTTATATAAGGTCCTGTCTAATCGACAAACCCTAACAACAACAAGCTTTCAAGATCAAAAATTATTGAGAAATTTCTGCAGCCGTTTCTCTCTCCAAGTCGCTATTTCCTCTCTCTCTTCACGGAAAGAAAGCCGCCGCCACTGTTTTTCTCCTGCAAGGGTTTCGATTTTCAGAGGAATCAGACTGAAGAAGTTTTACAGATTGAGATCGTTTCTCAACTGCTTATCCTCTTCCCGATTGTGTAAGACAAAGAAGAATCCAGATCTGTTGCCAAGATTTTCTTCATCTTTCTGAAAGTGCCGCAAAGCTTACAAGAAGAAGATCCTGGTTGCTTGCTTGCAGATCTGACAGAGAAATCATTGTTTGTATTTTCTAAAATAATTTTCATTCTTGTAGGGGAAGTTTTCTCCGAGTGTAGGAGTTTTTCAACACTATAAATCTTGTCTTGTCTATGATAATTTGGTAAATAGATCTGTGTTTTGTTCTGAGATTTTTTTTATTCCGCAAAAGACGCACAACTCACATATTCACCCCCCTCTAGGTGATTTAGGTTGACAATTATTATCTTTCAACACGACCTCTGAAATCACTATGCATGGTTATGGTTCAACCCGAGCCGAGATTTGAACAGCAGATGGATAAATAACCCAAGGCATTTTTGTTGAGTATCGTCGAGTATAGCTGAGTATACTCGTCGAACTAGTAGTGATATTTGATAAAATTCACTTAGAGAAATATAGCTCTTTCCAACGTGCAGCTCGATGCCAGGCAGAAGTCATACTCGACGAATTCAATGAGTATCAGCTAGTATACCCAATGAATTCGACGAGTATTGGCTAGCTGACTCGACGCACTCGTCTTCTAACCCAGTGATAGTCGACGAATTAGACTTAGAAAATCCTGAGAAGTAAATTCGAATTGACTCGACGAATTCATCGGGTATCGATCAGTATATTAGACGAATTTGGCGAGCATCGTTAGATACATTAGATGAATTCGACGAGTATACACGGGAATACTCGACGATTTTTACTTGGCGGATTTTCCAACTCTCAGAGATTTTACCTCAAGTATATATGATGAGTTCGATGAGTACTATTAAGTATACACGATGAATTCAACGAGTATCAACTAGTATACTCGATGAATTCGACGAATATTTATTACAATGCTTGACAAATTTTACTTGGGTAAAATTTCTATTCTTCTGATTCCAAGTCTTTCTCCTTCCTGGATCCTTCTCATGCATTTGGGATAGAAGTACACACCAATAGAGATATTATATGTGAGTCAACACATTGGCCTACACAATGAAGGATTACATTGTATAGTCCTGTGTTTATTGACCCACCATAACCTGACATTGGTATGTACTTTGCAATGTAGACTTACAAGTACATAACTGAAAATATGACATCAAATACAATCTCAATTCATCTTAGCTTAATTAGACCCTTCTTCAAATTAGGGTTATTATTGATACAATACCCAACATGTATGACCTTGACTTTGCTGTGCGACGTGACTTAATACGCACGACGAGGGAGGAAATTTTTTTACTTATAGATTGTTTTATCTAAGATTAATCTTGATATTTATGCCAGGGTTCAAAGTTTACCGCGAGACCGTAGCATCTGTCTCCTCTCTTTCCGATGATCAGATTGCGATTTAGAGGAGAAGGTCGGATTACCTGCCGATCTTTAAGTGAAGATACCGCGTGCTGAGGAGAGGGTTCAAAATCCTCCTTATAGTTGGTTGACGATATGTGAGAGTACTTTGAGATCGAGTTTTTGATTCACACCATGAGAGGAAGTGATCGAGATTCTAAAATTTTGTGCCATGCCGATTTCTCAATTTATTCCACTAATAGTAGTGCGCCTCATGGAATTGGTTGTCTTCTTTCGTGAACATGGCGGGAAAATCCCACTGGATTGTTTTCGGGATTGGTGCGACATCCATTCTGATGGTGGTGAATGTGTTCAAATTCATAACAATAAGAACTTGCTTGATTTTGAGACTCGAACGGACCACCATCATGGAAATACCCTATTTGTCTACGTCAAGAACTCTCTGGGCTTGCTGGAATTGTGGAATGCATTGCCTGATCGTTGTTGTCGCCAAAAGGGGAAGGAGCGGGAGTTTTCCCCTGTACTGGGATTTTCAGAGCCCGGCGAGTTAGCAAACCCCTTGTTCAGCATTTCCTCATTTGTGGAAGAGAAACACTTACTGCGGTACAGTATTTCTTCAGATCCTGGGTGGACTACTGGGGCATCTTCAATTTGTGGTCGAAGAGGAAGGCTGATGTATCCTCTTATGGTGACGCTGGTATGGTGTCTTGCACGGTTTCTCAGGGTAAGATCATTCATTCTGATGATCGAATCGGGTCTACTCGTGAAGTACAAGTGCTCAGGTGTTCTGTCCCCGAGGCTTCCCCTATGGAAGCAACTGCTCCAAGGGTGTCTTCTTCTTTGAAGGCAATGAATGATATGGTGAGTGTGCTCGCTTTTGTGAAATTTTTCTTTTCATCATTATTATTTTTGTCATACTAAACATTTTCTCTTTCTTTTGTATAGATTGAGGCTCATGCCTAGATTTCTGTTACTTGGAATGACTACTATGTGAGCTTGAAGGACGGGTACTTGGCCCTTCTGGAGAAATTTCGGATGGCGACGAGCTCGCTTGCTACTTTGAGGGATGATCATGATCGGGACATTTCTCGATTTCACCGGATTTGGTCGGAGCTGAAGGCGGAATTGGAGAAGACTCTGGCATCTTTAGAGGTGGAGAAATCTCTAGTGGAGAGGACCGCGCAGATGCTGAAGCACGCTCAGAAGGAAACTTCCAGTTTAGAGACAGAGCTTCATGCAGAGAAGGCCCAGGTGGAGGTGTTATCTTCTAATAGCCGTGTGTCAGAGTTGAAGGTTGTCAGGCTTGTAGAGTACATGGAGTCTTTATATTATATGACAGATTGTTGCTTGATTAGTGAGGAGGTTCGTGATGAGATCTGGACCAAGGAGGCGGATCCTCAAATGGAGGATGTTTGTGAACTGGCACTTAGGCGCGAAGTCTCGAAGGCTTTTCGTCTTGTTGGCAGGAGCTTGGGATGTAACATATTTGACTTTAGTTTTAATGATATCTCGGGCAATGAGAGTACTGATGTTGATGCGGCTGATATATAGCGGCATTATGCTTTCGTATTTGCTTATTTGCATTTTTCTTTTTTCTTAGTCTAATATCTTGTATGTTGCCTTTATTGTCGGACAGTTTTGATCAGCGCATTTACTCATGTATTCGTATGTTGATGTGATGATAATGTTTTCTTTCTTCTTTTTTCCCGAATATTGTTTGACTTGTGACATTGCTTTGTGCGGGCTGTGATTGCGGCTTAGTTGGCCGCTACTAGTTTTTCACTTAGTTTGCACGAGGATCTCTCCCTGCTTAATTTGCACGAGTGAAAGTATCTAGCGTGTACCCAAATCACCTAGAGGGGGTGAATAGGTGATGTTTGTGTCTTTTAGCGGAATAAAAATCACTTAAAAACAAGCACACAAACACAGAGATTTATAGTGGTTCCCCGAGTAGGGTACATCCACTTTACCACTGCACCTATCTACCACAAAGGGCAAGATTCGGCAACTTTACCAAATTCAGATTTCGTCAAATCTTATACCTCGGAGCCGCAACTCCTACAACTCGGAGACGAATCTCCTACCACTCTTGTAACACCTCCCCTGTAATGACCGTATAATATGGGTCCAGCCGGGGCCCCACAACATACATACGCGACAGCTTTAGTATTAAAAGATGATATTAACTACCCAACTCAAAACTCAGAATAAAACAACAGCAGAAACTGAAAAACAAGACCAGAAATTATCCACATACATAAGAGTATCAAATCGGCCTTAAGGCCTTACAACGATAGAGAGTCCAAAACTTAAATGATAAAATAACACACCAACGTGCATAAACAATCCTAGACTACCTCGGCATCCAAGCCGGAAACCTAGAGCATCAAACATACAATGCTTCAAAATAGAGCTAGTACAACAATTGGAACACTTCATGAGGCTTAGGCCTTTTTGGTCGGTGAGCTAGCTCTTGCTTGCGATCCTTGCCCTGTAAAAAATTGATGGTAACGTGGGTCAGCAAAGACTGACCTCAACTGTATAACCAACACATCTCCTCTCGGCCGCCCCTAACGGACCTCGGGGTACCCCTACAACCTGCAAGTCAGACTTCGTATGCCATATACATAAACATGTAAAGCTCTAAAAACAAGTTTGGATGTCTCAAACAACAAACACGTTTTCTATGTTGAGCATATAATAAAAAGGGGGCCTACTATGTAGCATGTATGCAAACCTGGGCTTCACCCAAGGCACCCTATCGCGTATGCAACTAGCACATCATCATAACATCTGGGTACTCTAAATTTCCCCATTGGCGTTAAGCCGCAAACAAAAGGGTACTGCAATTCCCCTAACGGCATAAAAACCTCCACACGGAAATCTTTCCAAGGCCCCACCCGCTCGTGGGTCTTGGACCCGGGCTTGCCTGCAAACTCTGACTTCTCGCGTTAGGATTCCGTCTCACACACAAACCGATTCTAAGAACCCTTGCCGGACCCCACCCGCTCGTGGCTTCATTGTCCGGGCTTGTCCTATGCTTGGCATTCTCGTCAGTCTTACAGAAGGGGACTAGTCTCGCCGGGACACTCTCCCCACATGACTTGCACGTCACGGGATAGCCAGCCGACCACGGAGACAAAACCGTGCCTTAGCACATCACAATCCATAACCTTTCCCACCCTAATCCATCATTTGTACTGCAATGTCCCCGCGCACCAAGAAAACCATCTACCGCCAATGTGGAGCTAACCTTGTCCACAAAGGAAACCATCTACCGCCAATGCGGAGCTAACCTTGTCCGGGTCCGATTACATGAAGTCACTCGAGAAAAGGGGGAAAACACATACATCACAAATGGCATCTTGCCGCAACGGATTTCTACAAAACCTTAAGGCTTGTTATGCAACATCACCAAGTCGGACTAACGGTCGCGACTACGGCTTCACTCACAATGCCTAATCCACTAATGGAGCGGATCTCTAATGCAAAATCATACCGGGGATGGACTCAATCGATCCGGAGGTTCCTCTTGAACCATGGCGACCCAAACCCCTCTCATTTGAGAGATTTGGTGCCCAAAACCTTGAAAGAAAAAGATGTTATGCACGTATCCTAGAAACCGAAAGGAGAAGTGTCGTTACCTTACGACCCCACTTCCTAGCCATGGAAAACTTAGCCGGATGAAGACCACCGCAACGGACTTGCCTCCGTGGATCTGGACTCAGCTCTCGATTTGGTGCTCCGAAGCTCCTCCGGCGGCCGGATCTCTCCTTCTCCTTCTTCCTTGCTCTCCCCTCTCTATAAAGCTTTAGAAAGAGAAAGTTTGATGAGGAATGAGGGTTTCAAACCTATTCCCGGACTTAACTAAGCAAGGACAACTATGGACCATCAGATCCCATTATAAGGAAACGAACGGCCACGATTCGCACTTAAAACCAAAATCCTGGGCCGAACACGGCTTGTGATACGCCCGTGTCACAGACCGTGTCTCACAATTTGAATACGATCATCGAACACAGAATAGGACACAGGCTCAGATACGCCCGTGTACTGCTTGACACGCTTGTATCAGATTATGACACGCCCGTGTCACGGGGCGTATCCCTCAAGTGACACAGGAAACCGTCTCGTCCCGACCAGGACACGGGCTCAGACACGCCCGTGTCAATCAGTACACGCCCGTGTTGCGGGGCGTGTTCCCCAATCGACACAGGACCAAAATCATCCTGAAGAGGACACGGGTTCTCGACACGCCCGTGTCAAGTTCGATAATGTCAACCCGAACACGCCTGATCTCCAAGCCGTGTTCCTCCCCCGACACAGCCAGACTAACATCCCGAGCAGGACACGGCCCTGGACACGCCCGTGTCTCGGGCCGTGTTTGCTGCTCGACAATCATCGAGTGCATTTTCGTCGACCACTCGGAAAGTTCGTCGAACCCGAGCACAACATGGCCATGAACATGCCCGTTTCCCAGGCCGTGTAACCCTTACCAAGCCCCAATCTTGGCTCTAAATGATGTCCGTCCCTCTTTTGAGTTTCAGGGTGTTACAACTCTCTCACTCTTAAAACAATTTCGTCCCGAAATTACAGAAAGGCAAAGATACACAAAATTTAAACGATACCTGAGTGGAATTACTCTGGGTACTCCTCCAGCATGGTCTGTTCTCGCTCCCAAGAGAGCTCCTCACGACCGCAGTTATTCCATCGGACTTTTATGAGTTTGACCTCTTTGTTCCGCAACTGCCGAATTTATGAATCCTATATATTAAATGGACGAACTTGCGTCCTCAAGTCCTTTTTTGTCGGCATTGACGCTGATTCGATCACCGCACTAGCCTCTACTAAGGCTTTCCTCAATACGGAGACATGGAAGACATCGTGTAATCCACTTAGCTCTGTGGACAACGCCAACCGGTATGCTGCTTCTCCCACCCGTTCTATAACTTCGAAAGGTCACAAAAACCTCAGACTCAACTTCATGAGTCGGCGAATCCGCGAAATGCCTTTGAACGGCTTGATCTTTAGATAGACCCAATCGCATGCCACGAACTCCAGCTTCCTGTGGCGAGCATTAAAATATTTTGCTTGCCGATCTTGAGCTACCTTCATGTGCTCTTGAATGGTTCGCACCAACTTGCATGCATCAGCTACCACATCTTTTCCCAAAAATTTGGTGTCTCCCGCCTCTGTCCAATACATCGGTGTTCGACACCGCCTCCCAAACAAAGCTTCATATGGCGCCATCTTTATACTTGCTTGGTAACTATTGTTCTAAGCGAACTCTACCATGAAGAGGTGATCTTCCCACTTCTTGTCGAAGTCAAGAGTACACATCCTCAGCATATCCTCCATAATACGGTTCGTTCTTTCCGTTTGTCCGTCAGTTTGAGGATGGAAAGCCGTACTGAACTTGAGCTTCGTGCCCAGACTTTTCTGAACCAACCTCCAGTACTTGGACGTGAAACGTCCATCGGATCACTAACTATACTCTTTGGAATCACATGTAGTCACACAATGTTGCGAACATACAACTCTACCGGCTTCTCCACGCTGTCCTCCTTCCGATTTGGGATGAAGTGAGCCACTTTGGTTAAGCGATCCACAATCACCCAAATCGCGTCGTTACCATGCTATGATCTAGGTAACCCATGTAAAAAGTCCATGGAGATATCATCAAATTTCCACTCGGGAATAGGAAGAGGCTTCAGGAACCCGCCCGGCTTCTGATATTCGGCCTTCTCCAAGGCACAAGTTTGGTACCGATTCACGTACAAAGCTACATCCCGCTTCATTCCAGGCCACCAAAAGGATTTCTTCATATCTAAGTACATCTTTGTACTGCCCGGGTGAATGGAGTACTTTGTGAAGTGAGCATCAAACATCAACTCCTCATGGAGCTTGCCGAACTGCGTTACACAAATCCTTCCGTCCTTCCTCAGAATCCCATCAATTAACTCCCAGACACTACTCTCGCCCTTTTGAGCCTCCAACATGTATGGCTGGAACTCCACATCCAAACGGGTGGCTTCCAAAATACGATCGGACAAATCGTTCTGCATTTCAATTTAGTTCAACCAAGCCATGCTAGACTCACCTCTTGCTATGCACTCCATGTCGAGGGGCTCCCAGTCTAGCACCAACAGCTCATCATGAGCTTCGATCCAATTCCCTTGCCTAGAGTATTTTCTACTCAACGCATCTACCAACACATTGGCTTTGCCTGGTGTATACTGAATCGCCACCTTGTAGTCTCCAAGGAACTCGACATATCTGCGATGCCGCATATTCAAGTCCTTCTAATCTAGGAGATACTTCAGGCTTTTATAGTTCGTGAAGATCTCCACCTTCGCACAATAAACATAGTGCCACCACAATTTCAATGCAAAAATTACCGCCGCCAATTCCAAGTCATGGACAGGGTAATTCCTCTCATGAGGATTCAGCTGCCTAGACCCAAAACTATCACAATGCCATGTTGCACCAAAACGCAACCCAAACCGCATCCCGATGCATCACTAAAAATTTGAAATCCTTTGGTCCCTTTTGGTAGACCTAGGATTAGAGCTGTCATCAGCCTTTCCTTCAAGGTATCAAATGCCTGATTGCACTCTTGAGTCCACACAAACTTCTGATCCTTACGAGTTAGTGAAGTGAGGGGTAGAGCTATCCGCGAAAAGTTTTCTACGGACCTTCTATAGTACCCAGCTAGCCGAAGGAAATTTCAGACTTCCGCCATGGTTCTCAAAATCGGCCAATCTCTGATGGCTTCCACTTTTGTTGGATCTACTGCCACCCCGTACCTACTAATCACATGGCCCAAAATGCCACCTTCTCTAGCCAGAGCTCGCACTTCGAGAACTTTGCATAAAGCTCGTTCTCTCTTAACACTTGCAAGACTACTCTCAAGTGAGTCTCATGCTCCACCTCGGATTTGGAGTAAACCAGAATGCCGTCAATAAAGAAAACTACAAAAGAGTCCAAGTATTCCCGAAATACTCGATTCATCAAATCCATGAATACGGATGGTGCGTTCGTCAGCCCGAACGACATCACCGAGAACTCAAAGTGACCATACCTCGTACCAAATACTGTCTTGGGCATGTCCTCGTCTCGAATTCGCAACTGATAGTATCCTGACTTCAAGTCCAACTTTGAATACACCACCGACCCCACCAACTGGTCGAACCGGTCGTCTATCCGAGGAATTGGATACTTATTCTTGACAGACAATTTATTCAAATCTCGGTAATCTATGCACAACCACATACTACCGTCTTTCTTCTTCAAGAACAATACAGGCACGCTCCACGGTGAAGAACTGGGTCTGATATACCCCTGCTCCAACAGTTCCTACAACTGTATCTTGAGTTCAGCCAACTCTTTTGGTGTCATGCTAAATGGAGGACGTGACACCGGCCTAGCCTCTGGCACTAACTCAATCGAGAAATCAATCTCCCGTTGAGGAGGTGCCCAGGAAGTTCATCAGGAAACACATCCTCAAACTCTGCCACTACATGCACTTCCCCCAGTGATAACTTGGAAAGGCGAACCTCCAATAATGCTATAAGAGCTACTCCCCCTGGTTAACTGCCCGCACCAACTGCATGGAAAAAATCAGGGCATAGGCCACTCCATTAAGGCCCTCAAACTTGACTTCTGCCTGCCCTTCGCTTCTCAGGGTCACCACCTTGGATAGGCAGTCAATACTGGCACGCTGCTCTGCTAGCCAGTCCATTCCCAATATCACATCAAACTCAACCAATGGTAGGACTACTGCAATCAACATGAAGTAAACTCCGTCTAGCTTCCAACAAATGCGCCCTTTTCCCCCGGTGGTCATGGATGACCCATTGGGTATGCACACCTTCAGCTCTGTGTTCGCCGAGAATGACTCAACTTCAATTCTTCGGATAAAGTTTTCCGCAAGAAAAGAGTGCGACGCTCCCGTATCAAACAATACCCTAGCGGGGTATCCGAAAACTAACACAAAGCCTAAAACATAGGCATCAAACATAAACGGTCTTAAAGTATGAAGTATAAGGTTAAATTTAAACTTTCTTATACCTATCACCACATCGGGTTGTCGGATCGCTTCCTGCTACCCAAGGTTGTAAGCCCTTGGTTGCACCGGTTGGAACTGAGAAGTGCTAGACTCTGCCATCTTCCCTTTCTCTACGGCACTAGGGCCAGAGCGCTCAGTCTGCTCCTGCCTTGTCTCCTGCTCAGCACCTCCTTGAGTACAAAAACGAGCTATGTGCCCCACCTTGCCACAACTAAAGCACGTCGGTGGTCCCTTAGAGTGAGACCCTCCGGATGTCCATTTGCTTTTCTCACCGGACTTGAATGGGTGAGGCTTTTTCTTCCATCTATTTCCTTCAGACTTCCCTTGGGATTGAGAAGGCTTCCCTTCCCCTTGCTTGGGCGCGAAACCCTTACGATGTTGGGTTTGCTCCAGATCACTCTCCAACATTCTGGCAGCCTCAACCAACTCATTGAAACCAGCTCTCTTCATGGGGTTGAGGGGTTGTCTTAGATTCTCCCTCAGCCCCTGGTAGAAGAGGTTATCCCTCTCCACATCGTCGGCCATTGTCATTCCCGCATAATGACCCAACCGACTGAACTCCTGTACATACTCGTCCACCATCTTATCCCGCTGCACCAAGTACAGAAATTGGCTTTGGAGGGCCAACTTGTCGAAACAGGGATGTACTTCTTTAGTAAAGCCCAAACTCTTCCATGGACGGGGTGCGTCCGAGAAACTGGCGGCCGCTATGGCTCACCCACCACAACTTCGCGTCTCCCTCCAACATGAAGGCCGCAAACTTAGATTTATTCTCCTCTAGCGTATTTGCCGCCCTCAGAAGTTCTTGCATGTGTGCCCACCAATCCTCCATGTTGGAACACCCTATTACTGATTTGGGTCAGGATCACTATGTCTCTTAGGAAACCTGTTTTGACCTTATTGTATAGATCTAAAGGTCAAGTAGAATTGAGTCTAAGGGTTAGTAGTTAGGTTTGGAAGCTGCCCTCAAGACCAGGTTTTTTAGTTTCTGGAGACTAAGTCATTTCGTCGAGCTCAGTACGACGAATCGTCGAACTCCATTCGACGATTGTTGAGCTCACTTCGACGAGTTGTCGAACTCCATTCGACGATCGCTGAGCTCAACTTCATCAAGTCGTCGAACTCCATTCGACGATCTTCGAGCTCAGTTCGACGATCTTAACTTCAGTTTCGTTCTCAATCTCTGAGCTCAGTTCGATGATAGTTGAGCTCAGATCGACGATCTCTATTTCTGTCTAAGTCCAAATCTCTGAGCTCAGTTCAACGATAGTGGAGCTCAATTCGACATTTTTCTGAAGAGTTCAACGATTTTCAAGATTCAAATTCAGACAGTTAAGGAATTACTGTCAGCATTTAATTCAGAGATCTTGTAGCCGTTTTTCATTTAATCTGAAGCAAGTTTCAAGGAATTATCAAGGAATGTTTTATTGGACTTTCCTCTAGAAGACAAAAGCAATTAAGGAAGTAATTAATGATAGGCTAACAGCTATCTTGGATAGTGGATCATTTTCTATTCAGACAGATGGAATAAAAGACAGAATTATTCTCTACAACAAACATATAGAAGAAGAAGAAAAAAAGAAAGAACAAGAAGCAAAAAAAATATTCTCTGCAACAACAGCTCACACAATAACAATTACACAAGAGAAAGAAAAAGAGAGTTGCAGACATTCTCAGTCTAGAAGATTCATACAAGAACACCATCACCAAAGGAGATCAACAAACTGAAATCTTCAGATCTCTTTTGATTCAAGTGTTCAAGGCCATCATCATTCAAGACTCCAGACACCTCACATTTCAGCTGTTGCTGAAATCATCATTTGTTGGAGATCAATTTTCTGAAGGCGTATCACCCTACTGCAAAGCTTCACTTCCTGAACAACTACAGATCTCAGGGGGAGCTTTGACAACATCCACTATCTTCTCTCTGACTGTTGACAGAGAAGATCATCTCTCTCCATCTCTCTCTCACTCTGCTGTAAAGGGTTTTTCAAACTCCCTTCAAAAGTTTGTGTTTGGTTTTTGAGCACCTTATCAAAAGCTCATTGGTGGCAAGACACCTGATCAAAAAATTTGGTTTGGTTTTTGAGCACCTTATCAAAAGCTCATTGGTGCCCAGGACACCTGATCAACTCATCCTGCAGTGGATTCCTACCTAGGGTGGTAGAAGAGTGGATGTACCCAGGTTGATTGGGGAACCACTATAGCTCCTTGTGTCTTCTGGTTGCTTGTGTTTCCTTTTGTTTTTGGCTGTGGCTTGTGATTAGATTCCTTTGTATATTGTGATTATTCTGTGTTTAGATTACTTTTTATTATTTGCTTCCCTGTTCACATAAGAATACAACAACTGTTGTAAAAGTTTTTAGCAAGCACCATACTCTATTCACCCCCCTCTAGAGTATATCAGATCTAACTTGCACTTTCAATTGGTATTAGAGGGAGGTTGGTTAAAAATACCACCTTAGTGGTTGCACGGGCTAACACCTGAACCCAAAGATCCCTATAGTTAGATCTGCTTTTTTTGATTTTGTTATTAGGATTATTTCTTCACAAATCATGGCCCAAAACAAAGATTATGCTAGCACCAGTCCTCTAGTGTGCAATCTATCCAAGTTTGCACTTTGGAAGACAAGTATTAGACTCTACATGAATTCTATTGATGAGGACATCTTCAATTCTGTTTTGACAGTGTGTCCAAGACCTCCAGAGAACACAAGCACAAATGCTGTTCCACCTCCCTCAGGAACAGATGCAGAGATCAAGAAGTGGAAAGTTGCAGATGCAAAGGATATGAATATCTTAGCCCAGACTATGTCTGATAACATTTTCCAAAAGGTAGCTAAATGCAGCTCAGCAAAGGACATCTGGGACAAGCTATCTGAAATAGTCTCAGGATCTGTTGATGAAAGAAAAGATAGAAGATCTCACCTCATAACCCAATATGAGAACTTCAAGAAAGGAGAGGCTGAGTCAGTAGCAGACATGTATAATAGACTCAGTCTGATAGTCAATGAACTGAAAACTTTGGATAAAGAGATTTCATTGACTAAGCTAAATGATAAAATCCTAATGTGCTTCCCAAGCAATTGGGACTCAAGGATCTGGCCAATCAAGGATGCCAGAAGTCTGAATGAGATTACAACAGAAGCTCTCTTGGGCAAGCTCAAGTCTTATGAGCTGCTCATAAGAAATAGAGAAGAAGAGCAGAAGGCCGCCTCACCAGCCACAAGAAAGGAAAAGTCAATAGCTTTCAAAGCCATTGAAGATCAGCCTGAAGACAAGGTCACAGGCAATGATGAGCTGCTTAGTCTACTGGCCAAAAGATTTTACAAAATGGCCAGAAAGGACTTCAGGAAGAGATCATACAAAGAGCATGGCAAGCCAAGGTATGATAAATCAAATAATAAAGAAATTGTTTGCTTTGGTTGCAGGAAACCAGACCACATTGTGTCTGACTGTCCAGAGAACAAAAATAAGGACAGAAAGGACAAGAGAGAAAGAAGAAAAGAAAAGTACTTCAAGAAGAACAGCAATGGCAAACCCTCCTCCAGTAAGAACAAACACACAAGGAAGGGATTTGTTGTTGAATCTTGGAGTGAGACTAAAGAGGAATCAGAAGCTTCATTCATCTCAAGTGATGATGAGGATGATGCTGAAGAAAAGGAATTCTGCATGATGGCTATCAATGCCTCACAACACAACTCTGATGAAGAAGAGTCCGAATCTGAATCAGAGACTCAACCTGAAGAAGACCATGTAATAGACTCATTTGATTTCAATTCTGAGGACTTTAAGTATGAATTTAAAGCACTATGTTTAGACCTATTAAAATCTGAGAAGGAAATCATTTCTCTTAGAAATCAATTGTCTGAACATAGTACCTTAAAATCAGAAAACCTCAAACTCTCTGAGGAGTTGGAGTGCTGTAGGGAGCAGATAGCTTCACTGAAGAGTGAGCTATCAGAGGCCAAAAAGCTTGAAGAATCCCTTAATGGGAGAAGCATCAAGCTAATGGACATCACAAGCACAGTGAACTCTGGATTCAACAGTACACTGGGCTTGGGTGCTTCATCCAGCCAACCTATAGTACTAACAACCCCAATTAAGTTTATTTCTGATAAAGGGAAGGGAGTTGTAGAGGTAGCTAGGAAGAATTCTGACTTACCCAAGAAATCAAGTGTTCAACAAAAATCGTCGAACAGAGATAGACGATCGTCGAATGCAGATCGACGATCTCAGGCAAAATCGTCGAACTCAGGTCGACGATCTCTAAACCCTGAACTCTGCCACAGTCGATCGTCGAACGGAGCTCGACGATCTGACCCAAGATCGTCGAACGCAGCTCAACGATCGTCGAGCAGAGATCAGAGATTTGAAAACTTCTTCAAGGGGAAATCAAATTCAAATCATAGGGGTCCTTCATCCAGACTTAACCCTTATACTGAATGGATAATACCTCCAAGGAGATATCATCCTGAAGGTTATAAGAGTCAACCAGGGATGTCATTTATTTCTGAATTTAAAGGTTATCAACCTAGGCCCAAGGTAAACTGGGTCAAAAACAAGTAAATTATTTTATGTGCAGGTGAAGACCTATCCAACATCAAACCAACAATGGTATTTGGATAGTGGGTGCTCAAACCACATGACAGGAAGCAAGGACAATCTCACATCCTTCAAAGCCAAGCTTGGACCCAAAGTCATATTTGGTGATTCAAACTTTGGACTGACTAAAGGATATGGTGCAGTTCAGATTGGCACAGTCACATTCAAGAAGGTAGCCTATGTGGAAGGACTAAAGCACAACTTAATCAGCATCAGTCAGCTATGTGATGAAGTCTACCTGGTGACTTTCAACAAATCCTTATGCAAGATCAAATCAGAGGACAGCACAACTGTGTTGACAGGTAAAAGGAAAGGTAACATCTATTTAGTAGACTTTCTTTCAACAGAAGTAGATATTTGCCTGTTTAACTCTGTTAATAGACCTAATATATTATGGCATAAGAGATTAGGGCATATAAACCTTAGAACCATTGCTAGGCTATCCAAGGATAACATTGTTAGAGGACTACCTTCTGGCCCCTACAAGAAGGAAGGACTCTGCAGGGCGTGTCAATTAGGCAAGAAAACTAAAAATAGTTTCAAGTCACTTATTAAAAGTGATTCACCTAGGATTTTGTATCTGTTACACATGGATCTTTTTGGACCCATTACAGTACAAAGCTTAGGAGGGAAATCTTACACTTTAGTGGTTGTAGATGACTTCTCTAGATTCACATGGGTGTTCTTTCTGAGGAAGAAGTCTGATAACTTTAAGTGTTTGACAGAGTTTCTCAAATGCATACAGACTGAGTTCAATACTCACATTGCCCTGATCAGAAGTGATCATGAGACAGAGTTTGATTCTCTTCTTATGCAAGAGTTCTGTCAGAGTGAAGGGATCAGGCACACTTTCTCAGCTCCTAGAACTCCTCAACAAAATGGGGTAGCTGAAAGGAAAAATAGAACCTTTATTGAATCTGCCACTACATTGTTGTCAGATGCTCACCTTCCTCTATCCTTTTGGGCAGAGGCAGTGAACACCTCCAACTATGTGCTGAATAGAAGTTTAATACATAAACTAAAGGGCAAGACTCCCTATGAATTACTCAAAGGGAAGAAACCTAAAGTAGATTATTTTAGAATTTTTGGTTGTATTTGTTATATTCATAATAATGACAAGAAATACTTAGCAAAATTTCAAGCTAAAGCTGATGAAGGAGTGTTTTTGGGATACTCCATGATCAGTAAGGCTTATAGAGTATATAATAAATCAACTCTTAAAATTGAAGAATTTGTGCATATATCTTTTGATGAATCTAACATGTCTTTCAAGGAGAAGAACACTTCTACCATAGAACCTTTGCAGGTACATTCTCTTGCTGAAGACTTGGACAGATTACAAATCATTCAAAAAGAGGAAAGCAGTGAAGATTAAGAAGACATTCAACATCCTGAAGAGAAACCTTTTGAAGAGCCAGTTGTTGTACCACAAGAGGAAACAACAACACAGGTTGGTGAACAATCAACACCTCCTGTTGATTTAGTAACATCAAGAGACCATCCAATTTCCCAAGTAATTGGAGACATCTCAGCTGGTGTGCAAAAAAGAAATCAGGTCAACAAAAACATGTTGCACACTTGCTTCCTATCTCAAATTGAACCTCAATCCATTCAAGATGCAGAGCAAGATCCACACTGGATCATTGCAATGCAAGAAGAGTTGCATCAATTTGAAAGGAACAAAGTTTGGGAACTAGTACCAAGGCCTAAGGATCACTCCATTGTTGGAACAAAGTGGGTGTTCAGAAACAAATTGGATGATCAAGGAGTAATTGTAAGAAACAAGGCAAGGCTAGTTGCTCAAGGGTACTCTCAAGAAAAAGGCATAGATTATGACCAGACTTTTGCACCAGTTGCAAGGTTGGAGGCTATTAGAATCTTCTTAGCATATGCAGCACACAAAGGTTTCAAAGTGTACCAGATGGACGTAAAGAGTGCTTTTCTCAATGGAGATATCAAAGAAGAAGTCTATGTCAGACAACCTTCAGGTTTTATCTCTCCAACTCATCCTGATTTTGTTTTCAAGTTGCACAAAGCATTATATGGTCTCAAGCAAGCTACTAGAGCATGGTATGAGACCATAGCATGCTTCCTTCTGAAAAATGAGTTTATAAGGGGTAGAGTAGATCAAACTCTTTTTATTAGAACCCATAAGTCCCATACCCTACTAGTACAAATCTTTGTAGATGATATTATTTTTGGTTCTACTGATTCAAATTTGTGCAGAAGGTTCTCCAACCTAATGCATTCTAAATTTGAAATGAGTAGCATGGGTGAGCTATCCTTCTTTCTAGGATTGTAAGTCAAACAACATGCTGAAGGCATATTTATTTCTCAAACCAAGTATGCAAAAGAATTGGTTAAGAAATTTGGTATGTCTGAAGCATCTTGTATGAAAACACCTATGCCTACTAATGCTGTATTAGATGTTGATGAACATGGGAAACCTGTTGATCAGACAACATATAGAGCAATGATTGGCTCCTTATTGTACCTTACAGCTAGTAGACCTGACATAATGTTTGCTACATGCATATGTGCTAGATTCCAAGTAAGCTCTAGAGAGTCACACCTAGCATTAGTAAAAAGGATTCTCAGGTATGTAAAAAGTTGTCCAAATCTAGGTCTCTGGTATCCAAAAGACTCAGCATTTGACTTAACTGGATTTTCTGATGCTGATTATGCTGGATGCAGAATTGACAGGAAAAGCACCAGTGGAACTTGTCAGTTTCTTGGTAACAGACTTGTCTCTTGGTTTTGCAAGAAACAAACATCTGTGTCAACTTCAACTGCTGAAGCTGAATATATGGCTGCAGGTAGTTGTTATTCACAAATCTTGTGGATTCAAAACCAACTCCTATACTATGGCTACAACTTAGAGAAGTCTAAAATCTTTTGTTATAATACTAGTGCTATTTCTATAGCTCAAAATCCAGTCCTCCATAGTAGGACAAAACACATAGAAATTAGACATCACTTTCTAAGCGATAATGTTGAGAAAAATAAAATTGAACTTCAATATATCCCAACTGATTTACAAAGGGGAGATATTTTCACCAAACCCTTGGATGAAAAGAAACACACCTTCTTCCTAAATCAGTTAGGAATATTAGATGGAGGAAGTTTAAAATAAGTTCCAAGATTTTAAAACTCTAAAAATGACCAAGACTAGTCAAACATTTTAATTTTTCTAGTGTATAGAGTGTTTCTGATCTTTGAACTGCGCTCGACGATTTTCCCCCCGATCGTCGAATGGAGATCGACGATTTCCGAAATCATCGACCAGATTTCAGCACTTCTCAGATACTGCTCAACTATCTCTCCAGGTCAGCGATCGTCGAACGAAGCTCGACGATTTTGTTTTCTAAACTATCGTCAAACGGAGCTCGACGCTCTCCAATATCGTTGAACGGAGATCGACGATGTTGATGACCTTTCAGTTTCCTTTAGAAGCCCCGATCGTCGAACTGAGTTCAACGATCTTTCCTTTTCTGCATCGAACCCTAATATAAAACTCTTTTTTCGGCCGTCGTTCTCCCTTGCGCTTTCAATCTCTCTGTAAAATTCTCTTTCCCTCCAAACTTCTCTACACTTGGTCGTTTGTTTGTTGATTTTTGCAGGAAACAATGGCCGTCTCAGTTGCAGTCCTGGCCGCCATGAAATTTGATGCAGGATTTGATATTGATATGGATTCGTTTAACAACAGTGTTCAAATTTTCAGAGACATTCTAGAACTTTTCAAGGAGCAAAAGCTAGTTACTATCATGTCCACCAGAATCAAATTGGCTGTTGATGAAATCAAGGAGTGGGTCTATACTGCCCACAACCAGGACCAAAATACAGTGATTGACACAGTATCAGGAACTCAGGTACCTCTTACACCTGCTGCCCTGACAGAAATTTTTGGATTAAATTCTGGAGAGGATTCTGTTGAACTGTCTAGAGAAGAATTTTCTACTATGCTTGATAGAATGGGACATTCAGATGCAAACACTAGCAAGCTGCTGAAGAAAAATCTATCTGTGGAGTATAGATTTTTGGCTGATGTTGTAGGGAAGGTGCTGTTGGCCAAGCACTCAGCCCATGATACCATCTCCAGGTATCAGCTGTGTTTGATGGGTGCTATTGTAGATAAGAAACAGTTAAACTAGGGAGAAGTTTTCTTTGACCTGATTAAGAAAAAGATCAACAAGAATTTTGTCAACTTTGGAAGGATACTAGGGCTATTTCTTCAAAACAGATGCCCTACACTGCTAGTCTCAAATGAGATGCACATCAATGCCTCTAAGAGGCTCTCCTGTGCCCTGTTTGGAAAGTGGGACAGGCAGATAGTGAAGCCCAGCAGACCCTCTGCAAGTGCAACTTCAGGCATAAGGATTGTTGCAGTCTCTTCCCCTCAAGTATCTGCCCCTGTAGAAGACTTGCCTGCTGCTTATCCTCCTCCTCCACCTCTTATTTCATCTCCACCAGTCACCTCCACCATTCAAATTTCCTCCATAATCATTATTTCAACCCCATCTCCAACTTCAACTTCTCCACCTCCACTCACAGAAGAACTTTTCCATCCTCTACATCAATACCCTTACCTAGAAATTGAATCATCATCTAATCTTCCATCTTTCAATCTGATAGATGATTCCTTTATGGATGATTCTCCTTCATCCCCTCCTGATCTACCCTCTTAATCCACATCCTATCAATAGTTACTTCAAGACATCATTGCACAACCCTCATTCACACCCTCTGTTTCCATTCCATTATCTTCAATTTCCACAATCCCCATATCTCACCTTCATTTCCACGATCCACCAGCTCTCCACCAACATGTCCAGCTGTTCCACCTTCATTCTCTACCTCTGCTCAAGTTCATATTGAGCATGTATATCTTCTAGCCTTAGTAGACAGACTTTATGAGCTGATAGCTCCCAGGCTATCCCTCTTGTTGGAGACCTCCTTGGCTCCACTTTTAAAGTCAGTTGCAGACCTGTCTGCCAGGCTCTCCTCCCTCATTCCTCCTCAGACAATCCCTTCATCTGGGTGCCTTGATCCAGTCCTGAATGAATCTATGCAGGGGGAGATGCCTCATGAAGTGGTTAGATTGCCTGCTGCTGGTGTTACCTCAGTTCAAGCTCAAGCCTCAACACCACAAGTTGCAGTTTTCTCAATGGACCTCAGGTCACTATTTTCAGATTTTGATTCAGTATATTTCAGCTGTCTTCCAGAGCATACTGCAGTCCAGCCATCTGAAGATCTGTCTAAGGCCATTGTGCCTATTTCAAGCTGTGACACTAGCTTAATTCATTCTTTTGTACAGTCCCTTTCTGTTGCTGCTATTTCTGTGACTGCTGCTTCTACTGATATTGTTAATATTGTTGTTAATTCTGATGTTTTAGTATCTGAGGACATACATATGATAGAGGCATTTGAATTTGAGCCTACTGTTACTAATGATGTTATTTCTGTTACTGAACATGTTGTATCTGAATGTATTGTATCTGTATCTACTGCTGCTGTACCTTCCATTTCTGAGAGTGTTACTTCTGAAAGTTTTGTATCTGCTGATGTAATCTCCTCTGCTAGTGTTGCTTCTATTCCTCCTTCTACTGTTGCTGCCACAACTGCTGTCACTACTGTTACCTCTGCTCAATTCCAACAATAGATAGACTATCTCAAAAGGATTGATGCACTGTATGATGAACAAAGCTCAGAAAGTGATCAATATAGGACTGATTCAGATGACTCCTCTGCAACTATTGCAAGGAAAAGAAAGGCCAGAAGCAATGCTATGAAAAGGCTTCCTCTAGAAAAAGTCAAAGATACCAATGATATTCCTTATTACATACTGCATAACTGTCCTATCACAGAACACTGGATGCAATACTCCAAGAATCAATTGAAGGCCATGAAGAAAAAGAGAAAGTATGAGAAAGGTTCCTCTCAGTTCCATCATCCTCCTCCTCCTCCTGATGCAGGTGCAGGTGGTAGCTCTGCTGTTCAACCCTCTGCTAGAAGCCAAACCCCTTATCAACCTCAAGGTAGATCCCAGTACAGGGGAAGTCAATCCAGAGGCTACTAATCAAGGAGAGGAAGCTATAGAGGAAACCAAAGAGAACTTCAAGTTTATTCCAAAGGTTATTCCAGGAAACACCCATACTCAAGGGAAGGACAAAGTTCATCTGATATAAATTCAGGTCCATTTCCTTACAAGCTTAAAGAGTTAGTCTCATCAAGAGCTCCTCCAGACAATCCCTCAAACAGGTATGATCCTCCAGTTCCTTTTGAGGATCCAGAGAACAACCCTACTTCTTGGACAGCCAGGATGAAGGAATTAGCTGCTTTAGATCAAATTAGGAAAGCCAGAGAACAAGGCAAAGACACTTCCAGTATTACTACTTTATCAGAACAAAGGAAAAAGGAACTTGAAAGATATTCATCCAGCAAGTTTTTTGATTCTGAAAGCTACATGAAGCTGCATCCTGAAGCTGTAGTGCCCAGGCCTAAGCAACAAACCTCTTTAGGTGCAGATGATGACAGAAGATCTAAAAAGGAAGCTCTTAATCCAAACAGGGAAATAGTACTTATAAAGAGCATGGAAAATGAGTAATTCTGTAAGGTGACAATATATGCTGTTTTATGATCTGTCTGAGATAATATCTGTGATTCTGCAATGTCTTGTTTATTGCATTTTTGCTTTGTATATTGTTTTTTTTATTTCAATATATGTAAATAGTAATCCTAACCCAAATAGGGGGAGATTGTTGGAACACCCTATTACTGATTTGGGTCAGGATCACTATGTCTCTTAGGAAACCTGTTTTGAACTTATTGTATAGATCTAAAGGTCAAGTAGAATTGAGTCTAAGGGTTAGTAGTTAGGTTTAGAAGCTGCCCTCAAGACCAGGTTTTTTAGTTTCTGGAGACTAAGTCATTTCGTCGAGCTCAGTATGACGAATCGTCGAACTCCATTCGACGATCGTTGAGCTCACTTCGACGAGTCGTCGAACTCCATTCGACGATCGCTGAGCTCAACTTCATCAAGTCGTCGAACTCCATTCGACGATCTTCGAGCTCAGTTCGACGATCTTAACTTCAGTTTGGTTCTCAATCTCTGAGCTCAGTTCGACGATAGTTAAGCTCAGATCGACGATCTCTATTTCTGTCTAAGTCCAAATCTCTGAGCTCAGTTCAACGATAGTGGAGCTCAGTTCGACGTTTTTCTGAAGAGTTCAACGATTTTCAAGATTCAAATTCAGACAGTTAAGGAATTACTGTCAGCATTTAATTCAGAGATCTTGTAGCCGTTTTTCATTTAATCTGAAGCAAGTTTCAAGGAATTATCAAGGAATGTTTTATTGGACTTTCCTCTAGAAGACAAAAGCAATTAAGGAAGTAATTAATGACAGGCTAACAGCTATCTTGGACAGTGGATCATTTTCTATTCAGACAGATGGAATAAAAGACAGAATTATTCTCTACAACAAACATTTAGAAGAAGAAAAAAAAAGAACAAGAAGCAAAAAAAAATATTCTCTGCAACAACAGCTCACACAACAACAATTACACAAGAGAAAGAAAAAGAGAGTTGCAGACATTCTCAGTCTAAAAGATTCATATAAGAACACCATCACCAAAGGAGATCAACAAACTGAAATCTTCAGATCTCTTTTGATTCGAGTGTTCAAGGCCATCATCATTCAAGACTCCAGACAACTCACATTTCAGCTGTTGTTGAAATCATCATTTGCTGGAGATCAATTTTCTGAAGGCGTATCACCCTACTGCAAAGCTTCACTTCCTGAACAACTACAGATCTCAGGGGGAGCTTTGCCAACATCCACTATCTTCTCTCTGACTGTTGACAGAGAAGATCATCTCTCTCCATCTCTCTGTCACTCTGCTGTAAAGGGGTTTTCAAACTCCATTCAAAAGTTTGTGTTTGGTTTTTGAGCACCTTATCAAAAGCTCATTGGTGGTAAGACACCTGATCAAAAAAACTGGTTTGGTTTTTGAGCACCTTATCAAAAGCTCATTGGTGCCCAGGACACCTGATCAACTCATCCTGCAGTGGATTCCTACCTAGGGTGGTAGAAGAGTGGATGTACCCAGGTTGATTGGGGAACCACTATAGCTCCTTGTGTCTTCTGGTTGCTTGTGTTTCCTTTTATTTTTGGCTATGGCTTGTGATTAGATTCCTTTGTATATTGTGATTATTCTGTGTTTAGATTACTTTTTATTATTTGCTTCCCTGTTCACATAAGAATACAACAACTGTTGTAAAAGTTTTTAGCAAGCACCATACTCTATTCACCCCCCTCTAGAGTATATCAGATCTAACTTGCACTTTCACTCCACATCAGTCGGCATACCAACTCCCTTAAATTTTGGAGGATGGAAGCTCAGAAAGGATTTCATCTGCCGGTCCCCGTGCCCGACAACCACCCTTTCGGCCAATGGCTCTACTCGCCTGGCTTCTCCGCCCGGCACGGACGTCGCCGTATTCGAGGTAGCAGGAGTTGCTACCTGAGCAATAGGGGTTGCTACTTGAGCTGTCGTTGCAGCTTGGGCTGCCACCATTGCTTTTGCAAGCATGCGACAAACATCGGCCAGGTGTACGCCCATGCCCAAAGGACCCTGAGCAGTGGCGCCGCTCGCCGAAATCTCTTCTCTTGGTCTCGGCGTACGCGCCTCGTTGCTTGCACTCTTAACAAAAGCAAGAAAACAAGGAATCAATCTCTAATCACAAGACTCAAACATAAGGACACTCATGGTCTCGCGATACTCCTATGTGGATAACTTCTATACGTGATCCAAATACGCTAAATCGACCGCTAAACCTGACCTTGGACATAACCTCCCTCTGATACCAAACTTTAATACCTCCCCTGTAATGACCGTATAATATGAGTCCGGTCGGGGCCCCACAACATACAGATGCCACATCTTTAGCGTTAAAAGATGATATTAACTACCCAACTCAAAACTCAGAATAAAACAACAGCGGAAACCGAAAAATAAGACCAGAAGTTATCCACATACATAAGAGTATCAAATCAGCCTTAAGGCCTTATAACGATATAAAGTCCAAAACTTAAATGATAAAATCACACACCAACGTGCATAAGCAATCCTAGACTACCTCGACATGCAAGCCGAAAACCTAGAGCATCAAACATACAATGCCACAAAATAGAGCTAGTATAACACTTGGAACACTTCATGAGGCTTAGGCCTTTTTTCCGGCGAGCTACCTCCTACTTGCGATCCTTGCCCTGTAAAAATTTGATGGTAACATAGGTCAGCAAAGGCTGACCTCAACTGTGTAACCAACACATCTCCTCCCGGCCACCCCTAACGGACCCCGGGGTACCCATCCAATCTGTAAGTCAGCACTTTATATGCCATATACATAAACATGTAAAACTCTAAAAATAGGTTTGGATGTCTTAAACAACAAACACGTTTTCTATGTTGAGCATATAATAAAAATGGGGCCTACTATGTAGCATGTATGCAAACACGGGCTTCACCCAAGGCACCCTAATGCGTATGCAACTAGCACATCATCATAACATCTGGGTACTCTCAATTTCCCCATTGGCGTTAAGCCGCAAACAAAAGGGTACTGCAATTCCCCTAATGGCATAAAAGCTGCCACACGGAAATCTTGCCAAGGCCCCACATGCTCGTGGGTCTTGGACCCGGGTTTGCCTGCAAACTCTGACTTCTCGTGTCAGGATTCCGTCTCACACACAAACAGATTCTAAGGACCCTTGTCGGACCCCACCCGCTCGTGGCTTCATTATCCGAGCATATCCTATGTTTGGCGTTCTCGTCAGTCTCACAGAAGGGGACTAGTCTCGCCGGGACACTCTCCCCACATGACTTGCACGTCACGAGATAGCCAGCCGACCACGGAGACAAAGCAACGCCTTAGCACATCACAATCCATAACCTTTCCCACCCTATTCCATCATTTGTACTGCAACGTCCCCGTGCACCAAGGAAACTATCCACCGCCAATGCGGATCTAACCTTGTCCACTAAGGAAACCATCTACCGCCAATGCGGAGTTAACCTTGTCCGGTTCAGGCTACACGTACTCACTCGAGAAAAGGAGGAAAATACATACATCACAAAAGACATCTTGTCGCAACAGATTTCTACAAAACCTTAAGCTCGCTATGCAACATCACCGAGTCGGACTAACGTTCGCGACTACGGCTTCACTAACAATGCCTAATCCACTAACGAAGTGGATCTTTAATGCAAAATCATGCCGGGGACGGACTCAATCGACCCGGAGGTTCCTCTTGAACCATGGTGACCCAAACCCCTCTCATTTGAGAGATTTTGTACCCAAAAACTTGAAAGAAAAAGATGCTATGCACGCATCCTAGAAACCGAGAGGAGAATTGTCGTTACCTTACGGCCCCTCTTCCTAGACATGGAAAACTTAGCCGGATGAAGACCACTGCAATGGACTTTCCTCCGCAGATCTATACTCGACTCTCGATTTGGGGCTACGAAGCTCCTCTGGTGTCCGGATCTCTCCTTCTCCTTCTTCCTTGCTCTCCCCTCTCTCTATAGCTTTAGAAAGAGAAAGCTTGATGAGGAATGAGGGTTTCAAACCCTATTCCCCGACTTAACTCAGCAAGGACAACTCTGGACCATCAGATCCTATTAGAAGGAAACGAACGACCACGATTCGAACATAAAACCAAAATACTGGGCCGAACACGGCGTGTGACACGCCCGTGTCACAGGCCGTGTCTCATGATCTGAATACAATCGTCGAACACAGAACAGGACACGGGCTCAGATACGCCCTTGTACTTCTTGACACGCCCGTGTCAGATTATGACATGCTCGTGTCACGGGCCGTGTCCCTCAAGCGACACAGGAAACCATCCCGTCCCAACCAGGACGCGGGCTCAGACACACCCGTGTCAACCATGACACACCCGTGTCAATCAGTACACGCCCGTGTTGCAGGGCGTGTTCCCCAATCGACACAGGACCAAAATCATCCCGAAGAGGACACGTGTTCTCGACATGCCCGTGTCAATTTCGACATGCCCGTGTCAACCCGAACACGCCTGAACTCCAATTTGTGTTCCTCCCCCGACACAGCCCAGCTAACATCCCGAGCAGGACACGACCCTGAACATGCCCGTGTCTCAGGTCGTGTTCGCTGCTCGACGATCGTCGAGTTCATTTTTGTCGACCACTCGGAAAGTTCGTCGAACCCGAGCACAACACGGCCATGGACACGCCCGTGTGCTAGGCCGTGTAACCCTTACCAAGCCCCAAACTTGGCTCTAAACATTGTCCGTCCCTCTTTTGAGTTCCGGGGCGTTTCAACTCGGAGAATAACCTCCCCTACACCTCGATCCATCAACGGATCTACACACTCAATCCACAAACGGATCTACTCACTCAATCCACAAATGGATTTACAAACACGGAGAAAAATTCTCCTACAAGTGAAAATAAATGTTTTAACAATATTACACTAGATCCGAAGAGGTAGTGTTGACTAGACTCAACGAATCCTACTCACTCAATGCCATAGAAAGCATTCATCAAATATGGTCGAGTTAACTCAATGCACTCAACGCTTTGATACTCGACGAATTATACTTGGAAAAATCTAGAGAGGTAGCGTTGACTAGACTCAACGAATTCGACGTGTATCCCTTAGCATATTCGACGAATTGGGCGAGAATCGTTAGATATATTTGTCGAATTCGACGAGTATGCACGACGATACTCGGCGAATTTTACTTAATAGATTTTTCAATTCTTCAGTGAATTTTCCCTAAGTATAAGCGTTGGATTCAACGGGTATGGATATGTATCCATGATGAATTCGATGAGTATCAAGTTGATACTCGATGAATTCGATTAGTATTCCAAACCATACTCAAAAAATTTTACTTAGGAGAAATTCCTCATCCTGAAACTAAGCCTTGACCATCCTTGAGCCTTCTCCTGTACTTGGGATAGAAGTACACCCCAATAGAGAGATTACACGTCAGTCAACACTTTGGCCTACATAATGAGGAATTATATTGTGTAGTCCTGTGTTTACTAACCCACTCTAACCTGACATTGGTGTGTACTTAGCAATGAAGACATGCAAGTACATACCTCAAAAGCCACATCAAATACAGTAACAATTCATCTTAGCTTAACTGGGCCCTTCTTCAAATTCGACTTATTGTGGACAATACCCAACAATCTCCCCTTATTTGAAGAAGTCAGAACCCTATAAGCTAAGGTGAATTGTACATAAAAATAATGAAATAATAAAACATTAAGGCTTGTGATGCAGGCCTAAGGTTTTGACGGATTAAACTACGCGCATGGGGTTTTGACAATTAAATTACGGTACGTAGCAAGCACTATTTTCTCTAAACAACTATACTGACTATTCAACTAATTTAGCAACACACAAAACAAAGGGAGTCTACCCCTTTTATAGATTGAACAAGGGCTATAGGCCAATGTTCGCTCAAGTGAATAAGACCCACATGATCCAGACAATTTGCTATTCAAATTAAATTTACCCGCAAATAAATCACCAACCAATTAGAGAGGATCCAGACTAAAAATACGATTTGAAATAAAGTCCAAAATCAATCCCTAAAAAAATAATTAATATGAGGGTATTCCAAATCACTTGAACTCAAGGAGAAATCAAGGGTAATGAGCCCGATTTCTTCATGTATTCACGAGATCTATCCGCTCCAAATTATGCGTGAATATTCGGAAGAAAAACACGCTTAAAATTTAGATTTAAATTAGCATGATTTTAATATAAATCAGGACAATTAACTAGCCTTCTAATTCCACCAAAACTCACAATAATATTACAAGAAAATCACACAAGAGATGTTTAGAAATTCATTACCCAATCCCAAGAAGTCCATCCACAATATTAAGTGGAGGAAGCGCTCACGACGGTGGTATATTTTTTTATTTCCATGCAAACCCATGGATCCGCACCAGACTATGAAGACACGAGCCATTTTTCCTTTACAATCTCCCTAGGAGAGGGAGATCCTTGAAAAAGCCAATATATATGGAAGGTGGAGAGAGAAAAAGTGGTGAGAATACTTTTTCTCAAGATGAATGAGGGTGGTCATTTTGTGGAGATGAAGGAGGTAGGTTTCCTCCTTAAGATGGTGTGGCTCGGGTTGGAGGGAGGAGGGGGCTCAGTTTTGGGTGGTGGAGGTGGAGGAAAGAGGGTGGCGGCTAGGGAGGGAGGCCGACTAGGGGTTTTTTGGTAGGGAAAGAAGGGCTCGGCTTGGAGGAAGAATTATAGGAGGAGGAGGATGGGAATAGGAGGCCGAGATAGGGAGGAGGAGGGTGGTGGCCGTACGCCAAGAGAGGGGAGAAAAAGGGGAGGCCGAAATTTTTGAGAGGGGGAAGAGAGGAGAGGAGGAGGGAAATCTCAAGCAAGATTAGGGTTTTCAATTCTTATTCATTCTCTATCAATTTCTTCATAACCATGACTATATATAGCCTATACCACTCAATCTCCACCCTTGAAGAGTAAACCACTCATGATAGTTATATGCACCCATCTTATATATGAAATGAAATAATTAAAAACAACACATGATGGTTATAAGCACCAATCATAATACGTGAAAATAAACTATTAAAATAAAATTGCTTAAAAATAAAATTACTAAAAATATAAATGATAAAATATATAATTATAATTATGTACTTTATAATTATATATTTTATTTATTAGCTATGGCGGACGTCGATAAAAACATGTAGCGGCAGCGGCGTTGGCGAAGAAACGCCGTGGTAGACTCCCATCTTTGAGCATGCGGCAACGACTCTCCCAATCCATGAACTCTATATGATAGGGATCCATGGACGCGTCAGCATTGTCGCCATCAGCTTGAAAGGATAACAGAAACTAAACACAACAAGCATTCCAAGACAATCATAGAAATTATATATATATATATATATATATATATATATATATATATATATATATATATATATATATATATCAAATTGTTCATAGTTTGGGGGGGGGGGCAACCCACAACTCAACACAACACAAAATATAACTATTGGTCCAGCCTGCTCTGACTCCTCTGCCTCTGTCTGTCAAAATAAGCCTTTTGCTTTGGAAAGTACTTTGGAGGAGTGCAGGCATCGGATCAGCATTTCTATGATTTCTGAAGTGAATTCTCCTTTTTTGTGCAGAATAGCTTATACTTGTTCCATTTTTCCTGATCATAGTGGTGCAGATGTTTTTCACCACTAATGTCAACCAAGGTGAATGTATCCAATATAATACCTCTAGATATGGGACTCCAAACCTCTTCCATTTCTCTGTTAGGCTTTGACCTGATAGTATACGGTCCTTCCCCATATCTTCTTCCCTAGTGAGCTAGAGGGGGAAGTCTTCAACAAACTCTACCTCTGTAGCCTCAGCAGCAGTAGTAGCAGCAGTATCAGACTGAGAAAAATCCTATGGGTTTGACCAGAACTGAGAGTAATCCGGGGCAGGATGAATCTCAGCATGTGCTGGTACAGGCACAACAGGTACTTGAGGTCCTGTCAAATGACTATGAACCACATAAGGTTGTTATAACTGTAGTCATTTGCACTTTTGAAATTTGCTAACATTGCTGCTTCAAGTGCATTGACCTTAGTTGCCATCTTAGCTTCCAAGGAATCCTCCCCCTTTCCGACTTCTATAGCTAGAGTATTTGCATATGCTTGCAAGCTGTCGTCATACTGAGCCATTGAATTATTGCGTGCTTCAATCCCTCAAGATTTGTGTCAAGAGCTTCAATTTGAATCTTTACTTCAGCAAGGCCTCTGTTGACATCTTGCTCAGTCTCTTGCACCTTGTCCAGAACTTTCTTCATTATTGCTTCAAACTAAGCATGTTGTCTTGCCAACATGACCTCTATTGTCTTTAGAATTGAACTATCAACACTCGAGGTGGCAACAGTCTTAGAAGAAATATGGGGGAGAGAAGGTAGATCTTCACTGAGAGACTCATAAATCGGAGATAAACATTTTTATACCTCATCGAAGCGACAACAGCGGTTGGGAGAGGAGTATGTTCCTTTGCATCTCCTTCCTCATCATAAATCTCCACTACCTCCTCAAGAAGAATAAGAGGTGTACCTGTTGCCTTTGTAACTCTCTTCTCAAGGTTGCGGATAACTTGTCAACCTCAGTAGCAACTGATATCGAGGGCCTAGTCACCTCCCCCTTAGAAGATGAAGCAGGAGCAATCTCTGGGAGAGGGACAATAAGATTTTCTGTTAGAACTAGCTCAGACCCATCAGTAGAATTATCAGCATCTTTGGGCTCATCAGTAACAATCATTTCCTCATCAGCATCTATCTCATAGTCATCCAAGGTCAAATCATCATCAACAGTTGCATTATCCTCAACCTCATCAGTCACTAACTCCTCAACAACAGTCTGAGCAATTTAAGCAACGTTTGTCAGTTGATTCTCTGGCTCTAGAAATGGAATTGGACTTTCTTCAACTGAACTAACATCTCGCGCGCCCTCAGCTCCTGCACACAATGTATCACGGGCTTCACTGGTGTGTGGAGTAGGAATCCTAGCCTCAGGATCTTGATATTCCTCCTCCACAACCATATTTAGGGCTCCCCCTTGCATCAAGATCCTCCTATCCCACCTTGAGAAGATAAATGAGTCAATCTTCTTCAGGTGATGGATAGTCACTCCTTTAGTCATATCGAACTTGTCACCATCCATTTGATTCAGGTACATGCTGATAATTCTTCCAAAGTTGGGAGTGCGGAGACTGTGTTTTATTTTCTCAAACAGCATTGCACTTTAGACCATTCTTTTTCTGCAAATGATTGTTACTAGAATCTTGACCATTCCTGAAGATAGAAAGTCGTGTGAAGCAGTCTTGCAGAGCAAAACATTTCTGATGATATCTGATAGTAGCTTTGCTTCTTCGTTTATTCCTTTTCTTTTGATCGCTTTTGTAACAGCATTGTACCTTTTTGAAGTCCTCCTCATCGAGGTGATCTGCTTCTCCACAAGCTGGGAGCCTCAAGAGCCGGGTGAGATGAGAGGCCTTCACCTTAATGGAAGTTCCACGAACTTTGCTCTTGATTAACGTATCTTTGTGTCGGAGCTTCGCATTTTGGAAAATTTCAAGAACTTCCTTGTCCAAAACTTTGCATGGGTGTTCTAGGACGAAGGAGAGTCCAGCGGTCTCTAACATTAGTATAACATTTTTGAACTCATCGGATGCATCAATAAAATCAGTGTGGACCAACTCACCTCCACCTAGCAAGCCAATAATGCTTCTAGGAGCCTTGGTGAAAACTAAAATCTAGACTTGGAAAACTAAAATCTGATACCACTGGAATTCTGGACTTGTCGGAATCGGAGACTATCGGCTTTCGTGAATCCACCACTATGCGAAGTTGGCGGGGAAACCTTGATGACACTGTCGGCTAGAGCATGGAATAAGTTCACAACCCTAATCAAAGAAGAATGAATCCTTGGCCACGGGATGAAGAAGATCCAGTTGTGCGGGAGCCGAATCGTCGGGTTTCTGTTTTCGAAGAATTAGCTGGGGTTTCGTCGAATAGAATGTGCGGTTGCCCCCATTGTCCTATATATATATATGTATATAATTTTCAGATTTGCCTAGAAGGCACGTACCTTATTTGTCGTCGGTTCTTAGGATACAATAAAGTAAGAAGGAAATTCTTTACAAGTTCAGTTTGGCTACCGGATGCAGAATTTGAATCGTCGAGTATCCATTGATATCTGACGAATCGACGGGATTCCCTTCCGATATTTTGCCGAATTTTCCTTTGGAGAATTTTTTTGCTTTTTGAAGTAGTTCCTGAGAGATCTTCTACTTGCTAGGACTTCTTCAGGAGTCACTATTCATCATACCTAGTTCCGTTTTGAAAAATGAGAACTTGGTCTCATCCAGCGGCTTTGTGAAAATATCTGCGACCTGCTTGTCCATCGGGACATAGTTGAGGGCTATGTCTTTATTCCCCATATTCTCCCATATGAAGAGATAGCACACCCCGATGTGCTTTGTCCTGCTATGGGAGACTGGATTGTTTGCGATCGCTATTGTGCTGGATGAGTTGCAATACATTGGAATCTCTCTGAACTTGAAATTATAGTCTTCTAGTTGATTCCGGATCCATAGTAGCTGTGTGCAACAACTACCTGCAGAGTTATACTCTGACTCGACGGTGGAAGCTGCCACACAATTCTGCTTCTTACTGCTCTATGAGATAAACCGTCTTCCGAGGAATTGACATGTCGCGAAAGTGCTTTTCCTGTCATCCCTGCTTCCTACAAAATCGACATCTGAAAAACCAATTAGCTCGACATTATTATTTCTCGGGTACCATAAGCCAAGATTGTGTGTACCCATAAAGTATCTTAAAATTCACTTTGCAGCGATGTAATGAGATTCCTTTGAGTTCACCTGAAATCTAGTGTTGACGCATGTTGAAAACATTATATCTGTTATACTAGCAGTGAGGTAGAGCAAGGATCCAATTATGCTTTTGTACTTGGTTTCATCAAAAGATTTTCCTTTCTCATCCTTGTCGAGAGACACAGTTGAACCCATTGGAGTCCTCATAGAGGTTGCATTCTCCATTCCAAATTTCTTAAGAATCTCCTTGATGAATTCAGATTGCTTCACCTAAAGTTGATGCAGGACCACACGTTGACACCATAAAATCAGCGGACTAAACACGATTGCCTCTCAACGAACAAATTCTACACTCGCACAAACTTCGTCGCGGTGCACACGCTATGCAATTATATCAATTGGATGCTAAACTATGGGTAGCCAAACTGATTAGGATCGAATAAAGGCTATAGGCCAATATTCTTTCCTGCTAAAAGGACCCACCCGATCTGATCGAGCGAAGGTTGTACCAAAGGAGATCTACCAAAATTTGTGATTCGGAAATGGTAGATCTCTCCCAACAAAAAGTAAACGAAGTTCTCCAATCCTCTCGAAAATTAAATCAATCAAGATAGACAAAAAAATCGATCAAAGAAAATCACGATTATTTTAAGGCTATCATGAATCAACGCTAAAGTTTACCACCAGAAGAAAATCTAGGAAAAGAAACACATGAAGGTAGAAGTTTTTGTTACCCAATCAGAATGAATGATTCTGATTTCACTAACTTGGATCGCTCTTTAATGGCTCCACCGGAATTACGCCAGATAGAGAGCAAACTCGTTTTGCCTTCATCGCTTCATGCCTTGGCAGAGATCCACCCAAAAATATTTGAGGGATGGTTGGTGGCAAGGAGGAGGGTGGTCGGTTTTTTGTTATTGTGGAGGGGGGTCGGGTTTTGTTATTATGGAGGGTGGTGGTGGTTGGGTTTGGCTAGTGGTGGACGAGTGTTTTGTTTTCTTTTTTTTGGGGGGGGGGAGAGAGAAATGGTGGTGGCTAGAGGGGGTGGTCGGTTTTTGAGAGAGAGAGGGCTGGATTAGGGGAGAAGAGAAAACCATGAGGTTGAGAAGGAAAAGAGGAGGAACAAGAGGGTGGCGGCTAGGAGGGGTGGTGATCGAGCACTTGAGGGAGAGGAGGAAGGAGGAAACAAGAGGGTGGCGGCTAGGATGGGTAGTGGCCGAGCACTTGAGGGAGAGGAGGAAGGAGGAGGAGAGGTGTCCAGAATGCCAAAGGAGGAGGGAGAGAGGGGGCGGTGGCTAAGAGGGGAAGAGAAGATAGGAGCCGAATTCTTGAAGAGGGGAGAGAGCAAAGAGGGGGAAACTCAAATAGGGTTTTCAAATTCTTTCATTCATCATTCTCTCAAATCCTTCATAACCATGGTGATATGTAGCCTACACCACTTCATCTCCTCCATTCAAAATTCAAAATAAAATTATGATGGTTATATGCACCCATCATGAAATAAAAACAATACAAAAATTAAATGCATGAAATTAAACACTCTTGATGGTTATAGGCACCCATCATACATGAAATGAAATAAAAATTTAAAATAAAATTGCTAAAATAATAATTGATAGAATATAAAATATATAATTATTTAATTTATAATTATATATTTTATTTAATGGCAGCGGCGTTGGCGAAGAAACGTCGTGGTAGAATTTCATCTTCGAGCTTGCAACAACAATCGTCCCAATCCACGAACTCTCTATGACGGGGATCAATGACCGCATCAACATCATTGCCATCAATCCTCCCCCGCTCAAAAGTACTCATCACCGATGAGTTGGTTTGAAATTACTGGTGCTGGAGAGCATCATCCAAAAGAGCCACCTCCGATTAAAGAAACCAAGCGTCATCGGAGGCCAGACGATCACACCATCGAATCAAGTAGCGGCAAAGATTACCACTTGTAGAGGAGAGCACTACATCTTGGAGTATCTAATCATGCAAAAAGGTGGTCCTGGGGAACCTTGGAAAAGCATTAGACAATAAAGTAGAAAAAGTTTCTTCATCAACAATCAATGTACCTCCATTGGAAACTGTTGGAGAGAGCGATCCAGAAACAAGCGACGAGGTCACCAGACATGGGAGACCCCTTTTTGCATGACGACCCCCCGGAGCGCGTAGGAGGCGAACCGGCAGGGCCATCACCGGGGTCTCCCGTGTCCGGCGACCTCGTCGGTTTTCCCGCCACTTGCTCGTGATGATCGTGACGGTTTGATTGGTGGTGATGATTTCCTGCCATTTGTTCGTGATGACGTTGCAGATGGTGCTGATGAGTTCTTTGGCAAGCTCCATGGTGATACCGGGTCCATGCATTATGTTGATATCCGCAGCAACCGTATGTTTGAAGACTCTGATGGACGATACCACAATTATAATTCTGATGCACGCCATCGCCGCTACAACGTCATCGCCGCGACAATTATTTTGCTACAACGCCATCGTCGCGATAATAATTTCGCTACGACGCCATCACCGCAACAATAATCTAATAATTATAATATTTTGTTATATTTATTTATTTCCTTGTTGGCTTGTTTTAATTTGGGATTATATTTATTTATTTTCTTGTTTTTTTTCTTTTATTCGATATGGGCTGCATATAGCCATCATATGTTTATTTACTTCTGAATGACGAAGATTGAGTGGTGTAGCCTATATATAGGCCTTGTTTTGAAGAGTTTATTACTAGATTGATGAAAAAAAAGAAGCTAACCCTAAATTGAGATCTCCCTCTCATTCTCCTCCTCCTTTGGCCGTCGGCCTCTCCCCCCTCTTCCTCTTGTGGTTTGGCCACCTCTTCAACCCTCTCCCCTCCTCTTTTCTCCACCTTAATAACCCCTCCCCTCTCCAATTCCCCACAAGGATTCGAAGGCTAAACCCCCCTGAGTAATTTGGCCATCTCTTGGCTTCTCTCATAGGATTCGACCAACCAACTTCATCCCTTCTTGGTGGAGTTTCTGTCACAACCCGCATTTTCACCGCCAATAAAGTTTATCAGAGTAAGGGAAGATGCGCATCATGATGCCACGTCAGTAGAGGATAACTGCGGACGCTCAGGCAGACACCAACCGACAATGAAGCAAGGTTCCTTTTAAGTTATTTTTAAGGAAAATCAGTTAAGTGCAGAAGTTAGCCGTATCCCTCGTCTTAGTGGCTCATCTAGTCCACGAATCAAAATATATTATATGCTGCGGAAAAATACTTGATTAGATTAACTCAAACATCCTACATGAGTAAAAATGTCCCTAAAGGACAACTCATGCTATGCAAGACTCTAAATTTATTATAGTAGGGAAGATAGCTTTTACGGTCGCCAAAAATAACAAGTTAGAGTTTCAAATTATGCAATGCATGAAGTAATAGTAGTAGGTTTTATAGTTTAAAATATCTAACATGCATTCCTAGCATAAATCCTCCCAGAGAGCAAGTAAAACATCCACTTTTAAATAAATGAGCAGCTAGCAAGTATCAACAACTAACAATCAGTGGGCGCCAACAAGCTGACACGAACCCACGTACAAAAGTATGCCTGAACTAGTAGAACTAAATAAACGGCAATCTACCTCGCTAAGATGAGGCAATAACTACGGCCAACGCTGCCGCCCAGGAAACTCCAAAACCAGCACTGCTAACTGCTACTGCTCTGAACCTGAGGCATTCTAAAAAAAATAGAACACCTCAGCAAGATGGTACAAGTAGTGGCAGGAAAAGTAATAAACCAAAATAATCAAAGGGGTCAACCGGGGTACCAACCCAAGACCAAAAGTACTGAAGTAATGTACAAAAGAAAACTGGGCATCAACAGGAAAAGAACTCTAACGTGACTTGTCACGTTCCACAAGAGTACACCAGACGCACGAGGCTATAAGGTGACTCCATGAATATTTCACCAGAAAGAAAATACAAAACCTTCATTAGGCACCTGTGGTCGACACTACCCAAAAATAAGGCGAAGTGGTCACTCTTGGACACACCACCCAAAACAAACGGGCAAAGTGGTCGCTCTTGGACACACCCCTCCAAAGACACGGGTGAAGTGGTCGCTCTTGGACACCCCCCCCCCCAAAGGAACAAAACGGATACATAATCCGTCTAACTGCAAGGGAGTCTCATACTCTCCACCATACACTATAGACATCAAAAGAAACCAGGTAGACTTCCACAGGGCACTAATGAAGGTGACAAACACTGCAGAGGTGGAATCGTCCACTAACTCTCGCATTCAAGAACCCAAAGAAACCACAACACAAAATATCTCAGGATTTGGCTCGACAGATTCTACTTGGCATTTCTAGACTCGAGACGCGGTTGATCGACCCTTAGGAACGATTTACAACCTTAATTAAACTCTAAAACGTTTTATAACGAGAGCTAAGGTACTTAAACCATCGCTAAAACACTTCAAGTACGATTCAACATAAATAGACAAGATTGAGTTTAGCACGGCAAAACATCATAATGACATGTGATCAACAGAGCGGTTAATAATATCAATAATTTGGAAGAATAATTGTAGAAAATGTTAGGGGATGTGAAAAACATAGTCGTTACCATCGAATCGGACAAGGAGAAATGAGGAGAAACCACCACTTGCCTTGGTTTTACCGGAAAAGTCCACCGAATCACTCCACGTCGTAGATCGGGGCAAAATAATGCGGGAGAGGTTGAGATCTAGACAAAAATGGTGGAAAAGGGATTAGGGCCGAAAAACCCTAACGAAAAAAACTCAGGGAATGGGGAAGAAATTACCACGATAGCGTAGCTCTCGGCGAGAGCTTTCCGGATCTAAGCTCGGTTGAAGATTTCGAGCACCGGAGAACCGTCGGCGGCCACCGGAAGATTCACGAAAAAGAAACTCTCTCTCTCGCTCGCTGCTCTGGTTCGGGAGAAAAATAACAGAGAAGATGAATTTTGGTTCTAAAACCTAAGTCCAAGAATATATATATATATATATGTTTATAAAAAGTTTTGTCAAAAAGCAGTTTATTTCGAGTGGGTTTGCAAGAACCCAAAATAGAAGTCTAGGATGACTTCAAATCAAAACGTTGTCAACATGAAAGTTGTATATATCGTCGAGACGAACAAAGTTTATGTTGACCATGTTTCGATACGATGCCGTTTTGACTCTCAAAACAGCCCCTGAACACAGACAGAAATAGCCTACTCGAGTGACAGCATACCTACTCGAGTAGCAGCATACCTACTCGAGTAACAACATACCTACTCGAGTAGTAACATACCTACTCGAGTAATAACATACCTACTCGAGTAGTAACAAAATATACTCGAGTAGAGGCTCATTACTCGAGTAAAAACATGACTTACTCGAGTAGAAGCAGCATATACTCGAGTAGCAGCTCACCACTCGAGTTATAGCGGAAAGGACGGAATTAGGGGTTTACAACGACCTCAAATCGCAAAGTGGTCAACATAAACGTTGTAGATCTCGTCGAGACGAACAAATTCATGTTGACCATGTTTTGATACGATGCCGTTTTGACCCTCCAAACGGCCTCTGAACGCAGACTGAAACAGCCTACTCGAGTGGCAGCATACCTACTCGAGTAGCAGCATACCTACTCGAGTAACAACATACCTACTCGAGTAGTAACATACCTACTCGAGTAATAACATACCTACTCGAGTAGTAACACAATATACTCTAGTAGAGGCTCATTACTCGAGTAAAAACATGACTTACTCGAGTAGAAGCAGCATATACTCGAGTAGCAGCTCACCACTCGAGCTATTGCAGAACAAACAGAATTAGGGGTTCAAAACGGCTTCAATTAGAAAAGTGGTCAACATGAAAGTTGTAGATATCGTCGAGACAAACAAATTTCATGTTGACCATATTTTGTACAATGTCGTTTTGACCCTCAAAAAGGCGCCCGAGTAAAATATAAAACGGGCTAATCGAGTAGAACCATAGCTTCTCGAGACGACTCAGCACGGAAGCAAAAACGAGCGGCAAATTAAATGAAATTTGCTCCGAAGGCAAACACCAATTCTAAAAATCTAACGGCGATATCGAAACTAGAATCCGACGAGCCATTCCCGAGATATTAATCTTCGAAGTATACGACGAACATAAACAATCCAAAACTTCAATCGCGCGCCGAGACTCCAAAAATGCTCGGATTGCGATGAAACTTGACGAGCAAGTCCAAAATTACTTAACTTAAATTTCAAATGCAATATCTTCCCATTACAACAAGAATTCGGCCTACTCGACCGCACGGACGCGAAATTGCCTTAACGGCATTGCGCCGTCAAATCGACGTTAAAAGTAACGCCACGATGTCATAAATCTGACGTTGCCCAAACAAATAAAATAATCGAAAAAAAAATCGGGGGTGTTACAGTCACTCCCCCTAAAAAGAAGTTTCATCCCGAAACTTAACACAACTCCAAAACCAATCAAAACGATAAAATCAAACATAACTGAAAACATAACGACATACCTGAAACTAAGAGAAGAGGTGCGGGTGAGATCCCCTCATCACTGATTCCAATTCCCACATCGCGCTCTCGATGTCTTGATTTCTCCAAAGAATCTAGACCATAGGGATGGTCTTTCTCCGCAACACCCGCTCTTGAAAATCCAGAACACGAACAGGTTCTTCCACATAAGTAAGGTTGGGCTGAATCTGGGGTATCGAGTCGAGGACTTGACGATCATTACGAACACATTTCCGCAACTGGCTCACATGGAACACATCATGGACACCAGGGAAGGTCGCATGCAATTCCAACCTATAAGCCGACACACCGATGCGCTCAAGAATCTGGAAAGGTCCCACATACCGGGGGTCTAACTTGTGGTTCCTACCAAATCTTTTAACACCGGACAATGGAGAAACCTTCAGAAACACCAAGTCTCCAACCGCAAACTCCAGATCGACCCTTCGAAGATTAGCATATTTCTCATAGCGTTCTTGAGCCACACGAAGCTTTTCTCGAATATGGGTCACAACACAATTCATCTCTTCAAGGGCTTCCGGACCTAACAACGACCTCTCACCAACTTCAGCCCAAAATAGTGGGGTTCTACAACGTCTCCCATACAAGGCCTCAAACGGAGCCATCTGCAGACTCTCTTGATAACTGTTATTGTAAGCAAACTCCATGAGTCTGAGACGCTCATCCCAAGCACCACCATGATCCAAAACATAACAGCTGATCATATATTCTACGATTTGATTTACTCTTTTCGTCTGACCATTAGTCTGAGGATGATAGGCAGTGGAATACCTTAAATCGGTACCCAACCCCTCCTGTAAACTCTTCCAAAAGCGAGACGTAAATCTAGAGTCCCGATCTGATACGATGCTAACAGGCACACCATGTAACCTGATGACCTCCTCAAGATATAACTCAGCTATCTTCTTCATCGAGTACCCAATCTTAAATGGAACAAAGTGAGCACACTTTGTCAATCTGTCGACTATCACCCAAACAGAGTCATGCCCACGGGGAGACTTTGGCAGACCGGTGATAAAATCTACTGAAATACTTTCCCACTTCCAACTTGGAATATCAAGCGGTGTCAACTTACCACCAGGCCTTCTATGATCAGCCTTAACACACTGACATGTAAAACATTCCGATACAAACTTTGCGATGTCGTTCTTCATCCCTGACCACCAAACAATTTGCTTCAGATCTTTATACATCTTTGTGGTGCCAGGGTGGTAGGCTACACTGGAACCATGGGCTTCAGCACAGATCTTAGCTCGAATATCGTCAAAGGCGGGGACGCAAAATCTACCCCGATACTTCAGGGTGTCCAACTCGTCCACAGAGAAATCGGGTAGCTCTCCCTTCACCGTTCTATTCCGGAGATGTAACAAGTCCGGATCATCCTTCTGATGTGCTCGAGTAACGGAAATCCAAGAGGGTTCTTCTGCTTCTAGACTAGCAGGTACAGTACTACTCCCAACCTCAATATCCATCAACAAAAATTCTTCTATCAAGGACTGCACCGACAGATTAAAAATCTTAGCGGTCTTTCTACTCAAGGCATCGACTACTACATTAGCCTTTCCTGGATGATAAAGAATTTCCACTTCATAATCTACTACATATTCTAACCACCGACGCTGGCGCAGATTTAGCTCCTTCTGAGTGAAGACGTACTTCAAACTCTTATGGTCAGTATAGATCTTGCACATCGCGCCATATAATAAGTGTCTCCAAAGCTTCAGTGCATAAATTACAGCAGCAAACTCCAAATCGTGCATCAGATAGTTTCTCTCGTGGATCTTTAGTTGTCTCGATCCATACGCAATCACCTTACCATCTTGCATTAAAACGCAACCAAGTCCGATATGTGACGCATCGACATACACAGCATACTCAACTCCCTCAGTAGGTAAGGTTAAAATCGGAGCAGTACATAATCTCCTCTTCAGCTCTTGGAAAGCCTCTTCACATTTATCACTTCAAATGACAGAAGTATTCTTCTGAGTAAGTCCAGTTAGAGGAGCAGACAACACCGAAAATCCTTCCACGAATCTTCTGTAATAGCCAACTAGGCCTAAGAAACTCCTAATCTCCTTCGGCGTAGAAGGTCTCTCCCACTCCAGTACCGCAGAAATCTTGGTCGGGTCTACAGAAATACCGTCCTTACTTACCACATGACCCAGAAAGGACACCTGAGGTAGCCAAAACTGACACTTGCTCAACTTCGCATATAACTTATGCTCCCTCAGGGTCGACAAAACCAGACTCAAATGCTGAGTATGCTCCTCAACATTGCGAGAGTACACCAAGACATCATCTATGAACACAATAACAAATTGGTCCAAGAAATCCTTGAACACCCGATTCATCAAATCCATGAAGGCAGAAGGTGCATTGGTTAAACCAAAAGACATCACCAGAAACTCATAATGTCCATGTCGTGAACGAAAAGCGGTTCGAGGAATATCTGCCTCTCGAATCCTCAACTGGTGGTAGCCTGAGCGAAGATCGATCTTTGAAAATACCGAGCTACCACGCAATTAGTCAAACAAATCATCAATCCTTGGCAGGGGATATCTATTCTTAATTGTTACCTTGTTCAATTCCCTATAATCGATGCAAAGTCTCATCGATCCATCTTTCTTCTTGACGAACAAAACAGGAGCACCCCATGGAGAAGTACTTGGCCTAATAAAACCACACCTCAGCAACTCATAGAGTTGAGTACGCAACTCGTCCAACTCACGCGGAGCCATACGGTACGGTGCTTTAGCAATGGGTCGAGTGCCCGGTTCGAGGTCTATCACAAACTCTATCTCCCTTTTAGGAGGAAGTCCTGGAAGACTATGAGGAAAGACATCTGGAAACTCTCGCACCACCGAGACATCCTCAAGACGTGGCATAACAAAAGCTATTTCCAGAGCAGAAATAGAAACCAAAAACGCCTCGCAACCAGACCCTATAGCACGATAAGCACGTACCGCAGAAATGACAGGAGAAACTCTGTCCTGAAATGCATAGACGCTCATAGGTTGTCCGTCATCCATTCTGAAATCCAATCGCTTAGCCTTGCACTGGATGATCGCATCATACTTGGACAGCCAGTCCATGCCCAGAATTATGTCAAAATCAGACAGATCCAAAACCATCAGATCCGCATAAGCCAGAAAATTGCCAAGACAGATAGGGCATCTCAGAACTCCTTGGTTAGATATCACCGAATCACCGGAAGGGAGCTTGACATTGAAGGAGCCTCCTAATTGGTCCACACTCAGATGGTGCTTATCGACAAATCTCCGGGCCACAAAGGAATGGGTGGCACCCTAGTCGAAAAGGACGCGAGCCCACCTATTCCGCACCTTAAACTCCCCTAAAACCGTAACATTCGTAACTAAACGAACAATAACTAGGGCAACAAGGATAATTAATAAGGATAGATTAAACTAAGGCTAACCTGATATCACTTGCATAGAGGTTTGGGCTTCCTCACTGGTCATCACGTTCAGCTTTCCCTTTCCTTTATCCAGGCTTGGCGGTGGCGGCAGAGCTCGAAGTGGGGCAGGCTGCAGTGGGGGCTGAGACTGGGGGCACGAAGACTTCTGGTGTCCCTTCTGCCCACACTGGAATCAAACCCTTTCTTTCATCCAGCAACGAGACACATAATGACCCTTCCTTGCACAGAACGAGCACACAAGCTCTCCCTTGGGTGCACCTTAGATGGCATGCACCTGCTGCTTCAGGATTGCAGTCCTCTTGAAGCACCTTTTGTAGGGGTGGCCAGGTCGACCACAGAAGCTACACACATCCTTACTTTTCTTCTTCGAAGAAGGGCCAAATGCCCTGGAGCTACCATCCTCAACACCTTTTCTTTTCTGCTTCCTTGCCGCAGCACCGCGATTCTTGGCGTTTTCAATCGCCTCCACTTTTAAAGCGGCTTCCACTGCTTCAGCATAACTTTCAGCTTGGTAAGCGCATGCCAACTGCTGGACATCGCTTCGTAGTCCTCCCAAGAAACGTTTCACTCTACCCTCTTCAGAAACTACCAAATCCGGAGCAAACCTGCTCAGTTAGCTAAACTCAATCTCGTACTCGCTCACGGTGAGCTGTCTCTGCTTTAGATGCAGGAAGTTATTCATCAGGCGGTCTTGCTCGACCAAGGGCAGAAACTTTTTCAGCAACATCTTCTTAAAAGATTCCCAAGTACAACCTTCCTTCAGGCTCTCTCTTTCCCGAATCCACCAACTCTTCACCAGACCTTTTAACTGATAGGCTGCAATCATCACCTTCTGGGCTTCTAGAATTCCAGAATACGAAAACATCTCCTCGATGGAGATGATCCAGTCATCTATAACCACAAAGTTAGTACTCCCGTCGAAGGTGGGAGGCCCCAACCACTGGAAGTGCGATATGAAATTCATTTCTGGTGGTATCGCCATCGGGGGAAGCAGAGGAGCAGGGGTATCGGGCACGACTTGGCCCGAGTCGGGCTCTTGCGCTGAAGGTTGCTGCGCGGGAGCGGCAGACAACAAAGACTCAATTTGCGATTGCATCGCAGCCAACTGCCTTGACAGAGCCTTATTGCTCTGACGCAGACTCTCGATAATCACGTCACTTTGCGCACCTGATGACTCACCCTCCGACTGGGGAGTCGACCTCGTTGCAGGACGCTTTGGCGGCATTCTAAAAAGCAAACAAACAACTCATCAAAATCCTAGCTTACGATAAAGCCACACAACTAGTTCAGAACTATACTTAAAAGACACCCGCTTATGCTGCAACTTGCTCTGGGATTTTATAATGATGCTATGTCCTACTTAGGATGATATCCTCTCATCCTATTGACTCTTGTGTCTATGACATGAATGCATGTATTTATATTTGTTTTCTGATTTAAACTCATGTGTGTACATACATCATCCCGCAATCTTTAGCTTGGCACGTTGTGCTTATGCAATGTTATGCTATGCATGATTGTGCTATGCATTCTAAAAAGGCCCTAATGCATGTTATGAGCGATGTACGCATGAAAATGTTATGCATCCCATACGACATGGCATCCTCATGCAACGAAAAAGAAACGTGTTAGTCGCATTCATGTGGTGAGGTTATGCATCTCATACTACATAACGCGCCTATGGTGGATCCATATACCGACACATATTATGCATCCCATACTACATAATATGTCTCGTATACTTCATGTTATGCTATGAGTGTAGTGTTCGTGTTTCAGCCAAGACGTGCTGATGACATATCGGTGTGTGGTATGATATGATGCTAAACACCTAATACCAATAAGGAAAGGTTGCCCGACAAATTGTCAAGCAACCTCCCTCTGATACCAACTGTCACAACCCGCATTTTCACCGCCAATAAAATTTATCAGAGTAAGGGAAGATGCGCGTCATGATGCCACGTCAGTAAGGGATAACTGCGGACGCTCAGGCAGACACCAACCGGCAATGAAGCAAGATTCCTTTTAAGTTATTTTTAAGGAAAATCAGTTAAGTGCAGAAGTTAGTCGTATCCCTCGGCTTAGTGGCTCATCTAGTCCACGAATCAAAATATATTATACGCTGCGGAAAAATACTTGATTAGATTAACTCAAACATCCTACATGAGTAAAAATTTCCCTAAAGGACAACTCATGCTATGCAACACTCTAAATTTATTATAGTAAGGAAGATAGCTTTTACGGTCGTCAAAAATAACAAGTTAGAGTTTCAAATTATGCAATGCATGAAGTAGTAGTAGTAGGTTTTATAGTTTAAAATACCTAACATGCATTCCTAGCATAAATCCTCCCAGAGAGCAAGTAAAACATCCACTTTTAAATAAATGAGCAGCTAGCAAGTATCAACAACTAACAATCAGTGGGCGCCAACAAGCTGACACGAACCCACGTACAAAAGTATGTCTGAACTAGTAGAACTAAATAAACGACAATCTACCTCGCTAAGACGAGGCAACAACTACGGCCAACGCTGCCGCCCAGGAAACTCCAAAACCAGCACTGCTAACTGCTACTGCTCTGAACCTGAGGCATTCCAAAAAAACAAAACACCTCAGCAAGAAGGTACAAGTAGTGGCAGGAAAAGTAATAAACCAAAATAATCAAAGGGGTCAACCGGGGTACCAACCCAAGACCAAAAGTACTGAAGTAATGTACAAAAGAAAACTGGGCATCAACAGGAAAAGAACTCTAACGTGACTTGTCACGTTCCACAAGAGTACACCAGACGCAGGAGGCTATAAGGTGACTCCATGAATATTTCACCAGAAAGAAAATACAAAACCTTCATTAGGCACCTGTGGTCGACACTACCCAAAAATAAGGCGAAGTGGTCACTCTTGGACACACCACCCAAAACAAACGGGCGAAGTGGTCGCTCTTGGACACACCCCTCCAAAAACACGGGCGAAGTGGTCGCTCTTGGACACACCACCCAAAAAGGAACAAAACAGATACATAATCCGTCTAACTGCAAGGGAGTCTCATACTCTCCACCATACACTATAGACATCAAAAGAAACCAGGTAGACTTCCACAGGGCACTAATGAAGGTGAAAAACACTGCAGAGGTGGAATCGTCCACTAAATCTCGCATTCAAGAACCCAAAGAAACCACAACACAAAATATCTCAGGATTTGGCTCGATAGATTCTACTTGGCATTTATAGACTCGAGACGCGGTTGATCGACCCTTAGGAACGATTTACAACCTTAATTAAACTCTAAAACGTTTGATAACGAGAGCTAAGGTACTTAAACCATCGCTAAAACACTTCAAGAACGATTCAACATAAATAGACAAGATTGAGTTTAGCACGGCAAAACATCATAACGACATGTGATCAACAGAGCGGTTAATAATATCAATAATTTGGAAGAATAATTGTAGAAAATGTTAGGGGATGTGAAAAACATAGCCGTTACCATCGAATCGGACAAGGAGAAATGAGGAGAAACCACCACTTGTCTTGGTTTTACCGGAAAAGTCCACCGAATCACTCCACGTCGTAGATCGGGGCAAAAGAATGCGGGAGAGGTTGAGATCTAGACAAAAATGTTGGAAAAGGGATTAGGGCCGAAAAACCCTAACGAAAAAAACTCATGGAATGGGGAAGAAATTACCACGATAGCATAGCTCTCGGCGAGAGCTTTCCGGATCTAAGCTCGGTTGAAGATTTCGAGCACCGGAGAACCGTCGGCGGCCACCGGAAGATTCACGAAAAAGAAACTCTCTCTCTCGCTCGCTGCTCTGGTTCGGGAGAAAAATAACGGAGAAGATGAATTTTGGTTCTAAAACCTAAGTCCAAGAATATATATGTATATATATGTTTATAAAAAGTTTTGTCAAAAACGGATTATTTCGAGCGGTTTTACGGGAACCCAAAATAGAGATCTAGGATGACTTCAAATCAAAACGTTGTCAACATACAAGTTGTAGATCTCGTCGAGACGAACAAATTTCACGTTGACCAGTTTTCGATACGCTGCCGTTTTGACCCTCAAACCGGCCCCTGAACACAGACAGAAACAGCCTACTCGAGTGGCAGCATACCTACTCGAGTAGCAGCATACCTACTCGAGTAACATCATACCTACTCGAGTAGTAACATACCTACTCGAGTAATAACATACCTACTCAAGTAGTAACACAATATACTCGAGTAGAGGCTCATTACTCGAGTAAAAACATGACTTACTCGAGTAGAAGCAGTATATACTCGAGTACCAGCTCACCACTCGAGTTATAGAGGAACAAACGGAATTAGGGGTTTAAAACTACCTCAAATCGCAACGTAGTCAACATGACAGTTGTAGATCTCGTCGAGACGAACAAATGTCATGTTGACCATTTTTTGATACGACGCCGTGTTGACCCTCCAAACGGCCTCTGAACGCAGACTGAAAACAGCCTACTCGAGTGGCAGCATACCTACTCGAGTAGCAGCATACCTACTCGAGTAACAGCATACCTACTCGAGTAGTAACATACCTACTCGAGTAATAACATACCTACTCGAGTAGTAACATAATATACTCGAGTAGAGGCTCATTACTCGAGTAAAAACATGACTTACTCGAGTAGAAGCAGCATATACTCGAGTAGCAGCTCACCACTCGAGCTATTGCAGAAAAAATGGAATTAGGGGTTCAAACTGCTTCAATTAGAAACGTGGTCAACATGAAAGTTGTATATATCGTCGAGACGAACAAATTTCATGTTGATCATATTTTGATACAATGCCGTTTTGACCCTCCAAAAGGCGCCCGAGTAAAATCTAAAACGGGCTAATCGAGTAGAACTATAGCTTCTCGAGACGACTCAGCACGGAAGCACAAACGAGTGCCAAATTAAACGAAACTTGCACCTAAGGTGAACACCAATTCTACAAATCTAACGGCGAAATCGAAACTAGAATCCGACGAGCCATTCCCGAGATATTAATCTTCGAAATATACGACGAACATAAACAATCCAAAACTTCAATCGCGCGCCGAGACTCCAAAAATGCTCGGATTGCGATGAAACTTGACGAGCAAGTCCAAAATTACTTAACTTAAATTTCAAATGCAAAATCTTCCCATTACAACAAGAATTCGGCCTACTCGACCGCACGGACGCGAAATTGCCTTAACGGCATTGCGCCGTCAAATCGACGTTAAAAGTAACGCCACGACGTCATAAATCTGACGTTGCCCAAACAAATAAAATAATCGAAAAAAAATCAGGGGCGTTACAGTCACTCCCCCTAAAAAGAAGTTTCGTCCCGAAACTTAACACAACTCCAAAACCAATCAAAACGATAAAATCAAACATAACTGAAAACATAACGACATACCTGAAACTAAGAGAAGAGGTGCGGGTGAGATCCCCTCATCACTGATTCCAATTCCCACGTCGCGCTCTCGATGTCTTGATTTCTCCAAAGAATCTTGACCATATGGATGGTCTTTCTCCGCAACACCCGCTCTTGAAAATCCAGAACACGAACAGGTTCTTCCACATAAGTAAGGTTGGGCTGAATCTGGGGTATCGAGTCGAGGACTTGACGATCATTACGAACACATTTCCGCAACTGGCTCACATGGAACACATCATGGACACCAAGGAAGGTCGCATGCAATTCCAACCTATAAGCTGACACTCCGATGCGCTCAAGAATCTGGAAAGGTCCCACATACCGGGGGTCTAACTTGTGGTTCCTACCAAATCTTTTAACACCGGGCAATGGAGAAACCTTCAGAAACACCAAGTCTCCAACCGCAAACTCCAAATCGACCCTTCGAAGATTAGCATATTTCTCATAGCGTTCTTGAGCCACACGAAGCTTTTCTCGAATATGGGTCACAACACAATTCATCTCTTCAAGGGCTTCCGGACCTAACACCGGACTCTCACCAACTTCAGCCCAAAATAGTGGGGTTCTACAACGTCTCCCATACAAGGTCTCAAACGGAGCCATCTGCAGACTCTCTTGATAACTGTTATTGTAAGCAAACTCCATGAGTCTGAGACGCTCATCCCAAGCACCACCATGATCCAAAATATAACACCTGATCATATCTTCTACGATTTGATTTACTCTTTCCGTCTGACCATTAGTCTGAGGATGATAGGCGGTGGAATACCTTAAATCGGTACCCAACCCCTCTTGTAAACTCTTCCAAAAGCGAGACGTAAATCTAGAGTCCCGATCTGATACGATGCTAACAGGCACACCATGTAACCTGATGACCTCCTCAAGATATAACTCAGTTATCTTCTTCATCGAGTACCCAATCTTAAATGGAACAAAGTGAGCACACTTTGTCAATCTGTCGACTATCACCCAAACGGAGTCATGCCCACGGGGAGACTTTGGCAGACTGGTGATAAAATCCATTGAAATACTTTCCCACTTCCAACTTGGAATATCAAGCGGTGTCAACTTACCACCAGGCCTTCTATGATCAGCCTTAACATGCTGACATATAAAACATTCTGATACAAACTTTGCGATGTCGTTCTTCATCCCTGACCACCAAACAATTTGCTTCAGATCTTTATACATCTTTGTGGAGCCAGGGTGGTAGGCTACACTAGAACCATGAGCTTCAGCACAGATCTTAGCTCGAATATCGTCAAAGGCGGGGACGCGAAATTGCCTTAACGGCATTGCGCCGTCAAATCGACGTTAAAAGTAACACCACAACGTCATAAATCTGACGTTCCCCAAACAAATAAAATCATCGAAAAAAAAATCGGGGGCGTTACAGTTTCGGCCAAGAGCAAGATCAATGACGACGACGAACATTCTCCGGCATGAAGTGTTGAAACCGGAATCCGGTCTCCTGTGGAGTTCGACCCTTGGGGAAGGGGTGCTCTCGCGCCTACTTCGTTCCTGCAAGAAAAATAACAAAGAAGGCAAGGTGAAACAGACCCAAGGGCTCGGCAGGGAGGTCCCACCACAAACCCGGAAGATCTCTAAGCGCTTCGCCTCCTTAGCCAGAAGCCGAGCTATGGTACCCTCAGAAAGCACTTGAAAACAGGAGCAGGGAGGCACTAAAAACGTGCCTTCTGAGGTACTCCTTGGGTCTTATTTATAGTTTTTGGAATCTGAACTGCCATTAACCAAAAGAACTGACCTGAAAATACCAAAAAGCCCCTGCTTGGGTCTGCCAACAGCCAAACTCCGCTGTCCTGAACAGCTATGCGCAGTCCAACCTGGTCTGCCAACAGCGTGGCTCCGCCGTTCTGAGAAGCTATTCACACCCCTGGGGAGTCAGCTCGCCTCTGATCCCCCTCTGCGGGAGGCGGGCACGATCCAGCTCCAGCGGTCCGCCTATTCTTCCTGGGCGAGCGCGAGCCGGACCGCCGCGACCCGCCTGTCCTCTATCGGGGCGGACAGGCGACCAGGTCGCATGCAGGGGCTGGTTGGCAGCCATTGCGACCCCCCGACCGGCTCGCTAGTCGCGGGTTGCTGAGTCCGTCCGCTTGTGCTGGTGCGACGGAGGGCACCCGCCGCTTTGGTCGGCGATTCTCTGCGCGAGCGGGAGAGTAGGGGAGCCGTCTCGCCCGGCTCGCTCGCCTGAAATGAGCGGGAGAGGACCAGCCCCCCTGTCGTATGTCTGCTTGCTGCTTGGGTGCGGGTCGCGGGGCCAGATCCGCTCGACGAACACGGGGTTGTACACAATCCCCGCTCTTTTTGAGCTTGATACAAGCTCGGAAAGAATCATCCAACCCGCGTGTTCGGCGAGTACTGTGCTGAGCTGGCAGGGAATCTTCTTGTGGGGCCCCACTATTCGGCTATAAATATACCGTTGAGCCCAGGGGGGGCTCCCCAGACCCCCTCATTTTTCTTGGACAGACTGTAGTTTCTCGATGCCGGTCAGCGAAGAGGTGCGAGCTCGCCTGGCGGCTGCGGGCCAGAAGACTCGGGAGGAGGCCCTCGAGGCCGCCCCTTGGCTAGCACGTGGGTCTCCCGGCCCTCTCTTTAGGCCGGTAAAGGGAAAGATTGTTAGGCGGTCTCCGGCGGGTGACTTCCCGGGCTCCAGCTCGGCGGCGGGTGTTGAGGTCGTCTCTGGGGCACGTGACCTCCTTCTTCGGTTTATTGTTGTATTTCTAATCTTTTGTCTTGCAGGCAATTCCTTGTAAAGATGCGGGGAACGGGGGGAGGATCGCCCCCCTCCCTTGTCGTCTGAGAGGGTTGCTAGTCCCCCAGGTCTGGACCGCCCACCTCCGAAAACCTCTCGCTCGCCGGCTCCCCACGGACTGGGAAAATCTCTTGAGGCCCTCGAGGGAGAAGCCTTTCAGGGTCGGCCGGGCTCCTCTCGTCCATCCATCGGCGTGGACGACGTGCCAACCCCTGGTAAGCTTGTACTCACCGTTGGCTTTGTTCTCGCCCGCTCCTTCTGAATCGCCCTTTTCGTAGGCTACAACATGGTCTCCTCCGAAACTGAGATGAGCGAAGGGTATTCACCTCCGCCCGACGTGGACAGTGTTTCTGATTACCTAGGCGACCCGACCGATGCGGTGGGGATGAAGAGGCAGGTGACGCGGCTGTTCCAGAAGCACACGCTGTTGCTTCAGGAGCTCGTGAAGAGGGTCGATCAGGACAAGGCCGACACCGAGGCTCGGCTCGCGGCCTTGGAGGGAGCCCCACGCGCAACAGAAGGCGGCGATGTCACTTCTCCGGGAGTGCACATTACGCGAGCCGAGGAGCGCCTTAGGAATGCCTCGGAACAAGTCGGCCTGGCTCAGCAGGAGCTGGTGGCGGTGCGCGATTACCACTATCCTCACGTGCCGCCGCGATCGGGGACGCAGCGGCGGGGCAGGTGGAAGTGGATCAAGTACTGATCCAGCCTTTCTTTCCCCCGCTCGCGGGATATCGCGGAGTTTCCACTATTTCAAAGCCTCATCATGTATTTGTTAACAATTTGTAACTCTTCTCGCCCGCCTATGGGCCTGATTTCTGATTCCTGATACGCGTCAAAATTACCGTGTTGCTGCTTTTATTTTCCTCGAGGCGGGGCCGAGGGTGCTCGCGTCCGCCACTTGCTCACCTCCTGGCGCGCGGGCAGGTCTGGGGATGATCTCGCTCATCCCGCCACTCCGACCGTGGCGGGAGCGAGCCGAGGAGATCGCCAGCCACGTGTCTTCGCGACTCGCTCAGGATCCCGGGCGGGCTCGGGCTGAGTCTCGCCCGCTCATTCTTCGCGCGAACGCGGTCGAGCGAGACCTGCTGCTAAAACGGTCCTAGCGCTGCGGCCGCGCGTCGGGGAGTTGAACCATCAGGCCCGATTTTTGCTACGCGCGCCTCTCCTTTTGGCGGGAAATTTCCCGCCCTTTCTTTCTCCCTATAAATAGGCGTGGTCGGTTCTTATCCTTTCATCGCTTCACAGCACTCACTCGCCTCCTGTTCTCCGCTATGCACGATTCGCGCCCGCCCATTGGGTCTGTCTCGCTTGTACGGCGACAATTCGGCGGAATGGGCGGCGGCGGCAGCGGCGACGCGGACGGGCGAAGCAAATGCGCCTGGACCTTCTCCGAGCATGACTTTCCCCGCGCTATTATCTCAGAGCGCGAATACTTAGAGGCCCTAGGAGACCACATCCCGGCTGGATTCTCGGTGAGACGACCCGTGGAGGGGGAGAAGATCAACGATCTGTCCGGGAACGAGCTCGCCATTCCCCTGGCCCATTTTGAGGTGGGTCTTCGCCTCCCCCTCTGGCCAGAGGTTCGTCAGGTACTGAAGTACTTCGGGGTCGTCATAGGTCAGATGACCCCGAACTCTGTAGCCGTTATGGTAGGGTTCGCCTGCTTCCTGCGGGAGGAGCGGATCGAGTTTAATCTCGCGGTTTTCCGCAAACTATTCTCCTTCCGTGGGAACCGGGATGGCAACGCCTACTTCTCCAGCGCCCACCTCAAGGTGCGGGAGACCGTTAAAAAGAGTCACAACTGGCTCAAGAAATTTCTATTCGTCAAGGGGGATTTCGGCAACGTCCCCTACTCGCCGGTGCAGCTCAGCGAGGCGAGTTACCGCCCGCCGAGCCTGGGAGGCCATGAAGCCGACTTGTGCGGGTTCTTCTCCGGGAAGAACTTCGAGGTCGCGTACCTGCGCCGCAACCTCGACGACTTTGCCGCCGTTTCGCCTGGTGGAGGTTTGCCACTCGCCACTACCCTTGTCTCGCTCTTTACTCCTCAGGCCTCACCCTCTCGTTTCTGCAGGCGAGCGAGACGTGCCCCTTCATCCCCCCTATGAGAGTGCCCGGGTCGCCTCCGGGGCCCTCGCTCGCGCTCAGGCCGCTGACGCCGCTCAGCGCGAGGCCCCGTCGATCACTGCCAAGAAGAGGCCGGGCCGCGAGCAGCCCGCTCCCCCGCCAAAGACAGCGAAATCTACGGGCCAGCAACTAGCCGGGGGCCAGAGGAAAGGCAAGGCCCCGGCTGATAAACCGGCCGAGGGCTCCCCCCCCCCCATAGTCGCTTCGACCGGCGACATCCCCGCCGAGGCGACGGGTACTTCCGGGCCGCCGGATGGGTCGCAGACTGCCGCGAGGCAGGTGCCGAGAGAGCATTGTAACTTCGGCTACGGCGAGAAATATCTGGACGAGCTTGGCGTCGCGCTCCTGTCATGGGATAAGGAGTCTAACCGCGCGATGGTCTCGACTCTGTTGCCGAGTTGGCTGGAGCAGGACACCATCGGCGGGGAGGCATATAATTTTTCGTTCGGCCTGTACTCGCGAGAGGACGCCGCCATCTATGACAAGGAGGCGACGCGAGTATTGGTGCACGAGAGCGCACGGGCCCAACTACGCGTCCTGGAGTTGGCCCACATGGTGGGAAGGCGCTGCACCCAACTGGAGCGGAACGCCGCCTCTCTTCAGAAGTTGGCGGACGAGAAGGAGTAGTCGCGAAAACTCGCTCAGGAGGACTCGGATCTTCAGAGAAGGCGGGCCGACGTGGCCGAGGAGACCCTCGCGCAGTACCTGGGAGGGGTGGTACGTGCTCACTTCCAACGACCGCCTCTCTTCGCGAATCCACCTTATAACTTCCTTTTCCGCTTTTTAGGATGCCGCGACGGCCAGTCGGATGGGTGTTGAGATCTCCACCCTTGCTCAGGACAAGTCAGCGCTGGAGGCACGGGTATGCGAGCTGGAGGCCGCCGCCACTGTCCCTCCGCCAGATAACAGGGGCTGCCCGCTCGCACATCACTCCGACCACGAGTTGGAGGTGCTGATGCAAAAGAATGCCGCCAGTGCCGCAAAGTACATGATGCAGATGCTGCGATGCGTGGATCTTCTCAAGAGCGAGGCGGCGGAACTCTCGGTGGGCGACATGGTTCCGGCGCTGTTCCTTCCCATACCGGACCCCGGTGACCAGTCCTTCCAGCGCATTTAGGACTTCATGCCCCCGGATCTCGCGTCGCCCCTGCTTTTTGATATTTGTCTGTTAAGTGTATACACTATGTTCTTTATGCTATTTTGAGATGTAAGCGCGGGCCGCGAATTTACTTCTTGATTTCTCGTCTATCAATGCTCTTATACATGCTTCCCCACTCGTTACTTATGTCTGTCTGCTGTCATCGCGCGATGCAATTTTTTCCGCTTTCCCGCTCGACGCCGCTCTCCTCGCGTTGCGTCAACGGGGTCGTATGCCTATGGATTCAGCTTGGGAGTTATAGGGGGCCGGGCAGGCCGTCCCCGCTGTGGGCGACCTGTATCAGCGGCACGGCCTCCGCTGCCGAGGCCACTCGCCGACCGGGCGAGGCGAGGCGGCCCGCTGAGGCGCGACCCGGGTTCTCGCCTCCTCCCGGTCGCCAATCTGTGGTCTGGGTGGTTATGCCCGACCCTTCCCCCTTTTGGATAATCTTCATGACTCCAATCCATTGTTAACTCCATTTGAGTAGTTTTTCGGCCCTGCCGGCTTGGTGGGAGCCCTACATCGTGATTTGTTCCGGTTTCGCAAACTGCTGCCATCGAGTGACTTCCGGCCCTGTCAGCTAGGTGAGAGCCTGGCAGCGGGATCTTCTCGAGGCCAAGGATGACACCGAGTGACTTCCTGCCCTGCCAGCTAGGTGGGAGCCTGGCAGCGGGATCCTCTCGGGGTCCAAACATATTCAATCGAGTGACTTCCGGCCCTGCCAGCTAGGTGAGAGCCTGGCAGTGGGATCTTCTCGAGGCCAAGGATGACACTGAGTGACTTCCGGCCCTGCCAGCTAGGTGGGAGCCTGGCATCGGGTTCTTCTCGGGGTCCAAACATATTCCATCGAGTGACTTCCGGCCCTACCAGCTAGGTGAGAGCCTGGCAGCGGGATCATTTCGAGGCCAAGGATGACACCGAGTGACTTCCGGCCCTGCCAGCTAGTTGGGAGCCTGGCAGCGGGATCTTCTCGGGGTCCAAACATATTCCATCGAGTGACTCCCGGCCCTGCCAGCTAGGTGAGACCCCGGCAGCGGGATATTCTCGAGGCCAAGGATGACACCGAGTGACTTCCGGCCCTTCCAGCTAGGTGGGAGCCTGGCAGCGGGATCTTCTCGGGGTCCAAACATATTCCATTTCTCTATGCAAGCTGGCTATGACCGTACTAGGGCGTTTGAAGAAATTCATTATAATGAAAGTGTCACTTACATGCTTTAGGGGAAAAAACGGTTCAAGTCATCACCACTCCAGGTGTGACTCAGGGTCTCGCCCTCTACATTTTGGAGTCGATAGCCTCCTGACTTTAGAGCTTCCTTTACAATAAATGGTCCCTCCCAGCTGGGATTGAGCTTCCCTACGGATGCCGACCTCCCTGCCGCATCCACCTTCTTCAGCACCAGGTCTCCTCCCGCGAATTGCTTGACCCTAACATGCTTGTCAAAGTACTTGGCCATCCTTCTTTTTACCTCCTCCTGCCGGACAGCCGAATGGTCCCTCAATTCTTCCACCATGTCAAGGGAGAGTCTCAGCTCCTCCTCGTTCTTGGCCTGCCATTCTTCCCGGCCTTCTTTGGCCACCACGACTCGCGGCGTTCGGACTTCAAATTCCACGGGGAGCACTGCCTCGCACCCATGGGAGAGCTTGAAGGGGGTCTCCCCTGTTGCTGTGTTAGGGGTGGTTCTTAGGGCCCAGAGAACTGCGGGGAGCTGCTCCACCCAGCTCCCCTTCAAATTCTCCACCTTCTTCTTGAGGAGGTTGACGATGATCTTGTTCGGGGCCTCCACCTGCCCGTTGCTCCTGGGGTGATGGACCGAGGCGAACCTGAGGTCGATCCCCAGCTGCTCGCAAAAGCTGGTGAACTTTGCACTGACGAACTGGGGCCCGTTGTCCGTGACGATGGCCTGGGGTAGCCCATGGCGACAGATGATCTCCCCCCATACAAAGTTCCTGATCATATGGGAGGTCACCTTGGCCAGTGCCTTCACCTCCACCCACTTGGAGAAGTAGTCAATCATCACTAGGAGGAACCTTCTCTGACCGTTGGCTTGGGGAAATGGCCCAACCAAATCCATTCCCCAGATCGCGAAGGGCCAGGGGGCCGTGATACTCCTGAGTCGTTGGGCCGGCTGTAGCTGAAGAGGGGAAAATAGCTGGCATTCGTGGCATCTTCTTGCTAACTCGGCGGCGTCTCGGCCCAGGGTGGGCCAGAAGTACCCTTGCCTGACTATCCTTCCCTCCAGGGTCCGACTCCCGGAATGACTCCCACATTCGCCGGAGTGGACTTCCTCCAAGATCCTCTGCACCTCGCCCTCGGCCACGCAGCGAGCCAGCATCCCAGAGAGTGTCTTCCTGTATAGCTGCCCGTCCTGGAGGAGGTAATAAGCGGACTTGTGCCTTAGCTTCTTCTTGTCTACCCCCTTCGGATATTTCCCCGTGGAGAGGAAAACTACAACTGGATCCATCCATGAAGCTTGCTGGTCGATTTCCATAAGCTCTCCTTCCTCGATGGAGGGGCGGAACAGGTCGGTGATTGTGCCCCCCACATGGTGACCATGTTTTGCCAGCTGATCGGCTTGCTCATTCTCTTCCCAGGGCACGTGTCGGATGATGAAAGTTTGAAAGGTGCCAATGACACCCTTCACCTTGGCCAAGTATGATCGCAAGGTGGGCTCCCTTGCCTCGAACTCCCCATTGATCTGGGAAGCTACTACCATGGAGTCAGTAAGGACCTCCACATCCGACACTCCCAGCTCCCTGGCCAGGCGCAGCCCTACTATCACGGCCTCGTACTCGGCTTGGTTGTTGGTAATGGGAAAGTGCACCACCACCGTCTGCTCAATTCGAGTCCCTTGAGGGCTTTCTAGGATCACCCCCACTTCAAGGGAATGCCTCCCTAAGGCTCCATCCACCCTCACCTTCCAAGGAGTCGGGCGGGTGAGCTCTTCCTCCGCTATTTCCACCACGTAGTCGGCCAGAAAGTCGGCCATCGCCTGAGCTTTGATCGAGAGCCGCGGAACGAAGGAGACATCGAACTCGCTCAGCACCACCGACCACTTGGCCAGCCGGCCTGAATGCTCCACCCCCTCGAAGATGTTGCGGAGAGGGTGGTCGGTCACCACTCGGATTGAGTGTGCCTGGAAGTAAGGTCCAGCCTCCGAGCTGAGATGATTAGGGAGAATGCAAGCTTCTCTAGGATCGGATACCGGAGCTCGGCCTTCCTTAGGACCCAGCTGACGTAATAAATAGGGAGCTGCATCTTCCCTTCTTCACGAACCAAGACGGAGCTCAAGGCCTCTGCCCCGACCCCGAGATATAGGAACAGGTCCTCGCCCTCCTTTGGCCCTTGGAGCAGCGGAGCCTGTGTCAACTGCACTTTGAGGGCCTGGAACGCCTCCTCGCACTCCTTGGTCCATTAAAACCTCTGACCTCCCCTTAGCATTTTGAAGAAGGGGGAGCATTTCTCCCCTGCCCTAGAGAGGAAGCGACTCAGCCCTGCTAGCTTCCCCGTCAGCCGTTGGACCTCCTTAGCATTCTGCGGGGACCCTTGCTCCAAGATAGCCCTGACCTTATCTGGATTTAGCTCGACCCCCGCGAGGGTGAGGAGGTGCCCCAAGAACTTTCCTCTGCTGGCCCCAAAGACACACTTAAGGGGATTCAACCGCATCTTGTATCTGCGCAGGGTGGCGAAGGTCGCCTCCAGGTCCCGGAGGTGGGAGTCCACATCCCGACTTTTGATCATGAGGTCGTCCACGTATACCTCCAAATTCCTTCCCCTTTGCTCCTTGAAGACCCTATCCATCATTTTTTGGTAGGTGGCCCTAGCGTTCTTCAGCCCGAAAGGCATCATCTTGTAGCAGTAGCAGCCATCCCCTGTGATGAACGAGACATCCCTGATGTCCGGGGGGGTGCATCCTGATTTGGTGGTAACCTGAAAAAGCATCTAAAAACCTCATTACAGAAAAACCGACGGCTGAGTCAACCAGCGCGTCGATCCGAGGCAAAGGATAACAGTCCTTAGGACAAGCTTTATTAAGTAACGAAAAATCGATACACATTCTCCACCGACCGTCTCCTTTTTTGACCATAACCACGTTGGAGACCCAGCCGGGATACTGAATCTCGGACACGAAGCCTGCCTTGAGGAGCTTCGCCACCTCCTCCCTGATGGGCTCCGCCAGCTTGTCCGTCGTAGACCTCTTCTTCTGCTGAACGGGGCGTGTTCCCGGGTCCAGGTTGAGGCAGTGGCAGGCCACATCCACGTCAACCCCCGGCATCTCCGCGGCGTTCCAGGCAAAGATGTCCACGTTCTTCCGGATGCACTCCAGCATCCTGCCCTGGTCCTCCGGGGTTAGTCCCCCACTGATGCGGATCTTCTCCATCCTGCCTCCACAGGTGAGCACCTCCAGCTCTACCACTTCCTCCGCGGCCTCCAGCCTGGACTGCTCCGCCCATCCCTCAGCATCCCCTTCCTCCGGAACAGGGACCTCTACCCCCATCTCTTCCCCCACATCCATCACTCCAGCCACCTCTATATCTTCTCCTGTTTCCTCCTCAGCGCGACTCTCTACCCCCGGCTCCTTGCTGACAACCTCCTGCTCGGCCTCCTCCATCCTCTGACCCATCTCCTTGGCTCCCTCCTGCCAAGAGATAGTGTTCACCGCGGTGACATAGCACTCCCGTGCCACCTTTGGGTCAACCCTGACTCTGACCTGGATCCCCTCAGCGTTGAACTTTAAGCATTGATGGAAAGACGAGGGGACGCAGCGGAAGGCGCTGATAAGGGGCCTCTTGAAGATTGCGCTGTAGCTGCTGGCGGCGTCCACCATGACGAACCTGCAGTTTCGGGACTGCCCCCCCCCCCCAAGGTGACATGAAGGCCAACTCCTCCCTCTACTTCCTTTCTTTCTCCTGAGAACCCGAACAAGGGTCCATCTGCGGCCAGCACCCTCTTCGCCTCCACTTTCATCGCGTCAAATGCCTTTTTGAAGACGACGTTGACGGAGCTCCCATTGTACACGAGGATCCGAGAGATAGTAAAATTCTCGATGGCTGCCTTGATGACCAGCGCATCGCAGAATGGGTCCTCGTGGTCTGGCATATCACTCCTGGAGAAGGTGATCCTCTCCTCCGGGGGTGGGGTTTGGGATGTGGAGGCAACGCTCCGCCGGTACATGGTGTGGAGGCTTGCCTTGCGGGAAGCCTCAACCCCCACCCCTCTGTGGATCACTCTGATCCCTCCTCGGGTCCCCACATCCACCCGGTCTTCACAGCGATCCTCCTCCGCCCGAGGCAGGACCTCTTCAATCCTCACTTCCTGCCGCGCCTGCTGCTCCTGCTGCTGCTGCTGCTCCCTATGCCCTCTCATCTCCAAGAATTCCGGGCACGTGGCTGTTGCATGCCCCTCTTCCTGATGGAAGTCGCAATAGGGCAGCTCCACCCTGACCTCCCTTCTCCTCCTCCTCATGATCCCCCTCCTTGCTCCCAAAGTTATGGCCATGGCCTCCTCCTGATCGGGGAGCCGGGGTCTCTGGCCCTGCCTCCAGCCCGGTGGGTGGAACTGATCTTGCCTTCCCTGGTAGTGACCCCTTCCGTAGTAGCCTCTCGGTGGCCCTTGCCCCTGCCCTTCAGGTCTCCAGCCCAGCCAACGGTCAGGCTCCTGGTGCCCCCACCTCGGCTGCTGCTGCCACTGGAGCTGCCTCTGCTCCCTCTGCCTAAGCTCCCCTCTTCTCTCTTCCTGTCCTCTTCCTCCCTTCGACTCCTTTTCCTCCTCAGTTTCCCACCTGGCCAGTTTCCTTGCAAATTCCGGGTTCGACGCCTCCCCGTCGACCTCTCTCTCCGCCCTCTCCATCAACACCTTGTAGGAGAGGGGTGGGGAACTCTCTTCAGCTCCATTCGGAAGAAACCCTGCTGCAGGCCCAGGGTAAAAGCTATCATCAGACTATGGCCCGGCATCTCTTGGACCTGGGTAACTTCCTCCTGAAATCGGTCTACGTAGCTTCCCAACGTTTCGTTCACTCCCTGCTTAATGTGGAACAGAGACTCGGACTCCTTCTTCTTCTTCTTCTTCTTCGAAGTAGTGAACCTCAGCATGAACCCCCTGCGCAAGTCCTCTAAGCAGTAGATGGAACTAGTCGGCAGCTAGTGGAACCACTCCCTCGCCTTCTCTCGGAGGGTGATGGCGAAGAGTCGACATTTGAATCCGTCCGACATCTGACGGATGGAGACCACGTCCTCGAACCATTGGACGTGCTGGACCGGGTCTCCCTTCCCGGTGTAGTAGGACATCTCGGGTTCCCTGAACCCAACTGGGACTGGAGCTGAGGAGACCAGCTCGCTGAAAGGACTGCCCCCCCCCCCCCCCCCACTGGGCGAGCCGGCGAGTCCCGCGAGCCCAACTCACCAAAACGACCTCGGCTAGCCGAGCCAGGGAAAAGCTCGCGCCCGGAGAGCTGACACCCTCGGCCTTCCTCTGCCACTTCCTTCCCAGCTCGCCTGCCGGGAGCGTCCTCGCCCAAGGATGGGGCAGCTGCGATCTGAACTGCCGGAGTCGAGCACTTGGCCCACGTGCCGAGTGCGAACTTGACAAGAGTCAGCACCTCGTTTCGGAAATCTTCAAACATCCCCACCGTTGCTAGTGGCGGGGGGGGGGGGGGCGGCGAGTCCGGCCTGTCGGATCCTTGTCCTCCCGTCATTGAGCTCGCCGAAGCCTTTCTGCGCTGACCACTTTCCACGCTCACCGCACCAAAATGTTGGAACCGAAATCCGGTCTCCTGTGGAGTTCGACCCTTGGGGAAGTGGTGGTCTCGCGCCTACTTCGCTCCTGCAAGAAAAATAACAAAGAAGGCAAGTTGAAACAGACCCAAGGGCTCGGAAGGGAGGTCCCACCACAAACCCGGAAGATCTCTGAGCGCTTCCCCTCCTAAGCCAGAAGCCGAGCTACGGTACCCTCAGAAAGCACTTGAAAATAGGAGTAGGGAGGCATTCAAAACGTGCCTTTTGAGGTACCCCTTGGGTCTTATTTATAGTTTTTGGAATCTGAACTGCCAATAACCAAAAGAACTGACCTGAAAATACCAAAAATCCCCTGCTTGGGTCTGCCAACAGCCAAACTCCGTTGTCCTGAACAGCTATGCGCAGTCCAACCTGGTCTGCCAACAGCGTGGCTCCGCCGTTCTGAGAAGCTATTCGCACCCCTGGGGAGTCAGCTCGCCTCCGATCCCCCTCCGCGGGAGGCGGGCACGATCTAGCTCCAGCGGTCCGCCTATTCTTCCTGGGCGAGCGCGAGCCGGACCGCCGCGACCCGCCTGTCCTCTGCCGGGGCGGAAAGGCGACCAGCTCGCGCGCAAGGGCTGGTTGGCGGCCATTGCGTCCCCCCGACCGGCTCGCTTATCGCGGGTTGCTGAGTCCGTCCTCTTGTGCTGCTGCGACGGAGGGCACCCGCCGCTTTGGTCGGCGATTCTCTGCGCGGGCGGGAGAGTAGGGGAGCCGTCTCGCCCGACTCGCTCGCCTGAAATGAGCGGGAGCGGACCAGCCCCCCTGCCGTATGTCTGCTTGCTGCTTGGGTGCTGGTCGCGGGGCTAGATCCGCTCGACGAATACGGGGTTGTACATGAAGCAAGGAAGGCGGGCGAGTTTCTCTCTATTCGGCGTGATTCCGGCAGAACCATAGAAGAGCGAACCATTTTCTAAAATCGGAATCATCCATTCTGATTGGGTAACAAAATTTCTACCTTGAGTGTTTCCCTCCTAGATTAATTCTTGTGGTGGTTTTACTTTGGCGTGGCTTTCGAAATTGTGATTCAGTCGTGGTTTTGATCCAAAACAATTTTGTGTTTTTATTTTGATCTATTTAAGTCCGTGAGGATTGGCGGACCTCGTTTTCTTTTTATTGGGATAGATCTACCATTTTCCGAATCGTTTATTTTCGATGGATCTCTTTTGGTACAATACACGCTCGACCGGATCGGGTAGATCCCTTTCACTTGAGAGGATATTAGCTTATAGCTTCTATTCGATCTCCAAGGGTGTGGCGAACCCGTATGTTAGAATTTGATTAATATTAATGCAAAATTGGGTGTGCTGCATTTTAGTTTGTGAGAGCGTAGAATTGGAACGTGAGAGAACGAATAAGTGTCATTTGTCCGTTGTGGTTCGTCGGGAGACGTAGCCTGCATCTAAAGTCCTAAGAAAAACTTTAGCTCTCTCATACTACTCATTTCAAACTTTCCTAGCATTAGTTTGGAAAACCATTTGCAAAGGTTGTCTTCCGTAGAGCCAAAGATAATATCATCGACATAGATTTGCACTAGCAGAATCTTGCCTTTTACTTTCATAAGAAATAATGGCCTGTCTATCTTTCCTCTTGTGAACTTGTTCTCAAGAAGAAAGCTAGACAACGTCTCATACCATGCTCTTGGAGCTTATTTCAGGCCATATAGGGCTTTATTTAAAAAATAAACATAATCAAGGAGATTGGAATTAACAAAACTTGGGGGTTGCGCTACGTATACATCCTCTTTCAGATTCCCATTGAGGAAAGCTGACTTTACGTCCATTTGGTAGACAGTGAAGCTTTTGAGGGCAGCATATGCAAAAACAACCTGATCACCTCGAGCCTATCCACTAGAACAAAGGTCTGGTCGAAATCAATCCCTTCTTCTTGTCGATATCCTTGTGCTACAAGTCTGGCATTGTTCTTGATGATGACTCCATTCTCGTCCAACTTGTTTCTGAAGATCCACTAGGTGCCGATCACTTTCTGTTCCTTGGACCTGGGTACCAACTCCCAGACATTACAATGTTCAAACTGATTGAGCTCCTCTTGCATTGTTAGTATCCAAGAAGCATCCTTGTTTGCCTCTTCGAACTTCTTCGGCTCAACCTGAGATAGAAAACTAAGATGCATAATTTCATTAGTAGTACCTCTTTTGGTTCTCACACGGTCGCCTGGCTCTCCGATTATCTGATCAGCTGGTGATCTCTTAGGTTTCTGAACCCGAGTTTCTAGCTCTTTGTTGAAGTATTAGACCGGGAGGCCTTGCGGTCTGATCCAGCGGTTTGTTGACCGAGCAGTCTAGCGGTCTCACTCTGAAGCCTGGAGACCGGGCGGTCTATCGGTCTCCCATTGCGGCCTGTTCTATCCTGCTGGAGTTACCGAGCGGTTAACCCATCTGTCTAACCGTGCGGCCTGTGCGGTCTCCTTTATTTCTAGCCGCTCAGTACTGTAAATGTTTAGTCCCACATTGTTTGTATACTCCATTCTATATAAGGGAGGTCATACCTTTGTAAATGATATCTTTTTTGGATAATAAAATTTCAAGTATTCAAAAGTTTATCCGTTTGTTCTTTCTTATTCGCTACTTTCTACATGGTATCAGAGCACACGGTCGTTTCCTCCTGATTGTGTGCGCTCTCTAATTCTCGCGGCTTCTTTTCCGCTTTTCGCGACCTGTCTCATGGTTTGCCTTCTCTTCTGTCCGCTGCCCTGTTCGCGCGGCTTGTTTCTGTCCGCTGCCCTGTTCGCGCGGCTTGCTTCTCCTTGGTTCTCTTCTCGTACTGCTATTCGTCGCCGCGACCTGTTTCGTTGTCGCCGCGCTCCTGGTTCTTTCTTGACTCTCCGACTTCCTAGTCGTTGCGGCCTATTTCTGTTCGCCCGGCCTGCGACTTGTTGTAGTCGCTGCTTTTTGCCTCCTCTTCTCTTCTGTTCGCTTGGCCTTTTCAGTCCACGCGACCTCTTCCCCGCTGTGCCTTTGACTGCTTTCTAGCCGCTTGTGTTCGCGCGACTTCTTCCTTTTCTATCCGCTGCGGGTTCTTGCTGGGTTCTATGACTACTTCCGGTCTCACCACTACTCCTGCAGCTCCTTCTCCACCCCCTCCTTCGGGCAACCTTGGCACCCTTTCTAAGCTTGTTGGCTCCAACTATCCCGATTGGAGCATTCTTTCACTTTTCTCCTTCGCTCTCAACGCAAGCGTCATCACCTCACCGATGACCCTCCTCCCCGTACCTCTCCTGAGTTTGATGACTGGTATGCGAGTGATGCTCTTGTCCGCACCTGGCTGGCCAACAACCTTTCTGATGAGTGCCTTCCCGTCATTCGCCATGATGAGACGGTCAAGGCCGCCTGGCTTCACCTCGCTGCTCTCTATTTGAAGGGGGGCCAGACGTCCCGCATTTATACTCTCTATGCGGACCTCTTCGCCCGACCTTCCATGTCTCCTGCTGCGGCTTATCAGCAGGTTCAGGCTCTTGGTGCTGAAATCCTCCAGAATCGCCCCTTCTCCGCGGACTTGGCCGACCAGCACAAACACTTCCAGGAACTCCTGGTTGTTTGTTATCTTCTTCGTCTTCCCGATTCTTATGATATGATCCGCCAGCAGATCTTGGGTGAGGCGGAATCTCCTACTTTGGATGCCACTGCGGCTCGCATTGCCGCTGTTACTTCGCTGCTCCAGCGGCCTCTGTTGGCCTCCCCCCTTCCTCGGACTCCTTTGCTCACCAAGCTCAGAGGGGGGGACCTAGTAGCCGTGGCCACTCCGGCGTACGGGGTTCATCCTGGTTCCTCTGCTCTCACTGTGGTCGTACCGGCCATTCTGTTGACCGCTGCTGGCAGAAACATCCTCACCTTCGCCCTTCCGGTGATGCTCCTTCTTCGGCCTCCGCCTCTTCTCAGTCGTCTGCCTCTATGGCCACGACGTTAGGTAGTGCCCACGTCGTTACCCAAGGTAAATGGCTGATTGACTCCGGTGCTACAAATCATATGACGGGCAACCCTCATTGCCTCTCCCGTCTTGAGACACATGACCGCTTACCCCCGGTCCGTATGGCGGATGGTTCACCATCCCCGGTTCATGGGACGGGCATGGTTCAACTCACCCCATCGCTTTGCTTGGAGGACACCCTCTATGTCCCGAAGTTCCCGTGCAATTTGTTATCCGTTACTACTTTATGCCGGCAACTTCAGTGCTCCGTCTTATTCACTCCCACTAGTTCTTTTCAGGACCCGAGGACCCAGCAGACGATTGCTACTGGGACTGAGAGCGGCGGCCTCTACTTCCTCGACGATGTTTCCGCTCTGTCCGCCTACTCCTCCTCCACAGATCTCCTTCAATGGCATCTTCGCCTTGGACATCCTCCTCCTCGGATTCTTCGCCAGCTTCTGCCCCACTTACCTCCTACCAGTTCTCCATGGCCAGACTCCCTTCTCCATTCTCTACCCCCACAAGGAACCTTTTCCTCTCCCTCTCCGTGTCTTTGGCTGCACGGCCTTTGTTCACGCTCCCTCTGTTACCCGCGACAAGCTTTCCCCCCGTTCCACCAAGTGTGTCTTTTTGGGGTACTCTACTACTCAAAAAGGCTATTGCTGCTTTGACCCCCTTCTCCGCAAGCAGTTTGTCTCCGCGGATGTGACCTTTTTCGAGAATGCTTCCTATTTCTCTCCTACATCTTCTCTTCCTTCTCATCTCTCTGTTCCTTCCCCGCCTCTCGACGTTTTCCCACCTCCGTCTCCTCCTCCACCGACTCCTTCCCAGTCCGTCTACCCTCCCACCCCTCCACCCTCTTCTCCGCCGCCGTCTCTCTCTAGTCCCGGGCCAGCCTTCTCCGCCACGGACGCTCCGGTCGCTGACGCTCCCGTCGCTGACGCTCCCGTCGACCTGGATCTTCCCATTGCTCTTCGCAAAGGGGTGCGGGCGTGTACTCAACACCCGCTTGCGGCAGTTGTTTCCTATGATCGGTTTTCTCCTTCTCGCAGGTGTTTTGCCTTGGCTATCTCTGCTACTTCTACTCCCCGCACCTACCAGGAGGCTGTTGCTCTCCCTCATTGGAAGTCTGCCATGGATGAGGAGATGGCTACTCTTACTGAACGGGGTACCTGGACCCTGGTTCCTCCTCCCGTGGGTACTGATGTGGTTGGCTGTCGCTGGGTATTCGTTGTGAAGTTTCGCCCCGACGGCACTGTGGATCGCTACAAAGCCTGGCTGGTAGCCAAGGGCATCACTCAGACTTACGGCATTGATTACTTTGATACCTTTTCTCCGGTTGCTCGCCTGAGCACCATCCGGGTTCTCCTTTCTGTGGCTGTTAACTGGGATTGAGCTATTTCCCAGCTTGATGTGAAGAATGCCTTTCTCTATGGCGATCTTCAGGAGGACGTCTATTTGGAGCAACCTCCTGGGTATGTCATTTGAAGAAGGCCATTTATGGCCTAAAGCAGAGCCCTCGGGCATGGTTCGACAAATTCAGTGGTATTGTGGCTACCATCGGCTTTCGAAGGAGTTCGGCCGATCACTCCTTATTCATTTGCAAAACGGCCTCAGGACTGGTGGTTTTGGCCGTATATGTGGATGATATTCTTCTTACTGGCGATGACCGAGATGGAGTGGACTTGACGAAGAAGCACCTCCGTCAGCACTTGGTCACGAAGGATATGGGCTCCCCGAAATACTTTTTGGGGATAGAAATCTCTCGGAAACTTGACTCGTTGGTTCTCTCCCAACGGAAGTATGCCCTTGATCTTCTACAAGAAGCAGGATTGACAGGTGCCAAACCGGCTCGGTTTCCCATGGCTATTGGAGAAGACAAAACGTGGACGGATGACTCGCCTCTTCTATCTGATGTCACAAGGTACAGACGTTTGGTAGGCAAACTCATCTATCTCACGGTGACTAGACCCGACATCGCCTATGCTGTAGGCAAGGTCAGTCAGTTTATGCAAGCTCCCAGGGACTTCCATCTTCAGTACGCCCTGAAGATTTTAGAGTATATCAAAGCAGCACCAGGCAAAGGGTTACTCTTTCAGAAGAATGGTCATCTGAGGGTTGAGGCCTACTCAGATTCAAGTTACGCGGATGACAAAAGCGATCGTAAATCCACATCAGGTTTTTGTACCTTTGTTGGAGGTAATCTCGTGAGTTGGAAGAGCAAGAAACAGTCTGTTGTCTCCAGATCCAGTGCAGAAGCCGAATACCGGAGTATGGCGTCAACCACGTGTGAGTTAAAGTGGTTACGAGCTCTCATGCTTGACCTGGGCGAGGTATATGACTGTCCTCTCCCTATGTTCTGTGACAACAAGGCCGCTATATACATATCCAGAAATCCGGTCTTCCATGAGAGAACAAAGCATATAGAGGTTGACTGTCACTTCATTCGGGAAGAGATTTTGAAGAAACAGATTTGTACTCCATTTGTCACCTCTGACAAGGAATTGACAGATATCTTCACCAACCCGGTTTCTACTTCCTTTTTCCACATTTGTGACAAGCTGGGCATGATTGATATCTATGCTCCAGCTTGAGGGGGAGTGTTGAAGTATTAGACCGGGCGGCCTTGCGGTCTGATCCAGCGGTTTGTTGACCGAGCGGTCTGGCGGTCTCACTCTGAAGCCTGGAGACCGGGCGGTCTATCGGTCTCCCATTGCGGCCTGTTCTATCCTGCTGGAGTTGCCGAGCGGTTAACCCATCTGTCTAACCGCGCGGCCTGTGCGGTCTCCTTTATTTCTAGCCGCTCAGTACTGTAAATGTTTAGTCCCACATTGTTTGTATACTCTCTCTCATATCTCCTCCATTCTATATAAGGGAGGTCATACCTTTGTAAATGATATCTTTTTTGGATAATAAAATTTCAATTATTCAAAAGTCTATCCGTTTGTTCTTTCTTATTCGCTACTTTCTACACTCTTCCACCAACAGGCTCTACAGCATTTGGTGCATCCTCTAGAGGTTGAAGTAATTCTTCCTCTAGCAGTTCTTCATCCACCATGCCTGGATCGACGATCTTGACCGAGCTTGGAGCTTCTTTCTTGACAGCTTCATGCAAGCTTAGTTCCTTGAACCAGGTACCTGCATCTGCACCAATAATACAAGACGAGCTGCTTTGGAGCAGGCTGGTGTTGGGTACATTGGTCAAATGTACCTGATTTGAAGAAGCCTCACCTAACTCAATGATATGCATCATAGTGTATTTGATGTTTGTTTGAGTTACTTGTGCAGGTTAGGAATACACTGGACTGAAGCTAAAAATTCTAAGTCCATGTGTCGACACCCAGAGGGAAAGTGTCGACACTTGAGAAAGCTTGTGTCGACACCCAGACAAGCAGTGTCGACACTTGGAGTCATTGTGTCGAAACCTGGGAAGAAGAGTCAACACCAGTCAGAAAGTGTCGACACTTGGAGCTGTGTCGACACTCAGTGTAGAAGAATGCAGAAAAGCTGTGTCGACACTTAGCAGAAGTGTCGACACCTAGAAGAGCTGAGTCAACACCAGAAAGTGTCGACACTTGAAGTAAGTGTCGACACTCAGCAAAAGTCTGTAGAATCTAAGTACAAGTGTCGACACTCAACACAATGTGTCGACACTATGCAGAAGAGTCAACACTTGAAGGAAATGTCGACACCCAGCACAATGTGTCGACACTTAGTTGAAGACTCTACACTTGAAGAAAGTGTCGACACAAGGAGCTGTGTCGACACTTAGCAAAGATCAGAAAAGTTACAAAATATTCTAAGTACAAGTGTCGACACTAAAGGAATGTGTCGACACTCAGCTGAAGAAACAAAAGTGAAGACTTGTGTCGACACCAAGAAGCAGTGTCGACACTTGACAGTTTCAACATATAAAGTTATGTCGACACAAATGAGTTGTGTTGATACTTAGAAGAATACAGTTGCAGAATGAAGTACAAGTACTTGTGTCGACACTCAATTTCAGTGTCGACACATGCAGAAGAAACTGTGTCGAGACATACAAGGAATTGTGTCGACACTTTGTAGACTTGTGTCAACACTTACACAACATGTGTCGACACTTGGCCTATAAGTGTCGACACTTAAGAACAGAAAGTCTCGACACTATCTGACAGTTAGAGGAATTCCAAGAAGTGACTGGTTGACAAGACAGCTGCCGATCCAGCCGGTCTACATCAACTGTTAGTGTTATCAGAAGTCTGTTATGAACCGGACCAGCCGGTTACCATGAAGGAAGCCTATAAATAGGCACCCATAGTTTACAGACTAAGATTGATCAAGTGATTAAGGATTGTTGAAATAATATAGAAGTGGTTGAAAAAGTTTTTACAGAGAGAGTTCAGATCTTTGTAGAAGTGGTATATTGAGTATCAACACAAGAAGATCTTGCTGTGCATCGGCAGATCTAAGAAGTTGGAGAGAGAGAGCTCCAACCAAGAATTCAGTCTTTGGAACTAAGGCTGAGAAGAAGAATTCAGAGTCTTCTGGATTTCAAGAAGCAGAGGTCAAGGAACAACTGCAGAAGATTCAGACTAATTCAGTTCTAATCAAGAAGCTTTGAAGGAAGCTAAGTCAGTTTGGATCTTACTGAGTTCTTCCAAGAACTCTTCAAGAATCTCTCAACTCCTCTCCTATTTTCTGAGTTGTAGAGTTAACTATTGTACTTTCTATTTTAACCTGTAGGATCCATTGGATCTGAGAGAATTGTAAGCCTATTTTATAAAGGCTGAGGGTAGGGCTTGTTGCCTGAGTGTAGGAGTTGAAGAACTCTGAGTGTAGGCCTTAATTGGCTGAGTGTAGGCCTGGGTGGCTGAGTGTATGCCTTTTGGCTGAGTGTAAGGCTTTGGGCCTGAGGTAGGAACCTAGTTTGGTTCTGAGTTAGTGGAGAAGTTTGGCCGAATCTAGTACACTGCTAGATAGGCGAAGGGGGAAAGTGGATGTACCCAAAGATTGGGGAACCACTATAAATAAGTGTGTCTGCTGTGGTGTGCTGTGCTGTGCTGTGGATTAATTGTTTGATTTCTGTAATTGCTGTTAGCTGTAGTAATCTGTGAAATAATTGTTGTGCTGCCAACAAAGTTTGAAAAAAGGTTTAGGTCACCTATTCACCCCCCCCCCCCTCTAGGTGTTTAGGTACCATATCTTTCAAGTGGTATCAAAGCGAGGTTCCTCAAAAAGGACTAACTGTCTGAGGAGATCCAGTTTGGCAGATTCAGTATAAGTCAGGAAACAGTTTCAAGAAAATCAAGAAACATGGGGTCTTCAGAGAATCACAAGGAATTGGGTTCAATGAAACTGCCCATTTGCAGAAAGGAGATTTTTGGAATCTGGAAAGAAAGGGTAAGGCTGTTCATGGAGGCCTCTGACCCTAGGATCTACATCACAGTCAAAGAAGGGCCTTATGTGCCCATGAAGATTTCAGTCTTGGATGCTATACAGAGAACTCCAAAGGATTTTTCTGAGATGACCAAGGATGAGATTGTCCTAGCTACAATGGACAAAAGGGCACAGAACATCATAGTTAGTGCAATTGATGATGCCACCTTCCAGAACCTTATTCACTGTAAAACAGCAAAAGAAATGTGGGATACCCTCATTGTCTACATGGAAGGTTCTGAAGAAGTAAGACAAGATAGGAAGTCCTTGCTTAATCAAGAATATGAGAGCTTTAGGCAAGGAAGAGGAGACAGCATCACTGAATGCTACAAAAAGTTCTACAGAATTGTTAATGAACTCATGTCCTATGGAAGAGAGTTCACTAATTATGAATTGAATGACAAGTTCTTAAGGTCCCTAACCAAAGATTGGGACACTAAGATCTGTGTCATCAGAGAAATGGCAAAGTTGGGAGAAATTCCTCCTCCCACACTGTTTGGCAAGTTGTTATCTTATGAGATGCAATTGTCAGTAAGAAAAGAGGAGGAAAAGTCAACAAGGACTGAACACAGGGAAAGGACTGTTGCCTTTAAGTCAGAAGTACCTAGAAAGAACAGGACTAAGTCATCAACTCCTCCTCCAGAGGTAGTTGAATCAGAATCTGATGAGTCTGTTAGCACTAAATCTACAAGCAGTGGAAGTGATGAAGACTTTGCTGCATTTACCAGACATTTTCAGAAATTCCTGAAGAAGAAACGGTGGAAGTCCAGACCTTCTTTTTCCAAAGGGAAAGAAGTTCAGTATCAGGAGAAGAAGCCTTCAAAGAAGGACAAGCAAAGGACAAAGACTAGCAAGGCAACTGGGTCTAAGATTGTGTGTTACTGCTGCAATAGACAGGGTCATGTAATTGCAGATTGTCCTGAAAGAAGGAAAGAATCCAGTGACAAAAAGAAGACTCACTTCAAAGGAAAGAAGGAGAAGTCCTTTGTTGCAAAGAATGAGAAGACTCTTTCAGATATTTCTTCTTCAGACACTGAGACAGATGCTGAAGCCTATATAGGGCTATTTGCTGAAGAAGAAGAAGAGTTTATGCAAATTATGGAATCAATCTATGAACAAGAAGACTGTCAGTGCCAAGGACTGATGGAATTGACTGAAAGTACCAAAATCCTGGAGCAGCCAGGACCTAGTCAGGTACAAAGTCCAACTCAAAGTTCTGATTCCAGTTCTATTTCAGAGTCAGATTCATTCTCATCAAGTGATGGAAGTGTTTCTGAATCTGAGGGAGATATTCATCAGCTCTTAGATGAATACCAAGTACTGTTGCAAGCCTATAAGAAAAGCAAGATCCTAGCCAAAAGTCAGGCAAAGGAGATTGCTGATCTCAAGGCAGTTGCAACAGATTTTGAGAAGGAGTATGATCAAAAACTGAATGAAGTAGCCAGGCTGAAACACATTACTGTGATTCAGATGGGTACTATTACATTTAAGAATGATCAAATTAAGAGATTGGAGACAAATCTCCAAAAGGAAAAAGAGCTTGCTGCTAGGTTTTCAAAACCTAAATCAGTGCTACCCTTGATTGATGAATTTGTTCATCATAAAGGAAAGGCTGGATTGGGTTTTATTAAACCAGCTAGGACTGTTCAGGATCAGTCCAAGTCCAAGGGCAAAGCCCCAACATTCAACAAGGCTGCTGTGGTCAAGACAGCAAAAGTTGTACCTAAGCAAAGGTACAACAAGTTTGAATGCTGGTGTTGTGGCAAGGTTGGCCACTTTGCCTTGGATTGTTGGCACAATGCCAGTGCCAAGTTGAGTAGCAAGTTACCTGTTGGAAAGCCAGCAGGTAGCTATGTCAAATTGCAAACTAACAATCACCAAGGACCCAAGTTTACTTTGGGTTCTAAGGTTCATTAATTTGTTTTGCAGGTGAATCCAAGTGACCATACCCCTACATGGTACTTGGATAGTGGTTGTTCCAGACACATGACTGGAACTAGGGGACTACTGAAGGACTACATCCCAATCAAAAATGGTCCAAAGGTGACCTTTGGTGGTTCTGAAAAAGGAATCATCAAAGGGTTTGGTAACATTTCTTCTAACCTTGTTACCATTACTCAAGTGGCTTATGTTAAAGGTTTGAAATACAACCTCATTAGTATAAGTCAATTAAGTGATGTAGGGTATGACATCTCATTTGTTAAAAATGGTTGTCATATCAAGAGGTCAAGTGATCAAGAGATCATTTTGACTGGATATAGAAAAAGAAATGTCTACTGCTTAGACATTATGGTTGAGAACAATTGTTCTCCAGTCTGTCTTGTAGCTGATGAGACAGTCTCTCAATGTGTCAAATGGCACAAGAGGCTTGCTCATCTTAATTACAAGACTATTGGCAAACTCTTTAGTAAAGAGTTAGTGAGGAATGGTCCTCAAGTTAAGTGTGTCAAAGATGGCATTTGCTCAGCTTGTCAAAAGGGCAAGCAGACTAAATCCACCTTTAGAAGCTTAGACAACAAAGATGCTGTGAGGTGTTTATACCTCTTGCATATGGATCTATTTGTTCCAATGCCAGTTCACAGCTTAGGTAGGAAGGTCTACACCTTTGTAGTTGTTGATGACTACTCAAGGTTTTCCTGGGTGTTCTTCTTAAAGCAGAAATCTGAAACACCTAGTGTCTTCTATAGTTTTGTTAAGCAAATTCAGAATGAATTGAACTGTACAGTGGTCAAAATTAGAAGTGACCATGGTACTGAGTTTCAGTCTGAAAGCATGACAAAGCTGTGTGAAGACTATGGGATATTTCAAGAATTCTCTTCACCTAGAACACCTCAGCAAAATGGCATTGCTGAAAGGAAAAATAGGACCTTGATAGAGGCTGGTAGAACCCTATTAAGTGATTCATCACTGCCAGAATATTTCTGGGCTGAAGCAGTTAACACTGCATGCCATGTGATAAATAGGGCTACCATCACTAAAAGGTTAAACAAGACCCCCTATGAAGTAGTGAAAGGCAGGAAACCAAATCTGTCCTATTTTAGGATCTTTGGTTGTAAATGCTTCATATTAAACAATGGAAAGTCTTACTTAACTAAGTTTGCTGCCAAGTCCCAAGAGGGAGTGTTTGTTGGGTACAGCAATAATAGTAAGGCTTATAGAGTCTACAACTTGACCACACAAGTTGTAGAGGAGTCTGTGCATGTAGTTTTTGATGAAACACAACTAATTAACAATGAATTGTCTAGTAGTGTGTGCAGCCCTACAGGTCTTACTAAGAAGATGAACAAGCTAACCATAGAAGATGTACCTGCTGCAAGACAGCAAGTAGAAGAAGATGGTTTATGTCCAGGGGGAAAACTACATGTGCAAGGAGCTGTAGAAGTACAAGGAACTCAGCTTGATGAAGATGCTGAAGAAGTTCAACCAGAAGTAAGGATGCCTCCAGCCAACAGGCATCTAAGAGATCATCCAGTAGAGCTGATCATTGGAGATCCAAGACAAGGTGTTCAGACAAGGAGCAGAAATCAGAATGCTGTAGTATATTCAAGTTTTCTGTCTCAAATAGAACCAAAGAAATTTGAAGAAGCTATACAAGATCCACAGTGGACTGAAGCAATGCAGGAGGAGCTTAATCAGTTCAAAAGATGCAAGGTGTGGAATCTGGTTCCTAAGCCTAAAGATCACAATGTGATAGGAACAAAGTGGATCTACAGGAACAAGTTAGATGAACAAGGTGTCATCATTAAGAATAAGGCAAGACTGGTTGCAAAAGGATATAGGCAAGAAGAAGGTATTGATTTTGATCAAACCTTTGCTCCAGTAGCCAGACTGGAAGCCATAAGGATGTTCTTGGCCTATGCAACCTATCAAGGATTCAAAGTATACCAAATGGATGTGAAGTCAGCATTCCTTAATGGTAATTTAAAAGAAGAAGTATATGTGGAGCAGCCTTCAGGTTTTGTTGATCCTACTCTTCCACATCATGTCTATAGACTTAGGAAAGCATTGTATGGGTTAAAGCAAGCTCCTAGAGCTTGGTATGAAACCCTATCTAGTTTCCTCATTGAGAACAAGTTCACAAGGGGGAAAATAGATAAGACTCTATTCCTTAGGGAATCTAGAGGCAAAGTAATACTTGTCCAAATATATGTAGATGACATTATATTTGGGTCTACTGAAAGTAGCCTTTGCAAAAAGTTTGCAAAGCTTATGCAGAGTCAATTTGAAATGAGTAGTATGGGAGAACTGAAGTTTTTCTTGGGTCTCCAAGTTAAACAGACTGAAAGTGGTCTATCCATATGTCAGTCTAAGTTCACCCTAGAACTCATAAGGAAATATGGTATGGATTCCTCCAGTACCATGAAGACTCCTATGGGGTCAAGTATGTCTCTAAGCAAGGATGATGCAGGGAAACCTGTAGATGAAACCTTGTATAGAGGGATAGTTGGCTCCCTACTATACTTGACTGCAAGTAGGCCTGACATTATGTATGCTACATGTGTTTGTGCCAGATATCAAGCCTGCCCCAAAGAATCTCACTTGACTGCAGTCAAGAGAATCTTGAGATATCTAAAGGGCACACCCTATCTAGGCCTCTGGTACCCTAGGAATGGAGATTTTGATCTAACAGGCTATTCAGATGCAGACTTTGCAGGATGCAAAGAAGATAGAAAGAGCACAACTGGATCCTGTCAATTCCTAGGTGGAAGACTCATTTCATGGAGTAGTAAGAAGCAAACCAGTGTGGCCATCTCCACAGCTGAGTCAGAATATGTAGCTGTAGGAAGTTGCTTTGCTCAACTTCTGTGGATTCAACATCAGCTAGAAGACTATGGATGTCAGGTAAGTAGAACTCCACTTTATTGTGATTCTACTAGTGCTATTTCAATAGCTAACAACCCTGTATCACATAGTAGAACTAAACATATTGAGATTAAATATCACTTTCTTAGGGAGCATGTAGAAAGAAATGATATTTCACTTGAATATGTTAAAACAGATAATCAGATAGCTGATATGTTCACTAAGCCCTTAGATGAAACTAAGTTTAATAGGTTCAAAATTGAACTAGGTATGATAAACTTAGATTAAGTATACAGAACAAAAATTGGCTAAGTAAAAAGGTGTCGACACATAGACAAGTCTATGTCGACACAGAATAGTAAGTGTCGACACTTCAGGAAAATGGTGTCGACACATCTAGGAAGTTAGTGTCGACACTTCAGAATGTTAGTGTCGACACATGTCGAGTAGGTGTCGACACATCCAATAAAGTGTCGACACTTAAGTTTTACTCAGAATTTTTCTAAGTAAAGTCTCGACTACATGTCGAGTATAGTGGTGTCGACACTTAACCAAGTGTCGACACATAAAATCTGTTGACTAAACTTGTGTCGACACATGTGTGTCGAGACATTATAAGTCAGTGTCGACACTTATTGACAGTGTCGACACATCTTTAGAAATTCATCCCGCCTGTTCGTCTTCAAACAAGAAAGGTATAAATAGGGTTCTGTTTGTGTTTGTCGACACGCTTACAGAGTTTCGAGACCAAACTACTGTGTCGACATTTCTCTTCTCTAAAGACTAATTCTCCAAACCCTAATGGCTCCCAAGCTGGAAGAGAACGTTAACGAAGGCTATGAGCTCGTGCGAGGCGCATTCGACGACGGTGATCAGGAAATCAAATCAGTGATAACCCTAGTCAGCGATTCAGGACTGGAATACTTGGTTTCAGAGCCAACCAAGATATGGAAGAAAGAAGTGATTGAATTTCTTACTGGAGCAACTGTGGACGACTCTGGATACAGAATTAAATCCAGAGTGCATGGAACCAAGGTCAAGGTTTCACCCAAGTCCTTGAGAAAGGTACTTTAGCTACCTAAGATTCAAGAAGAAGAGGAAGTGACCACATCTAAGACCAGAGAAGCACTCACCTGGTGTGGTCTTGATTCTAAGATGAGAATAGGTTCTGTCTTCAACAGAAAAGGCATGAACACTCAAGGCAAATTCCTGTCTGAAGTTGTAGGCAAGGTTATTCTTAGTAAAACTGGAGGGCATGACAGGGTGTCAGCCTCTATGTTCAGTATTATGACCAGAATCATCTTCAACATCAAAACAGACTGGTCTATTATTGTCTTTGAGAAAGTAAAAGAAAGTCTGAAGAAGCCCAATCTGGGCAGGATACTAAGTCTCTACCTGGCTGGATCAATTCCAGAGGTAATGAGCTCTGCTGCAGGTAGCAAGATCAACCACATGAGAAGGATGGACATGAGGATCTTCTCCAGGTGGGAAAGAGTGCTGTCCAAAGAAGTTCCAACCCCAGAGAAACAAGCTTCTAAGAAAGACTCTCCTCCCAGGAAGAAGAGGAAGACTGCTGCTGTGCCTCAAGTATCCTCCAGCAGCTCAGGCAGTGAAGAACATGTGGTTTTCACTCCTGATAGTCCAATGGATAAGGCTGCAGAAAAGTCACCTGCTCCTCAGGAGCCAGCTGACATCCAGGGGGAGCTTCCAGGTGTAGCAGAACCATCTACACTGGAGAGTGAGCAAGCCACCCTCCTCATTCAAGAGGTACTTGTTGACCTTAATACTTTGAATTTTTCTATAATAAATTCTGATTTGTCTGATGACCATCAGCAAAATCAGCCAGCAAACCAAGAACCAGATGTTGTTCTTCCAGACACATCTGTTGTGATACCTGATACAGTGGTTGATGAAACCAGTACATCTCCTGCACAGTCTCCAGCAGAATACACAATGGAAGATCTATTTCTGAATTTAGATCAGGATGATTTTGATATGGAAAAGAATGCTGCTGATGCAGTGAAGGATGCTGCTGCTGAGGGGGAGAATTTGGATATTCAAGAAGAGCCTATAAGGCTAAATACTGAGAAGGCACAAGATGTGCACACTGAAAAACCATCCAGCCCTAAGGATAGGGTGGATATAGCCAGTACATCAGAATCTGAAGATGATGAAGCTGAGCAAGCTAAGAAAAAGCAGTTCTTTGTTTTCAAAAGAAGGAGCCAGAGCTACAAGAAGGCTCTCCAAACTGTTGCTCAACACTCACTGGTTCAACAAGCTCCATCAACTGATTATAGTAGCCTAATGGTCGCAATGCAAGTAAAGCTGGATGAGCAAAGGAGGGCCATAGAGAAATATATTGATGAGGGCCAAAAATCTCTATAATTTGATCTAGCTCAAGATATCAAATCAATAAGGTTTGAAATGAACATGAATAAGAAGGAAATGAATGAATGCTTCCACAAGGGTGGAAATGCAGTAGTCTTCCTGGCTAAACATCAAGAAACAATCAAAGAGAAAGTAGAAGATATAGCACTAAAGCAAGGCTATGTGCTGGAGAATCAACTCAAGATGAATGATAATTTGACTGCATCTCACAATGCCATAGTCACTGAACTCAAGAAAAAGTCTGATGAACCATCAACCTCCTCTGCTGCTGCCAAGGCTGACTTTGATAAAATATTTCAAGCAGAAATTACTGCTGTAAAGAATGCAATTACAGACTCACAAAAGGTCATTTCTGAACAGCTTACCAAGCTTAGACCTTTCTTTAAGGATGGAATAAGGTATTTGGAAAGCCAAATCAGGTTCCAGAAAGATGATGTGAGAGATCATGTAGCCCAAGAAGTCATAAAGGGGGAGAGAGTGTTAGTCAAAGCCAGTTCTGACCATGCAAAATGGATATCCAATTCCATCAGGGCTACACTGGGCTATCCTCCCCTGTGTGATGATGACAATGTAGCTGAATCTGGTATTCAAGGAACATATCTTGGAGGTGAACAACAGGCAGTGGCTGATGTAATCTATCCACCTCCAGATTTTGAAATGGTTCATGCTGATGTAAGCACAATGTATAGTCCAACTGCTGGTAAGCCTAATATTATTCTGGAAAAGGTTGTTCAACCTATCACAGCTGCTATGCAAGAGGCTTTGGACAAAGAAGAAGAGACTAGGCAGTCAAAGAAGAAGTTCAGGGAACTTGCTGAGCAAAAACCAGATTTTGAACAGTGGAGCCCTACTTCTAGGAACATCATTCTCACTGCATGGAAAGCGGCCAAGGACAATGCCCATGAGAGGAACAAGTGGTTCTCAGAGGCAGAATGGAGGAAACATGAAAGTAGGCAGGAAGCCATTGTCCAACATAAAAGGAAGGCTAAGTTAGGAAAGCTACCTCCAACAGCTGTGGAGCCTAGCAAGTACTTTCCTAAGCCCTTTCATTATTTTGAAAGGCAAAAGATCAAGGCTGAAGAACAGAAGAAGAAGGACTCCAAAGGGAAGAAGACTGCTGAAGCTGAGCCTGCTGCTGCTGCTACTGTGAAAGCCAAAGTGCAAGCTGGAAAAGGCATAGTCATTAAAGAACCAGAGCAGAATTAGACTAAGATTAAACTGAAGAATGTTGTAATCTGTTACATCTGAACATTATTGTAAATCTTTGAAAATATATTGCAAACAATGTATGAACAATTTTTGATAAATATATATTTCATGATTGTTCAGTAGAATGTGTCTAATTCTTGTTTGTTCTGTAATGCTGTATGAGTATACATGTGTGCTTTATTACATGTTTAAGTTTAACTCTGTTGTCATATATCTGTTTTACTTCATTTTATAATTTTTAATTATGAGTGATGTATATCATTGACTAAGGGTTATGACTTCTCCAAATAGGGGGAGATTGTTGGGTACATTGGTCAAATGTACCTGATTTGAAGAAGCCTCACCTAACTCAATGATATGCATCATAGTGTATTTGATGTTTGTTTGAGTTACTTGTGCAGGTTAGGAATACACTGGACTGAAGCTAAAAATTCTAAGTCCATGTGTCGACACCCAGAGGGAAAGTGTCGACACTTGAGAAAGCTTGTGTCGACACCCAGACAAGCAGTGTCGACACTTGGAGTCATTGTGTCGACACCTGGGAAGAAGAGTCGACACCAGTCAGAAAGTGTCGACACTTGGAGCTGTGTCGACACTCAGTGTAGAAGAATGCAGAAAACCTGTGTCGACACTTAGCAGAAGTGTCGACACCTAGAAGAGCTGAGTCAACACCAGAAAGTGTCGACACTTGAAGTAAGTGTCGACACTCAGCAAAAGTCTGCAGAATCTAAGTACAAGTGTCGACACTCAACACAATGTGTCGACACTATGCAGAAGAGTCAACACTTGAAGGAAATGTCGACACCCAGCACAATGTGTCGACACTTAGTTGAAGACTCTACACTTGAAGAAAGTGTCGACACAAGGAGCTGTGTCGACACTTAGCAAAGATCAGAAAAGTTACAAAATATTCTAAGTACAAGTGTCGACACTAAAGGAATGTGTCGACACTCAGCTGAAGAAACAAAAGTGAAGACTTGTGTCGACACCAAGAAGCAGTGTCGACACTTGACAGTTTCAACACATAAAGTTGTGTCGACACAAAGGAGTTGTGTCGACACTTAGAAGAATACAGTTGCAGAATGAAGTACAAGTACTTGTGTCGACACTCAATTTCAGTGTCGACACATGCAGAAGAAACTGTGTCGAGACATACAAGGAATTGTGTCGACACTTTGTAGACTTGTGTCGACACTTACACAACATGTGTCGACACTTGGCCTATAAGTGTCGACACTTAAGAACAGAAATTCTCGACACTATCTGACAGTTAGAGGAATTCCAAGAAGTGACTGGTTGACAAGACAGCTGCCGATCCAGCCGGTCTACATCAACTGTTAGTGTTATCAGAAGTCTGTTATGAACCGGACCAGCCGGTTACCATGAAGGAAGCCTATAAATAGGCACCCATAGTTTACAGACTAAGATTGATCAAGTGATTAAGGATTGTTGAAATAATATAGAAGTGGTTGAAAAAGTTTTTACAGAGAGAGTTCAGATCTTTGTAGAAGTGGTATATTGAGTATCAACACAAGAAGATCTTGCTGTGCATCGGCAGATCTAAGAAGTTGGAGAGAGAGAGCTCCAACCAAGAATTCAGTCTTTGGAACTAAGGCTGAGAAGAAGAATTCAGAGTCTTCTGGATTTCAAGAAGCAGAGGTCAAGGAACAACTGCAGAAGATTCAGACTAATTCAGTTCTAATCAAGAAGCTTTGAAGGAAGCTAAGTCAGTTTGGATCTAACTGAGTTCTTCCAAGAACTCTTCAAGAATCTCTCAACTCCTCTCCTATTTTCTGAGTTGTAGAGTTAACTATTGTACTTTCTATTTTAACCTGTATGATCCATTGGATCTGAGAGAATTGTAAGCCTATTTTATAAAGGCTGAGGGTAGGGCTTGTTGCCTGAGTGTAGGAGTTGAAGAACTCTGAGTGTAGGCCTTAATTGGCTGAGTGTAGGCCTAGGTGGCTGAGTGTAGGCCTTTTGGCTGAGTGTAAGGCTTTGGGCCTGAGGTAGGAACCTAGTTTGGTTCTGAGTTAGTGGAGAAGTTTGGCCGAATCTAGTACACTGCTAGATAGGCGAAGGGGGAAAGTGGATGTACCCAAAGATTGGGGAACCACTATAAATAAGTGTGTCTGCTGTGGTGTGCTGTGCTGTGCTGTGGATTAATTGTTTGATTTCTGTAATTGCTGTTAGCTGTAGTAATCTGTGAAATAATTGTTGTGCTGCCAACAAAGTTTGAAAAAAGGTTTAGGTCACCTATTCACCCCCCCCCCCCTCTAGGTGTTTAGGTACCATATCTTTCAGCTGGTCTCATCAAATACAATATTTATTGACTTTTCTACTACCAGTGTTTTCTTATTAAAAATCCTATATGCCTTACTATTGTTACTATAACCTACAAAAAATACCTTCAAAATGTTTTTCACTAAACTTTGTGCGGTAATACTTCCCATTATTAAGTATGGAGCATTTACTTCCAAAGATTCTAAAATAGGACACAGTCGGTTTTCTGCCATTCAATAGCTCAAAGGGGGTCTTATGATAGCTTTTGTTGATAAGTGCTCTATTTTGCACTTGACAAGCCATGTTTAGTACTTCAACCCAGAAGTACTGCAGAAGTGAAGCATCGTTCAACATAGTTGTACATGCTTCAATTAGGTTTCTATTCCTTCTCTCAACAACTTCATTTTACTGTAGAGTGCGCGGGGAGGAAAACTCATGAAAGATACCTTGACTTCCACAAAAATCTGTCATGGCACCAGACTCAAATTCTATTTCGTGGTCTCTTCTGATTTTGACCACCGAGCAGTTCAATTCATTCTGAATTTGTCGGACAAAATTAGTGAAAGAGTCAAAGGTGTCTGACTTGTGTTTCAAAAAGAACACCCAAGTAAAATGCAAGTAGTCATCAACAATTACTAACGTGTAGACCTTACCTCCTAAGCTGTGAATAAGCATAGGACCGAATAAGTCCATATGAAGTAAGTATAAACTTCTTGAAGAATCCTTCTTAGCAATGCCCTTGAAGGTAGAAGTTGTCTGCTTACACATTTGACAGGAGTGACATGGACTCTCTTTAAGGCACTTAATGCTGGGGTCATCACGCACTATGTTGTGAGAAAATAGCATATTTATTGTTTTGAAATTAATATGTGCTAATCTCTTGTATCATTGGTCATAGAGATACGCACTATATTTAGCCATAAAACACACTAGGGTAGAATTGTCTAAGCAAATAAAATTCAAACAAAAAATATTTGTACTCCGAGTGCCTGTTAAGACCTTCTCTAAATTTGCAGACGATTTTATCAAGGACTTGTCCTTGAAGAACTCAACGATGTAGCCTTTATCACATAGCTGACTTATGTTTATATGATTATGGTGTAATCCTTCAACATAAGCTATGTTTGTGAAAGAGACTATATCATTGGAAATCATACCATAGCCTTTTATTGTTCCTCTGTCTGACCCTCCAAAGGTCACTTTTGGTTCGTATTCGACTAGGGTATACTCAAGTAAAAGTCTTCTTGTCCCGGTCATGTGCCAAGATAATCCACTATCCAAATACTAGACTGGATTTTTGTTGGCCTTTGGACATTCCTGCAAAAGCAATTCACTTTACCTTAGGAAGCCAAACGTATTTGGTTCCTTGGCTCCTGGTCAGCTTAACACAACTAGGAACATTAACCTTGCGAGTGGTCGGTCTCGCATTGCAAACTTGTGGGGTTACATAATTAGCAGTTTTATACCAACAGTCTACGCCAAAATGACCAATTTTGCCACAGCACCAATAGTCAAAACTGTTGTACATTCTCTTGTACTCCTTCTTTACCTTTTAGAGCTGAGGTCTAGCAAGGGCAGCATTCTTTGAGGTGGAGGCCTCCTGATTGCAGCATACATAGGAGCTCCCCATATCCTTAGCCTTAGATACAACATTTTTGCCTTTTGATGCCTTCTTAATATTGTGTCCATGGACATATAGACCATAACTCTTCATTTGAATTTCTTCAAATGGTTCTTTGAAAACACTCGCACTATTGTCACGGGGATGGGTCCATCCCTGGTATCTATTCTTAGGCTCTACATAAGTAGGCCTAACATGATGACCATGGTACAACTCAATGTTAAACATATTGGTCAGGAAGATTACCTTCCTAAATGAGGGTTAACCCATGGGTGCCTTCCCCTTTTCTTTGGCACTGGATTTCTTGGCAGCCTTATCCTTTCCAACTATGTGGTCAAGACCACTAACCTTCTTTGGAGCTGAGAACTCATAAATGATAGGGAGAATAGTCTACGGCTTGGAAAAACTCTCAATGAGTTTTCTCTCCACCGCGAGCTTTTCTTCCAGCTCATCAAGATATTTTTCTTTCAGACTCAATATCATAGCAGAACCCTTGAGTTCCTCTTTCAATGAGTGGACTTCATCTCTGAGAGGAAGTAATTTTGCAATTTGTTCCTTCAGATTAGTTTCCACTGCCTTGAGGGAGGCAATCTCTTTTAACTGCTTTCGGACGACCTTACGACATTTGTCAAAAGCCTTTAATAGGTGCTCGTGATGAGCCATCAATTCTGATTCATCCTCATCAGAAGAATAGCCTTCATGACCATTAGTGGACATTTCAGACACAGAGAGTATTGTGTGTGAATTTACATTCTCGTGGTACTCGGAGTCGCCCACTTCCTCGTCTGATTGTGTCATAAGCCCAAAATAGGCTTCCTCATTTTCTGAGCTCGACTCACTTGAGTCACTGTGACTGAGATTCTTTGACTTCTTGGCGACAAAGCTCTTTTCTTCTTTTCTATTTCCCTTGAAGGATCTCTTTTTTTCCTTCTTGGAACCATCCTTCTAATTATAGGGACACTCCACAATCACATATCCTGACTTATTACAACAGTAGCAAACAATGTCAGAGGAAAACTATTTGTTCAGTTTTGATTTATATTTGTCCTCCTTGTTGTAGATTTTCTTCGTTCGATCACCATCACGACATGACCTCCTTAAATCATAAGAGGATTACTAACTTTTCATTTGTCTTCTCTTGCTCAGCAGTTTCTTGACCTATTTGGAAATGAGGCAGAACTCTCTATCAGATAGCTCGGAGCCTAACGTGCTTGGCTCATAGTCTTCAGGAGTATCTGGAGCTCATGTCCTTATGGGTGTCACAGCTCTAGATTTTCTAAAACCTTCGGCCTTCAAAGAAACTGACTTGTCTTTGCTTGAAGTTTTGCTGTTCTGCTCCTCCTTCTTTCGGGTGTTCATTTGAAGCTCGTAGGAGAGCAGCTTCCCGAACAGGTTCTAGAGGTCAATTTCTGGCTACTTCCCAAATTCCCTAATAGCAACAACTTTTGCATCCCGGTCCTTAGTCAGTGATCTTAGATATTTGTCATTGAGCTCGCCATTAGTGAATGTGCAACTATAGTTCCTGAGGTCGTTGACGATTTTGAAAAAAATTTCGAAGCTGTCAGCAATAGTGTGACTTGATCCTTACTTAAACGCTTCATACTCTTGATTCAGTAAAGATCTTCGATCATCTCGAACTTCTTCAGTCCCTTCCATCAGAACTACTAAGCAATCCCACATTTCCTTGGCAGACTTGTAGTGGAATAAGTTTTGGAGCTAGAGTCATCCACTGCGCTTGTAATGATGTTTTTCTCTTTCTTATCTAAGGAGGCCAAAGCAATTTCATCCTTCGTTAAATCCATCATCTTCTTGGGAATCAGAATAGTCGGGTTCAAAGATGATGGTTGTGTAGGAACATGCGGTCCTTCTTCCACAATCTGGAATATTTTGGGTCCGCAGCTTCCATGAAGAACCTGAATCTTTCTTTCCATATGGGAAAGTTCTCTTTCGTGCATACAGGCAGCTTCATAGATGACATGTCTTTGCTTCTATCCATAGTGAACAAGTGGAATCTCTAAATGCTAGATTAGGGATCTTGTTCAAGGTGTTAGCCTTATAGAACAAAACCTCCCTTTGATACCAATTGAAACTACCTAGAGTCTACCTAAATCACCTAGAGAGGGGTGAATAGGTGACGTTTGTGTCTTTTTGCGGAATAAAAATCACTTAAAATCAAGCACACAAATACATAGATTTATAGTGGTTCCCCGAGTTTGGTATGTCCACTTTCCCTCCTCGCCTATCTACAACAAAAGGCTAGATTCAGCTACTTCACCAAACTCAGATTTCGTCAAATGTTACACCTCGGAGCCGCAACTCCTACAACTCATGGACGACGCTCCTGCCACTCAGAGAACAACCTCTCATACACCTAGATCAACAACCGGATCTACACACTCGATCCACAAACGGATCTACTCACTCGATCCACAAACAGATCTACAAACTCGGAGAAAACTTCTCCTACAAGAGAAAATAAAGGTTATAATAATATTACAATAAATCTGAAGACTTCAGTCCGACGTTCTTCGAAAATAATGGATCTTGAACTTGGAGAACTCAAAAACCTGAAATCTTTAAGATCTTGGAATTTGAATCTTCACTCGTCTAGATCTGAAGGAATAACATTCTTTAGAAGGCAGCAATCCAGAAGTATAGACCGAGGAAGATTGGATCATGCAGTGCTTGCAGTTGTTGGTCGATCTGAAATCCACGTACACACAGGAAGCCGACGATCACTGATTTGGAAACTATTCTCGTTTTGAATCGGAGAGCAAATTAGCACAATAGCAAGATTAGAAATTAAGAGAAATATCCTTAGGTATTTATAGAGGTATTTCATCTAACAGTATAAAGAATATTTCCAAAAACGAAAGAAAGAAGGTGTTGTGCATGGCTGGCCGAACCCGTGATTGAAAGATAAAATTATCGGAAAAATGACCTAAGTCAAAATTGTCGAGTATCATCGAGTATCGTAATGATACTCATCGATTACATCTTGATATACGACGAAAATGAATTAGCCAAATCATCCCAGGCCGGCTGGTCACTCAACGCCATGGCGAGGAGTCATACTCGACGAATTTGTCAAGTATCAGCAGGTATACTCGACGAATTCGTTGAGTATCACCTGAAAGACTCAACGCACTCAACGTCATTGCACTCAACGCTTAATGCTCAGTCAACGCCAAAGGCTGCATTCGTCGAATATCATCAAGTTACCTTAACGCACTCAACGCTTTGATACTCGACGAATTATACTTGGAAAAATCTAGAGAAGTAGCGTTGACTGGACTCAATGAATTCAGCATGTATCACATAGCATATTTGACGAATTCTGCGAGTATCATTAGATACATTCGACAAATTCGACGAGTATGCACTATGGTACTCGGCAAATTTTACTTAACATATTTTTCAATTCTTCAGCGAATTTTCACTAAGTATAAGCGCTGGATTTGACAGGTATGGATAGGTATGCACGATGAATTAGACGAGTATCAAGTTGATACTCGATGAATTCGACGAGTATTACAAACCATACTCGACGAATTTTACTTAGGAGAAATTCCACATCCTAAAAATAAGACTTGACCATCCTGAGCCTTCTCCTGTACTTGGGATAGAAGTACACCCCAATAGAGAGATTACACGTCAATCAACACTTTGGCCTACACAATGAGGAATTACATTGTGTAGTCCTGTGTTTACTGACCCACAGTAACCTGACATTGGTGTGTACTTAGCAATAAAGACCTGCAAGTACATACCTCAAAAGCAACATCAAATACAGTCACAATTCATCATAGCTTAACTGAGCCCTTCTTCAAATCTGGGTTATTATGGATACAATACCCAACAAAAAGGATCGCTCGCGTCTTAATTTGCGCGAGGATCGCTCGTGTCTTACTTTGTACTAGGATCACTCGCTGCTTAGTCATAAGGGGGCGGGCCCTAACGATGTCGTGGTGTAGAAAGGCAGGTTCGGTGAATAGATTTTATATTCAAACAGCAAGCACATTCTTACTGATTTTGCATGAGGAACACACACAGCTTAGTTTGCACAAGGATCGCTCGCGGCTTAGTTTGCATGAGGATCACTCGCGGCTTAGTTTGTATGAGAATCACTCGCGGCTTGGTTTCCATGAGGGTCCCTTGTGGCTTAGTTTGTACAAGAATCACTCACATCTTAGTTTGCACGAGGATCATTCGCGGCTTGGTTTGCGCGAGGATCACCCGCGGCTTGGTATGCACGAGGATGACCCACGACTTGGTTTGCAAGAGGATCAACCCCGAATTGGTTTGCATGAGGATCACCCACGGATTAGTTTGCACGAGTAACACTCGTGGCTTGGTTTGCACGAGGATCACTCGTGGCATGGTTTGCACGAGGATCACTGGCAGCTTGGTTTGCCCAAGGATAACTCATGGCTTGGTTTCCACGAGGATCACTCATGGCTTGGTTTGCATGAGGATCACTCGTGGCCTGGTTTGCATAAGGATCACTCGGGCTTGGTTTGCATAAGGATCACTCGCGGCTTGGTTTACACAAGGATCACTCGTGGCTTAGTTTGCACGAGGATCACTCGCGGCTTAGTTTGAAACTGATCGGGCTCCGTTGAAAACTAAAACAAAATTCCATATAAAAATAGTTTATACAATTTTAGGCTTGCAGTTTCTAGAATAGTTAGTCAGGGAAAAACAATTGAGTGGAAAACTATGAGTAAAAGGTTATGATTCAGGGAAAACAATGGTGGGAGCGGGTTTGGAAGACGTCAAAGTGTGATTGTTGGAGTATCGTGGTGTGATCAGAGTCAGCCTGGATGATAAGGAACTGCATATCATATGTTGCTTGCTCAGTCTCTTTTCTAAGAGTGACGGGAAGAATGATGGTGCCTATGACTGGTTCTGAAGTGCCCCCTGGGTTGCGCGCGCTATCTGATTCTAGCTTGGGAGTTCTAACGGTTAGTTTGAGCTGAAGTAGTGTTTATAGAAACAATGCGTTCACTGTAATCCCTTCGTGTACCAAGCTTGGTTTAGCTCAGTTGGCGGTTTGTCGATGCCGATGGTTATGCTCCTCATGTTCTGAGCAGGAGGCTGCTTCTCTTTTGATAGGAATTGGTCGACTGCCTTAAGGCTGGCGAGTCGCTTAATTTCTTCCTTCAGTTGATTGCATTCATCAGTGTTGTGGCCTGGCACCTGGTGGTACTGGAAATATTTCGATGGATTTTCTCGCCCTCGGGCGAGCGACTGGGAATAAGTAATGCTAGGTGATTGTGAATTACGTGAAACTTTTTGTCTTGAGGGGCATTAAGTGGTGCGAATTCTTGATGTCGGCGTGGCTCCTTTATTCGTCATGTATTTGCGCGTCAGTTGTAGTTCCTTTTAGGCTCCTTGTGCGGGTTGCTCTCTTGTTTCATCTTCTGAGGTGTGTGATTCATTGCTTTTCTGATGTTCCCATCATATTGAGGATCACCGAGGTCCCGATCACCCATATCTCGAGTTAGTGTTGTTGGTGTGGGGGAGCTACTAGTGCTTGATAACTCCTTTTCTATGTCGTACTCCTTGTATAGGGGCGACTTGGTTGTGGCAGAGTTCTCCTAGTGGTGGTGAGTCAGCTTGCATGAATGGCGTTGCGGAGGATGACTTTACTTTTTGATAAATGGTGAACATCATGGCTCGGAGTTCGTTTATTTATGTTGCGTGTTCGTCAAATATGCCCTCGAGCCAACGGCTACTACTTGAACAATTTTCTCCGTGTGGGAGGGGGTGACTCAATGCGTCCTCCTGGAATGGATCGTTCTGCCGCTCGGGCGCTTCTCTTCGCCGTTGAAGTCGATCTTGAATTCTTTAGGGTTGAAGAAACTATCTCTTGGATGATTTCAGAAATCATTTCCCACGGACGGTGCCAAACTATTGTGGCCTAACTCGACGTCCAGGTCGGAACGAAATAACCTTGACCGCCTTAGCTCTCGGAACGGTCGAGCGTGCACACAGTCAATGACATGAGTCAATTGTATATATGAAGTTTTAACATGGAAAACTCCTCAAATGGGTAAAAAACCACATGACTGGATCTGTGCAGGTCAAAGTCCACTACTTGCTTGCGTTTCCAGTTGGTTTGCAGAATCGAGGGTGATACACCGCTCCTCATTATAATTTTGAAATGAGATAACACTTGGCGCTCGACGTGCGACAATACATCATGCTTGGCGTTTGTTACAAAATGCTCTTCACGGTGATGGGCTCTTTGGGCGTCACGCTGGCACTGAACGCTGGAGCGGAGCACTTGAATTTGCAATTGCGAAGGCCTCCCAGAAGAGGAGTGATTGGGCTTCGTCAGGTGGCTTGAATGTGGCTCGAACGTGGCTTGGAGATTGCTTGAATGTGACTCGGGAATGGCTTTAATGAGGCTTGAGTAATGCTCGTAGGAGAAAGCTGGCAGAGCTTCGGCCTGAGGAAGAAGAAGGCTCGGAGAAAAAATGGTAAGAAATGAGGAGGTTTGTGGCTCCTTTTATAGCCTCCAGGAGGTGGTTATAGTGGTTACGCGACTATCCACACACCATAACCACCATCATAAATATTTTTGCTATAGTTTATGGGCCCATATTATGATAATTAATTTCATTATTTGTACACCAATTAAATTAATAAGAAAATTCGCCCACTAACCCGATGGATAGTGGGTGGTTTCACGCGAATCGGACCTTAGGAATGACCCGAAAGGATCGAACGACGAGGATAAGCTCCCATGGGTTGCCAGCGAACTTGTCGGCGAGGAGGGAGATCGCCGCCGATGGCCGGGAGAGCGCGCGACAACTAGGCTGGCGGTGGAGAGGGGATGGTCGGCCGCTCCTTCGGTCGGGCGCCGACAGCCGAAGAGGGGCGGCTGGCTCGGTCATGCGCCGGCGGGCTAGGAGGGGCGGCTAGCTAAGCCGCCTTCTCGGTCGCGCTCCAGCGGCTGAGGAGAGGCGGCCTGCTCGTCCGCTTCCTAGGCCGGGGGGGGGGGGGGGGGGTGCGGCTCGCTCGGCCTCCCACTCAGTGATGCACTGGCGGCCGAGGAATGGAGGCCGGCCTAGCTGCCCCTTTGGCCACGTGCCGGTAGCCAGGGAGAGGCGGCCAGCTCAGCCGCGAGCCGACAGCCGAGGATTGGCGGCCTGCACGGCCCCCTACTCGGCCAGCGGCGGAGGAAGGTAGGCCGATTCAGCGACTCTTCGGGCGGTCCAGCGACCGGCTTGGTCGCCACCTTCAGTGTGTGCGGGTGGTTTTGGCATCATATGTGATGGGATCGTTGTGCGGGGGTTCGGGCATGGTGATCGCATGTGCGGTCACACCCATGATCCCACTAATTTTGGTGGATATCATGGGGGTGTGGTAATATGCACACCCATCCTTTTTTAAGAGGGATCTTATCCACATCAAGTGTTTTGAACATTTCCACCAAATTTCAGCTCATTTGGGTAACGTCATATTTTTTTTGTACGGCACAATAATTTATATGATACGATGGACAATATCACATCAAACACATATCCAAAAATTATGAAACTTAATAGGAGTGTTCACCATGTCATTAAGCATGTAACTACCAAATTCCATAAGCATTTCACAATCAATATGAGAGAAACCAGTAAAACATCAAAGCTTTGTATGTGTGCGTCACTGTTCACTACAACAGGGTATCTGGGATCTGCAGTCCACCAAAATTAATGGTTTACGACATTATAGAAAGGTCTCTCCAAGGCCTATAACTTTCATATTGAGCATAAGGTCCAGATCTAAGCGTATCAAAGCTCTTTCATGTTGAGTCTAAGATCTGTACCTGGCTGGACACACCTAGAAAGTGGCTTGAAGCCAGTCACGCACACAAAATAGATTCTGTTATTAAATAAACAACAGATCTTGTACAGATCTTGAAGCAGATCTAATAAAGGTTGTTCATCTTCTTCCTCCAGCCAATGGTCAAGATAAATCCAAACATCTCTCCCCCAATACTCCCTATATACTACCGTTCTTCACGAGATCTAGTCCTACTGCTTCAAATTGAAGAGAGGAATTGATTGAAGGTATTTTTACAGCGAGCGACAGACTCTTCCTATGAAACTACATGAATCTCATTGAATCAAGCTCTCTTGAGCCCATTATCTCTCCTATTTTGATCTAAAGATCTAGCATCAAAGGAAAGGGGAGGAAGTCACCTGATTTAAAGCCATAGATTGGGTTTATCTACTTGATGTCATGGTGGAGGTGGCCTTCGGCGATCTTGCTCCGAGCTTGATTATTCGAACTTTTCCTATCCCTAGTTCCTTTAAGAAATGATTGGGAGGTTTTTGGAGGAATAAAAAGGTAGTGTGTTCGAGAAGGAATGAGTGGGAAAGACAAAAGGTGGCTCATTTGACTGCCATTAAAATTTTCAGATGTATTTAATGAAAAGTATTTTCCCATGATTAAAAAGATTACCCCGTCACGTGTCCTCCTCCAAATTGACTAACATACCAACCTAGCCTTGAAATAAGGAAGATAAGGCATAGGCACAAGTATGAGCTTAGTTATGGGTGCAAAACACTATCTGGCACAACAAAACTGGGCCCCTTACTTGGTACTGGCTAATAGGTCAAAAAATATACTAAGTCAAATGTCCGCTGGATACTTACAAGGAAAATATCGACTGCATCGGATGGATGTTTATCCACTATATCGACTGGATGTTTATTGACTGCATCAATTACATTCGGCTAAAAACTTCAAAAGTCCAATATCGACTGCATCAGCCAGAAGCTTAATAAGGCCAACATCCACTACATCGGCCAACAATTTTGTAAGGCAAATATCAACTGCATTTACTATATCTACGAGAAGCTTCATAAGGCCCATATCGGCTGCATCAACTGCATCAGCTAGAAGCTTCATAAGGCTAATATCTGCTGCAACTACTGCATCAGTCAGAAGCTTCATAAGGCCAATATCGGCGGCATTGACTGCATCATACAGAAGCTTTATAAGGTCAATATCGACTGCATTGGCCAGAAGCTTCATAAGGCCAATATTGAATGCATCGGCCGGAAGCTTTATAAGGCCAATATCGACTGCATCAAATGCATCTTCCAAAAGCTTCATAACGCCAATATCGACAGCATCAGTCAAAAGCTTCATAAGGCTGATAGTCGATATGTAGACCTTACGGTTGACAAAATACTTAGTTAAATTTTATAACTTCTAGTCGATATGCCGACCTTCGAGTAGACAAAATACTTAGTTAATATCGATAACTTCTGGTCGATATGGTGATCTTTCAGTCGACAAAAGTTGGTTAATTTCTATTTCTTCTAGCCAATATGTTAACCTTCCAGCCGACAATAGACTTAGTTAATTTTTATTTCTTCTATTTGATATGTTTACCTTCCAGTCGACAAAAGACTTAGATAATTTCTATTTCTTCTAGTCAATATGCCGACCATCCAGTCGACAAAAGACTTAATCAATTTCTTAGCTTCATGATGACCCTAACTCAACAATGAGTAACTCAAAATCGTAGGACTAATATCAAGTTTAAGTCAACTCTCAGTGATACAAAACACTTACGGGGAGGGGGGGGGGGCTCGATTGAATTGGTATGTTACATTAACCCCTGAGTCAAATCATTCATGGCAGTTAAATTGAGTTCCTTTGTTGGTTGGCAGCTATCAATTCAGAGGGATAAGCCATATATAAATCTCATTAGATGGTTTCAGAAAATAATATTTCATTCGCATTGGGCCATTGAAGGCGAGTTGGGAAGGTAAATACCCTTCTTATCATTTAAACTGAATCTTTTGAATAAATATTGACCGAAAAATTGCTTAACATTTCTAAGATTGAATATTCGCACAACATGCTTGCATAGAATACCTTTAGTTTTGAAACCTTAGCAAGAGCATTATACTTCATTGGTGCTTGGATTAAAGTTTACAAACCTTCTTTTATCATCTTCATCTCCATTGTAACACGCCATTTTTCATGATTTAAGAAGTTGGGAGTTCTGGAAGCTACCGACCGGCGGTAGCCCTTTTTGGTCGAGTGCGTCGGGACAAAAGCGTCGAGACGGAAGCGTTTAGTAGCTACCGCGCGGCGATAGCTCTATCGCTGGAGGTAGAGTGGTTATCTATGGAGTCGAACATATCTATGAGCTACTGTCGAATGGTAGGTAGTTACCTCCTAGCGTTAGCAGGCAGAACCAGTTGTAAAATGGTGATTTATGGCCATCCGATCTTCTTAAAAGTTGATCTTATGGACCAGAATCCTCCATCTATGAGCCCTAAGTGGGGACTAAGGAGAGCTTGGAGGAGGAAGAAGAGGCATCTTCCACCATTGACAGAGCTTCAGAGCTCCGTTCGTCGATCTGAGGACAGATTCGTGGAGAGGGCTTGAAGGCGCACACTTCCATCTGTGCAAATCTAGATCTCCATGGCTAGGAAGAGGAATCAGAAGGTAACAAAATTTTTCCTCCCGCTTTTTTGTATGAGTGCATGACATCTGTTTCATTTATGCCTTTATTCAAGCATTTAGGCACTGAATCTCACAAATGAGAGGGGTTTGGGTCGTCATGGTTCAAGAGGAGTCACCGGGTCGATTTATTCCATCCCCGACATATTACTTCATTAGAGATCAGCTCTGTTAGTGGATTAGGCATTGTGGGTGAAGCCATAATCACGATCGTTGGTCCAATTTGGTGATGTTGCTTGCCGTACACTATAGAGATTTTTGCTAGAAATCTGATTGTGGCGAATACGCCGTTTGTCATGCCCTCTCATTTATGTGATAACGAATGGTGATTCAGGGCAGGAAATGATGTGTCTGTTGAATATTATGTGAAGTCTTGACTTTGTCACTATGCTTGGTTGGCTAGCCCATAACGTTGCAAGTCACGTGTGGAGAGTGTCCCGGTAAGACAAGTCCCCTTTTGTGAAAACTAACGAGAACGACAAGCTTTTGGACAAGCCCGGGCGATGAAGCCCACGAGAGGGCAAGGTCAAGCAATGGTTCTTAGCATCGATTGGATTGTTAGACCGAAATAATGTGAGAGTCATAGCTTGCAGGCAAGCCCGGGTGTTGAGACCCATGAGCAGGTGGGGCCTATGCCAGAGTTCCGTGTTGCGACTTGAATGCTGAAAGGGGAAATTGGAAGTATTCGTGTGAATGATGTGATGTGATGATGTGTGATGATGTGTTAGAATCATATGAGCTATAGGGTGCATTGGGTGAAACTCAAGCTTGCATACATGCTGCATTGTAGGCCCCTTTATTTAAAATGCTCAACATAGGAACTTGTTTGATGTATGAGACACCCAAACTTGTTGCTTAATCATGTTTATTTACATATGCATACAAAGTTCTGACCTGCATGGTGATGGAGTGCCCCGGGGTCCGCTATGGATGGCCGGGAAGGGATGTGTTGGTTACATAGTCGAGGTCAGCATTTAATGACCCATGTTACAACAAATTCTTACAGGGTAAGGATCGCCAGCGGGAACAAGCTCGCCGGCTAAAAAGGCCTAAAGTCTCATGAAGTGTACCCATTTCTTTTGGATCCTTTATATTTGAATGTCATGTTTCTTTCTCTGTAATCCGGCTTGCATGTCGAGGTAGCATGGGAGTGTTATGACACATTGATATGTATGGTGTGGACATGGTTTTGGGTGTTTGAATGTTATAAGTCCTTAAGGCCATTTTAGACTCCTATAGTTACGGATAACTTCTAGTCCAGTTTTTGTGTTTTCGTTGTCATGTTTTCTGAGTTTTGAGATGGTTAGTACTTTTATATCACTTTATAATTCTCAAGCTATGACATCTATATGTTGTGGGGCTCCGGCCGTACCCATATTATCTGGTCATTACAAGAGAGGTGTTATAATTTGGTATCAAAGTGAGATTAATGTCCAAAGTGAGGATTAGCGGTCAATTTAATGTAATCGGATTGCATAAAGAAGCTATCCACATAGGAGTATTGTGGGACCGTGAGTGTCCTTGTGTTCGAGTATTGCGAATAAAACCTGATTCCTGGTTTATCTTGCTTTTGCCTAGGGTGTAAGCGACGATGTGGGGACGTCAAGGTCACGAGAGGAGCCTTCAGCAAGCTGTGCTACTGCTACGGATCCCATGGACTTGGGTGTATCCCCGATCGATTTCTATCGCAAGCTAGAAGAGGAAATGAGAGTGACCCAAGATGCGGAGGCAGCACACGTTGTGACCCCTATTGCTCAAGTAACGACTCTCGTTACCCTGTATATGACACCATTCATACCAGGTGGAGGAACCAGGCAGGCAGAGCCATTAGCTGACGGAACTATCATCGGGCAAGGTGACCGACATATTATGAATTTTTTGTGTTTCCATCCTCTAACGTTCAAGGGAGTCGGCACACCAACTGATGTCGAGGACTGGTTTGCCGTAGCGGCCTCCAGTTTCTGGGACGTACCCCGTCCATGGATGAGTTTGCTAGTGCTTTCTTAAAGAAGTATATTCCATCGTCGACAAGGTTATCCCTTTGAGGCAATTTCTACACTTGGTACTGCGAGACAAAACCTTGCATGAGTACGTGTAGGAGTTTACTCGTCTGGGTTGTTACGCGGGAATGACCATAGCTGATGATGAGGAGAGGGGCAACCTCATCTATCATGGGTTGAGAGAGAATTTGAGACAACCGTTTATATCTCTAAAGAATGTGGGATTCAATGAGTTGGTTCAAGCCGCTAGGACGTTGGAAAGTGATATGAAGCGAATCTAACACTGCAAGGGTCATGCAGTGAAGTAGGGAGGAGGAAAGGCTTCTCAATCACAGTAGAAGTTAGAATGGAATAGGTGGAGGAAGTGTTGGTGCTACCATAGTGATCTGGAAGTGATCAAGCATATAGCCTTACTGCCAACTCATTATGAGCCTATCAGGGTCGCACATAAGATTGTGGAGAAATTGGGAGATTGGATTTGTATAGTATATCTCATGTGATGAGTTGAAAGAAAAGGAAAAGGCTTAAAATATTATATGGCACATTCATCGAATGTTGTTCGACGAATCTGGCCTTTGGCGCAGATTCGTCGAACTCCATTCGATGAATCTGGCCTTTGGCACATTCGTCGGACACTGCTTCTAGCCTTTGGCGTTGAGTGTGTTAAGTTCACTCAACGCCAAGGAGCAGAAGCGTTGACAACATTGAGATCACACAATGCCATGGTGTAGAAGCATTGACAGCATTGAGTTCACTCAATGCACTCAACGCATTTGGCCTTTGGCGTTGAGTGTGTTGAGTACACTCAACGCCATGACGCAGAAGCATTGACTGTGTCGAGCTCATTCAATGCTCGTGCTGAGTCAATTGTTGACTTGCTAAAATTCTGGAATCTAAGTCTTGGGTCTGCTAATATCGACGGAGCCTATTCTATTTATTCCTTAGGTATAAATAGGATACTTTATGGTTTACTGCAATGGGTTTTTCTTTCTGTCTAAGCACACGATCCATCACCGTACGAAAGGCGGTAAAAACTAAAATCCCGACGGAAGCGTTCCGCCAATCCCATCACTGTCGTTGATCCTTATCCTGGCGAGTGTCGTCGCCGCCTCTCCTTTAACAGGCCAAGCAGTCTGTAGAGATGCTGAGTATCCTCTCCTGACCTAGTACATGTTCGACAAGTTGTTGTTGGTTCTCCCAATCATGTGGATTTCCTGTAGAGGCGCGGATATCCTTTCTATGCTCAAGACTCAAGCCGCTGAGTGGCCGGCCAGTTTTTCTCGAGCATTTAGGTTGAGTGTAGACTCAATCCCTCAAAGGTAATTTTATTACAGAATGCTTTACTTCTTGAATCATGAATATTATTAAATCCAAACTCGTTTGCGTTTTTCTTGTACTTATTTTTGCTGCGTGCACAAGTGTTGCGCCATCCTGAAAAACCCAACAGTGATATCAGAGCGAGGTTCCCGACAATATTCATTGTTCCAGATGTTGCTAAATCCATGGCGTGTAGATTTATAGATTTAGAAGTGTTCTAAATGCCCAAATCTAGTCTTGGATCTTCCCAAGAATGCATGTGATTTCTTTGAAGTTTACTCCTTAACAGTAACTATGACTTTGTAGGTTTATGAAATTAAGCATGTGTTAGATTTTGAAACTCACATGAAGAGAAGAACTTTTCTACTATGTAAGTGGAGTTGGTGTTGCTCATGTCTAGTGCATGTAGGTTTGAAGATTTATAAATGTTCTAGATGTTCAGACTTAGCCCAGTTCATCAAGTATTGATTATTCTTGTGCACATCTGGGATGCATTTGGATTATGCTTGTTGAATTTTATTTTGCTTGATGTGCATACTAGTTAAGTGTTAACCATGATTAAAGAGTTAATCAACTATCTAAAGTCCCTTAAGTAATATTAAGTATTTGGATGCCTTCCAATGGATGACACTCTTCCTGCCTCGATCGAAGAAGTGTGGGCATGCCAAAGCAAGGTGCATTAATCTATCTTGGTGAGGGTGTGAGTGGATAATTATGATATCCCACAGTCGACATCGGGTCTATCTTAACTCTGTGACCTCAAAGGTTGAGTGCCCAGAGGCATAGGGTTGGCATGCAACAAATGATGGATGAGAATAAAGTGTTATTCACTAGCCATATAAGAATTGCATAGTGAAGCAATTGGCAAGCATTGCCTACCTAAATAGCTGCATTGTGAGAGAAAAGGCAAAAATGACTCATAGTGTTAGTGAAATATGGATCTTGTCCACTAAGTGGGTTACTCGCTAAACTCTTCAAATTGATATCGAGGGTTATCAGTTTGATAAAAATAGTGGTAGCTTTTTGATTAAAGTCCTATTTGAAAGATAAATTGTATTTTAAAATATAATACTAATTTGTTTTGCCTGTATCCTTGTAGAATTTCCATGGCAAGTGGTTCACAATCCACCCTGTCCCTCCGAGCGATCCTTGAAAAGGAAAAGCTAAGCGGGTCTAATTATTTGGACTGGTACAGGAAACTGATAATTATTCTCAGGAAAGAGCGTAAGCCCTATGTTTTGGAAGAGGTATCCCCTGATGAGCCTATCGGGAATGTGTCTCGCACTGATAAAGATGCTTAGAAGAAGTATCTTGATGACTCCTTTGACGTCGAGTATCTCTTGCTTGTGACCATGAACTCTGAGCTCCAAAATAAACACGAGAGCATGGGTTGCAAGGAAATTGACGAGCATCTCAAGAAAATGTTTCAAGGCCAAGCTCGTCAAGAGAGATTCAATGTCACTAAGGTGTTATTGTAGTGCAAGATGGGAGCTCGGAACCTAGTAGGGACTCACATACTCAAGATGATTGGGTATATCGAGAACCTTGAAATACAAGGGTTCCCTCTGGGCCAATAGTTGGCCACGGACATGATCCTGCAATCGTTGTCAGACAGTTATGAGCAGTTTGTCTTGAACTATAACATGAACGAAATAGATAAGACACTGCCCGAGCTTCTAGGTATGTTGCGAACTGCCGAGATAAACATGAAGAAGGCCAAGCCTACTAGCCCCATATTGATGGTGCATAAAGGCAAGGGCAAGGCCAAGGGCTTCAAGAAGACGAAGGTGGGACCTAAGTATGGAATGGAGCCCAAGTCTTCTACACTGAAAAAGAAAGGCTTGATGAAAGAGGGAAAGTACCACCACTGTGGCAAGGCTGGACACTGGAGGATGAACTATCCTTCTTATGTCGAGGGTCTGCAAAAGATAAGAGGAGGTATGACTTCCGCTTCATGTATCTATGTTATAAAGATCAATATTTCTACCCCTTCATCCTGGGTATTAAATACCAGATGTGGTTCTCACATTTGTATAAATATGCAGGAACTGGGAAGGAGAAGATTACTGAGTAAAGGAGAGGTGGACCTGCGCGTTTGCAATGGAGCAAGAGTTGTTTTTGTTGTTGTGGGGGTTAAACGTCTTTCTTTGCCCAGTGTGCTTGTTTTGGAACATGATAACTGTTATTTCATTCCTGCAATAACTAGAAACATTTTTTCTATTTCATGTTTGGACATGATTGGATTTTTTTTCTTATTAAGAATAATTATTGTTCTATATTTAAGAATGATATTTTTTATGTTGTAGCCCAAATGTTTAATGGTCTGTATGTTTTGAATTTAGACCATCTGATCTATTATATTGAAAATACTAAAAGACTAAGAACAAATGACTTAAACCCTACGTACCTTTGGCATTGTTGTTTGGGCCATATGAATGAGCAACACATATCCAAGCTCTATAAAGATGTACTGTTGGTCTCATTTGATTATGAATCATTTGAGAGATGAGAATCTTGTTTGTTAGGCAAGATGACTAAAGTCCCTTTCATTGGAAACAATGAGAGTGCTGATAATCTCATGGGTATAATACATAGTGATGTATGTGGACCCATGAGTTCTATGGCTAGAGGTGAGTTTTTCTACTTTGTTACGTTTATTGATGATTTTAGTAGATACAGATACGTGTATCTTATGAAGTGCAAATCCGAAACCTTTGAAAATTTCAAAGAGTTTAAAAATGAAGTAGAAAACCAGTTGGATAAGAAGGTTAAACCACTCCGATCTGATCGAGGTGGCGAATACCTAAGTCGTGAGTTCCATGATTATCTGATAGAGTGTGTTATTATATCACAGCTCACTCTACCTAGAACACCACAACATAATGGTGTGTCTGAGCGGAAGAATTGTACATTGTTAAACATGGTACGGTCGATGATGAGTCATGCAGATCTGCATGTTTCCTTTTGGGGATTTGCTCTAAAAACTGCAGCTTTAACATTATATCGTGCTCCAACGAAAGCAGTTCTAAAGACACCATATGAGATATGGACTGGGAAGCGCCCCAGTATGTCGTTCATTAAGGTTTGGGGCTATGAGGCATACGTAACACCTCTAATGCCTGATAAACTAGAACCCAAATCAGATAAGTGTTATCTTGTGGGGTATCCTAGGGAAGCCAAAGGGTACTACTTCTACCTATTGCCCGAGGGCAAAGTGTTTGTCGCAAGGACTGGTGTCTTTCTTGAGAAAGAGTTCTTAAATAGAAAGACAGCCAGGGTAGAACTTTAAGAAGTTCAGGAACTAAAAACTGTGAATGAACCGGAATTGGGACTTGAGTCAGGACTACAAGTATTTGTAGCTAGAGAACCTGATCAGGAAACACAAGTTCCACATAGATCTGGTAGACCAAGGTTTAAGCCTGAGAGATATGGATTTCTCGTGTCTCAAATAGGTAATGTGTTGCTTATGGTTCATAGAGATGAGCTTGCAACCTACCAAGAGGCTATATGTAATGCCCTCATCCGTCATATAACATATGATAGAAGGTCCGGTCGTGGCCCGATTGTAAAGCCCCCGATTTTTTGATATTTGGTTTAATTTGTTATCTGGCATATTTATGACATCAGGGCGTTACGTTGACACGTTGTCAACATATGTCGTTATTAGAGCGTGGTTTTAGCTCTTAGGTTATTTGTGTGTGGCTGTGTTTAGCCTGTTTGCGAGATTCCCTAGCGAGCCGGGTCTATTTTGGTGACTCGGTGGAGCCTCTTTGGGAATGCTTGTGTTTTGGCTTCGGGAGATGTTTGCCCAAGTTTGGTTCATTGAATCTTAATTTTGACTCCGTCGTTGGGTTCGTAGCGTCGGTATTTAGCTACGGTGTGATTTTTGTAGAAATCCGTGTTGGCGTGAATTTTGGGTCGTTTGGACCATTATTTAATAATAAACTATTATTTTAATACTTATATTTCCAAGTATAAATAGCCTTCTGAATAGACAAAACCTATTCATCGTCTCCTTCTTGAAACGTCAGCTGTTACGGGAAGAGCGAGAGCGGCGGTCTCTTCTAAGCTTTCGGCGACCGATTTCTGGGGTGTTGGTGCTCGAAATCATATTTGGAGAGTAGATCCGGGTAGATCTCACCTAGATCTAAGTTTCTACGGCAAGTATTTCTTGTTTCGTGAAATTTTGGGTGTTAGGGATTTCGTTTTGACCCTCTTTCAACCTGAAAAGTTTCAGGAATTGTTGCTTAGGTGGTTTTCGGCCATATCCGTGAGGAGGAGTGCTGGTGTTGCCAAGTTCGACAAGGTTTAAGGCAAGTGGTGGTTTTACCCTTTCTTGTTCTCTATCCCTTTTAATTTGATTTACTCCCCGTACAGAAATTGAGATTTTGCATAGGGTTTGGCCAGATAATTTTCTGTCAAGGGCCATCCGTCTAAACACTTGTTAGTCAAGCAAATTCGTCGAGGGTCGGGCTGACTGTTAATCTAGTCCTAGATCTGTCAAATATTTATGATTTGAGTATTAGTCATGGCTGAGATCATCATCATAGTCGTGAAGAAGAAGAGGAAGAAAATCTGATCCTTGTCACTTTTTACTGTTAAGCATTGTCCCTCATGCCCCCTCCTTCTTCTAGATAAAATGATCTATGGTTGGTGTGAATTAGGGGAAGTAGAAGTCTGTATACTTTCCTGTATAGAAATGGGGTTTTGGGTAGAGTATGGCCATCATGACTTGCTGAACAGTAGAAGATGGTTAAGTAAATTTAATCGAATGTGGGATTACTCTGGTTAGGGAAATCTTATCGGGTTTGGCATTTCTCTTAAGTCAAATGTGTCTTATATGGCTGATTAGGCAAAGTCATAAATTAATCATTGATGACAGTAGGTTAATTCGTCAAATTTGAGGCTTAGACTTAGGTAATTTCGTCGTGTAGGTTGGCGTTGAGTATAGCCTTAGCACTAAAGTTCAGGTTTTAGCCCAAGTCCAAAAACGTTGAGTGCGTTGAGTGCACTCAATACGACGTTGAGTGTGTTGAATGCACTCAACGCCTTACTGAGAGGTCTGCGACGCTAAGTGTAAAAGCGTTGAGGGCACTCAACACGACATTGAGTGTTCTGCATACACTCAACGCCATCATAATTTGACACTAAGTCAAATGGCGTTAAGTGTGCTGCATACACTCAACGAGGCGTTGAGTGTGCTGCATACACTCAACGCCATCAGAATTTGATGCTAAGTCAAAAGGTGTTGAGTGTGATGCATACACTCAACGCAGTGTTGAGTGTGTTGAATACACTCGACGGCATCAGGAAAATCTTGGAATCTAAGTTAAAAGTGTTGAGTGCGTTGAGTGCGTTGAGTGCACTCAACGCGGCGTTGCGTGCACTCAACACGGCATTGAGTGAGCTGAATACACTCAACGCCATCCTGTAAAATTCTGCATGTGTGAAAGTATTGAGTGAGTGTTATACACTTAACGCGGCATTGAGTGAAGCTAGTTTTGCTGAGTAGTCTGGTCAGCATCGAGTGCGTTGACTGCACTCGACGCGGTGTCGAGTGTACTCGACGCCTTCCCGTAAACTTGGGAAATTTCTCCAATTTGACGGATTTCCTCTAATAGCATAGTTTTGCTAAGTTAGAATCATCGTGTTTCGGTTGAATCCATCCAGTTTGAGTTTTAGGGGTGTTTGTATATAAGGTTGGGTTTTGTTGGCCTGTTTTTGTGAATCATTGCACCTAGGTATGTTTTGGTCTGTTTTTGGACAGTTGGGTTGTGTTGGACCAGGTGGCCACCACCGCAGTGCCCTTTTGAGACGTTTCGGTCTGTTAGTTTGGTTTGGACAGTTTGGTCCCAACTCTGACCTGGTTGTTTTACTAGTGTTATTGAATCATGTGTTGGTGAGAGTTTAGTCTCATTTTCTTCTTCTTATGGTTAGGCTTATGATGTATCTGCCTACTCTCGTAGGTGTTCTCGGAGCATGACTCCGTTCGCACTTGGTGCAAATTTGTTTACCTTTGAATATTATAATTTAATTTTTTCTTTATTGGCTTTTAGTTAGTTTGCCGTGTTTTGACAGCTATTCTGGGTTGGGTTAGTAATCTTACTACCCCTTTTGTTTACTGATAAGTTTGTTGCCACTTGTTCATTTTCTTGCTGAGGTATTCTTTTCTTGTGAATACCTCAGGTTCAGGGCAGTAGCCGGTTGTGCGGCTAGATGGTGTTACTAGTGGACTGTTGTGTTGCAGAGGTTTTCCACACCGTTGTGAGGTAGTTTTGTTGTTTTCTTGTTAGTACAGACATACATGCTCACTAGTGGGTTTGTGTCAGGTTGTTGATGCCCACTGGTGATTTTCTTTTGGAAATGCTAATTACTTGGCTAAGCTACTGGTTTAACTATTTTGAGGTTGTTTTACTTGTTTTCTGGGAATGTTTTATGTTAGGTTGCATGTTCGATATTTTAGCTTATAAAAAGCATTACTACTAGTATTTCCTGCATGCCATCTTTATAAAACCAAAGTCACTATCTTCTAGCTAACGTAAAGACTATTTTCATACTTATACTAAACCTAGAGTCTTGCATATCATGAGTTCTCCTTTGGGGATGTTTATACTAATGTAGGGTGTTAATCAACATAATCAAAGTATTTTCCGCAGCATATAACTATAATTTTCTAGTGGACTAGTTGATCCATTGTGCCAAGGGATACAACCATCTAAACTTAAAATGGTTGTTGTGTAATAACTTATGAATTTCATATGAACTGTAGAGTTTGAAGTCTTGCCTGAGCTCCAGCAATAATCCCCTACACAGCGTGGCATCACGACGTGTATTTTCTCTTACTCTGATATAACTTAGATGTTGCGAAAATGCGGGTTGTGATAGTTAGTATCATAGGTATAGGGTTGTTAGACAATTGGTCGAGCAACCGTCTTTAGTTAGTGCTAGTTGTCTAGTGTCATTTCATATACACACCGATGTGTAATCAGTACGTCTTGGCTGAAGCATGAACACTACACTCATAAGCAAGATAAGAAGTATACATGACATATTATGTAGTATGGGATGCATAATATGTGTTTGTATATGGATCCACCATAGGTGGCAACATATGACGGTTATGTAGTATGGGATGCATAACCAGCATCACATGGGTGCCCATTAGCACATTTTCTTTTTTCGATGCATACAATGTTATGTAGCATGCGATGCATAACATTTCATGTGTACGCCTCTCATAACATGCATTAAGGCCTTTTTAGATTGCATAGCGCAACATGCATGACATAACATTGCATCAGCACATGTGCCAAGCTAAAGATTTGCATGATGATATATGTACACACATGGTTTTAAGGTAAAAGGAATGAAAATTCATGCATTCATGGTCTATGCATATGAGTTAATAGGATGATGGTATATCATCCTAGGTTTAAACATTTCATTATTTATAAAATTCCCAGAGCAAGTTAGCAGCATGAGCAAGTATTTATGTATGTTTTGTTTGTACTAGGTTGTTTGGTTCTAGCGGTTAAGGTAGGTTTTGATTAGTTGTTTATTGTGTTATTAGAATGTTGAGACAACCTACGACAAAGTCGACTCCCCAGTCAGAGGGAAAGTTGTTGGGTGCTCATAATGAGGCCGTGATAGAAGAATTGTGACAGAGCAACGAAGCTTTGTCTAGAAACATATTGGAGGTGCAGTCGCAATTCCAAGCCCTATTGATTGTCATTGCAGGACAGCTGCTTAGAGTTCAGGACCATGTTGTGGGTCAAGGTGTTCTAGTTCCTCCTGCTCCTCTGGTGCCCCTAGTTATGCTGCCGCCAGAGATGAATTTCATCACGCATTTCCAGTGATTAGGACCCCCTACAAATAATGGTAGTGCAGACTTCATGTCTTTGGACGGATGGATTATAGCCATCGAGTAGATGTTTTCGCACTCGGGAGTTTCTGTTGACCAGAGAGTGATGGTCGCTGCTTATCAGCTCAAGAGACTTGCAAAGAGCTCGTGGCTGAGGGAAAATGACAACTTGATGGATGGATGTTCATGGGAAGTCTTCAAGGAGCTTTTGCTGAAGAAGTTTCTGCGATCGTTCGAGCGAGACCATTTGTTGAATGATTTCATGAACTTAAAGTAGAGACAGCTCACGGTGAGTGAGTATGAGGTAGAGTTTAGCAAGTTGAGTCGGTTCGCCCCATATTTAGTTGTTTCTGAGGCCAGCAGAGTTAAACATTTTCTGGGTGGTCCACGGAGTGACATCCAATAGCTAGCAAATGCTTATGGATCATAAACCTATGCTAAAGCGGTAAAAGATGCTCTGAAGGTCGAAGCGATCGACAATGCTAAGAACTGAGGTCAGCAGTTGAGAAAAGATAAGAGAAAATCTGATGAGGGGAGAAACTCCAAGGAATCTGGTTCTACTTCTAGGAAAAGAAGCAAAGAGACATGCAGTTTCTATGGCCAGACAGGCCATTCGTTTGAGAAGTGTTTCAAGAGAATAGGAGCTCTGAAGCAGGAGCAGGTTCATGTGATCCAGGGTGCTCCTAAGGGAGATTTGGTTTGTACTTCGTGCATCGGAAGGGGCACGATGCTACACATTATTGGGATAAGAATAGAGTCTACTTTCATTGCAGACAGAAAGGGTATTTCAAGTCAAAGTGCCTGTAGTCTCAACCCGCGCTGCAGCCAGTTCCGCTTTGGGCTTTGCCACCGCCACAGCTTTTGGACAAAGGAAAGAACAAGCTGAACATGGTATCTTTAAAGGAAGCACGAACATCTACTCAAGTTATCTCAGGTTAGATCCTAATCTAGTTTTAGATTTTTAGCTTGTAGTTATAGTTTCAATGTTGGTCCCCTTAGTCGCGTATGCAATTATTTTTATAGGAAGGTTTAAGGTAAAGAATCGTTGGGCACGCGTTTTTTTGATTCTTGTGCTACCCACTCGTTTGTGGCTATGACCTTTGTTGAGCGTTATCGTCTAACTCTGGATCAAGTTTGCGATGTGTTTCATGTTAAGTTTCCTTCTGGTGATTCAGTGCTATCGAATCAAGGCATTCAGAGTTGTCCGATTCAGTTAGGTGATTTTCTAGCGGTTACTGATTTGAAGGTGATAGACTTTGAAGATTTTGATGTGATCTTGGGCATGGACTGGTCATCCAAGTATGATGTTATTATCCAGTGCAAGGTTAAGCGCCTGGACTTCAAGATGGATAATGGTCAACCCAGGAATGTTTATGGTTTTCCGCGCCAAGTTTCTCTGATTATTTCTGCGGTGCGTGCTCGGAAGCTGGTAAATTCCGGATGTTTTGCCTGTTTGGTTTCCGTATTGGTGAACGATAGTAGTTTGCCGCGAGTTGAGGAGATTGTTGTTGTGCCCGAATTTCCCATTGTATTTCCTGACAATCTTCCTGGTCATCCACCTGAGAGAGACGTGGAGTTTGTTATAGATTTGGAGCTGGGTACCCATCTTATTTCTAAGGCGCCGTGTCGTATGGGCCCGGGTGAACTAGAGGAGTTGCGTACCCAGTTAAATGAGTTACATCAGAATGGTTTTATTAGGCCGAGTTCATCGCCTTGGGGTGCTCCCATTTTGTTTGTCAAGAAAAAGGATGGATCTATGAAGTTGTGCATAGATTACAGAGAATTGAATAAGGTAACTATCAATAACAGGTATCCCCTATCGAGAATTGATGAATTGTTTAATCAGTTGCATGGTAGCGCTGTGTTTTCAAAGATTGATCTTCGTTCAGGCTACCAGCAGTTGAGGATTCGTGAGATGGATATCCCACAGACTGCCTTTCATTCCCGGCACGAACATTTTGAGTTCTTGGTGATGTCTTTTGGTTTGACCAATGCACCATCTGCCTTTATGGATATGATGAACCAAGTGTTCAAGAATTTTCTGGACCGTTTTGTGGTCGTGTTCATAGATGATGTTTTGGTGTATTCCCGCAATGCTGTTGAGCATGCCCAGCATTTGCTTTTAGTTTTGTCTGCTTTGAGAGAGCATAATTTGTTTGTCAAGCTGAGCAAGTGTGAGTTTTGGTTGCCTCTGTTAAAATTTTCTCAGCGTGGTCAGCAAGGTAGCCCAAACGCCAAATTAATATCTTCGGCACTACCCAGTTCTCACGTTGAACCAGCGGAAAACCAAGGAACAAGGCTAATCCCAACAAACAATGGAAGCACAAGTATATCTTATATTCATTTAACTTCTTTACAAAACGAGGTATACATAGCGAGACATGATTTCGCTAGTATAAACAGCTGTAAATAGAAAGCACCAAGAACCAAGCCGGGAGGACAGCACCGGAGTCCGCCGAGACCACCGAGGTCGCCGAGGTTGCCGAGTCTGCTGAGATCGCCCGAACTTAAGCTGCAATCCGCTGAATAGCGACAGAGTCCGCCGAAGCCGCGAGGCCACGCGGACACACCGTTATTCGTCTCCTGCTGAAGCTAAACTGAGGAACACCCCCTACCCGCCTGAAGCCGGCGGACAGGTTATTGAAGCTGGCAAAGTTAAAACAGAGTTGATAAGCCGCAGAGCGACCTCCTTCTGAATCCGCAGACAAACTGAGACCGCAGCTCCTTGCCCAACCCAACTTACTGTTCACTCAAGTTACTGTATACCTGCCAGGGGGTCCTATTTATAGTCGAGGTGAGGAGCTTGGTCACCTCCCTAGAGATAGAGACACCGCCCCAGCTTGCGCGATAGCAAAACACCGTCCGCCGAGTCCGCAAGGACTTAGCCGGATACCACGGAAAACCGCCAGGAGCAAGGCAACATTGGCGAAACCTCTTCAGTCCGCCCAAGCTATGCAGACAAGGCATCAGCCCGCAAAGCCACCAACCACTGCAGGACAACAACCCCCTTCAATGGCTGTCCGCACAAACCCGAGGCAGTCCGCAAGACTCAAACCTCAATCCGCCACAAGTCCACGACCAAAGGCAGAGTAAGCAACAGTACGCCCGGTAAACAGCGGACTTGACGGATACGGAGGACACCATGGCCTTGGCACAGTGTGGCCTAGCCCAAAACCATCAAGGCCAATGCGAGCATGGCGGACATAAACTTCCGTCTGCCAAACACCCTAGCACACAGACCGCCAGCAGTCTCAAGCTACTCACACACTTGCCCAACGCAGCAGCCATCTCCCAGACTCCACACACCAGCACGCCAACGACCTCCACAGCAAAGCACCTGTTGTAACACCAGAGCTCGACAAAGCCTCAGCCAAGCTCTAAGCCCAGTCCGCAACAGCCCATACCGCGGACACGCCAGTCCGCAAGCTTCCTGCGAACATGAGCCAAACCGCTAATGCACAAGCTTGCACCATAGCCACTGAGCAAAGCACCAGTCTGCAAGCCTCTATCCGCTCAGGCCGCTCCTTGGCTAAACCAATCAGCCAACGCCTAATCCGCAGATACCAGCCGTACAGTCCGCGGACTACTTGCAAATAACCCGCTCAGAAGAACAGCCGGCTTCCACTAGACTTTCCACCATGCCGCACACAACAGTCCGCCCAGTCCGCCTAGTCCGCCAAAGCTGTCCGCCCAGGCCGCCCGGCCTGTCCCGTCAACCACTTCCACTTCACAAATTTCAACACTCCCCCTTGAAGTGGGAAGTGGTGACCAAGCCCAGCAAGCTGCGCAAGCGCTCAAAGGGCCCCTTCGACAGTGGCTTCGTGAAGATGTCAGCAAGATTATCTTCACTCCATACATGCCTGACCAACAGAGATCCCTCCAACACCTTCTCCCTGATGAAGTGGTGATCAATCTCTATATGCTTGGTCCTGGCGTGACACACTGGATTATTAACCAGTTTGAGAGCACTCTCATTGTCACCCCGGAGTAAAGTAGGCCCTTGCACTTCTTCATGAACATCCTCTATAAGCCTCCTCAACCAGATGGCTTCCAGAGCAGCCAAGGCCGAAGCCTTATACTCTGCCTCCGTAGTTGAGACTAACACTGAGTCCTGCTTCTTGCTACACCACGAGATGCTAGCTGAACCGCAAGTGAACACATAACCTGAAGTAGACCTCCGATCATCCGAATCACCGCCATAGTCAGCATCCGTGTACCCAAGCAACGCAAACTTCGAGTCCCTTCCATAGAGGAGTCCCATGTCAGAAGTCTCCTTGACATACTTCAGAATACCCTTCGCTGCCACTAGATAAGATTGCTTTGGTTCAGCCATATACCGACTTACTCGGCCAACAGCATAAGCAATATCCGGCCTTGTAATTGTCAGGTAAATCAAGCTCCCAACAAGAGCCCCGAACACCAAGGGATCATGAAGAACCCTTCCCTCATCTCGTCGAAGCTTCTGTCCAGGTTCCAGTGGAGTAGAGCACTTCTTCCCTTCGCCCATGCCGAACCGCTTCACAATGCGATCAGAATACCCTTTCTGGCAAATGAGAACCCCGCACTCCTTCCTCTCCACTTAAAGACCGAGAAAGTGATGCAACTCTCCCAAGTCTTTCATCTCGAAGTGTATAGCAAGCTCTGCCCTGAGCCTTGCTACTTCCCCCTCTGAATTCCCTGTGATGATCATGTCATCCACATACAGCAGGACCAAGACTTGTAGCTCCCCCTTCTTCTTGACGAACAAGCTTGAATCCGAGTTGGAAGCATGGTATCCACAGAATTGCAAGTACTATGCAATCTTCTCATGCCACACTCTAGGAGCTTGCTTCAACCCATAGAGAGCCTTCCTGAGTTTACAGACATAGTCCGGATGCTTTTCAGAGACAAAACCAAGCGGCTGATCCATGAAGATGTCCTTGTCAATCTCTCCATAAAGAAAGGAATTCTTCACATCGAGTTGCCACAACCTCCATCCCTTGCTAGCAGCCAAGGCGATCACCACTCTAACTGAAGTCATCTTCGCAACTGGACTGAATGTCTCCTTATAGTCTTCTCCATACTGCTGTGAGAATCCTCTAGCGACCAGGCGAGCCTTGAACCTATCAATGCTCCCATCAGCCTTGTTCTTCAACTTATACACCCACTTGCAAGTAACCGGAGTAATGCCATCAACCTTGGGCACAAGGTTCCAGGTTTCATTCTTCTTCAGAGCATCAATCTCTTCTTTCATGGCACCTTCCCACTCCTTCACTCCAGTGTCCTCGTTGAAGTTTGCAGGCTCTCACTCATCCAGAGGACCTGCAAAGAAGCAGGAGACAAAGCTCACTGCATTCCCATCATAGTACCGAGCCGGTGGCTTAACAACCCTCTTCGATCTCCGAAGGGTCGGCTCCTTGCTCACTGCTTCCGTTGCTTCTTCGGGCTTAACTCCTACCTGGGGCAAGCATTGAGCTGTGCTCCCCCTGCTTTCTGAGCCAGAAGGCTCAGCCTCGGAATTAGAAGCAACTGGAGCTGCTGGTGAAACAGCAAGCTCCTCTTCCAAGCCTTCAGCAGCCACCACCGGTGCTTCATCAACCTTGCTACTTCCGGTTAGCTCAACCGAGCCACCTCCATACGACGTCAGCTCGTCAAAGACAACGTCTCTTGACACCACGAACTTCTTCGTCGCAGGGTCCATGCATTTCCATCCCTTCTTCAGCTCATCGTAGCCAACAAAGACAAGTTTCCTTGCCTTTGCATCCAGCTTAGTCCGTGAAGCATCCGGGACATGCACGTAGCAAGTTGAACCGAACACCCGAAGGTGTCCCACACTCGGCTTCTCCTTCAGCAACAGCTCAAGAGGAGTCTTCATGTTGATAGGGCTGAGTGGCATCTGGTTGATGACATAAGCAGCACAAGACATCCCCTCTGCCCAAAAGGACCTTGGGATATCTTTCGCATGAAGCCAGCATTTGCAGGTCTCCGTCAGATGACGGATCTTCTGCTCCGCTACCCCATTTTGTTGTGGAGTGTGAGCACATGTAAGCTCTCGTTGGATCCCGTGCTTGCTGCAGAAGTTAGAAAACTCGGAGGAAACAAACTCACCCCCATTATCAGTTCTAAGCTTCTTAATCTGCAAGCCAAGTCGGCCTTCTACCAACTCCTTAAACTCCACAAACAAACGGAAGGCTTCTGACTTCTCCTTTAAGAAGTACACCCAAGTATACCTTGAGTAGTCATCAACCAAGACAAGCATGTATCTGCTTCCACCAAGGCTGGCAGTAACCGTCGGTCCCATCAGGTCGCCATGAATGCACTTCAATGGTTTCTTGCTCCTTGTTTGTGATTTATCAAACGGAAGGCGATGCGCCTTACCGTATTGACAGCCCGCGCAAACATGCCCGTCACCAAAGGAGGACAACTTAGACAACCCCTTCACCAAACTTCTACTAGCCATCGCATTCAGCTTGTCCATGCCAACATGCCCCAGCCTCTCATGCCAGATAGCAGCGCTATCATTGGCCCTCATATGATCAACATAAGAATTGGTGGCAAGAACAAACAAGTTCTTCACCCTCCTCCCTACATGAGCAACATCAGCCTTCACTGCTGATACGTTGCGAAGGAACCTAACGTCTGTTGGCCCAAATAGAACGTGATAACCAGCGTCCACCGCATTGGTCACCGAGAAGAGGTTCTTCTTCATGCCCGACATGTGATACACACTCCTTAACTTGAGTGGCCCCTGATCACTACCCAAAGACACGACCCCCTCTTTCTCTACTGCATAAACAGTATTATCAGCAGTGATAATAGCTTCATTACCTGAGCAAGCCTGCATGGAGGTGAACTTCGACTTGTCTCCGGTGAGGTGATGACCACACCCGGAGTCCACGATCCACTCACCGTTGAAGTCCTCAGCAGACAAGGCCCATACAAAAGTGTCTGTCATAAAGGCTCCGCCCCATTCTGCTTCTTCACTTCTCGAGCAAGCTTCCTCCTTTCCCGCAGCATGCCCAGGCTGCAGTTTGACCTTGTAATCCCGCCTGAAGTGCCCTCGCTGATGACACCGATAGCACTTCAAATTCTTCTTCAAGTCCTTAGGAGCATTGCTCCTCTCCGGGTGATATGAAGTTGAAGTCTCCTTCTCACCAGCGACCTGCACCTTCTTCTTCTTCTTCCCTTCCCATCCTTTCTTCTTGCCTGAGAAGAGAGCTTCGCTGCCTTCCTGATTAAGATTAACTCCAGCCATCTGCCTTGCCAAGCTCTCCTACGATGCAAGCAGATTCTCCAGCTCCAGCAAAGACGGCTGAGTAGCCCGCCCTTGAACAAATGTCACAAAGGCCACATACTCCTTCCGCAAGCCGCGGATAATGTGTCTTTTCATCTTTGCCTCAGAGATAGGCTCATCAGGATCCAGTGCCGACAACTCAGCACACAAGCTCTTCATCTTTAAGAAGTACTTCAAGATGGAAAGGTCTCCCTGAGTTGCCCTGGCCAACTCATTCTCTAGAAACTGAAGCCGCGCCACATTCTTCCTATTGAACAACTCATCAATGGTTGTCCAAATATCAGCAGCCGACTCACATCCAATGATGTGATCAAACAGTTCCGGAGACACGGCCCTCTTGAGGATAAACTCCGCCTTCGCATTTGTTTTCCTCCAGAGCCTAACCTGCTCAGCAGTACCGAATGCAGCAGTCACTTCCTGTCTGTCGTCACCACCGACGACTTCCCACAGCTCCTCGCCAAGAAGATAACTCTTCATGCACGACTTCCACTTCTTGAAGTTAGTCGGCGTTAAGAGTTCAATGCCAAGACCCCTTGCAAAGCTCCCTTCCATTGCAACACCTGTTGGCAACCTTTCAGAAGCTCCGAGCAACAACATAGGTTGAACACCACTCAAGCCCTGAGTAACAACACTGGTTGACTACCGCTCACGCAACTGAACCTCCCTATGATACCATGTTTAAATTTTCTCAGCGTGGTCAGCAAGGTAGCTCAAACGCCAAATTAATATCTTCGGCACTACCCAGTTCTCACGTTAAACCAGCGGAAAACCAAGGAACAAGGCTAATCCCAACAAATAATGGAAGCACAAGCAAATCTTATATTCATTTAACTTCTTTACAAAATGAGGTATACATAACAAGACATGATTTCGCTAGTATAAACAGCTGTAAACAGAAAGCACCAAGAACCAAGCCGGGCGGACAGCACCGGAGTCCGCCGAGACCACCTAGGTCGCCGAGGTCGCCGAGTCCGCTGAGATCGCCCGAACTTAAGCTGCAATCCACCGAATAGCCACGGAGTCCGCCGAAGCAGCGAGGCCACGCGGACACACCGTTATTCATCTCCTGCTGAAGCTGAATTGAGGAACACCCCCTACCCGCCTGAAGCCGGCGGACAGGTTATTGAAGCTGGCAAAGTTGAAACAGAGTTGACAAGCCGCAGAGCGACCTCCTGCTGAATCCGTAGACAAACTGAGATCGCAGCTCCTTGCCCAACCCAACTTACTGTTCACTCAGGTTACTGTAGACCTGCCAGGGGGGTCCTATTTATAGGCGAGGTGAGGAGTGTGGTCACCGCCCTAGAGATAGAGACACCGCCCCAGCTCGCGCGATAGCAAAACACCGTCCGCCGAGTTCGCAAGGACTTAGCCGGATACCAAGGAAAACCGCCAGGCACAAGGCAACATTGGCGAACCCTCTTCAGTCCACCCAAGCTATGCGGACAAGGCATCAGCCCACAAAGCCACCAACCACTGCAGGACAACAACCCCCTTCAATGGTTGTCCACACAAACCCGAGGCAGTCCGCAAGACTCAAACCTCAATCTGCCACAAGTCCACGACCAAAGGCAGAGTAAGCAACAGTCCGCCCGGTCAACAGCGCACTTGGCGGATACGACGGACACCATGGTCTTGGCACAGTGTGGCCAAGCCCAAAATCATCAAGGCCAATGCGAGCATGGCGGACATAAACTCCCGTACGCCAAACACCCTAGCACAGAGACCGCCAGTAGTACGCAAGCTACTCGCACACCTGCCCAACGTAGCAGCCATCTCCCGGACTCCACACACCAGCCCGCCAACGACCTCCACAGCAAAGCACCTGCTGTAACACCAGAGCTCGACAAGGCCTCAGCCAAGCTCTAAGCCCAGTCCGCAACAGCCCATACCGCGGACACGCCAGTTCGCAAGCTTCCCGTGAACATGAGTCAAACCGCCAATGCACAAGCTTGCACCACGGCCACTGAGCAAAGCACCAGTCTGCAAGCCTCTATCCGCTCAGGCCGCTCCTTGGCTAAACCAATCAGCCAACGCCTAATCCGCAGATACTAGCCGCACAGTCCGCGGACTACTTGCAAATAACCCGCTCAGAAGAACAGCCGGCTTCCACTAGACTTTCCACCAGGCCGCACACAACAGTCCGCCCAGTCCGCCTAGTCCGCCAAAGCTGTCCGCCCAGGCCGCCCGGCCTGTCCCGTCAACCACTTCCACTTCACAAATTTCAACAGCCTCAGGTTTCTTTCTTGGGTCATGTTGTAAATAAAGATGGAATTTTAGTTGACCTTGAGAAGATTGCTGCTGTTATGGATTGAAATATGCCCACCACACCCAAGGAGATAAGGAGCTTCTTAGGTTTGGCTGGCTATTATAAAAGGTTTATAGAGGGTTTTTCTACATTGTCTGCTCCACTGACTAAACTAATGCAGAAGAACGCAATTTTTGTCTGGAGCGATAAGTGAGATGAAGCCTTCATGGAATTAAAGAGAAGATTGTGCACTGCTCCGGTGTTGACCTTGCCAACCGAAGGAATAGAATATGCCATTTATGTGGATGCATCACATGTTGGTCTGGGTTGTGTGCTGATGCAGGAAGGTAAGGTGATAGCGTATGGGTCTAGGCAGTTAAAGATTCGTGAGAAGAACTACCCTTCGCATGATTTGAAGTTTGCAGTTGTAATTTATGCACTAAAATTATGGAGGCATCTATTGTATGGTGCGTTGTGTAAGATTTACACTGACCATAAGAGCTTGAAGTACGTTTTCACTCAAAGGGAGTTAAATTTGCGCCAGGGAAGATGGTTAGAGTATGTTGCAGATTATTATGTTGAGATCCAGTACCATCTGGGAAAAGCTAATGTTGTAGTCGATGCCTTGAGTATGAAGATAGCTATGATTTTTAATCTTTCTGTGGATGCTCTCGTTGAGGTGTTTTTAATGATGGACATTTCTATTGGAAGTTGTAACTCGTCAAGTAGTTTGGAGGTAGCTGAGCCTTCATGGATTGCACTCACAAGACTGCATCAGATGAAAGATCATGATTTGTAGCACCTTGAGAAAGGGGAGTTAGCAAATTTTTTGATCGATGACGCGGGTACCTTGAAGTACCGTGACAGATTTTATATCCCTACTGTTGAGGACATTCGATTTAAGTTGTGCAATGAGGCGCACGATTCTAGTGTTGCCTACCACCCAAGTTCTACAAAGATGTATCAAGATTTAAATCAGATTGTCTAGTGGTTTGGAATGAAGGGTGATATAGCTAGATTTCTGTCTGAATGTTTTACATGAAAGCGTGTTAAAACCGATCATAGAAGGCCTGGTGGCAAGTTGACACCTTTGGATATTCCAAGCTGGAAGTGGGAGATTATTTCCTTGGACTTCGTTACGGGTCTACCAAGATATCCCAGTGGTCACGATTCTGTTTGGGTGATAGTAGATTGACTGACGAAGTATGCTTACTTCATGTCATTTAAGATTGGCTACTCCCTGAAGAAGATAGCCGAATTATATTTATATGAAGTCAGCAGATTGTATGGATTACCGATTAGCATTATATCAGATCGAGACTCCAGGTTTACATCTGGCTTTTGGAAAATCTTACAAGAAGGGTTGGGCACTGATCTGAGGTACTCCAACGCTTATCATCCGCAGACTAATGGTCAAATGGAGAGAGTGAATCAGATCGTGGAGGACATGATCAGATGTTATATTTTGGACCACGGAGGAGTGCAGGATGAGCGACTCAGATTGATGGAGTTTGCTTATAGTAATAGCTATCAAGAAAGTTTACAGATGGCCCCGTTCGAGGCCTTGTATGGGAGGCGATGCAGTACTCACTTGTTTTGGGCCGAGGTTGGTGAGAGACCATTGTTGGGTACTGAAGCATTAGAAGAAAGTGATATTTCTTTGAAGCATATTAGAGAAAGATATGTAAAGATCAGGAGCATTATGAGAATAACAAGAATCGTCGGAGGACTGATTTGGAGTTTGCGGTTTGGGACCTGGTTTTTCTGAAGGTTTCCCCAATGTTTGTCATTAAGAGATTTGGAAAGGATCATAAGATGGACCTGAGGTGTAACACCCCAAATCCCAAAATTGAGCTAATGCTGGGCAACATGGCCTGGGACACGGGCGTGTCCCAAGCCGTGTCCTGCTCTGTATGGTTGAGCAGCCTGTCAAGTGCTCGACGAAATGCACTCGACGAGTTCTCGAGAGGGAACACGGCCGGTGACACGGGCGTGTCCGAGGCTGTGTCCTCCTCTGGTTCGATGAACTCCACTTGACGAAATGCACTCGATGCTTCTCGAGAGGTGAGTCGAGTTGGGCACATGTCCTGTGACACAGGCATGTCACATAGTCGTGTCCTTCTCTGGATTTGGCCAATGCAATGAGGCCTGGTGAACACGGACGGGACACGGGCATGTCCAAAGCCATGTCAGGGCACACGGCCTGTGATACGGGCGTGTCACATGGCTATGTCATGTTCAGGTTAAGTCGGTTGTGTGCCTCTTAAAGTACACAGCCTGTGACACGGGCGTGTTACAGGCCGTGTTCAGCCCAAAATAGACATTTTCGGGGTGATTCATGGTCGTTCATTCCCTCCAAACAGGATCTAATGATCCAGGTTTCCCATGCTGCTTTAAGGCCGGGATATGAGAGATCAACTCTCATTTAGCTTTGGATATCCTCTTTCTAAAGGAGTAGAGAGAAGGGAGAGCAAGGAGGAGGAGGAGAAAGGGATCCGGCCGCCGGTGGAGCTTCCGAGTTCCGAATCGAGATCCAAGGCCAGATTTGCGGAGGCAAGGCCGCTGCGGTGCTTTCCAACCGGCTAGATTTCCATGGCTCCAAAGAGGTCGTCAAGGGTAACGATCTTCCTTCTTGGACATGTGAAGTCCTTCTTTTTAGCATGTGCATGGATTTCCCCCACCAGAGGGTGGATTGCGGAGGGATTTCCTTTGGGTTGATTATTGGAATCCCCAATAGTCTTGCATATAGATCCGAAAATGTGTAGTACGGAATAGGCATGCTGTGTGAAGCCCATCTCGACAGGTTGGTCTGGATTGGTGAAGTTTCATTTGCACACCGAAGAAGACTCCGCGGTTAAACGTGTAGTTTGTGGAGTCAATGGGTTGGACCTATGAAGGGCAGTAACATGAAGTACTGGAGTGGTAGTCTAGGAAAATACCCTTGTGATGCTTGTGCTGTGTGCTATGACAAGACCAGTTTTCTGGCACTGCAGGATGATGCAGGGTTTCGGCGGAGTTGGGTGTAGAAAGAGAGTTTCTGCTGAACCCGCTATGCGATCGCGAAGGATGCTAGCATGAACTCCCCTTTTGATTGTGAAGCCAGTCCTTGGTGGACATTGTGGCTATTGTAAAGCCAGTCCTTGGTGGACATTGTGGCTATTGTGAAGCCAGTCCTTGGTGGACATTGTTGCTATTGTGAAGCCTATCCTTGGTGGACAGTATGGCTATTGTGAGCTGTAAGCTCTTTAAAAGGCTTCAAGCCGAATAGGGAAGGTGAAACCGACCCGTGCCTTAGATTTGGCCTCAAGTACGTTGGTATTCGTGACAGCAAGGCGACTTGAGCAACGGGGGATGGCTGATCCGTACCTGCGTTATGTCCATCCGACTTGGAGACTTGAAAGTGTGGTCAGTTGGAGTGCATAATGAGAGTCTTGGGCCTGCGCGCCATTAAGACTAAATGCTCAATACCGTTGGGTTTCAGACCATGAACGGTGGTGTTGGCCCTAGTTTTCTGGCGCACCAAGAATATACCCTGAGTGCTCGGATCGTCAGGCCACGTGGCTGACGGTTGTGATGTATTGTTTGTGCGTGAAAGCACAATGTGTGATATATCTGCCTATAAATTGCTATGCCTACAGGGAAGGAATACCACTTCCCCAGGAAAGGGGTATGGACATTATATATTGGTCAGCAGAATGCTGACCGTTGCCTTGTTTGCCACCGCTTGGTGGGCTGTCCCTGTGTAAGTGCTGGAGAGCCGAGCGGGAAATATAAGGGCTGAAGTCCTTGCTGCTGCTGCAAGCCCTTGAAGGCTAAGCAAAGTCTTTTTGTGTTGTGTTCATGTGTGGCCGGCCTGCGCGCTAATGTATGGAATCCACACTTGTAAAGAGGAACTGTAAGGCCTTAGGCCAAACGTTAATGTATTTGTGTTACATTCCTATATAAATGTGGGAGCAACGTCGAAACAGGAATCTCGTACCTGTTATACTTGTGGTAGAGTAGGGCATATAGCCCATGACTGTCGGGGTGGTCCACCAAAGGGTGAGAAGAAGATGGGAGTGTCTTATGCTGAGAAGGGAAAGGCAGTAGTGGAGTCCTCTGCATCCCAGGTGCAGCCCCGAGTCTATAACCTTGGCCAGCATGAGGCCATAAAAGCAAAGTGACGTCGTCACAAGTACGATTTAAGTTATTGATTGCTTTTCTGATTGAATACCTTTTTTGTAGCTTGTGTACGATGTGTTTGTCACAGGCTTTGTCCTGATTCAGAATAATCCGGCAAGAGCACTATTTGATATGGTTACTTCACATTCATTTCTATCTAAGGACTTCGTAACTGGAATTGGAGTACCTAGTCATGTGACGACAGATAGTGTAAAGGTGTTATTACCAAATGAATGTTTGATGCTTGCGGATAGGGCTTGCTATGTGGAGGTTCAAATAGGAAGTCGGGATTTCTGTTTGAATGCATCTATGCTACCGATATCGGAATTTAATGTGATCTTTGGTATGGACTGGCTCTCAGAGCACCATGCCTTTATTGATTTCAATTCAAAAGAGATCACACTGTGCCAAAATACCGAGCTTGAGACTAAGTTCGCTTGTATGCGAGGGGTGAGCGGGACCCTGATGTCTGCACTCCAAGTCTTCAATGCTGTTCGGAAGGGCGCAGAGTTATTCTTCATGCTGATTCAGGATGTTGAGACAAAGTCCAGTGTGAATGATGTTTCGATTGTATCGAAGTTTGCTGATGTATTTCCTAAGGATCTTTCTGGGCTACCACCCCAGTGGGAGATCGACTTCACTATTGAGTTGGTGCCAGGTGCGAAAACTGTGGCCCGCTAGCCATATCACGTAGCGCCAAAGGAAATGGCTGAATTGAAAGTCCAATTATAAGAGTTGTTGGAATAGGGGTACATACGCCCAAGCATGTCACCTTGGAGCGCATCTGTTCTTTTTGTGAAAAAGAAGGATGGTAGTTTGCGATTATGTATTGAATATTGTGAATTGAATAAGCTGACAGAGAAGAACAAGTATCCGATTCCACGGATAGATGAATTGTTCGATTAGCTAGTGGGATCAACCGTCTATTCCAAATTGGATTTGAAATCTGGATATTACCAATTGAGGGTTCGGGAAGGTGACATTCCCAAAACAACATTTGGAACACAATATGGTCATTATGAGTTCACTATAATGTCGTTTGGGCAATGTAATGCGCCATTGGTGTTCATGAACCTAATGCACCGAATGTTCCGAGAGTACTAGGACCTGTTTGTGATTGTATTCATTGATGATATCTTGGTGTACTCTCAATCGAAAGCTGATCATGCAAACCATTTACGGTTGGTGTTGCATACCTTGCGGAAGAATAAGCTGTAACGCCCCGAAACTCAAAGGAGCAGAAGGGAATAATTTGGGCCAGTTTGAGTTCTGGCTGCAGGCACACGGCCTGGGACACGGGCGTGTCCCAGGGCGTGTCAAGCCTGTGTCGACACTAAGGCGTGAAGTCGACACTTTGGTCTCGACATTGTGTCGAGACTGGGCACACGGCCTGCGACACGGGCGTGTCGCAGGGCGTGTCGACCCGTGTCGACACTTAGCCGTGAAGTCGACACAGTGCTTCGACGTTGTGTCGAGACACGGCACACGGCCTGCGACACGGGCGTGTCGCAGGGCGTGTCAACCCGTGTCGACACTCGTCCCGCGAAGTCGACACTTTGGTGTCGACAATGTGTCGAGACATGGCACACGGCCTGCGACACGGGCGTGTCGCAGGGCGTGTCGACCCGTGTCGACACTTAGCCGCGAAGTGTCGAGACCGTGTACACGGCCTGGAGCCCAGGCGTGTCAAGGTGACACGGGCATGGACACGGGCGTATCCTAGAACCCGTGTAGTGCTCGGGTTGAAAACGGGAGAAAATCATGGGGTACACGGCCAGCTACACGGCCGTGTCAGGTGGAACACGGGCGTGTCAGCTCGAACACGGGCGTGTTCGAGACCCGTGTGAGGTTCCATGTGATTCAATTTTGACGGCGAATGAGGCACACGGCCCTGGACACGGGCGCGTGCCAGGCCGTGTTCGGCCCAGATTGGGCATTTCAGTCCCGAATCGAAGCCGTTCATTTCTTTGACTGAAGATCCAACGGCTGGGGGTTGTTCCTGAAGGGATATACCCGGGTTTTGACTTAGAAAACCCTCACTTTTTCCACTTGTTCTCTCTCCAAACCCTTGGAGAAAGAAGAGCTAAGGCAAGAAGAAGAGGAGCTAGATCCGCCATTGGAGGAGCTTCGGAGCTCCGAATCGCAAGCCGACTCCGGATCCGCAGAGGCAATGCTAGTGCGGTCATTCCTATCCGATTACTTTCCGATGGCGCCAAAGAGGAACGCAAGGGTAACGATCCTCACTTGTGAGCATGATAGCTCTCTTTCTTAGCATAGGAAGCCCTCTCTCACGAGTTTGCGAAGAGTTGGAGGCGTTCCTTCGGGTAGATATGTAAAGTCCCCGTTGTTTAGCGTACGTATGCGAGAACGGACATAGGCATTTTGGTTGAAGCCTACCCGGACATGTTAGTCCGGATCGGTGATGTTGCATTGCATAAGGCCGGAGAAGACTCCGTGCTATTTGGTGTTTTCGGGTTTTCTACGCGGTAGATTGCAGCAGGGAGCCTTGGGGACTAACCCAAAGGTGCACCCGGAAAACTGGGCGGATACGAGATCTTGCCAACTTGGTGGCCGGAGAGCCAACTTGAACATAACGAGGTTATGTGATTTGCGGTAGAATGGGACTCGGTGAAAGTTTGACCCGCGCAAATGGCTTAAATTGCCGTTGCGATGTGAGCACGGGTTAGATGGAGCCGTACCCGCTTTATGTCGTTCGGGTTAGAGAGACCTAAAGTTACATGGCACTCGCCGTTGGCATAGATGGGGGTCTTCGGTGGTCAATGGCTTAAATTGACGTGACCAATACCATGAAGACGAATTGCTCATTGGAATGGCCGTCCAAGTGGCGGTGGTGAGTCCGGAATGTTAATGGCTTTAATTGACGTAACATCGACCGGTTCACCGAGAATGTGCCCTGAGTGCACGGGACGTGTGGCCGTACGAGCCAACGTCTGTGTTGAAATGGCTATGGTTATATGCATTGCTCGCTTGTGCTAATGAAATGCAGGGAAGGAGCATCGCCGCCCCGAGTTGGGGGCGGGATCGTTATAATTTGGTCAGCATTGCTGACCGTTGCTTTGTTTGCCACCGTGCGGTGGTTTGTTTGCTTGCAGGTGCAGCTGGACCAAGCGGTCAATAGCGGGCTAAAGCCCTTTTGCGAAGCTGGCCCTCGAAGGCCCGAATGGAAATGTTTTATGTTTTATTCATGTATGGCCGGCCTGCGTGCCGAGGTTTGTAAATCATGTGTTAAACAAGTTGAACGCTCTGTAAGGCCTTAAGGCCGATTTTTGAGTATTTTGTAATAACATTCCTATTCTCATAGTAGTGGACATTCATGCTTGTGCTGGGTTCTTGTTTTGCAACTCTTATATAAACTGCTTCCGCTAGAATGCTCTGTGTAGGACGTTGAGATTGGTTGGATGGTTTCCATAAGTAACCACCCGGTCTGTCTGTGGTATATGGCGTCGGGCCCCGGCCGGACCTACTGTTATATGCTATGCGACGGATAGGGGATGTTACAATTTGGTATCAGAGCCAGGTTTTGGTCGGGCTTAAAGTGAATTCGTGGGCGAATTCTTTTTAAGGGGTGGTGCGCACATTGTGTGCGTCATCGTAATAACTGTAAAAAGAACCCATGAATGTCCACTTAGGAATGAAAATACTCGTGTTTGAGGAACCTGCGTGTTCCTATAATTGCTGTTTGCAATTTATTTGGTCGCTTAACGGTGTTTTGTACCACTATAGGTGACCCGGAGTGGTGTTGGGCCGTCAGAACGCCGAGTTTCTGAGGCAAGTAGTGCACCGGATGTTGCTCCTGCAACACCTCTGTCGGCTGAAAATATACGATTGGTTGCTGAAGCGGTGTTGGCCGTGATAAATGCGCAGCCTGGGAGGCAAGCACAGCAGCCAGCTCCTGTGATGGAGCAAGTACCTCTTCAAGAGGCTGAGCCGAGGAGGGTGGAGCAAGTGGTTGTGGAACCAATAGTGCCAAGGAGGGCAACTGAGAGGCAGTTGAAGCATGTAATGAGCTTTAACCCTCTGTTATTCTCGGGGTTGGGAACCCCATCTCAGGCTGAAGACTGGCTCTCCAGGGTGAAGAGAGTCATGACAGCGATGGAGACGGAGGAGTGGCAAATGACCACCATTGCTATGTTCCTACTGGACGGTGAAGTGAGGATGTGGTGGGAAGGTTTGGAGCTGCACTTACTGAGAGGTAGGCAACTTTGTGATGTCTCGATGGAGGAGTTCTCGGGATTGTTCTTGGCAAGATACCTCCCTTCTACTCAGAGGATTTCAATGGAGAATGAATTCCTGAAGTTGGTGCAGGGTGAGAGGAGCGTGGATGAATATCTCCACGAGTTTACGCGGTTGAGTCGTTATGCGAGCTCTACCATCATGGATGAGGAGCGCAAGACTAATCATTTTTATGAAGGCTTGAGGGATGAGCTGAGATTGTTACTGTCGGGGCCGATGACGCAGGGTTTCTTAACCTTGGTCAATACTGCCCGGTCCTTGGAGAAGGACATGAAGAGTGTACAAGCGAAGAAAGGCTTGGCTGATAGAAAATCTGAGTTTAAAGTGCCGACTACCTCAAAGTCCGGCTATCGGAGGACTTTCAAGAAGCATAGGACTTCGGGTCCAGCTCCTTCTGGTGCTTCTGGGGCGACTACGAGTCGGACCCCGGGCGCGTGCTTCACTTGTGGCAAGACGGGGCATTTTGCCCGTGATTGTTGGAGCGGACGTCCTAAGTCCGAGAGGAGGCCGGGAGCCACTTATGAAGAGAAGGGAAAGGCGGTGGAGTCGACCGCATCCCACTATGCTCCGGCCCAACCAAGGGTCTACAATCTTGGCCAACAGGAGGCCATTAAACAAGCTGACGTGGTGACAGGTACGGTTTAATTTATAGCAAGTCAATTCCTTTATATGCTTGTTATGCACATGTTACCTTACCACTACTTGTTTAGGATTTGTGTTGATTTGTGAAAATCCGGCACGAGCACTTTTTGATACGGGAGCTTCACACTCCTTCTTGTCCGAAGGATTTATATCACGCGTCGGAGTCCCTTCTTCGATGGCGAAGGATAAGTTGGATGTGTTGTTGCCCAATGGGTGTTCGATGCGAGCGGATAGGATCTGCGACGTTAAAGTTTGTATTGGGGAGCAGGAGTTCGACCTGCAGGCGTCATTACTTCCGTTGGTGGAGTTCGACGTCATATTTGGAATGGACTGGCTCTCGGAGCAGCAGGCCCATATAGATTGCGGTAGCAAGGAAGTCAAGCTGGGAGCAAGTCGTGAGACGACTTTTACGGGCTTAAAGGGGTCGAGCAAGACGTTGATGTCTGCTCTTCAGGTGGTGAAGGCAGTTTGTGCTGGAGCAGAACTGTTCTTTACACTAGTGGAGGTTGCAAAGCCGAAGCCCGCGTTGGATTGTATTTCAGTGGTATCGGAATACCCTGATGTGTTCCCCGCAGATCTTCCTGGAGCCCCGCCTCAACGGGAGATAGATTTTACTATCGAGCTAGTGCCAGGTGCAAAGCCTGTGTCACGATCTCCGTATCGGCTAGCGCCTAAGGAAATGGCGGAGCTGAAAGTTCAACTGCAAGAGTTGTTGGAGCAAGGGTATGTGCGCCCGAGTTCTTCGCCTTGGAGCGCACCGGTCCTCTTTGTTAAGAAGAAGGACGGAAGCTTGAGGTTGTGTATTGATTATCGGGAGCTAAACAAGCTGACTGAGAAGAACAAGTACCCGATCCCCCGGATTGATGATCTCTTTGATCAGTTAGTCGGGTCGACGGTGTACTCGAAGTTAGATCTCAAGGCTGGGTACTATCAGCTGCGGATAAGGGAGAGTGATATCCCGAAGACAGCGTTTAGTACGAGATACGGGCATTATGAGTTTACGGTCATGCCGTTTGGGCTGACTAATGCGCTGTCAGTATTCATGGATTCTGATGAACAGAACGTTCAGGGAGTACTTGGACCATTTCGTGATCGTCTTCATCGATGATATTTTGGTGTACTCGCAAAGTGAGGAGGATCACTTCAAGCATCTCCATTTGGTGTTGGAGACACTCAGGAGAAATCAGTTGTATGCCAAGTTCTCGAAGTGCGAGTTTTGGCTATCCTCAGTGGCGTTCCTCGGGCATATAGTGAGTGGAGAGGGTATTGCTGTGGATCCGGCGAAGATTGTTGCGATACGGGAGTGGCCTGAGCTTGCTACGGTAGCAGAAGTCCGTAGCTTTTTGGGGCTTGCCGGCTATTATAGGCGCTTCGTAGAGAACTTCTCGCGGATAGCGTTACCTCTCACTACTTTGACGAGGAAGGAGCATAAGTTCGTTTGGACGCCGGAGTGCGCGCGAGCTTTTGAGGAGTTGAAGTGTCGGTTGACCACGGCGCCTGTGCTGAGTTCGTCGGTTGGAACCGAAGGCTATGAGATATATAGCGATGCTTCGGGCAGCGGTTTGGGTTGCGTGCTACTGCAGCACGGAAGCGTGATAGCTTATGGCTCGAGACAGCTAAAAGTGCACGAGAGGAATTATCCGGTCCACGACTTGGAGTTGGCGGCCGTGATTTTTGCCTTGAAGCTGTGGAGACACTATTTGTACGGTGTGAAGATTGATATCTACACCGATCACAAGAGCCTAAAGTATCTAATAGATCAGAAAGATCTGAATATGCGGCAGCGTAGGTGGATGGAGTTCCTGGGGGACTATACTTTCAAGATCCACTACGTGCCTGGCAAAGGGAATGCGGTTGCGGACGCGTTGAGTCGTCGAGCCCCAGCTCAAGCAAATTGGCTATCAGTGCATGATGAGCGGTTGGTGCAGGAGCTGGAGGCGTTGGAGATTGTTTGTGTAGATAGACAATCTAGTGCTGAAGCAGTGCTGAATTGGACTGAAGTCCAATATGACCTGGCTGATCGGATTCGGCAGGCTTTGGATATGGATGCTCATATGAAGCAGTTCATGATAGAGGCTCTGGATGGGTCAAATTCCCAATTCGTTGTGGAGGACGGATTGCTGTGGAAAGACGGTCGTTTGTGCGTCCCAAGTGTGGGCAATTTACGGGTGGAGTTGTTGTACGAGGCGCACCGTACCAAGTACTCGATTCACCCGGGGAGCACGAAGATGTACCGCGATATAAAGAAACTGTTTTGGTGGCCGGGTTTGAAAAAGGATGTGGCGCTATACGTAGCGAAGTGCCAAACCTGCGCCTTGGTAAAGGCGGAGTGCCAAAAGCCGGGAGGATTTCTTAAGTCCTTGCCTATTCCGGAGTGGAAATTTGACGACATCTCTATGGACTTTGTGCACGGTTTGCCAAGGTCGCATAAGGGGAACGACGCCATTTGGGTGGTGGTCGATCGATTAACAAAGGTGTCGCATTTTATTCCGCATAGGAAGGACGATCCGGTGGAGAAGCTGGCGAAGCTTTATGTGGATAATATAGTACGGCTTCATGGTGTGCCCCGCAGCATCGTGAGTGACCGAGATGGGCGGTTCACGTCCAACGATTGGAGGCTGGTGCAGCAAATGTTAGGAACAAAGCTGAAGTTTAGCACAGCCTTCCATCCGCAAATGGATGGGCAGACCGAGAGGGTCAATAGAACCATGGAAGACATGCTTCGCATGTGTGTCTTGGACTTTGGAAAGCAATGGGAGGACCACCTTTATTTGGTGGAGTTCGCATACAACAACAGCTACCAAGCAAGTATTCAGATGGCGCCTTTCGAGGCCCTTTATGGTAGAAGATGTCGCACGCCGTTGTCTTGGTTAGAAACGGGCGAGTCAAAGTTGTATAAGCGATCGGAAGTGGAGGATGCTACTTCTTTGGTAAGAACAATTCTGGAGAGGTTACTCATCGCTCAGGACCGGCAAGCAAAGTACTATAATGCCAAGCACAGGAACGTGGAGTTCGCTGTGGGTGAGTATGTATACCTGAAGATAAAGCCATTCAAGGGTGTCTCGCGGGTGCGGCGATTGAAAAAGCTAAGCCCGAGGTACCTTGGACCGTTTGAGGTTCTGGAGCGAGTAGGAGAAGCGGCCTATCGGCTGAAGCTTTCAGTGGAGCTGAGTGGTTTACATGATGTATTCCATATTTCGGTGCTTCGGAAGGCGGTGCAAGAGCCTACGCAAGTGATCGCGGTCGATCAAGTGCCGGTGGATAGTGGGCTAACGACAAAAGTCAAGCCCGTGCGGATTGAGGACTCGGAAGTCAAGCGGCTACGCAATAAAGAGATCAGGATGGTCAAAATCCGGTGGGACAATTGCGGTCGTGAGGAGCACTCTTGGGAGCGAGAGCAGACTATGCTTGACGAGTATCCGGAGTTGTTCCGCTCAGGTACAAATTTTGTTTTGTACATGTTTTTCCCTTTATGTAATTTCGTGGGCGAAATTCTTTTAAGAGGGGTAGAGTTGTAACGCCCCGAAACTCAAAGGAGCAGAAGGGAATAATTTGGGCCAGTTTGAGTTCTGGCTGCAGGCACACGGCCTGGGACACGGGCGTGTCCCAGGGCGTGTCAAGCCTGTGTCGACACTAAGGCGTGAAGTCGACACTTTGGTCTCGACATTGTGTCGAGACTGGGCACACGGCCTGCGACACGGGCGTGTCGCAGGGCGTGTCGACCCGTGTCGACACTTAGCCGTGAAGTCGACACAGTGCTTCGACGTTGTGTCGAGACACGGCACACGGCCTGCGACACGGGCGTGTCGCAGGGCGTGTCAACCCGTGTCGACACTCGTCCTGCGAAGTCGACACTTTGGTGTCGACAATATGTCGAGACATGGCACACGGCCTGCGACACGGGCGTGTCGCAGGGCGTGTCGACCCGTGTCGACACTTAGCCGCGAAGTGTCGAGACCGTGTACACGGCCTGGAGCCCAGGCGTGTCAAGGTGACACGGGCATGGACACGGGCGTGTCCTAGAACCCGTGTAGTGCTCGGGTTGAAAACGGGAGAAAATCATGGGGTACACGGCCAGCTACACGGCCGTGTCAGGTGGAACACGGGCGTGTCAGCTCGAACACGGGCGTGTTCGAGACCCGTGTGAGGTTCCAGGTGATTCAATTTTGACGGCGAATGAGGCACACGGCCCTGGACACGGGCGTGTGCCAGGCCGTGTTCGGCCCAGATTGGGCATTTCAGTCCCGAATCGAAGCCGTTCATTTCTTTGACTGAAGATCCAACGGCTGGGGGTTGTTCCTGAAGGGATATACCCGGGTTTTGACTTAGAAAACCCTCACTTTTTCCACTTGTTCTCTCTCCAAACCCTTGGAGAAAGAAGAGCTAAGGCAAGAAGAAGAGGAGCTAGATCCGCCATTGGAGGAGCTTCGGAGCTCCGAATCGCAAGCCGACTCCGGATCCGCAGAGGCAACGCTAGTGCGGTCATTCCTATCCGATTACTTTCTGATGGCGCCAAAGAGGAACGCAAGGGTAACGATCCTCACTTGTGAGCATGATAGCTCTCTTTCTTAGCATAGGAAGCCCTCTCTCGCGAGTTTGCGAAGAGTTGGAGGCGTTCCTTCGGGTAGATATGTAAAGTACCCGTTGTTTAGCGTCCGTATGCGAGAACGGACATAGGCATTTTGGTTGAAGCCTACCCGGACATGTTAGTCCGGATCGGTGATGTTGCATTGCATAAGGCCGGAGAAGACTCCGTGCTATTTGGTGTTTTCGGGTTTTCTACGCGGTAGATTGCAGCAGGGAGCCTTGGGGACTAACCCAAAGGTGCACCCGGAAAACTGGGCGGATACGAGATCTTGCCAACTTGGTGGTCGGAGAGCCAACTTGAACATAACGAGGTTATGTGATTTGCGGTAGAATGGGACTCGGTGAAAGTTTGACCCGCGCAAATGGCTTAAATTGCCGTTGCGATGTGAGCACGGGTTAGATGGAGCCGTACCCGCTTTATGTCGTTCGGGTTAGAGAGACCTAAAGTTACATGGCACTCGCCGTTGGCATAGATGGGGGTCTTCGGTGGTCAATGGCTTAAATTGACGTGACCCATACCATGAAGACGAATTGCTCATAGGAATGGCCGTCCAAGTGGCGGTGGTGAGTCCGGAATGTTAATGGCTTTAATTGACGTAACATCGACCGGTTCACCGAGAATGTGCCCTGAGTGCACGGGACGTGTGGCCGTACGAGCCAACGTCTGTGTTGAAATGGCTATGGTTATATGCATTGCTCGCTTGTGCTAATGAAATGCAGGGAAGGAGCATCGCCGCCCCGAGTTGGGGGCGGGATCGTTATAATTTGGTCAGCATTGCTGACCGTTGCTTTGTTTGCCACCGTGCGGTGGTTTGTTTGCTTGCAGGTGCAGCTGGACCAAGCGGTCAATAGCGGGCTAAAGCCCTTTTGCGAAGCTGGCCCTCGAAGGCCCGAATGGATATGTTTTATGTTTTATTCATGTATGGCCGGCCTGCGTGCCGAGGTTTGTAAATCATGTGTTAAACAAGTTGAACGCTCTGTAAGGCCTTAAGGCCGATTTTTGAGTATTTTGTAATAACATTCCTATTCTCATAGTAGTGGACATTCATGCTTGTGCTGGGTTCTTGTTTTGCAACTCTTATATAAACTGCTTCCGCTAGAATGCTCTGTGTAGGACGTTGAGATTGGTTGGATGGTTTCCATAAGTAACCACCCGGTCTGTCTGTGGTATATGGCGTCGGGCCCCGGCCGGACCTACTGTTATATGCTATGCGACGGATATGGGGTGTTACATAAGCTCTATGACAAGTTCTCAAAGTTTGAGTTTTGGCTGTCGTCGGTGGCTTTTCTTTTCCATGTGGTAAGTGTAGAGGGCATAACAGTGGATCCATCAAAGATAAAAGCCATACAGGAGTGGCTGGTGTTGTCTTCGGTGGCCGAGGTCAGGAGTTTCCTTGGACTAGCAGGCTACTACAGACATTTTGTTGAAAAATTCTCACGGATCGCTTTGCCTCTTACCACATTAACACGGAAAGATCAGAAGTTCGTTTGGACGCCAGAGTGCGTGTAAGATTTTGAAGAGATAAAGAGTCGTTTGACCACGGCGCCTGTTTTAACATCGCCATGTGGTACAGACGGCTATGAGATCTATAGTGATGCATCAAGGAGCGGTTTAGGCAGCGTTCTTCTATAGTTTGGAAAGGTGATTGCTTATGGCTCACGCTAGTTGAAAGTGCATAAGCGAAATTATCCCGTCCACGACTTGCAGTTGGCGGCAGTGATCATTGCGCTTAAATTATGGCGGTATTATCTATATAGCGTAAAAGTGGATATCTTTACGGACCATAAGAGCCTAAAGTACTTGTTGGATCAGAAGGATCTTAATATGTGACAATGAAGGTGGATGGAGTTTCTTGGGGACTACACCTTTGATATTCATTATACTCCCGGGAATAGAAACGTGGTCGCAGATGCCTTGAGTCGTAGGACTCTGTCAAGGACAAATTGGTTGCAGATGCATGATGAGCGTCTGATCCAGGAGTTGGAAGCGTTAGAGATTTCTTGTGTTGACAATAATTCCATAGCTGATGCATGCTTAAACTGGACGGAGGTACAATATGACCTTGCAGACAGGGTTCGGCGAGCAATAGAACTGGATGAAAGTCTCCAACGCTATGCAAAGGATGGGCTAGATGGCCAATTCTCCTGGGATAACGGCCTTTTGCAGAAAGAGGGTCGTTTGTGCGTCCTGAGTATGGGTAAGTTGAGAGAAGAATTGATGTATGAAGCTCACTTTACAAAATACTCAATTCACCCTAGGTGAAAGAAATTGTACCTAATCACCTAGAGGGGGGGTGAATAGGTGACTTTTATCTTTTTCAACTTTTAGGCAAAATCACAGAATTATAAACAATTCTTCACAGCAATATAGCACAGCAATCACAGAATAAAGCACACACAGAGAACACACAGACTTTATAGTGGTTCCCCAAGGTCTGGGTACATCCACTTTCCCCCTTCGCCTATCTAGTAGTGTACTAGATTCGGCCCAACTTCTCCACTATTCCTCAGATCGTCAGATCTTACACTCAGAACCCCAAATAGGTTCCTACAGCTCAGAGTGATCCCACTCCTACAACTCAGGAACACAGCCCTACCACTCAGTCTTCATAAAGACCTACACTCAGCCTTCAACAAGGCCTACACTCAGAGAAAAGTATCTCCTACACTCAGGCACACAGGCCCTACCACTCAGCCTTTATAATTTCAGGCTTACAAATCAGATCCCTTAGGATCCTACAAGAAATTAAAATTACAACGTATATACCCACAACTCAGAATTAGAGAGAAGAGTTGACAGGTTTCTTGATGAGTTCTTGGAAGAACTTTGCTGAGATCAACCTCCCTTGGCTTCCTTCAAAGCTTCTTGAATTTAGAACACAATAGGGTTGAGTCTCTATGCAGCTGATCTTCAATCACTGCTAACTTAAGAATCAGATCTCAATCCGAAACTTTCTACACAGCCCGGTTCAACAGCTGTCTTCTTAGAAGGAGTTCTCTCTCTCTCCAACTTCTTAGATCTTCACTTGAAGGTCTTCTTCTTGTTGTGTTGTATTTCAATGAATTGCTTGATCGATCTTCAATCATCAATCCTCTTTCTGTCGAAGGAGAAGGGTCTATATATATACTTTCTCCAAGGTAACCGGCTGTTCCGGTTTCTAACAACTTTCTGACAGCTCTGACAATTGCAGTAGACCGGCTGGAATGGCAGCTGTCAAGATATCCAGTCACTTCTTGAATTTTCTGTAACTGTCTGAAAGTGTCGAGATAGTCAGTCTTTAAGTGTCGACACTGATAGACTAAGTGTCGACACAAGTAGACTAAGTGTCGACACTAGCCTTCCAGGTGTCGACACAACTCCTTGTGTTGGAGAAATTACTTCTCGACACTGCTTCTTTAACATGTGTCGACACTGATCCTGTGTGTCGACACAAGTCCTTTTTCTTTGATACTTAGTTGATTTCTTGTAAGTGTCGACACAACTCCTTTGTGTCGACACATCTTCTTGTGTTGTTACTTGATAAGTGTCGACACATTTCCTTGGTGTCGACACATGCCTTCTCTGTTGATACTTTTGTTGAGTGTCGACACATCTCCTTTGTGTCGACACATTCTTCATGTGTTGAGACTTTGGCTGAGTGTCGACACATCTCCTTTGTGTCGACACTTGTACTTAGACTTTATTGAAATTTGCTGAGTGTCGACACAGCCTCCTAGTGTCGACACTTTCTTCATGTGTTGAGACTTTTGCTGTGTGTCGACACATTCTTCATTATGTCTGTTAACCCAGAAATCGGCGATCCTACCCATGGTAGCCAGCTGGCTAGTCGCGACCCTTAGATTATCCCTTTCGATCGCGAGAAGTCCCAGCATAGGCGGACAGTTTTCACTGTCCGTCTAGGTTTCCTAGCAACCGCGTGCCCTGCAGGACGGCGGGCTATTCCCATGGCTCACCCTCGTGGGACATGCGGTTAGGTCCGCTAATCGTGCAGTGCTTTTCCTTGCAGGAGTTCGCCAACAGAACCACAGGGAGCGACCTCCTAGTCAGCCCAAGGGGCGGCGGTCTCCTGCCGTCGTCCGTCGAGGCCGCCCACTAGGGGCGACCTTCCTGATGCCCGAGAGGTGGCGGCCTCCTGCCGCCGTCCGTCGAGGCCGCCCACCCGGGGCGGCCTCTGCCCGCCAGCCAGGCGGACTCCGCCTGGAGTCCGCCCAGGCCGCCCGCTACGGGGCGGCCCCGGCATCCAGCCGGGCGGACTTCCCTTGGAGTCCGCCCAGGCCGCCCGCAAGGGGGCGGCCCGGCCCGCCGGGCGGACTCCCCCTGGAGTCCGCCCAGGCCGCCCGCTAGGGGGCGGCCCCGGCATCCAGCCGGGCGGACTCCCCCTGGAGTCCGCCCAGGCCGCCCGCAAGGGGGCGGCCCGGCCCGCCGGGCGGACTCCCCTGGAGTCCGCCCAAGCCGCCTGCTAGGGGGCGGCCCCGGCATCCAGCCGGGCGGACTCCCCCTGGAGTCCGCCCAGGCCGCCCGCAAGGGGGCGACCCGGCCCGCCGGGCGGACTCCCCCTGGAGTCCGCCCAGGCCGCCCGCTAGGGGGCGGCCCCGGCGTCCAGCTGGGCGGACTCCCCCTGGAGTCCGCCCAGGCCGCCCGCAAGGGGGCGGCCCGGCCCGCCGGGCGGACTCCCCCTGGAGTCCGCCCAGGCCGCCCGCTAGGGGGCTGCCCCGGCGTCCAGCCGAGCGGACTCCCCCTAGAGTCCGCCCAAGCTGCCCGCAAGGGGGCGGCCCGGCCCGCCGGGCGGACTCCCCCTGGAGTCCGCCCAGGCCGCCCGCTAGGGGGCGGCCCCGGCGTCCCGCCGGGCGGACTCCCCCTGGAGTCCGCCCAGGCCGCCCGCTGGGGGGCGGCCTCCGGCTTGCCGGGCGGACTCCCCCTGGAGTCCGCCCAGGTCGCCCGCTAGGGGGCGACCTCCAGTTCTCTGCAGGGGGAACCGCTTGCTTCATCGCTCAACAATGGCGGACGCAAATTCCCAGTCCGCGGAGTCCGCGCAGGTCATCATGCTGATGTCACTGGGCCCCGCTTCTTCAAGAACTTCCCTGGGCCTATAAATACCCCCTGAAGCCTCTCATTCAGGGATCCTAGAAGTGGAGACAAGTCTTGGTAGCAGATCCTGCGGACTCTATTTTCCAGTCCGTGCAGTCCGCCATCACCCTTCCAGCAAGTTATGCGGACTCAGATTTCCTGTCCGCGCAGTCCTCCACAGCTCTTCAGCAGCTTGCCAGCAGGCTCTGCAGACTCAGTTTCGCAGTCCTCCAGCAGCTGGCAGACTCTTTTACTTAGTCTCTGGCAGCTTCTCCTCTGCTTTCTGGCAATTTCTTCTCCTTTAGCCGCCAGCTTCTCCTTGTACCCCTTTAATGATTTTGTTGTGAAGGTGTACTTGTAAGCTTGTAATCTCTAGCTATTAATCAAAGGAAAGCCCGTCGTAGGAGTGGCATTTATGCCGCGACGGGCGAAGTGTGTTTGTTGCCGCTGCTAGCGGCCCCCTCTTCTCTCCTCTGCTCAGCAAGCCTTGCTCCTCTGCTCAGCAAGCCTTGCTCCTCTGCTCAGCAAGCCTTGCTCCTCTGCTCAGCAAGTCTTGCTCCTCTTCTCAGCAAGCCTTGCCTTCAGCTCAGCTCAGCTCAGCTCCCCTCAACAACCAACCTGCAAGCGCAACCGTTGCGATTACTGTCTGCTCGACCACTCTTGGTCTCCCTCCTCTTCCTCTCTTGATCAACCCTCTCTGTTGATCAAGGCTCGCCTCTTCTCTCAAGCCTCTCCCTTACCCTCGCAACCTTCTCCTTCCTCCTCACCTAGCCTGTGATGCCCAAACACCCCCTCGGTGATAGCTGTGCCCCCGGTGCCGTTTTCGCGCATCAACAGTTGGTGCGGTGAGCGTGGACCGTTCAGCTCACGCGCAAACCTTCAGATCTGAACAGGCAGTGAAAGCAACAGTTAACCATGTCAGACCACCAATCAGCCGAGAACCATGCTCCAAGTCCCAGTGAATATCCTCTCTGGGAAGCCTTTGAGCAGTCGCGTCGAGAGAATGCTCAACAGTTCCAGGCTATCAACAAAGTTCTTGCTGCAATCACGCAGCGATTAGATGCTCAACCAACAGCTGCTCCAATCAACCCAACACCAACAGCAGAGCATCAGCAAGCTTATTCTCAAGCTTGCCCACCGTTCTTTCCTCCTTACACCCCGACCTTTCCGCAAGGGCCTGCAGCTCCTTTGCGAACTCAAGATGAAGAGTTTGCTGCTCGCCATAACTTCTTCCGGGAAGCAGCCCGGGGAAGTCCTGCTAGAGTTCTCAACTTTCAGGGAAGTCATCCCTACCCTTCAGCTCCTGCCCCTGCTCCTCCTACAGCAACTTTTCCTTGTTATCCTCATGCTCCTTTTGCAGCTGTAGCTTATGCTCCTTTCTTTCCCTATGCTGTAGGAGAGCAAGAAGAGCCTTCACCATTCGCGGAGAGTGTCCGCCATGAGCCAACTCCAGCAAACTTCAGAGAGCCTCGACTACCAATCTACACTGGAGAGACAGATCCAGTAAAGCACCTCCAAGCTTTTGAGTCGGCCGTTGCTCTCAAAACCCTTTCGGATGCAACCAAGTGCAAGCTCCTTGTCACCTCTTTTGATGGGCAAGTGAGGGACTGGTTCTATGGCCTCCGTCCTCACTCCATCGCTTCCTTCCTTGATCTTCGAAGGGAGTTTCTTCTCAGATTCTCTACATCAACCAAGAGAAAGGGCGGTCCTGAAGCCCTCTTTGAGATAAAGCAGCGCGGAAATGAGACTTGGTCTCAGTTTGTTGATCGATTCCAAAGAGAGATTTTGGACATCGAAGTTACTGATCAAGAAATGTACCGAGTGGCTCTTATCCACGGTCTTCGTGAAGCGCCCCTCAAGTTTGAAGCCAACGTCCGTGCTCCAAGGACATATCAAGAGTTAATTGCTCTAGCCAACTCATACATCCGAGGCGAAAAGAGCAATCCAGGTTTCGTCTCCAAGCTTCTATCCGAGGAGGATCCCTCTTGCAAGCATCCTCCAAGGTCTCCTCACAATCACTTCCCAACTCACTCGAAGAAGGAGAGAAGGATTCATCGCCATCGATACTCCTTCCCGAGCCGTGACAATGATCAAGATCCATTGCTGCCGCTAGCTCCGTCTTTGCAAACAGCAACTGTTCAACAGCAGCAGGACGATGACTTGCATGAGTCTGATCTCGACGACGTCGTGCAAGAAGTAATCCAGATCATGAAAGATAGGGCAAGCTTCAAGAAGCCCTATCGGCCAGCCGATCAGAGGTCTAGAAACTCAGAGCCCTACTGCGAATTTCACAAAGAATCAGGCCATCGAACGAAAGACTGCCGAGCATTCCGCCAGCTTGTGCAAAGGATGCTCCGGCAGGGAAAGATGCATGACCTTCTTAAAGAAGAACGCCCTGATCAAGCAACTTCAAGGGGCAAAGAACTTGCAGACGCTCCTTGCTCCTCGAGAGGGGTGAACCACGTCGAAGAGCCTCCTCTCCTCGTTGTTAACAAAGAAGTCGAATGCTTCGATGCCGACGACGAGGGTGTGCTGGGAAGGCTATTCTAAGCTAGCAAGGACTCACAGTCCTCCAAAGCGATGGACTTTGCAGTCCACCAAAGCGATGGACTACACAGTCCTCCAGAGCTCCTTGCAACCTTCAGGGGTTATCTCAACCCCTACTCTCTCTCTTTTTCAAACATTTTCCTTGCAACACTTCTCAGTGTTCTTTACTTGCTTTCCAGCAAACGTTTATTCAGGGATCCCGTACTGACACAGTTCTCTTCTTGTGTTGCTCCTTCCTCTCTTCTCCCTCTCTAAGGATCGTTACACCAATGAGATTTCGCCGAGCCTGAAACGTTCCCTCCGTAGTTTGTTCTCGCACAACCGCTATGACCACACATGGCGGGAGTATACCCATGTGTGCAGTGGGAGCAGTTCAATCACGGGAATGGGCTTCAGACTTAGGATCCTAGCCGGCATCTGACACAGAGTGTGTGTTAGGGGAGCCCCATGTGTTAGCTCTGCTGTGCGTCTTATAGGATACATTACGGTTAGGATGATCTTCGCTCGACAAGCAATGGCGATCAAGCATAGCCTTGTCTCTTTGCTCATCCTTCAACTGTGGTGGCCGAAGCACTCTCCGGTATCCTCGATCCGTGCCTTCTCGGGTTCGCAACTTCACTGATCAATACACAGACAAGATAGGCCTCTTGGAGCAACCCGTCTCGTTGATCAGTGATGCTTGTACCCAAGGCGAGAGAGCGTTCCTTCTAGCGGTCCTTCTCAGGACCTTTCCCTTGCTTCTCTTTTGTGCCCACCTTGAGGATGCGCGGCCAGCCCGCTTTGAGCAGGACCATACTCGGAATGATTTTCTCAGGCCAGTGATGCATAAGGCCCACGGGGAACACCTATGGCAGCATTCAACCCTCTTTAGTCATTCCGAATATGGACCTCCTTTTCTTTTTTCCCTCCTTGAGGATGCGCGGCCAGCCCGCTTTGAGTAGGACTATACTCGGGATGATTTTTCGGGCAAGTGATGCATAAGGCCCACGGGGAACACCTGTGGCAGCATTCAACCCACTTTAATCATTCCGGGTGTAGACCTCCTTTTCTCTCTTCCCTCCTTTCACAGGTGAACAGGTTAATCCAACCTACCAAAAGGATTCTGGCATTCATTTTGATCGTGTCCATCTAGTCATGTCAACAGCTAGTGCTCGATTCATTAATCTGGACTTCGTGATAATGTTCATCGGGCATTTCTCTTGCTACTTGGACATATCGACCCTATCTCATCAGCCTTCATGGGTTATCTCAAAAAGATTTTCAGCAATCACTTTGCTTATGCTCATCTCTTATACCTTGCCTGCTCAAGCTCTATCATATGAAGATTCGCAGAGCTACTCATTATTCTTGCCAAAGTATAATGGTGTCAAACATTAATCGAATCATATCAACATTTTTGGTATGATTCTGGTGCGGTTATCCTCGCGTCTTGTTTGCTTCCAATCTCTCCCACAGAGGTTAGAAAACCCTTGCAAGCCTTCTCCACAGGTACTTGCAAGCTCCTTTCATATGCAAATTGTCTACTTCTAACTTTACTCTTTGTAGAGAACAACAGACACCTGCAAACCTCATCCAGGTACTTGCAGTTTAAATCATTATTTTATCTCTGCTACTCACTCTTCACTTTGCAGTGGTTACCAGACATCTGCAAGTCATATTCAGGTACTTGCAGCTCATCTTTATGTACAATATCTCCCTCTAACTCTCTCCTTGCAGAGGTCACCGACACTTGCAAGCTCTATTCAGGTACTTGCAAGTTACTTTCATGCACTATGCGTACTCTTAACTCTTCTCTTGCAGAGACCACCAAAGATTCGCAAGTTCCTTCCAGGTACTTGTAACTCAATTTTCCGTCCTTGTATACTTTTTCCCTTCTCTTTTTGCAGAGAATGACAGGTGCTTGCAAGCCTCTATCAGGTACTTGCAAGTTATTATGCCTTTCTGTTTTCCTCACTTTAGTTTTGCAGAACTTAACGGAAGACACGCCTTCTTCGTTTTGCAAAAACAAACTCAGGTACACACTCGATGTACCACCCATACGTGCTTACCCTTAATTTTCCTCTTGCAGGAAAATAGACAGGAAGCACCAAGCTTGTAAGGGGAGTCTTCAGGTCCTTTCTCTCCTTGCCTCTCCTTCCCTTTCCTTTGAGGTGGATCACGATTTTCGTGGGTCTCCAACTTTTTCGAAGTCCTTTTTCTTTGATACTGATTCTTTAACATGTGTCGACACTGATCCTGTGTATCGACACAAGTCCTTTTTCTTTGATACTTAGTTGATTTCTTGTAAGTGTCGAAACAACTCCTTTGTGTCGACACATCTTCTTGTGTTGCTACTTGATAAGTGTCGACACATTTCCTTGGTGTCGACACATGCCTTCTGTGTTGATACTTTTGCTGAGTGTCGACACATCTCCTTTGTGTCGACATATTCTTCATATATTGAGACTTTGGCTGAGTGTCGACACATCTCCTTTGTGTCGACACTTGTACTTAGACTTTATTGAAATTTGCTGAGTGTCGACACAGCCTCCTAGTGTCGACACTTTCTTCATGTGTTGAGACTTTTACTGTGTGTCGACACATTCTTCATTATGTCGACACTTGTACTTGAACTCTGTTGAAGTTTGCTGAGTGTCGACACAGCCTCCTAGTGTCGACACTTTCTGATGTCGACATGGTTCCTCTGGGTGTCGACACTGCTTCTAAGTGTCGACACAGCTTTTCTGGACATTTCTTCATTGTGTGTCGACACAGCCTGTATGTGTCGACACTTTCCTTCTGGTGTCGACTCTGCATTCCTGGTGTCGACACAATTACTCCAAGTGTCGACACAGCTTCTCTGGGTGTCGACACAAGCCTTCTTAAGTGTCGACACTTTTCTTCTGGGTGTCGACACATGGACTTAGAAACTTTTAAGCTTTCCCTACAATTACTTAACCTGCACAACTAAACTCAAAATACATCAAATACATCTTGATGTATATCATTGAGTAGGGTGAGGCTTCTTCAAATCAGGTACATTTATTCCAATGTACCCAACAATCTCCCCCTATTTGGAGAAGTCATAACCCTTAGTCAATGATATACACCATACATAATAAATTCACAGTATGATGTAAAACAATATTAAATGACAGGGTAAGTACATAAACATATATTAAACAAAACATGTATACACAAATATCTCAGAACAGTAATGTAATAGATTTTAAACATATCACATTGTTCTAACAACTTCAACATTTTCATTATTCAAAAGTTTACAGAAAGTTGAATACAACTGATTACACATAGTAAACTTAAGAAAAAATTTCTATCCTAAGGCTGCTCAGGCTCCTTGATCACAATGCCCTTTCCTGATTGTATCTTTGCTTGGACAGGAGCTTCAGTATCTTCAGCAGCAGCAGGCTTCTTTCCCTTAAGATCTTTCTTTTTCAATTCTTCAGCCTTTATCTTTTGCCTTTCAAAGTAATGATAAGGCTTTGGAAAGTACTTGCTAGGCTCCTGTGCAGTAGGAGGTAGCTTTCCCATCTTAGCCTTTCTTCTGTATTGAACAATAGCCTCTTCCCGGTCTCATGTTTCCTCCACTCCAGTTCAGAATACCATTTGCCTCTATCCTGGACATTGTCCTTAGCAGCCTTCCATGCAGTCAAGATGATATTCCTGGAAGTAGGGCTCCATTGTTCAAAATCAGGTCTAAGTTCAGCTTGCTCTCTAAACCTTTTCTTAGATAATTGTGCTTCTTGTTCTTTTAGCACTGCCTCTTGCACTGGCTGTACTACTTTCTCCAAAATAACATTCAGATTACCATCAGGAGGACTATACATGGACTGTACCTCCTGATGTATCATATCAAAGTCTGTTGGAGGGTATATTACCTGAGCTACTTCAGCTGGCTCTCCTCCAAAGTAAGCAGGATTTATTCCAGTCTCTGCCACATTATCATCATCACATAATGGAGGATATCCAAGGGTGGCCCTGATGGAATTTGAAATCCATTTGGCATGATCAGAGCTGGCTTTGAGTAACACCCTCTCCCCCTTTATGACTTCTCTAATAATGTGATCCTTAAGATAATCTTTCTGGAATCTTATTTGATAATTCAGATAATTAACTCCATCCTTATAGAAGGGTTTGAACTTCTGAAGTTGTTCTGCAATGGCCTTCTGAGAAGTTTCAAGAACAGTCTTAAAAGCAGTCAGGCTTTCCTGGAATTTCTTATCAAACTCAGCTTTGGCAGTTTCACTCTCTGTAGGTTGGGCAGTGGCTATTTTCTTGATCTCAGTGACAATGGCATTATGGGAAGCTGTTAGATTATCATTCATTCTTATCTGATTCTCCAGTACATATCCTTGTTTGACAGCCATGTCATCTACTTGAGTCTTGATCTTCTCTTGTTGTGTAGCCAAATAGACCACTGCATTTCCTCCCTTATGGAAGCAGTCAATCATTTCTTTCTTGTTCAGATTCATTTCAAATCTGATTGACTTGATGTCTTGGGCCAGATCAAATTGCAATGACTTATGGCCTTCATCTACATACTTTTCTAGAGCCTGTCTTTGCTCATCCAGCTTGATCTATAAAGCTGCCATCAAATAACTAAAGTCAGTAGATGGGGCAGGCTGTGGAGCAATTGTTTGTATGGTTTTCTTATAAGTCTGGCTCCTTCTCTTAAAGACTTGGAATTTTCTCTTCTTAGCTCTTGCAGCCTCTTCATCTTCAGAAGCAGATGTGCTAGCAATATCCACTCTGTCCTTAGGACTAGGATGTGAATCCTTCTTAGTCCTTGGTGGTTGCTCAGCATCCTTTGACTTCTCAGGCTCTTGGGTAGCAGTTACCTCTACATTTTCCATATGCTCCCCCTCAATATTGAGCTCCTCCCCCCCCCCCCCCAGCAGCAGCTTTCTCTTTCTCAAAATCTGGTTGTAGAAGATCAGGGAATAACTCTTCTAATGTAAATTCTTGTTGAGAAGGGGCTAGAGAATCTCTAATCTCATCAACCACTTGATCAGCAACAGATGTGTCCTCCATGACAACATCTTGGGGTTGAGGATGTATCTGTGTTTGCTGATGAACATTAGGTAATAAATCAGTCAAAACTTCTTCCTCAATAGTGAAATCTAAGTGACTAATTTCAGTGATTACCTCCAGTATGGTTTGGGTAGCTTGTTCACTCTCTAGTGGAGTTGGCTCATCCACCAGTAGAGGCTCCCCCTGGAGTGGATCCAGGTGAACTGGGCTAGCTTGTGGTAGCTCCCCCTGCCTTGGTGCATCTTCTTGTCTAGCTGGAGATTGTCCAGCATTTCCAGTTTCTTCTTCATCAGGAGTAAAAACAACTTGCTCTTCAGAGCTGCTTGAGGATTCTTGAGCCACAGGGGCTGTTTTCTTCTTCTTCTGGGGTGTGTCCTTTACTGGAGATGGCAGTTCTTTGGTCAGTACTCTATCCCACCTAGAGAAGATTCTCATATTCATTCTCCTCATGTGGTTAATCTTAGATCCAGCTGCTTGATTCATCATCTCTGGAATACTTCCAGTTAGGTATAAACTCAAAATTCTTCCCAAATTGGGCTTCTTCATACTCTTTTTTATCTTTTCAAACATAACTGTAGACCAATCAGTATCTAGTTTGAAGATAATTCTTGTCATTAGACTGAACATATGAGCAGATATTCGATCATGTCCTGCAGGTTTGCTCAGGATGACCTTGCCAACAATTTCAGATAAGAATTTGCCCTGCATGTTCATTCCTTTTCTGTTGAATACTGAACCTATCTTCAGGTTTGAGTCAAAACCACACCATGTCAATGCTTCTCTAGTCTTAGAAGCAGAAACATATTCTTCTTCCTTAGTTCTTGGTAGTTGTAATACCTTTCTCAGACTCTTAGGAGAGACCTTCACGTTTGCCCCATGAACTCTTGACTTAATCTTGAGTCCTGATTCATCTAGTGTTGCTGCATTCAGAAACACCAGGACCTCCTTCTTCCAGATCTTGATCGGTTCTGAAACAAGAAATTCTAACCCAGTCTTTTCTATTAGGGTTATCACGCCTTTGATCTCGGGTTCCGCGTCATCAAATGCGTGTCGCACAAGTTCATATCCTTCATTCACATTCTCTTCTAGCTTGGGCGCCATTAGGGTTTGAAGAAATTTGGATTTAGAGAATAGAGATGTCAACACAAAAGTTTGGTCTCGAAACTTTGGTGAGCGTGTCGACAAACAATGGCGAAAACCTATTTATACCTTTCTAGAATCGAAGATGAAAGGGCGCGTCAAAATACTTAAATTGTGACGACACTGTTGAAAAGTGTCGACACTCACTTATAATGTCTCGACAACTATGTGTCGACACAAGTATAGTCGACAGAATATATGTGTCGACACTTGTTTATGTGTCGACACCGCTTAGCTCGACACTTAGTCGAGACTTTACCAGACTAATGTTGAGTAAATCCTAAGTGTCGACACCACCTTGGATGTGTCGATACCTACCCTGCATGTGTCGACACTAAATCTCTGAAGTGTCGACACCATTTCTCTGAAATGTCGACACAACTTAGCTGTGTCGACACAGACAACTCTGTGTGTCGACACCATTTTACTTAGCCAATTTTTGTAAACTATTCTAAGTTTATCATCCCTAATTCAATTTTAAATTTATTGAACTTGGTTTCATCTAAGGGCTTAGTATACATATCAGCTAACTGATTATCTGTATTTATATACTCTAGGGAAATATCTTCCTTTTCTACATGTTCTCTTAGAAAATGGTATTTTATTTCTATGTGCATAGTTCTACTATGGGAGACAGGATTATTTGCAATAGAAATAACACTAGTAGAATCACAAAATAGAGGTGTTTTACTTACCTGAATACCATAATCTTCTAGCCGATGTTGAATCCATAGAAGTTGAGCACAGCAACTTCCTGCAGCAACATACTCTGATTCTGCTGTGGAGATAGCCACACTTGTTTGTTTCTTGCTACTCCATGATATCAGCCTTCCACCTAGGAATTGACAGGTTCCAGTTTTACTTTTCCTATCTTCCTTGCAGCCTGCAAAATCTGCATCTGAATAACATGTCAGTTCAAAGTCTCCATTCCTAGGGTACCAAAGGCCTAGATAAGGAGTGCCCTTAAGATATCTCAGAATTCTTTTGACTGCTGTCAAATGAGATTCTTTAGGGCAAGCTTGGTACCTAGCACAGACACATGTAGCATACATGATATCTGGTCTACTTGCAGTCAAATATAGTAGGGAGCCAACTATCCCTCTATACAAGGTTTCATCTACAGGTTTTCCTGCATCATCTTTGAATAAAGACATTGTTGACCCCATAGGAGTTTTCATGGTAGTGGATGATTCCATACCATACTTCCTTATTAATTCTAGTGTTAACTTAGACTGGCATATGGATAAACCATCCTCAGTCTGTCTAACTTGGAGACCCAAGAAGAACTTAAGTTCCCCCATACTGCTCATTTCAAATTGTCCTTGCATTAGTTTTGCAAACATTCTGCAAAGACTATTTTCTGTAGACCCAAATATGATGACATCTACATATATTTGGACTAGAATGATCTTGCCTCTGGATTCTCTAAGAAATAGAGTCTTGTCTATTTTCCCCCTTGTGAATTTATTCTCAATGAGGAAACTAGACATGGTTTCATACCAAGCCCTAGGGGCTTGTTTTAACCCATACAAAGCCTTCCTAAGTCTATAAACATAATTAGGTTTAGTAGAATCTACAAAACCTGATGGTTGTTCTACATAGACTTCTTCCTTCAGATTTCCATTCAGAAATGCTGACTTAACATCCATTTGGTATATTTTAAACCCTTGATAGGTTGCATAGGCCAAGAACATCCTTATTGCCTCCAGTCTGGCTACTGGAGCAAAGGTCTAATCAAAGTCAATACCTTCTTCCTGCCTATAACCTTTTGCAACCAGTCTTGCTTTGTTCTTTATAATCACTCCATGTTCATCCAACTTGTTCCTAAATATCCACTTGGTTCCAATAATGTTAAGATCTTTTGGTTTAGGAACTAGCTCCCAGACTTTGCATCTTTTGAACTGGTTCAGCTCCTCTTGCATAGCCTCAATCCAATGAGGGTCTAGGATTGCTTCTTCAAATTTCTTTGGCTCAACTTGGGATAGAAAGCTGGAGTAGAGAACTGAACTTAGATTCTTGCTCCTTGTTTGTACCCCTTGTCTGAGATCACCAATAATTTTATTGGCTGGATGATCTTTTAGATGTCTATTTGCTGGAGGCAGCCTGTCTTTAGGTTGTGCACCTTCATTCTCTTCAACTTGTTGCACCCCTTGGTCTTCTTCTGCATCAAGTGTATCTAGTACTCCCCCTGGACAGCAGCCACTATCATCCACATGCTGACTTGCAGTAGATCCTTCTTCAATAGTAAGCTTGTCCATCTTCTCAGTCACACCTGTGGAGCTGCATACACTACTAGACAATTCATTGTTAATGAGTCTAGCTTCATCAAACACTACATGTACTGACTCTTCTATAACTTGAGTAGTCAAGTTGTAGACCCTATAAGCCTTATTGTTGTTGCTGTACCCAACAAAGATCCCCTCTTGGGATTTGGCAGCAAACTTGGTTAAGTAAGACTTACCATTGTTAAGTATATAACATTTACAACCAAAGATCCTGAAATAGGATAGATTTGGTTTTCTGCCCTTCACAATCTCATAGGGGGTCTTATTGTGGCTCTTGGTGATAGTAGCCCTATTAATCACGTGACATGCAGTATTAACTGCCTCAGCCCAGAAATATTCAGGGAGAGATGTGTCACTTAATAGGGTTCTACCAGCCTCTATCAAGGTTCTATTTTTCCTTTCAGCAATACCATTTTGCTAAGGTGTTCTTGGTGAGGAAAATTCCTGAAATATCCCAAACTCTTCACATAGCTTTGTCATACTATCAGACTGGAATTCAGTACCATGATCACTTCTTATTTTGACCACTGTAGTGTCTAACTCATTGTGAATTTGTTTGACAAAACTATAGAAGATACTAGGTGTTTCAGATTTTTGCCTTAGGAAGAATACCCAGGAAAACCTTGAATAATCATCAACAACCACAAATGTGTAGACCTTCCTACCTAGGCTGTGAACTGGCATAGGACCAAAAAGATCCATATGCAAGAGGTATAGGCACCTCACAGCATCTTTGTTCTCAATGCTACTAAAGGTGGATCTGGTCTGCTTGCCCTTTTGACAAGCTGAGCATATCCCAACCTTTTTACACTTAACTTGAGGACCATTCCTCACTAACTATTTACTAAAGAGTTGACCAATTGTCTTATAGTTAAGATGGGCTAGCCTCTTGTGCTATTTGACACAATGAGAGACTTTCTCATCACCTACAAGACACACAGGAGAAACATTGTTCTCACACATAATGTCTAGATAATAGACATTTCTCTTCCTATAACCTGTCAGAATGATCTTTTGATCATTTAACCTCCTGATATGACAACCATCTTTGACAAATGAGATGTCATATCCTAGATCACTCAGTTGACTTATACTAATGAGGTTGTGTTTCAAACCTTTAATATAAGCCACTTGAGTAATTGTAATAAGGTTGCTAGAAATGTTACGAAAGCCTTTGAGGATTCCTTTTTCAGAACCACCAAAGGTGACTTTAGGACCATCCTTGATTGGTGTATAGTCCTTCAGCAATCTCCTAGTTCCAGTCATATGTCTGGAACATCCACTGTCCAAGTACCATATTGGGGCATGGCCACTTGGACTCACCTGCAAAACAGATTACTTAACCTTAGAACCCAAAAACTTCTTGGGTCCTTGGTGCAAGTTAGTCTGAATCTTAACAAAACTACATGTAGCTTTTCTAGCAGGCAGATTGCTACTCACTTTGGCACTTGAATTGTGCCAACAGTCTATGGTAAAGTGGCCTACCTTGCCACAACACCAGCACTCAAATTTGTTGTACCTTTGTTTAGGTACAACCCTGGCTGTTTTGTCTACAGCAGGCTCCTTGTTTAGTACTGGGGCTTTGCCCTTAGACTTGGACTGTACAGTCCTAGCAGGTTTAGTAAACTCCAATCCAGTTTTACCCTTGTGAGGTACAAACTCATCTATCAAAGGTAGAACAGATTTTGGTTTAGAGAAACTTGCTACTATATCTCTCTCTTTCTGAAGACTAATCTCCAGATTTCTAATTTGATCATTTTTAAATGTTATAGTCCCCATCTGAATAACAGTAATGTGCTTCAGTCTGGCTATTTCATTTAGTTTCTGATCAAGCAACTTGTCAAAATCTGTTGCAGCAACTTTAAGACTGGCAATCTCCTTAGTCTGACTCTTGGCCAAGGATTTGCTTTTCTTTAAAGCTTGCAACAATACTCTATATTCATCAATCAACTGATGAATATCTCCTTCAGATTCAGATCCACTAACATCACTTGATGCTGATGTATCTGAATCTGACTCAGTACTAGAAATTGAACTAACAGAACAATTTTGTTCATGACTTGGTCCAGACTGATCCTGTATTTTGTCTCCTTCTGATAAGGCCATCAGTCCCTGGCACTGATTGTCCTCATGCTCATATATAGAGTTCATTAACTGGATGAACTCATCTTCCTCTTCTTCAGCAAACAGTCCAATATAAGCTTCAGCTTCTGAATCAGTTTCTGAAGAAGACATATCAGACAGACTTTTGTCATTTTTATCAACAAAGGACCTTTCCTTTTTGCCCTTGATCTGAGTCTTCTTCTTATCAGTTGACTCTTTCCTCTTCTCTGGACAGTCAGCAACAACATGTCCCTGTCTGTTACAATAATAACAAACTATCTTTGAAGATATAGTTTTACTTGACTTGGGCTTTCTCCTGTCATTTTTTGATGACTTCTGTGAAGTGGATGGCTTAGACCTCCACTGTTTCTTCTTAAGAAACTTCTTAAAATGTCTAGTGAAAGCTGCAAAATCTTCATCACTCTCACTGCTTTCAGAATTCTTGCTTTCTGACTCATCTGTCTCGGTCTCAGCAACTTTTGGAGGTGGAGATGGACACTTACTTTTATATTTCCTAGTGACTTCTGTCTTGAAAGCCACAGTTCTTTCTTTGTGCTCAACTCTGGAAGTCTTCTCCTCCTCCTTCCTTACCATTAACTGCATCTCATATGATAACAGTTTTCCAAACAATGTTGGAGGAGGAATGTCTGCTAATTTGGCCATTTCCCTTATGACACAAATCTTAGTATCCCAGTCTTTAGTTAGGGATCTCAAGAACTTATCATTCAGCTCATAATTGCTGAATTCTCTTCCATAGGACATTAACTCATTAACTATCCTATAGAATTTCTTGTAGCACTCAGTTATACTATCAGACCTGTCTTGTCTGAAACTTTCATACTCCTGATTTAATAAAGACTTTCTGTCCTGTCTAACTTCTTCAGAGCCCTCCATGTACACTATCAGTGTGTCCCACATTTCCTTTGATGTTTTACAGTGTATCAAATTCTGAAATGTGGCATCATCTATTGCACTTACTATTATATTCTGGGCCTTCTTGTCCATAGTGGCCAGAATAATCTCATCCTTGGTCATTTCAGAATAGTCTTTTGGAGTTCTCTGATTTGCATCTAACACAGATACTTTCATTGGCACATATGGCCCTTCTGTGACTGTGATATAGATTCTAGGGTCAGAGGCTTCCATAAAAAGTCTAACCCTTTCTTTCCAAATGCCAAAGATCTCCTTTCTGCAAATTGGCAACTTCATGAATCCAAGCTCTTTGTGATTCTCTGTTGAACCCATTTTCTTGATTCTTGATTATGCTGATTCTGCCAACAGGAACTTTACTCAGACTGTTATGTCCTTTTTGAGCAAGCTCGCTTTGATACCACTTGAAAGAAATTGTACATAATCACCTAGAGGGGGGGTGAATAGGTGACTTTTATCTTTTTCAACTTTTAGGCAGAATCACAGAATTATAAACAATTCTTCACAGCAATACAACACAGCAATCATAGAATAAAGCACACACAGAGAACACACAGATTTTATAGTGGTTCCCCAAGGTCTGGGTACATCCACTTTCCCCCTTCACCTATCTAGTAGTGTACTAGATTCGGCCCAACTTCTCCACTGTTCCTCAGATCCTCAGATCTTATACTCAGAACCCCAAATAGGTTCCTACAGCTCAGAGTGATCCTACTCCTACAACTCAGGCACACAGCCCTACCACCCAGTCTTCACAAAGACCTACACTCAGCCTTCAACAAGGCCTACACTCAGAGAAACGTATCTCCTACACTCAGGCACACAGGCCCTACCACTTAGCCTTTATAATTTCAGGCTTACAACTCAGATCCCTTAGGATCCTACAAGAAATTAAAATTACAATGTATATACCCACAACTCAGAATTAGAGAGAAGAGTTGACAGGTTTCTTGATGAGTTCTTGGAAGAACTTTGCTGAGATCAACCTCCCTTGGCTTCCTTTAAAGCTTCTTGAATTTAGAACACAATAGGGTTGAGTCTCTATGCAGCTGATCTTCAATCACTGCTAACTTAAGAATCAGATCTCAATCTGAAACTTTCTACACAGCCTGGTTCAACAGCTGTCTTCTTAGAAGGAGCTCTCTCTCTCTCTCCAACTTCTTAGATCTTCACTTGAAGGTCTTCTTCTTGTTGTGTTGTATTTCAATGAATTGCTTGATCGATCTTCAATCATCAATCCTCTTTCTGTCGAAGGAGAAGGGTCTATATATATACTTTCTCCAAGGTAACCGGCTGTTCTAGTTTCTAACAACTTTCTGACCGCTCTGACAATTGCAGTAGACCGGCTGGAATGGTAGCTGTCAAGTCATCCAGTCACTTCTTGAATTTTCTGTAACTGTCTGAAAGTGTCGAGACAGTCAGTCTTTAAGTGTCGACACTGATAGACTAAGTGTCGACAGAAGTAGACTAAGTATCGACACTAGCCTTCAAGGTGTCGACACAACTCCTTGTGTTGTAGAAATTACTTCTCGACACTGCTTCTTCAACATGTGTCGACACTGATCCTGTGTGTCGACACAAGTCCTTTTTATTTGATACTTACTTGATTTCTTGTAAGTGTCGACACAACTCCTTTGTGTCGACACATCTTCTTGTGTTGATACTTGATAAGTGTCGACACATTTCCTTAGTGTCGACACATGCCTTCTGTGTTGATACTTTTGCTGAGTGTCGACACATCTCCTTTGTGTCAACACATTCTTCATGTGTTGAGACTTTGGCTGAGTGTCGACACATCTCCTTTGTGTCGACACTTGTACTTAGACTTTATTGAAATTTGCTGAGTGTCGACACAGCCTCCTAGTGTCGACACTTTCTTCATGCGTTGAGACTTTTGCTTTGTGTCGACACATTCTTCATTATGTCGACACTTGTACTTGAACTCTGTTGAAGTTTGCTGAGTGTCGACACAGCCTCCTAGTGTCGACACTTTCTGATGTCGACAAAGTTCCTCTCGGTGTCGACACTGCTTCTAAGTGTCGACACAACTTTTCTGGACATTTCTTCATTGTGTGTCGACACAGCCTGTATGTGTCGACACTTTCCTTCTGGTGTCGACTCTGCATTCCTGGTGTCGACACAATTACTCCAAGTGTCGACACAGCTTCTCTGGGTGTCGACACAAGCGTTCTTAAGTGTCGACACTTTTCTTATGGGTGTCAACACATGGACTTAGAAACTTTTAAGTTTTCCCTGTAATTACTTAACCTGCACAACTAAACTCAAAATACATCAAATACATCTTGATGTATATCATTGAGTAGGGTGAGGCTTCTTCAAATCAGGTACATTTATTCCAATGTACCCAACACTGGGAGCACAAAGATGTTCGGGGACATGAAAAAGTTGTTCTGGTGGCCAGGACTAAAGAAAGACATAGCTCATTATGTTGTTAAATTTCAAACTTGTGCTTTGGTGAAAGCGGAATGCCATAAGCTCGGAGGTTTCTTGAAGTCGTTACCTATTTCGGAATGGAAGTTTGATGATATTCCAATGTATTTCATGCACGGGCTGCCGAGGTCTCAATGCGGGAATGATTTAATCTGGGTGATTGTAGACCGGTTGACTAAAGTGGCCCAATTCCTTCCGAACAAGCGGGATGATTTAGTGGAAAGTTTGGCAAAACTCTATGTGGAGCAGATTGTATGATTGCATGATGTTCCCCGTAGCATCGTGAGTGACCGCGATGGGCGATTCACATCAAATGATTGGAGGCTAATCCATCAATTGTTGGGAACAAATTTAACGTTCAGTATGACCTTTCATCCCCAAACGGATGGCCAGACTGAGAGGACCAACAGAACAATGGAGGATATGCCCCGAATATGAGCCCTGGATTTTGGTAAGAGATGGTAAGATCATCTCTATATGGTGGAGTTTGCCTACAACAATATCTACCAAGCGAGCATTAGTATGACACCGTTTGAAGCTTTGTATGGTCGTAAATATCGTACACTGTTAGCTTGGGCAGAAGCAGGCGAATCCAAACTATATAAGCGTAAAGAAGTCGAAGAAACTAACTCAACGAAACGCTCTATTTGGGAGAGGCTACTGATAGCCCAGGATCGTCAAGCAAAATAATACAACGCCAAGCATCGGAACGTGGAGTTTGTGGTGGGCGATTGGGTATATTTGAATATTAAACTGTTCAATGGCGTGTCCAGTATTTGGCGTCTGAAAAGTTAAGTCCGAGATATCTTGGTCCGTTTGAAGTGGTGGAGCGAGTTGGGGAAGCTACCTATCGGCTAGCTCTTTCGGTAGAATTGAGTGGATTACATGATGTGTTCTACATATTTGTGCTTCCGAAAGCCGTTAAAGTTCCAGCTCAAGTAATTGCGAGCGATCGTGTAACGGTTGAATATGGGCTAACGACGAAGGTTAGGCCCATTCGGATCAAGGATAGGGCCAATAAATAGTAGCGGAACAAGACTATCGGGATGGTCAAAGTCCGATGGGATAACTGTGGCCGTGAGGAGCTAATATGGGAGCGAGAGCAGACCATGCGAGCTGAATTTCCCGAGATGTTTGTTTAATAGTTATACAGTACATATCTTATTGTAACATACACTTTGACGTTATAACACTTTGACTGCTGGTTTCCTTACTGTGTGTAAATTTCGGGATGAAATTTCTTGTAAGTAAGGGAGGGTTGTAACACCCCAAATCCCAAAATTGAGCTAATGCTGGGCAACATGGCCTGGGACACGGGTGTGTCCCATGCCGTGTCCTGCTCTGTATGGTTAAGCAGCCTGTCGAGTGCTCGACAAAATGCACTCGACGAGTTCTCGAGAGGGAACATGGCCGGTGATACAGGCGTGTCCGAGGTCGTGTCCTCCTCTGTTTCGACGAACTTCACTCAACGAAATGCACTCGATGCTTCTCGAGAGATGAGTCGAGTTGGGCACACGGCCTGTGACACAGGCGTGTCACATGGCTGTGTCCTTCTCTGGATTTGTCCAAGTCAATGAGGCCTGGTGAACACGGGAGGGACACGGGCGTGTCCAAAGCCGTGTCAGGGCACACGGTCCATGACACGGGCGTGTCACATGGTCGTGTCCTGTTCGGGTTAAGTCGGTTGTGTGCCGCTTAAGGTACACGGGCGTGTCACAGCCCGTGTTCAGCCCAAAATAGACATTTTCGGGGCGATTCGTGTGTTGGACCCCTAGTTGGATTTGGGCTAGGTTCACTAAGTTAGGATCATCTGACCCATCATGTATAGTCAGGGTCATGGTTATGTCCTATAGTCTAGGCCAAGTCCTTAGAGACAACACTGCATGGACCAGCCATCAACAGACTGCAAAAAGACTCAAGACTTAGAGATTTCAAAGACTCAGGAAAATGAGTTCGAAGTTTGTCAAACTCAGGTCGACGATAGTCGTGCTCAGCTCGACGAACTCAGAGACAATTCTCTGAGCTGAGCTCGATGAACTTGGTACTCAGGTCGGCGACTTATGGACACGACTTCAACATCTTATTCCAGAGACAAGTAAATGTTCTAAGTCCAGGATCATACTCCAGTCGACGATTTCACCTTCTCAGCTCGACGAACTTAGACCATATTCTTGGCAAGGTTTATCAGTTACAGTTAGAAGTTCTCAGCTCCACAAAATCAGTTCTCAAATTATCATCTTGACGAACTTCATGCACAGAATTGGCAAGGTTCTGGAGAAAGCAGTTGTCTGTTCTTAGATCGACGATCTTGGATCTCAGCTCGACGAACAGCTATTATCAGATCGACGAACATAACTTCTCAGCTCGACGAACTATGGACTCAGCTCGACGAATTCTGTTCTCTGTTCGACGATACCAGACTTAGTTATTTTCTTCCATCTGTCCTTATTCTATTGCAATAATTCCTGAGTAATTAATGCTAAAATATTCTCTGAATATTACCATTAGATGGAGCATTGATTATGGTCTTCTTCAGGATTATTGTTTGCTATTTTTCAATGGGACAGTTGGGGAAATCATTCAATGCAAAATATTCTCCAGGCCGTCAGCAATGAATGCAGAGAAGAATTCAAATTTCAAAAGTTTTTTAATATGGAAAATATAAAAAGGGATTTTTCTTTTCTCTTTTAAAAGATACACATAGAAGGCACAGACATACACAGTACAACAGTCAGAAAGATACAGAAAATAAGCATCCTCTTTCTCGACAGTACACAGAGAAACATCACTAGACCGGAAACATCAAAGCAATCTGAAGAAGAAGAAGAATAGCTAATCAAAATCAAGAGTCTTCTTCTGTCTTATTCCAGGATTCTTCAAAGGACAACAACTACAATATCTCTCAAGAAGTTCCTGGAACTCATCTGGTCAAAGCAATAGTTTGAAGGCCTATCACCCTGCAGTAAAGCTCCAACTTCCTGAATCATTCTACTTCTCAGGAGGAGCCTTTGCTAACATCAAGATCCACTTAAGTCTTCTCAGAGTGTATTTGAGAAAGAGAAGACAAAATCAATCTCTCATCCCCCACTGTATAAAGGGTTCTTAACTCCCTCCAAAAGTTATTTCTGGTTGCAAGTCACCTGACCAAAAGACTTGAGGTTTGGTTTTTGAGCACCTGATCAAAAGCCCATTGGTGTCAGGCACCTGATCAAAAATCTGAGTGGATTCCTACCAGGGTGGTAGAAGAGTTGATGTACCCAGGTTGGGGAACCACTATAATATTCTTGTGTCATCTGGTTGCACCTTTTTCTTTTAATCTTGATGTGGCTGTGATCTCTAGGTTGTTGTGTTTGTGTTTTTTTTATGTGCTAGATTATTTTAATCTTAAGTCTGTCTTTCATTTACAACAAAAGTTTTAAGTTTTCAAATACTCTATTCCCCCTAGAGTATTTCAGATCTAACCCCCACTTTTAATTGGTATCAGAGCGAGGTTGTCTGTTTGGTTGTACAAGCTAACCCTTGAACCAAAGATCCTGAGTTAGATCTGTCTTTTATTTCTGTTAGATAGGTATTCACAGCATGGCACAGAATAAAGATCATGCAAGCACCAGACCTCCAGTATGCAATCTAAATAAGTTTGCCACCTGGAAGGCAAGAATCAAGTTATATATGAACACTATTGATGAGGATATTTTCAATTCCATTGTGATAGATCCTCCTCAAGCATCTACATCTATAGCAGCTTCAAGAACAAATGCAGTTCCACCACCTGAGTGGACTGAAGCCCAGAAGAAGGCTAAAATTGCTGATGCCAAGACCATGAATATTTTGGCCCAAACAATGTCAGATGACATTTTTCAAAAAGTGGTTGAATGCACTTCAGCCAAGGCCATCTGGGATTCTCTAAATCAAATGGTGGCTGGATCTGCAGATGAAAGAAAGGATAGAAGATCCAATCTCATATCCCAATATGAGAATTTCAAGGAGGAAACAGAATCAGTAGCTGACATCTACAATAGGTTGAGCTCAATCATCAATGAGATAAAGACCATGGATAAGGACATCACCCTCACTGAGGTGAATGACAAGATCCTTATGTGCTTCCCAAGCTCATAGGATTCAAGGATCTGTCCCATCAAGGAGGCAAGGAGCCTAAATGAGATTTCCACTGAATCTCTTTTGGGAAAGCTAAAGTCCTATGAGCAGCTTATCAAATCCAGAGAGGCAGCTGAGCAAAGAACACCTCCACCAGCAAGGAAGGAGCACAACATTGCATTCAAGGCTGCTGAGGAGACAGAGACTCCAATAATAAATGAAGAGCTGATGGGTCTATTTGCCAGAAGATTCTACAAAATGGCAAAGAAAGACTTCAGAAGAAAGTCATCCAGGCAGGATGACAAGCCAAGGTATGATAAAACCCTCACTAAAGAAGTAGTTTGCTTTGGCTGCAGGAAACCTGGAAACTTCCTCTCAGAATGTCCAGAAAATCAGAAGAAGGAAAAGAGAAGAGAGGACTCTAGAAGACAGAAAAGCAGTAGGCCTTCTTCCAGCAAATACAAGAAGAAGGAGAAATGCTTTATAGCTGAATCCTGGAGTGAAACTGAGGATAAATCAATATCCTCCAGCTCCAGTGAAGAAGAAGAAGAGGAAAGGGTCAAAGAAGTGTGCCTCATGTCCATTGATGCTTCGAGAAACCAGTCAGATGAAGATGCATCTGACAGTGAAGAAGCTTCAGAATTTGAAGCTAACAAGGTACTTTCTTCTTTTGATTATAGTTCTGATTCATTCAAATCTGAATTTAAAATCATGTGTATAGACTTAATAAATTCAGAAAAAGAAATTAAGACACTTAGGGAAAGACTAGGAAACCAAGAAAATGTTATTTTTTAAAACAATAGGCTAAAGGATGAACTCGCATTAGCTAATGAACAGATTATTGCTTTAAAAACTGAGCTGTTTGAGGCCAAACAACTTGAGGAATCTCTCAATGGGAGAATCCTCAAGCTGATGGACATTACAAGCACTGTAAATGTCAGTCTAAATGGCAAGCTAGGCTTTGGTGCTTCATCAAGTTTGCCCCCCATTCTCAAGAAGAATATTTTATCCACACCCATTAAATTTGTTTCTGCTAAAGGGAAAGAAAATATAACCAACAAACAAACCACAGAACAAATGCCTAATTCAAAAGGTCAAAATAACAGAAATCAGAAAACCTTAGGTAAAAATAAAGTTCAGCAGATTTCGTCGAACGTAGATCGACGAAATGTGGTCAGTTCGTCGAACTCTAGTCGACGAACTCTGAACGCAAACTTAAGCTATAATTATTCGTCTAACTGCGATCGACAAACTTTGTATGGTTCATCGAGCAGAGATCGACGAACATGGGGCATAGAAAATGACTATGTTCATTCTCTGGGTAGAGATCGACGATCTCATCCCAATTCGGCGAACTCTGGTCGACGAATTCACAACATTTCGTCGAACACAGAAAGACTTAACAAAAATTATAATTATAACAGCAACTCCAATCAAACTAAGAAACTATTTAATCTATTAGCTTATTGGATAATTCCACCAAGAAGATATCATCCCTTAGGTTACAAATCTCAACCAGAATTTTCTGTAATATATAGTTTTTCATATCAGCAATATAAAGGACCCAAGGTAACCTTGGTCAAGAATAACTAACTGTTTTCCTTGTAGATGAAGAGCTGTCCAGTGATTAATCAAACTTGGTACATGGACAATGGATTCTCCAAACATATGACTAGCAGCAAGGATAATTTAATCAACTACAAGTCCAAGCTGCGACCAAAGGTCATCTTTGGTTATTCAAAATGTGGCCAGTCAGAAGGCTATGGAGAAGCGAAAATTGGAGCAGTCACCTTCAAGAAAGTGACCTATGTAAGTGGTCTCAAGCATAACCTCATCTCCAAAAGTCAATTATGTGATGAAGGTTATCAGGTACATTTCAACTCAACTTCTTGTATCATTTATAATAAGGAAAAACAAAATGTTTTAATTGGAAATAGATAAGGAAATATTTAGTTGATTCTCAGTCTGCCAAGCTAGATATCTGCTTACTTAATATAGTTAGTACTCAGAATGAACTATGACATAAAAGGCTAGGACATGTAAACATGAAAAACATTACTAGGCTATCAAAAGACAACCTTGTGAGAGGTTTACCTTCTGGTCCCTACAAGAAGGATGGCCTTTGTAGGGCTTGTTAACTAGGCAAGCAAACTAAATCTAGCTTTAAGTTAGTTAATAAAAGTGATTCACCTAGGATTTTGTATTTGCTACATATGGATTTATTTGGACCCATTGTTGTACAAAGTCTAGGAGGGAAATCCTATACCTTGGTTATTGTAGATGACTTCTCAAGGTTCACTTGGGTGTTCTTTCTGAGATCTAAGTCAGATACCTTTAAAGTTCTTATAGATTTTCTCAGGACCATACAGATTGAGTACTCTACTCATGTTGCATTGATCAGAAGTGATCATGGTACAGAGTTTGAGTCTCTTCTTATGCATGAGTTCTGTGAGAAGGAAGGTATCAGACATTATTTCTCAGCTAACTCCCGAACAAAATGGGGTAGCTGAAAGGAAAAATAGGACCCTAATTGAAGTTGCAGGTACATTACTTGCAGATGCTTACATGCCCCTATCCTTTTGGGCAGAGGCTGTAAGCACAGCAAATTATGTCCTGAATAGAAGTTTAATACATAAACTAAAGAATGGGACTTCCTATGAATTACTTAAAGGGAAGAAACCTAAAATCACCTACTTTAAAGTATTTGGTTGTATTTGCTATATACATAATAATAATAAGAAATACATTAGAAAGTTTGAAGCTAAGGCTGAAGAGGGAATTTTTCTAGGATATTCCCAAGTAAGCAAAACTTATAGGGTATTTAACAAATCCTCCTTGAAAATTGAAAAATCTATTCATGTTACCTTTGATGAACCTAACATGTCTTATAAGAAGAAAGAGATTTCTACCAGTAATAATTTGCAAGTACCTCACTTGTGTGAGAATTTGGATGGACCTAACCTCACCGAATAGGTTCCAACACATCCTTCTCCACAGGTTGATGAAGACAGTGAAGAAGAACAGCTGGAAGAAATTCAACCTCATTTGCCAACAAATTTAATTCCACAAGGGGAATTAATTCAAAATGTTTTTGCTGAACCAACTCCACCCACTGATCTTGTCACACTAAGGGATCACCCTTGATCCCAAGTGATTGGAGACATAACAGTAGGTGTACAAACAAGGCATCAACTCAACCAAGACTTGATGCATGCCTGTTTTCTCTCTCAAGTTGAGCCTTAATCTATACATGATGCAGAGCAGGATCCCCACTGGACCATTGTTATGCAAGAGGAACTCAATCAATTTGAGAGATGTAGAGTTTGGGATTTGGTTCCAAGTCCCAAAGGCTACCTAGTCATTGGAACCAAATGGGTATATAGAAACAAACTAGATGCCCAAGGTGCAATTATGAGGAACAAGGCTAGGCTTGTTGCTTAAGGATATAGGCAAGAAGATGGCATAGATTATGATCAAACCTTTGCACCAGTTGCAAGGTTAGAGGCCATCAGAATTTTTCTGGCCTATGCTGCCTACAAGAAATTCAAGGTGTATCAGATGGATGTGAAGAGTGCATTTCTGAATGGTGTACTAAAAGAAGAGGTTTATGTTGAACAACCTCCAGGTTTTGTCTCTCCAACTCTTCCCTCTCATGTATTTAAATCGCATAAAGCTCTCTATGGTCTAAAGAAAGCTCCAAGAGCTTGGTATGAGACCTTAGCTAGCTTCTTGTTAGAGCATGGTTTCACTAGAGGCATAATAGATAAAACATTGTTCACTAGACACCATAAAGATAAAATCTTGTTAGTACAAATATATATGGATGACATCCTATTTGGGTCTACTGATCCCAAACTATGCAAGAGGTTCTCTGACCTCAACTCAGAAAACACCTATGACTACTAATGTTGTAATAGATTCTGGTCCACATGGGAAACCTGTTGACCAAAAGTTATATATGGGCATTGTTGGATCCCTATTATATCTTACAGCTAGCAGACCTGATATCATGTTTGTCATATGCCTTTGTGCTAGGTTCCAAGTGAACCCTAAAGAATCTCACCTTACTTTCTTAAAAAGAATTTTGAGATATATAAAAAGTTGTCCTAGTCTAGGCCTATGGTATCCTACTGAGTCAAAATTTGAGTTAACTGGATACTCAGATGCTGACTATGCTGGATGCAGGGTAGACAGAAAAAATACCTCAGGAACTTGGCAGTTCCTTGGTATGAGACTAGTGTCTTGGTTCTGCAAGAAACAAACATCTGTGTCCACATCAACTGCTGAAGCAGAGTACATTGCAGCTGGCAGTTGCTGTTCACAGATATTATGGATTCAGAATCAACTCCTGGACTATGGGTTCAACTTAAATAATTCAACTCTCTTTTGTGATAACACAAGTGCTATATCCATAGCACAGAATCCAGTCCATCACAGTAGGACTAAGCATATAGACATTAGACATCATTTCATTAGAGAGTGTGTAGACAAAAATAAAATCAAACTTGTCTATATCTCCACTGATTTACAAAGAGCTGATATTTTCACCAAACCCTTGGATGAAAGGAATCACTTGTTCTTTATAAATCAGCTGGGCATGATCAATGGAGAAGCTTTGATCTAACTTCTGTCTAAACTTGACGAATTTGCAAAGTTTATCGAACGGAGTTCGACGAACTAGGGAAAGTTCTTGAGATATCCGTCGAATGGAGATCGACGAACTCTCTGTGTGTGAAGTTGTTTTCGTCGAACGGAGATCGACGAATCTGCTTCAAAAGGCTTTCATCGAATGGAGCTCGATGAAATATCTTCAAATCTTCTGACTGAGCTCGACGAATTGTTTAACCCCAAATTATTTCGTCGACCTCAGATCAAAGATCTTTTTATTTTTCGTGGAACGGAGTTTGTCGATTTATATTCTATAAAACCTTATATCTAGGTTTTCTTCGACCTCCGTCCCGCGCTTTCAGTTCCTTTGCACTTGATCGTCGTTTTTCTCTTGCAGGTACTCTAATGGCGATTCCAGCAGGAACTCTGGCGGAAATGAAATTTGATATTGGATTCGATGTGGATTTTGATTCTTTCCAACATTCCGACCCCATCTTCCTGGGAATACTGCAACTACTTGAAGACCAGCAACTGAAAACTCTACTGTCGACTAGAATCAAGATATATGCCACAGAAATCCAGGAATGGGTGTACACCTCTGCCACAACAGATGACTATACCTTGACCGGCACTATATCCGGTAATGTTGTTTCCCTAATACCCGCCGTCCTCACTGAAATTTTTGGATTAAACAATGGTGAAGAGGATTTAGAAATGGATACTGAAGGATATGATGAGATGTTAAGTTTGATGGGTTATTCTGGACAAACCCCTTATAAGTTGCTGAAGAAACATCTTTCTACTGAATTTAAATTCTTAGCAGATATAGTGGTAAAAGTGATGCTAGGCAAGCACACAACCCATGACTACATAACCAGGAACCAATTCCTGGTCATATGTGCAGTGGTTAATCAGAAGAAGGTAAACTGGGCTCAGATCCTGTTTGATCTGATAAAGAAAAAGAATAATAAAAAGGAAGTCTGCTTTGGAAGAATCTTATGGATATTCCTCAAAGAAAAGGCTGCTGAATCCCTGGTCTCCTAGACCATATTCATCAATGCCAATAAGAGGCTCACCTGTGCCCTCTTTGGCAAGTAGGAGAGGACCATCCCAAAGCCCTCCAAGGCTTTCTCTTCCACCAGGGCTTCTAAAAGTACAAGGGCTGACCCAGCCACGTCCCACCCTACTGAAGAGATTTCCCCTACACCTCCATCACTTCCAGAAATTCAAACACAACCTCAATTCCCCTCCTCTGTCCACATAGTAGTTCACACTCCATCTCCACCAGTCATCCCACCTCAACTTCAGATGATACTTCAACAACAACCCCAATAACTTGCTCATATCCCTACTCCAGCTACATCTCCTGCCACTTCTCCACCAATAGATCTTACTGACATCCCCTCTTCCCCTATTCAGGATTATCATCAACCCTCCCCTTCTCAATCACCTCAACCAACACCACCTTCATCTCCCTTACCACACCATCTAGCCACCATCCCAACATTCAATCTACTCTCCTCCCTTCTTACACCTCCTCCTCCATAAGATGTCCGCATACAAGATGTTATCCCTCCTACTCCACCATCAACTTCCATTCCTCCATATGTTTCCCCTCAAACACCTTCCATTCCACCTTCTGCAAATCTACCCTTGGAACCCTCCACCATTTCATCTCTTTTTGCACTACTTACTCCTCTTCTTAAAAATCTTATAGCAGAGGCCATTACACCTCTTTTTTCTTCTATTTCCTCCTTAGCTGCCCAAATCACTGCCCTCTCTGCTACCCCCTCTTCAGAAAAGGGCCTGGCTTCAGTTTCCACTGAAACTAGGCAGGGGAGATACTTGATGAAGAAGCAGCAGCAGTAGTATCCCCAACAGCAGTAGCAGCAGCAATAGCAGAATTAGCTTCAGAAACAGCAGTAGTAGCATCAGAAGAAGCAGCAGCAGATGTTGATTTAGATTTATCTGATTTTATTGATTCCATTGATACTGACATGGATGTGGATGAGACTGCCACAGAAGGATAAAATACTATTGGTGATACAAGAGGAAAATAAATCAGTTGCTGAAAGCACTGAAGTATACAGTTCTCCAGCTCCAGTCCCAGCTTCTCCTCCAGTTTCTACTCAGGCTGAAAAGCTAATTGACAAAGCAGTACTAAAGGCCATTGATGCCTTATATGATGCTCCTCCAGATTCTGATGATGATGAGGAGGAGGAGGACTCAGATGAGGAACCCAAGAAAAATAAAATATCTAAGAAGAGGAAGGCTCCTCCACCTCCTGCTCCAAAGCCCAACCCAGCAAATGACACCCCTTATTATATACTCCAAAAGATCACTCCCTACAAGGGCATGCCAGCTTGGATGTGGCTATCCAAGAATTAACAAAAAGAGAGAAAGAAGGGAAGAAGATATTCAACTCCTCCTACTCAAAGATATAGAAAGGATCCTCCTCCACCTCCTCCTCCAGCTGCTGGTGCTTCAGGCTCAACATCTCAAAGGTCTACCCAGTTTCAAACATACCAAAGACATCAAGGTAGATCTTCATCTTCAGGAAGCATCCAGTAGAGACACTATTCTTCAAGTAAGCAACATTAACAACAATAGCAGCAACATCAACAACAAAAACAGCAACAACTCCCTGAACATCAAAAGGCTGAAAGCCCCAAAAGACCTGCTTCCCCACCTGTACCATTTGAAGATCCTAAAACAGCTACAACAGCAAGGATGGCCAGGTTCCAGGAACTGGTTGGCCTTTCCATGATCAACAAAGCCGGAGCTGAAGGGAAGGATCCATCTGAATATACAACAATGTCTAAATATAGAAAGGAAGAGCTCAACAAGTTTGCTAAGGCTAATAAATTTTTCAATGTTGATGACTATATGAAATTGCATCTAGAAGAAGTAGTTCCCAGGGCTACATCTCTAAAAATCATAGGGGCTGCTGACATGACTATTACAAAGGTGCAAGTTGCAGATCCCAACAGGGAAATTATATTCACTCAGTCTGGAGAGAAAGGCAAAGAGGAGAAACACAAGGAGAAAAAGCAAAAGAAATGATACTTGAACTATCTTTTATATTTCTGAGTTAGTTTGAAAACTGTTTTTTATATTTCCTGATACAAAGCTTATTGTATATATATCTGCTGCATATACTAATTTTGCCTGCCAGATATATGTTTCCTTGCTTTGTAAATTTTTTGTTTCATTATGAGTCTGTAATTAGTGACCTCACCCAAATAGGGGTAGATTGTTGGATCCCTAGTTGGATTTGGGCTAGGTTCACTAAGTTAGGATCATCTGACCCATCATGTATGTCCCAGAGTCTAGGCCAAGTCCTTAAAGACAATACTGTATGGACCAACCATCAACAGATTACAAAAAGACTCAAGACTTAGAGATTTCAAAGACTTAGGAAAATGAGTTCGACGTTCGTCGAACTCAGGTCGATGATAGTCGTGCTCAGCTCGACGAACTCAGAGACAATACTCTGAGCTGAGCTCGACGAACTTGGTACTCAGGTCGACGACTTATGGACACTACTTCAACATCTTATTCCAGAGACAAGTAAATGTTTTAAGTCGAGGATCATACTTTAGTCGACGATTTCACCTTCTTAGCTCGACGAACTTAGACCATATTCTTGGCAAGGTTTATCCGTTACAGTTAGAAGTTCTCAGCTCGATGAAATCAGTTCTCAGATTATCAGCTCAACAAACTTCATGTACAGAATTGGCAAGGTTCTGGAGAAAGTAGTTGTCTGTTCTTAGGTCGACGATCTTGTATCTCAGCTCGACAGACAGCTATTATCAGATCAACGAACATAACTTCTCAGCTCGACGAACTGTGGACTCAGCTCGACGAATTCTGTTCTCTGTTCGACGATTCCAGACTTAGTTATTTTCTTCCATCTGTCCTTATTCTATTGCAATAATTCCTTAGTAATTAATGCTAAAATATTCTCTAAATATTACCGTTAGACGGAGCATTGATTATGGTCTTCTTCAGGATTATTGTTTGTCGTTTTTCAATGGGACAGTTGGGGAAATCATTCATTGTAAAATATTCTCCAGGCCGTCAGTAGTGAATGCAGAGAAGAATTCAAATTTCAAAAGGATTTTCATATGGAAAATATAAAAAGGGATTTTTCTTTTCTCTTTTAGAAGATACACATAGAAGACATAGACATACACAGTACAACAGTCAGAAAGATACAGAAAATAAGCATCCTCTTTCTCGACAGTACACAGAGAAACAACACTAGACTAGAAACATCAAAGCAATCTGCAGAAGAAGAAGAACAACTAATCAAAATCAAGAGACTTCTTCTATCTTCTTCCAGGATTATTCAAAGGACAACAACTACAATATCTATCAAGAAGTTCTTGGAACTCATCTAGTCAAACCAATAGTTTGAAGGCCTATCACCCTGCAGCAAAGCTCCAACTTCCTGAATCATTCTACTTCTCAGGGGGAGCCTTTGCTAACATCAAGATACACTTAAGTCTTCTCAGAGTGTATTTGAGAAAGAGAAGACAAAATCAATCTCTCATCCCCCACTGTATAAAGGGTTCTTAACTCCCTTCAAAAGTTATTACTGGTTGCAAGTCACCTGACCAAAAGACTTGAGGTTTGGTTTTTGATCACCTGATCAAAAGCTCATTGGTGTCAGGCACCTGATCAAAAATCTGAGTGGATTCCTACCAGGGTGGTAGAATAGTGGATGTACCCAGGTTGGTGAATCACTATAAAATTCTTGTGTCGTCTGGTTGCACCTTTTTCTTTTATTCTTGATATGGTTGTGATCTCTAGGTTGCTGTGTTTGTGTTTTTTTATGTGCTTGATTATTTTTATCTTAATTATGTCTTTCATTTACAGCAAAAGTTTTAAGTTTTCAAATAATCTATTCCCCCCTAGAGTATTTCAGATCTAACCCCCACTTTCATCGTGGTCGTTCATTCTCTCCAAACAGGATCTAACGATCCAGGTTCCCCCTACTGCTTTAAGGCCGGGATATAAGAGATCAACTCTCATTTAACTTTGGCTATCCTCTTTCTAAAAGAGTAGAGAGAAGGGAGAGCAAGGAGGAGGAGGAGAAAGGGATCCGGCCGCTATTGGAGCTTTTGAGTTCCGAATCGAGATCCGAGGCCAGATTTGTGGAGGCAAGGCCGCTGCGGTGCTTTCCAACTTGCTAGATTTCCATGGCTCCAAAGAGGTCGTCAAGGGTAACATTCTTCCTTCTTGGATATGTGAAGTCCTTCTTTTTGGCATGTGCATGGATTTCCCCCACTAGAGGGTGGATTGCGAAGGGATTTCCCTTGGGTTGATTCTTGGAATCCCTAATAGTCTTGCATATAGATCTTGAAATGTGTAATACAGAATAGGCATGCTATGTGAAGCCCATTTGGACATGTTGGTCTGGATTGGTGATGTTTCATTTGCACATCGGAGAAGTCTCTGCGGTTAAACGTGTAGTTTGTGGAGTCGATGGGTTGGACCTGTGAAGGGCAGTAGTAGGAAGTACTGGAGTGGTAGTCTAGTAAAATACCCTTGTGAGGCTTGTGTTGTGTGCTATGGAAAGACCAGTTTTCTGGCACTGCAGGATGCTGCAGGGTTTGGGCGGAGTTGGGTGTAACGCCGCAAAAATTGTGTGCGAGTCGGACGCGAAAAAGGGTTTTTGGTGCCTGTATAGGGGTACACGGCCTAGGACACGGGCGTGTCCAAGGCCGTGTCTGGCTGGTGATTTTTGGCTGTTTTCAACCCGAGAAGGACACGGCCAGGAACACGGCCGGATGACACGGGCGTGTCCTCCGACACGGGCGTGTGCCAACCCGTGTCCTTACCCGTGTGCAGTTGGGTCGTGTCCGTTGCCGTGGCGGTTATGCGTGACACGCCCCCGAACACGGGCGTGTCAGGTGAGACACGGGCGTGTCATGGCCCGTGTGCGTCTCTCAGTTCGACGATCGTGCCTGGATCGAGGAACACGGCCTTGGACACGGCCATGTGCCAAGCCGTGTTCGGCCCAGGTCTGGAGAATTTTGTGCAGATCTGAGCCGTTCGTTTTCTTTAATTAAGATCCGACGGCCCAGATGAGATCCTGCTCTGTTAAGGCCGGGAATAGGGGGTTAATTCCTCATTTTCTCTCCAAAGCTTTCTCCTTCCAAAGTGAGAGAGGAGGAAGAAGAAGGAGGTTTCCGGCCGCCGGCGGAGCATCGGAGCACCGTTTTTAAATCGGAGACCTGATCCGTGGAGGGAAGGTCGTTGCGAAGAGTTCTGTCCACGTAGTTTTTCCATGGCGCCAAAACGGACTACAAGGGTAACGATTCTCAACTTGAGCGTTTGAAGCTCTTTCTTTCTGCATAGGGAATCCAGCTCCCGTGAGTGTGCGGTGAGTGCGTGGTGTTCCTTGGGGTTGATGTGAATAGTCCCCCTTGTGTTGCATATAGAGCCCGGAATTGTAAGTACGGGCATAGGCATTGTGTGTGAAGCCTACCCGGACGTGTTTTGTCTGGATCGGTGATGTTGCATTTGTTATGTTTTGCCGGAGAAAACTTCGTGCTTTGGGTTTTTCGGGTTTCTACGCGATAGATTGCAGCAGGGATCCTTGGAGGTTAGCTTCAAGGCACACCCAGAAAATTGTGCGGAAACGTGTTCTGCTAACTTGGCGGTCTGGGAACCGGCCTTGATCATAACTGGGTTATGAGATTGTTTTGGAAAATTTGGGATCCGAGAGAAGCTTGGCCCGCGCGTAGGACTTAAATTGTATATGCGGCGTAAGCAACGGGCAAGTGGAATTGGACCTAGGCTATGTGGTACGGTGCGAGAAATCTGAAGACGGGCACTGGCCGTAGGCATAGTCGGAGCCTTAGACGGTGGTCAGATAGGCTAAATGCTCACTTGGTTGCCATCTTTGGGATGGTGGTGAAGCCACGGTATTGACCGGATTCACTGTTAATGTGCCCTAAGTGCACGGGGTGTTTGGCCGTGCGAGCCTACACCTGTGGCGAAATATAATTGCGCTATATTATTTTATTGGACTAATGCTATGCAGGGAAAGAGCACCGCCGTCCCGAGTAAGGGGCGGGGTCGTTATAATTTGGTCGGCTTTTAGCTGACCGTTGCCTTGTTTGCCACCGTGCGGTGGTATGTGCTTGCAGGTGCTGCGGAGCCGAGCGCCAAATAGCGGGTTGGAGCCCATGTTGCTGTGCTGGCCCTAGAAGGCCGTAGAATAGTTGTTTTTACATTTATGATGTGTGGCCGGCCTGCGAGCCGATGTTTGTAATACATGTTATATTAAGTGAAAAATTGTAAGGCCATAAGGCCATGTACCCGTTTCAGTGTATTTGGGGTTTCATTCCTGTAGTTGTAGCTGTGGACATTCATATTTGATGGATTTAAGTTTGGGTTCTTTCAACTTTAAATACTTCCGCTAGAATGCTCTGTGTAGGACGAGTAGTCTTAATTGGATGGTTTGATTATTGATTTGGTAATCCTTCCGACTGTCTGTGGTATATGGCGTCGGGTTCCAGCTGGACCTTCTGTTATATGCCATGCGACAGATGGGGGTGTTACAATTTGGTATCTGAGCTCTGGTTACGGTCAGGTTTATATGAATTCGTGGGCGAATTCTTTTAAGGGGTGGTGAGCACATGTATGCGTCATCGTTATAACATTAAAAAGAACCCATGAATGTCCACTTAGGAATGAAAAATACTCGTGGTTGAGGAACCTGCGCGTTCCTATAATTACTTTTTGTAATTTTGTTTGGTCACTTATTGGTGTTTTGTACGACTATAGGTGACCGGGAGTGGCGCAGAGCCGACAAAACATCTGGTTTCTGAGGATTATAGTGCACCATGTGGCGCGCTTGAGACCCCTCTTTCATTTGAAACTATAAGAAGGATCGTTGAAGTGGTGCTCGTTATGACTAGTGCACGGCAGGGAAGCAATGCGCAACCTTTTGTCCCCGAGATGACTTCAATGCCAGGTGGTGTGTTGGATCAAATGACATTTAGAAGGCCATCAGGTCAGCCGGGGAATATATTCTTGGTGCAGGGTACGCACTCAGTTGATGAGTATTTGCAGGCGTTTCTTTTGATAAGCCGCTACCCAAGCTTTGAGTTGGAGAACGAAAGGTCTATAGTTGATAGATTCTATAGTGGTCTGCGTGACGAACTGCGAATGCTTCCTCTAGGACCAAAACTAATGGGATTTCGAGCCTTGGTAGAGTCAGCCAGATCTTTGGAAGTGGAAATGGGAAAAATTCACCAGATACCTGTGAGTAGGGTATCGAACTCTGCAAGTCCTATGAGGAGTGCATCTCGCAGAACGCTGAAGAAGAAGGTTAGATCATCGACTAGCAAGCCTACTTACAACTGTCATACTTGTGGCAAGAAAGGGAACTTTGCCCGAGAATGTTGGGATGGTGCTCAGAAGATTAAGGAAGCTATGTCAGGAGCAGGTGAGGACTCTAGTACTAAGAAACCACAGCTCAAAGGGCCAAGTTCAAAGTCCGATGTCCGCAGTGGGAACAAGAAGTTGAATACTTCGAACTTAACCCTTCGTCTGGTCCGTTGGGGGCAACCGCAAGTCGAGTCCCAGGAGCTTGCTATATCTACGGAAGAGTGGGGCATTTTGCCCGTAGCTGTTGGAATGGACGCTTTATGTCCGAGAGGAAGTCTGAAGTGTACAGGCTGGGTCTGCAAGAGACCAGAAAGCAGGCAGACGTGGTGATAGGTATGAGTTAAATTGCAGTAGTTTAACTTTCATAGTTGTTACCTCTTTTGTTTGTTAGCTTTCTTGTGTAGGTGCTAGGCTTTGTGTTGAGTTTTGAGTTTCCGGCGAGAGCCCTATTTGATACGGGACCATCACATTCCTTCTTGTCCGAAAAATTTATATCGCGCATAGGAGTTCCGTTCTCGATGGCAGAAAACAAGTTGGATGTGTTGTTGCCTAATGGGTGCTCAATGCGCGCAGATAGAATCTGTTGCGTTTAGGTATGGATTGTGAGTCAAAAGTTTGATTTGCAAGCGTTGTTTCTACCACTAGGAGAGTTCAACGTGATCTTTAGTATGGTCATGCTCTCGGAGCAGCAGGCATACGTTGATCGAAGTTGCTAGTGGGTATGTTGAGAGCTAGTCATGAGGCGACTTTCGCGGGCATGAAGGGGTCGGGTAAGTTTTTGATGTCAGCCCTTCAGGTGTTCAAGGCAGTTCGGTCTGGGGCAGAACTATATGTCACTCTAGTGCAGACTTCGATGCCTAAGCCTAGTTTGGACAGCATTCCGGTCGTATTTGAGTAACTTGGTGTGTTTGCAGATGATCTCCCAGTAGCCCCTCCTCAACGGGAGATTGATTTTACCATTGAGCTGGTACCGGGCGCCAAACCGGTGTCACGCTCTGCATATCGGATAGCGCCAAGAGAGAGATGGAGGAGTTGAAGGTGCAACTGCAAGAGTTGCTAGAGCAAGGTTATGTGCGTCCAAGTTCGTCGCCTTGAAGCGCACCAGTTCTCTTTGTCAAGAAGAAAGGTGAGAGCTTGCGGCTTTGTATTGACTACCGGGAATTGAACAAGCTTACGGAGAAGAACAAATATCCAATCCCGAGGATTGACGATCTGTTTGATCAGTTGATTGGATCAACTGTATATTCGAAGTTATATTTGAAGTCCGGTTACTATCAGTTGAGGATAAGGGAGAGCAACATCCCAAAGACAGCATTCAGTACGCGGTTTAGGCATTACGAGTTCACGGTCATGCCGTTTGGGTTGACGAATGCACCATCCGTGTTTATGGATCTGATGAATAGGACGTTCAGAGAATACCTGGATCAGTTCGTGATAGTATTTATCGATGATATCCTGGTGTATTCGCGGTGCGAGGAGGATCACTACAAGCATTTACACATGGTGATGGAGACATTGAGGAAAAGTCAGTTGTATGCAAAGTTCTCCAAGTGTGAATTCTGGTTATCCTTGATAGCATTCCTTGGTCATGTTGTCAGCGGAGAAGGAATAGCTGTGGATCCGGCGAAGATAGTGGCGATACGGGAGTGGCCTACTTTGACTACGGTGGCAGAGGTCCGGAGTTTTCTGGGGCTTGCTGGCTACTACAGGCGCTTCGTAGAGAACTTCTCGCGGATAGCACTACCACTCACGACATTGACAAGAAATGATCAGAAGTTTGTGTGGTCTCCGGAGTGCGAACAGGCTTTTGAAGAGTTGAAGAGGCAGTTAACCACGGCGCCTATTTTATGTTCGCCAAGTGGAACCGAAGGGTTCGAGATTTATAGTGATGCTTCGGGCAGTGGTTTAGGCTGTGTCCTGCTACAGCATGGGAGAGTGATAACTTATGGTTCTCGACAACTGAAGGTTCACGAGAGGAATTATCCGGTACACGACTTAGAGTTAGCGGCCGTGATATTTGCTCTAAAGCTTTGGAGGCACTATCTGTACGGTGTGAAGGTCGATATTTACACCGATCTTAAGAGTTTGATGTACCTGTTGGACCAAAAGGATCTGAACATGAGGCAGCGGAGGTGGATGGAGTTCTTAGGGGACTCCACCTTCAAGATACACTATGTGCCTGGGAAGGGAAATGTAGTGGCAGACGCGTTGAGTCATAAGATTCCCGCACAAGCCAACTGGTTATCAGTACATGATGAGAGATTGGTCCAAGAGTTGGAGGCATTGGAGATATCTTGTGTCGATAAGCAATCTAGTGCCGAGGCAAAACTGTTTTGGACAGAGGTGCAGTGTGACCTAGCGGATAGAGTTCGGCGGGCTTTGGTTCAGGATAGCAGCATGAAGCAGATCTTGGATGAATCTTTGGATGGGTCAAATTCCCAGTTTGTGGTTGAAGACGGGTTGCTAAGGAAGGACGGTCGTCTATGCGTTCCTAGTGCGGATAATCTTCGGGAGGAGTTGATGTATGAGGCTCATCATACCAAGTACTCAATCCACCCGGGAAGCACGAAGATGTATAGAGACATGAAGAAATTATTCTGGTGGCCGAGTTTGAAGAAGGATGTAACGCTCTATGTAGGCAAGTGTCGTACTTGCGCATTGGTTGAAGGTGGAATGCCAGAAGCCCGGAGGTTCCTTGAAGCCCTTATCTATCCCCGAATGTAAATTTGACGACATATCTATGGATTTTGTGCATGACTTGCCGAAGTCGCAGAAGGGAAACGATGCCATTTGGGTGGTCGTAGATAGGTTGACAAAGGTGTCGCACTTTATCCCAGTCAGAAAGGAAGATCCGGTGGAAAAGTTAGCCAAACTCTACATGGATAACATTGTACGATTGCATGGTGTGCCTCGCAGTATTGTTAGTGATCGTGATGGACGCTTCACGTCGAATGACTGGAAGTTGGTGCATGGTCTGTTGAGTACTAAGCTAAAGTTCAGCACAGCCTTTCACCCACAGACAGATGGCCAAACCGAGAGAGTCAACAGGACTATGGAGGACATGCTTCGCATGTGCGTTCTAGATTTCGGGAAGAATTGGGAGGATCACTTGTACATGGTGGAGTTTGCATACAACAATAGCTTTCAGGCAAGTATTGGAATGGCGCCTTTCGAAGCCTTGTACGGGAGGAAGTGTCGTACGCCGTTGTCTTGGTTGGAGGCAGGCGAATCGAAGTTGTATAAACGTCAAGTGGTGGAAGACGCCACTTCAATGATACGGACAATTCAGGAAAGGCTGAAGATTGCTCAGGATAGACAGTCAAAGTATTACAATGCCAAACATAGAAATGTGGAGTTCAACGTTGGCGACATGGTATATATAAAAATCAAGCCGTTCAAGGGTGTATCGCGGGTTCGACGCTTGAAGAAGCTGAGTCTGAGATACCTTGGACCATTTGAAATCCTGGAGCGTGTTGGCGAGGCGGCGTATAGGTTGAAGCTGTCGACGGAGTTGAGTGGGCTGCATGACGTGTTCCACGTGTCGGTGTTGCGTAAGGCAGTGCAATAGCCTTCGTAGATCATTGCGGACAATCAAGTACCAATTGATTATGAGTTGACCACAAGGGTCAAGCTAGTACGAATTGAAGATGTTGCAGTCAAACGACTCCGCAACAAGGACGTCCAAATGGTTAAAGTCCGTTGGAATAATTGCGGACGTGAGGAGCTTTCTTGGGAGAGAGAGCAAGCTATGTTGGAGGAATACCCCGAGTTGTTCCACTCAGGTATCAGTTAGATTTTGTGTACCTTTGTTTAATTTCGGGACAAAATTCCTTAAGTGGGCGAAATTTGTAACGCCCCAAAAATTGTGTGCGAGTCAGTCGCGAAAAAGGGCTTTTGGTGTCTGTATAGGGGTACACGGCCTAGGACACGGGCGTGTCCAAGGCCGTGTCTGGCTGGTGATTTTTGGCCATTTTCAACCCGAGAAGGACACGGCCAGGAACACGGCCGGATGACACGGGCGTATCCTCTGACACGGGCGTGTGCCAACCCGTATCCCTACCCATGTGCAGTTGGGTCGTGTCCGTTGCCGTGGCGGTTATGCGTGACATGCCCCAGAACACGGGCGTGTCGAGGAACCCGACACGGGCGTGTGAGGGGAGACACGGGCGTGTCATGGCCCGTGTGCGTCTCTCAGTTCGACGATCGTGCCTGGATCGAGGCACACGGCCTTGGACACGGCCGTGTGCCAAGCCGTGTTCGACCCAGGTCTGGAGATTTTTGTGCAGATCTGAGCCGTTCGTTTTCTTTAATTAAGATCCGACGGCCCAGATGATATCCTGCTCTGTTAAGGCCGGGAATAGGGGGTTAATTCCTCATTTTCTATCCAAAGCTTTCTCCTTCCAAAGTGAGAGAGAAGAGGAAGAAGAAGGAGGTTTCCGGCCGCCGGCGGAGCATCGGAGCACCATTTCTAAATCGGAGAGCGGATCCGTGGAGGGAAGGTCGTTGCGAAGAGTTCTGTCCGCGTAGTTTTTCCATGGCGCCAAAACGGACTACAAGGGTAACGATTCTCAACTTGAGCGTTTGAAGCTCTTTCTTTCTGCATAGGAAATCCCGCTCCCGCGAGTGTGCGGTGAGTGTGTGGTGTTCCTTGGGGTTGATGTGAATAGTCCCCCTTGTGTTGCATATAGAGCCCGGAATCGTAAGTACGGGCATAGGCATTGTGTGTGAAGCCTACCCGGACGTGTTTTGTCTGGATCGGTGATGTTGCATTTGTTATGTTTTGCCGGAGAAAACTTCGTGCTTTGGGTTTTTCGGGTTTCTACGCGATAGATTGCAGCAGGGATCCTTGGAGGTTAGCTTCAAGGCGCACCCGGAAAATTGAGCGGAAACGTGTTCTGCTAACTTGGCGGTCTGGGAACCGCCCTTGATCATAACTAGGTTATGAGATTGTTTTGGAAAATTTGGGATCCGAGAGAATCTTGGCCCGCGCGTAGGACTTAAATTGTATATGCAGCGTGAGCAACGGGCAAGTGGAATTGGACCTAGGATATGTGGTACGGTGCGAGAAATCTGAAGACAGGCATTGGCCGTAGGCATAGTCGGAACCTTAGACGGTGGTCAGATAGGCTAAATGCTCACTTGGTTGCCATCTTTGGGATGGTGGTGAAGCCACGGTAATGACCGAATTCACTATTAATGTGCCCTGAGTGCACGGGGTGTTTGGCCGTGCGAGCCTACACCTGTGGTGAAATATAATTGCGATATATTATTTTATTAGACTAATGCTATGCAGGGAAAGAGCACCGCCGTCCCGAGTAAGGGGCGGGGTCGTTATAATTTGGTCGTCTTTTAGCTGACCGTTGCCTTGTTTTCCACCGTGCGGTGGTATGTGCTTGCAGGTGCTGCGGAGCCAAGCGCCAAATAGCGGGCTGGAGCCCATGTTGCTGTGCTGGCCCTAGAAGGCCGTAGAATAGTTGTTTTTACATTTATCATGTGTGGTCGGCCTGCGAGCCGATGTTTGTAAGACATGTTATATTAAGTGAACATTTGTAAGGCCATAAGGCCATTTACCCATTTCAGTGTATTTGGGGTTTCATTCCTGTAGTTGTAGTCGTGGACATTCATATTTGATGGATTTAAGTTTGGGTTCTTTCAACTTTAAATACTTCCGCTAGAATGCTCTGTGTAGGACGAGTAGTCTTAATTGGATGGTTTGATTATTGATTTGGTAATCCTTCCGACTATCTGTGGTATATGGCGTCGGGTTCCAGCTGGACCTTCTATTATATGCCATGCGACAGATGGGGGTGTTACATTGGGTGCAGAAAGAGAGTTTCTGCTGAACCCGCAAAGCGATCGCGAAGGACGCTAGCATGTACTCCATTTTTTTATTATGAAGCCAGTCCTTGGTGGACATTATGGCTATTATGAAGCCAGTCCTTGGTGGACATTGTGGTTATTGTGAAGCAAGTCCTTGGTGGACATTGTGGCTATTGTGAAGCCAGTCCTTGGTGGACAGTATGGCTATTGTAAGCTGTATGCTCTTTAAAAGCTTCGTGTCGAATAGGAAAGGAGAAACTGACCCGTGCCTTAGATTTGGCCTCTGATTACGTTGGTATTCATGATAGCAAGGCAACTTGAGCAACAGGGGGTGGCTGATCCGTACCTGCGTTATGTCCGTCTGACTTGGAGACCTGAAAGTGTGGTCTGTTGGAGCGCATAATGAGAGTCTTAGGCCTCCATGTCGTTAAGACTAAATGCTCAATACCGTTGGGTTTTGGACCTTGAACGGTGGTGTTGGCTATGGTTTTCCGGCGCACCAAGAATGTGCCCTGAGTGCATGGATCGTCGGGCCGCGTGGCTGATGGTTGTGATGTATTGTTTGTGCGTGAAAGAAAAATGTGTGATATATCTGCCTATGAATTACTATGCATGTAGGGAAGAAATACCACTGCCCCGGGAAAGGGTTAGAGTCGTTATAAATTGGTCAGCGGAATGTTGACCATTGTCTTGTTTGTCGCCGCTTGGTGGGCTATCCATGTGCAGGTGCTGGAGAGCCGAGCGGGAAATATAATGGCTGAAGTCTCTGCTGCTGTTGCTGCTGCTGCTAGCCCTTGAAGGCTAAGAAAAGTCTTTTTGTGTTGTGTTCATGTGTGGCCGGCCTGCGCGGCGATGTATGGAATCCACACTTGTAAAGAGGAACTGTAAGGACTTAAGGCCAAACGTTAATGTCTTTGTTGTACATTCCTATATAAATGTGTTTGTTTATATTAATGGACATTCCTGGTTTGAGTTCAGTATTATTGTTAAAAGCTTCCGCTAGAATGCTCTGTGTTAGGATGTGATTATGAATTGGTATTAACCTGTAACCTCGTCGCCCGTTTTGTGGCATATGGTGTGGGGCTCCGGCCGGACCTTCTATTATATGCTATATGAACGGATGGAGTCATTACATGAGGTATGTGGAACCTTTTAAGTTTGTTGAGTGTATTGGTGTATCCGCTTATAGGATGAATTTGCCCGCAAATTTTCCTAGTGAGCACGACGTGTTTCACGTGAGCCAGTTGCTGAAATGTGTGCTCAGTGACCGATGGATTCTTAATGTTGTGCCCCATTTGGAGCCTAATCATTCCTATGTTAAGATTCCTATCCGCATTCTGGATACTCAAGATCGAGTGTTGTGGAGGAAAACCATACCAATGGTTAAAATTTTGTGGCGAAACCAAGACGTGGAAAGCGTCACTTTGGAGTTGGAGGAAGCTATGAGGGAGGCTCATCCTCTTTGGTTCTCCTAGTTGATTGGTATGTAATATTTTCAATAACCCTTGGTTATTTCTTTTTCTTTTGTAATAGAGGTTTTATGCGTAAAGTTTCCGGGCGAAACTTTCTTTTAGGCGGAGTGGCTGTAACACCCCCAATTATTCGATATTTGGTTTAATTCGTTATTTGGCGTGTTTATGACGTCAGGGAATTACATTGATGCATTTTCGGCATATGTCGTTGTTAGAGCGTGGTTTTAGCTCTTATGTTTTTCTGTGTGTGGCTGGGATTAGACTTTTTCGAGATTCCCTAGCGAGCCGGGTCTATTTTGGTGACTCGATGGAGCCTCTTTGGGAATGCTTGTGTTTTGGCTTCGGGAGGTGTTTGCCAAAGTTTGGTTCATCGAATATTAATTTCGACTACGCCGTTGGGTTTGTAGCATCGGTATTTAGCTACGGTGTGATTTTTATAGAAATCCGTGTTTGCGCGAATTTTGGGTCGTTTAGACCATTATTTAATAATAAACAATTATTTAAATACTTATACTTCTAAGTATAAACAGCCTTGTGAATAGACAAACCCTATTCATCGTCTCCTTCTTGAAACCGTCGGCTGTTACGGGAAGAGCGAGAGCGGCGGTCTCTTCTAAGCTTTTGACCACCGATTTTTGGGGTGTTGGTGCTCGAAATCATCTTTGGAGAGTAGATCCGGGTAGATATCACCTAGATCTACGTTTCTACGGTTAGTATTTCCCATTTCGTGAAATTTTGGATGTTATGGATTTCGTTTTGACCCTCTTTCATCCTGAAAAGTTTCAGGAATTGTTGCTTAGGTGGTTTTCGGCCAGATCCGTGAGGAGGAGTGCTGGTGTTGCCATGTTCGGCAAGGTTTAAGGCAAGTGGTGGTTTTCCCCTTGCTTGTTCTCTATCCCTTTTATTTTGATTCTCTCTCTGTACAGAAATTGAGATTTTGCATAGAGTTTGGCCATATAATTTCTGGTCAAGGGCCATCCGTCTAAACAATTGTTAGTCTAGGCAAATTCGTCGAGGGTCGGACTAACTGTTAATCTAGTCCTAGATCTGTCAAATATTTATGATTTGAGTGTTAGTCATGGCCGAGATCATCATCATAGTTGGGAAGAAGAAGAGGAAGGAAATCTGATTCTTGTCATTTTTTACTATTAAGCATTGTCCCTCATGCCCCCTCCTTCTACTAGATAAAATGATCTATGATTGGTGTGAATTTCGGGAAGTAGAAGTCTATATCCTTTCCTGTACAGAAATGGGGTTTTGGGTAGAATATGGCCATCATGACCTTGAACAGTAGAAGATAGGTGAGAAAATTTAGTCGAATGTGGGATTAGTCTGGTTAGAGAAATCTTATCGGGTTTGGCATTTCGCTTAGATCAAATGTGTCTTATATGGCTGATTAGGCTATGTCAGAAATTAATCCTTAATGACAGTAGGTTAATTCGTCGAATTTGAGGCTTAGAGGCGTTGAGTGAGATGAATACACTCAATGCCATCCTGTAAAATTATGCCTGTGTTAAAGCGTTGAGTGAGTGTTATACACTCAATGCAGTGTTGAGTGAAGCTAGTATTTCTGAGTAGTCTGGTCGGCGTCAAGTGTGTTGACTACACTCGACGCAGCGTCGAGTATACTTGACGCCTTCCCGTAAACTTGGGAAATTTCTCCAAGTCGATCTATTTCCTCTAATAACATAGTTTTGCTAAGTTAGAATCTGAAAGTCTATGTTTCAAGGATAGCTAAATCACCTTGAGGGGGGAGGGGGGTGAATAGGTTATTGGTCTCTTTTTAAGTTTTTTGCGTTGTTTCCTTACTAAGTGATCTAGAGTTGTCCTTAGTACCTGCAATATAAAAATAAGAACAAACAACACAGTACATCACACAGTGATTTATAGTGGTTCCCCAATTGGGTACATCCACTTTCTCTCTCACCTATCCAACTATCTTGTTGGACTAAGCACAAACTTCTCCAAACTACTCCTAAGAGCTTACACCTCAGATCCCTTAGGATCTCTAAGTCTCCTCCAAGACTTACTTCTCAGCCACAAAGGCCTACAACTCAGTGGTCAGCAGACCACCTACCTCAGGCTGTTAAGCCTGACACTTAGGCTGGGAGGACAAACCTACCTCAAATCCACAAGGGATCCTACCTCAGAGCTCTGCAGTGCTCCCACACTCAGTGACCCGCAAGCCACCTACGTCAGCCTTATGTCTAAGGCCTATAGTTTAGGATTTTCAGCCCTACCACTTCAGGCATATGGGCTTACTCTCAAAGTGCTGCAGTACTCCTACATCTCAGTACCCAACAGGTACCTACCTCAGTGCCCTTTCAGGCACCTACAGCTCAGCCTCTTCTAAGGCCTACAATTCATTGACACACTTGTCACCTACAGCTCAGTGACTCAACAGTCACCTACCTCAGGCATAAAGGCCCTACACTCAGAGAGCAGCACTCTCCTACCTCAGGCAATTAAGCCCTACAACTCAGATCCACACTTGGATCCTACAAGATGAAGGTGGGTTGGTGGTAATTTTAACACAAGGGATGTTTCTTTGCGTCAAGCTTCTTGACTAAGATAAACTCAGCCTAACAATGACTACAGAAATTTAATTCCTGAGTCTACCTTCACTGAACTAAGAAGTACTTATTCCTAACTACTTCCAGAGTAACAAGTATTTACTTGAGCTGGAAGTGACATGCAGAGCAATGTTCTGCCTCTTTCTGAACTGGGCCTAAAGCTCAGTCCTAACTACTACTTCACAGCACCAGGGATTTTTCCTACTGGTCAGTGAAGTTACTGCAGCTAATTGCTACTACCTGAGCTAAGAAAATCTTAGCTCTAGCTTTGTAGACTAGGATAGCCCTGCCTCTTCTTCCTTTCCTGGGCTGAGGTGATTCAGCCTTGACTATGACTCCTGAGTAAAAGCCCACTGAGTCTTCTTTCAGATCTCTACTTCTTCAAGCCTCTTCTCTTCATAGCTTCCAGATTAAGATCTTCAGGATACTTGTACAGCTGGAACTGTGAAGAACCTGCAGCAAGGGTCGACCCTTGGCTACTTCCTCTTTCCTCATGGTAATGTTCTTGACTTGCTTGCTCGTGCAAATGTAGATTAAACCAGTTATCTTATTGTTGACGATGTTGATATCAAAAACTAACTTGCTCTTGGTCTTCCTAACTTGAGCTTCCTATTCTTCAGCTCCACAACAATGGCAGAGAAGTAGAACTATCTTTTTTTCTTTTCTCTGAAGGCTGTCCTCCTCAGTATGCCTTTTTCCTTTTATTGATTTTGACCCAACGACTCTTGAGCAGTGGGCCCCACACATTTAATTTCCAGCAACAACCTTGAGCAGTGGGCCTCACACATTTAATATCTAGCAGCAACCTTGATTTAACACCAACCGTCGTATAGTAGGTCTGCGACAACATTTGTCGCATACTGTAGCCACCCTGCCTCTAATTTTAAATTTGTTGACTTGATGACATCATCAGCTGTGGACTTAGCCAAAAATCAAACAACATTAGCATAGGCGTTGAGTGAGCAAGCATCACTCAACGCCAAAACACTTAGACAGATTTTGTCTCATGGCGTTGAGTGAGTAACCTTCACTTAACGCCAAACTACTTATAATTGAAATCAGTTTCTAGGCGTTGAGTGATTCAGCTTCACTCAATGCCAACTTGCTTTATTAGCTATCCGCTACTTGGCGTTGAGTGTGCGAGCATTACTCAATGCCAAAAAACTTAGACAAAATTCTGCCTTCACTAGGCGTTGACAGCGTTGAGTGAGCAACCTCCACTGAACGCTTTTTGCCTTAACCATTTTTCTGCTTAACTATCTCAGCGCTTTTTGTTCTCAGCTGAGACAAACACTTGTCTCAGCGGTTGTGCTGAGACCAACACTTGTCTCAGCGGTTGTGCTGAGACAAACTCCTGTCTCAGTGGTTTTGCTGAGACCAACATTTCTCTCAGCATTTTTGCATTGAGCTTCTCAACTGTCTCGACGCTTTTTCCTGAGGCAAAATCTTCCTACTTCTCTGGCGTTGAGAGCGCTGAGTGTGACTTCTTCACTCAATGTTTTTTTTCCTTGGCTAATTTTCTATGTTTGAAAACACTTGCATAACTGTCTCAGAACTTTCTTGTTCTCTACTGAGACAAACACTTGTCTCAGTGGTTATGCTAATACAAACACTTGTCTCAGCGGTTATGCTGAGACAAACACTTGTCTCAGCAGTTATGCTGAGACAAAATCTTCCTCTTAACTCGAGGCATTGACTGACTCAGCTTGCCTTTTACTAAACTGAGTTCGACGAATTGTGAACTGAGCTCGACGAACTCTGAACTCAGTTCGACGAATTCTGAACTGAGCTCGACGAACTCAGAAACTCAAACTGTGATTTTAGCTCGACGAATGATGAGCTCAGCTCGACGAACTCTGAACTTAGTTCGATGAATTTTGAACTAAGTTCGACTAAATTCAACTTACAAACTTTTTGCTGTGATTTTAGCTTGATGAATGGTGAGCTTAGCTCGACGAACTCTGAGCTTAGTTTGATGAATTTTGAACTAAGTTTGACAAAGTTCAACTTACAGCCTTTTGCAGTATGGTATTGAGTGTGTCTTCATCACTCAATGCCTATGAACTTAGACAGATTTCTGTCAGCCCACAACATAGGTAAGAGTTTACCTGACTTGGCCACTTAGGCTACTTCCTGCCTTTCCAACATCTTCACTTTGTGACCACCTATCTCATCACTTAGACAACCTGTCTAGACTTTTTCCATGGAACATTCTGCACATGATGAGCTTAAACAATATCAAATACAACTATGCTTTTAGTATTGATGGAGATGCCTCTTCAAATCCAATCTAGGGAACATTGTGGGCAATGGACCCAACAAGCTCCCCCAATTTGAAGAAGGCAGAACACCCAGAATACTAAGAGGCATTAACATAATAGGCAGAATAATTTCATGCAGCTGTATACATTTCTACACACCTGCTAGCTTATGTTATATTAATACAATGTGCTCTAATTAATTGTATTGACATAATAATTTAAGTCAATGCATCCTCATACTACTTGAGCAATTGCTCAAGTAATATGAACTATCTTTTCTACCACTTAATATTTAAATGGAGCACCACTAGAAGCATTGCCCCATATGTATTGCCACATATCTCCCACTTTCTATCTTCTTTAATAGGCATATCTATTGAGGGAGTAGAAAGGATCATGGTAGAGATTATCTCTTGATCCTAGTCAAAGTCCAATGTTGATAACACTAAGGAAATTATCCAAGTGATCAATCTACTAGATTAGGAGTCATACTATTTGTGTGGATACGATGAAACAACACAACACTGTATCACTTGAACTTACTACACACCTAGTTCCACTTACAGATGTTTTATCTACAGAATCAGCAACCACTTGTGGTGATATCATTGATACCTCACATCACTACAGCCCCTTGTCACTTGAGTGAACTGTGGATCCACTTAAGCTGGCTGCTAGTTGTACCTCTTCTCATAATCTCCTCATTAGTCTGTGCATTATCTTTAAAACAAACTGATCAATAGTTGTGATAGTTGATCTACTACAACAGCTTCCAGCTCCCCCTCAACTAAAGCATCATTTGTCAGATTCCTGGAAGACAATATAGTCTATGCCAGTATGTATACCACTTGATGTTTTTTATAGTCTTGATGTTACATCAAGAACTTATCTACTTGTAAGAAAAGTAAATCCTGCAATACAAGAATAACAGAGAGCAACTGAAGCTATTCCAAGTTCAACATACCCAATCTCAACCTAGAGGGTGTTGAACTTGACTTCATTTAGTGGTTTGACAAACATATAAGCCACTTGTCAGTGAGGACAAACTCAGAATTGAGTTTTTCCATGAGCTCCCTATCAAACCAATACTTAATCTACATATGCATAGACCTGCTGTGAAGGACAGGATTCCTAGCAATCTAGATAATAATAGTAGAATGTCAATATAAGGTAGTTCTACTTATCTGGAGAATGTGGTCCTGATACCATGGATCTGATATTGCATGACTGATTTCTTTCTTGCAGATCCAAGTAGTCAGTCTTCTTCATAGGATTTGATAGGTTCCATCTTTGCTCATCCTGCCTACCTTGTACTCTGTGGTGGAGGTGCTTCTTCTCACCAGTTCTCCTTTCATCCGATTGGGCAGAAAACTCTGTCTCATTTGGAGAGCATCATCCCAGTATTGTTGTGTTCTTCCTTGTATTGTGAAGTAGTGGAAGAATTGTTCTTTCACTGTTCTCACTTCTTCAGCACTAGATATGCATCTGTCCAATCTACTGACTGTTTGAGTTGGATGAATACTACTTGGACAGTTTTGGTATGATTTTGTATGTCAGCCTTGATACCAATTGAGGTATCCCACTTGAAAAGTCTTCAAAATACTAAAGGTCTGTTCCACCACTTAGGGCCTCATGCATTTTTTGGATATGCTGGCCTTTTACGCTTGTCCTGCAGCAGCATATTCTTATGGTAATAGTACAGACTATACAACAGTAGCCATAAACTAGGGTTGATCTCCCCACTTGATCACCACTTGATCATTCCCTTCTTTGTTTCTGAATTATCAGGGAGTAGCTGGTCTGCTGTGATTCTCTTCTCCCCCTAGTAGATTGATGATGATACCACTGGTGTAGCTGCCAGCTTTCTCTTCTCATGCAGCTGCAGTTCTTTAAAACCACTTGATACCAAGTCTTTCTCTCATACTCATCAATGTCCATGGGGACAAGCTGATCCTCAGCAGTAATGCTGATCTATTTTGTGCTGGGGGAACTTTGGGTAAGATTCAAGCTTGTCCAGCAACCTTGACTGAACATGCCCCCCATCAGCATTTGCACAGATACTATCCTTATGACTGTCAGTCATCATTTCGGTTGATGATATCACTTAACAGTTTGACCCTTCTGTATAGTGTGTCTGATCAGCTGAGCACAGTGTGCCTCTTCCTTGCTGTTCACAAAGGAGCTACTTCTAGTGATTTTCCTCAATTATCAGTACGCCCTACTTGTTCTTCCCCTTATTTGTTGGTGTGGCAGCAAATCTTATTCCAAGAAGATAGTCCTGCTGGCTGGATCCTGCTAGTCATTATCCAAGACTTGTGCACTTTATTCATCTTTAGGAATGCACACAACATCCTTATCCTTGGGGTATGAACCATAGGATAACTTCCTTGTTCCAGTCCAAGTTCTGGAACATCTTCTGTCCAAGTTCCACATGGGGGAAGGGTACTTAGGCTAACCTTCAAAACATAATTATCTTACCTTAGGACCCCAATAGGTATTGGGTCCTAGGTTCTGATTAGACTGAAATCTAACTTGCCTACCTGCAGCATTTCTGACAGGTAGGCTAACTCTTGCTCTAGACAAAGAAGGATTGTGCCAGCAATCTAGGGCAAAATGCCCCACCTTACCACAACACCAACACTTACGAGTATTATATCTTCTTTTCTGAGCAGGTCTGACAGCAAGGTTGACTGTAAACTGAACAGAAGGAAGAGCAGCTTCCTTATTCCAAATTCTCTTAGCCACAGTCTGACTGAGATTGGGTCTGACAAGATAAGAGCTTTGTTTTTCGCAAGTTCTATCAGCAGTAGTTCTCCTTGAAGAGAACATGGTGTTGGTCCTTTGAAGATTCCATGTCTTGCATCCTGGCAGATTTACCCTTGGTCAGAGTGTGAGCAGGGAGATTTTGAGAAAAGGCCACTGCCTTGCTCAAGAGAGATGGAACTGGTGCATTAAATACAAAAAGTCCAGGATGGGCCTTTTGCACTTCTTCAAGGGGAGCCTTCTGAGCACTCCGACCCATGTCCTTTCTTCTTCCATTGTAAGATACATTTATAGTCCTATAAGGAAGATTCTCATTCCCATTGTGATAATACATGCAGTCCTGGTCATTCCTATGAGAAGGGAGGATTACCTTATGAAAGGTTGACTGCAACACTACTAGAGCATTGCCTTTCCCTTTGGAAAGGTCAACTCTTGTGCTTCCCTTGATTGCTGACTCTTTCGTACCCTTTTATGAGGAGAAGGAATTTATCAAGGGCAGCATAGCTTTAGGCTTGCTGAATTCAGCCACAGCCCTTCTCTCCTTTAGGAGTTTCTCTTCAAGATCTAAAATAATCTTGTCCTTCTATCTTATGGTCTCAATTTGGATGATTGAGATGGCCTTCAGTTGGCTAACTTCCCACACTTTCTGATCCAGCAAGGATGTTGTCTCAGACTATTGGGTAACAACTAGCTGTAGAGAGATAATCTCCTCAGCCTACATCTTGGCGAACTTCTTGCTTCTTCTCAAAGCATCCAAGATCTTACCATACTTGTCAATCAATTGATTGACATCTACCTTAGATTCAGAGTCATATTCATCCCTGGATGAGGATGCATCAGAATCTGGACTGGTCACATGACCTGAGCAATAAGAAGAACTTGATAGATATTGTAACTAATCTAGACCAGGCTGATCCTAGCAGGATTCTTCTTCTTTTGTCATGGCAATTATCCTATAACAACTACAGTCATCTTCTTCTTCATTATCCACCTCTGAATCACTTTTTGATTATGACAGAGGGGCCCTGAATCCTATTATCACTGGAGGATTGACTTCTCCTGCTGCAATAGGTTCATCTTTAGCAGCAGTAACAACTAGCCCAATGTAGGCTTCTTCTTTTTCAGACTCTGAACCACTGTCAGAAAGACTGACTTCCTCTATACATTCTATATAGCTAGTGAGAGAATCCCACATCTCTTTGGCTATCTTGCAGTGTACAAGCATTTAGAAGGTGGAGTCATCTATGGCACTTACCATGATGTGGTGTGCCCTCTTGTCCATAGATACCAAGTTGATTTCATCTTCGGACATCTCTACATAACTCTTTGGGGTCTGGATGCTTGCATCTGATATAGAGACCCTCATGGGAATGAAGGGTCCTTCTTGTATTGAAGCCAAGACTCTAGGATCACTGGCTTTCATGATCTTCCTGATCTTTTCTTTCCATGTCCCAAAGTTCCCCTTGCTGCAGACTTGAAGCTCCATTGAGCTCCACTCCTTATGGTTCTCTTTTGAACCCACCAATGTTAACCTTTTAGCTATCCTTTAAGGTCTACTCAGACTGTTAAGTCCTTTTTGAGTAACCTCTCTTTGATACCACTTGAAAGTCTATGTTTCAAGGATAGCTAAATCACCTAGGCGGGGTGAATAGGTTATTGGTCTCTTTTTAGGTTCGTTTTGATGTTTCCTTACTAAGTGATCTAGAGTTGTCCTTAGTACATGTTGTAACACCCCAAATCCCAATTGAGCTAATGCTAGGCAACACGGTCAGGGACATGGGCGTGTCCCAAGCCGTATCCTGCTCTGTATGGTTGAGCAGCCTGTCGAGTGCTCGACGAAATGCACTCGACGAGTTCTCGAGAGGGAACATGGCCTGCGATACGGGCGTGTCTGAGGTCGTGTCCTCCTCGGGGTCGACGAACTCCACTCGATAAAATGAGCTCGACGTTTCTCAAGAGGTGAGTCGAGTTGGGGAAAGGTCCTGTGACACGGGCGTGTCACATAGCCGTGTACTTCTCTGGATTTGGCCAAGGCAATGAGGCCTAGTGAACACGGACGGGATGCGGGCGTGTCCAAAGCCGTGTCAGGGCACACGACCTGTGACACGGGTGTGTCACATGGATGTGTTCTGTTCAGCTTGAGTCGGTTGTGTGTCGCTTAAGGTATACGGCCTGTGACACGGGCGTGTCATAGGCCGTGTCAGCCCAAAAATAGATATCTGAGGGCAATTTGTGGTCGTTCGTTTCCTTCATTTGGGATCCAATGGTGCAAGCTTCTCCCTGCTTATCAAGTCCAAGAATTGAGAAGATGATTCTCATTCATCTTGGCTATCCTCTTTCTAAAAGAGTAGAGAGAAGGGAGAGCAAGGAGGAGGAGGAGAAAGGGATCCGGCCGTCGGTGGAGCTTCCGAGTTCTGAATTGTGATCCGAGGCCAGATTTGTGGAGGCAAGGCCACTGTGGTGCTTTCCAACTGGCTAGATTTCCATGTCTCCCAAGAGGTCGTCAAGGGTAATGATCTTGATTATGGCTCACGCTAGTTGAAAGTGCATGATCGAAATTATCCTGTCCACGACTTGGAGTTGGCGGCGGTGATCTTTGCGCTTAAATTATGGTGGCATTATTTATATGGTGTAAAAGTGAATATCTTTATGGACCATAAGAGCCTAAAGTACTTGTTGGATCAGAAGGATCTTAATATGCGACAACGAAGGTGGATGAAGTTCCTTGGGGACTACACCTTTGATATTCATTATACTCTCGGGAAGGGAAATGTGGTCGCAGAAGCCTTGAGTCGTAGGACTCTGTCAAGGGAAAATTGGTTGCAGATGCATAATGAGCGTCTGATCCAGGAGTTGGAAGCGTTAGAGACTTTTTGTGTTGACAAGAATTCCATAGTCGATGCATGTTTAAACTGGACGGAGGTACAATATGACCTTGCGGACAGGGTTCGAGGAGAGACAGAGCTAGATGAAAGTCTCCAATGCTATGCAAAGGATGGGCTAGATGGCAAATTCTCCTGGAATGATGGCCTTTTGCTGAAAGATGGTCGTTTGTGCGTCCCGAGTATGGATAAGTTGAGAGAAGAATTTTTGTATGATGCTCACTTTACAAAATACTCAATTCACCCTGGGAGAACAAAGATTTTCAAGGACATGAAAAAGTTGTTCTGGTGGCCAGGACTAAATAAAGGCATAGCTCATTATGTGGCTAAATGTCAAACTTGTGCTTTGGTGAAAACGGAATGACCGAAGCCTGGATGTTTCTTGAAGTCGTTACCTATTCCGGAATGGAAGTTTGATGATATTTCAATGGATTCCAAGCAAGGGTTACCGAGGTCTCAATGCAGGAAGGATTCAATCTGGGTGATTGTAGACCGGTTGACTAAAGTGGCTCACTTCCTTCCGAACAAGCGGGACAATTCAGTGGAAAGTTTGGCAAAACTCTATGTGGAGCAGATTATATGATTGCACGGTGTTCCCCGTAGCATCGTGAGTGACCGTGATGGGCGCTTTACATCGAATGATTGGAGGCTAATCTATCGATTGTTGGGAACAAAGTTGACATTCAGTACGGCCTTTCATCCCCAAATGGATGGCCAGACTGAGAGGACCAACAGAATAATTGAGGATATGCTCTGAATGTGCGCCCTAGATTTTTGTAAGAGATGGGAAGATCATCTCTATATGGTGGAGTTTGCCTACAACAATAGCTACCAAGCGAGCATCGGTATGACACCGTTTGAAGCTTTGTATGGTCGAAAATGTCATGCACCGTTAGCCTGGGTAGAAGCAGGCGAATCCAAACTATATCAGCGTAAAGAAGTCAAAGAAGTTAACTCGATGATATGTTGTATTCGGGAGAGGCTACTGATAGCCCAGGATCGTCAAGCAAAATACTACAACGCCAAGCATCAGAATGTGGAGTTCGCGGTGGGTGATTGGATATATTTGAAGATTAAACCCTTCAAACGCATGTACAGAATTGGGCATTTGAAAAAGTTAAGTCTGAGATATCTTGGTCCGTTTGAAGTGTTGGAGCGAATTGGGGAAGCTGCCTATCGGCTAGCTCTTTCGGCAAAATTGAGTGGATTACAATATGTGTTTCACATATCTATGTTTCGGAAAGCCGTCAAAGATCCAGCTCAAGTGATTGAGATTGATCGTGTGCCGGTTAAGTATGGGCTAACGATGAAGGTTAGGCCCATTCGGATCGAGGATAGAGCCGATCAATAGTTGCGGAACACGACAATCGGGATGGTCAAGGTCCGATGGGACAACTGTGGTCGTGAGGAGCTAACATGAGAGCAAGAGCAGACCATGCAAACTGAATTTCCCGAGCTGTTTGTTTAACTGTTGTACAATACAAATCTTATTGTAACATACACTTTGAAGTTATAACATTTTGACTGCTGGTTTCCTTACCGTGCGTAAATTTCGGGACGAAATTTCTTGTAAGGAGGGGAGGGTTGTAACACCCCAAATCCCAATTGAGCTACTGTTGGGCAACACGGCCTGGGACACGGGTGTGTCCTAAGCAGTGTCCTGCTCTGTATGGTTGAGCAGCTTGTCGAGTACTCGACGAAATGCACTCGATGAGTTCTCGAGAGGGAACACGGCCTATGACACGGGCGTGTCCAAGGCCGTATCCTCCTCGAGGTCGACGAACTCCACTCGACGAAATGCGCGTGACATTTCTCAAGAGGTGAGTCGAGTTGGGCACACGGCCTGTGACACGGGCGTGTCCTTCTCTGTATTTGGCCAAGACAATGAGGCATGGTGAACACGGGCAGGACGCGGGCGTGTCCAAAGCCGTGTCAGGGCACACGGCCTGTGACACGGGCGTGTCACATGGTCGTGTCCTGTTCGGGTTGAGTCAGTTGTGTGCTGCTTAAGGTATACGGCCTATGACACGGGCGTGTCACAGGCCGTGTCAGCCGAAAAATAGATATTTGAGGGCAATTTGTGGTCGTTCGTTTCCTTCATTTGGGATCCAATGGTCCAAGCTTCTCCCTGTTGTATCAAGTCCCAGAATTGAGAAGATGATTCTCATTCATCTTGGCTATCCTCTTTCTAAAAGAGTAGACAAAAGGGAGAGTAAGGAGGAGGAGGAGAAAGGGATCCGGCCGCCGGTGGAGCTTCCGAGTTCCGAATCGTGATCCGAGGCCAGATTTATGGAGGCAAGGCCGCTGCGGTGCTTTCCAACCGGCTAAATTTCCATGGCTCCAAAGAGGTCGTCAAGGGTAACGATCTTCCTTCTTGGACATGTGAAGTCCTTTTTTTGCATGTACATGGATTTCCCCCACCAGGGCTGGATTGCGGAGGGATTTCCCTTGGGTTGATTCTTGGAATCCCCAATAGTCTTGCATATAGATCCAAAAATGTGTAGTACGGAATAGGCATGTTGTGTGAAGCCCATCTGGATAGGTTGGTCTGGATTGGTGATGTTTCATTTGCACACCGGAGAAGACTCTGCGGTTAAACATGTAGTTTGTGGAGTTGATGGGTTGGACCTGTGAAGGGCAGTAGCAGGAAGTACTTGAGTGGTAGTCCAGGAAAATACCCTTGTGATGCTTGTGTTGTGTGCTATGGCAAGACCAATTTTCTAGCACTGTAGGATGCTGCAGGGTTTGGGCTGAGTTGGGTGCAGAAAGTGAGTTTCTGTTGAAACCGCTAAGTGATCGCGAAGGACGCTAGCATGAACTCCCCTTTTTGATTGTGAAGACAGTCCTTGGTGGACATTGTGGCTATTATGAAGCCAGTCCTTGGTGGACATTGTGGCTATTGTGAAACCAGTGCTTGGTGGACATTGTGGCTATTGTGAAGCCAGTCCTTGGTGGACAGTATGGCTATTGTGAGTTGTGAGATCTTAAAAAGGCTTCGTGCCGAACGGACAAGGGGATGCCGACCCGCGTTAGTCTTAGCATTGAACTAACGATTTGAGCAATGAGTAAAGGCTGAACTGTATCAGCATTATAGTTGTCTGCCATGAGTACCTGGGCGCCTGGAACTCGGCAGACGTCTTAGACCTACACGCCACTCGGTAGCGATGCTATAGGGGGCTACCGGCCAATCCCGGGTTGTTATAAGATTACAAGAGGCTTAGGCCTGCGCGTCACGATGCCATGGGGGGCTACGGGCCAATCCCGGGTCATTATACTAAGACTAAAGTCTCCGGCTGAAATCCATGGAGCAAAATGCTCAAGTTTTTCGTTGGGCTTCTGGCCTTAAATGACGGTGGGCGACTGGTATATCCGGTACACCAAGAATGTGCCCTGAATGCACGGAGCGTCGGGCCGTGTGGGAGATGTTTGTGATATGTGGTTTGTGCGTGAAAGCACAATGTGTGATATATCTGCCTACGAATTGCTATCCCGGCATGGAAGGAATACCACTGCCTCGGGAAAGGGGTAGGGTCGTTATAAATTGGTCAGCTGAATGCTGACCGTTGCCTTATTTACCACCTCTTGGTGGGTTATCTCTGTGCAGGTGCTGGAGAGCCGAGCGGAAAATATAAGGGCTGAAGTCCCTGCTGCTGCTGCTATCCCTTAAAGACTAAGTATAGAATGTTGTGTTTTGTTCATGTGTGGCCGGCCTGCGCGCCGATGGTTGGAATCCACACTTGTAAAGAGTAACTGTAAGGCCATAAGGACAAACAATATTGTATTGGCTGTACATTCCTATATAAATGTGGTTGTGTATATTAGTGGACATTTCTGGTTTGAGTTCAGTATTATTGTTAAAAGCTTCCGCTAGAATTCTCTGTATTAGGATGTGATTATGAATTGGTATTAACCTGTAACCTCACGGCCATTTTTGTGGCATATGGTGTGGGGCCCCGGTCGGACCTTTTATTATATGATATATGAACGGACGGAGTCGTTACACCTGTAATATAAAAATAAGAACAAACAACACAGCACAGCACACAGTGATTTATAGTGGTTCCCCAATTGGGTACATCCACTTTCCCTCCCACCTATCCAACTATCTTGTTGGACTAGGCACAAACTCCTCCAAACTTCTCCTAAGAGCTTACACCTCAGATCCCTCAGGATCTCTAAGTCTCCTCCAAGTCTTACTTCTTAGCCACAAAGGCCTACAACCCAGTGGTCAGCAGAACACCTACCTCAGGCTGTTAAGCCCTACACTTAGGCTGGGAGGACAGCCCTACCTCAAATCCACAAAGGATCCTACCTCAGAGCTCTGCAGTGCTCCTACACTCAGTGAATCGCAAGTCACCTACCTCAGCCTTGTATCTAAGGCCTACAACTCAGGCTTTTCAGCCCGACCACTTCAGGAATAAGGCCCTACTCTCAGAGTGTTGTAGCACTCCTATAGCTCAGTACCCAACAGGTACCTACCTCAGTGCCCTTACAGGCACCTACAGCTCAGCATCATTCGAGGCCTACAACTCAGTGACACACTTGTCACCTATAGCTCAGTGACTCAACAGTCACCTACCTCAGGCACAAAGGCCCTACACTCAGAGAGAAGCACTCTCCTACTTCAGGCAATTAAGCCCTACAGCTCAGATCCACACTTGGATCCCATAGGATGAAGGTGGGTTGGTGGAATTTATTGACACAAGGGATGTTTCTCTATTTCAAGCTTCTTGACTGAGAAAAACTCAGCCTAACAATGACTGCAGGAATTTATTTCCTGAGTCTACCTTCACTGAACTAAGAAGTACTTAGTCCTAACTACTTCCACAGCAACAAGTATTTACTTGAGTTGGAAGTGACTTGCAGAGTAATGTTCTGCCTCTTTCTGAACTGGGCCTAAAGCTCAGTCCTAACTACTACTTCACAGCACAAGGGATTTTTCCTGCTGGTCAGTGAAGTTGCTGCAACTAATTGCTGCTAACTGAGCTGAGAAAATCTCAGCTCTAACTTTGTAGACTAGGATAGCTCTGCCTCTTCTTCCTTTCCTGGGCTTAGGTGATTCACCCCTGACTTTAACTCCCGAGGAAAATCACACTGAGTCTTCTTTCAGATCTCTGCTTCTTCAAGCCTCTTCTCTCCACAGCTTCCAGATTAAGATCTTTAGGATGCTTGTATAGTTGGAACTGTTAAGAACTTGCAACAAGGTTCGGCTCTTGGTTGCTTCCTCTTTCCTCAAGTTAATTTTCTGGACTTGCTTTTTGGTGCAGACGTAGATTACACTAACTATCTTGTTGTTGACAATGTTGATATCAACAGCTAACTTGCTCTTGGTCTTCCTGACTTGAGCTTCATGTTCTTCAGCTCCACAACAATGGCGGAGAAGAAGAACTATCTCTTTTATTTTCTCTGAAAGCTATCTTCCTCAATCTACCTTTTTCCTTTTATTGATTTTGACCCAACGGCTCTTGATAAGTGGGCCCCACACATTTAATTTCCAGCAACAATGTTGAGCAGTGGTCCCCACACATTTAATGTCCAGCAGTAACCATGCTTTAACGCCAACTGTCGTAAAGGAGGTCTGCGGCAACATTTATCGCGTAATGTAGCCATCCCGCCACTAATTTATGTTGACTTGTTGATGTCATCAGCTGTGAACTTAGCCAAAAATCAAATAACATTAGCATAGGCGTTGAGTGAGTAAGCATCACTCAACGCCAAAACACTTAGACAGATTTTCTGTCTCATGGAGTTGAGTGAGTAACCTTCACTCAATGTCAAACTACTTAGAATTGAAATCTGTTTCTAGACATTGAGTGATTCAGCTTCACTCAATGCCAACTTGCTTTATCAGCTATCTGTTGTTTGGCATTGAGTGTGTGAGCATCACTCAATGCCAAAACACTTAGACAAAATTCTATCTTCACTAGGTGTTGACAGCGTTGTGTGAGCAACCTCCACTCAATGCTTTTTGCCTTAACCATTTTTTTGCTTAACTGTCTCAGCGCTTTTTGTTCTCAGCTGAGACAAACACTTGTCTCAGCGGTTGTGTTGTGACCAATAATTGTATTAGTGGTTGTGCTGAGACCAACACTTGTCTCAACGGTTGTGTTGAGGCAAACTCTTATCTCAGCAGTTTTGCTAAGACCAACATTTCTCTTGGTGCTTTTGCATTGAGCTTCTTAGCAGTCTCTGCTGTCTCGACGCTTTTGCCTTAGGCAAAATCTTCCTGCTTCTTTGGCATTGAGAGCATTGAGTGTGACTTCATCAATCAACGCTTTTTGACTTAGCCAATTTTCTGTGTTTGAAAACACTGGCATAATTATCTCAGCGCTTTCTTGTTCTCTACTGAGACAAACACTTGTCTCAGTAGTTATACTGAGACAAACACTTGTCTTAGCGATTATGCTGAGACAAAATCTTCCTCTAAACTCTAGGCATTGACTGACTCAGCCTGCCTTTCTCTGAACTGAGTTTGACGAATTGTGAACTGAGCTCGATGAACTCTAAACTCAGTTCGACGAATTCTGAACTGAGCTCGACGAACTCGGAAACTGAAACATTGATTTTAGCTCAATGAATGATGAGCTCAGTTTGACAAACTCTGAACTTAGTTCGATGAATTTTAAACTAAGTTCAACTTACAGCCTTTTTGCTGTGATTTTAGCTCGACGAATGGTGAGCTCAGATCGACAAACTCTGAGCTTAGTTTGACGAATTTTGAACTAAGTTTGACTAAGTTCAACTTATAGCCTTTTTCACTATGGCGTTGAGTGTGTCTTCATCACTCAATGCCTGTGGACTTAGACAGATTTCTGTCAGCCCACAATAGATGTAAGAGTTTACCTGACTTGGCCACTTAGGCTACTTCCTACCTTTTCAGCATCTTCACATTGTGACCACCTGTCACATCACTTAGACAACCTGTCTAGACTTGTTCCATGGGAAAATCCTACACATGGTGAGCTTAAACAACATCAAATACAACTATGCTCTTAGTGTTGATGGAGATTCCTCTTCAAATCCAATCTAGGGTACATTGTCGGCAATGGACCCAACAAAATCGTTGTGTTTCGGTTGAACTCGTTCAGTTTGAGTTCTATGGGTGTTTGGATATAAGGTTGGGTTTGGTTGGCTTGTTTTCGTGAATCATTGCATCTGGGTCTGTTTTTATCTATTTTTGGATTTTTGTGTTGTGTTGGACCAAGTGGCCACCATTGCAGTGTCATTTTGATACGTTTGGGTCTGTTAGTTCGGTTTGGATAGTTTGGTCCCGACTCTGACCCGGTTGTTTTACCAGTGTTAATGATTCACGTGTTGGTGAGAGTTTAGTCTCTTTTTCATCTTCTTATGGTTAGTCTTATGCTGTATCTACCTACTCTCACAGATGTTCTCGGATCATGACTCCGTTCGCACTTGGTGCAAATTTGTTTACCTTTGAATATTATTAGTTAACTCTTTCTTTATTGGCTTCTAGCTAGTTTGCCGTATTTTGAGAGCTATTCTAGATTCAGTTGGTAATATTTCTACCCCTTTTGTTTACTGACAAGTTTGTTGCCACTTGTTTATTTTCTTGTTGAGGTATTCTTTTCTTTTGAATGCCTCAGGTTCAGGGCAGCTGCCGGTTGAGCGGCTAGGTTTGTGTTGCTAGTGGACTGCTGTCTTGCAGAGGTTTTCCTCACTGTTGTGAGGTAGTTTTGTTATTTTCTTATTAATACAGACATACATGCTCACCAGTGGGTTCATGTCAGGTTGTTGATGCCCACTGGTTGTTTTCTTTTGGAAATGCTAATTACTTGGCTAAGCTGCTAGTTTTCCTATTTTGTGGTTGTTTTACTTGTTCTCTGGGAATGTTTTATGCTAGGTTGCATGTTAGATATTTTAACTTATAAAAAGCATTACTATTAGTATTTCATACATGTCATCTTTCTAAAACCAAAGTCACTATCTTCTAGCTAACATAAAGACTATTTACATGCCTATACTAAACCTAGAGTCTTGCATACCATGAGTTGTCCTTTAGGGAAGTTTATACTCATGTAGGGTGTTAATCAACATAATAAAATTATTTTCCACATCGTATAACTATAATTTTCTAGTGGACTAGTTGATCCACTGTGCCGCGGGATACAACCATCTAAACTTCAACTGGTTTTTGCTTAATAACTTATGGATTTCATATGAACTATAGAATTTGGAATCTTGCCTGAGTGCCTGCAGTTATCCACTGCACATCGTGGCATCACGACACGTATATTCTATTACTCTGATATAACTTAGATGTTGAGAAAATGCGGTTTGTGACACTGTTGTCATATACCACGAACAGTTAATGAGATTACATATTGTTTCCAAATCCAAACTCATTTATGAACGCGTCTTAACTCAGAGCATTCTATCAGAAACATTTAAGTTATGAACCCATACATCACAAGAATGTCCACTACACCATAGGAATGATATAAATATATATACATATAACACAAGTTTAGGTCATAGCCATATTATAACTGTTTCCGTTAACAACAGTGGTTTCATACTTCGGCACGCAGGCCGACAACATATGAAAACAAAAAATGTTCTCTTTTGGGCCTTCAAGGGCCAGCCAATTGCAGCACATGGGCTTCGGCCCGCTACTTCCCACTTACCTATCCAGCACCTGCACTAGAGGCCCATCAAATCGTGGCAAACAAAGCAAAGGTCAGCATTTACAACGTGCAATTTAAGCACCATTCACCACAGACGTTGGCCCAACGACCACACGCCCCGTGCACCCATGGCACATTTTCGGTGTACCGGACTTCCCCATATATCATCATCGTTCAGAGGTCCACGACTTAACGATAACTTTATCGTTCAGAGGTACTTAACTTGACAACTACGTAATTCGGAGGTACTTAACTTGACGACCGACTGCCCATTCAGAGGTACTTAATTTGACGACCCAGTCGTTCAGAGGTACTTAACATGATGGCACAGTAATTGGCCTCCACGGCACTCATCATAAGCCACACGACACTTTACCAATTCAGGCTGGTACCCACCATTGTTGGGAAATTTAGGCTCACATCTTCGCATACAATGGCCCAGAGGTCTCGTCGAGGCAGGCCACACAAAATTTCAGCTCACTGGGAGCAATTGCCTGGCGACAGTAACTGTCGCCCGTCGATAACCACAGTTCTCCAGACTGTGATCTTTTTGGTGTATTTTCCTGTAAATGCCTCCAGTACTTTGATGCAGCATCCTGCGCGCACACCCCCAGACCCCGGATTTCACACGTACATCACACGTATATCCATGGAGTCTTCTCCGGCATGTAAAACAAACATCACCAATCAATACAAACCCGTCCGGATGGGCTTCACACAGCATGCCTATTTTGTACTCTATATTTCCAGATCTAAATGCAATATTATACGGGGATCTTACCGATCTACCCATTGGAAACCACCTTTTCTTCACCTTTTGGTGAGTGGCCCATGCAAGTATGTATATTGAGGACTTCACTTGTCCAGGAGAAAATCGTTACCCTTGTAATTAACTTTGGAGCCATGGCACAACATTTCTACGTGGATGGAAAGGACCACGTCACTCTCCTTTTGCCGGATCTAACCTTGGATCTGGCCTCCAAATATTGACTTGCCTTCAGCACTCACAAATAGTAGTCCAACCCTTCCTTATCCTCGGATCAAAGGCCAAGATTTGAGTTGACTGGTCAAATTAGCGATATCTCCTGGCGATATTAACTATCTTTTAGCGACATACACTTTTCACTGCTTTGACCCCAGTCAACCCTGCTCACCGCCAGCCGTGCAGCCATCAGACATGTGGCACTATCGCTAGGCGATACCCACTTTCGCCCGCGATATCAAGCCACTCAATGCTTTCATGTGTTGAGTGCGTCGAGTTCACTCAATGTTTTCAGGTGTTGAGTGCATTGAGAGCATCGAGTGCGTCGTGTGCTGACTCAACGCTTTTTCGCTATGGCCATCCGGCAATACCCACTGTCGCCACTCAGCGATATCATTTTGACGATTCGTCGAATGCGTTGCATTCGTCGAGCTCGGCTTGACGAGCGCCGCTATCGCCATCAAGCGATACCCACAATCTCTTGGCGACAGTGACAAAATTCTGCTGTCAAAGTTAGGGTGTTACAACCCTCCCCTCCTTACAGAAATTTCGTCCCGAAATTTTTATGCAGCTATAAGGGAAAACATCAACCTATTTGTGATAACATTCAAAATTTTAAGTTATAACATTTTTACACAAACAACTCGGTATATTCATCACGCATGGTTTGCTCATGCTCTCATGTTAGCTCTTCACGGCCACAGTTGTCCCACCAGACTTTGACCATCCCGATTGTCTTGTTCCGTAGTTGTTTGAACTTCATATCCTTGATCCGAATAAGCTTAATTTTCGTCGCTAGCCTACTATCGACTGGTTCTTGATCCGCAACAACCACTTGAGCTAGCTCTTTCACAGCTTTTCGCAGCACTAATATGTGAAGCACATCGTGCAAACCACTTAGGTCAGCAGATAGAGCTAACTGATAGGCAGCTTCTCCAATTTGCTCCACACTTCAAACGGGCCAAGATACCTCGGACTTAACTTTTTCAAGAGACGAATCCTGGACACGCCTTTGAATGGCTTAATCTTTAAGTATACCAAATCACCCACTACAAACTCCACATTTCGATGTTTGGCATTGTAGTATTTTGCCTATCTATCTTGGGCTACCAATAGCCTCTCTCGAATAGTACTTATGGCCTAATTTCCATCTTCGACCTCCTTATGTTTATAAAGCTTTGATTCGACTGTTTCTGCCCAAGGTAATGGTGTACGACACTTCCTACCGTATAAGGCTTCAAAGGGCGTCGTCTGTATTCTAGTTTGATAGCTATTATTGTAGGCGAACTCAATCTTATAGAGTTGATCTTCCCACCTCTTCTCAAAATCCAGGGCGCACATTCGGAGCATGTCCTCCATCATTCTATTGGTCCTCTCAGTTTGGCCATCCTTTTGCGAATGAAAGGGCATACTAAAGTGTAGTTTAGTCTCCAACTATTGATGGATTAACGTCCAATCATTTGATGTAAAAAGCCCATCTCGATCACTTATGATGCTACGGGGCACACCGTGTAACCGTACGATATTATCCACGTATAACTTAGTCAGTTTCTCAACTGAATCATCCTTCCGATTAGGTATGAAGTGCAACACTTTTGTTAACCGGTCAATGATCACCCACACGGCATCATTTCCGCTCTGAGATCTCGGCAGTCCATGCAAGATATCCATAGTAATCTCATCGAACTTCCACACCGGGATTGGTAACAACTTCAGGAGACCACCAGGTTTCTGGCATTCAGCTTTTGCCAAGGCACAAGTCTGACATTTTGCCACGTAATGGGCTATATCTTTCTTCAAACCTGTCCACCAAAAAAATTTCTTCATTTCCTTGTACATTTTTGTACTCCCTGTGTTAACCCAGAAATCGGCGATCCTTCCCAAGGTGGCCAGCTGGCTAGTCGCGACCCTTAGATTCTCCCTTTTGATCGCGACAAGTCCCAGCGTAGGCGGACAGTTTTCCCTGTCCGCCTAGGTCTCCTAGCAACCGCGTGCCCTGCGGGACGGCGGGATTTTCCCATGGCTCAGCCTCACGGGACATGCGGTTAGGTCCGCTAATCATGCAGTGCTTTTCCTTGCAAGAGTCAGCCAACAGCACCACCAGGAGCAACCTTCTAGTCAGCCCAAGGGGCGGCGGTCTCCTACCGCCGTCCTCCAAGGCCGCCCACCAGGGGCGACCTCCCTGCTGCCCAAGGGGCGGCGGCCTCCTGCCGCCGTCCGCCGAGGTCGCCCACCCAGGGCGGCCTCTGACCGCCAGCCGGGCGGAATCCACCCGGAGTCCGCCCAGGCTACCCGCTAGGGTGCAGCCCCGGCATCCGCCGGGCGGAATCCACCCGGAGTCCGCCCAGGCTGCCCGCTAGGGGCGGCCCCGGCATCCGCCGGGCGGACTCCTCCCAGAGTCCGCCCAGGCCGCCCGCTAGGGGGAGGCCCCGGCATCCGCCGGGCAGACTCCACTCGGAGTCCGCCCAGGCCGCCCGCTAGGGGGAGGCCCCGGCATCCGCCGGGCGGACTCCTCCCGGAGTCCGCCCAGGCCGCCCGATAGGGGGCGGCCCGGCATCCGCCGGGCGGACTCCACCAGGAGTCCACCCAGGCCGCCCGCTAGGGGGCGGCCCCGCCATCCGCCGGGCGTACTCCTCCCAGAGTCCGCCCAGGCCGCCCGCTACGGGGCGGCACCGGCATCCGCCGGGCGGACTCCCCCCGGAGTCCGCCCAGGCCGCCCGCTAGGGGGCGGCCTCCGGCCTGCCGGGCGAACTCCTCCCGGAGTCCGCCCAGGCCGCCCGCAAGGGGGCGGCCTCCAGTTCTCTCCACGGGCCTCCTGCAGCTTTCTTCACCGGCCAAGATGGCGGACACAAATTGCCAGTCCACGGAATCCGCGCAGGTCGTCATGCTGATATCACTGGGCCCCGCTTCTTGAAGAACTTCCCTGGGCCTATAAATACCCCCTAAAGCCTCTCATTCAAGGAGGCTGGATCCTGGAGGTGGAGACAAGTCTTGCCAGCAGCCCCTGCGGACTCCATTTTCCATTCTGCGCAGTCCGTCATCACCTTTCCAGCAAGCCCTGCGGACTCAGTTTCCTGTCCGCGCAGTCCTCCACAGCCCTTCAGCAGCTTGCCAGCAGACTCTACAGACTCAGTTTCCCAGTCCTCCAGCAGCTGGCAGACTCTTTTACTTAGTCTCTGGCAGCTTCTCCTCCTCTGCTTTCTGGCAATTTCTTCTCCTTTAGCCGCCAGCTTCTCCTTGTACCCCTTTAGTGATTTTGTTGTAAAGGTGTACTTGTAAGCTTGTAATCTCTAGCTTTTAATCAAAGGAAAGCCCGTCGCAGGAGTGGAATTTAGGCCGCGACGGGCGAAGTGTGTTGTTGACGCTGCTTACGGCCCCCTCTTCTCTTCTCTGCTCAACAAGCCTTGCTCCTTTACTCAGCAAGCCTCTCCCTCAGCTCAGCTCAGCTCTTCTCGGCAACCAACCTGCAAGCGCAACCGTTGCGGTTACCGTCTGCTCGACCGCTCCTGGTCTCCCTCCTCTTCCTCTCTTGATCAACCCTCTCTGTTGATCAAGGCTCGCCTCTTCTCTCAAGCCTCTCCCCTACCCTCGCAACCTTCTCTTTCCTCCTCACCTTGCCTGTGAGTCCAAACACCCCCCTCAGTGATAGTTGTGCCCCCGGTGCCGTTTCCGCGCATCAACAGTTTTGGTGCGGTGAGCGTGGAACGCCAGCTCACGCGCAGCCCTTCAGATCAGAATAGGCAGTGGAAGCAACAATTAACCATGTCAGACAATCAGTCAGCCGAGAACCTTGCTCCAAGTCCCAGTGAAGATCCTCTCTGGGAAGCCTTTGAGCAGTCGCGCCGTGAGAATGCTCAACAGTTCCAGGCTATCAACAAAGTTCTTGCTGCAATCACGCAGCGATTGGACGCTCATCTAGCAGCTGCTCCAGCTGCTCCAATCAACCCAACCCCAACATCAGAGCATCAGCAAGCTTACTCTCAAGCTTGCCCGCCGTCCTATCCTCCGTACACCCCAACTTTTCCGCAAGGGCCTGCAGCTCCTTTGCGAACTCAAGATGAAGAGTTTGCTGCTCGCCATAACTTCTTTCGGGAAGCAGCCCGGGGAAGTCCTGCTAGAGTTCTCAATTTTCAGGGAAGTCATCCCTACCCTTCAGCTCCTGCCCCTGCTCCTCCTGCAGCAACTTTTCCTTGTTATCCTCATGCTCCTTTTGCAGCTACAGCTTATGCTCCTTTCTTTCCTTATGCTGTAGGGGAACAAGAAGAACCTTCACCATTCGCGGAGAATGTCCGCCATGAGCCAACTCCAGCAAACTTCAGAGAGCCTCGACTACTAATCTACACTGGAGAGACAGATCCAGTAAATCACCTCCAAGCTTTTGAGTCAGCCGTTGCTCTCAAAACTCTTTCAGATGCAACCAAGTGCAAGCTCCTTGTCACCTCCTTTGATGGGCAAGTGAGGGACTGGTTCTATGGCCTCCGTCCTCACTCCATCACTTCCTTCCTTGATCTTCGAAGGGAGTTTCTTCTCAGATTCTCTACATCAACTAAGAGAAAGGGCGGTCCTGAAGCCCTCTTTGAGATCAAGCAGCGCGGAAATGAGACTTGGTCTCAGTTTGTTGATCGATTCCAGAGAGAGATTTTGGACATCGAAGTTACTGATCAATAAATGTACCGAGTGGCTCGTATCCACGGTCTTTGTGAAGGGCCTCTCAAATTTGAAGCCAATGTCCGTGCTCCAAGGACATATCAAGAGTTGATTGCTCTAGCCAACTCATACATACGAGGCGAAAAGAGAAATTCAGGTTTCGTCTCCAAGCTTCTATCCGAGGAGGATCCCTCTCGCAAACATCCTCCAAGGTCTCCTCGCAATCACTTCCCAACTCACTCAAAGAAGGAGAGAAGGATTCATCGCCATCGATACTCCTTCCCGAGCCGTGACCATGCTCATGATCCATTGTTGTCGCTAGCTCCGTCTTTGCAAACAGCAGCTGTTCAACAGCAGCAGGACGATCACTTGCATGAGTCAGATCTCGACGACGTCGTGCAAGAAGTAATCCAAATCATGAAAGATAGGGCAAGCTACAAGAAGCCCTGTCGGCCAACCGATCAAAGGTCTAGAAACTCAGAGCCCTACTGCGAATTTCACAAAGAGACAGGCCATCGAACAGAAGACTGCCGAGCATTCCACCAGCTTGTGCAAAAGATGCTCCGGCAGGGCAAGATGCATGACCTGCTTCCTAAAGAAGAACGCCCTGATCAAGCAACTTCAAGGGGCAAAGAACTTTCAGATGTTCCTTGCTCCTCAAGAGGAGTGAACCACGTCGAAGAGCCTCCTCTCCTCGTTGTTAACCCAACTGTCGAATGCTTCGATGCCGACGATGAGGGTGTGCTGGGAAGGCTATTCTAAGCAAGCGATGGACTTCACAGTCCTCCAGAGCTCCTTACAACCTTCAGGGGTTATCTCAACCCTTACTCTCTCTCCCTTTCAAACATTTTCATTACAACACTTCTCAGTGTTCTTTACTTTCTTTCCAGCAAAGCTTTTATTCAGGGATCCCGTACTGACACAGTTCCCTTCTTGTGATGCGCCTTCCTATTTCTCTCTCTCTCTCTTAGGATCGTTACACCAATGAGATATCACCGAGTCTGAAACGTTCCCTCCATAGTTTGTTCTTGCACAACCGCTATGACCACACATGGAGGGAGTATACCCATGTGTGCAGTGGGAGCAGTTCAATCACGGGAATGGGCTTCAGACTTAGGATCCTAGCCGGCATCTGACACAGAGTGTGTGCTAGGGGAGCCCCATGTGTTAGCTCTGCTGTGCGTCTTATAGGATACATTACGGTTAGAATGATCTTTGCTGGACAAGCAATGGCGATCAAGCGTAGCCTTGTCTCTTTGATCATCCTTCAACTGTGGTGGCCGAGCACTCTCCGGTATCCTCGATCCGTGCGTTCCCGGGTTCGCAACTTCACTGATCAATACACAGACAAGCTAGGCCTCTTGGCGCAACCCGTCTCGTTGATCAGTGATGCTTGTACCCAAGGCGAGAGAGCAGTGCTTCCAGCGGTCCTTCTCAGGACCTTTCCCTTGCTTTTCTCTTTTGTGCCCTCCTTGAGGATGCGCGGCCAGCCCGCTTTGAGCAGGACCATACTCGGGATGATTTTCTCAGGCCAGTGATGCATAAGGCCCACGGGGAACACCTGTGGCAGCATTCAACCTTCTTTAGTCATTTCGAATATGGACCTCCTTTTCTTTTCTTCCCTCCTTGAGGATGCGCGGCCAGCCCGCTTTGGGTAGGACTATACTCGGGGTGACTTTTCGGGCAAGTGATGCATAAGGCCCACGGGGAACACCTGTGGCAGCATTCAACCCTCTTTAGTCATTACGAGTGTAGACCTCCTTTTCTCTCTTCCCTCCTTTCACAGGTGAACAGTTTAATCCAACCTACCAAAAGGATTTCCAGCAATCACTTTGCTTATGCTCATCTCATATACTTTGCCTGCTCAAGCTCTATCATATGGAGATTCACAGAGCTGCTCATTATTCTTGTCAAAGTCTAATGGCATCAATCATTAATCGAATCATATCAACAATTTTGGTATGATTCTGGTGCGGTTATCCTCGCGTCTTGTTTGCTTCTAATCTCTCTCCTCACAGAGAGAACAACAGACACCTGCAAACCTTGTTCAGGTACTTGCAGTTTAAACCATTATTTTTTCTCTGCTGCTCACTCTTCACTGTGCAGTGGTTAGCAGACATCTGCAAGTCATACTCAGGTACTTGCAGCTTATCTTTATATACAATATCTGCCACTAACTCTCTTTTTGCAGAGATCACCGACACTCGCAAGCTCCATTCAGGTACTTGCCAGTTACTTTCATGCACTATGCGTACTCCTAACTCTTCTCTTGTAATGACCACCAAAGATTTGCAAGTTCCTTTTAGGTACTTGTAACTCATTTTTCTGTCCTTGTATACTCTTTTCCCTTCTCTTTTTTGCAGAGAATAACAGGTGCTTGCAAGCCTCTATCAGGTACTTGCAAGTTAGTATGTATTTCTGTTTTCCTCACTTTTGTTTTGCAGAACTTAACGGAAGACACGCCTTCTTCGTTTTGCAAAAGCAAACTCAGGTACACACTCGATGTACCACCCATACGTGCTTACCCTTAATTTTCCTCTTGCAGGAAAATAGACAGGAAACACCAAGCTTGTAAGGAGAGTCTTCAGGTTCTATCTCTCCTTGCCTCTCTTTCCCTTTCCTTTGGGGTGGAACACGATTTTCGTGGGTCTCCAACTTTTTCGAAGTCCCCTTCGGAACTTGAAAAAGTGCGGGGATTATGTTAACCCAGAAATCGGCGATCCTTCCCAAGGTGGCCAGCAGGCTAGTCGCGACCCTTAGATTCTCCCTTTCGATCGCGACACGTCCCAGCATAGGGGGACAGTTTTCCCTGTCCGCCTAGGTCTCCTAGCAATCGCGTGCCCTGCGGGACGGCGGGCTTTTCCCATGGCTCACCCTTGCGGGACATGCAGTTAGGTCCGCTAATCGTGCAGTGCTTTTCCTTGCAGGAGTCGGCCAACAGCACCACCAGGAGCAACCTTCTAGTCAGCCCAAGGGGCGGCGGTCTCCTGCCGCCGTCCGCCAAGGCCGCCCACCAGGGGCGACCTCCCTGCTGCCCAAGGGGCAGCGGCGTCCTGCTGCCGTCCGCCGAGGCCGCCCACCCAGGGCGGCCTCTGACCGCCAGCCGGGCGGACTCCACCCGGAGTCCGCCCAGGCCGCCCGCTAGGGGGCGGCCCCGGCATCCGCCGGGCGGACTCCACCCTGAAAGTGCAGCTAGATCTGATATACTCTAGAGGGGGGTGAATAGAGTATATGGTGCTTTAAAACTTTTTACAACAATTGTTGTAATATAAGTAAGCAGGGAAGCAGCAATAAATCTAATCACAGAACTAAACTAATCAAAAGCTAATCACAGAATAATCACAGCCAGAAACAAAAATAAAGACAAGCAAAACCAGATGACACAAGGAAATATAGTGGTTCCCCTAAAATTAGGTACATCCACTCTTCTACCACCCTAGGTAGGAATCCACTGCAGGATGAGTTGATCAGGTGTCCTGGGCACCAATGAGCTTTTGATAAGGTGCTCAAAAACCAAATCAGATTTTTTGATCAGGTGTCTTGCCACCAATGAGCTTTTGACAAGGTGCTCAAAAACCAAGTTCAAACTTTTGAAGGGAGTTTGAGAAACCCTTTACAGAGATGGGGGTGAGAGAGTGATGGAAGTCTTCTCTTTCTCAGATCAGCTGAGAAGACTATGTGGATTGATGGTGTCAAAGCTCCCCCTGAGTCCTTGAGATCTTTAGGAAAAGAAGTTTTGCTGTAGGGTGATAGGCCTTCACAAGTTGAGCTCTAGCAAAAGATGATTTCAGCAACAGCTGAAATGTTGGATGTCTGGAGTCTTGAAAGATGTTGGCCTTGAACACTTGAAAACTAGAGAGATCTGAGGATTTCAGAAATTTGATCTCCTTGGATGTATGTTCTTGAGAATTCTTTGAGACAGAATATTTTTGTTGTTCTGAAGATTACTGATGTCTGTCTGTGTGTGTCTGTGTATCTCTGTAATCTATATGTGATTCAAAAAGAATTCTTGACTTTTATTCTCTGATACTGAATGGAAAAACATCCTCTGTGAAGAATAGCCGTTGGCCTGCATTAATTGCATCCTTAATTGCAAAATCTCTTCTGGAAGAAAGTCCATAGAATTATTCCTTGAAAATCCCTTGAAACTTGGTCCAGAAATAAATGAAAACGGCTAGGAAATCCTCTGAATTAATTGCAGAATAACTCCTTAACTGATTTGAATTTGAATCTAGAAACATCCTTGAAGTTATCTGAAAACGTCGAACTGAGCTCTGCTATCGTCGGACTGAGCTCGGCGATATAGATAAATACAGCAGTAGAACATCGTCGATCTGAGCTCAAAGATCGTCGAACTGAGCTCAGAGATAGAATTCCAATATTGAGTCAAGATCGTCGAACTGAGCTCACCGATCGTCGAATGGAGTTCGACGATATGATGAAGTTGAGCTCAGCGATCGTCGAATGGAGTTCGACGATCTGTCGAAGTTGAGCTAGACGATCGTCGATCGGAGTTCGACGAATCGTCGTGCTGAGCTCGACGATATGACTTAGTCTCAAACTGAAAAAGTCTTGGTCTTGAGGGCAGCTTCCAAACTTAGACTTCTAACCCTTAGACTCAATTCTAATTGACCTTTTGAGCTATACAGGATGTCAAACATTAGTTTCCTAGAGACATAGTGATCCTGACCCAAATTAGTAATAGGGTGTTCCAACAATCTCCCCCTATTTGGGTTAGGATTACTATTTACAGAGTTTGGAAAATTAAATAACATACAAGCAGCAATACTGAAAAACAAAAAGAAAAGCAGAACCACAGAGATATATATATATCATCCCAGATAATAATCAGAAATCACAGAGATTGTCACCTTACATTGTCATTTCTTTTCTTTGCCCTTAACAAGTTTGATTTCTCTGTTGGGATTGAGGGCTTATTTCTTTGATCTAGTGTCATCTGCTGCACCTAAAGATGTTTGCTGTTTAGGCCTGGGAACTACAGCTTCAGGACGCAGTTCCATATACCTGTCAGAATCACAAAATTTGCTTGATGCATATCTTTCTAGCTCTTTCTTTCTCTGTTCAGACATTGTAGAAATGTTGGAAGAATCTCTTCCTTGCTCTTTAGCCTTTTTGATTTGATCCAGTGCAGCAAGTTCCTTCATTCTTGCAGTCCAGGCAGCTGGATTGTTCTCAGGGTCTTCAAAAGGTACTGGTGGCTCATATCTGTTAGAAGGATTGTCTTGAGCAGGCCTGGATGACACAGTTTCCTTTAACTTATAGGGAAAAGGACCAGATGTGGTGTCAGAAGAAATTTGTCCTCCCCTGGAGTATGGATGTTGCCTTGAGTATCCTTTGGAGTAGACCTGGAGATCTCTTTGATTGCCTCTGTATCCTCCTCTCCTGGATTGAGAACCCCTGGATTGGCTTCCCCTATGGTAGGATCTAGCATGAGGCTGATAGGGGGCCTGACTTCTGGCAGGGGGTTGAGCAGCAGAACTTCCACCTGCACCTGCATCAGGAGGAGGTGGTGGAGGAGGATGAGAGTGTTGGAATTGTGAAGAACCCTTTTCATATTTCCTTTTCTTTTTCATTGCTTTCAGCTGATTCTTAGAGTACTGCATCCAGTGCTCAGTGATAGGGCAATCATGAAGAATATAGTAGGATATGTCATTGTTATCCTTGACCTTGGCAGGAGGTACACTCTTCATGGCTTTGCTTCTTGCCTTTCTTTTTCTGGCAATGGTAGCAGAAGAATCATCAGAGTATGTTCTGTATTCATCACTTTCAGAACTCTGATCATCATACAAGGCATCAATTTTCTTCATCAGATCTTTCTTGAGCTGTATGGAAACAGATGAGGCAACAGAGGGTGTAGCAGCAGAGGTTGAAGCAGTAGCAGTAGTGACAACAACAGATACAGAAGTTGTTGCAATTGAAGTAGAAGCAGTAACAACAGCAGCAGCAACAGGTTCTGGATAAGTGACAACAACAGCAGTAACAGATTCACTAACAGTAACATCAACAGTAGAAATATCATCAGACAATGCAGAAGGCTCAAACTCAGGTGCCTCTGTCATAAGAATTTCCTTAGAGATTGGCTCAACAGCAGTAATAGAAGTAGCAGCAGCAGTATCAAAAATCTCAGCAGCAGTAGGGGCAGCAACATCAGAAACAACAGCAATGCATTCATCAGAAGAAGCAGCAGCATATACTGAGTTGACAAAAGAGGTGATGATGCTGGGGTCACAGCAAGAGAATGGCACACGGGCCTTGGACAGATCCTCTAGGGGCTGCATATCAAATGTCTCTTGCAGACATCTAAAATATAGAGAATCAAAATTTGAAAGCAAAGACCTGAGGTCTATTGCAAAGACTGCAGCAGGATCTTGAGACATAGTAGCAGGAGCAGATTCAAGAGCTAAAGAAACAGTAGCAGTAGCAGCAGCAGCAGACATGCTCACAGAAACAGCAGCAACAGCAGCAGCAGGCAGACTCACTTCATATGGCATCTCCCCCTGCCTAGATTCAGACAAGGCTGGATCAAGGCACACTGCTGAAGGGGCTACCTGAGGAAATAGAGTGGAGAGCCTGGCAGAAAGGGCTGCCACTGACAGGAGTAATGGAGCCAAGGAGGTCTCCAAAAGAAGAGATAGCCTGGGGGCTAGCAATTCATACAACCTGTCAGCAAGGGCTGGAATGTCTACTTGCTCAATAGTGGCTGGAGCAGAGGTAGAGGATGGAGGAGCAGCTGTTGGTGATGGTAGTGGAGAGCTGGTGAATGGGGGAAGAGATGGCTGAGGTGTGGGTAAGGTGGATATAGAGGACAGTGGGATGGAGATGGATGGGGTGAAGGTGGGTTGGTCAATGATCTCTTGTAGAAGATCTTGATAGGATGTTGAGGAAGAGGGTAGCTCAGGAGGAGAGGATGGTGAATCATCCATAAAGGAATCATTAATGAGGGTGAAGGAAGGATTGGAGGGTGATGAAGTGGCATCTGGTTGAGGGTAGGAGAATAGTAGATGGAAGTGGTCTTCTGGGAGTGGAAGAGTAGGGACTGGAGATGGTGTAGATGTTGGAGAGGGGCTGGAGATGATGATGGTGGATGGAGTCTGAATGGTAGATGGAATTGGAAGAGATGGAATTGGAGGAGGAGGAGGAGCAACATCAGCAGGCAGGTCATTTGCAGGGGCAGAGACCTGTGGGGAAGTGACTCTGAGAGTCCTGGTGCCTGAAGGAGTGCTGGAGGAGGGCCTGCTGGGCTTGATGATTTGTCTGTCCCATTTTCCAAAGAGGGCATAAGACAGTCTCTTGGATGCATTTATGTGGATTCCAGAGGAGACCAGCAAGGCAGGGCACCTATGCTGCAGAAACACCCCTATAATTCTTCCAAAGTTTACAAAACTTTTGTTTATCTTCTTCTTGATAAGGTCAAAGAATACTTCTCCCCAATTCAAATTCTTCCTGTCTACTAGGGCTCCCATGAGGCAGAGCTGATACCTTGAGATTGTATCATGAGCAGAGTGCTTAGCCAGTAGCACTTTCCCAACTACATCTGCCATGAATCTGTACTCCACAGAAAGGTTCTTTTTCAAGAGCTTGCTAGGGTTAGCCTCAGAATGACCCATTCTGGCAAGCAATTCAGTATACTCTTCTCCAGACAAGTCAGCAGTATCTCCACTAGTTCTTAACTCAAAAACCTCTGTTAAAATTGCTGGGTTCAGAGGTACCTGTGTGCCAGATATTGATCCAATAATGGTGGAGTTGTCCTGATTGTGGGCAGTGTAGACCCCTTCCTTAATCTCATCAGATGCAAGCTTAATCCTTGTGGTCATGATTGCTGTCAGGTTCTGCTCTTTGAATAACCCCAAGATATCCTGAAAAACCTGGTTGGTTGTGTTGAAGGATTCCATGTCGATGTCAAAACCAGCATCAAACTTCATGGCGGCGAGAACAGCAACAGACACAGCCATAGGTACCTACTAAAATTCAACAAACAAAACGACCAAGTGCAGAAGTGTTTGGAGGGAAAGAAAATTCGTGCAGAGAAATCGAAAGCGCAAAGGAGAACGACGGAGAAAAATGAATTTTATATTAGGGTTCGACGCAGAATTGGAAAGATCGTTGAACTAAGTTCGACGATCGAGGCTTCTAAAGGAATCTGAAGAGTCTTCAACATCGTCGATCTCCATTCGACGATATTGGAGAGCGTCGAGCTCTGTTCGACGATCGTTCAGAGAACAAGATCGTCGAGCGCCGTTCGACTATCGTTGACCGGAAGAGATAGTGCATACTATCTGAGAAACGCTGAACTCAGGTCGACGATCTCAGAAATCGTCGATCTCCGTTCGACGATCTGAGGGAAAATCGTCGAGCGCAGTTCAGAGATTAGAAAAACTCTAGACACTAAGAAAAATCAAGATGTTTGCCTAGTCTTGGTCAATTTTTAAGCTTTTGAGATCTTGGATATTATTTAAGACTTCCTTCATCTAACATTCCTAACTGATTTAGGAAGAAGGTGTGTTTCTTTTCATCCAAGGGCTTGGTGAAAATATCTCCCCTTTGTAAATCAGTTGGGATATATTGTAGTTCAATTTTATTCTTTTCAACATTATCCCTTAAGAAATGATGCCTAATCTCTATGTGTTTTGTCCTACTATGGAGGACTGGATTTTGGGCTATAGAACTAGCACTGGTGTTATCACAAAAGATTTTAGACTTCTCTAAGTTGTAGCCATAGTCTAGGAGTTGGTTTTGAATCCACAAGATTTGTGAACAACAACTGCCTGCAGCCATATATTCAGCTTCAGCAGTTGAAGTTGACACAGAAGTTTGTTTCTTGCAAAACCAAAAGACAAGTCTGTCACCAAGGAACTGACAAGTTCCACTGGTGCTTTTCCTGTCAATTCTGCATCCAGCATAATCAGCATCAGAAAATCCAGTTAAATCAAATGCTGAATCTTTTGGATACCAGAGACCTATATTTGGACAACTTTTAACATACCTGAGAATCCTCTTTACTAATGTTAGGTGTGACTCTCTAGGGCTTACTTGGAACCTAGCACATATACATGTAGCAATCATTATATCTGGTCTACTAGCTGTAAGGTACAGTAAAGAGCCAATCATTGCTCTATATGTTGTCTGATCAACAGGTTTCCCATGTTCATCAGCATCCAATACAGCATTAGTAGGCATGGGTGTTTTCATACAAGATGCTTCAGACATGCCAAATTTCTTAACCAATTCATGTGCATACTTGGTTTGAGAAATAAAGATGCCTCCAGCATGCTGTTTGACTTGCAATCCTAGGAAGAAGGATAGCTCACCCATGCTACTCCTTTCAAATTTAGAATGCATTAGGTTGGAAAACCTTCCGCACAATTTGGAGTCAGTAGAACCAAAAATAATATCGTCTACATAAATCTGCACTAGTAGGGTATGGGACTTATGGGTTCTAATGAAAAGAGTTTGGTCTACTCTACCCCTTATAAATCCATTTTCCAAAAGAAAGCAAGCTAGGGTCTCATACCATGCTCTAGGAGCTTGCTTGAGACCATATAATGCTTTGTTCAACCTAAAAACATAATCAGGATAAGTTGGAGAGATAAAACCTGGAGGTTGTCTGACATATACTTCCTCTTTGATGTCTCCATTTAGAAATGCACTTTTGACATCCATCTGATATACCTTGAAGCCTTTGTGTGCTGCATAAGCTAAAAATATTCTGATGGCTTCTAATCTTGCAACAGGTGCAAAAGTCTGGTCGTAGTCTATCCCTTCTTCTTGAGAATATCCCTGAGCAACTAGCCTTGCCTTGTTCCTTATAATTACTCCTTGATCATCCAGTTTGTTTCTGAATACCCACTTTGTTCCAACAATGGAGTGATCCTTAGGCTTTGGCACTAGTTCCCACACTTGGTTCCTCTCAAATTGATGCAACTCTTCTTGCATTGCAATGATCCAGTGTGGATCTTGCTCTTCATCTTGAATGGACTGAGGTTCAATTTGAGATAGGAAGCAGGTGTGCAACAGGTTTTGGTTGACCTGATTTCTGGTTTGCACATCAGCTGAGATGTCTCCAATTATTTGGGAAATTGGATGGTCTCTTGATGTTACTAAATCAACAGGGGGTGTTGATTGTTCACCAAACTGTGTTGTTGTTTCCTCTTGTGGTACAACAACTGGCTATTCAAGTTGTTCTTCAATATGTTGAGCACTTTCTTCATCTTCACTGCTTTCATCCCCTTGAGTAACCTGTAACTTGTTCAAGTCTTCAACTAGAGAATGTTCCTGCAAAGGTTCTATGGTAGAAGAGATCTTCTCCTTGAAAGACATGTTAGATTCATCAAATGATATATAAACAGATTCTTCAATTTTTAAAGATGATTTATTATAAACCCTATAAGCCTTGCTGATCATAGAGTATCCCAGAAACACTCCTTCATCAGCTTTAGCTTGAAATTTTGCTAAATATTTCCTGTCATTGTTATGTATGTAGCAAATACAACCAAAAACTCTAAAATAATCAACTTTAGGTTTCTTCCCTTTGCGTAATTCATAGGGACTCTTTCCCTTTAGTTTATGTATCAAGCTTCTATTCAGCACATAGTTGGAGGTGTTCACTGCCTCTGCCCAAAAGGATAGAGGAAGGTGAGCATCTGACAACAATGTAGTGGCAGATTCAATAAGGGTTCTATTTTTCCTTTCAGCTACCCCATTTTGTTGAGGAGTTCTAGGAGCTGAGAAAGTGTGTCTGATCCCTTCACTCTGACAGAACTCTTGCATAAGAAGAGAATCAAACTCTGTCCCATGATCACTTCTGATCAGGGCAATGTGAGTATTGAACTCAATCTGTATACATTTGAGAAACTCTGTCAGACACTTAAAGTTATTAGACTTCTTTCTTAGAAAGAACACCCAAGTGAATCTAGAGAAGTCATCTACAACTACTAAAGTGTAAGATTTCCCTCCTAGGCTTTGTACTGTGATGGGTCCAAAAAGATCCATGTGTAACAGATACAATATCCTAGGTGAATCACTCTTATTAAGTGACTTAAAGCTATTTTTAGTTTGCTTGCCTAATTGACAAGCCCTGCAGAGTCCTTCGGTTGGGTACATTGGTTAAATGTACCTGATTTGAAGAAGCCTCACCCAACTCAATGATATACATCATGATGTATTTGATGTATGTTGAGTTTACTTGTACAGGTTAAGTAATTGCTGAACTGAAGCAAAAAGTTTCTAAGTCCATGTGTAGACACCCAGAGGGAAAGTGTCGACACTTAAGAAAGCTTGTGTCGACACCCAGACAAGCAGTGTCGACACTTGGAGTCATTGTGTCGACACCTGGGATGCAGAGTCGACACCAGACAGAAAGTGTCGACACAAGGAGCTGTGTCGACACTCAGTGAAGAAAAGTGCAGACAGAAAGTGTCGACACAAGGAGCTGTGTCGACACCCAGTGAAGCTCTGTCTACACCAGAAAGTGTCGACACTTGGAGCTGTGTCGACACTCAGCAAAAGTCTGCAGAGACTAAGTTAAAGTGTCGACACCAAGAACAAAGTGTCGACACTCATCAGAAGAGTCAACATTTGAAGTAAGTGTCGACACCCAGAGCAATGTGTCGACACTCAGCTAAAGACTCTACACTTGAAGAAAGTGTCGACACATGGAGCAGTGTCGACACTTAGCAAAGAACAGAATTATCAACAAAATATTCTAAGTACAAGTGTCGACACTAAGGGAATGTGTCGACACTCAGCTGAAGTCTCGACAGAAGAATCAAGTGTCGACACAAGGAGCTGTGTCGACACTTAGCAAGTATCTACATTGAAGACTATGTGTCGACACCAAGAAGCAGTGTCGACACTTAACAGATTCAACACAAGAAGTTGTGTCGACACAAAGGAGATGTGTCGACACTTAGAAGAATTCAGCAAAAGCTAGAAGAACAAGTACTTGTGTCGACACTCAATTTCAGTATCGACACATGAAGAAGAATCTGTATCGAGATAGACAAGGAGTTGTGTCGACACCTTGTAGACTTGTGTCGACACTTACACAACTTGTGTCGACACTTGGCCTATAAGTGTCGACACTTAAAGACAGAAAGTCTCGACACTTTCAGACAGTTAGAGATTTTCAAGAATTGACTGGATGACATGACAGCTGCCGTTCCAGCCGGTCTACAGCACCTGTCAGAGATGTCAGAATTCAGTTATGGACCGGACCAGCCGGTTACCATGAAGAAGGCCTATAAATAGGCTCATACAGTTTACAGAAACTGTTGTTGACGTTGATCACATTGTTGAAGAACAAGTTATTAAAGTGGTACACAGAGTATCAAATCAAGAAGATCTTACAGTTCAAGTGCAGATCTAAGAAGTTGGAGAGAGAGGGCTCCATCCAAGAAATCAGCCGTTGGAACTAGGCTGAGAAGAAGGGTTCAGATCTATTCTGAATTCTAAGTGGCAGAGGTCAAGGAACAACTGCAGAAGGAAACAATCTTATTCAGTTCTACTCAAGAAGCTTTGAAGAAAGCTAAGTCAGATTGAATCCAGCTGAGTTCTTCCAAGAACTCATCAAGAAACTCTCAACTTCCCTCTCTTGTTTCTGAGTTGTTGAGTTAATATTTGTAAAATCATTTTATCTTGTAGGATCCTTTGGATCTGAGTGAATTGTAAGCCTATAATTATAAAGGCCGAGGGTAGGGCTTGAGAGCCTGAGTGTAGGAGATTGAAATCTCTGAGTGTAGGCCTTATTGGCTGAGTGTAGGCCTTGATTGGCTGAGTGTAGGCCTTTGTGGCTGAGTGTAGGCTTTGGGATAAAGCTGAGTTGTAAGGCTTTGGGCCTGAGGTGTAGGAACCAATTTGGGTTCTGAGACAGTGGAGGAGTTTGGCCGAATCTAATACACTGCTAGATAGGCGAAGGGGGAAAGTGGATGTACCCAAAGCTTGGGGAACCACTATAAAATTCTGTGTGTGCTGTGCTGTGATTGTTGCTGTGTATGTTGTGTGTTTGCTGTGATAAACTAGTTAGAAATCTGTGATATTAACTGTTTGCTGCCATTAAAGTTCAAAAAGGATTAGGTCACCTATTCACCCCCCCCCCCCTCTAGGTGTTTAGGTACCATATCTTTCAAGTGGTATCAGAGTCAGGTTCCTCAAAAAGGACTAACAGTCTGAGGAGATCTTGATTGGCAGATTCAGTGTAAGGAAAAGTACAGATTCAAGAAAATCAAGAAACATGGGTTCCTCTGAAAATCACAAGGAATTGGGTTCCATGAAATTGCCCATATGCAGGAAGGAAATCTTTGGGATTTGGAAGGAAAGGGTAAGGCTATTTATGGAAGCCTCTGACCCTAGAATCTACATCACAGTAAAGGAAGGGCCTTATGTGCCCATGAAGATATCTGTTCTAGATGCAAATCAGAGAACTCCAAAGGATTTCTCTGAAATGACTAAGGATGAGATTGTCCTAGCCACCATGGACAAGAGGGCACAAAACATAATAGTGAGTGCCATTGATGATGCAACTTTTCAGAATCTTATACACTGCAAGACAGCCAAAGAGATGTGAGACACTCTTATAGTGTATATGGAAGGATCTGAAGAAGTTAGACAAGATAGAAAATCCTTGCTAAATCAGGAGTATGAGAGTTTTAGACAAGGTAAAGGTGATAGCATAACTGAGTGCTATAAGAAGTTCTACAGAATAGTGAATGAACTCATGTCTTATGGAAGAGAGTTCAGTAACTATGAACTAAATGACAAGTTCCTAAGGTCCCTAATCAAAGATTGGGACACCAAGATCTGTGTCATAAGAGAAATGGCTAAGTTGGGGGAAATTCCTCCTCCTACACTGTTTAGCAAGTTATTGTCATATGAGATGCAGTTGACAGTGAGAAAAGAGGAGGAGAAATCAACAAGAATTGAACACAAAGAAAGAACAGTAGCCTTCAAGACAGAAGCCTCCAGAAAGTGCAGAAACAAGTCACCAACTCCACCTCCAAAGGTAGTTGAATCAAAGACAGATGAGTCAGTCAGCACCAAGTCTGAAAGCAGTGAAAGTGATGAAGACTTTGCTGCCTTCACTAGACACTTTCAGAAATTCTTGAAGAAGAAACAGTGGAGGTCAAGACCTTCTACTTCAAAGGGAAAGGAAGTCTTGTATCAGGAGAAAAAGCCTTCAAAGAGAGACAGGAAGAGGACAAAGTCAAGCAAGGCAACTAGTTCAAAGATAGTGTGCTATTGCTGCAATAGACAGGGCCATGTTATTGCAGATTGTCTAGAGAAGAGAAAGGAATCTGTTGACAGGAAAAAGCCTCACTTCAAAGGCAAGAAAGAGAAGTCTTTTGTTGCCAAGAAGGAGAAGACTCTATCAGATATCTCTTCTTCAGAAACTGAGTCTGAGGCTGAGGCCTACATAGGGCTGTTTGCTGAAGAAGAAGAAGAAGAATTCATACAGATCATGGAGTCTATTTATGAACAAGAAGACAGTCATTGCCAAGGGCTAATGGCTTTGACAGAGAGTGCCAAAATCCTGGAACAGCCAGGACCCAGTAAGGTACAAGGTTCAAGTTCAAGTTCAGTTTCTTGTTCTAGTTCAGATTCAGATTCTTCTTCATCAAGTGATGAGAATGTATCTGAGTCTGAGGATGATATTCATCAGCTTATAGATGAATATAAAGTGCTGTTGCAAGCTTACAAGAAAAGCAAGTCCCTTGCCAAAAGTCAGGCAAAGGAAATTGCTGATCTTAAAGCTGCTGCAACAGATTCTGAGAAGCAATTTGATCAAAAGCTTAATGAGATAGCCAGGCTGAAACACATAACAGTGATTCAGATGGACACTATCACGTTTAAGAATGATCAAATCAAGAGTCTGGAGATCAATCTTTAGAAAGAGAGAGAGCTTGTTGCTAGGTTTTCTAAACCTAAGTCAGTGTTACCTATAATTGATGATTTTATTCATCACAAGGGTAAAACTGGACTGGGCTTTACTAGACCTGCAAGGACTGAGCAGTCCAAGTCTAAGTCCAAGGGCAAAGCCCCAACATTCAACAAGCCTGCTGTAAACAAGACAGCCAAGGCAGTACCTAAGAAAAGGTACAATAAGTTTGAATGTTGCTGCTGTGGCAAAGTTGGCCATTTTGCAGTGGACTGTTGGCACAATGCTAGTGCCAAAGTGAGTACCAAACTACCTGTTGGAAAGCCAGTGGGTAGCTTTGTCAGATTGTATACTAACAAGTACCAAGGACCCAAGAATTCATTGGGTTCTAAGGTTCATTAATCTGTTTTGCAGGTGAGTCCAAGTGGTCATACCCCAACATGGTACTTGGACAGTGGATGTTCCAGACATATGACTGGAACTAGGGGACTACTAAAGGACTACATTCCAATCAAAGATGGTCCAAAAGTCACCTTTGGTGGTTCTGAAAAAGGAATCATCAAAGGATTTGGTAACATTTCTAGTCACTTAGTTACCATTACTCAAGTGGCTTATGTTAAAGGGTTGAAACACAACCTAATAAGTATAAGTCAATTAAGTGATGTAGGGTATGACATCTCATTTGTTAAAAATGGTTGTCATATCAAGAGGTCAAGTGATCAAGAGATCATTTTGACAGGATATAGGAAAAGGAATGTCTATTGCCTAGACATTATGATTGATAACAATGGTTCTCCAGTATGTCTTGTAGCTGATGAGACAGTCTCTCATTGTGTCAAATGGCACAAGAGGCTTGCCCATCTTAACTACAAGACTATTAGCAAACTCTTTAGCAAAGAGTTGGTGAGGAATGGTCCTCAAGTTAAGTGTGTTAAAGATGGTATTTGCTCAGCTTGTCAAAAGGGCAAGCAGACTAAATCCACCTTTAGAAGCATAGAGAACAAAGATGTTGTGAGGTGTTTATACCTCTTGCATATGGATCTCTTTGGTCCAATGCCTGTTCACAGCTTAGGTAGGAAGGTCTATACCTTTGTAGTTGTTGATGACTACTCAAGGTTTTCCTAGGTGTTCTTCTTAAGACAGAAATCTGAAACACCTAGTGTCTTCCTTAGCTTTGTCAAGCAAATTCAGAATGAACTAAACTGTACAGTGGTCAAAATTAGAAGTGACCATGGTACTGAGTTTCAGTCTGATAGCATGACAAAACTATGTGAAGACTTTGGGATATTTCAAGAATTCTCTTCACCTAGAACACCTCAGCAAAATGGCATTGCTGAGAGGAAGAATAGGACCTTGATAGAGGCTGGTAGGACCCTACTAAGTGATACATCACTGCCAGAATATTTCTGGGCTGAAGCAGTTAACACTGCATGCCATGTTATAAATAGGGCTACCATCACTAAAAGGTTAAACAAGACCCCCTATGAAGTTGTCAAAGGCAGGAAACCAAACCTATCCTATTTCAGGATCTTTGGTTGCAAATGCTTCATACTTAACAATGGGAAGTCTTACTTAACTAAGTTTGCTGCCAAGTCCCAAGAGGGAATTTTTGTTGGGTACAACAATAATAGTAAGGCCTATAGAGTCTACAACTTGTCTACTCAAGTTGTAGAAGAATCTGTGCATGTAGTTTTTGATGAGACTAAACTTTTTAATAATGAGTTGTCTAGTAGTGTGTGCAGCCCCACAGGTTTAACACAGAAGATGGACAAGCTTGCTATAGAAGAAGACAGTGGCTATTGTCCAGGGGGAGAACTACATGTACCAGTTGCTGATGAAGTTCAAGGAATACAGCATGATGGAGATGCTGAAGAGGTTCAACCAGAAGTAAGGATGCCTCCAGCCAACAGGCATCTTAGAGATCATCCAGTGGAGCAGATTATTGGAGATCCAAGATAAGGAGTACAAACCAGGAGTAGAAACCAGAATGCTGCTATCTTCTCTAGTTTCCTTTCTCAAGTTGAACCTAAGAAGTTTGAAGAAGCAATACAAGATCCACAATGGACTGAAGCAATGCAAGAAGAGCTTAATCAGTTCAAGAGGTGCAAGGTTTGGGAACTTGTTCCTAAACCTAAAGACCATAATGTAATAGGAACTAAGTGGATCTACAGGAATAAGATGGATGAACAAGGGGTCATCATTAAGAATAAAGCAAGACTGGTTGCAAAAGGATATAGGCAAGAAGAAGGTATTGATTTTGATCAAACCTTTGCTCCAGTAGCCAGACTGGAAGCCATAAGAATGTTCTTAGCCTATGCAACCTATCAAGGATTCAAGGTTTACCAAATGCATGTCAAGTCAGCATTCCTAAATGGTAATCTTAAAGAAGAAGTCTATGTGGAACAGCCTTCAAGTTTTGTTGATCCTACTCTACCTCATCATGTCTATAGACTTAGGAAAGCTTTATATGGGTTAAAGCAAGCCCCTAGGGCTTGGTATGAAACCCTATCTAGTTTCCTCATTGAGAACAAGTTTTCAAGGGGGAAAATAGATAAGACTCTATTCCTTAGGGAATCTAGAGGCAAAGTCATACTAGTCCAAATATATGTAGATGACATTATATTTGGGTCTACTGAAAGAAGCCTTTGCAAAAAGTTTGCAAAACTGATGCAAGGTCAGTTTGAGATGAGTAGTATGGGAGAGATGAAGTTTTTCTTGGGTCTCCAAGTTAAACAGACTGAGAGTGGTTTATCCATATGTCAGTCAAAGTTCACCCTAGAACTCATAAGGAAATATGGTATGGATTCATCCAGCACCATGAAGACTCCTATGGGGTCAAGTATGTCTATTAGCAAGGATGATGTAGGGAAACCTGTAGATGAAACCTTGTATAGAGGGATAGTTGGTTCCCTACTATACTTGACTGCTAGTAGACCAGACATCATGTATGCTACATGTGTTTGTGCAAGGTATCAAGCCTGCCCTAAAGAGTCTCATTTGACTGCAGTCAAAAGAATATTGAGATATCTAAAGGGCACTCCCTATCTAGGCCTCTGGTACCCTAGGAATGGAGATTTTGATCTAACAGATTATACAGATGCAGACTTTGCAGGATGCAAAGAGGATAGAAAGAGCACTACTGGAACCTGTCAATTCCTAGGTGGGAGACTAATTTCTTGGAGTAGCAAAAAGCAAACCAGTGTGGCTATCTCCACAGCTGAGTCAGAGTATGTGGCTGTAGGAAGTTGCTGTGCTCAACTTCTGTGGATACAACATCAGCTAGAGGACTATGGATTTCAGGTAAGTAGAACTCCACTTTTCTGTGATTCTACAAGTGCTATTTCAATAGCTAATAACCCTGTATCTCATAGTAGAACAAAACATATTGAGATTAAATATCATTTTCTTAGGGAGCATGTAGAAAGAGAAGATATTTCACTTGAATATGTTAATACTGATAATCAAGTAGCTGATATGTTTACTAAGCCCCTAGAAGAAGCTAAGTTCAATAGATTCAAAATTGAACTAGGAATGATAAACTTAGAGTAAGTTTACAGAATTTAAATTGGCTAAGTAACAAAGTGTCGACACATAGACAAGTCTATGTCGACACAGAATAGTGGTGTCAACACTTCAAGAAAAAGGTGTCGACACATCTAGGATGTTGGTGTCGACACTTCAGAATGTTAGTGTCGACACATGTCCAGTAGGTGTCGACACATCCAAAGTGGTGTCGACACTTATGTTTTACTCAGAATTTTCTAAGTAAAGTCTCGAGAATGTGTCGAGTTATGTTGTGTCGACACATAACCAAGTGTCGACACATAAAATCTGTTGACTACAATTGTGTCGACACATATGTGTCAAGACATTATAAGTCAGTGTCGACACTTATTGCCAGTGTCGACACATTTTAAGTTAGATGTCCCGCCTGTTCATCTTCAAAATCAGAAAGGTATAAATAGGGTTCTGTCTTTGTTTGTCGACACGCTTTCAAAGTTTCGAGACCAAAACTACTGTGTCGACACCTCTCTTTTCTAAAGACAAATTCTACAAACCCTAATGGCACCTAAGCTTGAGGAGAACGTTAACGAAGGATATGAGCTAGTGCGCGGCGCGTTCGACGATGCAGATCAAGAAATCAAGGCGGTAGTAACCCTAGTCGCCGATTCTGGACTAGAATATCTAGTTTCTGAACCTACAAAGATTTGGAAGAAAGAGGTGCTTGAATTCCTTAATGGAGCTCAGATAGATGAATCTGGATACAAAATCAAATCCAGAGTTCATGGTGCAAGGGTTAAGGTATCCCCTAAAAGTCTGAGGAAGGTGCTCCAGCTACCAAAAACACAAGATGAAGAAGAGGTTACTGCTTCAAAGACCAGGGAAGCTTTAACCTGGTGTGGACTGGATCCTAAAATGAAGATTGGTTCTGTCTTTAACAGGAAAGGCATGAACAGCCAAGGCAAATTCCTGTCTGAGATTGTTGGTAAGGTCTTACTCAGCAAGCCTGGAGGGCATGACAGAGTGTCTGCATATATGTTTGGAATCATGACAAGGATAATCTTCACTCTGAAAACAGACTGGTCTATAGTGGTTTATGAGAAGATTAAGGAGAGCTTGAAGAAGCCCAATCTGGGCAGAATCATTAGTCTATACCTAGCTAGTGTGATACCAGAGGTAATGAGTACTGCTGTAGGAAGCAAGATAAACCATATGAGGAAGATGGATCTAAGGATCTTTTCAAGATGGGACAGGGTGTTGTCCAAGGAAATGCCAACCCCAGAGAAGACAGTTGCTGAGAAAGACACTCCTCCTAAGAAGAAAAGGAAGACAGTTCCAGTGGCACAAGAATCCACTAGTAGTTCTGAAAGTGAAGAACAAGTTGTTTTCACTCCTGATGATCATGAGGAAGAGCCTGCAGAGAAGTCTCCTGCTCCTCCAGCTGATGCAGAGATCCAGGGGGAGCTCCCACAAGCTAGCCCCATCCACAAGGATCAAAGCCAGGGGGAGCCTCCCGTTGTAGAAGAACCCTCTACACTGGATAGTGAGCAAGCCACCACCATCATACAAGAGCTGCCTAGTCAAGCTCCAGATGTTGTTATAGAAGACACATCTGCTGTTCCAGTAATTCCTGATCCAGTGGTTGAAGAACCAAGAACTTCTCCAGCTTCTTCACCACCAGAATACACCATGGAGGATTTATTCCTAAATCTAGACCAGCAAGATTTTGACATGGACAAGGATGCTGCTGAAATAGATAATACTGCTGCTGAGGGGGAGCAAATGCCAGTTCTGGAAGAGCCTATAAGGAAACAACCTGAGAAGCCTCAAAGCCCTAAGGATAGGGTTGACATAGCCAGCACCTCAGAATCTGAAGAAGAGGAGGCTGCAAAGGCTAAGAAGAAGAAACTGTATGTCTTCAAAAGAAGAAGTCAAAATTATAAGAAGGCTTTGCAATCCATTGCCCCACAGCCTATAGTTCAACAAGCTCCAACTGTTGATTATAGTGCTTTACTGATTGCACTGCAGATTAAAATGGATGAACAGAGAAAAGCCATAGAGGCTTGTGTGGATGAAGGGCAGAAGTCATTACAATTTGATCTGGCCCAAGATATAAAGTCTATAAGGTTTGAGATGAACCATAACAAGAAAGAGATGACAGACTGCTTCCACAAGGGTGGAAATGCAGTGGTGTACTTGGCAACACACCAGGAAAAGATAAAAGCCCAAGTAGATGATATAACATTGAAGCAAGGATATGTTCTTGAAAATCAACTAAGGATGAATGACAACTTGACTGCTTCTCATAATGCTATAGTCGCTGAATTGAAAAACAAGGCTGCTGAACCTTCTACATCTACTGGTGCTGCTAAAGCTTAATTTGACAAAGCATTTCAAGAAGAAATCAAAGCTGTAAAGACTGCTCTCCAAGCCTCCCAGAAAGCCATCTCTGAACAACTTCAAAAGCTCAAACCATTCTTTAAAGAGGGAATCAGATACTTGGATAGTCAAATAAGATTTCAAAAGGATGATGTCATAGATCATATGGCTAGAGAAGTCATAAAGGGGGAGAGAGTTTTAGTCAAAGCTAGCTCTGACCATGCCAAATGGATATCTAATTCCATCAGAGCTACACTGGGCTATCCTCCTCTGTGTGATGATAATGATGTTGCTGAATCTGGAATAAACCCTGCCTATCTTGGAGGTGAGCAACCAGAGGTAGCTCAAGTGATTTATCCACCTCCAGATTTTGAAATGATTCAAGAAGATGTCCAGACAATGTATAGCCCAACTGAAGGGAAGTCTAATGTTGTTCTGGAGAAAGTGGTTCAACCTATATCTGAAGCCATGCAAGAGGCATTGCAGAAAGAGGAAGAGACAAGGTTGTCAAAGAAGAGGTTTAGGGAACAAGCAGAACAAAGGCCAGACTTTGAACAGTGGAGCCCTACCTCTAGAAACATAATATTAACTGCCTGGAAAGCTGCCAAGGATAACCTTCATGACAGGAACAAGTGGTTCTCTGAAGCTGAATGGAGAAAGCATGAAGCTAGACAGGAGGCCATTGTCCAGTACAGAAGGAAGGCAAAGATGGGAAAGCTACCTCCTACTACAGTGGAGCCTAGCAAGTACTTTCCTAAGCCATTCCATTATTTTGAGAGGCAGAAGATCAAAGCTGAAGAGCTTAAGAAGAAAGAATTAAAAGGCAAGAAGCCTGCTGATGCTGAAACTGCTGATGCCCCTGTCAAAGCTCAAGTCCAACCTGGCAAGGGAATAGTTATCAAGGATCCAGAACAGAAATAGTTTAAGAATGTACTTGAAGATTATTTTGTAATCTTTTGAATGTAAAACATTTCTGTGAAACTACTGAAAATGTATAAAATAAATGTTAGAACAATATATGCTCAATATATTTCATGTTTGTTCTGTGAATGTGTATATGTCTATTTCTTATTTGTTCTGTGTTGATGTATGTGTATACATGTGTGATTGATACATGTTATGTTTACCCTGCTGAATATAATCCTGCTTTACATCATTTTGTAATTTTTATTATGAATGGTGTATATCATTGACTAAGGGTTATGACTTCTCCAAATAGGGGGAGATTGTTGGGTACATTGGTTAAATGTACCTGATTTGAAGAAGCCTCACCCAACTCAATGATATACATCATGATGTATTTGATGTATGTTGAGTTTACTTGTGCAGGTTAAGTAATTGCTGGACTGAAGCAAAAAGTTTCTAAGTCCATGTGTTGACACCTAGAGGGAAAGTGTCGACACTTAAGAAAGCTTGTGTCGACACCCAGACAAGCAGTGTCGACACTTGGAGTCATTGTGTCGACACCTGGGATGCAGAGTCGACACCAGACAGAAAGTGTCGACACAAGGAGCTGTGTCGACACTCAGTGAAGAAAAGTGCAGACAGAAAGTGTCGACACAAGGAGCTGTGTCGACACCCAGTGAAGCTGTGTCTACACCAGAAAGTGTCGACACTTGGAGCTGTGTCGACACTCAGCAAAAGTCTGCAGAGACTAAGTTAAAGTGTCGACACCAAGAACAAAGTGTCGACACTCATCAGAAGAGTCAACATTTGAAGTAAGTGTCGACACCCAGAGCAATGTGTCGACACTCAGCTAAAGACTCTACACTTGAAGAAAGTGTCGACACATGGAGCAGTGTCGACACTTAGCAAAGAACAGAATTATCAACAAAATATTCTAAGAACAAGTGTCGACACTAAGGAAATGTGTCGACACTCAGCTGAAGTCTCGACAGAAGAATCAAGTGTCGACACAAGGAGCTGTGTCGACACTCAGCAAGTATCTACATTGAAGACTATGTGTCGACACGAAGAAGCAGTGTCGACACTTAACATATTCAACACAAGAAGTTGTGTCGACACAAAGGAGATGTGTCGACACTTAGAAGAATTCAGCAAAAGCTAGAAGAACAAGTACTTGTGTCGACACTCAATTTCAGTATCGACACATGAAGAAGAATCTATGTCGAGACAGACAAGGAGTTGTGTCGACACCTTGTAGACTTGTGTCGACACTTACACAACTTGTGTCGACACTTGGCCTATAAGTGTCGACACTTAAAGACAGAAAGTCTCGACACTTTCAGACAGTTAGAGATTTTCAAGAATTGACTGGATGACATGACAGCTGCCGTTCCAGTCGGTCTACAGCACCTGTCAGAGATGTCAGAATTCAGTTATGGACCGGACCAGCCGGTTACCATGAAGAAGGCCTATAAATAGGCTCATACAGTTTACAGAAACTGTTGTTGACGTTGATCACATTGTTGAAGAACAAGTTATTAAAGTGGTACACAGAGTATCAAATCAAGAAGATCTTGCAGTTTAAGTGCAGATCTAAGAAGTTGGAGAGAGAGGGCTCCATCCAAGAAATCAGCCGTTGGAACTAGGCTGAGAAGAAGGGTTCAGATCTATTCTGAATTCTAAGTGGCAGAGGTCAAGGAACAACTGCAGAAGGAAACAATCTTATTCAGTTCTACTCAAGAAGCTTTGAAGAAAGCTAAGTCAGATTGAATCCAGCTGAGTTCTTCCAAGAACTCATCAAGAAACTCTCAACTTCCCTCTCTTGTTTCTGAGTTGTTGAGTTAATATTTATAAAATCATTTTATCTTGTAGGATCCTTTGGATCTGAGTGAATTGTAAGCAAATAATTATAAAGGCTGAGGGTAGGGCTTGAGAGCCTGAGTGTAGGAGATTGAAATCTCTGAGTGTAGGCCTTATTGGCTGAGTGTAGGCCTTGATTGGCTGAGTGTAGGCCTTTGTGGCTGAGTGTAGGCTTTGGGATAAAGCTGAGTTGTAAGGCTTTGGGCCTGAGGTGTAGGAACCAATTTGGGTTCTAAGACAGTGGAGGAGTTTGGCTGAATCTAGTACACTGCTAGATAGGCGAAGGGGGAAAGTGGATGTACCCAAAGCTTGGGGAACCACTATAAAATTATGTGTCTGCTGTGCTGTGATTGTTGCTGTGTATGCTGTGTGTTTGCTGTGATAAACTAGTTAGAAATCTGTGATATTAACTGTTTGCTGCCATTAAAGTTCAAAAAGGATTAGGTCACCTATTCACCCCCCCCCCCCCCCCCCTCTATGTGTTTAGGTACCATATCTTTCACCTTCCTTCTTGTAGGGGCCAGAAGGTAGTCCTCTAACAAGGTTGTCCTTGGATAGCCTAGCAATAGTTTTAAGTTTTAGGTGTCATAGTCTCTTATGCCATAAAATATTTGGTCTACAGACAGAATTAAACAGGCAAATATCTACATCAGTTGAAAGAAAATCTACTAGATAGATGTTACCTTTCCTTTTACCTGTCAACACAGTTGTGTTATCCTCTGACTTGATTTTGCATAAGGCTTTGCTGAAGGTCACCTGGTAGCCTTCATCACACAGCTGACTGATGCTTATTAAGTTGTGCTTCAGTCCTTCCACATAAGCTACCTTTTTGAAAGTTACTGATCCAATCTGGACTACACCATATCCTTTTGTCTGTCCAAAGTTTGAATCACCAAAGATAACTTTGGGTCCAAGCTTGGCTCTAAAGGATGTGAGGTTGTCCTTGTTCCCTGTCATGTGCTTAGAGCACCCACTATCCAAGTACCATTGCTGGTTAGATGTTGGATAGGTCTTCACCTGCACATAAGACAATTCATTTGTTTTTGACCCAGTTTACCTTGGGCCTAGGTTGATAACCTTTAAATTCTGAAATAAAAGATATCCCAGGTTGACTCTTATATCCTTCAAGATGATATCTCCTTGGAGGTATAATCCATTCAGTATAAGGGTTAAAGATTTGGGATGAAGGACCCTTAGGATTGAATTTTGATTTGCTTTTGAAAAAATTTCCAGAGCTCTGACCTCTGTTCGACGATCTTGGAGCTGCGTTCGACGATCTTGGGTTAGATCGCCGAGCTCCGTTCGACGGTCGACTATGGTTGAGATCAGGTACTGGAGATCGTCGACCTGAGTTCGACGATCTTGCCTGAGATCGTCGATCTTCGTTCGGCGATCGTCGATCTGCATTCGGCGATCGCCGATCTCCGTTCAACGATTTCTGCTGTGACTTAGTTTTCTTAGGCAGATCAGAATTTTTCCTAGCAACCTCTACAACTCCCTTTCCTTTGTCAGAAATGAATTTGATTGGAGTTGTTAGAACTATGGGTTGGCTGGATAAAGCACCCAAGCCCAGTGTACTATTAAATATGGAGTTCACTGTGCTTGTGATGTCCATCAGCTTGATGCTTCTCCCATTAAGGGATTCTTCAAGCTTCTTGGCCTCAGATAGCTCACCTTTCAGTGAAGCTATCTGCTCCCTACAACACTCCAACTCCTGAGAGAGTTTGAGGTTTTCTGACTTTAAAGTGTTATGTTCAGATAGATGATTTCTGAGAGAGATAATTTCTTTCTCAGATTTTAGCAGATCTAAACATAATGCTTTAAATTAAGATTTAAAGTCCTCTGAATTAAAATCAAAAGAACTGATTACCTGATCTTCTTCAGGTTGAGTCTCTGAGTCTGACTCTGACTCCTCTTCTTCTGAATTATGTTGTGAGGCATTGATTGCCATCATGCAGAACTCTTTTTCTTCTGCATCATCTTCATCATCACTGGATCTGGATGAGGCTTCTGACTCCTCTTCAGTCTCACTCCAGGATTCAGCAACAAACCCCTTTCTTGTATGTTTGTTTTTGCTTGAGGAGGGTTTGCCATTGCCATTCCTCTTGGAGTCTTTCTCCTTTCTTCTTTCTTTCTTGTCCCTTATGTCCTTGTTTTTGTTTTCTGGACAGTCAGGAACTATGTGCCCTGGTTTCCTGCAACCAAAGCAAACAATCTCTTTATTATTAATAATGGACTTGTCATACCTTGGCTTATCATGCTCCTTGTATGATCTCCTTCTGATGTCCTTTCTGGCCATCTTGTAAAATCTTTTGGCCAACAGACTGAGCAGTTCATCATTTCCTGTGACTTTGTCTTCAGGCTGATCTTCAGTTGCCTTGAAGGCTATGGTCTTCTCTTTTCTTGTGGCTGGTGAGACAGCCTTCTGTTCTTCTTCTCTATTCTTGATGAGTAGCTCATAAGATTTGAGCTTACCCAATAGAGCTTCAGTGGTGATCTCATTCAGACTTCTGGCATCCTTGATTGGCCAGATTCTTGAATCCCAAGTGCTAGGGAAGCACATTAGAATTTTGTCATTTAGTTCAGTTAGTGAGATCTCTTTATCCAATGTCCTGAGTTCACTGACAATTAGACTGAGCCTGTTGTACATATCTACCACTGACTCAGTTTCTCCCTTCTTGAAATTCTCATATTGAGATATGAGGTGAGATCTCCTATCCTTTCTCTCATCAGCTGAGCCTAAGACAATTTCAGAGAGTTTGTCTCATATTTCCTTTGTTGAATTGCATTCAGCCACCTTATGAAATATGTCATCAGACATTGTCTGGGCTAAGATGTTCATAGCCTTGGCATCAGCTACCTTCCATCTCTTGATGTCAGCATCTGTTCCTGATGGAGGTGGAACAACATTTGTACTGGAGTTCTCTGGAGGTCTTGGACACACTGTCAAAACAGAGTTAAAGATATCTTCGTTAATAGAATTCATGTATAGTCTGATCCTTGCTTTCCAAAGTGCAAACTTGGATAGATTGCACACTGGAGGTCTGGTGCTAGCATAATCTTTGTTTTGGGCCATGATTTGAGAAAACAAAATCTAATAATAAACTTCAAAAGAAAACAGATCTAACTAGGGATCTTTGGGTTCAGGTGTTAGCCTGTGCAACCACCAAGGTGTGGTATGTTTAACCAACCTCGCTCTAATACCAATTGAAAGTGCAGCTTGATCTGATATACTCTAGAGGGGGGTGAATAGAGTATATGGTGCTTTAAAACTTTTTACAACAATTGTTGTAATATAAGTAAGCAGGGAAGCAGTAATAAATCTAATCACAGAACTAAACTAATCAAAAGCTAATCACAGAATAATCACAGCCAGAAACAAAAATAAAGACAAGCAAAACCAGATGACACAAGGAAATATAGTGGTTCCCCTAAACTTGGGTACATCCACTCTTCTACCACCCTAGGTAGGAATCCACTGCAGGATGAGTTGATCAGGTGTCCTGGGCACTAATGAGCTTTTGATAAGGTGCTCAAAAACCAAATCAGATTTTTTGATCAGGTATCTTGCCACCAATGAGCTTTTGACAAGATGCTCAAAAACCAAGTTCAAACTTTTGAAGGGAGTTTGAGAAACCCTTTACAGAGATGGGGGTGAGAGAGTGATGGAAGTCTTCTCTTTCTCAGATCAGCTGAGAAGACTATATGGATTGATGGTGTCAAAGCTCCCCCTGAGTCCTTGAGATCTTCAGGAAAAGAAGCTTTGCTGTAGGGTGATAGGCCTTCACAAGTTGAGCTCTAGCAAAAGATGATTTCAGCAACAGCTGAAATGTTGGATGTCTGGAGTCTTGAAAGATGTTGGCCTTGAACACTTGAAAACTAGAGAGATCTGAGGATTTCAGAAATTTGATCTCCTTGGATGTGTGTTCTTGAGAATTCTTTGAGACAGAATATTTTTGTTGTTCTGAAGATTATTGATGTCTGTCTGTCTGTGTCTGTGTATCTCTGTAATCTATATGTGATTCAAAAAGAATTCTTGACTTTTATTCTCTGATACTGAATGGAAAAACATCCTCTGTGAAGAATATCCGTTGTCCTGCATTAATTGCATCCTTAATTGCAAAATCTCTTCTGGAGGAAAGTCCATAGAATTATTCCTTGAAAATCCTTTGAAACTTGGTCCAGAAATAAATGAAAACGGCTAGGAAATCCTCTGAATTAATTGCAGAATAACTCCTTAACTGATTTGAATTTGAATCTAGAAACATCCTTGAAGTTATCTGAAAACGTCGAACTGAGCTCTGATATCGTCGGACTAAGCTCAGCGATATGGATAAATACAGCAGTAGAACATCGTCGATCTGAGCTCAAAGATTGTCGAACTGAGCTCAGAGATAGAATTCCAATATTGAGTCAAGATCGTCGAACTGAGCTCACCGATCGTCGAATGGAGTTCGACGATATGATGAAGTTGAGCTCAGCGATCGTCGAATGGAGTTCGACGATCTGTCGAGGTTGAGCTAGACGATCGTCGATCGGAGTTCGACGAATCGTCGTGCTGAGCTCGACGATATGACTTAGTCTCAAACTGAAAAAGTCTTGGTCTTGAGGGCAGCTTCCAAACTTAGACTTCTAACCCTTAGACTCAATTCTAATTGACCTTTTGAGCTATACAGGAGGTCAAACATTGGTTTCCTAGAGACATAGTGATCCGGACCCAAATTAGTAATAGGGTGTTCCAACACACCCGGAGTCCGCCCAGGCCGTCCGCTAGGGGCGGCCCCGGCATCCGCCGGGCGGACTCCTCCCGGCATCCGCCGGGCGGACTCCTCCCGGAGTCCGCCAAAGCCGCCCGCTAGGGGGCGGCCACGGCATCCGCCGGGCAGAATCCACCCGGAGTCCGCCCAGGCTGCCCGCTAGGGGGCGGCCCGGGCATCCGCCGGGCGGACTCCTCCCGGAGTCCGCCCAAGCCGCCCGCTAGGGGGCGGCCCCGGCATCCGCCGGGCAGACTCCACCCGGAGTCCGCCCAGGCTGCCCGCTAGGGGGCGGCCCCGGCATCCGCCGGGCGGACTCCTCCACGAGTCCGCCCCGGCTGCCCGCTAGGGGGCGGCCCCGGCATCCGCCGGGCGGACTCCTCCCGGAGTCCGCCCCGGCCGCCCGCTAGGGGGCGGCCTTCGGCCTGCCGGGCGGACTCCTCCCGGAGTCCGCCCAGGCCGCCCGCAAGGGGGCGGCCTCCAGTTCTCTCCAGGGGCCTCCTGCAGCATTCTTCACCGGCCAAGATGGCGGACGCAAATTGCCAGTCCGCGAAGTTCGCGCAGGTCGTCATGCTGATGTCACTGGGCCCTGCTTCTTGAAGAACTTCCCTGGGCCTATAAATACCCCCTGAAGCCTCTCATTCAAGGAGGCTGGATCCTGGAGGTGGAGACAAGTCTTGCCAGAAGCCCCTGCGGACTCCGTTTTCCAGTCCGCGCAGTCCGTCATCACCTTTCCAGCAAGCCCTGCAGACTCAGTTTCCTGTCCGCGCAGTCCTCCACAGCCCTTCAGCAGCTTGCCAGTAGACTCTGCAGACTCAGTTTCCCAGTCCTACAACAGCTGGCAGACTCTTTTACTTAGTCTCTGGCAGCTTCTCCTTCTCTGCTTTCTGGCAATTTCTTCTCCTTTAGCCGCCAGCTTCTCCTTGTACCCCTTTAGTGTTTTTGTTGTAAAGGTGTACTTGTAAGCTTGTAATCTCTAGCTTTTAATCAAAGGAAAGCCCGTCTCAGGAGTGGCATTTAGGCCGCGACGGGCGAAGTGTGTTGTTGTCGCTGCTAGCAGCCCCCTCTTCACTTCTCTGCTCAACAAGCCTTGCTCCTTTGCTCAGCAAGCCTCGCCCTCAGCTCAGCTCAGCTATTCTCGGCAACCAACCTGCAAGCGCAACCATTGCGGTTACCGTCTGCTCGACCGCTCCTGGTCTCCCTCCTCTTCCTCTCTTGATCAACCCTCTTTGTTGATCAAGGCTCGCCTCTTCTCTCAAGCCTCTCCCCTACCCCCGCAACCTTATCTTTCCTCCTCACCTTGCCTGTGAGTCCAAACACCCCCTCGGTGATAGCTGTTCCCCCGGTGTCGTTTCCGCGCATCAACACCCTGGCTGAATTGAATACTTCATAAAGTGTGCCTCATATAACAATTCTTCATGTAACTTACCCACATTCGGGACATCTAAAGGATCACCTTTCCGCAAAAAGCAGTCATCCCAGGAGAATTGGGCATTTGACCCATCCAATGCATAACGTTGTAGACTTTCATCAAGTTCTGTTGCTCACTGAACCCTGTCCACAAGGTCATACTGTACCTCCGTCCACTTCAGGCATGCACTTGGAGTTGCATTCTTGTCCACACAAGAGATGTCTAAGGCCTCCAACTACTGGATTAGATGCTCATCATGCATCTGCAACCAACTTGCTCTTGCCGGAGTCCTACGACTCAAGGCATCTGCGACCACATTTCCCTTCTAGGGAGTAAATGAATCTTGAAGGTGTAGTCCCCAAGGAACTCCATCCACCTCCGCCGTCGCATATTGAGATCCTTCTGATCCAGCGGGTACTTAAGGCTCTTATGATCCCTGAAGATGTCAACTGTCATGCCATGTAAGTAGTGACACCACAGTTTGAGTGCAAATATTACTGCCGCCAACTCCAAGTCATGGCCAGGATAGCTTCTCTCATGCACTTTCAACTGGCGCGAGCCATAAGCTATCACTTTACCAAACTGAAGAAGAACGCACCCTAAGCCGCTCCCTAATGCATCACTATAAATTTCATAGCCATTCAAACCACAAGGCATCGTAAGGATTGGCGCCGTAATCAGATGACCTTTTAGCTCCTCAAAAGCTCGTGCACACTCCGGCGTCCAAACGAACTTCTAATCTTTCCTCATCAGTGTGGTGAGAGGAAAGGCTATCCGTAAGAAGTTCTCTACGAAGCGCCTATAGTAGCCTACAAGTACAAAAAAACTCCAGACTTCAGCCACAGAAGAGAAAACTGGCCACTCTCTTATCGCAACGATCTTCGTCGAATCCACTGCAATGCCATCTCCACTTATCACGTGACCAAGAAAAGCCACTGACGACAGCCAGAACTCCCACTTTGAGAACTTGACATAGAGCTTGTTCCTTCTCAGGGTGTGCAACACCAGATGTAAATGGTTTGCATGGTCTTCTTTAGACTGAGAGTACACTAATATGACGTCAATAAAGACGATTACAAACAAATCTAAGTACTCTCGAAATGTTCGGTGCATTAGGTCCATGAATACTGATGGCGCATTTTTTATCCCAAACGGTATTACAGTGAACTCATAATGACCATAGCGTGTCTCAAACGCTATCTTGGGAATATCACATTCCTGAATCTTCAACTGATAATAACTAGACTTCAAGTCTAGCTTCGAGTAAACAGTTGATCCCACTAGCTGATCGAACAAGTCATCAATCTGTGGAATAAGATACTTGTTCTTTTCCGCCAGCTTGTTCAGCACTCAATAATCAATGCAAAGCCGCAAGATCCCGTCATTCTTTTTCACAAATAGGACCGGAGCGCTCCAAGGTGACAAAATTGGGCGTATAAAGGCTTGCTCCAGAAACTCTTGCAATTAAACCTTTAGTTCTGCCATCTTCTTTGGCGCAACACGATATGGGTAGCGGGGCATAGGTTTCGCACCTGACACCAACTCAATTGCGAATTCAATCTCCCGCTGGGGAGGTAACCCCAGAAGATCTGTAAGAAACACATCAGCGTACTCCGATACAATAGGAATATCACTCACACTAGACCTCGGCTCAACAGCCTCCAAAAGCGTGAAGAACAACTCTGCGCCCTTCTGAACTGCCTTGACTACTTGGATAGCAGACATCAATATCTTGCTCGATCCTCGCATACCAGCGAATTTTGTCTTTTGTTCGGTATTCTGTCCTAGTGTGACTTCCTTAGAGTTGCAATCTATATAGACACGCTGCTCTGAGAGCCATTCCATACCAAAGATTACATCAAACTCCGATATCGGTAGCACTGATGCTTCCAATCCAAAGTACTGACTTCCGATTCATACCTCAACATAGCAGGCTCGATCCGCGCGCATCAAGCACCTGTTAGTTAGCAGCACATTCACTTGATCTGTCGGCATAAACGAAGGCACTCCAATACGCCCCACGAAGTATTCCGATAGAAAGGAATAAGAAGCACCTGTATAGAACAGTGCTCTCGCCGGACACTCCGAAAACAAGACAAAGCCTAATTCAATCAATCATGCACAAGCAACGCACAAGGTACTAAGTATGTAAAGTAGTAAAAAATGTATCTTAACTCATACCTGTTACGACGTCGCTTTGTTTTATGGTCTCATGTTGGCCAAGATTATAGACTCAGGGTTGCGCTTGGGATGCATTTGACTCCACCAATGCCTTTCGCTTTTCGACATAAGACACACATGTCTTTTTCTCCCCTTTTGGAGGACCACTCCAGCAATTTTGATCTATATGACCCACCTTTCCACACATATAACATGTGGGCAGACCTCTCCCCAAAGTTACTCCAGATGCAGGAGAAGAAGGAGCCGGTGCAGAAGTTTTAGACTTCTTTTTCCACCGTCGAAACCCAGACTGTGACGAACTAGGTACATTGAACTCTGTCTTCTTCCCTGCCAAATCATTCTTACGCTGCATGCGCTTCAAGTCCAGCTCGAGGGAACGGGTCGTATTGGCCAAGGTAAGAAAACCCTATGTCATTGGTCCTGAGAGAAGCAACCGTAGGTCATCTCTCAGCCCTTCATCGAACCCATATGTTTTTCATTTCTCATCTGCAAGCGTAAAGCCTACATATCGTCCCAATCTCGTAAACTCGTGCAAGTAGTCATCCACCGACCTCTTGCCTTGAGTTAGCCTTTGAAATTGGTTCTCCATCACAATCCGTTGTGCCGATGGAATATATCTCGCTATAAAACACCATGAGAACTCCTCCATTGAGATCTCAATCAACGGCCGACCAGCAAATTGGTGCAGCTCCAGCTCATCCAACCAAAGTCTTGGCTCACCATCCAACAAGAAAATAGTAACAGTGACTTTTTTCCACTCTTCTTTTTCTATTGCCGTCAGGACCCTCCTTATTCTTGAGACCCATCTTTAGCTTGTAGTGGTTCCAGTACCCATAAACACAGGGGGGTTGAAACTCATCACGTGTTTCAATTGCTTCTTTGTTGCTTGCCTCGCGGCCACTTGTCTCACTGCTACGCGCTCCACTACGCCAACTGGTTCCTGGACCACCGCAGGAATAGTAGGTTGTCTCTGACCTCCAAGTTGCCCATTGATCATTGCAAACACGGCTTCTGCAACCAACCGTATAGTTTCCGCAGAAGGAGGAGGTGTTGGCACCTCATTTGGTGCACTACTCTCCACCGAGCGCTGGGGTTCTTTTTTCCCTACACCACTTCGAGTCGCCAACAATGTGAAACACACAATTAAGAAATTACGACTATTGCCAAAAGCAATCACAGGAACATACCAATTCTGCAAACATGTATATTTTCATTTCTAAGTGGACATTCATGGGTTCATTATTATTATAACGGTAACACACATGCACGTGCTCACCACCCCTTAAACGAATTCGACCACGAATTCAAAGAAAAGGACCGAGAACAGAATTTGATACCAATTTTATAATGCCCCCATCCATCGTATAGCATATGACAGAACGTTCGGTCGGGGCCCGACGCCATATACTACGTACAGTTAAGGAGATTACATATTGTTTCCAAATCCAAACTCATTTATGAACGCGTCCTAACTCAGAGCATTCTAGCGGAAACATTTTAAGTTATGAACCCATACATCACAAGAATGTCCACTACACCACAGGAATGATAAAAATATATATACATATAACACATGTTTCGGTCGTAGCCTTATGACAACTGTTTCAGTTAACAACAAGTGGTTCATACTTTGGCACGCAGGCCGACCACACATGAAAATAGTAAATGTTCGCTTTTGGGCCTTGAAGGGCCAGCCAATTGCAACACATGGGCTTCAGCCCGCTACTTCTCACTTGCTCTCCAGCACCTGCACAAAAGGCCCACCAAAACGTGGCAAACAAAACAACGGTCAACATTTATAACGTGCAATTTAAGCACCATTCACCACAGACGTTGGCCCAACAACCACACGCCTCATGCACTCAGGGAACATTTTCGGCGTACCGGACTTCCCCGTGTATCACCACCATTCAAAAGTCCACTACTTAATGCTAACTTTATCGTTCAGAGGTACTTAACTGACGACTACACCGTTTAGAGGTACTTAACTTGACGACTCAGTCATTCAGAGGTACTTAACTTGATTGCACAATAATTAGCCTCCATGACACTCATCCTAAGGCACATGGCTCTTTACCATTTCAGGCTGGTACCCACCATTGCTGTGCAATTTAGGCTCACAGCTTCGCATACAATGGCCCCCAGGTCTCATGGAGATAGGCCACACAAAATTTCAGCCCACTAGGAGCTATTGCTTGGCGACCTATCGCCCGGCGACAACCACAGTTATCCAGACAGTGATCTTTTCTGGGTATTTTCCTGGAAATGCCTCTAGTACTTTGATGCAGCATCCTGCACACCCACAGACCCCGGATTTCACATGTACATCACACGTATATCCACGGAGTCTTCTCTGGCACACAAACAAACATCACCAATCCATACCTACACGTTTGGATGCCCTTCACACAGCATGCTTATTCTGTACTCTATATTTCAGGATCTAAATGCAATATTAAACGGGTATCATACTGATCTACCCATTGTAAACCACATTTTCTTCACCTTTTGGTGAGGGGTTCCATGCAAGTATGCATATTGAGGACGCCACTTATCAAGGATAGAATCGTTATCCTTGTAATTTGCTTTGGAGACATGGCATAACTTTTCTACACGGATGGAAAGGACCACGTCGCTCTCCTCTTCATGGATCTAGCCTCGGATCTGGCCTCCAAATATTGACTTGCCTTCAGCACTCCCAAATATCAGTCCAACCCATCCTTAGCTCCTTCTTCCAAGAGATTCAAATGAAATGAAGATAGAGAGAGATGAGAAGAGAATGACTCATCAATTTAACCCACCTTTGCATATTTAGCTTCGGGCTCAATCTCAGCCACAGGCTTATTTTATCAAAAAGGGATAAAAGGCCACACAGGACTTATGTCGACACATTCCATAGAAGCTATGTCAAGAAAAAAAAGAAGAGTTGTGTCGACACACAGGACTTGTGTCGACACATTCCACAGAAGTTGTGTCAAGAAGAAAAAGAAGAGTTGTGTCGACACACAGGACTTGTGTCGACACATCCCACAGAAGCTGTGTCAAGAAGAAAAAGAAGAGTTGTGTCGACATTATGTGTGCTGTGTCGACACTACCAGTAATTATGTCGACACATGATCTATTTGTGTCGACACATTTGAAGTACTGACTCGACACTTTGCTGCTGAGTTAAAAGTTCAATGAAGTATCAGAAGACTTGACTGGAGACTTGATAGCTGTCAAAACTAACAAAGTTGTTGCATCTGTCAGAGCTATCAGAAGGCTGTTATGAACTGGATCAGCCGGTAACCTTGGATGGAGGCTATATAAAGACATGTACTATCATCAGATAGATGAATCGAAGAAATCCGAAGAATCGGAAAATCAAAGAATCGAGAAATCCAAGAAAGAATCCAAGGATTGAAGGGGAGAATCAATCTAAGGAGAAGAAGAGAAGTCTTCATCCAGAAGTCTCTAAGGGCATATCCTGAACAAATCTGCAAGAAGAATTCAGAGCCACATCTGAATAGAAGAAGGAAGCTGATTGAAGATCATCTCCAAGAAGATCAACCTTACTTTATTCAAATTCAAGAAGCTTTGAAGAAGCTAAGACAGGTTGGATCTAAAGTAATCAGTTCTATCAAGAACTGATCAAGAAACCTTCAACTCATTCTCTCTCAACCGGGGTGAAGGATATATTCCTTTTTATAAACAATTTTCTCTGTAGGATCTGTTATAGATCTGAGTGTAGGAGATTTATATCTCTGAGTTATAAGCCTAAATCTATAAAGGCTGAGGTAGTGCTGAGTGCCTGAGGTAGGAGATTAATTTCTCTGAGTTGTAGCCTGTTAAAGAGGCTGAGGTAGGGCTGAGTGCCTGAGGTAGGAGATTAATTTCTCTGAGTTGTAGGCCTGTTGTAGAGGGTGAGGTAGGGCTTAATTGCCTGAGTTGTTGGAATGTGGACTCACTCTGAGGTAGGATTCTCTGGGAGGATCTGATCTGTAGGACTTGCTGAAGTCTGAGTTGTAGGAACCATTCTGGGTTCTGAGTTGTAAGATCTGAGGATCTGAAGAGGAAGAAGGAAGTTAGGCCGAATCAAGAATACTACTAGATAGGCGAAGTGGTAAAGTGGAAGTACCCATCACTTGGGGAACCACTCTAAATTTGTGTGCACTCTGTGATTAGCTGTGATTTCGTTTTACTATGCTGTGTAGATTGCTGAATATTTTGTATTAACAGTGATATAAATTTTTTCTGCCTAAGGAAAAAGAATTGAACCTATTCACCCCCCCCCCCTCTAGGTGTTTAAGATATCTTGAAACCAATTCTTTTAAGTGGTATCAGAGCCAGGTTGCTCAAAAATAGACTTAACAGTCTGAGTGGATCTATAAGGCAGTTATAAGTTAACAGTTATATTCAGAATGGGTTCATGTGAGAATCAGAAGGAACTTGGATCCATGAAACTTCCTATCTGCAGGAAAGAAAATTTTGGCATGTGGAAGGAGAGGGTCAGATTGTTCATGGAAGCATCTGATCCAAGAATTTGCATCACAGTGCTAGAAGGGCCATTTGTTCCTATGAAGATATCTGTTCTTGATGCTAATCTCAAGACTCCAAAGAGTTATTCAGAAATGACTAAGGAAGAGATCATTCTAGCAACCTTAGACAAGATGGCACAGAACATAATTGTGAGTGTCATAGATGACTCAACATTCCAGAATCTAGTCCATTGCAAAACCTCCAAGGAGATGTGGGACACCTTGATTGTCTACATAGAGGGGACAGAAGAAGTGAGAGATGTAACACCCCCTATCCGTCGCATAGCATATAACAGTAGGTCCGGCCGGGGCCCGATGCCATATACCACAGACAGACCGGGTGGTTACTTATGGAAACCATCCAACCAATCTCAACGTCCTACACAGAGCATTCTAGCGGAAGCAGTTTATATAAGAGTTGCAAAACAAGAACCCAGCACAATCATGAATGTCCACTACTATGAGAATAGGAATGTTATTACAAAATACTCAAAAATCGGCCTTAAGGCCTTACAGAGCGTTCAACTTGTTTAACACATGATTTCCAAACCTCGGCACGCATGCCGGCCATACATGAATAAAACATAAAACATTTCCACTTGGGCCTTCGAGGGCCAGCTTCGCAAAAAGGGCTTTAGCCCGCTATTGACCGCTCGGTCCAGCTGCACCTGCAAGCAAACAAACCACCGCACGGTGGCAAACAAAGCAACGGTCAGCAATGCTGACCAAATTATAACGATCCCGCCCCCAACTCGGGGCGGCGATGCTCCTTCCCTACATTTCATTAGCACAAGCGAGCAATGCATATAACCATAGCCATTTCATCACAGACGTTGGCTCGTACGGCCACACGTCCCGTGCACTCAGGGCACATTCTCGGTGAACCGGTCGATGTTACGTCAATTAAAGCCATTAACATTCCGGACTCACCACCGCCACTAGACGGCCATTCCTATGAGCAATTTGTCTTCATGGTATTGGTCACGTCAATTTAAGCCATCGACCACCGAAGACTCACATCTATGCCAACGGCGAGTGCCATGTAACTTTAGGTCTCTCTAACCCGAACGACATAAAGCGGGTACGGCTCCATCTAACACGTGCTCACATCGCAACGACAATTTAAGCCATTTGCGCGGGTCAAACTTTCACCGAGTCCCATTCTACCGCAAATCACATAACCCCGTTATGTTCAAGTTGGCTCTCAGGCCACCATGTTGGCAAGACCTCGTGTCCGCCCAGTTTTCCGGGTGCACCTTTGGGTTAGTCCCTAAGGCTCCCTGCTGCAATCTACCGCGTAGAAAACCCGAAAACACCAAATAGCACGGAGTCTTCTCCGGCCTTATGCAATGCAACATCACCGATCCGGACTAACATGTCCGGGTAGGCTTCAACCAAAATGCCTATGTCCGTTCTCGCATACGGACGCTAAACAACGGGGACTTTACATATCTACCCGAAGGAACGCCTCCAACTCTTCACAAACTCGCGAGAGAGGGCTTCCTATGCTAAGAAAGAGAGCTATCATGCTCACAAGTGAGGATCGTTACCCTTGCGGTCCTCTTTGGCGCCATCGGAAAGTAATCGGATGGAAATGACCGCACTAGCGTTGCCTCCGCGGATCCGGAGTCGGCTTGCGATTCGGAGCTCCGAAGCTCCTCCAATGGCGGATCTAGCTCCTCTTCTTCTTGCCTTAGCTCTTCTTTCTCCAAGGGTTTGGAGAGAGAACAAGTGGAAAACGTGAGGGTTTTCTAAGTCAAAAACCGGGTATATCCCTTCAGGAACATCCCCCAGCCGTTGGATCTTCAGTCAAAGAAATGAACGGCTTCGATTCGGGACTGAAATGCCCAATCTGGGCCGAACACGGCCTGGCACACGCCCGTGTCCAGGGCCGTGTGCCTCATTCGCCGTCAAAATTGAATCACCTGGAACCTCACACGGGTCTGGAACACGCCCGTGTTCGAGCTGACACGCCCGTGTTCCACCTGACACGGCCGTGTAGCTGGCCGTGTACCCCATGATTTTCTCCCGTTTTCAACCCGAGCACTGCACGGGTTCTAGGACACGCCCGTGTCCATGCCCGTGTCACCTTGACACGCCTGGGCTCCAGGCCGTGTACACGGTCTCGACACTTCGCGGCAAGTGTCGACACTGGTCGACACGCCCTGCGACACGCCCGTGTCGCAGGCCGTGTGCCATGTCTCGACACATTGTCGACACCAAAGTGTCGACTTCGCGGGACGAGTGTCGACACGGGTTGACACGCCCTGTGACACGCCCGTGTCGCAGGCCGTGTGCCGTGTCTCGACACAACGTCGAAGCACTGTGTCGACTTCACGGCTAAGTGTCGACACGGGTCGACACGCCCTGCGACACGCCCGTGTCGCAGGCCGTGTGCCCAGTCTCGACACAATGTCGAGACCAAAGTGTCGACTTCACGCCTTAGTGTCGACATAGGCTTGACACGCCCTGGGACACGCCCGTGTCCCAGGCCGTGTGCCTGCAGCCAGAACTCAAACTGGCCCAAATTATTCCCTTCTGCTCCTTTGAGTTTCGGGGCGTTACAACTCTACCCCTCTTAAAAGAATTTCGCCCACGAAATTACATAAAGGGAAAAACATGTACAAAACAAAATTTGTACCTGAGCGGAACAACTCCGGATACTCGTCAAGCATAGTCTGCTCTCGCTCCCAAGAGAGCTCCTCACGACCGCAATTGTCCCACCGGACTTTGACCATCCTGATCTCTTTATTGCGTAGCCGCTTGACTTCCGAGTCCTCAATCCGCACGGGCTTGACTTTTGTCGTTAGCCCACTATCCACCGGCACTTGATCGACCGCGATCACTTGCGTAGGCTCTTGCACCGCCTTCCGAAGTACCGAAATGTGGAATACATCATGTAAACCACTTAGCTCCACTGAAAGCTTCAGCCGATAGGCCGCTTCTCCTACTCGCTCCAGAACCTCGAACGGTCCAAGGTACCTCGGGCTTAGCTTTTTCAATCGCCGCACCCGCGAGACACCCTTGAACGGCTTGATCTTCAAGTGTACATAATCGCCCACAGCGAACTCCACGTTCCTGTGCTTGGCATTATAGTACTTTGCTTGCCGGTCCTGAGCCATAAGCAACCTCTCCCGAATGGTTCTCACCAACGAAGTAGCATCCTCCACTTCCGATCGCTTATACAACTTTGACTCGCCCGTTTCTAACCAAGACAACGGCGTGCGACATCTTCTACCATAAAGGGCCTCGAAAGGCGCCATCTGAATACTTGCTTGGTAGCTGTTGTTGTATGCGAACTCCACCAAATAAAGGTGGTCCTCCCATTGCTTTCCAAAGTCCAAGACACACATGCGAAGCATGTCTTCCATGGTTCTATTGACCCTCTCGGTCTGCCCATCCGTTTGCGGATGGAAGGCTGTGCTAAACTTCAGCTTTGTTCCCAATATTTGCTGCACCAGCCTCCAATCATTGGACGTGAACCGCCCGTCTCGGTCACTCACGATGCTGCGGGGCACACCATGAAGCCGTACTATATTATCCACATAAAGCTTCGCCAGCTTCTCCACCGGATCGTCCTTCCTATGCGGAATAAAATGCGACACCTTTGTTAATCGATCAACAACCACCCAAATGGCGTCGTTCCCCTTCTGCGACCTTGGCAAACCATGCACAAAGTCCATAGAGATGTCGTCGAATTTCCACTCTGGAATAGGCAAGGACTTAAGAAATCCTCCCGGCTTTTGGCACTCCGCCTTTACCAAGGCGCAGGTTTGGCACTTCGCTACGTATAGCGCCACATCCTTCTTTAAACCCGGCCACCAAAACAGTTTCTTTATATCGCGGTACATCTTCGTGCTCCCCGGGTGAATCGAGTACTTGGTATGGTGTGCCTCGTACAACAACTCCACCCGTAAATTGCCCACACTTGGGACGCACAAACGACCGTCTTTCCACAGCAATCCGTCCTCCATAACAAATTGGGAATTTGACCCATCCAGAGCCTCTATCATGAACTGCTTCATATGAGCATCCATATCCAAAGCCTGCCGAATCCGATCAGCCAGGTCATATTGGACTTCAGTCCAATTCAGCACTGCTTCAGCACTAGATTGTCTATCTACACAAACAATCTCCAACGCCTCCAGCTCCTGCACCAACCGCTCATCATGCACTGATAGCCAATTTGCTTGAGCTGGGGCTCGGCGACTCAACGCGTCCGCAACCGCATTCCCTTTGCCAGGCACGTAGTGGATCTTGAAAGTATAGTCCCCCAGGAACTCCATCCACCTACGCTGCCGCATATTCAGATCTTTCTGATCTATTAGATACTTTAGGCTCTTGTGATCGGTGTAGATATCAATCTTCACACCGTACAAATAGTGTCTCCACAGCTTCAAGGCAAAAATCACGGCCGCCAACTCCAAGTCGTGGACCGGATAATTCCTCTCGTGCACTTTTAGCTGTCTCGAGCCATAAGCTATCACGCTTCCGTGCTGCAGTAGCACGCAACCCAAACCGCTGCCCGAAGCATCGCTATATATCTCATAGCCTTCGGTTCCAACCGGCGAACTCAGCACAGGCGCCGTGGTCAACCGACACTTCAACTCCTCAAAAGCTCGCGCGCACTCCGGCGTCCAAACGAACTTATGTTCCTTCCTCGTCAAAGTAGTGAGAGGTAACGCTATCCGCGAGAAGTTCTCTACGAAGCGCCTATAATAGCCGGCAAGCCCCAAAAAGCTCCGGACTTCTGCTACCGTAGCAAGCTCAGGCCACTCCCGTATCGCAACAATCTTCGCCGGATCCACAGCAATACCCTCTCCACTCACTATATGCCCGAGGAACGCCACTGAGGATAGCCAAAACTCGCACTTCGAGAACTTGGCATACAACTGATTTCTCCTGAGTGTCTCCAACACCAAATGGAGATGCTTGAAGTGATCCTCCTCACTTTGCGAGTACACCAAAATATCGTCGATGAAGACGATCACGAAATGGTCCAAGTACTCCCTGAACGTTCTGTTCATCAGATCCATGAATACTGACGGCGCATTAGTCAGCCCAAACGGCATGACCGTAAACTCATAATGCCCGTATCTCGTACTAAACGCTGTCTTCGGGATATCACTCTCCCTTATCCGCAGCTGATAGTACCCAGCCTTGAGATCTAACTTCGAGTACACCGTCGACCCGACTAACTGATCAAAGAGATCATCAATCCGGGGGATCGGGTACTTGTTCTTCTCAGTCAGCTTGTTTAGCTCCCGATAATCAATACACAACCTCAAGCTTCCGTCCTTCTTCTTAACAAAGAGGACCGGTGCGCTCCAAGGCGAAGAACTCGGGCGCACATACCCTTGCTCCAATAACTCTTGCAGTTGAACTTTCAGCTCCGCCATTTCCTTAGGTGCTAGCCGATACGGAGATCGTGACACAGGCTTTGCACCTGGCACTAGCTCGATAGTAAAATCTATCTCCCATTGAGGCGGGGCTCCAGGAAGATCTGCGGGGAACACATCAGGGTATTCCGATACCACTGAAATACAATCCAACGCGGGCTTCGGCTTTCCAACCTCCACTAGTGTAAAGAACAGTTCTGCTCCAGCACGAACCGCCTTCACCACCTGAAGGGCAGACATCAACGTCTTGCTCGACCCCTTTAAGCCCGTAAAAGTCGTCTCACGACTTGCTCCCAGCTTGACTTCCTTGCTACCGCAATCTATATGGGCCTGCTGCTCCGAGAGCCAGTCCATTCCAAATATGACGTCGAACTCCACCAACGGAAGTAAGGACGCCTGCAGGTCGAACTCCTGCTCCCCAATACGAACTTTAACGTCGCAGATCCTATCCGCTCGCATCGAACACCCATTGGGCAACAACACATCCAACTTATCCTTCGCCATCGAAGAAGGGACTCCGATGCGTGATATAAATCCTTCGGACAAGAAGGAGTGTGAAGCTCCCGTATCAAAAAGTGCTCGTGCCGGGTTTTCACAAATCAACACAAATCCTAAACAAGTAGTGGTAAGGTAACATGTGCATAACAAGCATATAAAGGAATTGACTTGCTATAAATTAAACCGTACCTGTCACCACGTCAGCTTGTTTAATGGCCTCCTGTTGGCCAAGATTGTAGACCCTTGGTTAGGCCGGAGCATAGTGGGATGCGGTCGACTCCACCGCCTTTCCCTTCTCTTCATAAGTGGCTCCCGGCCTCCTCTCGGACTTAGGACGTCCGCTCCAACAATCACGGGCGAAATGCCCCGTCTTGCCACAAGTGAAGCACACGCCCGGGGTCCGACTCGTAGTCGCCCCAGAAGCACCAGAAGGAGCTGGACCCGAAGTCCTATGCTTCTTGAAAGTCCTCCGATAGCCGGACTTTGAGGTAGTCGGCACTTTAAACTCAGATTTTCTATCAGCCAAGCCTTTCTTCGCTTGTACACTCTTCATGTCCTTCTCCAAGGACCGGGCAGTATTGACCAAGGTTAAGAAACCCTGCGTCATCGGCCCCGACAGTAACAATCTCAGCTCATCCCTCAAGCCTTCATAAAAACGATTAGTCTTGCGCTCCTCATCCATGATGGTAGAGCTCGCATAACGACTCAACCGCGTAAACTCGTGGAGATATTCATCCACGCTTCGCTCACCCTGCACCAACCTCAGGAACTCATTCTCCATTGAAATCCTCTGAGTAGAAGGGAGGTATCTTGCTAAGAACAATTCCGAGAACTCTTCCATCGGAACGTCTATCAATTGTCTTCCTCTCAGATGATGCAGCTCCAAGCCTTCCCACCACATCCTCGCTTCCCCGTCTAGAAGGAACGTAGCGATGGTGGTCATTTGCCACTCCTCCGTCTCCGTCGCTGTCATGACTCTCTTCACCCTAGAGAGCCAGTCTTCAGCCTGCGATGGGGTTCCCAACCCCGAGAATAACGGAGGGTTATAGCTCATTACATGCTTCAACTGCCTCTCAGTTGCCCTCCTTGGCACTAATGGTTCCACAACCACTTGCTCCACCCTCCTCGGCTCAGCCTCTTGAAGAGGTACTTGCTCCATCACAGGAGCGGGCTGCTGCGCTTGCCTCCCAGGCTGCGCATTTATCACGGCCAACACCGCTTCAGCAACCAATCGTATATTTTCAGCCGACAGAGGTGTTGCAGGAGCAACATCCGGTGCACTACTTGCCTCAGAAACTCGGCGTTCTGACGGCCCAACACCACTTCGGGTCACCTATAGTGGTACAAAACACCGTTAAGCGACCAAATAAATTGCAAACAGCAATTATAGGAACACGCAGGTTCCTCAAACACGAGTATTTTCATTCCTAAGTGGACATTCATGGGTTCTTTTTACAGTTATTACGATGACGCACACAATGCGCAGCGGAAGCGTGGTGGGCCCATAACCCACAGGTCGGAGGATCGAAACCTCCCTCTGATACCAAATTATAACACCCCCTATCCGTCGCATAGCATATAACAATAGGTCCGGCCGGGGCCCGACGCCATATACCACAGACAGACCGGGTGGTTACTTATGGAAACCATCCAACCAATCTCAACGTCCTACACAGAGCATTCTAGCGGAAGCAGTTTATATAAGAGTTGCAAAACAAGAACCCAGCACAAGCATGAATGTCCACTACTATGAGAATAGGAATGTTATTACAAAATACTCAAAAATCGGCCTTAAGGCCTTACAGAGCGTTCAACTTGTTTAACACATGATTTCCAAACCTTGGCACGCAGGCCGGCCATACATGAATAAAACATAAAACATTTCCACTTGGGCCTTCGAGGGCCAGCTTCGCAAAAAGGGCTTTAGCCCGCTATTGACCGCTCGGTCCAGCTGCACCTGCAAGCAAACAAACCACCGCACGGTGGCAAACAAAGCAACGGTCAGCAATGCTGACCAAATTATAACGATCCCGCCCCCAACTCGGGGCGGCGATGCTCCTTCCCTGCATTTCATTAGCACAAGCGAGCAATGCATATAACCATAGCCATTTCATCACAGACGTTGGCTCGTACGGCCACACGTCCCGTGCACTCAGGGCACATTCTCGGTGAACCGGTCGATGTTACGTCAATTAAAGCCATTAACATTCCGGACTCACCACCGCCACTAGACGGCCATTCCTATGAGCAATTTGTCTTCATGGTATTGGTCACGTCAATTTAAGCCATCGACCATCGAAGACTCACATCTATGCCAACGGTGAGTGCCATGTAACTTTAGGTCTCTCTAACCCGAATGACATAAAGCGGGTACGGCTCCATCTAACCCGTGCTCACATCGCAACGACAATTTAAGCCATTTGCGCGGGTCAAACTTTCACCGAGTCCCATTCTACCGCAAATCACATAACCCCGTTATGTTCAAGTTGGCTCTCAGGCCACCATGTTGGCAAGACCTCGTGTCCGCCCAGTTTTCCGGGTGCACCTTTGGGTTAGTCCCCAAGGCTCCCTGCTGCAATCTACCGCGTAGAAAACCCGAAAACACCAAATAGCACGGAGTCTTCTCCGGCCTTATGCAATGCAACATCACCGATCCGGACTAACATGTCCGGGTAGGCTTCAACCAAAATGCCTATGTCCGTTCTCGCATACGGACGCTAAACAACGGGGACTTTACATATCTACCCGAAGGAACGCCTCCAACTCTTCGCAAACTCGCGAGAGAGGGCTTCCTATGCTAAGAAAGAGAGCTATCATGCTCACAAGTGAGGATCGTTACCCTTGCGGTCCTCTTTGGCGCCATCGGAAAGTAATCGGATGGAAATGACCGCACTAGCGTTGCCTCCGCGGATCCGGAGTCGGCTTGCGATTCGGAGCTCCGAAGCTCCTCCAATGGCGGATCTAGCTCCTCTTCTTCTTGCCTTAGCTCTTCTTTCTCCAAGGGTTTGGAGAGAGAACAAGTGGAAAAAGTGAGGGTTTTCTAAGTCAAAACCCGGGTATATCCCTTCAGGAACAACCCCCAGCCGTTGGATCTTCAGTCAAAGAAATGAACGGCTTCAATTCGGGAGTGAAATGCCCAATCTGGGCCGAACACGGCCTGGCACACGCCCGTGTCCAGGGCCGTGTGCCTCATTCGCCATCAAAATTGAATCACCTGGAACCTCACACGGGTCTAGAACACGCCCGTGTTCGAGCTGACACGCCCGTGTTCCACCTGACACGGCCGTGTAGCTGGCCGTGTACCCCATGATTTTCTCCCGTTTTCAACCCGAGCACTGCACGGGTTCTAGGACACGCCCGTGTCCATGCCCGTGTCACCTTGACACGCCTGGGCTCCAAGCCGTGTACACGGTCTCGACACTTCGCGGCAAGTGTCGACACTGGTCGACACACCCTGCGACACGCCCGTGTCGCAGGCCGTGTGCCATGTCTCGACACATTGTCGACACCAAAGTGTCGACTTCGCGGGACGAGTGTCGACACGGGTTGACACGCCCTGCGACACGCCCGTGTCGCAGGCCGTGTGCCGTGTCTCGACACAACGTCGAAGCACTGTGTCGACTTCACGGCTAAGTGTCGACACGGGTCGACACGCCCTGCGACACGCCCGTGTCGCAGGCCGTGCGCCCAGTCTCGACACAATGTCGAGACCAAAGTGTCGACTTCACGCCTTAGTGTCGACATAGGCTTGACACGCCCTGGGACACGCCCGTGTCCCAGGCCGTGTGCCTGCAGCCAGAACTCAAACTGGCCCAAATTATTCCCTTCTGCTCCTTTGAGTTTCGGGGCGTTACAAGAGAGGATAGGAAGTCTATGTTGAATCAAGAATATGAAAGCTTTAAACAAGCTAAGATAGATAGTATTGCTGAATTCTATAAGAAATTCTTCAGATTTGTTAATGAGCTAATGCCCTATGGAAGAGTCTTTAGCACTTATGAATTAAATGACAAGTTTCTCAGATCCCTAACCAAGGATTGGGATACTAAAATATGTGCCATCAGAGAGGTGGCTAGGCTTGCAGATATACCTACACCAACCTTATTTGGAAAACTATTATCCTATGAGATGCAGCTCACTGCTAGAAAAGAGGAGGAGAAAAGCAATAAGTCTGAATACAGAGAAAAGTCAGTTGCCTTTAAGGCTGAAACCACAAGAAAGGGCAGGAGAAAGTCACCTTCTCCTCACAAGAGAATGGTTGAAGTTGAATCTGAAAATTCAGACAATAATACTTCAGACAGTCACAAATCTGATGAAGACTTTGCTGCCTTCACAAGACAGTTTCAAAGGTTCATGAAGAAGAAGAAATGGAGAACAAAGCCATCTTCATCCTACTCCAAGGATGACTATTACAAGAAGAAGAAAGCATCTAAGGATGACAGGTATGGCTCTAATCCCAGTAAACAAACTTCTTCTAAAACTGTTTGTTATTGTTGCAACAGGCCAGGACATGTCATAGATGAATGCCCTGATAAAAGAAAGGAATCTAAAGATACAAAGAAGCAACAAACTAAGGGCAAGAAGGAGAGATCCTTTGTTGCAAAGAAGCAGAAAAGCTGGACTGATACCTCATCATCAAATTCAGGAGAAGAGACAGAAGCTGAAGCTTATATAGGATTGTTCACTACTGAAGAGGATTTAGTAGAATATGAGTTCTTGCAAATGCTGGACTCAATAAATGGGACTGAAGATCATCACTACAGAGGGCTGATGGCTTTGACTGAGGAAGATCAATGCTAGGATCAGCCTGGTCCCAGCAAGGTAAACAGCCTATCAACAGTTTCTGATTATTATACTGGATCAGAATCAGAAGCATCCGCATCAAGAGATGTGGATGGTTCAGAATCTGAAGGGGATGTTCATCAACTTATTGATAAGTATGGTGATCTATTGCAAGCACTTAAGAGAAGCAGAAACCTTGTCAAAAACCAGGCCAAGGAAATTACATCCCTTAAAATGGCTACATCAGATTCAAAACAAATGCTGGATCTGAAGATGAATGAAGTTGCCAAACTGAAAAATATAACTTTTATTCAGATGGGTACAATTTCATTCAAAATAATCAAATCAAGAATCTGGAAATCAGACTTCAAAGAGAGAAGGAACTTGTGGCTAAGTTTTCAAAGCCAAAGTCAATCTTACCCTTAATTGATGACTTCATTCTCCAAAAGGGTAAGACTGGATTATGTTTCGAGGGAAGAACTAGGGCAGCTAATTCCAAAAGAAGAGGCAAAGCCCCAGTTCAGCCACTAGCCTTCAAACCCCCTATTGCTTTCAGGAAAGTGATGCAACCCACTAACAAGTATGACCATGACATTACACATGGTTACAGTAAGCCTGGTAATCTGAATGACAAGGGCGTAATTGCTAATAGGGTAGCCCATGTACAAACACATTATGATCATCAGGAATCTTTAATGTTTGATGCATCAGCCCCAGCACATAAGAAAAGGACAGCTGTACCCATAGTTTTAAGGTCTGCTGACAGCAATGCTGTTAAGCCTGTATCTAAGAAACGATACAATAGATATGAGTGTTGGTGTTGTGGCAAAGTGGGACATTATGCCCTAGACTGTTGGCATAATACAATAGTCAGGAAGAATGCTTGCTTGCCAGTCAGAAAAGCAGTTGGCAAGCAGGTCAAGTTTCAGTCTAACTTGAACCTAGAACCCAATAATTATTGGGGTTCTAAGGTTAAGTAATTGTATTTGATGGAGGTGAGTCCAAGTGGCCATACCCCAATATGGTACTTGGACAGTGGATGATCTAGGAACATGACTGGAATAAGAAGGATGCTGAAGGATTACACTCCCATAAAGGATGGACCCAAAGTGATCTTTGGTGGATCTAAAAAAGGGGTCATCAAAGGGTTTGGTAACATTTCCAATAACTCAATCACTATCACCCAAGTGGCTTATGTGAAAGGTCTGAAACATAACCTAATAAGCATAAGCCAACTGAGTGATCTTGGTTATGATACCTCTTTTATTAGGAATGGGTGTCAGATAAGAAGGACAAGTGATCAAGAGGTCATCTTGTCAGGTAATAGAAAAGGAAATGTTTATTATCTAAGTTTTGATTGTGAGAATAAGAACTCTCTTATCTGTCTTGTTGTAGATGAGTAAGCTTCTCATTGTGTCAAATGGCACAAGAGGCTAGCTCACCTCAACTATAAGACTATAAGTCAACTCTTTAGTAAAGAGTTAGTGAGAAATGGTCCTCAGGTCAAGTGCATCCAGGAGGGTGTGTGTTCAGCTTGTCAAAAAGGCAAGCAGACCAAAACCTCATTCCATAGTCTTGATACCAAAGACTTAGTGAGGTGTTTGTACCTCCTGCATATTGATCTATTTGGTCCTATGCCAGTTCATAGTCTAGGTAGGAAAGTCAACACATTTGTGGTTGTGGATGACTATTCTACATTTACTTGGGTTTTCTTTCTGAGGCAAAAATCTGAAACCCCAACTATTTTCCATAACTTTGTTAGGAAAATTCAGAATGACCTAAACAATTCAGTGGTCAAAATCAGAAGTGACCATGGAACTGAATTTCAGTCTGAATGCATGACAAGATTTTGTGAAGAACTTGGGATTCATCAAGAGTTCTCCTCACCTAGAACTCCACAGCAAAATGGGATTGCTGAAAGAAAGAATAGGACTCTTATTGAGGATGGTAGAACACTACTAAGTGACACTTCTCTCCCAGAATATTTTTGGGCTGAGACAGTAAACACTGTATGTCATGTTCTCAATAGAGCATCCATCACTAAAAGCCTCAAAAAGACACCCTATGAGGTTATGAAAGGCAGAAAACCAAACTTATCCTATTTTAGGATCTTTGGTAGCAAGTGTTTTGTTCATAATAATGGAAAGCACTATTTAACTAAGTTTACTATCAAATCCCAAGAAGGGATATTTGTTGGGTACAGGAACAACAGTAGGGCATACAGAGTCTACAACTTGACTACTTAAGTTGTAGAAGAGTCTATACATGTAGTTTTTGATGAAACTAAACTAATAAACTTTGAGCTGTTTAGTACTCCTTGTAGCTCTACAGGTTTGAAGGATAAGATGGACAAGCTAACCATTAGTGAAGACCAACCTGTAAGACAGGATGAAGAAAATGATGGATGCTGTCCAGGGGGAGTACAAGACCCACAAGCTGATGAAGAGGACAATGAAGTACAGCATGGTGAAGTGACTGAAGGAAATCAAGGTGTAGACAGATTGCCTCCAGCAGTTAGACATCTAAAGGATCATCCAGCATACCAAATTGTTGGTGATCCAAGTCATGGTGTTCAGACCCAAATTATTGGTGACCCAATAGAGCATCCATCACTAAAAGCCACAAAAAGAAACCCTATGAGGTTATGAAAGACAGAAAACCAAACTTATCCTATTTTAGGATCTTTGGTAGCAAGTGTTTTGTTCATAATAATGACAAGCACTATTTAACTAAGTTTATTGTCAAATCCCAAGAAGGGATATTTGTTGGGTACAGCAACAGCAGTAGGGCATACAGAGTCTACAACTTGACTACTCAAGTTGTAGAAGAGTCTGTACATGTAGTTTTTGATGAAACAAAATTAATAAACTGTGAGCTGTCTAGTACTCCTTGTAGCTGTACAGGTTTGAAGGAGAAGATGGACAAGCTAACCATTAATGAAGACCAACCTGCAAGGCAGGATGAAGAAAATGATGGATGTTATCCAGGGGAGCACAAGACCCACAAGCTGATGAAGAGGACAATGAAGTACAACATGGTGAAGTGACTGAAGGAAATTAAGGTGTAGACAGATTGCCTCCAGCAGTTAGACATCTAAAGTATCATCCAACACACCAAATTGTTGGTGATCCAAGTCATGGTGTTCAGACAAGGAGCAAGAACATGAACACAGTTCTTTGCTCAAGTTTCCTATCTCAGATGGAACCAAAGAAATTTGAAGAAGCCATACAAGATCCAAACTGGATTGATGCCATGTAGGAAGAGCTGAATCAATTCAGAAGATGTTAGATCTAGGAGTTGGTTCTTGAACCTAAGAACCACAATGTCATAGGGACCAAGCAGATCTACAGGAACAAGCTAGATGAAAATGGCATCATAGTCAAAAACAAAGGAAGACTGGTGGCAAAAGGCTACAGGCAAGAAGAGAGAATAGACTTTGACCAGACATTTGCTCCAGTGGCAAGGTTGGAAGCAATAAGGTTGTTCCTTGCCTGTGCATCTTATCAAGGCTTCAAGGTATTTCAGATGGATGTCAAGTCAGCATTTCTGAATGGTGACTTAAAAGAGGAATTCTATGTTGAACAACCCTCAGGTTTTGTAGATCCTCTTCATCCTAATTATATTTATAGGCTTAAGAAAGCACTATATGGATTGAAATAAGCCCCTAGGGCTTGGTATGAAACTCTGTCTACATTCTTCATTGAGAACAAATTCTCAAGGAGGAAAATAGACAAAACTCTATTCCTAAGAGAATCAAAAGGGAAGATCATCCTATTCCAGATATATGTTGATGACATTGTCTTTGGATCTACAGAAAATAACCATTGTAGAAAGTTTGCTAAACTTATGCAAGGGAAGTTTGAGATGAGCAGTATGGGTGAGCTAAAATTTTTCTTGGGACTCCAAGTTAGACAAACTGATGATGGCTTGTCCATATCCCAGTCTAAGTTCACCAAGGAGTTGATTAAGAAGTATGGTATGGAGTTAGCCTCCACCATGAGAACTCCAATGGGGACAAGTATGCATATAGGCAAAGATGATGTAGGGAAACCTGTAGATGAGTCTTTGTATAGAGGGATAATTGGCTCCCTTTTATACTTAACTGCTAGTAGACCGGACATCATGTATGTTATATATGACTGTGCCAGGTATCAAGCCTGCCCTAAAGAATCTCATTATACTGCAGTTATGAGGATTTTGAGATATCTTAAGGGTACACCAAATCTTGGCCTTTGGTACCCTAAGAATGGAGATTTTCTACTAACTAGGTATTCAGATGCAGACTTTGCAGGATGCAAAGAAGATAGAAAAAGTACAACTGGCACATGTTAATTCCTAGGTGGGAGATTGGTGTCTTGGAGCAGCAAAAAGCAGACTAGTGTGGCTATATCCACTACTGAGTCTGAATATGTTGTTGCAGGCAGCTGTTGTGCTCAGTTAATATGGATTCAACATCAACTTGAGAATTATGGCATCCAGGTAAGTAGAACTCCATTATTTTGTGATTCTACTAGTGCCATATATATTGCTAGAAATCCTGTTTCTCATAACAGAACTAAGCACATAAAAATAAGATATCATTTGCTTAGATATCATGTTGAAAAGGAAGATATAAGTTTAGAGTTTGTCAATACTAATTTTCAAATTGCTGACATGTTCACCAAACCCCTGGATGAAACTAAATTCAATTATTTTAAAATTGAATTAGGCATGCTGAACTTAGAATAAGAATGACAAATTTGACTAACTAAATTTGTGTCGACACATAAAGACATCTGTGTCGACACTTAGTGGTTGATGTCGACACTTAAGGAAAATTCTGTCGACACATCAGGTAGTTTGTGTCGACACTCAGAATTTGGTGTTGACACATAGATTTGCTGACACTTAGATATTGGTGTCGACACATACAGTCGTCTGTGTCGACACGCAGAAAGTAGTATAGACACTTAAGGTTGTCTTTGTCGACACATCATAATTGGTGTCGACACATAGTATTGGAATACCCTTTAAGTTCTCTGTTGAGACTTTAGTAGACTGTGTCGACACAATCCAACCAGTGTCAACACAATAAGAGTATTTCACCCTCAAGAGACTGTAGATGATGGTCAGGTGCAGGGGGAGCAGATTCCTGCCACCAACATCTCAGAAGTTCAGGTACAGGTAGAGCCTCATCAAGGGGAAGCCAATGAGCTTTCTCCAGCTTCAGCTTAACAAGAGGCATCACATTTAGGGGGAGCTACTGAGCAAGAACCAAATGACAATACAGCTGCATTGGACAGTGAAGCAGCAACTAAAACTATACTTGAGAATAATCAAGACAATGTACCTGGAAATGGATATTCACAATGGAAGACACCTTAGCATTTACAGACAGTCTACCTGCTGAGAAAGAGACTGTTATTCCATCAGTTCAAATGCAATAAGAGATAACTCTAGAGGAGTTATTTCCTGACATACAAGGTGTAAGGACTGAGGGGGAGCTGCTAAGAACTGTAAAGGATTAGCCCATCACTGCCACAAGTCCAAAAGACCCTGAGGATATAGAAAGTTCATCTGGTTCCTCAGAATATAAACAAGCCTTTAGGGCAAAGAAGAGCAAGCTTATAGAGCTAAGGAAGAGCAGCTCTGGCTATAAGAAAGCCTTACAGACTATCTCATCAACTCCAGCTCCAGCAGTAGATTTCAGTTCACTTCTAGTGCAACTGCAAGTTAAGATGGACGAGCAAACAATTTCTCTTGAGAAATATGTAGATGAAAGTCATAAATAAGTACAATCTACATTGGCCAAAGATATCAAATCTATCAGATTTGAAGTGCATTTGCACAAAAAGGAAATGACAGCTTGCTTCCATAAGGGATGCAATGCTGTAGTCTATTTAGCCAAGCAACAAGTGCAGGCCAAAACTCAAATAGATGATATAGCAGTGAAACAAGACCGTATTCTGGAAAACCAAATTAGAATGAATGACAATTTAACAGAATCCCATACTGTTATTGTCACAAAACTCCAGAATAAAGCCACTGCTTTAACTGAAAACCTTGTTAAAGCAAAGTCTGAGTTTGATAAACAACTCACAGCAAATTTGACTGCTATTCAAGACTCTCAAAAGGTCATAAAGGGGGAGAGAAGGTACAAATTATCTAGCTGATCAAATAAGGATTCAGAAGGATGATTTAAGAGCTCATGTTGAAAGAGAAGTTATAAAGGGGGAGAGAGTGTTAGTCAATGCATGCTCTGAACATACTAAACAGATAACTAATGCTATCAGAGCAACTCTTGGTTATCCACCCATTTATGATGATGACAATACTACTGAGTCATGCTGTCAATAAAGGGTTTCAGCAGGAAATGGCTCAAATCATTTTTCCACCTGCTGATTTTGAGGGCATTCAATATGCAGTACAACAAATGTACAGACCTCCACAGGAGGTACAGAATGCAAGTTGTTAAAGGCAACATGCATGATAGAGGCAAGTGGGACTCTGAATAAGAATGGAGCAAGTCTGAAAAACGGCAAGATGCCATTTTTTAGTTCAGAAGAGATATTAAAGCTGGAAAAATACCTGCCAACTCTGTGGAGCCTAGCAAGTACTTTCCAAAGCCTGATCATTATTTTTAAAGGCTAAAGGTCAAGGCAGAAGAGATCAAGAAAAAGGATCTTAATGGGAAAAAGCGAGCTGAAGACAATGTACAAGCAAGAATTCAGTCTGACAAAGGCATCGTCATCAAGGAGACTGATCTGTCTTATAGTAGATTGACTAGATTTTAGAACCATGTAATCTTCTGTTTTAAAATCTATGTAATCTGTTGTTCAAAAACCTCTTGTACTTCAACAAAACACTGATTCATGTTCACTATATTTTATCATGTTTTGTGATGATATAACATGCTGGTTTTGTTTATGAGTTACCCTGTCTAAATAATGCTTTTATACATCATAATCTGTGTTTTATTATAAAGTGATGTATATCATTGACTAAGGGTTATGACTTCTCCAAATAGGGGGAGATTGTTGGGTACGTTGGAAAATGTGTACCAGATTTGGAGAAGCCTCACCTAACTCAATGATATTCATCAAGCTGTATTTGATGTTGTGTTGAGTTTCAATGTGCAGGTTAAGGAAATGCAGAAAAAGTTTCTAAGTACAAGTGTCGACACTTGACAACAATTGTGTCGACACCTGAGAAGAATTGTGTCGACACTTGGGAAAGGTTGTGTCGTCACTAGGAGCCAAACTGTGTCGACACACAGGACTTGTGTCGACACATAAAAGATCTGTCGACAACAACTGTGTCGACACACAGGACTTGTGTCGACACATTCCAGAATTCTGTCGACAACAATTGTGTCAACACACAGGACTTGTGTCGACACACTCCAGAATTCTGTCGACTTCAACTTTGTCGAGACTAGAAGTAGTTGTGTCGACACACAGGACTTGTGTCGACACATTCCACAGAAGCTATGTCAAGAAAAAAAAAGAGTTGTGTTGACACACAGGACTTGTGTCGACACATTCCACAGAAGCTGTGTCAAGAAGAAAAAGAAGAGTTGTGTCGACACACAGGACTTGTGTCGACACATCCCATAGAAGCTGTGTCAAGAAGAAAAAGAAGAGATGTGTCGACATTATGTGTGTTGTGTCGACACTACCAAGAATTGTGTCGACACATGATCTATTTGTGTCGACACATTTGAAGTACTGACTCGACACTTTGCTGCTGAGTTAAAAGTTCAATGAAGTATCAGAAGAATTGACTGGAGACTTGATAGCTGTCATAACTGACAAAGCTGTTGCATCTGTCAGAGCTGTCAGAAGGCCGTTATGAACTGGATCAGCCGGTAACCTCGGATGGAGGCTATATAAAGACATGTACTATCATCATATAGAAGAATCGAAGAAATTCGAAGAATCAGAAAATCGAAGAATCGAGAAATCCAAGAAAGAATCCAAGGATTGAAGGGGAGAATCAATCTAAGGAGAAGAAGAGAAGTCTTCATCCAGAAGTCTCTAAGAGCAGATCCTGAACAAATCTGTAAGAAGAATTCAGAGCCACATCTGAATAGAAGAAGGAAGCTGATTGAAGATCATCTCCAAGAAGATCAACCTTATTTTGTTGAAATTCAAGAAGCTTTGAAGAAGCTAAGACAGGTTGGATCTAAAGTAATCAGTTCTATCAAGAACTGATCAAGAAACCTTCAACCCTTTCTCTCTCAACCTGGGTGAAGGATATATTCTTTTTTATAAACAATTTTCTCTTTAGGATATGTTATAGATCTGAGTGTAGGAGATTTATATCTCTGAGTTGTAACCCTAAATCTATAAAGGCTGAGGTAGCGCTGAGTGCCTGTGGTAGGAGATTAATTTCTCTGAGTTGTAGGCCTGTTGAAGAGGCTGAGGTAGGGCTGAGTGCCTGAGATAGGAGATTAATTTCTCTGAGTTGTAGGCCTATTGCAGAGGCTGAGTAGGGCTTGATTGCCTGAGTTGTAGGAGTGTGGACTCACTCTAAGGTAGGATTCTCTAGGAGGATCTGAGCTGTAGGACTTGTTGAAGTCTGAGTTGTAGGAACCATTCTAGGTTCTGAGTTGTAAGATTTGAGGATCTGATGAGGAAGCAGGAAGTTAGGCCGAATATAGTATACTACTAGATAGGCGAAGGGGGAAAGTGGATGTACCCATCACTTGGGGAACCACTCTAAATCTATATGCACTCTATGATTGGCTGTGATTTCTTTTTACTGTGTTGTGTAGATTGCTGAATATTTTGTGTTAACAGTGATATAATTTTTATCTACCTAAGGAAAAAGAATTGAAACTATTCACCCCCCCCCCCCCTCTAGGTGTTTAGGATATCTTGAAACCAATTCTTTCAGGTAGACTCAATCACTCGAAAGTAATTTTATTACAGCATGCTTTACTTCTTGAATCATGAATATTATTAGATCCGAACTCATTTGGGTTTTTCTTGTTCTTATTTCCACTGCGTGCATAAGTGTTGTGCCATCCCCAAAAACCCGACAGGAAGATCCCTTATCTGTTCAAGTCAGGAGAGAAGAACGGTACTATGTTAAGGGAGTCTCATTTCAAGGGACCACCAACGTGCTACAAGTGTAGCAAGCAAGATCCAAGGTAAGAGCAGTCGGTGTCGAGGGTGGTGTTGAGTCAGATCCAAGGTAGGTGCAGTCATTGCATTCTGGTCCTAGTATTGTGGAGAAAAGGAAAGCGGTGTGGTCAAGTGCTTCACATTTCCAACCAGTGCAGCCAAGAGTCTACAATCTTAGGCAGCAGGAAGCGATCAACACCCCGATGTGGTGACAGGTATGAAAGGTTTAAGTTTGTTTTTAGCTTAAGACTTTTTGTAACCTTTTATATGAGTTGCATGTATAGTAGGTTTCGTGCTAGTTTCCGGCTATCCTACTAGAGTGTTGTTCGATATGGGAGTGTCTCACTCCTTGCTTGTGGAAAGCTTTATCTGAAGAATTAGAGCCGATCCGTTTTCGATGGATGCAGAGCTTAGGGTTCACATGCCCAATGGGTCTTTCATGACTTCCAGGAAGAAAGGGCGCATTAGTTAGGGTATAGGAGAAGTTGACTTTGTGTTGGTAGCAGCAATACTACCGTTAGCCGAGTTTGATGTGATTTTGGGGATGGACTGGCTTGTAGAGAAATGGGCCAGTATTGTCTGCTATCAAAGGTAGTGACCTGAGGAGCATGGGAAAGGAAGAAGTCAAGTTTTAGTGCCCTAATCGAGTGACCTGCTCCTTGATTTTGGCATGCAATTAGTGCGTGCTGTAAACTGGGGAGGGGTAGCTTTTGTAGCTTTGCTGGAGGTTCATCTTCTAAAGTTATCAGTTAAAGAAGTGTCGGTGATGGTAGAGATTGAGGATGTGTTTCCCTAGAAGCTTTCAGGAGCACCTCCTCGGTAGGCGATCGATTTCATGACAGATTTTGTGTTAGGGGGTAGGCCAGCATCACGTCCTCCGTTTAGGATGGCACCGAAGGAGCTGAACGAGCTTAAAGTGTAGCTGTAGGAGATGTTGGAGTTGGGGTATATTCTGCCTAGTTCTTCTCCATGGAGCGCATCGGTGTTGTTCATAAAGAAGAAAGATAGCATTATATGGTTGTGCAAAGACTATCTTGAGCTAAATAAGCTGACCATCAAGAATAAGCATCTGATTCCACGGACAGATGACTTGTTCGACCAGTTGGTAGGATCGGTGGTGTAATCTAAGTTGGACTTAAAGTCGAGGTATTACCAGTTGTAGATTTGGGATGAGGACATTCCCAAGCAAATGTTTGGGATGAGGTATGGCCACTTCGAATTCTCGATAATGTCGTTTGGTTTGACGAACGCTCCATCAGTGTTCATGGATTTGATGAATAGAGTGCTTCTGGAGTACTTGGACTTGTTTATGGTGATATTCATCAATGACATCATTACGCATTCCAAGTCAGAGGCAGAGCATGTGACTCATTTGAGAGTAGTACTGCAAGTTCTGAGAGAGAACCAACTCTATGCTAAGTTCTCGAATTGTGAGTTCTAGTTAGAGAAGGTGGAATCTCTGGGCCATGTGATTAGTGGTGATGGGGTGGTGGTGGATTCATTAAAAGTTGAGGCCATCAGGGATTAGCCAATTTTGAGAACCGTGGCGGAAGTTAGGAGTTTCCTTGGACTAGCTGGGTACTACAGAAGGTTTGTGGAAAATTTTTTGCGAAAAGCTTTGCCCCTCACTTCTCTTACTCATAAGGACCATAAGTTTGTGTGGACGCAGGAGTGTAACCGAGCATTTGAAACCTTGAAGGAAAATTGATGTCAACTCCAATCCCAAGTCTTCTCGTTGGGATTGAAGGATATCAGGTTTTCATCAACGCGTCGGGTTACGGTTTGGGTTGTGTGCTAGTACATCATGGCAATCTGATAGCCTTTCGGTCTATACAGTTGAAACCTCATGAGAGGAATTACCTCATCCATAATCTAGGGCTGGCATTGGTTATCTTTGCATTAAAGTTGTGGCGGCACTACATGAATGGTGCGAAGGTGGAGATCTTCACGAATCACAAAAACCTAAAGTATCTTTTGAATCAAAAAGACTTGAACATGCAGTAGCGCAGGTGGGTCAAGTTCCTTGGGGACTATGATGTACCGATTTAGTACACGCCAGGCAAGGCCAACGTGGTGGTCGATGTCTTGAGTAGGAAATATTCTAGACAAAGGAATCAGATTGAAGCTTAAGATGAGAGTTTGGTGCGGGACGTTTTGTAAGACACCCCCTCCAGGAACACAAGACACGACCGAGGGGAGTCTTATGGCTAGAACAGCCACCTTGTGGTAAGGCAAACACACTGGTTGATCAATAATACAAGACGCATATCCTGCTGGCTAAAACCAATAGCATCCCTGCCAAGCAACATAGAGAGCAAAACAGAAGTCAAAATCCACATAAGTAATAAGTCCACAAGTACTTCAATAATAAGATGCACCAACAGGCTTTTAAAATATCAGAGTACGTAAAACTTTGCCCAAAGGACTACAACTAGAATCTCTCAGAAACTCACATCAGTAACTGACGGTAACGATGGTATCGTCACTTCAGGCCCTGTCACCTAGGCCTGGTTGTCCTCCTGCGCAACCTACTGCTGATCTATCTGCGGGATTTCCTCCTAAAAAGGAAGACGTAGCAACAGTTAGTCATAAAGACTAAGTGGTTATCACATCCTCTCCCCCGATGACTCTTAGGCACCGGGCGGAGAAAGGAAAAGAGTACAATATATATATATATATATATATATATATATATATATATATATATATATATATATATATATATATATATATATATAAGCAGTAGTACAAGCAGGTGGAGAATGTATAAAACATAAGTAGCATCAATAGTAAAGGTATATCATTATTATCAACATTATACTCTTGCAGTTCTACTCAAAACATATCCATCCATCAAGTAAATAGGTTTACAACAGGAAAGTAACTCAACTTATATGAATGTCCACACAGACATAAAAGTTAAGGATCGACATAACAGTAAAGTAACTCATCATATAAGAATGCTCATATACATATATATGACAAGGATCTTGTGTATGTAATGCAATGCAATGTTATGAATGTGATGCGATGACTTGCCCATGCTCACACACACACACACAAAAACTACTATATCTACACAGACTTGTAGTTCCCACTTTTCGCGTAGGTAGTTATCCTCTTAGGTGCCATCCGTCATGGCCAGACGGTGACAGTGGAACGGGCTTTCCACTACTAGGCGGTCATCCACACTACCAATCCTAGGCCTTCGTACGCCTCAATGCTAAGAACATAACAATGGAGCTCACATGCGTACTATGGATCAGAGGAGTCTTTGGTATATGTTCACCAAGAACACAACCCGAACTGGCCTACCGGTGTGGCGTAGAAAGGGTCTCAAGAATGAGCACCAAGGACACAGCCAATCCATCCACTTGGCATGGAAAGGGCCTCGTGAATGAGAACCGAGGACACATCCAAACCGTCCAAAGTTAATCTGTCAACTCCCACCGGTGTGATGGCTGTCGAGCCAGTAGACCTTCCACACTATCCTTAACCCAGGATTATGACACTGCTTGTCAACTCACACTGCATGTAATTTCATATTTAAGGGCTCCACACAAAGTCCCTTATCAACACATCATTCCATTGTAGTAAACACACGCGCACATCCAACCCTTCCATATTTTCATACCACGAGAGGGTTCATCATTTACAAGGTGTCAAGTCACCTTATACAGTACACCAATCTCACGCTGCTACCCGTAGGGAGACACAACTCTAAGCAGTGGAGTACTAAACACATCCCATTAATCAACAAATCACATGACCATGCATTAACTACATCCAATTCCAATCAACATAATCAAACATTCACAACAAGTGTAACACCATATGAAAACCATAATAATATAATAATACTTCACATACACATCAAGCATGATAACATAGCTATGGGTTATGTATTCAGTTGTCGGACATCACACCTTCTTTCCAAAACCCATTGCATTCTCCGAATTATAATCATGCACATCTCTATAGGATTTTACAATAATATCAATTGTACAACCAAACGTATCAATTCATTTGTTCACTAACTTACCCAAACCCTTTGTTTATCAAACTCCTTCAAACTTTTTTCACAATAATGTTTCTCCAAACTATTTGTTCATCACAATTACGTATAGACTAAGTTTACCAAACCTCAACATTATTTTGCTACAATTTCCATACCAAAACCCAAACCTGGTTCTACATAAACTGAGAACAACATGTACTTAAGTCATGACTGTACAGCAACTTCGACTGGACTTTTCTGAGGCTACAGGAATTATATGAAAATGTGTAACCATCCGCTGGAAAGGTATTTCCAAGGGCTATGACTTTTGTGTTTAGTCAAAAATACAGAGCTAGTCGTATCAACCCCTAAAACAGCCTTGATTTTGCTGCGCACAGAAAACAGATTTCTGCACGTATCTTAAAGCAAGATGAACGACATCGGTTCATCTTCTTCCTTTAGTAATTTGTTCAAAACCATTCACAGATTTTCCTCCTCCCTTATTCACCCTCAATAGACCATTCTTCTTCACAAAACCAAGTCCATCACCTTCATATAGAAGAGAGGAGAGGTTGAAGACATCAAATCCCTAGGACAAGGTCCTAGTATGCTATCCCCCTATATCTTAATCTCACAAGTCAAACTCCTTTAAGTCGACATCTCTCCTAGATAATAACTACAGATCTAGCACCAAGGGAGAGTGTAGGAAGCTCACCTCATTTCTGGCCATGGATCTCGTTATCCTCCTTGGCGGCATCTTCTTCCTGTATGTATCATTCTTCCCAGAAGGTAGATAGGCTTTTCTTCCAGAAAATCGACTCTGGAAACATCCTCACTTCCGATGGTTTCGGCAAGTAACTGCTCGGCAAGAGGGTGAAGTGATGGCTAGGGTTTGTCTCTTCCTTTTTGTAAGAAGAATTAGGATAAAATTGCCTGCCACGTGTCACCTAGTATTGGACTGCTTATTATTATTTAAATTAAGTCTTGTCGAAAATACCAGATCCTGATAAGTCAATCGGTGCATTTCTCGAAAACCGGTTCAGCTCATGTATAGGAATAGAAAACAGTCTGGGCCGAAAAATCCTCTAAGTCAAAATCGTCGTGTATACCATACATACTCGACGGATCGTCGAGATTCGTTGTGACCACTCGACGCCTATACTGTCCACCATACTTGAAAGTTAGAATTGTCGAGTATACATGACCATTCGTCTAATGGCGTCGAGTTTACTCAACGCACTTGACACTTCATCGGGTGGCATTAAGTCCACTCAATACCTACAGAATCCCGAATCAATTTAAGTTAAATTCGCTAAGTGGCGTCGAGACCACTCTAAGCACTCGACGCTTCGTCGAGTCCGGAATTATTCCAAGTCAAAAGCGTTGAGTAGCGTTGAGACCACTCAACGCCTCATTGATGTGCAGTACTTTCCAAGTCAAAAGCATTGAGTGGAGTTGAGACCACTCAACGCACTCAATGCCTCGTCGAAAGGCATTGAGTTCACTTAAAGCCTCAAGATCCAGAATATTTTAAGTCAAAATTCATCGAGTGGCGTTGAGACCACTCAACTCACTCGACACTTTGTCTAATCCAAGACAATTCTATATTAAATTCGTCCAGTGGTGTTGAGACCAGTCAACTCCTATACCATCCAGAATATTTCTAAGTATTACTCGTCGAGTATCACTCGACGATTCATTGAATGGCGTCGAGACCACTCAACACACTCGACGCCTCCAGAAAATAGAAATATTCTATGTCCAATTAGTCTTATATACTATACGAATTCATTGGATATTCATGACAATATTCGACAAATAGTATTGGCCTCAACGCACAAGTCATACTCGATGAATTCGTTGGATATCCATGACGATATCCGACGAATTTTATTTGTCGAGTCTGGCGCACCCCAAGCCCGAGTCAAATCTCCTGACTCAAAACACATGTGACGGGTCTAGCGTGAAATGGGATGTTATAAATCCTATAAACAAAATAAAAGATTTCATCCCCGAAAGCAGGCTAAGGCTGTGGGGGAGATAAAGCATGAAAATATAATATGCTTAAATTTTACCTTGGGGATACAACTTAGGGTAGCGCTTCCGCATCAAGTCCACCGGCTCCCAAGTGTATTCCTCTTTCTCATGATTAGACCATAATACCTTCACCAAAGGAACACACTTTCGACGCAAGTTCCTTGGCGCGGTGTCCACTATTTGCACCGACTCTAATCGAACAGATCTATCAGTTGCCACTACTCAATCTGTGGTGTAAACATGTTGATCGGGTCGTAATAGTACCTTTCGAAGCGACGACACATGGAAGACGTCATGCAAATTTTCCAGCTCTAGTGGTAGCTCCAGACGATAGGCCACAGGGCCAATTCTTTCCAATATAGCATAATGCTCCACATATCTTTGGTTGAGCTTCTTCATACCACGCACTCATGACACTCCATGCAACGGCATGATCTTCAAGAATACTTTGTCACCCACTTGAAATTCCACCATTCGATATTTCTTATTATGGTATTTTGCCTACCGACTTTGAGCCTCAAGCATGTGTTCTCGTATCAATCTAACAGCAGCATCAGTATCATCAATATATTCGATTCCCAAAACCTTTGGATCCTCATCCTGCACCCATGACAATGGAGTTCTACACCTCCTCCCATAAAGTGCTTTGTAGGGTGCCATATCGATGCTATCTTGATAACTATTATTGTACGAAAATTCCACCAGTGGCAAGAGCCTTTCCCATGGCTCTCATTTATCCACTACACACAATCTCAACAGATCCTCCATAGTTCTGATGGTTATCTCAGACTGACCATCCATCTGAGGATGAAAATCTATGCTGAAGGTACGACGAGAACCCAAGTACGCTTGAACTGCCTTCCACTCCATGGAGATAAAGCGACCATTGCAGTAGGAGACTATTGTCTTATGCACCCCATGGTACCGTGCAAACTGCTCCACAAAGAGACGCCCTAAAACATCAACATGCGACTTCTTCTTCATTGGTATGAATATGGAAACCTTCGTCATGCAATCCATAATTACCCAAACTGAATCGTTCCCAGAGTGCGAGTGAGGCAACCCGTGAACAAAGTCCATGGAGATATCCTCGAACTTCCACTCGGGGATGGGCAATGCCTATAATAATCCTCCAGGGCTCTTGCACTCCACCTTCAGCTTCTGGCAAGCCTCACAGTGTGTAACATCGTACTTAATAGCACTCTTCATTCCTGGCCAGAACATGGTCTTTCATAGGTCATTATACATCTTGGAAATCCTGGGATGTACTGAATACTTGGAACAATGTGCCTCTCTCAAGATGTCTTCCCAGATTTCACCGCCCTTGGGAATGTAGAGCCTACCATGGAAATGAATGAGGTCGTCCTTCATTATATACTCTTCGGTAGATCCATCCTCAATAGCTTTAATCACAATGGCCAGAGAAGCATCCTTCCCTTGCTCTGCCCGGATTCGATCTCGAATGTCACAGACTATGCTCATGGCAGCTAGATATTCAGTATATGTCTCGGCATCATCCTTACACACCAACGGTATCTCCATCTCCTCGAGCACTCGAGCTAATTTCATACTCATCATCCGAGACTCATGGCTCGACTCTGGTACTTTTTTGCTCAAGGCATCTGCTACGGAGTTTGCTTTCCCGGGGTGAAAGTTCAATTTAAATTCATAATCACCCAAAAAATCTAACCATCGTCTCTTCCTCAAGTTCAGCTCCTTCTGAGTGTGGACATACTTCAAATTTTTATGATCCTAAAAGATCTCGCAGTGAACGCCATATAAATAATTCCTCCAAACCTTTAAGACGAACACCACTACTCACAACTCTAAATCATATACTGGACAATTAACTTCATGCTTCTTCAACTGCATTAAAGCGTGAGCGATCACATGCTCGTGTTGCATTAACACTGCCCCCATCCCTTGATAGGACGCATCAGTGTAAACTTGAAATCTTTCTTTCCTCGATGGAATAGCTAGGATGGATGCGGTGGTAAGTCTATCTTTCAGCTCTTGAAATGCAACCTCACACTGAGGTGTCTACTCATACGGCACACCTTTCTTCGTCAAAGTAGTGAGGGGAAGGTCTATCTTTGAGAATCCTTTAACAAACTTGCAATAATACCCAGCAAGTCCAAGGAAGCTCTGTACGTCGGCCACTGACTTCAAAGGCTCTCCTTCATGACATGCACCTTGGCCGGTGTCACAACCCGCATTTTCATTGTCTTTAAAGATGTATCAGAGTAAGGGAAAATGTGCATCATGATGCCACGTCAGCAGGGGATAACTGCGGACGATCAGGCAAAACTCCTACATATCACATAAAGAAAGATCTTTAAGTTATTTAGAGACAAATTCAGTTTAAGTGAAGCAATTAGTCGTATCCCTCGGCTTAGTGGCTCATCTAGTACACGAGAAAAATAGTTATACGCTGTGGAAAATACTTCTTTTACAAGATTAGACATCCTACATGAGTATAAAGGTCCCCAGAGGACAACTCATGGTATGCAAGGTTCTAGGTTTATAATAGAAGTAAAAGTAGCTTTTACGGTCATTAAATATAATGATTTGGCATTTTAAAACATGCAATGCATGAGGTAATAATAGTAGTTTTGTACTTGAAAATACCTATCATGTAATCCTAGTATAAAACATCCCAAAGAACAAGTAATCCAACCATTCAGAAAGAAAACAAGTAGCAGCTAGCAAAAGTATCCAAAATCAACCATCATGTGGGCGTCTACAATCAGACACGAACCCACATAAAACAAAAGTATGTCTTAACTAGGTAAATTAAACTAAAATAACAAACTACCTCGCAACAGCGAGGTCAAAATCACAGCCTACACTGCTGCTCAGGAACTCCAAAACCAGCTCAACTAACAGCTACTGCTCTAAACCTGCGGCATTCCAAAGACAGAACACCTCAGCAAGAAAGTATAAGTGATGGCAGAAAAGTAATCCAAAGTAAACAAAGGTCAAAGGGTACAAACCCAAGACCAAAAATACTGAAATAAAGTACGGCAGTAAGGTACAAAATAGGAAAGGAACACTTACGTGAATCGTCATGTACAACAAAAGTTCCCAGATGCACAAGACTATAAGGGGAAAAATCACGATTAAATCATCAGGAAGAATTGCAAAACTCCATTAACCACATGTGGTCAACTCTACCCAAAATCATGGGTAGGGTGGTCACTCATCTAGACACAACCCCCATAGATATATTTCCGTCTAATTGCGGGGAAGACTCAAACACTCCACCATTCACCGCAAATGCCCAAACACTCGGTAGAATTCCACAAGGGATTAATAGAGGGATCAATCATTGTGGCGGTGGTTTAGTCCACCAATAACACTCGCAACAAAGAAAACCATGACCGTCACAATTTGTAATGACCCGGGTTTAGAGCTCAGAGGCCCACCACAACCCTTCCTGGGGCTGGAGGCTTGTCTCGCCCCACGGCATTGCTACGAAGGAAACCATGATATAAATATCACGACTTGGCACGTCAGATTCTACAAAACATATCTAGATTTAAGAAATGGTTGATCAACCTTTAGGAAGGATTTACAATCATAGATAAACTCTAACACCTCCTACATAATAGTTAAGGGACGGTTAGAAGAGCAAGATTCAACCATGTCATCAAAACCTATACCACTTTACAAGATTAGATCAACAAAATCAAGAACATGTTAATACAGGTGGATTTAAACAAAAGATTAAGATAGCACTATAATCAGCAAGTTATTAGTGATAGCGACAACAAGAAGTTAGAAATTTAAGCAGATCGGGAGAAAGAAGAGAAGAGGGGAGTAAAACCATCACTTTCCTTTGTTTTGCCGAAGAAGACCACCAAATCGCACCTCGGCGTAGATCGGGACTTAGGAAGATAGGGAAAGTCGAAATCTGAACAAAAATGGTTGATATAGAGGCTAGGACCAAAAACCCTAATGAGAAAAAACTCAAGAAATGGGAAAGATTTTACCACAATGATGTAGCTGTCATTGAGAGCTTTCTAGATCTATGTTCGGTTCAAGATTTCGAGCACCGGAGCACCGTCGGCGGCCACCGGAAGACTCATGAATGGACATTCTCTCTGTCAAGCCTCTCTGGTTCGGGAAGGAGGTAGTACGGCTTAAGGAGGAGAAGTAGTTTTCTTATATATATGTATATATGTGTATATATATATTATTGAAATAAATAAAATATTGGATCATTACACTTAAGGAGATGAACCAGGATTGGCTGAACCGGAAATCTCGACATGAAGTATGGATTTCTCGAGAACAGAAGGAAGGTATCTCAAGAACTAAAGAATATTCTCGGGTACAGAAGAAAGGCTTCTCGAGAACAAGTAGAAGTACTACTTGGGAACAACGACTCATGTTCTCGAGTACAAGGTAGAGTCTTCACGAGAACAAGATGGCCTTCTCGAGAACAAGGGCAGATCTCGAGTACAAAAAGGGACTTCTCAAGAAGAGGCTATGGAGTTCTCGATAAGGGCTTCTGGACCACTAGAGAACAACGAATCAATTTCTTGAGAACAAAAGAGGATTTTTCGAGAATTAAATAAAACTTGTCGAGTACTAAATAGACTTCTCGAGAACTAAATAAACTTCTCCAGAACTAAGACTGCATTTCCCGAGAACAAGAGGGTGCATCTCGAGTACAAAATGAGCATTTCTCAAAAGCTTTAAGACCTCTCGGGAACAAAACATCATTTCTCGAGAAGGAATTTAAAATTCTCGGGAACTTCTCTCGGCTTCTCGAGAAATGAGACTGGTCATCACGAGTACAAGCAAGGATTTTAGAGAACTAAGCAGGAAAATATCAGAAATTCAATTTTGACTAATATTTCGGGATAAATCGCTGACTCTACAAATTTAACATCGAAGACAACACTAGAATTTGAGGCACCATTCTTGAGACACAAACATAAAATGCTTACTATAAGCATACATGCCACAAATTTGACTCTTCCAACAAGAAATCATTCAATCTCATCAAAAACTCCATAAATCTGATCAAACTGACCCAACGGACGCGAAAACGCACTAACAGTGCAGCGACGTCAACAAGATGTAAAACGGAAACACCCAGACATCATAATTATGACGACACCAAATTAAATAATAACATCAAAAAATTGGGGGCGTTACAGTCGGGTCCACTGCTAACCCAGCCCCACTAATCACATGGCCCAAGAAGGCAACTTCTCGGAGCGAAAATTCGCATTTGCTGAGCTTGGCAAACAGGGCATGCTCTTTTAGCTTCTTCAAAACTAGGGCCAAGTACTCAGCATGTTCTTCTTCTGTCTGCGAATAAACCAAAATTTCATCAATGAAGATGATGACGTAGACATATAAGTATGGCTCGAACACCCGGTTCATCAAACTCATGAACACAGAAGGGCGTTTGTGAGTCCAAATGGCATCACCGTGAACTCGTACAGACCATATCTCAAGCTAAACGTTGTCTTCGAGATATCCTCATCTTGTATCCTCGACTGGTAATAGCCTGAGCGTTGATCTAGTTTGGAAAACCAATGCACTCCTACCAGCTGATTGAATAACTTATCAATTCGTGGTAGGGAAAAGGTGTTTCGCACCGTCAGTCGGTTGAGCTCCAGATAGTCTATGCACAATCTTAATGTTTTGTCCTTCTTCTTGACAAATAGAATAGGGGATCCTCATCGTGATGAACTGGGGCGAACAAACCCTGATTCTACCAACTCTTGTAATTGAACTCTAAACTCGGCGAGTTCCTTTGGAGTCATTCGGTAAGGGGTCCGAGAGACGGGTTTGGCACCCGGTACTAATTTAATCTAAAAGTCCACCTCTCTATGTGGGGGTAATCTGGGCAACTTCTCAGGAAATACCTCAGAGTAGTCCCGCACTACCCATACATCTTTCACGCTTGACGCCATCTTTTTTAATTCAAAACATATCATATATACTTTGTCCCCTCCCATATGGGCCTTAAGGGCCTGAATCGAAGACAATAACATACGAGGTGCAAATTTGATACCTTGAAAAATGACCACCGAGTCTCCATGCCTCAAGGTGATTTGCTTTTCCGCACAATCTATCTTAGCGTTGTGCCAATCCAACCACAACATGCCCAAAATAAGATCGAATTTTGGTATTCTCAATACCGTTGCAAGGGTTTCAAAGATCTTTCCTCCAATACATACTTCGAAGTCACACTTAGCGGATGAGGTCATCTCGGAGGCATCCGGAAGGGCTACTCTACGAGTGGTACCGGTGTAGTGTTGCACTCCTTCTAAGTCTTTAACAAAGTCCACCGAAACGAATGAGTGAGTGGCACCGGTATCAAATAGTGTATGAGCTGATTTCCCACTAACCATTACTGTGCCTATGTATCAATTATAAAGTCTCAAAGCTAGCCTCCTAGCATATCGTAGGCAATTGAAGAGAAATACTTCTAAAATATTAACCAAATCACAACATATACAACGTAAACATATACAACGCAAACATCTATTCTCGAGCAGGTCCAGGATTCCATTCTCGTGGTCCTCGTCCTCTACCTCGCACATGTCCACGTCCTCGTTGAGCTTCCCGAGGAAGAGCAGGGGGAGCATCTCCACCTAATTATGGGCAAAAGTGTCGGATATGGCCCGACTGATTTCACTAGAAGAAAACTCGCTCGTGCTTCTCCCTGGGCTGCAAGTAGAGTTGTTGCGGTGGAGGTAGTGCTGGCTACGGGGCCGGAAGCTCCATTCTTAAATTCTGGCGGAAGCGACCTCCACCTCTATTATTTCCTCCTCCTCTGTTGTCCTGCCTTCTTATATAACTGGTGCCTGCTTACATTACGCCCTCGGCTGGTCTCTTACCACTTCCCAAGTGATCCGCCTCCAGCATTTTCGCCATATTGATGATCTCATCCAAACTCGAGTCCGCTATAAACAAACGTGATAGCCTCAGGGGATCTCGCAAGCCTTTTTAGAATTATTTTGTATAGCCTCAGTCATCCAACTCGTAGGAGTTAGCAAATTTAGCAAGATGCTGAAACTCCCGCTTATATTCTAGAACTGACTTGGATCCCTATTTCAGCTGCTGGAATCTTTCTTGAAGTTCATCTCGAGCGGTCGAGGGAATGAAATGTGTTGGTTCCCTAGTTGGATTTGGGCTAGGTTCACTAAATTAGGATCATCTGACCCAACATGTATAGCTAGGGTCATGGTTGTGTCCTAGAGTCTAGGCCAAGTCCTTAGAATCAACATCACATGGACCAGCTTTCAATAGACTACTAGAGACTCAAGCAACTGTGTCGACACCAGAAGCCAGATTATGTCGACACACCGGACTTGTGTCGACATACAGAACATCTGTCGACAACAGGCTGTGTCGACACACAGAACTTATGTCGACACACAGAATATTTGTCGACATCAACTGTGTCGACACCAGAAGCCAGATTGTGCCGACACACAGGACTTGTGTCGACACATAGAATATTTGTCGACATCAACTGTGTCGACACATTCCACAGAAGCTATTTAAGAAGAACTTGGTACTCAGGTCGACGAATTTTGGACTCTACTTCAACATCTCATTCCAGAGACAAGTCAATGTTCTAAGTCCAGATTCATACTCCAGTAGACGAATTCACATTCTCTGCTCGACGAACTTAGACCATATTCTTTGCAAGGTTTATTAGTTACAGTTAGAAGTTCTCAGCTCGACGAAATCAGTTCTCAGATTATCAGCTCAACGAACTTCATGCACAGAATTGGCAAGGTTCTGGAGAAAGCAGTTGTCTGTTCTTAGGTCGACGATCATGGATCTCAGCTCGACGAACAACTATTATCAGATCGACTAACATAACTTCTCAGCTCGACGAACTGTGGACTCAGTTCGACGAATTCAGTTCTCTGTTCGACGATTCCAGACTTAGTCATTTTCTTCCATCTGTCCTTATTCTATTGCAATAATTCCTGAGTAATTAATGCTAAAATATTCTCTGAATATTACCGTTAGTCGGAGCATTAATTATGGTCTTCTTCAGGATTATTTTTTGTCATTTTTCAATGGGACAGTTGGGGAAATCATTCAATGCAAAATATTCTTCAGGCCGTCAGCAATGAATGCAGAGAAGAATTCAAATTTCAAAAGTATTTTCATATGGAAAATATAAAAAGGGATTCTTCTTTTCTCTTTCAGCAGAACGACAAGATAAACAAACACAGATAGTGATACAGACAATAAAACAGAAAAAAAGCACTAGACCAGAAACATTAAATCAATTTGAAGAAGAAGAAGAACAGCTAATCAAAATCAAGAGCCTTCTTCTGTCTTCTTCCAGGATTCTTCAAAGGACAATAACTACAATATCTGTCAAGAAGTTCCTGGAACTCATCTGGTCAAAGCAACAATCTGAAGGCCTATCACCCTGCAGTAAAGCTCCAACTTCCTGAATCATTCTACTTCTCAGGGGGAGCCTTTGCTAACATCAACATCCACTTCAGTCTTCTCAGAGTGTATTTGAGAAAGAGAAGACAAAATCAATCTCTCATCCCTCACTGTATAAAGCTTTATAAATCCCTTCAAAAGTTATTCCTGGTTGCAAGTCTCCTGATCAAAAGACTTGAGGATTTGTTTTTGAGCACCGGATCAAAAGCTCATTGGTGTCAGGCACCTGATCAAAAATCTGAGTGGATTCCTACCCGGGTGGTAGAAGAGTGGATGTACCCATGTTGGGGAACCACAATAAAATTCTTGTGTCGTCTGGTTGCACCTTTTTCTTTTATTCTTGCTGTGGCTGTGCTCTCTAGGTTGCTGTGTTTGTGTTTTTATGTGCTAGATTATTTTTTATTTTAAATCTGTCCTTTATTTACAGCAAAAGTTTTAAGTTTTCAAATACTCTATTCACCCCCCCCTCTAGAGTAATTCAGATCTAACCCCCACTTTCAATATGCTCCAGGAAAGCTCCAAAAAACTCATCCCAGCTGATATCTGTGTACACTTGACCTTGGAAAGTGGAATACATGAGGGACTTCCGCCACCTCTTCGCATGCAATTCCAATACTAACACTGCAAAGGTCACAGCCAAATTGGCTGGACATCTTATTCCAGCCATTAATTCTTGCACAGTATCGAGACACTCTTCTGTACGAACAGCCGACTTCGTCCCAAGATAAGCTGGCGGGGAGATGGATCGAAAGGTCACAACTCGCATTTTCTCCACATTTAACAATGTATCAGAGTAATGAAAAATGCGTGTCATGATGCCACATCAGTAGGGGATAACTGCCGACGCTCAAGCAAAACTCCAACTAAACACCTTTACAAAAGATCTATAAGTTATTAAATGGAAATCCAGTTTAAGTTAAGCGGTTGGCCGTATCCCTCGGCTCTGTGGCACATCTATCACACAAAAAAAGATAGTTATACGTTGCGGAAAAATACTTTGTTTACGAGATTAGACGTCCTACATGAGTATAAACATCCCCAGAGGACAACTCATGGTATGCAAAACTCTAGATTTATAATAATAGTAAAAGTAGCTTTTATGATCGTTTAAATATAATGACTTAGGTTTCAAATATGGCATGTGTGGAGTAATAGTAATAACTTTTATACTTTAAAATACCTAACAAGCAACCTAGCATAAAACCTTCCTAGAGAGTAAGTAAAAACAACCACAAGAGGTAAACTAGCAGCTAGCAGAGTATTTAATAATCAAAAATAAACTATCAGTGGGCGTCAACATCCTAACACGAACACACTGAAAGTATGCAAGTCTGAACTAAAAAAACAAAACAACAAACTACCTCACAGCGGTGAGGAAAAAACCATTGCAACACTACAGTACACAAAATACTACCCAACTCAGCCGCTCCACCGGCTACAGCCCTGAACCTAAGGCATTCAAAAGAAGAATACCTTAGCAATAAAATACAAGTCGCAAAGGAATTAATCAGGTAAAAGTACAAAAGCAAGAAAGGGTTTACCAAACCCGACTATAGGAAATGCTAAAAAATACAGCTGATTAGTCAAATAACACTGATAAAGTGAAAGTCTGCGATGAACATAAGGTGAGGTAAAAGTCTGTAATGAACATATGCAATAAGTGCGGAACAAACCATGCTTTGACATTATCTGTAGGGATTAACATAAATAGCATAGAATGATCTAAGAAGCAAACCGAGCGCAAAACAGCTCCAAAACTTCGATCATTAACACTTGGTAATATCAACCGGACCGTAGTCGGTGACCAATTATCCCATACCAGGCTCCCAGGCCTGAACGTCTCAAAAATAGATGGCCATGCTGTGGTGACCATTTGTCCAAACCCAATCCGACAGTCCTCAAAACAGAGACCAAACAACCACCATGTGTAAAGATCCGCAAACCAGCATCCAGTTGGTGGTCTTTTATCCACTACCAACCTTCGTAGCCGAAGAAACATCATACCCTAACCAAATACCAAGTATTAACCCAAACGAAAACCTAAACAAGTCTAAAAATCACTCTAAGGACCATACGTGATGAATCGGGCTAGAAATAGCGAAAAGTTCCAAGTCTTGGACAAATTCGGCGAGTATATCCGATGAACAGCAGTGATACTCGACGAATTCCACACTAATCGGCGATATAGACCACACGATATTAGACAAATTCAAATGATTCATGCCGAATTTTACTTGGCAACTTTACAAAGTTCGACGATTGAAGATACATGGCGAATTCTTCAATACTCGGCGGAAATGACTATCGATACTCTGCGAATCCCTATGATACTCGGCAAAAAAAGAACTATCGATACTCGCCGAAAATGACTTAACGGAATTCGGCGATACTAGTTGAATCTACCTTAGGCTACACCTCACCATACCCGGCGATTTGTCAACGATACTCGACAGATTTCAGCTTTGACGGACTCCTCAATTTTACTCGTCGAATTCCTACCCGATACCCGCCGAATTCTACTTAGATAAAATCCGACGAATCTACTCACGTAAACTCAATGAAATGATCCAAATGGAAATTCGATGAATTACTACCCTATACTCGACGAATTTTGCTGCGATACTCGCCGAAAATCCCTTTATCCGCTAAACCTAGCTTTCACGGTTTTGGCTGAAAACATGTCTAAACCAAGGGGGTTCTTCTGGCTTTACCTATAATACTCCTACTCACTAAAGGAGGAGGAAGAAAGGAAGAATGTAAGCTAGGAAATAAACAAGAAAGGGGAGAAAATCCACTTCCCTTGAACCTTCGAAAAAACGTCGCCCGCTCGCACCACGGCAATGATCGACCGTGAAAAGGCCCGAGCAACATTTACTGAAATTTTTGGAGGAAAAAAGAGGTCAAAATCGCTAACCCTAACACCTAAAAATAGGGGAAACGTGAAGATCTTACCACGATCGTATAGCCCTCACCGAGAGCTTTCCAAATCACTAATCTATTGATGAATCAGACCACCGGATCTCTGGAAATCGTCGGCTGAAAGCTCGCTCGTCCACTGCTCCTTCCATTTTGCAAAAAATAGTCCACCGTCAGTTTAGGAAGATGATGAATAGGAAAACCGCATGACCTATTGTCCGACTATTTATATATATATATATATAATTAATTATAATAATATAATATTATTTACATTCAATATTAATTAATCCCAAAACGATCCAAAATTCAAAACAACTCGAAATCTTACGAAAATCGCACCATAGCTAAATACCGATACTACGAATCTAATGGCGAAATTGAAATTTAAATCTGACAACCCATACCAGGGTAAAACACCACCTGAAGGTAAATATGCCACCACATCCCTATAAAAAGCTCCACCGAGTCACCAAAATAGACCCGGCTCGCGAGGGAAGGTGCACAACCAAACAAAAAACTAACCACACAAGAAAACCCATTGAGCAAACCCGTGCTCCAACAAACGACACCCGTTAACCATGCGTCAACGTAACGCCCTGACGTCACATCGTCACGGGAAATAAAAATAAATACTAAAAAATCAGGGGCGTTAAATCAGGGGCGTTACAGTCACACCTCCTAAAAGGAAGTTTTGTCCTGAAACTTAACATAAATAGGATCAAATTCAAAACAAAATAAAAGCAATCATATGCTAACAAAGAAACACTCACCAAAAACATCAGGAGAACAGATGAGGATGAGCCTCCCTCATAGTTGACTCCAACTCCCAAGTCGCGCTCTCCACATCTTGGTTCTTCCACAACACTTTAACCATGGGTATTGTCTCCCTTCGTAACACCCGATCCTGAGTATCCAAAACACGAACAGGCACTTCCATATATGAAAGGTTAGGCTCCAACTGGGGCACAACATCAAGAATTTGAGCGTCGCTCAGCACACACTTCCGCAATTGACTTATATGGAAAACATCATGCACACCAGGAAAATTTGCTGGCATATCAAGTCAATAAGCTGATACGCCAATCCGCTCAACAACTATGAATGGTCCCACATACCTAGGGTCCAATTTATGGTTCTTACCGAACCTCTTAACACCAGACATCGGGGAAACCTTAAGAAATACCATGTCTCCAACAGCAAACTCTAAATCATTCATACGCTAATAGGTATTCTTTTCATGACGCACTTGAGCTATCCAAAGCTTCTCTCGAATATTCTTAATAAAAATATCCATTTCTTCTAACGCTTCAGGACCCAACAATGGTCTTTCACCAACCTCGGCCCAAAATAAGGGAGTTCTACAACACCTCCCATACAGAGCCTCAAACGAGTCCATCTGCAAACTCTCTTAGAAACTGTTATTTTATGCAAACTCCATTAGTCTCAAACGTTCATCCCACGCCCCTTTGTGGTCCAAAATATAGCATCTAATCATATCTTTCACGATCTGATTTACTTTTTCCATCTGACCATTTGTCTGCGGATGATAGGCAGTGTAATATCTCAAATCGGCACCCAACCCCTCCTGTAAATTCTTCCAAAAGCGAGACATAAACCTGGAGTCTCGATCTGATACAATGCTAACAGGCACTCCATGTAACCTGATGACCTCATCCAAATATAATTCAGCTATTTACTTCATGGAGGAGTCGATCATGAACGGCACGAAGTGAGAACACTTCGTCAATCTATCCACTATGACCCAAACATAATCATGTACTCGGGGAGATCTCGGCAATACAGTAATAAAATCCATCGAAATACTCTCTCACTTCTAACTCAGAATTTCTAAAGGCATCAACTTGACTCCAGGCCTTCCATGATCGGCCTTAACTCGCATGCAAGTAAAAAATTTTGATACATACATAGCTATATCGCCCTTCATACCATACCACCAAACGATCTACTTTAGACCCTTATACATTTTCGTAGAACAGGGTTGTAAGCAACACTAGAACCATCCGCCTCTTTGCACAACTTAACTTGGATATCCTCGACTGCGGAAATGCAAAATGTACCTCTGTACTTCAAAGTACTCGCGTCATCAGTCAAAAAGTCCGGTAATTCCCCTTTCGCAGTTCTATTATAAAGGTACAGCAAATCAGGGTCATCCCTTTGATGTAGCCTTGTTAGTGAAATCCATGAAGGCTCTAATACTTCCAAATTGTTGGGCGAGTCACTAGTCCTCACCGATATATCCATCAAAAGAAATTCCTTCACCAGCGAGTCCACAGAAAGGTTGAAAATTTTTGCTGACTTCCTACTCAGGGCGTCGGCTACCACATTAGCTTTGTATGGATGGTATTGAATCTCAACATCATAATCTGTAACATATTCTAACCACCTTAGCTGGCACAATTTCAATTCATTTTGAGTGAAGACGTCCATCAAACTCTTATGATTGGAATAAATCTTGCACAAAGCACCATATAACAGATGCCTCCATAGATTCAAGGTGTAGATCATAGTTGCGAACTCTAGATAATGTGTAGGGTAATTCCTTTCATGAACCTTTAACTGCCTCGACCCAAATGCTATTACTTTGCCCTCTTGCATCAATGCTCAACTAAGTCCAACGTGTGATGCGTCCACATACACAACATACTCGAACCCTTCAGTAGCTAAGGCCAAAATCGGAGCAGTGCACAATCTCCTTTTTAATTCTTAAAAAGTCTCTTCACACCTATCGCTCCCAACAAAAACTACGTTCTTCTGTGTAAGCTTTGTCAGCGATACAGACAATGAAGAGAAACCCTCCACAAATCTTCTATAACATCCTGCTAGCCCTAGGAAGCTCCTTATCTCTTTGGGAGTAGCAGGTCTATTCCAATTCAAACCAGCAGCTATCTTCTCAGGGTCCATTGAAATCTCATCCTTATTAACCCCATGACCCAAGAAGGAAACCTGGGGAAGCCAAAACTCGCACTTGCTCAGCTTAGCATATAACTTGTGTTCCCTCAAAGCAGTCAAAACCAAACGCAGGTGTTGGTCATGCTCTTCAGCACTACGGGAGTACACCAGAACATCGTCTATGAATATAGCCATGAAACGATCCAGGAAGTCCTTAAACACTCTATTCATCATATCCATGAAAGCAGAGGGTGCATTGGTCAAACCAAAGGACATTACCAAAAACTCAAAATGTCTATGCCGTGAATGAAAAGCAGTCTGCGGAATATCCGCCTCACGAATCCTCAACTGGTGGTAGCCTGAACGAAGATTGATCTTTGAAAACATAGAGCTGCAACACAACTGATCAAACAAGTCATCAATCCTCGGCAGGGGATACCTATTTTTGATGGTTACCTTATTCAACTCTCTATAATCGATGCAAAGCCTCATAGATCCATCCTTTTTCTTTACAAATAGTATAGGAGCACCCCACGGTGAAGAACTCGGTCTAATAAATCTGTTCTGAAGCAACTCATCCAATTGGGTACGCATCTCCTCCAGCTCACGCGGGGCCATACGGTACGACGCCTTAGCAATAGGACGGGTACACAGCTCCAAAGTTATGACGAACTCCACATCTCCCTCGGGTGGAAGACCAGGAAGATTATCAGGAAATACCTCAGGAAACTCGCGCACAACAACAATCTCCTCAACTCGCGGCAAACTACTATTGGTCGCCAACACCGGAACCAAATAGGCAAAACATTCGAAATTCACAAGCTTCCGAGCACATACCGCAGAAATAATCGGAGAAACTTGGCGCGAAAAACCATAAACACTCCTGCATTAACTGTATTCTATCTTAAATTCCAAGTACTTAGCCTTGCACTGGATGACTGCATCATACTTGGACAACGAATCCATGCCCAAAATCACATCAAAATCTTCCAAGTCTATCACCTTCAGATCGGCAACGGCTAGAAAATCTCTTAATAAAATCGGACATCTCTGAATGCCTTGGTCTGATACCACAGAATCGCCAGAGGGAAACTTGACACAACGCGTCGCCAACAAGATTCAGGGTCAAACCGTGACACTCTACGAAGGCCCGAGCCACGAAAAAGTGGGTAGCACCGGAATCAAAAAGAACACGCGCCCAGTAGTTCTTGACATTAAACTTTCCTATAAAATTGCGTACGTAGCTGACAAACAAATATCAAAACTTTATCTAAAAGATAGGAACAAGCTTACAATCAAACCTGAGATTACTAGGGTTGAAGACAGAGTCTTTTCCTCAGTCACCGCAATTTGTTTACCCTTTCCTTTGTCCAATTGTTGCAGCTGCAGCAAGGCTTGAAGTGGGACTGGTTGCAGCATGGGCTGAGCCTGCGGGAACTTTGACTTGAGATGTCCTTCCTATCCGTACTGGAAGCAGCACCTTTCTTTTACCCAACAGTGGGCAGCATCGTGCCCCTTCTATTTGCACAAAACATAGATTAGATCTCCTCTGGGAGTGCTCTAAATCGCTTGCACCTGGTCCTGCTTTTGAGCTCCCAATCTCTTAAAGCATTTCTCGAACGGATGGCCTGACCGGCCACAAAAACTGCACACCACATTATTTCTTTTTTTTGAAGCAGGACCAGAATCCCGATGGTTCTTACCATTACCAAATTTTCTCTTTTCTTTTCTCAGTATCATACCACAACCCTCGATATTTCCAATAGCCTCAATTCCCAAGGCTGCTTCTATAACACCCCAAAAGGAGTAGTGGCATAGGAGGCTACCACTCGAGTTCGACGAACGTATTTCTCGGGTTCGACAAATGTCGAACTGATTGCGAGTTCGATGAACGTCAAACTGATCGGAAGTTCGACGAACGTCGAAATGTTCTTGAGTTCGATGAACGTTGAACGGCTTCCAGTGAGTTTGACAAATGTCGAACTGCGCGTTCGTCGAACAGCATGAACGTCGAACATCTGTCTTGAGTTCGACAAATGTCGAACATCCTTAGCGTCGAACAGAGTTCGACGAACGACGAACAGCGTTAGACGAATGACAAACATCGTTCGATGAATGTGCTTATGTTATCCTTTTGATGAACGTCGAACAGATTTTGGGAAGGTTGGCGAATGTTGTGTTGTATCCTTACGAAAGTCAAACGGAGTTTGGAGTAACAGCGACCGATGAGCGGTGGGTTGACATTTCAACTCAAATCGTGGTTGTTGCTTTAGGATAAGAAGAGATCATATGGTTGGGGTGAAACTACTAGGCTACTTATGCAGAGGGTTATTGATTGAAGAATTCATTATTCCCTTCTCCACTCTTTCTCTTCCTTTCATCTCCTTTGAGTGCTCTTGAACGAAGGAACTAAGAAGTGTTGGACTGGTTGCTGGAGATGATCTTGTGGGTAAAATCAAGATTAGAGCCTAGATCTGCAAAGGGGAAAGTGAGGTGCTCACTTCCATCCGCGTATAAAAGCTTTGTCATGGCTCCGAAGAGAACTTCAAGGGTAACGCTCTTCCTTCTTGGACATGTGAAGTCCTTATTTTGGCATATGCATGGAATCCCCCACAAAAAGGTGAAGAGTCGAGGGATTTCCTTTGGGTTGATTCCTGTAATCCCCAATGAGTCTTGCGTATAGATCTGGAAATGTGTAGTGCGGAATAGGCATGTTGTGTGAAGCCTATCTGGTCAGGTTGGTCTGGATTGGTGATGCTTTCTTTTGTGCACCGGAGAAGACTCCGTGTATAAATGAGTATTTTGTGGAGTCGGTGGGTTGTGCCTGTGAAGTGGAGTAACAGGAAGTACTGGAGTGGAGTTCCAGGAAAATACCCTCGAAATTCATGTGATGTATGCTATGGAAAGACCAGTGTTTCTGGCACAGCAGGGTGCTGCAGGGTTTGGGGTGAGTTTGGGCGTAGAAAGAGAGTTTCTATTGGCCCTGCCAAGTGATCGTGATGAACGCTGGCATTGACTCTCTTTTTGATTGTGAAGCCAGTCCTTAGAGGACGGTATGGTTATTGTGAGCTATGAGCTCTTAAAGGCCAGTGAGCCAAACGAACGAGAGGAACCCGACCTGCGTCAGTCTAGACATTAAACTGGCGATTTGAGAAACGGACAATGGCAGAACTTTATTCGTGTTATGGTTGTCTATGAAAGTGGGGATAAGATCTACCTTAACTCTAGAGGGGGGTGAATAGAGTATATTAAAATAATTTTCAAGTTAAAAACTATTTTGCAGTGGAAGACTTAATTTAAATATATGTGTAAGGTGCTTGCAATAAATAAGAATTATGAAAGCAAGAAATAAAAACACAGCACACAGCAAACAAAATATAGCAACCAGAATACACAAGGAGCTATAGTAGTTCCCCAATCAATCTGGGTACATCCACTCTTCTACCACCCTTGGTAGGAATCCACTACAGGATGAGTTGATCAGGTGTCCTGGACACCAATGAGCTTTTGATAAGGTGCTCAAAAATCAAACCAGATTTTTTGATCAGGTGTCTTGCCACCACTGAGTTTTGACAAGGTCTCAGAAATCAGCACAAATCTTTTGAAGGGAGTTTTGAGAAACCATTTTACAGCAGAAAAAGAAAGAGGTGAGGTGTTCTTCTCTGTCAACAATTTGAGAGAAGACTAGTGGATGATGTTGTCAAAGCTCCCCCTAAGATCTGGAAGTTGTTTAGGAAAAGAAGCTTTGCACTAGGGTGATAGGCCTTCAGTAGATGAGATCTCCAGCAAAGAATGATTCCAGTAGTTGCTGAAATGTGTAGAGTCTGGAGTCTTGATGGATGAAGCCTTTGAACACTTGAGTAAAAAAAGATCTAGAAAATCTTATGTTGATCTCCTTCAGTGGTGTGTGTTCTGAAAGAATTCTGTCTGTTTGTCTGGAGTCTGTTCTCTTTCTTGTGTGTAATTGTTTGTCACTATTAGGAGTAGCAGAAGTAGAATCTTCTTTTATTCCTTAGATCTGAAAAGAATGAATTGATTCTCTGTCTCCAAGATAGCCGTTAGCCACTCATTAATGACTTCCTTAAATGAATTTTGTCTCTGGAGGAAAGTCCTAGAAAACATTCCTTTAAATCTCCCTTGAAACTTGCTCCAGATTAAATGAAACGACTACAAGATCCTTGAAATAAATGCTGGGAATAAATAAGATAGAATTCCATAACTGTCTGAATTTGAATCTTGAGAATCGTCGATCTCTCCAGAAAATTGTCGATCTGAGCTCAACTATCGTCGACCTGAGCTCAGAGACTGGAACTAGACTGGAAACAGAAATCGTCGATCTGAGCTCAACTATCGTCGACCTGAGCTCAGAGACTGGGAAAACAGCTAGAGACAGAAACGTCGATCTAAGCTCGAAGATCGTCGAACGGAGTTCGACGGCTCGTTGAACTGAGCTCAGAGATCGTCGACCTGAGTTTGACGATTCGTCGACCTGAGCTCGATGAAAATGACTTAGTCTCCTGAATTGAATATCTGATCTGAGGGTCTTGGGGGCAGCTTTCAAGCCTAAATTCTAACCCTTAGACTCAATCTAATTGACCTTAAAAACTATACAAGGAGGTCAAAACAATTTTCCTAAGGACATAGTGATCCTTGCCCAAATCAGCAATAGGGTGTTCCAAATATCTCCCCCTATTTGGGTTAGGATTACTATTTACATGACATAGGAAATAAAAGCATACAGTGCAGATATAAAATCTAAGACAGTATTGCAGAAACATAAATAGAATCACATCAGAAATTCAGAATAGATAACACTGTCAGCTTACATGATCATTCCTTTTCCTTGCCCTTTTTGAGAATTATTTCTCTGTTAGGGTTAAGAGCTTCTTTCTTGGATCTTTTGTCATCATCTGCACCTAGAAAAGTTTGATGTTTTGCCCTGGGGACTACAGCTTCTGGGTGCAGCTTCATATAACTTTCTGGATCAAAGAATTTTCTAGAAGAATATCTTTCAAGTTCTTTCTTTCTCTGTTCTGATAGAGTGGTGATATTTGATGTATCTTTTCCTTGTTCTTTTGCCTTCTTAATTTGATCTAGTGCAGCCAACTCTTTCATTCTTGCTTTCCAGGAATTAGGATTATTCTCTGGGTCTTCAAATGGAACATGAGGTTCATATCTGTTTGAAGAATTATCAGGAGTAGCTCTGGAAGAGACTAGATCTCTTAACTTATAGTGGAAAGGACCAGATGTAGTGTCAATGGGACCTTGTCCTTCCCTATAATAAGGATGCTGCCTAGAATAACCTTTGAAATAAACTCTGACTTCTCTTTGATTTCCCCTATATTGTCCTCTTCTGAACTGGTAGCCTCTTGATTGATATTCTCTTGATTGAGATCTTCCTTGAAATTGAGAGGTACTTTGACCTTTAGCAGTAGATGACTGATAAGCAGAACTTCCACCAGTACCTGCATCTGGTGAAGGAGGAGGAGGAGGAGGATGATTGAAGTGAGATGATCCTTTATCATATTTCCTCTTTTTCATCATTGCCTTTAGTTGATTCCTGGATAACTGCATCCATGGTTCTGTAATTGGACAATCATGCAGAATATAGTATGGAATATCATTTGTATCTTTAATTTTCTCCTGGGGAACTTTCTTTAGGGCCTTGCTTCTAGCTTTTCTCTTCCTTGCAATGGTTGCAGAGGAATCATCAGAATCAGTTCTGAATTGATCACTATCTGAGCTCTGAGGATTTTCATACAGTTCATCAAGCCTTTTGATGGAATCTCTTTGTTGTTGGGATTGACCAGAAGAGACAACAGCAGCAGCAGCAGTAACAAAAACAGCAGAAACTGATGTAACAGATTCAGAAATACTAACAGAAACAGAAGGCTCAAAGTCATTAGCCTCTGTCATAAGCATATCCTCAGAAACTAAAATAGCATCAGCAGCAGGAACAGGAACAATAGAACCTGAAGGAGCATTGTCCACAGCCTTGAAAGAATTTATAAAAGAAGATATTATGCTGGGCTCACAGCTAGAAATAGGCACAATGGCCTTAGTAAGATCTTCAGTTTTCTGAACTGGAAGACAGCTGAAGTAAGCAGTATCAAACTCTGACAGCAGTGACCTGAGGTCAACTGTTATAACTGGACCTGGAGCTGGAACTGGAACTGGAGCTGGAACTGGAATTTCTGAAAAAGGCAATCTCTCTACTTCATAAGGCATCTCCCCCTGCCTAGATTCAGTAGTTACTGGATCAAGGCACCCAACAGAAGGGATTGCCTGAGGAGGATATAGGGAGGAAAGCCTGTCAGATAACTCCTGAACTGATTTCAGAAGTGGAGCCAGGGAGGTCTCCAGCAGGAGTGATAGCCTTGGAGCTAACAGCTCATAGAGCTTATCTGTTATGGCTGATAAATCTACTTCCACAAGTGGTGCTTGAGTAGAGGTAGAGATGAGTATGGCAGAGATGGATGTAGGAGGGGCTGTAGATGTGGTTGGAGAAAGTGTTAAGGTGGATGGTAGAAGTGATGGTTGAGAGATACGAGTTTTGGAGATGGAAGTCATTGGAATGGAGATAGATGGTGTGAAGGAGGGTTGAGCAATGATTTCTTAGAGTAGTTATTGTTATGATGTAGAAGAGGATGGTGGCTCAAGGGGTGAGGAGGGAGAATCATCCATATGGGAATCATCTAAGAGAGTGAAGGATGGAAGGAATATTGGTGTTAATGAAGGAATAGAGTTTGGAGATGGAATGGATATGGGGGATGAAATTGAGATGGTTATGGTGGAGGTGATAATTGTTGAGGGAACAGTAGGTGGAGAAGGTGGAGATGAGGAGGCAGGCAGTTCTTCTGATGGGGCAGTTGCCTGAGGGGAAGTGACTGGATCAGTCCTGGTGCCTGAAGATGAGATGACTGCAGAGGCTCTGCTTGGCTTTGCAATTTGCCTGTCCCATTTGCCAAATAGGGCATAGGTTAACCTCTTAGAGGCATTGATATGCATCCCATTTGAAACAAGCAGCTCAGGGCATCTGCTATGAAGAAATAGCAGTAGAATCCTTCCAAAGTTCACAAAGTTCTTATTCACTTTCTTCTTAATTAGATCAAAGAAAACTTCTCCCCAATTCAACTGTTTCTTATCCACCAAAGCACCGATTAAACAGAATTGATACCTAGATATGGTATCATGGGCAGAATGTTTTGCTAATAGGAACTTGCCAACAACATCTGCTAGAAACCTGTATTCCACTGATAGATTTTTCTTAAGCAGCTTGTTAGGGTTTGCTGCTGAATGACCCATCCTATCAAGCATACTTGCAAACTCTTCTCCAGACAACTCAAGAGAATCTTGACCAGTACTTAATTGGAAAACTTCTGTTAATATAGCAGGAGTAAGAGATACCTGATTGCCTGATATAGTTCCAATCACTGTATTTTGATCTTGAGTGTGAGCAGTATACACCCATTCCTTGATTTCATCTGCAGCCAGTTTTATCCTTGTGGTCATGATGTGTACTAGCTGTTGATCTTTAAATAAATCCAGAATATCCTTGAAAATCTAATCACTGTTTTCAAATGAGTCCATATCGATATCGAATCCAGTGTCGAATTTCATTGCTGCCAAAACTGCAACAGAAACGGCCATTTTTACCTGCAAAAATGAACAAACACAAGACCAAGTGTAGAAACGTTTGGAGGGAAAGGGAAATTCTGCATAGAGTATGAAAGCGCAAAGGGAGAACGACGGCCGAAAAATGAATTTTATATTAGGGTTCGACGCTGAAAAGGAAAGATCGTTGAACTCCGTTCGACGATCTGGGCTTCTAAAGGAATCTGAAAGGTCTTCAACATCATCGATCTCCATTCGACGATATTGGAGAGCGTCGAGCTCCGTTTGACGATCGCTGACCGGAAGAAGATAGCTTAGCACTATCTGGAAAGCGCTGAACTCCGATCGACGATTTCTAAGAACGTCGATCTCCGTTCGACGATCTTTGGGAAAAATGTCGAGCGCAGTTCAGAGACCAGAAACAACCTATAGACACTAGAAAAATCAAAATGTTTGCCTAGTCTTTATCAATTTTAGAGTTTTAAAAATCTTGAAGCTTATTTTAGATTTCCTCCATCTAACATTCCTAACTGATTCAGGAAGAATGTATGTTTCTTTTCATCCAATGGTTTGGTGAAAATATCTCCCATTTGCAAGTCAGTTAGGATATATTGAAGTTCAATTTTATGTTTCTCAATATTGTCCCTTAAAAAGTGATGCCTAATTTCTATATGTTTTGTCATACTATGGAGGACTGGATTTTGTACTATAGAAATAGCACTAGTGTTGTCACAGAAAATTTTGGACTTCTCTAAGTTGTAGCCATAGTCTAGGAGCTGATTTTGAATCCACAAGATCTGTGAGCAACAACTACCTACTGCCATACATTCAGCTTCAGCAGTTGATGTGGACACAGATGTTTGTTTCTTGCAAAACCAGGAGACAAGTCTGTCACCAAAAAACTGGCAAGTTCCACTGGTGCTTTTCCTGTCTATTCTGCATCCAGCATAATCAGCATCTGAAAATCCAGTTAAGTCAAATGCTGAGTCTTTTGGATACTAGAGACCTAGATTTGGACAACTTTTTACATACCTAAGAATCCTTTTTACTAAGGTTAAGTGTGACTCTATAGGGCTCACTTGGAATCTAGCATATATACATGTAGCAAACATTATGTCAGGTCTACTAGCTATAAGGTACAATAAAGAGCCAATCATTGCTCTATATGTTGTCTGATCAACAGGTTTCCCATGTTCATCAGCATCTAATACAGCATTAGTAGGCATAGGTGTTTTCATACATGATGCTTCAGACATACCAAATTTCTTAACCAGTTCTTTTGCATACTTGGTTTGAGAGATGAATATGCCTTCAGCATGTTGTTTGACTTGCAATCCTAGAAAGAAGGAAATCTCACCCATGCTACTCATTTCAAATTTAGAATGCATTAGGTTGGAAAACCTTTTGCACAGATTTGAATCAGTAGAACCAAAGATAATGTCATCTACATTGATTTGTACTAGTAAGGTATTGAACATATGGATTCTAATAAAAAGAGTTTGGTCTACTCTATCCCTTATAAAATCATTTTTCAGAAGAAAGCATGCTAGGGTCTCATACCATGCTCTAGGATCTTCCTTTAGACCATATAATGTTTTATGCAATTTGAAAACATAATCAGGATGAGTTGGAGAAATAAAACCTGGGGGTTGTTTAACATAGACTTCTTCCTTGATGTGTCCATTGAGAAAAGCACTCTTTACATCCATTTGATATACTTTGAATCCTTTGTATGCTGCATAAGCTAAGAAGATTCTTATGGCCTCTAACCTTGCAACTGGTGCCAAGGTCTGGTCATAGTCTATCCCTTCTTCTTGAGAGTATCCTTGAGCAACTAGCCTTGCCTTATTCCTTACAATGACTCCTTGATCATCCAATTTGTTTCTGAACACGCATTTTGTTCCAACAATGGAGTGATCCTTTGGCCTTGGCACTAGTTCCCAAACTTTATTCCTTTCAAATTGATGTAATTTCTCTTGCATTGCAATGATCCAGTGTGGATCTTGTTCTGCATCTTGAATGGATGGAGGCTTAATTTGAGAAAGAAAGCAGTTGTGCATCAGGTTTTGGTTGACCTGATTTCTGGTTTGCACACCAGCTGAGATGTCTCCAATCACTTGGGAGATTGGATGGTCTCTTGATGTTACTAAATCAACAGGGGGTGTTGATTGTTCACCAACCTGTGTTGTTGTTTCCTCTTGTGGAACAACAACTGGCTATTCAAGAAGATTTTCTCCAAGATGTTGAATATCTTCTTCATCTTCACTGCTTTCATCCTTTTGTATAATATGTAACCTGTCCAAATTTTCAGCAAGAGAGTGTACCTGCAAAGATTATATGGTAGAAGCATTCTTCTCCTTAAAAGACATGTTAGATTCATCAAAGGATACATGAACAGATTCTTCAATTTTAAGAATAGATTTGTTATACACCCTATAAGCTTTACTGATCATGGAGTATCCCAGAAATACTCCTTCATCAGCTTTAGTTTGAAATTTTGCTATGTATTTCTTGTCATTATTGTGAATGTAACAAATGCAACCAAACATTTTAAAATAATATACTTTAGGTTTCTTTCCTTTGAGTAATTCATAGGGAGTCTTGCCCTTCAGCTTATATATCAAACTTCTATTCAACACATAGTTGGAGGTGTTCACTACCTCTACCCAAAAGAATAGAGGAAGGTGAGCATCTGACAACAATGTAGTAGCAGATTCAATAAGGGTCCTATTTTTCCTTTCAGCTACCCCATTTTGTTGAGGAGTTCTAGGAGCTGAGAAAGTGTGATTGATCCCTTCACTCTGAGAGAACTCTTGCATAAGAAGAGAATCAAACTCTGTCCCATGATCACTTCTGATCAGGGCAATGTGAGTATTGAACTCACTCTGTATGCATTTGAGAAACTCTGTCAAACACTTAAAGTTATCAGACTTCTTCCTCAGAAAGAACACCCATGTGAATCTAGAGAAGTCATCTACATCTACTAAAGTATAAGATTTTCCTCCTAAGCTTTGTACTGTAATGGGTCCAAAGAGATCCATGTGTAACAGATACAAAATCCTAGGTGAATCACTCTTATTAAGTGACTTGAAGCTATTTTTGGTTTGCTTGCCTAATTGACAAGCCCTGCAAAGTCCTTCCTTCTTGTAGGGGCCAGAAGGTAGTCCTCTAACAAGGTTGTCCTTGGATAGCCTAGCAATGGTTCTAAGGTTTATATGTCCTAATATTTTATGTCATAGTTCATTAGGTCTACAAATGTAATTGAACAAGCATATATCTACCTTGGTTGAAAGAAAATCTACAAGATAAATGTTACCTTTCCTTTTACCTATCAACACAGTTGTGTTGTCCTCTGATTTGATTTTGCATCAGGATTTGTTGAAAGTCACTTGGTAGCCTTCATCACACAGTTGACTAATGCTGATTAAGTTGTGCTTCAGTCCTTCCACATAAGCTACTTTCTTGAATGTGACTGAGCCAATCTAGACTGCACCATATCCTTTTGTTAGTCCAAAGTTTGAATCACCAAATATTACTTTGGGTCCAAGTTTGGCTTTGAAGGATGTGAAATTCTCCTTGTTTCCTGTCATGTGCTTTGAGCACCCACTATCCAGATACCATTGCTGGTTTGATGTTGGATAGGTCTTCACCGGCACATAAAATAATTTATTTGTTTTTGACCCAGTTTACCTTGGGCCTAGGTTGATAACCTTTAAAATCTGAAATAAAAGACATCTCTGGTTGACTCTTATAGCCTTCAGGATGATATCTCCTGGGAGTTATTATCCATTCAGTATAAGGCTTAAACCTCTGAGATGTAGGACCTCTAGGATTGAAGTTTGATTTACCTTTGAAAGATTTTTCAAAACTCTGAGCTCTGTTCGATGATATCTGAGGTGAGTTCGACGATCTTGGGTCAGATCGTCGAGCTCCGTTCGAAGATCGACTATGCCAGAGTTCAGGGTTCAGAGATCGTCGACTTGAGTTCGACGATTCAGCCTGAGATCGTTGAGCTCCATTCGGCGATCGTCGAGCTCCGTTTGACATTTTCTGTTGAACTTTTGTTTTCTTAGGTAAATCAGAATTCTTCCTAGCCACCTCTACAACTCCCTTACCTTTATCTGAGATAAACTTGATTGGGGTTGTTAATACTATGGGTTGGCTGGATGAAGCACCCAAGCTCATTGTACTATTGAATCTTGAGTTCACTGTACTTGTGATGTCCATTAGTTTGATACTTCTCTCATTGAGGGATTCTTCAAACTTCTTGGCCTCTGATAGTTCACTTTTCAGTGAGGCTATCTGCTCCCTACAGCATTCCAACTTCTCAGAGAGTTTGAGGTTATCTGATTTTAAGGTGCTTTGTTCAGACAATTGATTTCTGAGAGAAATAATTTCTTTCTCAGATTTTAATAGATCTAAACACAGTGCCTTAAATTCACATTTAAAGTCCTCTGAATTAAAATCAAATGAGTCTATTACCTGATCCTCTTCAGATTGAGTTTCTGATTCAGACTCTGACTCTTGTTCTGCATCAGTATTGTGTTGAGAGGCATTGATAGCCATCATGCAGAACTCATTTTCTTCAACAACATCTTCATCATCACTTGAGCTGGATGAAGCTTCTGATTCTTCTTCTGTTTCACTCCAGGTTTCAGCTACAAACCCCTTCCTGGTATGTTTGTTCTTGCTGGAGGAGGGTTTGTCATTGCTGTTTTTCTTGAATTCTTTGTCTCTTCTTCTTTCTTTCCTGTCCTTCTTATCCTTATTCTGATTTTCTGGACAGTTAGGCACAATGTGGCCTGGTTTCCTGCATCCAAAACAAATAATTTCTTTGTTATTAGACTTATCATACCTTGGCTTTTCATGCCCTCTGAATGACTTTTTCCTGAAGTCCTTCCTAGCCATTTTATAAAACCTTTTGGCCAATAAGCTTAGCAGCTCTTCATTGCCTATGACCTTGTCTTCAGGCTGATCTTCAATAGCTTTGAATCCTATTGATTTCTCTTTTCTGATTGCTGGTGAAACAGCCTTCTGCTCTTCTTCTCTGTTCTTATTGAGCAGCTCATAAGACTTGAGCTTGACCAAAAGAGCCTCAGTGGTGATCTCATTTAGGCTTCTGGCATCCTTGATTGGCCAGATCCTTGAGTCCCAAGTGCTGGGGAAGCACATTAGGATTTTGTCATTGAGTTCAGTCAATAAGATCTCCTTGTCCAAGGTTTTCAGTTCATTGACTATAAGACTGAGTCTGTTATACATATCAGCAACTAACTCACTTTCTCCTTTCTTGAAGTTCTCATACTGAGTTATGAGATGGGATCTTCTATCTTTCCTTTCATTTACAGATCCTGACACTATTTCAGATAGTTTGTCCTATATCTCTTTTGCTGAGTTGCATTCAGCTACTTTTTGAAAGATTTCATCAGACATGGTTTGTGCCAAAATGTTCATTTCTTTGGCATCTGCAACTTTCCATTTTTTGATTTCTGCATCTGTTCCTGAAGGAGGCGGAATAGCACTTGTACTTGTATTAGCTGGGGGACTTGGACACACTATCAAAACAGTATTAAAGATATCTTCATCAATAGAATTCATGTACAATCTTATCCTTGTCTTCCAAAGTGCAAACTTAGATAGATTGCACACTGGAGGTCTGGTGCTAGCATAATCTTTGTTCTGCGCCATGGTTTTATATAAAGATAAATATAATACAAATAATAAAAATCAAAACCCTCTATAAAAGATTGATCTTATCAGAGATCTTTTGGTTCAGGTGTTAGCTTGTAGGAACAAGGTAATTTAACCAACCTCGCTCTGATACCAATTGAAAGTGGGGATAAGATCTACCTTAACTCTAGAGGGGGGCGTGAATAGAGTATATTAAAATAATTTTCAAGTTAAAAACTATTTTGCAGTGGAAGACTTAATTTAAATATATGTGTAAGGTGCTTGCAATAAATAAGAATTATGAAAGCAAGAAATAAAAACACAGCACACAGCAAACAAAATATAGCAACCAGAATACATAAGGAGCTATAGTGGTTCGCCAATCAATCTGGGTACATCCACTCTTCTACCACCCTTGGTAGGAATCCACTGCAGGATGAGTTGATCAGGTGTCATGGGCACCAATGAGCTTTTGATAAGGTGCTCAAAAACCAAACCAGATTTTTTGATCAGGTGTCTTGCCACCACTGAGTTTTGACAAGGTCTCAGAAACCAGCACAAAACTTTTGATGGGAGTTTTGAGAAACCCCTTTACAACAGAAAAAGAAAGAGGTGAGGTGTTCTTCTCTATCAACAATCTGAGAGAAGACTAGTGGATGATGCTATCAAAGCTCCTCCTGAGATCTGGAAGTTGTTCAGGAAAATGTTGCAGGTTGGAGACCGCGCGGTCTGTTGCTGTTTGGAGACCGGGCAGTCTGGCGGTTTCTCCTAGCCAGTCTGTGTGTCGGGCTGTTGCTGTTTGGTATCCCAGCGGTCAGGCGGCTTGTCTCTGGCAACTAGGAGACCGAGCGGTCTAGCGGCCTGCTGTGGCGGTTTGATCTCTCCTCCTATTGGTTGTCAGGCGGTTAGCCGGTTTGTCTAACCGCACGGCTTGTCCGGTTTGTCTTTTGTAAAGCCGCATACACTTGTAATTTTTTAGTCCCACATTGATCATTTGTAATCTCTCTCATCTCCTTCATTCTATAAAAGGGAGGCTATACCATTGTAATAGATACCTTTTTCGGATAATAAAGTTTCAGTTAAAATCATTTCGGTTTGTTTTTGTTCAGTTTTTAACATGGTATCAGAGCACTCGATCTATTCCTCCTAATTGTGTGCGCTCTCACTGCTTTCGCAGCTTGATTGTGTCCGCGCGGTTTGCTCCTTCTTTTTCGCGACCTGTTTTCGCGCTTTCCTCAATTCGCAGCCATCTACTTCTTAGTCGTCGCGACTGTTGCCTTCTACCCGCTCCTGCTTGCTAGTCGCCCCGGCCTCATCTTTAGCCGTGCGACTTGTTCTCCTCTGTTCGCCCAACTTTTTCAAGCTGTGCGACTTCTTTCCTTGTGCTTTGTTCTACTTCTTGGTAGAGGCCTTCCTAACCGCACGACCTGTTTTCTGTTCGCCCGGCTTGGTGCTCTCTTCTCTTCTTCGCTTAACCGTTCGGCTTCTTTCTCTTCTCGCGGCTTTTTCTTATCGTCGTGGTTTGCTCCTCTCTTGCTTCCATGGCTTTTCCCTCCTCCAGCCTGTCCGCCTCGGTGATCACCTCTTTTGGTAGTGCTCACATTGTTACTCGCGGAAGATGGCTAATCGACTCTGGTGCAACAAATCATATGACAGGTAATCCTCAATGTTTCTCTCTTCTTGAAACACATGCTCAGTTTCCCCCGGTCATTGTTGCGGATGGATCTCCCTCACCAGTCCATGGGACGGGCATGGTTCACGTCACTCCATCTCTCTGCCTGGCTGATACCCTCTATGTGCCCAAGTTTTCGTGCAATTTATTATCGGTTACTTCTTTATGTAAGCAACTATGGTGTTCTGTCATATTCAGCCCTACCTCTTGTGCTTTTTAGGATCCGGACTCCCAACGGACGATTGCTACCGGGACTGAGAGTGGTGGCCTCTACTTCCTCGACAACGTTTCTGCTCTATCCGCCTTCTCCTCCTCCTCTACAGATCTTCTCCAATGGCATCTTTGCCTTGGACATGCTCCTCCCCAAATTCTGCGCCAGCTCCTGCCCCACCTCTCTCCTCATCATCCTCCTATAAACTGTGATGCATGTCAACTTGGCAAACATCACCGCTCGTCCTTCCCACCAACGCAAAGTCGGGGCTCTTCTCGTCCATTCGACCTCATTCACTCTGACATATGGGGTCTCGCTCCTACCCTCACCATCGATCGGGGTAGTTCATATTTTGTCACCTTCATTGATGATTTCTCTCGGTGTACGTGGGTGTATCTTCTCAAGGATCGCTCCGAGATGTTCTCTGTCTAGACCTCATTTTATTCTATGGTTAAGACTCAGTTCGATATGTCTATTAAAATCCTTCATTCTGACAATGCTAAGGAGTATCTTAGCCAAGACTTCTCCTCGTTTTGTATTCAACATGGGGTTATTCGTCAAACAAGCTGTGTCTACACCTCACAACAAAATGGGGTGGCGGAATGCAAAAACCGTCACCTCCTTGATGTAGCTCGCACTATGCTGACTCAAATGCATGTTCCTAGCTCCTATTGGTGCTATGCTGTCCTCCTCTCCTGCTATCTCATCAATCGCCTTCCCTCCACAGTTCTCCACGATGCTACCCCCTTCTCCATTCTTTATCCGTACAAGGATCCCTTTCCTCTTCCTCTGCACATCTTTGGGTGCACCGCCTTTGTGCACTCTCCCGCTGCCACCCGTGATAAACTCTCACCACGTGCCACTAAATGTGTCTTTCTGGGGTACTCTCCCACTCAGAAAGGTTATTATTGCTTTGACCCCGTTACCGCAAGCAATTTGTCTCTACGGATGTCACCTTCTTTGCTAATGCATCTTACTTCTCTCCCGCTTCCTCCTCTCCTCCTCCTGATCCTACTTCTCATACCAACCCATCCATTCCCTCTGCTCCCACTGATGTTCCGCCATCTCCACCCTCTCCTCTATCTTCACCATCCCCATCATCTCCACCATCTACTCCGCTTTCTCCCTCAACTCCGCTGCCATCTCTCCCTACTCCCGGGCCAGCTCTCTCCACCACGGATACTCCGGATATTGAGGCACCTGCTGACCTGGATCTCTCGATTGCTCTTCGTAAAGGGGTTCGGGCATGTACCCAACACCCGCTTGCTGCAGTTGTTTCCTACGATCGTCTTACCCCATCTCGCAGAGCTTTTGCACTGGCTATCTCGGCCACTGCCACCCCCCATTCCTACTAGGAGGCCCTTACTATTCCTCATTGGAAAGTTGCCATGGATGAGGAGATTGCTACTCTCACTGAACGGGTTACATGGACCCTTGTTCCTCCTCCTTTCGGCACAGATGTTGTTGGTTGTCGATGGGTCTTCGTGGTGAAGTTTCTCCCGGATGGCAGTGTGGATCGTTATAAGGCTTGCCTGGTTGCCAAGGGTTTTACCCAAACTTATGGCGTTGATTACTTTGACACTTTCTCTCCAGTGGCTCGTCTCAGCACTATTAGGGTTCTTCTCTCTGTGGCTGTCAACAGGGATTGGCCCATCTCGCAGCTCGATGTTAAGAATGCTTTCCTCTATGGTGATCTGCAGGAAGATGTTTACATGGAGCAACCTCCTGGGTATGTTGCTCAGGGGGAGACACGGGTATGCCGGCTAAAGAAGGCTATCTATGGCCTCAAGCAGAGTCCTCGTGCCTGGTTTGACAAGTTCAGTGGCATTGTTGCGGCCATTGGTTTTACAAGAAGCTCAGCAGATCACTCCTTGTTTGTTCGTAAAACCACCTCTGGTCTTGTTGTTCTTGCGGTTTATGTTGATGACATTCTTCTTACTTGCGATGACCAGGATGGGGTATTGATGACCAAGAAACACCTTCATCAACATCTGGTCACAAAGGACATGGGCTCCCCCAAATACTTTCTGGGGATTGAAATCTCTAGAAAGCCCAACTCCATGGTCTTTTCCCAACGGAAGTATGCTCTTGATCTTTTAAAGGAGGCAGGACTGACTGGTGCTAAACCTGCACGTTGTGTTATGGCTGCTGGAGAAGACAAAACTTGGACAGATGACTCGCCTATTCTCTCTGATCTTACGAGATACCGACGTCTGGTGGGCAAGCTCATATATCTCACGGAAACCAGACCCGACATCTCTTATGCTGTTGACAAGGTGAGCCAGTTCATGCAAACTCCGAGGGAGTGTCATCTACAATCTGCACTGAGGATATTAGAGCATATTAAAGCTGCACCAGGGAAAGGACTCCTCTTTCAGAAGAATGGTCACCTAAGGGTTGAAGCTTATTCTGATTCAAGTTATGCGGATGAAAAAGGGGACCGCAAATCGACATCAGGTTTCTGCACGTTTGTTGGAGGCAATCTTGTGAGTTGGAAGAGCAAGAAACAGTCTGTAGTTTCCAGGTCTAGTGCAGAGGCAGAATATCGCAGCATGGCATCGACTACATGTGAGTTGAAGTGGTTGCGGTCTCTCATTCTTGACTTAGGAGAGGTTTACAACTATTCTCTTCCTATGTTCTGTGATAATAAGGCCGCGATATACATTTCCAAAAATCCGGTCTTTCATGAGAGAACAAAACACATAGAAGTCGACTGTCATTTTATTCGGGAAGAAATATTGAAGAAACAGATTTGCACTCCGTTTGTCACTTTCGACAACGAGTTGGCAGATGTCTTCACCAAGCCGGTGTCTGCTTCATTTTTCCACATCTGCGACAAGCTAGGCATGATTGATATCTATACTCCAGCTTGAGGGGGAGTGTTGCAGGTTGGAGACCGCGCGGTTTATTGCTGTTTGGAGACCGGGCGGTCTGGCGGTTTCTCCTAGCCGGTGTGTGTGTCGGGCTGTTGCTGTTTGGTATCCCAGCGGTCAGGCGGCTTGTCTCTGGCGACTAGGAGACTGAGGTATCTAGCGGTCTCCTGTGGCAGTTTGATCTCTCCTCCTGTTGGTTGTCAGGCGGTCAGCCGGTTTGTCTAACCGCACGGCTTGTCCGGTTTGTCTTTTGTAAAGCCGCATACACTTATAATTTTTTAGTCCCACATTGATCATTTGTAATCTCTCTCATCTCCTCCATTCTATAAAAGGGAGGCTATACCATTGTAATAGATACCTTTTTCGGATAATAAAGTTTCAGTTAAAACCATTTCAGTTTGTTTTTGTTCGTTTTTAATAGAAAAGAAGTTTTGCACTAGGGTGATAGGCCTTCAGTAGATGAGATCTCCAGCAAAGAATGATTCCAGTAGTTGCTGAAATGTGTAGAGTCTGGAGTCTTGATGGATGAATCCTTTGAACACTTGAGTCAAAAAAGATCTAGAAAATCTTATGTTGATCTCCTTCAGTGGTGTGTGTTCTAAAAGAATTCTGTCTGTGTGTCTGGAGTCTGTTCTCTTTCTTGTGTGTAATTGTTTGTCACTATTAGGAGTAGCAGAAGTAGAATCCTCTTTTATTCCTTAGATCTGAAAAGAATGAATTGATTTTCTGTCTCCAAGATAGCTGTTAGCCACTCATTAATGACTTCCTTAAATGAATTTTGTCTCTAGAGGAAAGTCCTAGAAAACATTCCTTTAAATCTCCCTTGAAACTTGCTCCAGATTAAATGAAACGGCTACAAGATCTTTGAAATAAATGCTGGGAATAAATAAGATAGAATTCCATAACTGTCTGAATTTGAATCTTGAGAATCGTCGATCTCTCCAGAAAATCGTCGACCTGAGCTCAACTATCGTCGACCTGAGCTCAGAGATTGGAACTAGACTGGAAACAGAAATCGTCGATCTGAGTTCAACTATCGTCGACCTGCACTCAGAGACTGGGAAAACAGCTAGAGACAGAAACGTCGATCTGAGCTCGAAGATCGTCGAACGGAGTTCGACGACTCGTAGAACTGAGCTCAGAGATCGTCGACCTGAGTTCGACAATTCGTCGACCTGAGCTCGACGAAAATGACTCAGTCTCCTGAATTGAATATCTGATCTGAGGGTCTTGGGGGCAGCTTTCAAGCCGAAATTCTAACCCTTAGACTCAATCTAATTAACCTTAAAAACTATACAAGGAGGTCAAAACAATTTTCCTAAGGACATAGTGATCCTTGCCCAAATCAGCAATAGGGTGTTCCAACAGTCTAACTTGAGTCCCTAAGTTATTAGTGTTTGTTAGGATCACATAATGAGAGTCAGGCTGTAGTCCAACAAGTCTAAAGTCTCCGGCCGTGGGTTGTGAAGCATGAATACTCAATGTTTACCATTGGGTCTGGGACCTATGAACGGTGGTGGGACCCTGGTTTTCCGGTACACTGATAATGTTCCCGGAGTGCGTGGAACGTCGGGTTGTGCGGCCAATGTTTGTGATATATTGAACTATGTATGAGTGCACGTTTTGTGATATATTTGATTGTGAAAATGTTATGCATGTAGGAAAGGAATACCACTACCCCGGGAAAGGGGTTGAGTTATTATAAATTGGTCAGTCGAATGCTGGCCGTTGCCATATTTGCCACCATTGCGGTGGACTGTCCTTGTGCAGGTGCTGGAGAGCCGAGCAGGAAATAGCGGGCTAAAGCCCTTGATGCTGCTATGCTGGCCCTTGAAGGCCGAATGAAGATATTTACTGTTTTCATGTGTGGCCGGCCTTCGTGCCGATGTTTGTAATCCACACTGGTAAAATGTAATTGTAAGGCCATAAGGCCATAACTTTTGTGTATTTGTCAGTGACATTCCTATGCTTTTATATATAAATGGTGGTTTATATATTGTGGACATTAAAACGAGTTTGAGTTCAAGTAACCTTAGAGATTATGTTAGAATGCTCTGAGTTAGGATGCAAGTAGTCTTTGATATTAATCTGTAACCCCGCTGCATGTTTGTGGACTATGGTGTGGGGCCTCGGACGGACCCTCTATTATATTTTATGTAACAGATGGAGGTGTTACATCTTCCGCTACTCTCGCATTGATCCCGGACTGGTAAGTCTTGGCAAACTGTTGTATGTCATTTTGGAGACCGCCCAAGAAACCTTTAACTCTACACTCATCAGCAACTATCAACTCAGAAGCAAACCTATTCAATTTACTGATCTGGCTCTCAGACTTATCCACTGCAGGAGTGTACTCACTAGGCTGCCTCCTTAAGGTGGCAAACAACAATGTGTATAACTGTGCTTGCATTGCCACCACCTAACTTGCCAGGGTCTCTAAGCATCGGTGCAGTTCTATAATCACGGCCTCACCTTGCACACCTAACGACTCACCCTAAATTAGGGAGTCTATCCTATCGCAACTCGCTCGGGCAACATTCTAAATAAACAACGAATATTTAATCAAAACCTATCTTAACCGCTAGGATCGAACAACTTAGTTTAGATAATACATAATTAAACACTTGCTCATGCTACTAACTTGCTCTGGGATTTTTTAAATTATGATGACATGCCTAAACTTAGGATGATATACCGTTATCCTATTGAATCATGTTCCTAAACCATGAATGCTTGAATTTCTTATTCTCTTTTACTCATAACCATGTGTGTACATATGTCATCGTGCATATCTTTAGCTTGGCACCTGTGCTGATGCAATGGTATGTCATGCATGTTGTGCTATGCAATCTAAAAAGGCCTTAATGCATGTTATGAGCATGAAATGTTATGCATCCCATACTACATAACATCACATGCAATGAAAAATAAAACGTGCTAATGGGCATCCATGTGATGGTGGTTATGCATTCCATACTGCATAACTGTCACATGTTACCACCTATGGTAGATCCATATACAAACACATATTTTGCATCCCACACTACATAATATATCCCGTATACTTCTTCTCATGCTTATGAGTATAGTGTTCATGTTTCAGCCAAGATGTATTGATGACACATCGGTGTGTGTATGAAATGTAACTTGACGAATAACACTAATCTGAGACAGCTATTCGACCAATTGTCAAACAACTCATCCTTCTGATACCAACTGTCACAACCCTCATTTTCTCTGCATTTAACAATGTCTAAGAGTAAGGAAAAATGCGTGTCATGATGCCACATCAGCAGGGGATAACTGTCGACTCTCAGGAAAAACTCCAACTAAATACCTTTACAAAAGATCGATAAATTATTTAATGTAAATCCAGTTTAGGTTAAGTGGTTGGTTGTATCCCTCGGCTTAGTGCCTCATCTAGCCCACTAAAAAAAGATAGTTATAGGCTGCGGAAAAAATACTTTGTTTACGAGATTAGACGTTCTACATGAGTTTAAACATCCCCAGTGGACAATTCATGGTATGCAAGACACTAGATTTATAATAATAGTAAAAGTAGCTTTTATGATCATTTAAATATAATGACTTAGGTTTCAAATATGGCATGTATGGAGTAGTAGTAATAACTTTTATGCTTTAATATACATAACACGCAACCTAGCATAAAACCATCCCAAAGAGCAAGTAAAAACAACCACAAGAGGTAAACTAGCAGCTTGTAGAGTATTTAATAATCCAAAATAAACTATCAATAGGCGTCAACAACCTGACACGAACCCACTGAAAGTATGCAAGTCTGAACTAAAAAAACAAAATAACAAACTACCTCATAGCGGTGAGGAAAAAACCACTGCAATACTGCAGTCCACAAACTACTACCCAACTCATCCGCTCCACCGGCTACAGCCCTGAACTTGAGGCATTCAAAATAACAACACCTCAACAAAAAATACTAGTGGCAAAGGAATTAATTAGGTAAAAGTACAAAAGCAAAAAAATGTTTACCAAACCCGACTATAAGAAATGCTGAAAAATACAACTGATTAGTCAAATAACACAGGTAAAGTAATAGTCTACAATGAACATAAGGTCAGGTAAACATCTGCAATGAACATATGCACCAAGTGAGGAACGAATCCATGCTTCGACAGAAATTGTAATGATTAGCATAAATAGCATAGAATGATCTAAAAGCAAACCGAGCACAAAACAACTCAAAAACGTGGACCATTAACACTTGGTAATATCAACCGGGCTAGAGTCGGTGACCAATTGTCCCATACGAGGCTCCCAGACCCGAACATCTCAAAAAGAAGGCCCTGTGGTGGTGACCATTTGTCCAAACCTAATCCGACAGTCCTCAAAACAGAGACCAAACAACCACCAATTGTAAAGATTCGCAAACCGGCATCCAGTTGGTGGTCCTTTATCCACTACCAACCTTCGTAGCCAAAAAAACATCATTCCCTAACCAAATCCGAAGTCTAAACCCAAAAGAAAACATAAAGAAGTCTAAAAATCACTTTAAGGACCATACACGACGAATCGGGACAAAAACAACGAAAAATTCCGAGTCTTGGCCAAATTCTGCGAGTATACCTGATGAACAACAGCGATACTTGATGAATTCCACACTAATCGGCAAAATAGACCATATGATATTCGACGAATTCAAATGATTCATGTCGAAATTTACTTGGAAAATTTACAAAGTTCGACGATTGATGATACACGGCGAATTCTACAATACTCGGCGGAAATGAAGTATCGATACTCATGGAATCCCAATGATACTCGGCGAAAAAGAACTATCAATACTCGCCGAAAATGACTTAATGGAATTCGGCGATACTCGCCAAATCTACCTTAGGCTACACCTCACCATACCCGACGATTTGTCAACGATACACGACGGATTTCAGCTTTAACGGACTCCTAACTTTTTCTCGCTGAATTTCTACCAGATACCCACTGAATTCTACTTAGAGAAAATCCGACGAATCGGCCCACCTAAACTCACTGAAATGATCCAAACGGAAATTCGACGAGTTACTACCCTACACTAGATGAATTGTGCTGCGATACTCGCCGAAAATTCCTTTATCCGCAAACATAGCTTTCACAGTTTTGGCTGAAAACATGTCCTAACCTAGGGGGGTTCTTTTGTCTTTACCTATACTACTCCTACTCTCTAAAGGAGGAGGAAGAAAGGAAGAAGGTAAGCTAGAAAATCAACAAGCAAGGGGAGAAAATCCACTTGTCTTGAACCTCCAGAAAACGTCGACCGCTCACACTACGACAAGGATCGGTCATGAAAAGGCCCTAGCAACGATTCCTAAAGCTTTTGAGGAGAAGAGTGGTCAAAATCTCTAACCCTAACACCTAAAAGTCAGGGAAACGGGAAGATTTTACCACGATCGCGTAGCCATCGCTGAGAGCTTTCTAAATCTCTAATCTATTGACGAATCCGAACTTGGATTCGGCCAGCGATTTCCAAACTTGAGGCATTCAAAATAAGAACACCTCAGCAAAAGATACAAGTGGCAAAGGAATTAATTAGGTAAAAGTACAAAAACAAAAAAATGTTTACCAAACCCGACTATAAGAAATGCTGAAAAATACAACCGATTAGTCAAATAACACAGGTAAAGTAATAGTCTACAATGAACATAAGGTAAGGTAAACGTCTGCAATGAACATATGCACCAAGTGAGGAACGAAGCCATGCTTCGACAGAAACTGTAAGGATTAGCATAAATAGCATAGAATGATCTAAAAGCAAATCGAGCACAAAACAGCTCAAAAACATGGATCATTAACTCTTAGTAATATCAACAGGGCCAGAGTTGGTGACCAATTGTCCCATACGAGGCTCCCAGACCCGAACATCTCAAAAAGAAGGCCCTAAGGTGGTGACCATTTGTCCAAACCTAATCCGACAGTCCTCAAAACAGAGACCAAAAAACCCCCAATTGTAAAGATTCGCAAACCGGCATCCAGTTGGTGGTCTTTTATCCACTACTAACCTTCGTAGCCAAAAAAACATCATTCCCTAACCAAATCCGAAGTCTAAACCCAAAAGAAAACATAAACAAGTCTAAAAATCACTTTAAGGACCATACACGACGAATCAGGACAAAAACAACGAAAAATTCCAAGTCTTGGTCAAATTCTGCGAGTATTCCCGATGAACAGCAGCGATACTTGATGAATTCCACACTAATCGGCGAAATAGACCATACGATATTCGACGAATTCAAATGATTCATGCCGAATTTTACTTGGAAAATTTAAAAAGTTCGACGATTGATGATACACGGCGAATTCTACAATACTCGGCGGAAATGAACTATCTATACTCATGGAATCCCAATGATACTCTGCGAAAAAGAACTATCAATACTCGCCGAAAATGACTTAATGGAATTCGGCGATACTCGCCAAATCTACCTTAGGCTACACCTCACCATACCCGACGATTTGTCAACGATACACGACGGATTTCAGCTTTAACGGACTCCTAACTTTTTCTCGCTGAATTTCTACCAGATACCCGCTGAATTCTACTTAGAGAAAATCCGACGAATCGACCCACCTAAACGCGCTGAAATGATCCAAACGGAAATTCGACGAGTTACTACCCTATACCCGATGAATTGTGCTAAGATACTCGTCGAAAATTCCTTTATCCGCAAACCTAGCTTTCACAGTTTTGGATGAAAACATGTCCTAACCTAGGGGGTTCTTTTGGCTTTACCTACACTACTCCTACTCTCTAAAGGCGGAGGAAGAAAGGAAGAAGGTAAGCTAGAAAATCAACAAGCAAGGGGAGAAAATCTACTTGTCTTGAACCTCCAGAAAAAAGTCGCCCGCTCACACCGCAACAAGGATCGGTGGTGAAAAGGCCCTAGCAATGATTCCTAAAGCTTTTTGAGGAGAAGAGTGGTCAAAATCGCTAACCCTAACACCTAAAAGTCAGGAAAACGGGAAGATCATACCACGATCATGTAGCCATTGCTGAGAGCTTTCTAAATCTCTAATCTATTGACGAATCCGACCACCGGATCTCTGGAATCGCTGAGAGCAACTCTTAGGAACCGAGCACATGCCCAAGATCTTACCACGATCGCGTATCACATCCTATCCCCCAGCTTCTACAGCTTGCAAACCCCCATACACATGATAAAATAGGTATGGAGGAGAGCACCAGGAATAGGAGTTGTATGCACGGGTGTTTGCGAGCTGCAGAAGCATCGCCATGCCAGGACACTATCGAGGTGGGGGTACTATTACGTATGGCACGGAGGTTCCTCATGCCCTGTTAATTGATCGAGTGTCATAGAGGGGGCGAGTTTGGGTGGAGGAACTGTCATTGCTAGGATACTGTCGATTAGAAGAACATCGAGCACGGGCGTAGCCCGTGCAAAGATGCTCGTGTGTGTGCGTGCTCGTGTGTATGCTCTTGTGTGTGTGTGCTCATATGTATGTATGTGTGTGTGCTCATGTGTGTATATGTGTGTGCTCATGTGTGTATATGTGTGTGCTCATGTGTGTGCTCGTGTGTGTGTGTGTGTGTGTGTGTGTGTGTGTGTGTGTGTGTGTGTGTGTGTGTGTGTGTGTGTGTGTGTGTGTGTGTGTGTGTGTGTGTGTGTGTGTGTGTGTGTGTGTGTGTGTGTGTGTGTGTGTGTGTGTGTGTGTGTGTGTGTGTGTGTGTGTGTGTGTGTGTGTCTGAGTGTGTCTGAGTGTGTGTGTGTAAACAGTAGTACAAGCGGTTGGAGAATGTATAAAACATGAGTAGCAACAGTAGTAAAGGTATAGGATTATTGTCAACATTATATTTTAGCAGTTCTACTCAAAACATATCCATCCATCAAGTAAATAGGTTTGCAACATGAAAGTAACTCAACTTATACGAATGACCATACAAACAAAAAAGTTAAGGATCAGCATAAAAGTAAAGTAACTCATCATATAAGAGTGCCCATACACACATATATGACAAGGATCTTATGTATTTAATGCAATGCAATGTTATTAATGCAATGCAATCACTCACCCATGCTCACACACACACACACACACACACACACACACTATTATGTCGAGACAGACTTGTAGATCCCACTTTTCAAGCAGGTAGCTAAACTCTCAGGCACCATCCATCGTGGCCAGACGGTGATACTGGAATGGGCTTTCCACTATTAGGCAGGCATCCACATTACCAAGCGTAGTCCTTCATATGCCTCAATGCTAAGAACACAACAGTTGAGCTCACATGCGTACTACGACTTTGAGGGGTCTTTGGTAGATTTGTACCAAGAACACAGCCCAAACTAGCCTACTTATGTGGCGTGGAAAGGGCCTCAGGAATGAGCACCAAGGACACAGCCAATCTGTCCACTTGGCATGGAAAAGTACTCGGGAATGAGCACCGCAGACACAGCAAAACCTTCCAAAGTCTATCTGTCAACTCCCGTCGGTGTGACGACTAGCGAGCCCGTAGACTTGCCACACTTTCCTAAACCCAGGATTATGACACTGCGTGCCAACTTACGTCGCATGCAATTTCACATTTAGGGGCTCCAAACTGAGTCCCTTACCAACACATCATTCCAGTGCAGAAAACACACATGCACCTCCAACCCTTCCATATTTCCATACCACGTGAGGGTTCATCATTTACACAAGTGGCAAACCACCTTATACAACACACCAATCCTACACTAGTACCTGTCGGGAGATAAAACTCTAAGCAGTGGACTACTAAACACATCCCATTAATCAACAAATCACATGGCCATGCATTAACCACATCCAATTACTTTCCACATGATCAAGCGTACACAACAAGTGTAACACCATATGAAAACCACAACAATATAATAATACGTCACATACACATCAAGCTAGCATGATAACATAGCTATGGGTTATGTATTCAGTTGTCAAACATCACACCTTCTTTCCAAAACCCATTTCATTCTCCAGATTATAATCAGGCACATCCCTATCGAATTTCACAAGAATATCAATTGTACAACCAAACATATCAATTCATTTGTTCACTAACTTACCCAAACCCTTTGTTTATCAAACCCCTTCAAATCGTTTGCACAATCATGTTTCTCCAAACCATTTGTTCATCACAATTATGTATAGAATAAGTTTACCAACCCTCAACATTATTTTGCTATTGTTCCCTACCAAAACCCAAACCCGGTTCTACACAAACCGAGAACATGTACTTAAGTCATGACTGTATAACAACTTCGACTGGACTTTCTCGAGGCTACAGGATTCGTATAAAACCGTGTAACCATCCGTTGGAAATGTCATTCCAAGGGATACTACTTCGACTGCGCGAAAAATAAATTTCTGCACGCATCTTAAAGCAATATGAACGACATCGGTTCATCTTCTTCCTTTAGATATTTGTTGAAAACCACTAACAGATTTTCCTCCTCCCTTATTCACCCTCAATAGACCATTCTTCTTCACGAAACCAAGTCCACCACCTTCACATAGAAGAGAGGAGAGGTTGTAGGCATCAAATCCCTAGGACAAGATCCTAGCATGGTCTCTCCCAAGGAGATCTTCATCTCACAAGTCAAACTCCTTTGAGTCGACATCTCTCCTACATAATAACTAAAGATCTAGCACCAAGGGAGTGGGTAGGAAGCTCATCTGGTTTTCAACCATGGATCTCGTTATCCTCCTCGGCGACATCTTCTTCCCGTAGGTATCGTTCTTCTTGGAAGGTAGATTGGCTTTTCTTCCAGAAAAATAACTCCTACAATGTCCTCACTTCCGGTAGTTTCGGCAAGTAACTGCTCATCAAGAGGATGAAGTGATGGCTAGGGTTTGTCTCTTCCTTTTTATAAGAAGAATTAGGGTAAAACTGCCTGCCACGTGTTACCCTAGTATTGGACTGCTCATTATTATTTAAATTAAGTCTTGTCGAAAAGACCGGGTCCTGATAAGTCAATCGGGGCATTTCTCGAAAATCGGTTCAGCTTGTGTACAGGAATAGAAAACAGCCTGGGCCAAAAATCATGTAAGTCAAAATCATCATGTATACCATACATTCTCGACGAATCGTCGATATTCGTTATGACCACTCGACGCCTATACTGTCCAGCATACTTGCAAGTTAGAATCATTGAGTATTCATGACCATTCGTCGAATGGCGTCGAGTTTACTCAACGCACCCGACGCTTCGTCGGGTAGCGTCGAGTCCACTCAACGTCTGTTGAATCCCGAATCATTCTAAGTTAAATTCGTCAAGTGGCTTTGAGACCACTCGACGCTTCGTCGAGTCCAGAATTATTCCAATTCAAAAGCATTGAGTGGCATTGAGACCACTCAACGCCTCGTTGAGTGCAGGACTTTCCAAGTCAAAAGTGTTGAGTGACGTTGAGACCACTCAACGCACTCGATGCCTCGTCGAATGGCATCGAGTTCACTCAACGGCTCAGCATCCAGAATATTTTAAGTTAGAATTTGTCGAATTTCATTGAGACCACTCGACGCTTTGTCGAATCCAAGACTATTCTAAGTTAAATTCGTCAAGTGGTGATGAGATCAATCAACCCTTATACCATCCAGAATATTTCTAAGTATCACTCGTCGAGTATCACTCGATGATTCATTGAATGGCATAGAGACCACTCAACGCACTAGACGCCTCCAGAAAATAGAAATATTATAAGACCAACTTGTCTTATATACTCGACGAATTCTGTAATACCCCCATCCGTCACATGGGATATAACAGAAGGTCCGGTCGGGGCCCCATGCTATAATCCACGGATAGTCAGCGGAGTTACATATTAATACCAAAACGCTATGAAACCATATCGAAACCTAACACAGAGCATTGTAGCGGAAGCTTTTAAATATGTTAGAAGAACCCAACACAGAACATGAATGTCCACTATATCCCAAAGTAGGAATGAAAGAACAAATACACATGCAGTCTTGGCCTATGACCTTACAATGTTATCTTAAACAATAAGTGTTTTACATACATCGGCACACAGGACACCCATATATGAAAATAGTAAAAGTAAACACTTCGCTTTGGCCTTCAAGAGTCAGCACAGCATCAAGGGCTTTAGCCCGCTACTTGCCACCTAGCTCAACTGTTCCTGCAAGAACAATCAACCAAACTGTGGCAAAACAAGGCAACGGTCAGCTAAAGCTGACCAAATTATAACGACCCTGCCCCTTAATCGGGGCGGCGGAGCTCCTTCCCTGCAATGTATTAGCAAAACCAAACATAGTAATGAAAATGCAATTTAAGCACACTTCACCACAGGTGTAGGCACCAACGACCACTTACCCCATTCTCTTAGGGAACACTCTCGGTGTTAGGACAAAAACTAGGGACTCACCACCGTTCACAGGACGGCAACAAACAAGAGCATTTTGGTAGTCTTTACGGCCTGTGTAAGGCCTAAGACCTGTAACTATGTCAGCAATAGGTAACACTACCCACGGACGCACCACATAGCAACTGAGTAGGTTCTGCCCTTTCCCATTGCTCACATCGCTGGGCAAAAACTACTGCGATGCGAGTCGGCCTCCCCATTCCCATTTCTCAAGACAATACATAACCCAGTTATGATACACGGGTGGTTCGCAGACCACCTGGCTGGGCTCCCAGAGCTCTCAGCCCCACATCTCAGGACCCAGGTCTCTACGACACAGGCCACAAATAAAGATCCCAAGGAGCTACTGCCTGCGGTATCACTACCGTCGCGTGGTATCTGGCAGAAATGTGATTCTGCCCAAGTTTTTGGCTGCTCCTTGGAGCTAGTCCCCAAGGTTCCCTGCTACAATCTACCGTGTAGAAACCTGAAAAACAAACATCACAGAGTCTTCTCCGGCATATACAAGCATAATGAAAACCATCACCAATCCAGACCAACCTGTCTAGATGGGCTTCACACACCATGGCTATGTTCGTACTTCGATTCTGAACTCTATATGTAAAAACTACGGGGATATACCATATCTACCCGAAGGAAAACCTCACGCTCACCGCACACTCGCGGGAGAGGGATTCCTATGCAAAAGGAAGAGTACTTCACATGTCCAAGTTCAGAATCGCTACCCTTTGCATTCTCTTTGGTTCCATGCCAAAGTTCTAGACGGATGAAAGCGACTGCAACAACCTTTCCACCATAGATCCGGACTCGGCTTATGAATCGGGGCTTCAGAACTTCAACAACGGCAAGATTTACCCTCTGGCGCCCTTCTCTTCCGCCAGGAAAATCAGGCCTACTCCAAATCTAGAAGTAAATGAAGTGAAAATGGCTAAATCAGGTATATAAACCAAGCTACCACCGCGCGGTAACTAGCTACCATCGTGTGGTACCTTATTTCAACGCCTCATTTCGAGCACAACCGCCTAAACTCTCCAATAACATGCTGACACATGGCCAGTGCCGTTTCGGATATGCTACGGCCGTGCGATAGGACGCTAACACAGCGCGATATAGGACGGCGGTTACGACACGACACCAGTCATTATCTCCACGCGCTAAATTCTACTGCCACGCGGTAGTATACCAAGAACCAAATCAATTAATTTGACCCCGCTATCGCCAGGGGTAACACTATCGTCGGGCGATAGCTTCCCGAGGGGTTTGCCAGATAATTCCCCAGCTACCGCCGCGAGGTAACAACTTTCCGCCGCGCTGTAACATCTTTCTCGAGAGCTCGACATTTTCCCGAGAACTCCACACATTCGACGCAAACCTTGGAGCTACCACCGTGCGGTAACTAGCTACCGCCGAGCAATAACCCCATGAGAAGAATCTTCAAGCTTAGGGAATTTGGGGCGTTACAAATCTCCCCCACTTCAAGAAATTTTGGTCGGAAATTTGACGTTACGGGAAAATTATAAAAAGTAAACAGGGCATCTGATTACCTTAGAGAAATAGCCCAGGGAACTCCTCCCTCATAGTTTGCTCGTGCTCCCAAGGTAGCTCCTCTCAGTCATAGTTGTCACAAAGGACCTTGACCATTCTCATGGACTTGTTCTGCAACTGCTTGACCTCTACGTCCTCGATCCAAATGTGCCTGACCTTCGTCGCCAACCCACTATCAACCAGCACTTGATTCGCAGCAACCACTTGAGTAGGCTCTTGAATAGCCTTCTGCAGCACTGAGATGTGAAATATATCAAGCAAACCGCTCAACTCTGCCGAAAGAGTCAAATGATTGGCGGCTTCACCAATCCGGTCCAAGATCTCAAAAGGCCCAACATACCTAGGACTAAGCTTCTTTAAGCATTGAATCCTTGACATGCCCTTAAACGGTTTTATCTTGAGGTACACCCAATCGCCCACCGCAAACTCCACGTTCTGATGCTTGTCATTGTAATACTTGGCCTGCCTATCTTGAGTAATCATTAGTCGTTGTTGAATCAACCGCATCGTTAAAGTAGCATCTTCAACGTCCCTTCGCTTGTATAGCTTCGTTTCTCCCGTTTCTACTCAAGCCAACGGCGTACGACACCTCCTTCCATACAGAGCCTCAAAAGTCTCCATCTGAATGTTGGCTTGGTAGATGTTGTTATACGGGAACTCAATCATAAAAAGATGGTCCTCTCACTTTTTTTGAAATCAGAAACACACATACGAAGCATATATTCCATCATCTTGTTCACCCTTTTAGTATGACCATCTGTATGTGGGTGAAAAGTTGTGTTGAAGTTCAACTTGGTACCCAACAACTGATGAATGAGCCTCCAATCATTAGATGTAAACCGACCATCTCGGTCACTAACGATGCTCCGGGGTACGCCGTGCAAACGAATTATGCTGTCCACATAAAGCTTCGCTAGTTTCTCCACTGAGTCAGCCTTCCTATTGGGTATGAAGTGTGACACCTTCGTTAAACGATCAACGATCACCCAAATGGCATCGTTCCCCTTGTGCAATCTTGACAAACCGTGCACAAAATACATGGAGATGTCATCAAATTTCCACTCTGGTATAGGCAAGGACTTCAGGAATGCGTCAGGCCTCTGGCATTCGACCTTTACCATGGCATAGGTCCGACACTTCGCCGCGTATAATGTTATGTCTTTCTTTAGACTCGGCCACCAAAACAATTTCTTTATGTCCTTGAACATCTTGGTGCTCCCGGGGTGAATCGAGTACTGCGTAAAGTGCACCTCATACATCAATTCTTCTCGTAACTTCCCCACATTGGGGAAGCACAATCGACTGCCTTTCCAAAAAAGGACATCATCGATAGAGAACTGGTCATTAGACCCATCAACGGCAACCACCCAGTGACGTTTCAAGCTCACGTCTAACTCCAAGGACCTCTGAATCGTGTCTGCGAGGTCGTATTGAACCTCTGTCCAACTCAAACACATGTTTGTACTAGATCCCTTGTTAACACAAGAGATCTCCAAGGCCTCCAAATCCTGAATAAGGTGCTCATCGTGCATCTATAACCAATTGTCCTGTACAGGAGTCCTATGGCTCAAAGCATCTGCCACAACGTTACCTTTCCCCTGAATATAATGAATCTTGTAGGTGTAATCCCCAAGGAACTCCATCCACATATGTTGTCGCATGTTCAGATCCTTCTGATCTATCAGATGTTTCACGCTCTTGTGATCTGAATAAATATCGACCTTAACCCCATACAGATAATGCCTCCAATGCTTAAGAGCGAATACCATGGCCGCTAACTCCAAATCATGGACTAGGTAATTCCTCCCATGCACCTTCAACTAATGTGATCCATAGGCTATCACCTTCCCATGCTGAAGCAAAACACAACCTAATCCACTCCCAGAGGCATCACTGTAGATCTCAAAGCCCTCCAAACCACATGGAGAACACAAGATAGGTGTTGTGGTTAGATGACACTTTAGTTCTTTGAAGGCTTGTGCGCACTCCGGTGACCAAACAAACTTCTGACCCTTCATTGTCAAGGAGTGAAGGGCAGTGCTATCCGCGAGAAGTTTTCCACGAAGCTCTTGTAATAGCTGGCAAGCCCCAGAAAACTTCAGACTTCCTACACAGTAGACATCACGGGTCACTCTCGTATCGCAGCTGACCTTCACCGGATCTACTGCGATTCCCTCACCACTAACCACATGACCAAGGAATGCTACCGAGGACAACTAAAACTCACATTTGGAGAATTTGGCATACAGTTGGTTCCTCCTCAGGGTATCCAAAACCAAATGAAGATGCTTGAAATGATCCTCCTCGCACAGTGAGTAGACCAATATGTCATAGATGAATACTATCATGAACTGGTCCAAGTACTCTCTGAACGTCTTGTTCGTCAAATCCATAAACAAGGATGGCGCATTCGTCAGCCCAAACGACATGAAGATAAAATCATAATGCTCATAACGTGTGCCGAAAGCCGTCTTGGGAATATCACTTTCCCTTATTCTCAACTGATAGTACCCTGATTTCTAATCTAGCTTTGAGTACACAATTGATCCGACCAGCTAATCGAACAGATCATCAATCCTTGAGATCGGATATTGATTCTTCTCTGTCAGCTTATTCAACTCTCGGTAATCAGTACACATTCGTAAGCTTCCGTCCTTCTTCTTAACAAAAAAGACTGGCGCACTCCACGGTGACGTACTTGGACGCATGTACCCTTGATCTAACATCTCTTGCAGTTGTACCCTCAATTCTGCAATCTCCTTAGGCACTAAGCGGTACGGGGAGCGTGACATAGGCTTGGCACCTAGCACTAGCTCTAAGGTGAAGTCGATCTCTCTTTGAGGTGGGGCTCCAGGGTGTTTTTCAGGAAAAACATCAAGAAACTCTGATACGATCGGGATACTATCCAGACCTGGCTTGTGTAACGCCCCGAAACTCAAAGGAGAAGAAGGGAATAATTTGGGCCAGTTTGAGTTCTGGCTGCAGGCACACGGCCTGGGACACGGGCGTGTCCCAGGGCGTGTCAAGCCTGTGTCGACACTAAGGCGTGAAGTCGACACTTTGGTCTCGACATTGTGTTGAGACCGGGCACACGGCCTGCGACACGGGCGTGTCGCAGGGCGTGTCGACCCGTGTCGACACTTAGCCGTGAAGTCGACACAGTGCTTCGACGTTGTGTCGAGACACGGCACACGGCCTGCGACACGGGCGTGTCGCAGGGCGTGTCAACCCGTTTCGACACTCGTCCCGCGAAGTCGACACTTTGGTGGCGACAATGTGTCGAGACATGGCACACGGCCTACGACACGGGCGTGTCGCAGGGGGTGTCGACCAGTGTCGACACTTGCCGCGAAGTGTCGAGACCGTGTACACGGCCTGGAGCCCAGGCGTGTCAAGGTGACACAGGCATGGACACGGGCGTGTCCTAGAACCCGTGCAGTGCTCGGGTTGAAAACGGGAGAAAAATCATGGGGTACACGACCAGCTACACGGCCATGTCAGGTGGAACACGGGCGTGTCAGCTCGAACACGGGCGTGTTCGAGACCCGTGTGAGGTTCCAGGTGATTCGATTTTGACGGCGAATGAGGCACACGGCCCTGGACACGGGCGTGTGCCAGGCCGTGTTCGGCCCAGATTGGGCATTTCAGTCCCGAATCGAAGCCGTTCATTTCTTTGACTGAAGATCCAACGGCTGGGGGTTGTTCCTGAAGGGATATACCCGGGTTTTGACTTAGAAAACCCTCACTTTTTCCACTTATCCTCTTTCCAAATCCTTGGAGAAAGGAGAGCTAAGGCAAGAAGAAGAAGAGCTAGATCCGCCATTGGAGGAGCTTCGGAGCTCCGAATCGCAAGCCGACTCCGGATCCGCGGAGGCAACGCTAGTGCGGTCATTTCCATCCGATTACTTTTCGATGGCACCGAAGAGGAACGCAAGGGTAACGATCCTCACTTGTGAGCATGAATAGCTCTCTTTCTTAGCATAGGAAGCCCGCTCTCGCGAGTTTGCGAAGAGTTGGAGGCGTTCCTTCGGGTAGATATGTAAAGTCCCCGTTGTTTAGAGTCCGTATGCGAGAACGGACATAGGCATTTTGGTTGAAGCCTACCCGGACATGTAGTTCGGATCGGTGATGTTGCATTGCATAAGGCCGGAGAAGACTCCGTGCTATTGGGTGTTTTTCGGGTTTTCTACGCGGTAGATTGCAGCAGGGAGCCTTGGGGACTAACCCAAAGGTGCACCCGGAAAACTGGGCGGACACGAGGTCTTGCCAACTTGGTGGCCTGAGAGCCAACTTGAACATAACAGGGTTATGTGATTTGTGGTAGAATGGGAATCGGTGAAAGTTTGACCCGCGCAGATGGCTTAAATTGTCGTTGCGATGTGAGCACGGGTTAGATGGAGCCGTACCCGCTTTATGTCGTTCGGGTTAGAGAGACCTAAAGTTACATGGCACTCGCCGTTGGCATAGATGTGAGTCTTCGGTGGTCGATGGCTTAAATTGACGTGACCAATACCATGAAGACGAATTGCTCATAGGAATGGCCGTCCAAGTGGCGGTGGTGAGTCCGGAATGTTAATGGCTTAAATTGACGTAACATCGACCGGTTCACCGAGAATGTGACCTGAGTGCACGGGACGTGTGGCCGTACGAGCCAACGTCTGTGTTGAAATGGCTATGATTATATGCTTTGCTCGCTTGTGCTAATGAAATGCAGGGAAGGAGCATCGCCGCCCCGAGTTGGGGGCGGGATCGTTATAATTTGGTCAGCATTGCTGACCGTTGCCTTGTTTGCCACCGTGCAGTGGTTTGTTTGTTTGCAGGTGCAGCTGGACCGAGCGGTCAATAGCGGGCTAAAGCCCTTTTTGCGAAGCTGACCCTCGAAGGCCCGAATGGCAATGTTTTATGTTTTATTCATGTATGGCCGGCCTGCGTGCCGAGGTTTGTAAATCATGTGTTAAACAAGTGGAACGCTCTGTAAGGCCTTAAGGCCGATGTTTGGGTATTTTTGTATACATTCCTATTATCATGTTAGTGGACATTCATACATGTGCTGGGTTCTTGTTTTGCAACTTATAAACTGCTTCCGCTAGAATGCTCTGTGTAGGACGTTGAGATTGGTTGGATGGTTTCCATAAGTAACCACCCGGTCTGTCTGTGGCATATGGCGTCGGGCCCCGGCCGGACCTACTGTTATATGCTATGCGACGGATAGGGGGTGTTACAATTTGGTATCAGACTACTGGTTTTGGTCGGGCTTAACGTGAATTCGTGGGCGAATTCTTTTTAAGGGGTGGTGAGCACATTGTGTGCGTCATCGTAATAACTGTAAAAAGAACCCATGAATGTCCACTTAGGAATGAAAATACTCGTGTTTGAGGAACCTGCGTGTTCCTATAATTGCTGTTTGCAATTTATTTGGTCGCTTAACGGTGTTTTGTACCACTATAGGTGACCCGAAGTGGTGTTGGGCCGTCAGAACGCCGAGTTTCTGAGGCAAGTAGTGCACCGGATGTTGCTCCTGCAACACCTCTGTCGGCTGAAAATATACGATTGGTTGCTGAAGCGGTGTTGGCCGTGATAAATGCGCAGCCTGGGAGGCAAGCGCAGCAGCCAGCTCCTGTGATGGAGCAAGTACCTCTTCAAGAGGCTGAGCCGAGGAGGGTGGAGCAAGTGGTCGCGGAACCAATAGTGCCAAGGAGGGCGACTGAGAGGCAGTTGAAGCATGTAATGAGCTTTAACCCTCCGTTATTCTCGGGGTTGGGAATGTTGGAGTTACCATGATGATCTGGAAGTGGTCAAACATGTAATCTCACTGCCAACGCGATATGAGCCTGCAGGGTCACACATAAGAGTTGTGGAGAAGTTGGATGACTGACTGTGTTGGTAAAGGTTACCAATCACCGACCTGAATAGGGTTGTGGGCAAAGTGTTGCCTTAAAGGATCATCGGGTTGGGCAAGTGTTGCCTTGAAGAGCTGATTAGGTTCGTCGTCCGAGGGTCAAAGACATTTGACGAGAATGGTCTTCTGATTCCCGCCGATCGTCGAGAATCACCTTGATGATTCTCGCCGATCGACGAGAATCGTCGAGAATCAATTGTTGATTCTCGACGATCGACTACCTTGGCAATTGTCGTCGACCGCGGCTCGACGATCGTCGAGTATCATTGTGAATCGTCGAGTGAAGCTCGACGATCGGCGAGAATCGTCGAGTATGGTACTCTGATTCTCGCCGATCCTGTTTGATACTCGCCGAATGATTCTCGCCGAACCTGCTCTGTGATTCTCGCCGATTCTGAACCCTATTTTGGGTGGTCTGCGGATAGCGATTTTCCTGGGTTTATTTATACCTCTAATATAAATAGAACCCTTAGGGTTTTATCGGGTAGATCTCCTTTTGCTACTGTGCGGATTGAACCCGACGGAAGGTGTTCCGCTCGTTCGCCTCGCCGATCCCGATCCCGCCGCCGGAAGTGTTCCGCCGCCGGATTCGCTCCGCCGCCACCTCTACTCCGGCGATTGTCGCTGGTGCTGCTCTTCCTGGCGCGGACCTAGCAGTCCGTGGAATAGCCGAGGTGCGGTCTTCTCCATCCCGATCTTCCGTGCGACGAAAGCTCGGCGTTCTCCCGCTCGTGTGGATTTCTGCAGAAACGTGGACACTATTCCACGTAGAACTCGCCACTAGCAAGCAGATAAAGTTTGGAGCTCCTCCGTTGAGTTGTGACTCAACGCCACCGAGGTAATTTTTGCCTAGTTTTGCTAACTTCTTGATTCAACGTTCATGGCCCGATCCACATCTCTTTGGGTTTTTCTTGATGTTTTTTTTTTCGCTGCGTGCACAAGCGTTGTGCCAACCCTATAGAGAAACCCAACAGTGGTATCAGAGCGAGGTTCGGCCATGACTGTTGTTTTGGAAGTTTGGTCATTCCAGTGCGTGTAAACCTAGAGATTTAGAAGCATTCTAAATGTCTAGATTTAGTCTTGGCACTTCGCCGAGGACGATTGGAATTTCGGTGGAATTTCTAAGTGTTAGAAATTGTTGTCTCCTTAGCAGTAACCATCCCTCGAGTATGTTTTGGATTTTGAATCCAACATAGAGAGATGAGCTTGTCTACTGCTTAAGTTGAGTTGTCTTCGCCTTTGTCCAATGCATGTAAATCTGAGGATTTGGAAATTTCCGGATGTTCAGATTTAGCCCTTCCTTCTATCAAATTGTTGATGGTGTAAGGATGTACACATAAGGGATGCATGTGGTTTAGAATTGTTTTTTCTTTGGATGTGCACATTGATCAAATGTTGATCATGGTTAATTGTTAACCTAAAATTGAAATCCCTTCTTTTAATATTAAGTGTTCGGATGCCTTCCGATGGATGACACTCTTCCTGCCTCGATCGATGAAATATGGGCTTGCCAAAGCAAGGTGCATTAATCTATCTTGGTAAGGGTGCGAGCGGATAATTGTGATATCCCACTGTCGACATCGGGTCCAGCTTAACTAGGTGACCTCAAAGGTTGAGTGCCTAGAGGCATAGGGTTGGCATGCACCATATGATGGATGCGAATAAGGAGTTATTCACCAACCATACAAGAATTGCATGGGGATGCAATTGGCAAGCGTTGCCTACCTAAATAACCACATCGTGAGAGGAACGCCAAAGCAGACTCATTGTGTTGGTGAAATACGGATCTTGTCCACTAAGAGAGTAGCTCGCATGAACTCTCCGAATTGTTAGTGAGGGCTATCATTTCGAATAAAATAGTGGGAGTATTTTAGTTGAAGTCCTAATTAAAATAAATTGTAATTGAAATTTAGGTACTAATTATATTCTGCATAAATTCTTGTAGAATTCCATGGCAAGCGTTTCACACTCCACGCTGTCTCTGAGAGCCATCCTTGAGAAGGATAAGCTCAGCGGGACAAATTATATGGACTGGTATAGGAACCTGAGAATTGTTCTCAGGCAAGAGCGAAAGCTCTATGTCTTGGAAGAAGAAGCCCCCGAGGTGCCGACCGGGAACTCTTCCCGTGCTGAAAAGGATACTTACAAGAAGTATACTGACGATGCTTTGGATGTCGAGTGCCTTATGCTTGCCACCATGAACTCTGAGCTTCAGAAGCAACATGAGAACATGGGGTGCAAGGAGATTGACGAGCATCTCAAGAAAATGTTTCAAGGGCAGGCTCGTCAAGAGAGGTTCGACATCACGAAAGCGTTGTTTCAGTGCAAGATGGGAGTTCGAGACTCAGTAGGGACTCACGTACTCAAGATGATTGGGTATATCGAGAACCTTGAAAGGCTGGGTTTTCCTCTTGGTCAAGAGTTGGCCACGGATCTGATCCTGCAATCGTTGCCGGACAGTTATGAGCAGTTTGTCTTGAACTACAACATGAATGAGATAGACAAGACACTGCCCGAACTCCTAGGCATGTTGAGAACTGCCGAGATCAACATGAAGAAGGCCAAGCCTGCCAGCCCCATACTGATGGTGCATAAGGGCAAGGGCAAAGCCAAGGGCTCCAAGAAGACAAAGGTAGGACCTAAGTCACATCTTGAGCCCAAGTCTTCAGCACTGATGAAAAAGAAGAGCACGGTGAAGGAAGGGAAATGCCACCACTGTGGCAAGGCTGGTCATTGGCGGAGGAACTGTCCTTCGTATATTGAGGGTCTGCAGAAATTGAGGGGAGGTATGACTTCCGCTTCTAATGTTTACGTTATAGAGATAAACCTTTCTGCTCCTTCATCTTGGGTATTGGATACCGGATGTGGTTCTCACATTTGTACAAATGTGCAGGAACTGGGAAGGAGAAGATTGCTGAGTAAAGGGGAGGTGGACCTCCGCGTCGGCAATGGAGCAAGAGTTGCTGCTGTAGCCGTAGGAGTTTACCGTCTTTCTTTGCCCAGTGGGCTTGTAATAGAACTAGATAACTGTTATTTTGTTCCGGCGATAACTAGAAACATTATATCTATTTCATGTTTGGACATGATTGGATTTTCTTTTATAATTAAGAACAATTGTTGTTCTATATTTAAGAATGATGTTTGTTATGTTGTAGCCCAATTGTTTAATGGTCTTTACGTTTTGAACTTGGACCATCTGATCTATAATGTAGAAAATAATAAAAGACTAAGAACAAATGACTCGAACCCTACGTTTCTCTGGCATTGTCGTTTGGGCCATATCAACGAGAAGCGCATATCCAAGCTCCATAGAGATGGACTTTTGGACTCATTTGATTATGAATCATTTGAGCGATGCGAATCTTGTTTGTTAGGCAAGATGACTAAAGCTCCTTTCACTGGTTATACTGAAAGGGCTGAGGATCTCTTGGGTGTTGTACATAGTGATGTATGCGGACCCATGAGTTCCATGGCTAGAGGTGGGTATTTCTACTTTGTTACATTTACTGATGATTTCAGTAGATACGGATATGTGTATCTTATGAAGTGCAAATCCGAGACCTTTGAAAAGTTCAAAGAGTTTAAGAATGAAGTAGAAAACCAATTGGGTAAAAGGGTTAAAGCACTCCGATCTGATCGAGGTGGCGAATACCTGAGTCATGAGTTCCGTGATCATCTAAAAGAGTGTGGTATTGTATCACAGCTCACTCCACCTAGAACGCCACAACATAATGGTGTGTCTGAGAGGAGAAATCGTACTCTGTTAGACATGGTACGTTCGATGATGAGTCATGCAGACTTGCCTGTTTCCTTTTGGGGTTTTGCTTTAGAGACTGCTGCAATGACATTGAATCGCGCTCCAACGAAAACGGTTCTGAAGACACCATATGAGATATGGACTGGGAAGCGTCCTAGTATGTCGTTCATTAAAATTTGGGGCTGTGAGGCATACGTGAGACGTCAAATGCCTGACAAGCTGGAACCCAAGTCGGATAAATGTTATCTGGTGGGATATCCTAAGGAAACCAAAGGGTATTACTTTTACCTACCGTCTGAGGGCAAAGTGTTTGTCGCAAGGACTGGTGTCTTCTTGGAGAAAGAGTTCTTATCAAGAAAGACTGAAAAGGTAGAGCTTGAAGAAGTTCAAGAACCACATGTAGTGAATGAACCGGAATTGGATCCTGAGACAGGACTACAAGATGTTGTAGCTAGAGAACCTGATCAGGGAACACAAGTCCTACGTAGATCTGGTAGACCGAGGTTTGAGCCTGAGAGATATGGATTTCTCGTGTCTCAAATAGGTAATGTGTTGCTTATGGATCATGATGATGAGCCAGCAACCTACCAAGAGACTATGAATGGACCGGACTCCGACAAATGGCTTGAGGCTATGAAATCCGAAATGGACTCCATGTATGCAAACCAAGTTTGGAACTTGGTGGAACCACCTGAAGGGGTAAGACCCATAGGGTGCAAGTGGGTCTTCAAGAAGAAGACCGACATGGATGAAAATGTACAGACATTCAAAGGGCGACTGGTGGCTAAAGGTTTCAAGCAAATTCATGGTATTGACTATGATGAGACCTTTTCCCCTGTTGCCATGGTTAAGTCCATTAGGATATTGCTTGCTGTTGCTGCGTATTATGACTACGAGATCTGGCAGATGGATGTCAAAACGGCTTTCCTTAATGGAAACCTCCTTGAGGAAGTGTATATGACACAACCCGAGGGTTTTGTATCCCCAGATGAAGCCACTAAAATATGCAAGCTGAATAAGTCCATTTATGGACTGAAACAGGCCTCTCGAAGTTGGAATCTTCGTTTTGATGAGAAAATCAAAGAGTTTGGTTTCATCAAGAATGAAGATGAGCCTTGTGTTTACAAGCGAATCAGTGGGAGCATTGTTGTCTTCCTGATATTGTATGTAGATGACATACTGTTGATTGGGAATGACATTCCTACCCTGAAAGTTGTTAAGAACAACCTAGGGAACTGCTTTTCAATGAAGGATTTGGGTGAAGCGACTTATATACTTGGTATTAAGATCTATAGAGATAGATCGAAAAGGTTGCTGGGTTTGACCCAGAGTACGTACATCGAAAAGGTGTTGAAGCGGTTCAACATGCTTGAGTCCAAGAAAGGATTTTTGCCCATGTCTCATGGTGTGAATCTCTCTAAGGACCAGTGTCCAAAGTCTTGTGAAGACAAGGACCGCATGAAGTTGATTCCATATGCTTCGGCAATTGGATCAATCATGTACGCGATGTTATGTACTCGACCCGATGTCTCCTTTGCTTTGAGCATGACTAGCAGGTATCAGTCAGACCCCGGTGAGTGTCACTGGATTGCAGTCAAGAATGTCCTGAAGTACTTGAGAAGGACTAAGGACGTGTTCTTGGTGTATGGTGGAGAGGAAGAGCTCGTTGTAAGTGGTTACACGGATGCTAGCTTCCAAACTGATAGAGACGACTCCAAGTCTCAGTCAGGTTTTGTGTTTTGCCTGAATGGAGGAGCTGTAAGCTGGAAGAGTTCCAAGCAAGAGACAGTTGCTGATTCTACAACAGAGGCCGAGTATATCGCAGCAGCTAATGCAGCGAAGGAGGATGTATGGATTAGGAAATTCATCGGCGAGCTTGATGTAGTTCCTAGCATTGTTGGTCCCGTAGTTCTCTACTGTGATAACAATGGTGCAATTGCACAATCTAAGGAACCTAGATCTCATCAGCGCTCCAAGCACATACTCCGGCGTTTTCATCTTATTCGTGAGATTGTCGAACGAGGAGATGTAAACATTTGCAGAGTGCCGACTGAGGAAAATATTGCGGATCCGCTGACAAAGCCTCTCGCGCAGAGAAAGCATGATGGTCATACTAGATCCATGGGTATACGATACCTAAATGATCAACTCTAGCGAGAATCTTGTGGGTTGCATGTAAATATGTATTTTGTTGGCTGTTTGTTCATATGATGAACTGTGTACCTAGTTTTTCTTTTATAATTAATGGCAAATTCTTTTATTATGTCTTTTCTATATGATGGATAAATGCTAACATAATAGATACCCTTAGAATGTTCGCTTCCATGGGACATCAAGTACGTGACTTGAATGTGAGAGCCCATGATTTATTTGAAGCTTCATTCTTAAAGGTCCCTGGTCGAGTATCATCATAGAAGCTTAGGGTGATGATGATACACGAAGGCTAGCACGTGCGTTGACTGATGACTGGTTCTCACAGGTCATGATATTGTGATATCAAGTCATCACGTGGGTACTTGTTAATGAACAAGTTGTACTGGACAGACCCAACCTGAGACTACTCTGTGGATTGTCATCCAATCGTGTCACAAGTAGGTCTCATTTGACAATGGTGTTGTGGTCCTTTGACCTGAGGTCACAGCATTCATCAAGTGAGGAAGAGCGTGTCACAACCCGCATTTCCTCAACGAGCATATCGTATCAGAGCAAGAGGAACCACGGGTTATGATGCCACGTCGTGCAGGGGATAACTGCACACGTTCAGGCAACCCTTGATGCTTACGTTATGAATTAAAGTTCAACAGTTATATGTAAGAAAACCAGTTCATTTGATGGCCGTATCCCTCGGCCTTAGATATCAAAACACATTGTTACGCGGCGGAAATCCTTGGTTTATTTATAATGAGCTCCTATATGTAGCCTATAGTGATATTAGTATAAGAAATTCTCTTTGTTTACGTTCTTTGAAAATAAGTCTTAATTGATCAAGTCATGTATGCATGAGATACATACTAGTTTTGGTTTAGCTTCAAAATACCTAATGCAACCTACCAGAAAACCATCCCAAAAGCAAGTACATTCCATCCAAAGGAGTTACTATAGCAGTCTAGTTCATATTGACATAAAAGAAAAGCCACCAAATGGGCGCCAACAAACTGACACGAACCCATTGGGGCACCTGTATGTCTGTACAACAAAAGAAGAACTACCTCGCTTTGAATGCTCGGTTAGCTCCCAAGAAACGTCTCCAACAAACCTAGCCGCTCAACCGGCTACAACCTGCACCTGAGGCATTCAAGAAAGAATACCTCAGCAATCAAGCAAACTATACAAAAGAGAGTACAAATTGCATAATTAATCAAGAAGGGGCTTACCGACCCCATAGCAATGCTTAAGACAAAAGAGTGCACAAAACAAGTGCGTACATGTAGAAAAAAAATACTGTCATTCCAAAGAATCAACCGCACCAAGTGCGTACTAGTATGCCAAGTCCTGCTCAAACCGCAGAAACAAAAGGCAAAACACATGCCTATTCCATCATTTCATAGAACAAGAATCTACTAGACAAGTGAAGCATAAGCAGCGGTTAAGTTTAATTTCACAAGGGTCTTATCGGTGGCGGCCCTAAAGTGGAACGCACCAAACAAAACCAGCCCAAATCGGGGCTAAAGTGGTCTCTCTAACCACAAAAACAAAACCCGGTGGCCACAGGCTGAAACCACACCACCCCTTGCAAAATTCTCACACAAACGCTCCCGCCATGCTTCACGAATTCGCCTCGCAAAACGCCCCATAACCCAAAGTAACACGTTTCCTTTCATCGCCCTTACACACGACTACTAATTCCAACGTAGCGTTTGATGAATTTCATCACATGAAAAAGATCATAGGCCTTGTATCCAAGAAAATTACATATAGGATTTGATTACCATAAGTACATAAACCACATATTTGGGACACAACCACATGTTTTAATCAAGGAAAAATCACCTTTCATGATAGGCTACATGAAATTATCTAGCATAGGGAAAGTTGTTAACTCCATGAATCACAAACCTAAACATAGGTAATTTAATCTAGGGAATTAGCTAATTTGACTTTAGCATAGGAAATGAGCATAGGAAATTAGCAAGGTCATAATTTGGATTGATCATAATTTGGAAAGAGGCCTCACCGAGTCCCTCATTTGGACTACGGTTTGCTGGGGAATCGTGCAACTCGGCAACCAAAACAGCCACTCGCAAGCCCGCGGGAAAAACTATGCTCAAACTACAAGCAAAGCCAACGTAACGCCCATCATGCGTACGTATTCAAAAAAATCCGGGGCGTTACAGAGCGTGCTTTGATGCCATCTAAAGTCTTCCTTGAGAAAGGTTGATGATAAGGGTGGTTGTTGGGCATGTTACGAATCATTTGGGTGTTTGTGTGTGAGCAGATATGGAATTTGTCCTCCTGTATGACAGGAGTTGCATCCATGGGCCCCTTGATGGAACTGGACTGAGAAATGCATGGCCATGCTTGGTTGAGTCAATATGTGATATTGGACTCACCATTCTCTGAAAGTCCGTCCTGGATCAAGAAAACTTGGATTGAGCTATTACGAGGGTGACACGGTCCATGCCTCTAGTTCTTTCCGGATGTAAGGGACAAAGGGACAAAGACAACGCTGATACATTGGTTATAAAGGCTTATGAGTTGTAAACTCTTATTGCTTGGGGAGCAATGATGCATTGCTAGATGCCGCTCATTGTTTGTGAGGTTTTTGGTTTGATACTTTCGAGATCAAGTGGGAGTCTGTTGGAGTTACCATGATGATCTGGAAGTGGTCAAACATGTAATCTCACTGCCAACGCGATATGAGCCTGCAGGGTCACACATAAGAGTTGTGGAGAAGTTGGATGACTGACTGTGTTGGTAAAGGTTACCAATCACCGACCTGAATAGGGTTGTGGGCAAAGTGTTGCCTTAAAGGATCATCGGGTTGGGCAAGTGTTGCCTTGAAGAGCTGATTAGGTTCGTCGTCCGAGGGTCAAAGACATTTGACGAGAATGGTCTTCTGATTCCCGCCGATCGTCGAGAATCACCTTGATGATTCTCGCCGATCGACGAGAATCGTCGAGAATCAATTGTTGATTCTCGACGATCGACTACCTTGGCAATTGTCGTCGACCGCGGCTCGACGATCGTCGAGTATCATTGTGAATCGTCGAGTGAAGCTCGACGATCGGCGAGAATCGTCGAGTATGGTACTCTGATTCTCGCCGATCCTGTTTGATACTCGCCGAATGATTCTCGCCGAACCTGCTCTGTGATTCTCGCCGATTCTGAACCCTATTTTGGGTGGTCTGCGGATAGCGATTTTCCTGGGTTTATTTATACCTCTAATATAAATAGAACCCTTAGGGTTTTATCGGGTAGATCTCCTTTTGCTACTGTGCGGATTGAACCCGACGGAAGGTGTTCCGCTCGTTCGCCTCGCCGATCCCGATCCCGCCGCCGGAAGTGTTCCGCCGCCGGATTCGCTCCGCCGCCACCTCTACTCCGGCGATTGTCGCTGGTGCTGCTCTTCCTGGCGCGGACCTAGCAGTCCGTGGAATAGCCGAGGTGCGGTCTTCTCCATCCCGATCTTCCGTGCGACGAAAGCTCGGCGTTCTCCCGCTCGTGTGGATTTCTGCAGAAACGTGGACACTATTCCACGTAGAACTCGCCACCAGCAAGCAGATAAAGTTTGGAGCTCCTCCGTTGAGTTGTGACTCAACACCACCGAGGTAATTTTTGCCTAGTTTTGCTAACTTCTTGATTCAACGTTCATGGCCCGATCCACATCTCTTTGGGTTTTTCTTGATGTTTTTTTTTTCCGCTGCGTGCACAAGCGTTGTGCCAACCCTATAGAGAAACCCAACAGGGAACCCCATCGCAGGCTGAAGACTGGCTCTCTAGGGTGAAGAGAGTCATGACAGCGACGGAGACGGAGGAGTGGCAAATGACCACCATCGCTACGTTCCTTCTAGACGGGGAAGCGAGGATGTGGTGGGAAGGCTTGGAGCTGCATCATCTGAGAGGAAGACAATTGATAGACGTTCCGATGGAAGAGTTCTCGGAATTGTTCTTAGCAAGATACCTCCCTTCTACTCAGAGGATTTCAATGGAGAATGAGTTCCTGAGGTTGGTGCAGGGTGAGCAAAGCGTGGATGAATATCTCCACGAGTTTACGCGGTTGAGTCGTTATGCGAGCTCTACCATCATGGATGAGGAGTGCAAGACTAATCGTTTTTATGAAGGCTTGAGGGATGAGCTGAGATTATTACTGTCGGGGCCGATGACGCAGGGTTTCTTAACCTTGGTCAATACTGCCCGGTCCTTGGAGAAGGACATGAAGAGTGTACAAGCGAAGAAAAGCTTGGGTGAAAAGAAATCTGAGTTTAAAGTGCCGACTACCTCAAAGTCCGGCTATCGGAGGGTTTTCAAGAAACCTAGGACTTCGGGTCCAGCTCCTTCTGGTGCTTCTGGGGCGACTACGAGTCGGACCCCGGGCGCGTGCTTTACTTGTGGCAAGACGGGGCATTTCGCCCGTGATTGTTGGAGCGGACGTCCTAAGTCCGAGAGGAGGCCGGGAGCCACTTATGAAGAGAAGGGAAAGGCGGTGGAGTCGACCGCATCCCATTATGCTCCGGCACAACCAAGGGTCTACAATCTTGGCCAACAGGAGGCCATTAAACAAGCTGACGTGGTGACAGGTACGGTTTAATTTATAGCAAGTCAATTCCTTTATATGCTTGTTATACACATGTTACCTTACCACTACTTGTTTAGGATTTGTGTTGATTTGTGAAAATCCGGCACGAGCACTTTTTGATACGGGAGCTTCACACTCCTTCTTGTCCGAAGGATTTATATCACGCATCGGAGTCCCTTCTTCGATGGCGAAGGATAAGTTGGATGTGTTGTTGCCCAATGGGTGTTCGATGCGAGCGGATAGGATCTGCGACGTTAAAGTTCGTATTGGGGAGCAGGAGTTTGACCTGCGGGCGTCCTTACTTCCGTTGGTGGAGTTCGACGTCATATTTGGAATGGACTGGCTCTCGGAGCAGCAGGCCCATATAGATTGCGGTAGCAAGGAAGTAAAGCTGGGAGCAAGTCGTGAGACGACTTTTACGGGCTTAAAGGGGTCGAGCAAGACGTTGATGTCTGCTCTTCAGGTGGTGAAGGAGGTTCGTGCTGGAGCAGAACTGTTCTTTACACTAGTGGAGGTTGCAAAGCCAAAGCCCGCGGTGGATTGTATTTCAGTGGTATCGGAATACCCTGATGTGTTCCCCGCAGATCTTCCTGGAGCCCCGCCTCAACGGGAGATAGATTTTACTATCGAGCTAGTGCCAGGTGCAAAGCCTGTGTCACGATCTCCGTATCGGCTGGCGCCTAAGGAAATGGCGGAGCTGAAAGTTCAACTGCAAGAGTTGTTGGAGCAAGGGTATGTGCGCCCGAGTTCTTCGCCTTGGAGCGCACCGGTCCTCTTTGTTAAGAAGAAGGACGGAAGCTTGAGGTTGTGTATTGATTATCGGGAGCTAAACAAGCTGACTGAGAAGAACAAGTACCCGATCCCCCGGATTGATGATCTCTTTGATCAGTTAGTCGGGTCGACGGTGTACTCGAAGTTAGATCTCAAGTCTGGGTACTATCAGCTGCGGATAAGGGAGAGTGATATCCCAAAGACAGCATTTAGTACGAGATACGGGCATTATGAGTTTACGGTCATGCCGTTTGGGCTGACTAATGCGCCGTCAGTATTTATGGATTTGATGAACAGGACGTTCAGGGAGTACTTGGACCACTTCGTGATCGTCTTCATCGACGATATTTTGGTGTACTCGCAAAGTGAGGAGGATCACTTCAAGCATCTCCATTTGGTGTTGGAGACACTCAGGAGAAACCAGTTATATGCCAAGTTCTCGAAGTGCGAGTTTTGGCTATCCTCAGTGGCGTTCCTCGGGCATATAGTGAGTGGAGAGGGTATTGCTGTGGATCCGGCGAAGATTGTTGCGATACGGGAGTGGCCTGAGCTTGCTACGGTAGCAGAAGTCCGGAGCTTTTTGGGGCTTGCCGGTTATTATAGGCGCTTCGTAGAGAACTTCTCGCGGATAGCGTTACCTCTCACCACTTTGACGAGGAAGGAGCATAAGTTCGTTTGGACGCCGGAGTGCGCGCGAGCTTTTGAGGAATTGAAGTGTCGGTTGACCACGGCGCCTGTGCTGAGTTCGCCGGTTGGAACCGAAGGCTATGAGATATATAGCGATGCTTCGGGCAGCGGTTTGGGTTGCGTGCTATTGCAGCACGGCAGCGTGATAGCTTATGGCTCGAGACAGCTAAAAGTGCACGAGAGGAATTATCCGGTCCATGACTTGGAGTTAGCGGCCGTGATTTTTGCCTTGAAGCTGTGGAGACACTATTTGTACGGTGTGAAGATTGATATCTACACCGATCACAAGAGCCTAAAGTATTTGATTGATCAGAAAGATCTGAATATGCGGCAGCGTAGGTGGATGGAGTTCCTGGGGACTATACTTTCAAGATCCACTACGTGCCTGGTAAAGGGAATGCGGTTGCGGACGCGTTGAGTCGCTGAGCCCCAGCTCAAGCGAATTGGCTATCAGTGCATGATGAGCGGTTGGTGCAGGAGCTGGAGGCGTTGGAGATTGTTTGTGTGGATAGACAATCTAGTGCTGAAGCGGTGCTGAATTGGACTGAAGTCCAATATGACCTGGCTGATCGGATTCGGCAGGCTTTGGATATGGATGCTCATATGAAGCAGTTCATGATAGAGGCTCTGGATGGGTCAAATTCCCAATTCGTTGTGGAGGACGGATTGCTGTGGAAGGACGGTCGTTTGTGCGTCCCAAGTGTGGGCAATTTACGGGTGGAGTTGTTGTACGAGGCGCACCATACCAAGTACTCGATTCACCCGGGGAGCACGAAGATGTACCGTGATGTAAAGAAGCTATTTTGGTGGCCGGGTTTGAAAAAGGATGTGGCGCTATATGTAGCGAAGTGCCAAACCTGCGCCTTGGTAAAGGCGGAGTGCCAAAAGCCGGGAGGATTTCTTAAGTCCTTGCCTATTCCGGAGTGGAAATTCGACGACATCTCTATGGACTTTGTGCATGGTTTGCCAAGGTCGCAGAAGGGGAACGACGCCATTTGGGTGGTGGTCGATCGATTAACGAAGGTGTCGCATTTTATTCCGCATAGGAAGGACGATCTGGTGGAGAAGCTGGCGAAGCTTTATGTGGATAATATAGTGCGGCTTCATGGTGTGCCCCGCAGCATTGTGAGTGACCGTGATGGGCGGTTCACGTCCAATGATTGGAGGCTGGTGCAGCAAATGTTGGGAACAAAGCTGAAGTTTAGCACAGCCTTCCATCCGCAAACTGATGGGCAGACCGAGAGGGTCAATAGAACCATGGAAGACATGCTTCGCATGTGTGTCTTGGACTTTGGAAAGCAATGGGAGGACCACCTTTATTTGGTGGAGTTCGCATACAACAACAGCTACCAAGCAAGTATTCAGATGGCGCCTTTCGAGGCCCTATATGGTAGAAGATGTCGCACGCCGTTGTCTTGGTTAGAAACGGGCGAGTCGAAGTTGTATAAGCGATCGGAGGTGGATGATGCTACTTCGTTGGTGAGAACAATTCGGGAGAGGTTGCTTATCGCTCAGGACCGGCAAGCAAAGTACTATAATGCCAAGCACAGGAACGTGGAGTTCGCTGTGGGCGATTATGTATACTTGAAGATAAAGCCGTTCAAGGGTGTCTCGCGGGTGCGGCGATTGAAAAAGCTAAGCCCGAGGTACCTTGGACCGTTTGAGGTTCTGGAGCGAGTAGGAGAAGCGGCCTATCGGCTGAAGCTTTCAGTGGAGCTAAGTGGTTTACATGATGTATTCCATATTTCGGTGCTTCGGAAGGCGGTGCAAGAGCCTACGCAAGTGATCGCGGTCGATCAAGTGCCGGTGGATAGTGGGCTAACGACAAAAGTCAAGCCCGTGCGGATTGAGGACTCGGAAGTCAAGCGGCTACGCAATAAAGAGATCAGGATGGTCAAAGTCCGGTGGGACAATTGCGGTCGTGAAGAGCTCTCTTGGGAGCGAGAGCAGACGATGCTTGACGAATATCCGGAGTTGTTCCGCTCAGGTACAAATTTTGTTTTGTACATGTTTTTCCCTTTATGTAATTTCGTGGGCGAAATTCTTTTAAGAGGGGTAGAGTTGTAACGCCCCGAAACTCAAAGGAGAAGAAGGGAATAATTTGGGCCAGTTTGAGTTCTGGCTGCAGGCACACGGCCTGGGACACGGGCGTGTCCCAGGGCGTGTCAAGCCTGTGTCGACACTAAGGCGTGAAGTCGACACTTTGGTCTCGACATTGTGTCGAGACCGGGCACACGGCCTGCGACACTGGCGTGTCGCAGGGCGTGTCGACCCGTGTCGACACTTAGCCGTGAAGTCGACACAGTGCTTCGACGTTGTGTCGAGACACGGCACACGGCCTGCGACACGGGCGTGTCGCAGGGCGTGTCAACCCGTGTCGACACTCGTCCCGCGAAGTCGACACTTTGGTGGCGACAATGTGTCGAGACATGGCACACGGCCTGCGACACGGGCGTGTCGCAGGGCGTGTCGACCAGTGTCGACACTTGCCGCGAAGTGTCGAGACCGTGTACACGGCCTGGAGCCCAGGCGTGTCAAGGTGACACGGGCATGGACACGGGCGTGTCCTAGAACCCGTGCAGTGCTCGGGTTGAAAACGGGAGAAAAATCATGGGGTACACGGCCAGCTACACGGCCGTGTCAGGTGGAACACGGGCGTGTTAGCTCGAACACGGGCGTGTTCGAGACCCGTGTGAGGTTCCAGGTGATTCGATTTTGACGGCGAATGAGGCACACGGCCCTGGACACGGGCGTGTGCCAGGCCGTGTTCGGCCCAGATTGGGCATTTCAGTCCCGAATCGAAGCCGTTCATTTCTTTGACTGAAGATCCAACGGTTGGGGGTTGTTCCTGAAGGGATATACCCGGGTTTTGACTTAGAAAACCCTCACTTTTTCCACTTATCCTCTTTCCAAATCCTTGGAGAAAGGAGAGCTAAGGCAAGAAGAAGAAGAGCTAGATCCGCCATTGGAGGAGCTTCGGAGCTCCGAATCGCAAGCCGACTCCGGATCCGCGGAGGCAACGCTAGTGCGGTCATTTCCATCCGATTACTTTTTGATGGCACCGAAGAGGAACGCAAGGGTAACGATCCTCACTTGTGAGCATGAATAGCTCTCTTTCTTAGCATAGGAAGCCCGCTCTCGCGAGTTTGCGAAGAGTTGGAGGCGTTCCTTCGGGTAGATATGTAAAGTCCCCGTTGTTTAGAGTCCGTATGCGAGAACGGACATAGGCATTTTGGTTGAAGCCTACCCGGACATGTAGTTCGGATCGGTGATGTTGCATTGCATAAGGCCGGAGAAGACTCCGTGCTATTGGGTGTTTTTCGGGTTTTCTACGCGGTAGATTGCAGCAGGGAGCCTTGGGGACTAACCCAAAGGTGCACCCGGAAAACTGGGCGGACACGAGGTCTTGCCAACTTGGTGGCCTGAGAGCCAACTTGAACATAACGGGGTTATGTGATTTGTGGTAGAATGGGAATCGGTGAAAGTTTGACCCGCGCAGATGGCTTAAATTGCCGTTGCGATGTGAGCACGGGTTAGATGGAGCCGTACCCGCTTTATGTCGTTCGGGTTAGAGAGACCTAAAGTTACATGGCACTCGCCGTTGGCATAGATGTGAGTCTTCGGTGGTCGATGGCTTAAATTGACGTGACCAATACCATGAAGACGAATTGCTCATAGGAATGGCCGTCCAAGTGGCGGTGGTGAGTCCGGAATGTTAATGGCTTAAATTGACGTAACATCGACCGGTTCACCGAGAATGTGCCCTGAGTGCACGGGACGTGTGGTCGTACGAGCCAACGTCTGTGTTGAAATGGCTATGATTATATGCTTTGCTCGCTTGTGCTAATGAAATGCAGGGAAGGAGCATCGCCGCCCCGAGTTGGGGGCGGGATCGTTATAATTTGGTCAGCATTGCTGACCGTTGCCTTGTTTGCCACCGTGCGGTGGTTTGTTTGTTTGCAGGTGCAGCTGGACCGAGCGGTCAATAGCGGGCTAAAGCCCTTTTTGCGAAGCTGGCCCTCGAAGGCCCGAATGGCAATGTTTTATGTTTTATTCATGTATGGCCGGCCTGCGTGCCGAGGTTTGTAAATCATGTGTTAAACAAGTGGAACGCTCTGTAAGGCCTTAAGGCCGATGTTTGGGTATTTTTGTATACATTCCTATTATCATGTTAGTGGACATTCATACATGTGCTGGGTTCTTGTTTTGCAACTTATAAACTGCTTCCGCTAGAATGCTCTGTGTAGGACGTTGAGATTGGTTGGATGGTTTCCATAAGTAACCACCCGGTCTGTCTGTGGCATATGGCATCGGGCCCCGGCCGGACCTACTGTTATATGCTATGCGACGGATAGGGGGTGTTACAGCTTGGGCTTCGAAGCCACCGCCAAAGTGAAAAATAGCTCTGCACCACTACGAATTGCCTTAACCACCTGGATAGCAGACATCAAAATCTATTTCGATCCCTTCAAGGCAGAGAATGTCGTCTCAAGCTCTGTATCCACACCCAGTCTGACCACCTTACAGTTGCAATAAATGTACGCATGCTACTCCTAGAGCCAGTCCATGCCAAAGATTACATCAAACTCCACTATCGGTAGTAGCGATGCTTGAAAGTCAAAGTCTTGACACCCAATCTGTACCTTCAAGCAGCAAACTCTATCCGCGCTCATAGAACACCCGCTAGGCAGCAGCACAACCAATTTATCCATTGTCATCGAAGAAGGCACTCCGATACGCGATACAAATTCCTCAAACAAAAAGGAGTGTGAAGCTCTTGTATTGAAAAGTACTCTTGTCGAATAATTAAAGATCAAGACAAAGCCTAGCATAACATGTCACATGCTAACGAGCATAAGACAACAAGTATGTAATGTTAAAAGTGATATTCATGAAATCATACATGTCACCACATCAGCTTGTTTTATGGCCTTTTGCTGGCCAAGGTTGTAAACTCTAGGCTGGGCTGGAGGATAGTGGGATGTGGTTGACTCCACCGTCTTTCCCTTTTTTGCATAAGATGCTCAGGCTTCTTCTCTGACTACGGGCGCCCACTAAAACATTCTTGGGCAATGTAAAGTAGATCTATCCCTCACTTTCAATTGGTATCAAAAGTTGGTTATTTGGTTTTACAGGCTAACACCAGAACCATAAGATCTGATAGATTTTATTTTTACCTCGAAATTTATCATGGCACAAAATAAGGAATATTCAAGCACTAGACCTCCTGTGTGCAATCTAAATAAGTTTGCACTATGGAAGATAAGGATTAGACTTTATATGAACTCTATTGATGAATATATCTACAACTCCATCTTGACAGGTCCATCTCTACCAGTTACAGCAACAAGTACAAGTGTTGTACCACCTCCTGAATTGATAGAAGCCTAGAAGAAAGCAAATATTGCTGATGCCAAGGCTATGAACATTTTAGACCAAAAAATGTCAGATGACATTTTCCAGAAGGTTGCTGAATGCTCTTCAGTAAGGGACATCTGGAAATTTCTCAACACAATGGTTGTTGGATCTGCTGATGAGAGAAAGGATAGAAGATCCCACTTGATCTCTCAATATGAGAATTTCAAGAAGGGAGAATCTGAATCAGTTGTTGAGATGTACACAAGACTCAGTATCATTATCAATCAGCTGAAAACCTTAGAGAAGGACATCACATTGATAGAAGTCAATGATAAGATCCTCATGTGTTTCCCGAGCACATGGGATTCAAGGATCTGGCCAATCAAAGAAGCCAGAAGTTTAAATGAGATTACAGCATAGACCCTGTTGGGCAAGCTCAAATATTATGCGCAGCTCATCAGAACCAGAGAAGCTGAACAGAAGTCTTCACCCCCAATAAGGAAAGAGAACAATATTACTTTTCAAGCAATAGAAGAAGGAGAAAAATCTCCAGAGAATGAAGATCTTATAGGTCTCTTGGCTAAGAGATTCTACAAAATGGCAAGAAAAGAATTCAGAAGAAGATCTTCCAGAAATGATGACAAACTAAGGTATGATAAAACTCCCACTAAAGAAACAGTTTGTTATGGTTGCAGGAAATCAGGACATATCCTTCCAGAATGTCCTAATAATAAGAAGAAAGACAAGATGAAGGAGAAAGACTACAAGAATCACTCACACAAATCCTCTGCCAGTAAATACAAAAAGTAGGAGAGAGGCTTTGTTGTTGAGACTTGGAGTGAATCTGATTCAGAATCTTCATCTAGCTCAAGTGAAGATGGAAAAAAAAGAGCAAAGGCTAAAGAAATCTGTTTGATGGCAATCAATGCATCATGCAGCAATTCTGAGTCTGTGTCAGAATCTGAAGAAGACCAGGTAATATCTACTTTTGATTTTTCTTCAGATCAGTTTAAATAAGATTTCAAACTACTATGTAAAGATTTAATAAAATCTGAGAAGGAAATAAAACTTCTCAGAGAGAAACTAACTGAATTAGACAATCTTTCTTCAGAAAACCTTTAACTTAAATAAAATTTAAAAATTGCTAATGAACAAATAGGCTCTTTAGAAAACAAGTTAAATGAGGCTAAAAATTTTGAAGAATCCCTTAATGGGAGAAGCATCAAACTGATGAATATCACAAGCACAGTCAATGCCAGGCTCAATGATAAACTAGGCTTGGGGGCTTCATCTAGTCAGCCTCATCTGCTTCAGAAAAATATTCTATCAACCCCTATAACTTCATATCAGCTAAAGGAAAAGAAGTACTATAAATTACAGATCTAATTACTAAAATTTCACAAAAGAATAAATCAAAGCAAAATAGAAATTCACAAAAAAAATATGTTCAACCAAATTCGTCGAACCAAGATCGACGAAATCAGTACTATTCGTTGAACGGCGATTGACGAACTCTAAACCGAGAATTTGGGTATAACTACTCAACAGCTGGTGCTCGACGAACTCAATATGATTCATCGAACAGAGATCGACGAACGTGGAACATGTAAAATGAATACTATTCTGTGAATGGAGCTCGACGAACGCACTACCAATCGTCGACCTCAGCTCGACGAACTAAATACAATTCGTCGACCTCAAATTTTGTTAACAGAAATTTTAACCCTTTTCAAAATTATAATCAAACTCAAAAAATTTATAAATCCCTTTACTCAGTGGATCATCCCTCCTAGGAGATATCATCCACTTGGATATAAGGATCAACCTATGTGTTCTTATATTTCAAATTATTGTTATGTCAAGAAACTAGGACCCAAGGTTGTTATGTCAAGAAACTAGGATCATCCCTCCAAGATCTAATTTTCGATCAGGATTTAGATTTATTCGAAGTCTATCTCTCGGGAAATAATCATCCTCTCAAGAAACGCAGTTGCAAACTCTGAAGGTCAAAACAAAAAGATAGGATTTCAAATTCAGTATCAAGTTTAGAAAGTTTGATCCTTGTGGATCATTCCTTAATGGTAATTAGACCATTGAGAAAGGTCTATAAAAGGTCTTGTTAGAATCGAAAAACCCTAAGTAGAATACAAAATATTCTTATGGTATTCTGAATCGAAAATTCACTTTATAAATCGAAAGCCGCCGATGTTCATCGCCATTCTTGTCGATACGCTTTCGATCTAGAGATTTAGAGAAAGTGATTCAAAGATCAAGATATTCTACAATCGACAGATTCTCTCCTTGATCTTGCTGAGTCCAGAATTTTCAGATCCAGAGATCTAGCCGAGTCTTCTCCAAATTAATTCTGACAGAGCCTCAAAGTTCAAGGAAGAAGAAAGGCTGAAGTTTTCAGATCTGAGATATTACTGTTTGTATTTCTTTATATTCATTTTATTCTTGTCGGAGATTCTTCTCCGAGTTGTAGGAGCTTGGTTCTCTGAGTTTTTGTAGGAAGTTTATCTTCCGAGTGTAGATCCTATTTTGAGGGATCGAGTTGTAAGAACTTTGTTCTGAGTGGTTGGATTGTTTTCAATCCGAGATTAGTGGAGTAGCTGAGTCTAGTGCGTTGCTAGATCGGTGAGGTGGAAAGTGGATGTACCAAAGGTTGGGGAACAACTATAACTCTTGGTGTCGTCCATGAATGCTTGGTTTTTTTCTGTGCATCGCTCGCTAAATTTTTATTTTTCTGTTCATCGCTTGCTAAGTTTGATCCTTGTGGATCATTCCTTAATGTTAATTAGACCGTTGAGAAAGGTCTATAAAAGGTCTTGTCAGAATCGACAAACCCTAAGTAGAATACAAAATATTCTTATGGCATTCTGAATCGGAAATTCACTTTCTAAATCGAGAGCCGTCGCTGTTCATCGTCATTTTTGTTGATACGCTTTTGATCCAGAGATTCAGATGAAGTGATTCAAATATCAAGAGATTCTACAATCGACAGATTCTCTCCTAGATCTTGCTGAGTCCAGAATTTTTAGATCCAGAGATCTAGCCGAGTCTTCTCCAAATTAATTCTGACAGAGCCTCAAAGTTCAAGGAAGAAGAAAGGCTGAAGTTTTCAGATCTGAGATATTACTGTTTGTATTTCTTTATATTAATTTTATTCTTGTAGGAGAATCTTCTCCGAGTTGTAGGAGCTTAGTTCTCCGAGTTTTTGTAGGAAGTTTATCTTCCGAGTGTAGATCCTATTTTGAGGGATTGAGTTGTAGGAACTTTGTTCCGAGTGGTAGAATTGTTTTTAATCCGAGATTAGTGGAGTAGTCAAGTCTAGTACGTTGCTAGATCGGTGAGGTGGAAAGTGGATGTACCCAAGGTTGGGGAACCACTATAACTCTTGGTGTCATCTGTGAATGCTTGGTTATTTTTCTGTGCATCGCTCGCTAAATTTTTATTCCGCAAAAAGACACACAACTCACATATTCACCCCCCTCTTGGTGATTTAGGTAGACAACTTAAACATTTTTAGGCTCCCAGATCTCTCAGCCCCACATCTCAGGCCCCAGGTCTCCACGACACAGGCCACAAACAAAGCTCCCAAGGAGCTACTGCCCGTGGTATCACTACCGTCGCGCAGTATCTGGCAGAAATGCGATTCTGCCCCAGTTTCTGGGTTCTCCTTGGAGTTAGTCCCCAAGGTTCCCTGATGTAATCTACCATGTAAAAACATAAAAAAAAACATCACGAAGTCTTCTCCGGCCAATACAACCATAATGAAAACCATCACAAATCCAAATCTACATGTTCAAGTGGCCTTCATACACCATGCATATGTTTGTACTTCGATTTTGAACTTTATATGCAAAAACTACGGTGATATACCATATCTACCTGAAGGAAAACCTCACGCTCACCGCACACTCGCGGGAGAGGGATTCCTATGCAAAAGAAAGAGGACTTCACATGTCCAAGTTGAGAATCATTACCCTTTGTGTTCTTTTTGGTGTCATGCCAAAGATCTAGACGGATGAAAGCAACTGCAACGACCTTGCCACCACAGATCCGGACTCGGCTTATGAATCGGGGCTTCAGAACATCAACGGCGGCAAGATTTACCCTCCGGCGCCGCTACTCCTCTAGGAAAATTAGGCCAACTCCAAATCTAGAAGAAAATGAAGTGAAAACGGCCAAACCAGGTATATAAACCAAGCTACCGCCACGTGGTAACTAGCTACCGCTGCATGGTACCCTATTTTAACGCCTCGTTTCGAGCACAATGACCCAAACTCTCCAATCACAGTCCGACACGTGGTCAGCGCCGTTTCGGATACGCTACCGCCGCGCGATAGGACTCTAATGTCGTGCGATAGAGGATGACGGTTACGACACGACACCATACACTATCGCTGCGTGCTAACTTCTACCACCACGCGGTCGGATCCCAAGAACCAAATCAATTAATTTGACCCCGCTATCGCTAGGGGTAATACTATCGTCGGGCAAGAGCTTCCCGAGGGGTCTGCCAGATAATTCCCCTCCTACCGCCATGCGGTAACAACTTTCCGCCACGCGGTAACATCTTTCTCGAGAGCTCGACGTTTTCTCGAGAACTCCACGCGTTCGACGCAAACCCTAGAATTACCATCGTGCGGTAACTAGCTACCGCCGAGCGATAACCCCCTGAGAAGCATCTTCCACCTTAGGGAATTTTGGGGGGGTTACAAATTCGTCAGATATTTGTGACGATAGTCGACGAATAGTATTGGTATCAACTCACAAGTCATACTCGACAAATTCATCGGATATCCATGATGATGTCCGATGAATTTTACTTGTCAAGTCTGGCGCACCCCGAGCCCGAGTCAACTATCCTGACTCAAAACACGTGCGAGGGGTCTAGCGTAAAATGGGACGTTACACTTTTTTATGTAGCGAGGGGGAGTCTAGCATGACTCGGTTGAACTGGATAGAATTACATAGTTCGGCAAGCTCCGGAAGAAGTTTATGTTTGAGTCCCACTTCACAAAGTACTTCATTCACCCAGGTAGTACGAAGATGTACTTAGATATAAAGAAATCCTTTTTGTGGCCAGATATGAAGCGGTACATAGCTTTGTATGTGAGCAGGTGCCAGACTTGTGACTTAGTGAGGGCCGAGTGTCAGAGGCTGGGCGGGTTCCTGAAGCCCCTTCCTAGCCTTGAGTGGAAATTTGATGACATCTCCTTGGAATTTTTGCATAGTTTGCCTCGATCGTAGCAGGGTAATAATGTGATTTTGGTGGTTGTTGATCACCTGACCAAGGTGCCTCACTTCATTCTGAATTATAAGTTCATAACATTGTGCGGTTGTACGGGATTCCAAAGAGCATTAGTAGTGATCGCGATGGGAGGTTCACGTTCAAAGACTGGAGACTAGTGCTGAAGAGTCTGGGCAGAAAGCACAAGTTCAGTACGGCATTCCATCCCCAAACTGATGGTCAAATGGAGAGGACGAATCGTACATTGGAAGATATGCTGAGAATATATACCCTTGATTTTGGGAAGAAGTGAGAAGACTACCTTTTCATGGTGTAATTTGCTTATAACAATAGTTTCCAGACAAGTATCAAGATGGCGTCATACGAGACTTTAAATGGAAAGTAGTGCCAAACACCGATGTATTGGATAAATGTCGGGACACTAAACTTTTAGGAAAAGGAGTGGTGGTCGATGCTTGTGAGTTGGTGCAGATGATTACGAAGTGCATAAGAGTTGTTCAGGATCGGCATGCGAAGTATTTCAATGCGCATCACAGAAATGTGTAGTTTGTGGTAGGTAACTTGTGTAACGCCCCAAAAATTGTGTGCGAGTCGGTCGCGGAAAAAGGATTTTTGATGCCTGTATAGGGGTACACGGCCTAGGACACAGGCGTGTCCAAGGCCGTGTCTGGCTGGTGATTTTTTGGTCGTTTCCAACTCAAGAAGGACACGGCCAGGAACACGGCCGAATGACACGGGCGTGTCATCCGACACGGGCGTGTGCCTACCCGTGTCCCTACCCGTGTGCAGTTGGGTCGTGTCTGTTGCCGTGGCGGTTATGCGTGACACGCCCCCGAACACGGGCGTGTCGAGGAACCCGACACGGGCGTGTTAGGTCATACACGGGCGTGTCTTGGCCCATGTGCGTTTCTCAGGTCGACGATCGTGCCTGGATCGAGGCACACGGCCTGGGACACGGTCGTGTGCCAAGCCGTGTTCGGCCCAGGTCTGGGGAATTTTGTGCAGATCCGAGCCGTTTGTTTTCTTTAATTTAGATCCGACGGCTCAGATGAGTCCCTGCTCTATTTTAGGCCGGGAATAGGAGGTTAATTCCCCATTTTCTCTCCAAAGTTCTCCCCTTCCAAAGTGAGAGAGAAGAGGAAGAAGAAGGAGGTTTCCGGCCGCCAGCGGAAGATCGGAGCACCGCTTCGAAATCGGAGAGCGGATCCGTGGAGGGAAGGTAATTGCAAAAAGTTCTAACCGCGTAGTTTTTACATGGCGTCGAAACGGACTACAAGGGTAACGATTCTCAGCTTGAGCATTTTAAGCTCTTTCTTTTGCATAGGGAACCCCGCTCCCGCGAGTGTGCGGCGAGTGCGTGGTGTTCCTTGGGGTTGATGTGAATAGTCCCCCTTGTGTTGCATATAGAGCCTGGAATCGTAAGTACGGGCATAGGCATTGTGTGTGAAGCCTACCCGGACGTGTTTTGTCTGGATCGGTGCTGTTGCATTTGATATGTTTTGCCGGAGAAGACTCTGTGCTTTGGGTTTTTTGGGTTTCTTCGCGGTAGATTGCAGCAGGGATCCTTGGAGGTTAGCTTCAAGGCGCACCCGGAAAACTGAGCGGAAACGTGTTCTGCTAACTTGGCGGTCTGCGAACCGGCCTTGATCATAACTGGGTTATGAGATTGTTTTGGAAAATTTGGGATCCGAGAGAAGCTTGGCACGCGCGTAGGACTTAAATTGTATATGCGGCGTGAGCAACGGGCAAGTGGACTTGGACCTAGGCTATGTGGTACGGTGCGAGAAATCCGAAGACGGGCACTGGCCGTAGGCATAGTCGGAGCCTTAGACGGTGGTCAGATAGGCTAAATGCTCACATGTTGTTGTCATCCTGGGGGTGGTGGTGAATGCACTGATTTGTCAGGGTTCACCATGAATGTGCCCTGAGTGCACGGGGTGTTTGGCCGTGCGAGCCTACACCTGTGGCGAATTATAATTGCGTTATATTATTTTATGGGACTAATGCTATGCAGTGAAAGAGCACCGCCGTCCCGAGTAAGGGGCGGGGTCGTTATAATTTGGTCGGCTTTTAGCTGACCGTTGCCTTGTTTGCCACCGTGCGGTGGTATGTGCTTGCAGGTGCTGCGGAGCCGAGCGCCAAATAGCGGGCTGGAGCCCATATTGCTGTGCTGGCCCTAGAAGGCCGTAGAATAGCTGTTTTTTTACATTTATCATGTGTGGCCGGCCTACGAGCCGATGTATGTAAGGCATGTTATATTTTATGAACATTTGTAAGGTCATAAGGCCATGTACCCGTTTCAGTGTATTTGGGGTTTCATTCCTATAGTTGTACCTGTGGACATTCATATTTGATGGATTTAAGTTTGGGTTCTTTCAACTTTAAAAACTTCCGCTAGAATGCTCTGTGATTAGGACGAGTAGTCTTAATTGGTTGGTTTGATTATTCATTTGGTAATCCTTGCGACTGTCTGTGGTATATGACATCGGGTTCCAGCTGGACCTTCTGTTATATGTCATGCGACAGATGGGGTTGTTACAATTTGGTATCAGACTTCTGGTTACGGTCAGGCTTAAATGAATTCGTGGGCGAATTCTTTTAAGAGGTGGTGAGCACATGTGTGCGTCATCGTTATAACATCAAAAAGAACCCATGAATGTCCACTTAGGAATGAAAAAATACACTTGTTTGGTGGAACCTGAGTGTTCCAATGATTACTTTTAGCAATTTGTTTGTCGTCTAATCGTGTGTCTTTGCTACTATAGACAGCTGGGAGTGGTGCTTGTCAGTCAGAGCGTCCGCAATAAGCGGAAAGTAGTGCACCAAGGGACGTGCCTGCTACACCTCCTTTAGCGAAAACCATCAGGATGGTGGCTGAGGCAGTGTTCGCAATGATAAATGCCCAACCTGTAGGGCAAATGCATCGCGCACCTCCTGCGAATGAGCAAGAACCGGTTAGGGCGGCAGAGCCGAGAGTGGTGGAACGCGCAGTAGTGGAGTTAGTAGAGCCGAGAAGAACTACGGAGCGGCAGCTAAAGCATGTTATGGGCTTTAATCCTCCGAGGTTTAATGGGTTAGAACGCCAACTCAGGCTGAGGACTAGCTCTCTTCCATTAAGAGGGTCTTGACGGCCACAATAACTGAGGAGTGGCAGAAGACCACCATAGCGACTTTTCTTTTGGAAGGTGAAGCGAGGCTGTGGTGGGACGAGATGGAGTTTCATCTTCTAGTGGGAAGGCAACTTGCGGATGTGCCGATGGAAGAATTTTCAAGATTGTTCCTAGCTAGATTTGTACCCTCCGCTCAAAAGTTGGAGTTGGAGAATCAGTTTCTTGGATTGACTCAGGGATCCAGAAGCGTGGACGAATATCTGCATGAGTTCACACGGTTGGGTCGTTATGCTGGTGTTATGTTTGCAGAAGAAGAGAGGAAGACCAACCGATTCTATGAGGGTCTTTGCGGCGATTTACAGTTACTCCTTGCTGGGCCTAAGGCGCAGGGCTTCCTAGCCTTTGTCAATTCAGCCCGATCGTTGGAAAAGGTTGCGAAGAAAGTTCAATAGAAGAAGGACCCAGGAGAAAGGAAGACCGAGTTCAAGGTGCCACATAACAAGTCAAGTTTCCGCAGGTGGAACAAGAAGCGGAGGACTTCGAACTCAGCCCCTTCGGCTGATGCGTCGGGGGCAACCCCAAGTCGAGTCCCCGGAGCTTGCTACAACTGCGGGAAGACGGGGCATTTTGCTCGGGACTGTTGGAGCGGACGTTCAAAGTCCGAGAGGAGACCTAGAGTGACTTATGAGGAGAAAGGGAAGGCGGTGGAGTCAACTGCATCCCATCATGCTCCATCCCAGCCTAGAGTCTACAACCTTGGTCTGCAGGAGGCCATAAATCAAGCGGACGTCGTTACAGGTATGAGTTAAATTACAGTGGTTTTAACTTTTATAGTTGTTACCTTTGTACTTGTTAGCTTACGTTTGTTAGGCTTTGTGTTAATCTTTGGGTTTCCGGCGAGAGCCCTTTTTGATACGGGAGCATCACATTCCTTCTTGTCTGAAAAATTCATATCGCGCATCGGAGTTCCGTTCTCGATGGCAGAAAACAAGTTGGATGTGTTGTTGCCTAATGGGTGCTCCATGCGTGCGGATAGGATCTGTGTTGTGAAGATTCGGATTGGAGACCGGGAGTTTGATTTGCGGGCGTTGATTCTACCATTAGTGGAGTTCGACGTAATCTTCGGTATAGATTGGCTCTCGGAGCAAAGTGCATGTATTGATTGCAACCGTAAAGAAGTCAAGTTGGGTCTGGACACTGATCGAGAGACTACTTTTGCGGGCATGAAGGGGTCAGGGAAAGTTCTGATGTCGGCCCTTCAGGTGTTCAAGGCAGTTCGGTCTGGGGCAGAACTGTATGTCACTCTAGTACAGACTTCGACGCATAAGCCTAGTTTGGACAGCATCCCAGTTGTGTCTGAGTATCCTGATGTGTTTCTAGATGATCTCCCAGGAGCCCCTCCTCAGCGGGAGATAGACTTTACTATAGAGCTAGTACCGGGTGCCAAACCGGTGTCACGCTCCCCCTATCGGATAGCCCCAAGAGAAATGGCAGGGTTGAAGTTGCAACTGCAAGAGTTGCTAGAGCAAGGTTATGTGCGTCCAAGTTCGTCGCCTTGGAGCGCACCAGTTATCTTTGTCAAGAAGAAAGATGGGATCTTGCGGCTTTGCATCGATTATCGGGAATTGAACAAACTTACGGAGAAGAACAAATATCCAATCCCGAGGATTGACGATCTATTTGATCAGTTGGTTGGGTCAACTGTATATTCGAAGTTAGATTTGAAGTCCGGTTACTATCAGTTGAGGATAAGGGAGAGCGACATTCCAAAGTCAGCATTCAGTACGCGGTTTGGGCATTACGAGTTCACGGTTATGCCGTTTGGGTTGACGAATGCGCCATCCGTGTTTATTGATCTGATGAATAGGACGTTCAGAGAATACCTAGATCAGTTCGTGACAGTATTTATCGATGATATCCTGGTGTATTCGCGGTGCGAGGAGGATCACTACAAGCATTTACACATGGTGTTGGAGACATTGAGGAAAAGTCAGTTGTATGCAAAGTTCTCCAAGTGTGAATTTTGGTTATCCTCGATAGCGTTCCTTGGTCATGTTGTCAGTGGAGAAGGAATAGCTGTGGATCCGGCGAAGATAGTGGCGATACGGGAGTGGCCTACTTTGACTACGGTGGCAGAAGTCCGGAGTTTTCTGGGGCTTGCTGGCTACTACAGGCGCTTCGTAGAGAACTTCTCGCGGATAGCACTACCACTCACGACGTTGACAAAAAAGGATCAGAAGTTTGTGTGGTCTCCGGAGTGCGAACAGGCTTTTGAAGAGTTGAAGAGGCGGTTAACCACGGCGCCTATTTTATGTTCGCCAAGTGGAACCGAAGGGTTCGAGATTTATAGTGATGCTTCGGGCAGTGGTTTGGGCTGTGTTCTGCTACAGCATGGGAGAGTGATAGCTTATGGTTCACGACAACTGAAGGTTCACGAGAGGAATTATCCGGTCCACGACTTAGAGTTAGCGGCCGTGATATTTGCTCTAAAGCTTTGGAGGCACTACCTGTACGGTGTGAAGGTCGATATTTACACTGATCATAAGAGTTTGAAGTACATGTTGGACCAAAAGGATCTGAACATGAGGCAGCAGAGGTGGATGGAGTTCTTAGGGGACTACACCTTCAAGATACACTATGTGCCTAGGAAGGGAAATGCAGTGGCGGATGCGTTGAGTCGTAAGATTCCCGCACAAACCAACTGGTTATCAGTACATGATGAGAGATTGGTCCAAGAGTTGGAGGCATTGGAGATATCTTGTGTCGATAAGCAGTCTAGTGCTGAGGAGAAACTGTTTTGGACAGAGGTGCAGTGTGACCTAGCGGATAGAGTTCGGCGGGCTTTGGTTCAGGATAGCAGCATGAAGCAGATCTTGGATGAAACTTTGGATGGGTCAAATTCCCAGTTTGTGGTTGAAGATGGGCTGCTAAGGAAGGACAGTCGTCTATGCGTACCTAGTGCGGATAATATTCGGGAGGAGTTGATGTATGAGGCTCATCATACCAAGTACTCAATCCACCCGGGAAGCACGAAAATGTATAGAGACATGAAAACATTATTCTGGTGGCCGGTTTTGAAGAAGGATGTGGCACTTTATGTGGCCAAGTGTCGTACTTGTGCATTGGTGAAGGCGGAATGCCAGAAGCCCGGAGGTTTCTTGAAATCCCTTCCTATCCCAGAATGGAAGTTTGACGACATATCTATGGATTTTGTGTACGGTTTGCCGAAGTCGCGGAAGGGAAACAACGCCATTTGGGTGATCGTAGATAGATTGACAAAAGTGTCGCACTTTATCCCAGTCAGAAAGGAGGATCCAGTGGAAAAGTTAGCCAAACTCTACGTGGATAATATTGTACGGTTTCATGGTGTGCCTCGCAGTATTGTTAGTGATCGTGATGGACGCTTAACGTCGAATGACTGGAAGTTGGTGCATGGTCTGTTGGGTACTAAACTAAAGTTCAGCACAGCCTTTCACCCGCAGATAGATGGCCAAACCGAGAGAGTCAACAGGACTATGGAGGACATGCTTCGCATGTGCGTCCTAGATTTCGGGAAGAATTGGGAGGATCACCTGTACATGGTGGAGTTTGCGTACAACAATAGCTTTCAGGCAAGTATTGGAATGACGCCTTTCGAAGCCTTGTACGGGAGGAAGTGTCGTACGCCGTTGTCTTTGTTGGAGGCAGGCGAATCGAAGTTGTATAAACGTCAAGCGGTGGAAGACGCCACTTCAATGATACGGACAATTCAGGAGAGGCTGAAGATTGCTCAGGATAGACAGTCAAAGTACTACAATGCCAAACATAGAAATGTGGAGTTCAACGTTGGCGATATGGTATATCTAAAAATCAAGCAGTTCAAGGGTGTATCGCGAGTTCGACGCTTGAAGAAGCTGAGTCCGAGATACCTTGGACCATTTGAAATCCTGGAGCGTGTTGGCGAGGCGGCGTATAGGTTGAAGCTGTCGACGGAGTTGAGTGGGCTGCATGACGTGTTCCACGTATCGGTGTTGCGTAAGGCAGTGCAAGAGCCTTCGCAAATCATTGCGGACAATCAGGTACTGGTTGATTATGAGTTAACAACAAGGGTCAAGCCAGTACGAATTGAAGATGTTGCAGTCAAACGACTCCGCAACAAGGAGGTCCGAATGGTAAAAGTCTGTTGGGATAATTGCGGATGTGACGAGCTTTCTTGGGAGCGAGAGCAAGCTATATTGGAGGAATACCCCGAGTTGTTCCACTTAGGTATCAGTTATATTTTGTGTGCCTTTGTTTAATTTCGGGACGAAATTCCTTAAGTGGGGGAGATTTGTAATGCCCCAAAATTATGTGCGAGTCGGTCGCGAAAAAAGGATTTTTGATGCCTGTATAGGGGTATACGGCCTAGGACACGGGCGTGTCCAAGGCCGTGTCTGGCTGGTGATTTTTTGGCCGTTTCCAACCCGAGAAGGACACGGCCAGGAACACGGCCGGATGACACGGGCGTGTCATCCGACACGGGCGTGTGCCTAACCGTGTCCCTACCCGTGTGCAGTTGGGTCGTGTCCGTTGCCGTGACGGTTATGCGTGACACGCCCCCGAACACGGACGTGTCGAGGAACCCGACACGGGCGTGTCAGGTCAAGACACGGGCGTGTCTTGGCCCGTGTGCGTTTCTCAGGTCGACGATCGTGCCTGGATCGAGGCACACGGCCTGGGACACGGCCGTGTGCCAAGCCGTGTTCGGCCCAGGTCTGGGGAATTTTGTGGAGATCCGAGCTGTTCGTTTTCTTTAATTTAGATCTGACGGCTCAGATGAGTCCCTGCTCTATTTTAGGCCGGGAATAGGAGGTTAATTCCCCATTTTCTCTCCAAAGTTCTCCCCTTCCAAAGTGAGAGAGAAGAGGAAGAAGAAGGAGGTTTCCGGCCGCCAGCGGAGCATCGGAGCACCGTTTCGAAATCGGAGAGCGGATCTGTGGAGGGAAGGTCATTGCGAAGAGTTCTAACCGCGTAGTTTTTCCATGGCGCCGAAACGGACTACAAGGGTAACGATTCTCAACTTGAGCGTTTGAAGCTCTTTCTTTTGCATAGGGAACCCCGCTCCCGCGAGTGTGCGGCGAGTGCGTGGTGTTCCTTGGGGTTGATGTGAATAGTCCCACTTGTGTTGCATATAGAGCCCGGAATCGTAAGTACGGGCATAGGCATTGTGTGTGAAGCCTACCCGGACGTGTTTTGTCTGGATCGGTGATGTTGCATTTGATATGTTTTGCCGGAGAAGACTCCGTGCTTTCGGATTTTCGGGTTTCTACGCGGTAGATTGCAGCAGGGATCCTTGGAGGTTAGCTTCAAGGCGCACCCGGAAAACTGAGCGGAAACGTGTTCTGCTAACTTGGCGGTCTGGGAACCGGCCTTGATCATAACTGGGTTATGAGATTGTTTTGGAAAATTTGGGATCCGAGAGAAGCTTGGCCCGCGCGTAGGACTTAAATTGTATATGCGGCGTGAGCAACGGGCAAGTGGAATTGGACCTAGGCTATGTGGTACGGTGCGAGAAATCCGAAGACGGGCACTGGCCGTAGGCATTGTCGGAGCCTTAGACGGTGGTCAGATAGGCTAAATGCTCACATGTTGTTGCCATTCTGGGGGTGGTGGTGAATGCACTGATTTGTCAGGGTTCACCATGAATGTGCCCTGAGTGCACGGGGTGTTTGGCGTGCCAGCCTACACCTGTGGCGAATTATAATTGCACTATATTATTTTATGGGACTAATGCTATGCAGGGAAAGAGCACCGCCGTCCCGAGTAAGGGGAGGGGTCGTTATAATTTGGTCGGCTTTTAGCTGACCGTTGTCTTGTTTTCCACCGTGCGGTGGTATGTGCTTGCAGGTGCTGCGGAGCCGAGCGCCAAATAGCGGGCTGGAGCCCATGTTGCTGTGCTGGCCCTAGAAGGCCGTAGAATAGCTGTTTTTTTACATTTATCATGTGTGGCCGGCCTGCGAGCTGATGTATGTAAGACATGTTATATTTTATGAACATTTGTAAGGCCATAAGGCCATGTACCCGTTTCAGTGTATTTGGGGTTTCATTCCTATAGTTGTAGCTGTGGACATTCATATTTGATGGATTTAAGTTTGCATTCTTTCAACTTTAAAAACTTCCGCTAGAATGCTCTGTGATTAGGACGAGTAGTCTTAATTGGTTGGTTTGATTATTCATTTGGTAATCCTTCCGACTGTCTGTGGTATATGGCGTCGGGTTCCAGCTGGACCTTCTGTTATATGTCATGCGACAGATGGGGGTGTTACAACTTGGTCTATCTAAAGATTAAGTTATTCAGAGGTGTTTCTCGGATTCGACGACTCAAGATGTTGAGTCTGAGGTATTTGGGACCGTTCGAAGCTACGGAGCGCATCAGAGTAGCAACTGGTGGCGACGACGGCCCCCAAGTTGACGACGGCCCCCAAGTTGACGACGGCCCCCAAGTTGTTGATGACGCCACGCTAACGGAAGACCCTCCTTCGTCTCCAATAAAGGACTCGCATCGCAGAGGTGTTCGTATGGAGCGGCGCTACAATTTCCGCCCTCGGCGCAAGACAAATATATAGTTAAATTTATCTTTAGATTTATCTTATTTTCAGTATGCTATTTTATTTGGGATATTGTATTGAGGGCTACATGTAGTCATTTTGTGTGTTGTTATTATTTTTATTTTGGGCTACATATAGCCTAGACTTATTTTTAAGCATATATATAGGCATGTATGCTTGGTTTAACTTAAGTTGAATGAGAGAAAAAAAAACCCTAAGTCTTTCCTTTCTAAGCCTTCTCTCCCTCTCTCTCTACATCTCCTAGCCGCCACCCCCACTCCCCCTCTCTCTCTCTCTCTAAACTTTCGGCCAGCAACATTTTCTTCACCCTCTTCCACAAGCCACCACCCTCCTCTCCCACTCTCCCTCTAGAAACTTTCGGCCAGCCCACTCATCTCCCTCATCCAAGCCACCACCACCTCATACCCTCACTAACCCGACCTCCACCCTCCATAGCCGGCCGGCCACCTACCTCCTCCACCGAGCAGCCCCTTTGAAGAGAGCCCGGCAGCCCCCTCCACGTGAAGCTTTGACCGGAAAGGCCTCCTTCTACGTCGAAAATCTGAAATTTGGTGTGAAGCGGCCAAGGCGGACGATCTATCTCTCCATCCGGCGCGACTCCGGTGGATCCGTGGAAGAGCGACCCCTTCAAAGGTAGTCGGAATCATCTATTCCGACTTGGGTAACGATCCTCTCCACTCACGTGTGATTCCCTCTTGATGTTCTAGTGGACGGAATAATTTTTGCGTTGGATTTGAATCGTTAGATTCTTCGTGGGTTTTTTTCTTTTGGATTTGCATCAACATTAATCGCGATATTTCCAAAAGGGTTTGGCGAGCCCCGCATTTTTGTTGGGAGAGATCTACCATTTTTCGATCGCACTTTGGGTAGATCTCTTTTGGTACAACTTTCATTCGGTCGGACCCAATATTGGTCCTTTTAGCTTGGGAGAACGTCGGCCTATCGCCGTTCGTTTGACCTTCCCGCGGAGTGGCTACCGTCGTTGGTGAACTGTGATAACACGTTTGCGAGTGCGCTGCGATTGAGTCTTGTGCGTGAGAGATTGTGGATTGGGTGTGGCGTTCGTTTCATTCCCTTTACCCGTCTAGTGTCCGCGGTAGTGGCCTACATCAATTTTGGTATCAAAGCGAGGTTCTTGTCAATTTTTTAATTGGCACCCTCCCCTCTTTTAGCACGTTAACCTGCACTTGTGTTTGCGCGTTAGTTGTCACAAAAAAATCTCAAAAAAAAAATATCTTTGGTCTGCCAATAACGGCGTAGTTTTCTTATTTTTCAGCCAAAAAAATCAAAATAAATTTTTTAATAATCCGCTTTTTATTTCCTGCAAGAAAATCAAAAAAAAAATTTATTTTCCTATAGTCATTAAGCGGGATTAATTCCTTCTTAGTTCTGTCTGAAATCTGTTGTCTTCCATTTGCATGCGTACTAGGCTCGGTACGGAATATCCTCCATCGTCGTCTAATATGGATGATGACCGGGGTGAGGGTCGTCCCCTCATGGAGATTGAGGAGCTCCGTTAGGATTTCACGGAGCAGTTGATGGTCATTAGGGAAGCACTTCACGGATTGGGGTTACCACACGGGGCACCCCGTAATCAACCCGGTCACCCACGGGTGGGAGAGCATCACAACCCTTACCCCTACCCTCCTAATGAGAACGCCCCACGAGCACCGTACGAGTTTGACCTTACTCGGGCCGTCCGAGTCAAGCCACCATCCTACGATGGTTTAGGAGATCCCCAAGTCTTCCAGGACTGGATCATGGAGATCGAATGTTATTTCGAGTGGTATACCCTGAACGACGCGGATAAGGTGCGAGTAGCGAGAATGAAGTTGCTAGGGCGCGCTAAAATATTTTGGCTGAATGAGGAGCGGCGTATGAGGGTCGAGAACGGAGCGTTGCCCATAGGCTGGGATGCAATGAAGGCTAGGCTAACGGAACAGTACGTCCCTACTTACCATCGAACACAAATGTTCGATGATTTAGCCACCCTTAAGCAAGGGACTAGGTCGGTGTCTGAGTATATGAGTTTGCTGAAGGACATGATGGTTAGGTGTGACGTGAAAGAGATGCCCGAGGTCACCCTCTCCAGGTTCCGTGAGGGACTAAACCCCGACATCCAAGGAAAGCTTCTGCGTTATGGTCACACCGATTTGCACACCACTTTCAACGCTGCCTTAGATATTGAGCAGCACAACGCGCTTAAGGGCAAGTCTCGCTCGTTCCAAAAGGGGAAGTCCATTTTAGGACCGCCTCCCACCGCCACCTATAAGGCTAAAGGAAAGTATCAGTCCCCCGACTCGACCTCCATAGTCGTAACGGCTAGGAATGATAGAAACCCCTCGGGTGAGAGAGTCCCGGTGGGTCGGGTCAACAGAACGAATGTCACCTGTTACACTTGCGGGGTCCAAGGGCACTATGCTAGTGATTGTCCTACTACACCCAGACCATTAGCCCTGTTAGATTCCGCCGGTGGGGCCGACGACATTACTTACAAGGCGGGCGAAGAGAGCGAGTCGGACGGAGTGCCTAGTGATATGGAGGACGACCCCCGTATGATGGTTATGAGGTGTATCATGGCGACCCCTCGAGCGTTAGACGATTGGAATAGGACGAACATTTTCACGTTGAATTTTAAGAGTGGTGAAAAATGGTGTAGGTTGATCATCGATAGCGGTAGTTGCATGAACGTAATTTCTGAAGCCGCGGTGAGACGAATGTCTCTTTTTGCCGAGCCACACCCTCACCCTTATAAAGTGGCATGGGTAGACAAGTCGTCCCTCCCTGTGACGAAGCGATGCTTGGTACCCCTTACCATCAAAGCTTATTCTGAGCAGATTTGGTGTGACGTCATCCCTATGGATGAGTGTCACGTCTTGTTGGGTCTCCCTTGGTTGTACGATCATGACGTCACCCACTTTGGTTGGGCCAACACTTACGAGTTTAAATTTAATGGCAGAACCATACTCTTAAAACCCGCCCCGCCAAAAGATCCTTCGGCCCCCTCGAAGGATACGGTCGTCCCGGTCGAGAAGAAGACGCTGAGCCTGATAGGAAGGAAAGAATTGAAGCGTACTACCTTTGTAGATGGGGTCCTCTATGCCTTAGTGTGCCTACAAGTTAAGGAAGACGCAGCCCCTTTTGAGAACTTGCCGTCGGCGTTGAGAAAACTCCTAGAAGAGTTTGTGGACGTGTACCCGGAAGAGCTACCGGCTGAATTACCTCCGTTGCGGGAAATCCAACATGCCATTGATTTCATTCCGGGCTCTTCATTGCCCAACCTCCCACATTATCGGCTAAACCCCTCCGCGCACTTAGAGTTGCAAACCCAGATCTCGGATTTATTGCAAAAGGGTTTTATCCGCCACAACAAGAGCCCGTGTGTCATGCCCGCCTTACTTGCCCCCAAGAAGGACGGCTCTTGGAGGATGTGTGTGGATAGTAGAGCCATTAATAAAATATCTATTAAATATCGCTTTCCCATCCCTCGCTTGGATGATTTATTGGACATGTTAGCCGGTGCCATGATTTTTTCGAAATTAGATCTTAGGAGTGGCTACCATCAAATCCGAATTAGGGAAGGTGACGAGTGGAAAACCACCTTTAAATCTAAGGAAGGGCTCTACGAGTGGTTAGTTATGCCGTTTGGACTTTCCAATGCGCCGAGCACGTTTTCGAGGATGATGACCCACGTCTTCCAACCCTATATGGGAAAATTCATCGTGGTATATTTTGACGATATTTTGGTATTTAGCACCTCCACGATTGATCATGAGTCACATTTAAGAACCATCCTTACCACGCTGAGATCGGAAAAATTATTCGTGAACATTAAGAAGTGTACCTTCCATGTGACATCGGTTGAGTTCCTCGGTTATATTGTGAGTTCGAAGGGGATCCACGTAGACCCCAAGAAAGTGCAAGCCATTAGAGATTGGCCCGAGCCCGCCAACATACGGGATGTTAGGAGTTTTCACGGGCTCGCTACATTTTATCGGCGATTTATTAAGGATTTTAGTAGTATTATGGCCCCTATTACTGAGTGCATGAAAAAAAGGTGAATTTACATGGACGTACTCAGCCGCTGCGGCGTTCCAATTAATTAAATCGCGCATGTTGGAAGCCCCCCTTTTGCGGCTACCGGATTTTACCAAGGTTTTCGAGTTGTCATGTGATGCGTCTGGAGTGGGAATTGGTGGAGTGTTGAGTCAGGAAGGCCATCCTGTGGGGTATTTCAGTGAGAAACTAGCAGGTCCAAAATTAAATTATTCCAATTATGATCGGGAGTTTTACGCGGTCATTCGATGCCTCCAACATTGGCGGCATTATTTACTTCCTAAGGAGTTTGTCATCTTATCCGATCATGAAGCGCTAAGGTTTCTTAACTCTCAAACTAAGGTTAGTCCTAGACATGCCAAATGGGTCTCCTATCTACAGGAGTACACTTTCATTATCAAACACCTCAAGGGGACTCTCAACCGCGTAGTCGACGCCCTTAGTCGTGTTTCGTTATTGCTCTCCACGCTAGAAGTAAAGGTGATTGGCTTCGATAGGATTAAGGACGAGTACGTCCACTGCCCAGATTTTAAGGATATCTATTTCGCCACCCAAGATGACTCGCCGACAACCATTACTTCTTTTTACATTCGGGACGGCTACTTATTTAACCATTCGAAGATTTGCATCCCCCGTTCCTCCCTACGCCACTTCATAGTGTGGGAATTGCATGGTGGAGGGTTAGGGGGACACTTTGGCCGTGACAAGACGATCACGTTAGTTGAAGACAAGTTTTATTGGCCCGGTCTTAAGGCCATGGTTAGTAAGATCGTGGGTAGTTGCCGAGCGTGCCAACTGGCTAAGGGGAACAAAACTAATGCGGGGCTTTATACCCCTCTTCTGATTCCGTCTATTCCTTGGGAAGACGTTAGCAAGGACTTCATTCTCGGCCTCCCAATCACATTTCGACGTCACGACTCTATCTTAGTTGTTGTAGATCGTTTCTCTAAAATGACTTATTTTATCGCGTGCAATAAAACCAACGACGCGTCATACGTCACACAATTATATTTTAAAGAGGTGGTAGGCCATCGAGGAGTTCCGAAGTCTATAGTTACTGATAGAGATGTGAAATTTACTAGTTATTTTTGGAAGACCCTGTGGAGGATTATGGGCACCAAACTTTTATTCTCTTCCGCGTACCATCCGCAGACGGATGGGCAAACAGAAGTTGTGAACAGAAGTTTAGGTAGTTTGCTTCGATGCCTTGTGGGAGACCACAAGGGTACATGGGACCTTATCCTCCCTCATGCTCAGTTAGCATATAATAATTCCAAAAATAGGTCCACGGGTTTGTCCCCGAATGAGATCGTGCACGGTTATAAAGCTCTCGTGCCCCTTGACTTGCTTTCGTTACCGCCATCGTTTAAGTCAAGTCAATTTGCACAGGACTTTGCCTCTCACATCCAAGATCTTCACAAACGCATAAATGAAACGCTTACCACTCAATACGCATCTTATCAAGTTCATGCCAACGCACATAAGAGAGAGTCTCCCTTGAAAGTGGGCGATTTAGTTATGGTACGTCTCATCCCTGAACGGTTGCCTACGGGCACCTTAAAAAAGTTAGCGGATCGGCGAGCTGGACCTTTTCGGATTTTAAAATGGTTGGGAGATAATGCTTTTCTTTTGGAATTGCCCACTGATTGGGGTATTTCCCCTGTTTTTAATGTTTCGGATTTAACGCCATATATTGCTCCGCCACTAGAACTATCTTCCTATCCGTTTAGTTCCACTACAGATTCTCATGGGTATGGGGTTGAGGGGGTTAAGGGCTCGCTCTCTCCGTCGGTCTCCAACGGAGGTACGCTACATGTTGATGATATAGATTTTCCCCCTTTGCTGTCTAATGCTTTTCCCAGGTTTGCCAGGACCGCATTTTTACCCGACAGGATTCTCCAGGATGACGTGTTTTCCACTGCTGATGGAGATGTGCGCCGCTACTTGATCCGCTGGCGTGATCGCCCCGCCTCTGATGACTCTTGGCTCCCGGAAGCGGAAGTGGCTCTCTTGGATGGTGTTCTTCTCCGACGGTATCTTCAAGACAACTCATCGGTGATGAGTCCTTTCAAGCGGGGGAGGATTGGTGGCGACGACGGCCCCCAAGTTGACGATGGCTCCCAAGTTGACGACGACCCCCAAGTTGACGACGACCCCCAAGTTGTTGATGACGGCACGCTAACGGAAGACCCTCCTTCGTCTCCAAAAAAGGACTCGCGTCGCCGAGGTGTTCGTATGGAGCGGCGCTACAATTTCCTTCCTCGGCGCAAGACAAATATATAGTTAAATTTATCTTTAGATTTATCTTATTTTCAGTATGCTATTTTATTTGGGATATTGTATTGAGGGCTGCATGTAGCCATTTGGTGTGTTGTTTTTATTTTTATTTTGGGCTACATATAGCCTAGACTTATTTTTAAGCCTATATATAGGCATGTATGCTTGGTTTAACTTAAGTTGAATGAGAGAAAAAAAACCCTAAGTCTTTTCTTTCTAAGCCTTCTCTCCCTCTCTCTCTACATCTCCTAGCCGCCACCCCCACTCCCCCTCTCTCTCTCTCTAAACTTTCGACCAACAACATTTTCTTCACCCTCTTCCACAAGCCGCCACCCTCCTATCCCACTCTCCCTCTAGAAACTTTCGGCCAGCCCACTCATCTCCCTCATCCAAGCCACCACCACCTCATACCCTCACTAACTCGACCTCCAACCTCCATAGCCGGTCGGCCACCTACCTCCTCCACCGGGCAGCCCCTTTGAAGAGAGCCCGGCAGCCCCCTCCACGTGAAGCTTTGACCGGAAAGGCCTCCTTCGACTGCGAAAATCTGAACTTTGGTGTGAAGCGGCCAAGGCGGACGATCTATCTCTCCATCCGGCGCGACTCCGGTGGATCCGTGGAAGAGCGACCCCTTCAAAGGTAGTCGGAATCATCTATTCCGACTTGGGTAACGATCCTCTCCACTCACCTGTGATTCCCTCTTGATGTTCTAGTGGACGGAATAATTTTTGCGTTGGATTTGAATCGTTAGATTCTTCGTGGGTTTTTTCCTTTTGGATTTGCATCAACCTTAATCGCGATAGTTTCGAAAGGGTTTGGCGAGCCCCGCATTTTTGTTGGGAGAGATCTACCATTTTTCGATCGCACTTTGGGTAGATCTCTTTTGGTACAACTTTCGCTCGGTCGGACCCAATATTGGTCCTTTTAGCTTGGGAGAAAGTCGGCCTATCGCCGTTCGTTTGACCTTCCTGCGGAGTGGCTACCGTCGTTGGTGAACTGTGATAACACGTTTGCGAGTGCGCTGCGATTGAGTCTTGTGCGTGAGAGATTGTGGATTGGGTGTGGAGTTCGTTTCATTCCCTTTACCCGCCTAGTGTCCGCGGTAGTGGCCTACATCAGCAACTTATCGGTTGGCATTATCCGCATAGCTGAGTGGATTATACAATATTTTCCATGTCTCATTGTTGAGTAAATCTTAGGTGGAGGCAAGTGTTGTGGTCGAGTTGGCGGTTATGCCGGTGGAAGGGGACGAGAGTCCGTCCGAATTGCGTAGAGGATTCATAAATTTGGTAGTTGCGGAATAAAGAGATTAAACTCATGAAAGTACGTTGGAATAACCGTGGGCGATATGAATTCTCCAAGGAGAATGAGCAAGTGATGAGGAAAGACTTCCCGAAATTGTTTGCTTCAGGTATGCTTGTTATTTTGAGTGCATGTTAAATTTCGAGGACAAAATTTTTTTAAGGGGGCGGAGTTGTAACACCCCATTTTCCTGATTTAAGAAGTTGGGGGGTTCTGAAAGCTACCACTCAGCAGTAGTTAGATACTGCCTGGTGGTAGCCCTTTTTCGTCGAGTGCATCAGGACAAAAGAGTTGAGATGAAAGCGTGAAGACGAAAGCGTTGAGTAGCTACAGCGCGGTGATAGAGCTACCGCTGGGGGTAGAGTGCTTGTCTGTGGAGGCTAGCAAATCTATGATCTACCACATCACGGTAGGTAGTTACCGCCCGGTGGTACCAGGCGGAACCAATTTCATAAATGGTGATTTTTGGCAGTCTGATCTTCTTAAAAGTTGATCATATGACCCAAAATTCTCCGTCTGTGAGCCCTAAGTAGGGTTGAGGGGTTCATTCCTCTCATTTTATCTCATTTGGGTTGAGAAGTTAGGGTTTGAGAGGAGAGCTTGAAGTAGGAAGAAGAGGCATCTTCCGCCATTGACGAAGCTTTGGATCTCCGTTCGTTGATCCGAGGCCAAATTCATGGAGAGGGCTTGAAGGCGCACACTTCCATCCATGCAAATCAAGATCTTCATGACGAGGAAGAGGAATCAGAAGGTAACGACATTTCTCCTCCCGATTTTTAGGACGCGTGCTTGGCATCTATTTCGTTAATGCCTTTATTCAAGCATTTATGCACCGGATCTCTCAAATAAGAGGAGTTTGGGTCATCATGGTTCAGTAGGAGCCACCAAGGGGATAAAGTCCATCCTCGACATACTGTTGCATTATAGATCCGCTCCGTTAGTGGAATTGGTATTATGTGTGAAGCCGTAGTCGCAATCGGTGGTCCGATTTGGTGATGTTACTTGACGTGCATTATAGGGATTTTTGTTAGAAATTCGATTGCGACGAATACGTCGTTTGTGATGCCCTATTTTTCGTGTGAGAACGAATGCTGATTTAGGGCAGGAAATGATGTGATTGTTGAATGTTATGAGAAGGCTTGACTTTGTCTCTATGGTCGGCTGGATAGCCCGTGACATTGCAAGTCACGTGTGGAGAGTGTCCCGATAAGACATGAACCCTTCTACGGAAATTGACGAGAACACCAAGCTTTTGGACAAGCCCGGGCGATGAAGCCCACGGGCGGGCAGGGTCAAGCAAGGGTTCTTAACATTGGTTGGATTGTGTGACGAAACTGACGTGAGAGTCTGAGCTTGCAGGCAAGCCCGATTGTTCAGACCCATGAGTGGGTGGGGCCTATATAAGAGTTCCATGTTGCGGCTTAAACATCGATGGAGGAAAATGGAAGTACCTATATGAATGATGTGATATGATGATGTGCTATAATCATATGCGCTATATGATGCCTTGGGTGAAACTCAAGCCTGCATACATTCTGCATTGTAGGCCCCTTTATTTAAAATGCTTAACATAGAAACATGTTTGATGTATGAGACACTCAAACTTGTTGCTTTTATGTTTAATCATGTTTATTTACATATGTATACGAAGTGCTGACCTGCAGGATGATGGAGTGCCCCGGGATCTGCTAGGGACAGCGGGGAGGAGATGTGTTAGTTGCACAGTTGAGGTCAGCCTTTGCTGACACACGTTACAATAAATTCTAACAGGTCAAGGATTGCAAGTGGGAGCAAGCTCGCCAACTAAAAAGGCCTAAAACCTCATGAAGTGTACCCCATTCTTTTGGTTCCTTTATGTTTGAATGTCATGTTTCTCTCTATAATCTGGCTTGCATGCCGAGGTAGCCTAGGAGTGCTATGACACATTGATATGTATGGTGTGGGCGTGGTTTTGGATATTTGAATATTATAAGGCCTTAAGTCCATTTCGGACTCCTATAATCGTGGATAACTTCTAGTCATATTGTTGTGTTTTTGCTGCCATGTTTTCTGAGTTTTGTGATGGTAATACTTTTATATCACTTTATAATGCTCAGACTGTGATGTCTATATGTTGTGCGGTCACGGCCGTACTCATATTATATGATCATTATAGAAGAGGTGTTACATCCATCACATTGGGTGGTCACATATAAAATATAATTGTCATCATGCTAATGCCAACAACCCTCTCCATGAATTCTTTCTCAAAAATAGAAAATATTTTTGGTGCACACTTTGGAGACATGCTTAAGTAGGATGCAACCTTTAAATTTTAAACAAATATTATCTTGTGTGAACTTAAAATCTTCATCATGTTCTGTTCTCCACTATGTTGAAATCAATTTCTCCAAACCAATAAAACATTCTACAAAGGATCTGTTTATCTTAGAATAACCATGCAATTCATTATTTGCAAATTCTCTCCTTTGAGTTGATAAAATTCCTATATCCAAGACATCCTTGTTGTAAGTAGCGGACCACCTCCTCCTAAATGCATATAAGTCCCCCAACCATCTGTTGTTTTATAAGTTTCCTTCCAACATCATCTCATTCTAATATATATCAAACTTGGACTCACTATCACACTAGTTCATGAATTGGTAGAATAAACCACAAACACTTTTTTCATGGTTGAAATAATGGATTTTAGAAGAATCTTTCTTCGAGATGTGTCATTGACACAATCAATGTCGACTAGTAGTGAAAATTCGCTCAATAACAACCGTCACAGCATCATCTTAATCAGTGAAAATAGTTGGGTTGTTTGCCAGCAACGAACTTAAGAAATGTGGCAAAAACTCAACAAAAGAAATCAATGGTTTCTTCCACAATGAAAGTGCAACCGATGCGAATACTTTGTCAATGATTGTTAACAACAATGAATGACGTGCATGCCAAATTATATTTATTTAATTTGTATGTTGTATTAAAAATAATAGCATCATCATAACAATCATAGTTTATCGTATCATGCTTATTCATCCAAAAAGAACTGGTCAACCTATTTAGTTCATCAGTGCGGACATTGTAAGAGAACATATTATCCTCAAGATGTCTTTCTTGTAGCATCTTAAGCAAACATACCGAGTCAACACATTCAATTAAAGATCTTTTACCGCATTGAACATAATTATAAACATCAATCTTGGTGAACCTGATATTTTCAACACCTCGAACTTTTTCGGAGAGAAAATTGTACGCATGCACTATTTTAATACCAATCTCCATCATATTATTTAAAAGATTGTCCCGCATATCTGATAACTTTTGATGTGACCTCAACAAATGTTGTTCTTTCACCATTGTAAGGGGATGATTATGCCCCTCCACGAACTTTGCAACTGTCCAGTTCTTCCCATCAGAGCCAGCTTTAAAATGAATGCATGCAAGACAACCAGTTCGAGCATCTAATTTGCAATATTTAATTGGGGACGCTTTTGTATGCTTCTTTTTGGCCTTTGATTAACTATATTCACGTGTTTTGATAATTCTTGTGTGTGTCAATGAAAAATGTGTTGTCTACGAATGCTAAATCTTATATTGTGAGTGCACTCACAATAGCATAAGTCTCTTTCTCTGAATGAACAACTGAAAAAGTATGATGTTCTTTAACGATCTGCAAGAAAATAAACAACACATTAAATCACTATATAGTTGTACAGCTATAGTTGAACTTCAAAAAGTACAGTGGATGTTTATTACAAATATACATTTGTAGTTTTAGACAAACAAAATAACAACCCTTAAAGTCAAAAAAAATAACAACTATTTCAGCCAAAAAAAAAAAAGAATCTAAATATACAAGTGGTGATAGTATTAGAAGGATAGAAACACTCCAATACAAATATAAATAATGCCAGGTTATGAAACATACATTACTCTCCTTATTACTGTATTTGTCCCTTTCACCAATGTTAATCTCGATTTCAGGGTTCCCCTTCTCCAAGAATCCCTTCTTCAATGACATCTTGTTGATGGCAAGAAACCTGATCTCCGACGGCAGGCGTAAGTCCTTGTACTTGGAATGTAGTACGTGAGAAAATGACGGATAGAAGGCATTACACAGAGATTTAGGCTTCATTTGATTTAGCGGTGGCGGGTCGATTCGGCGGGTGGAAACGGAGTGTTCGAATCGGAGGGGGGAGGTGGCTGCTACAAACGGAGCTTTTTGGGGCATTTCTCAAGGCGAACGGGCGGGTGGAAACGAAGCAAATGCCGCCGGAGATTCATTTGTTTACCCTCTTTTCGACGGTGTTTGCCCAAAACGGAGCAGCGAAACGCCCAAACAAATAGAGCCTTAGGTTTGGAAGATGAAACCTCTTGGTTTACTTTGTGAGGAAGACTAAACCAGGTCGTGAGCTCTTTAGAGACGAAAGGGGAAAGGTGTTTTTTTTGGCGAGATAACATTAGCTCAAAAGTGAAAAGAAGGTGGCCCGCATAATGGTTATTTATTAGTGTTTTTAAAGGAGGGAACACTGCACCTCCAAAAAAAAAGGAAGTTGTTAGGGCACCGCAGTTTTTTCTAGGTGCACCGTACTTTCTATTAATTTTTCGTGTTTTTTGGAAATACTACTTATACATGCATTTTTAGAAAACATGTTCAACACGAAAGTTGTAAATCTCGACGAGATCTACAATTTTTTTGTTGAACACTTTTCCTAAAAATGCATGTACATGACGTATTTCTAAAAGACGCGAAACCTGAGCGTATTTCCAAAGTAAGCCTTGTGCATGGATTTTTAGGAAAAGTGTTCAACACAAAAGTTGTAGATCTAGTTGTAGATCTCGTCCAGATCTACAACTTTTGTGTTGAACACTTTTCCTAAAAATGCATGTACAAGGCGTATTTCCAAAAACGCAAAAAATTAGGAAAAAGTGCGATGCGCCTAACCAAAACTGCGGCGCCCTTAACAACTTCCAAAAAAATCCCAACAAGACTACAATATATTTAGAACTATTTGTCCCATAGTCTTTTAGATGACCAAGAGAACTCTCCACATTAAATTTATTCCAAAAAGAGTGCACAACTTCCGATCATTATAAACCAAAGGTAAGCAGAAAAGAGGAGTGAGTAAATGTAGAAGTGACGCTTGTGACGCTTGTTCATTCATAATGACTTTACTATATCAATATTTTCCAACATCTTCCCAAGAATTTCTCATCAATGGGGAAGAGAAACCGCATCCATGAACTCCAAATCCTCGAGAAGAGCCGCCATGTACTCTGGGATAAGACAAACCTCCAAGTCCACGCTGCCACCTCCTTCCCTACCAGGAAATGCGGATACCTTCCCGTCAAACTTGTTCGCCGGCCCGCACCGCACTGCAACCGCTTTTCCAAACCCAAAATCACACCCATACATATCGAACCTGGGTGAACTCCCCATCATGATGCTCCTTGTATCAAACATGGTGAGATTATAAACCACCGGGGCCTCGTGGTAGGCCCATAGCATCCCCCGTATCTCCGCATCCGTGTACCCTGCAATTGCTCTGTTCAGCTGCAACGCCGCCCACCCAATCCCCTTCGCCAACAAATCGCCCGCCGCAACCGTCGTAGCCACTGCATATATCGAGTTTCCAAAGTACTCCGGCGAAAGCTTTGGCCGCAGCCTCTCCCGGTTCTGCATTGCCAAACGGCAGCCTGTCAGCTGCTCCTCTGTGAATCCCCGCGCTCGCGTGATTGCCCTCCATAATAACGCGCTCAGCGCCTGAAAGGAGGAGATGATCAACTCCTCAGATCCAACTTCGGCATTCGCCCTTGCCTTCAGCTTGGCGACCGAATGACTGGAGAAGTGGAAAAACCTTTCGCGAAACAACGGCGGCGAAAATCTTACTACAAATTGGGAGGGCTTAGAGAACGGTAGCTTGACTGGAGGACTCTCTCCTTCAATGAACCATCTGTCATGCACGGGCGTCCGTGATAAATTGTTGGTCCGTGCGATCTCGGCCCAGCCATTGAAGAAGTTCCAATAAGAGGTGCCGTCGCCGACTACGTGGTTGAAACAACATCCGAGGAAGAGGGCGCCGTCGGCGAGCTCGGTGAGCTGAAGGGAAAGCAGAGGGGCGGACTGGCCATCGTAGTTGATGGCACCGTTGAGAGGGAAGAAGGAATTGACGAAGCAGGGAATGTCCTTCCCGGGGGAGACCACGTCGTCGGCGGTGATGTTTTCGGCAACCGCGTGGATGAACTCCGCGCCTTCGTCGTTGCAGTCAATGTAGACTTCCAAGCCGGTCACTTGACCCTCTAAGTTGCGGTGGCTTTGAGTTTGGAGGCGGCCGGCGAGGGGATAAAAATGGCGGAGGGCGTCAGAAAGGGAGGTCTCCAGGAGGCTGAGGACTCTGTGGGTTGGGAAATTTGGGGGGAGGTTGGTGAAGAGAAGACCTTTTTGGATGTAGTGGGGGCAGAGCATGGCGACATCCCATGGAGTTAGACAGCACCGCCGGCCATGGCTTGTGCCCGGAGAAAGACTGATTGTTCGCTTGGAGATGATTTCAATCATGGAAGGGGACGAAGGCATCGCTAATATGAAGATTGGCTTTCACAATAAATTTGACGAGGAATTCCTATGATTCCTCCTCCAAGAAACACCCTTCGCATTAGAAATGGTTTTCATTCTTTCTACAGGTCTAATTTAGGGCGTTTATATTGGCAGCCCGCATATCGATATTGGCAGCCCAATTATAATGACAGCCTAAAATATGGCTATTGGCAGCCCGATGAATATTGGCAGCCCAAACAATAAATTTTTAAATAGACATTTTTAGAAAAAGTGTTCAACATGAAAGTTGTAGATCTCGTCGAGATCTACAACTTTTATGTTGAACACTTTTTCTAAAAATGTCATATAGTCGGCCTATTTTCAAAAGGCGCGGAACCCGGGCGGAAATAGCAGAGATCTACAACTTTCATGTTGAACACTTTTTCTAAAAATGTCATATAGTCGACCTATTTTTAAAAGTCACGTGTTCTGCATTTTGGGCTGCTATTAGCGGTCATATTATGTATGTTTTTCCTTATTTTCTGGGCTGTCAATATCGATATGCGGGCTGCCAATATAAACGCCCTTAATTTATAACATTTTCTTGTTTATAAAAAATTTCGAAGAATGCCTGAGCCATTACCAAGCAGAACACGAAGGCCTGTCCACTCCACGCTGTACAAAGACCGCCCTCAGGATCCGGCGTTTACTTTGACATTCCAGCCGCCTGGAGAAAACTTTGCAGCTGCCAGTTGCCGGATGCTTGGTTGGTGAAAACTAACCATATTTTCTGCCCTTAACAAAGGCATCTTTTGGAAACTTATTTTCAGCTGTCAAGCGGTTATGACCGTATGTACCGGACCTTATATCACTGTTGAAGTAGGGTACATGCGGTCGTAATCGTTTGACCGCTGAAAATAAATCCCACCAAACTGAACCTTAAATCACTGCTGAAGTAGGGTATCATGACGAAATGAAGGGGATATATTTTAAGGTCTAAATTAGAATCAAATGGGTTAATTATCTCATCTTTTTATATTTTTTAATCAAAAAATCTAAACCTTAAATGTATTGCATTAAAGTTTAAATCCTTAGATCTCCAATTAGATTCCCTTTGTTTCGTCAGAAATTGAGAGAATACAGATCTCAAAATACGTGGTTGTGCTCTTGGAGGTATTTATCAGGCAAAAATTTTCGGTGCGTTTAACTCACAGAAAATCGGTGCGTGTATAAATAAACTGGTCACACAAGTTCATTTGTGAATTCAAAAATTTTTGCCCTTTCGCTCCCCTCCACCTGGTGTCGCAGCTCCCTATTCGCTGACGCCTTTGTTTGGCCCGTTCGAGCCCTAAATCCACCCAAAATATTCAGTCCTGCACCGTTCTCCACTTACTGATTGTTCCTCCAGAAGGCTTCCACCTCTGCTTCTGAAGGCTCAGTCCCAATGCCTTCCGCTGCTGAAGGCTCTTCCACAAGACGACCACCTCCTCGACTGGTAGGATATGAGTTTCCTGCCATTTTGATGTTGAACAGTTCTCTTTGTAGTAGTTTACCTTCCCCATTTTATACTTACTGGTGCATCAGTTCTCCCTATTCTGGAACACACCGTTGATTTAACTTTTTGAGCTTGTTTCTTTTTCCTTTTTGTTTTTGAGCTTCTCGATAGCCTGATATCTGCTAAATCTTTTGTGATTAATTTTTTTAGCAGTTTTACATTCATATAGTTCCTTTTTTCTACTGTTTTACAGTTGTTGGAACCAACAGATATCACTAACTCTCTATGTGTTATCCCTGAGTAGGGTGGTCGACAGAGGTAGATGTGGTTCACAAGTAATTGGTTGTTAGCCCCTTGTGGATGAGGCAAGAGTGAGAATGAAGTGACACTGACAGCGGTGAACACCAGATTGGACCCATCACGACAAATGTCTCTCTTGCAACAGACCACTCTTTATTATCTTCACGGAAGGTTACAAAGGTGTGGTACAGCCACCCGAGGGGGATATGCGTGCGTACAATGATGGAAAGTAAGAAAGGCTGGGACTTAGTGTCCGCACATACAACGTGGCAGGTTCTGGGCTAAGTCTGTTTTTCCACTTCAAGCATCACCTGTCACAACCCGCATTTTCTCAGCATTCAAGTTATATCAGAGTAAGAGAAAATAGACGTCGTGATGGCACGCCGTGCAGGGGATAACTGCAGACGCTCAGGCAAAACTCCAAACTCTACAATTTATAAGATGTCCATGAGTTGTTTAAGAGAAAACCAGTTTATGTTTATATGGCCGTATCCCTCGATACAGTGGATCAACTAGTACACGAATAAAATATATAATTATACGCTGCATAAATACTTTGATTATGTTGATTTAACATCCTACATGAGTATAAACATACCCGAAGGACTACTCATATTATGCAGGACTCTAGATTTACTATAAGTACAGAAATAGTCTTTACGTTAGCTAGAAGATAGTATTTTAGTTTTTAAAGAATGACATGTATATGATAATAGTAGTAATGCTTTTATAAGTTAAAATAGCCAACATGCAACCTAGCATAAAACATTCTCAGAGAACAAGAAAAATAACCACAAAATAGGCAAACTAGCAACTTAGCCAAGTAATAAGTATTCCAAAAGAAAACCACCAGTGGGCGTCAACAACCTGGCACGAACCCACTGGAGAGCATGTATATCTGTACTAACAAGAAAACAACAAAACTACCTCACAACGATGAGAAAAACCTCCACAACACAGTAGTCCACTAGTAACACCAACCTAGCCGCTCAACCGGCAACTGTCCTGAACCTGAGGTATTTAAAGAAAGAACACCTCAGTAAGAAAATACAAGTGACAAAAGGAGAGATTAGACAATAATCAAGTAATTGTATATGGGGTTATCAAACCCTACTATAAGGAAAAACTGACAAACTCAGCTGAATAAGAAGTAAAATAGCGGTAACAACTAACTTACCGACTCCAAGAGTAGGAAATTTGCATCAAGTGCGATAAAAACCTATGCTTTAAGAAACATGAATATAAATAAGTCTAGGTATCAGAAAACTACTCTACCATGACTTTGTAAGCAAATACACCGGGGAAAAAGACTGGCATTTGTAGTGGTGGGAACCTGCCCAACACACCTGCAGTCACAACCCTTTAAACAAAACCACTGGGGAAAAACCGACACCTGTATTGGTGGGAACTTGCCCAACACACCTGCAGTCCCAACCCTTTAAACAAAACCACCGGGGAAAAACCAGCACCTGCAGTGGTGAGAACTTGCCCAACACACCTGCAGTCACAAAACTTTAAACAAAACCACCGGGGAAAAACTGGCACCGGCAGTGGTGGGAACCTGCCCAACACACATGTAGTCACAAACCTTTAAACAAAACCACCGGGGAAATACCGACACCAGCAGTGGTGGGAACCTACCCAAAACACATGTTCCAATATGATGGCCTGCAAGATGAAGATCCTAACACATACTTAGCCGGATTCTTGGAGATATGTGACACATTCAAGATCAATGGCGTTTCCAATGATGCCATTTGATTGAGGTTGTTCCCGTTCTCACTAAGGCATAAGGCGAAACAGTGGCTCACCTCATTACCTAGAGGGTCGATTACTACATGGGATATGATGGTTGAGAAGTTTTTAATGAAGTATTTTCCACCGGCGAAGACTGCAAAGCTAAGGAATGACATCTCTACCTATGTTCAATTAGAGTCTGAATTGTTGTACGACACATGGGAACGATTCAAGGAACTCTTAAGGAAATGTCCCCATCACGCCCTACCTTCAAGGCTTCAGATTCAGACTTTTTTAGAATGGTCTCATTCCAACCACTAAACAGATGATCGATGCGGCTAGTGGAGGCACTTTGAACAATAAGACACCTGAGGCGGCTCAACATTTGATAGAAGACATGGCTATGAACAACTATCAATGGACTACCGTAAGATAAAATCCTAATAAGCCTGCAGGAATGTATGAAGTGGATGCTGTTATTGCCTTAGCCATTCAAGTGGAGAAGCTTCACCAGAAGATGGATAACCTTTCCTTAGCATCACCCTCCATGGTACCTCAATAATGGGACCCTTCATTTAGTGGAATGTCGGGTTGTGAATCTCAAGTGCAGGAACATGTTGACTATATGGGAAACAACATCAGAGCTCCTTTCAACCAAGCAAACAACCCGTATAGTTCTACATACAATCCCGGTTAGAGGAACCACCCCAATTTATTTTGGGGAGGACAAGGAAATCAAGACAAGAAACCTGTGCTTGGACAACCACAACAACCGGAACCAAGGAAGCTAACATTGGAAGATGTACTTACCAAGTTCATGCAAACTACTGATGTAGCTTTCCGGAATCAAGAGGGCTCAATTCGTAATATGGAGAATCAGATTGGTCAGCTTGCAAGGATGGTTTCGGAAAGGCAACAAGGAACACTTCTTGGAAATCCCGAGGCAAATCCAAGGGAGCATGCAAAAGCCATCCAATTGAGGATAGGAAAGGAGTTACAAGACCAAAGGCCTACGAAGGAAGCGCCCCAAGAGGAGTCTAGCCGCGAAGGACTGAGCGAGATGAATGTGCAACCAATGAAGTATCAACCAGCAATACCATATCCAGCAAAGGTTAACAAGGAGCGCATGGATGCGCAGTATGGTAAATTCGTATCTATGTTTAAACAATTACATGTCAATTTACCTTTTTTTGAAATCATTCAAATGCCTAAGTATGCTAAATTTCTTAAGGATTTAATCTCAAATAAAAGGAAAATAGAAGAATTATCTTTAGTAACACTTAGTGAAGAATGTTCCGCTATTTTGTAAAATAAATTACCACAAAAACTTAAGGATCCCGGTTCATTTTCAATTCCATGTTTAATTGATGATTTACAAGTAAATAAAGCTTTAGCGGACTTAGGAGCTAGTATAAATTTAATGCCTTATAAACTATATTTGAAACTAGGTCTAGGAGAACTTAACCCAACTAGAATGAGTATTCAACTAGCAGATCGATCAGTTAAGTACCCTAGAGGAATAGTAGAGGATGTACTGGTTAAGGTAGATAAGTTTATATTTCCGGCTGATTTTGTTATTCTAGATATGGACGAGAATATCGAAGTACCACTCATACTAGGTCGGCCATTCTTAGCTACATCTAGGGCTCTTATTGATGTTTTTGATGGTGAGTTAGTTTTGCGAGTAGGGGAAGATGAAGTCACTTTTCAAATTGGCAATATAATGAAACAATCCTTAGATAATGATGACTATTGTTATTTTTCTCATGGTGTTGATAATTTTATGACTTCTATGAATTCTAATTTATATTATAGTGATCCTTTAGAAATTTTCATCACTAACTGTTATCTAGAAGATGAAAAAAATGAAGACATTATTAAACATTTATTTTTTTGCAAATAAATGTTATCTAAGGACATTTATTTTACTTTTAATCTCAAATAAAAGGAAAATAGAAGAATTATCTTTAGTAACACTTAGTGAAGAATGTTACGCTATTTTGCAAAATAAATTACCACAAAAACTTAAGGATCCCAGTTCATTTTCGATTCCATGTTTAATCGGTGATTTACAAGTAAATAAAGCTTTAGCGGACTTAGGAGCTAGTATAAATTTAATGACTTATAAACTATATTTGAAACTAGGTCTAGGAGAACTTAGCCCAACTAGAATGAGTACTCAACTAGCAGATCGATCGGTTAAGTACCCTAGAGGAATAGTAGAGGATGTACTGGTTAAGGTAGATAAGTTTATATTTCCGGCCGATTTTGTTATTCTAGATATGGATGAAAATATCGAAGTACCACTCATACTAGGTCGTCCATTCTTAGCTACATCTAGAGCTCTTATTGATGTTTTTGATGGTAAGTTAGTTTTGCGAGTAGTGGAAGATGAAGTCACTTTTCAAATTGGAAATATAATGAAACAATCCTTAGATAATGATGATTATTGCTATTTTTCTCATGGTGTTGATAATTTTATGACTTCTATGAATTCTAATTTATATTAGAGAGATCCTTTAGAAATTTGCATCACTAACTGTTATCTAGAAGATGAAAAAATGAAGACATTATTGAACATTTATTTTTTTTCTAGATAATTGTGTTTCGATGAATAAAACGACCGAGTATAGTTTCATTACACAAGGAGATCGTGAAGGTCTTAAGAATAATACTAAGGATCCACCGATAGTAGAACTAAAAAAATTACCGAATTATCTTGAGTATGCATTCTTAGGAACTAATTCTTCTTACCCAGTTATAATCTCCTCTAATCTTTCTAATACTGAAAAAGCTAAATTGATAACTGTGTTGAAGAAATGTAAAGGTGCAATATCATGACAAATATCTGATATAAAAGGTATTAATTCTAGTTTTTGCACTCACAAGATCATTTTGGAAGAAAACTGTAAACCTTCTATTCAACCGCAACGTAGGCTAAACCTGAATATGAAAGAGGTAGTTAAGGCTGAGATTGTTAAGTTGTTAGATGCTGGTATGATATACCCTATTTCGGATAGTTCATGGGTTAGTCCTGTACAAGTTGTTCCTACGAAGGGTGGTCTAACAGTGGTAGCAAACGATAAGAAAGAATTAATTCCAACGTGAACGGTAACAGGTTGGCGTGTCTGTATTGACTATAGCAAGTTAAACGATGCCACAAGAAAAGATCATTTCCCTCTTCCTTTCATTGACCAAATATTAAAACGGTTATCAGGACATTCTTATTATTGTTTTCTAGATGGACTTTCTGGATATTCCAAATTCCTATAGCACCAGAAGACCAGGAGAAAACAACATTCACTTGCCCATTCTGTACCTTTGCCTATAGACGTATGCCATTCGTTTTATATAATGCACCCGCCACTTTCCAAAGGTGCATGTTAGCCATCTTTAACGAATATGTTGAAGATATTATGGAAGTGTTTATGGATGATTTCTCTATTTTTGGTGACTCGTTTGATTTGTGTTTGAATAATTTAGAAAAAGTTCTTAGGAGGTGTGAGAAAACAAACCTAGTGCTTAGTTGGGAGAAGTGTCATTTTATGGTACAAGAAGGGTTAGTACTTGGCCATAAAATCTCAAGCCAAGGAATTTAAGTAGATAGAGCGAAAATTGAAACCATAGAAAAGTTACCACCACCAACCTCCGTTAAGGCAGTGAGAAGTTTTTTAGGACATGCCGGATTTTACCGCCGGTTTATTACGGACTTCTCTAAAATCGCTAAACCACTTACTAGGCTTTTAGAAAAAGACACACCTTTTATTTTTGAACTAGAGTGTCTACATGCCTTTGAGTTCTTAAAAAAAAGATTAATTAATTCTCCTATTATGATCGCACCTGATTTTAGTCAGTCATTCAAGATCATGTGTGATGCTAGCAGTTTTACAGTAGGAGCTGTTTTAGGATAACGCCAAAACAAACACTTTCACCCTATATATTATGCTAGCAAAATACTTAATAATGCGTAGGAGAATTATACAACTACGGAAAAGAACTTCTAGCAGTGGTATTTGCCTTTGTTAAATTTAGATCCTATTTAACATTGTCTAAGATGGTAGTATGTACAGATCATTCTGCCCTTAGATATTTACTAGCCAAAACAGAAGCAAAGCCTCGTTTAATCTGTTGGATTCTTTTATTACAAGAATTTGATTTGGAAATTAGGGATAAACGAGGAGGAGAAAACTTAGCGGCAGACCATCTCTCACGTTTAAAAAAGCCACTATTAACAATGTTAGATGAATCTGAGATTTCTGATACATTCCCTGATGAATCATTATTTGTCTTATCTACAAATATAAATCCTGATTATCCATGGTTTGCCGATTATGCAAACTATCTTGTGATTAAGGTCCTTCCAAAAGAATTTTCATATCAGCAGAAAAAGAAATTTTTCTCTGACTTGAAATGTTACTTCTGGGAGGACCCCTTTCTTTTTCGAATATGTGCAGATACCGTTATACGAAGGTGTGTATCAGTGGAGGAGGGTTGGAAAATTCTGGAGCAGTGTCATTCAGGTCCTGCTGGTGGTCAATATGGAGCAAATCGCTCAGCAAAAAATGTTCTTGATTGTGGTTTTTATTGGCCCCTTCTATTCAGGGATGCCCAAAGGTATGTGCTTTCATGTGATTCTTGTAAGAAATCAGGTAATATTTCTAAATTACATGAAATGCCGCAAAAATTTATTTTTGAATGTGAAGTATTCGATGCGTAGGGGATTGACTTTATGGGACCGTTTCCAGTTTCTTACGGGAATAAATATATTTTGGTAGCTGTAGATTATGTATCAATGTGGGTTGAAGCTCAAGCTTTGCCTACTACTGATAATAGAGTAGTAATCCGATTTTTGAAAACCTTATTTGCACGATTTGGCACACCATGTGCACTTATTAGCGATAGGGGTTCATATTTTTGTAATCTACAACTAGATAAAGTATTACAAAAAATATGGAGTTACACATATGATAGTCACTCCTTATCATCCACAAACTAGTGGTCAAGTTGAAGTTTCCAATAGAGAACTTAAGAGGATCATAGAAAAGTCTATAGAAGGGAATAGGAATCAATGGTCTAGGAAACCAAACAATGGTTTGTGGGCATATAGGACCGCCTTTAAAGCACCTATAGGGACCATCCCTTTTAGATTAGTATATGGTAAATCTTGTCACCTTCCTATAGAATTAGAACACAAGTCGTATTGGACAATATGCTCTTTGAATTTTGACACTAATTCTATAGGGGGGAAACGAAAACTTCATCTTAACGAATTAGATGAGTGGAGAGCCATGGCTTACGAGAACTCCCGGATTTATAAGGAGAAGACCAAACTATTCCATGACCGTCACCTTCGCAAACCCAAGGCATTCCAAAAAGGTGACCAAGTCCTCCTTTTTAATTCCAGACTGCGTTTATTCCCAGGGAAGTTAAGGTCTAAGTGGTCCGGACCCTTCCAAGTTAAAGAAGTCTTTCCCTACGGCACCGTCGAGCTAATTTACCATGAGAAGGGCGATTTTAAAGTCAATGGGCACCGATTAAAACTTTACTACGGTGCGCTTCCTCAAGACTTCACTCGTCAAGAAACATGCCTCCGTCTAGACTAGGATTGCAAATAATATAGTAAATTTTGTTTTAAGTTTATAAACTTTTTAGTAAAATTTTAGTTAATGTTAATCCAAAAATTCTTTAAAAAAATTCACTTAGGAGGAATTTTAAAACTAGGGGAGCACATGGGTCACCACACGCCCGTGTTCGTTGCCGTGTCCAAAACAAACCCATGGACCCAGCCGTGTCCCATATAAAACCAGGAGTAGGTAGCTTCCATCCCGAGCACCATACGGGTGCACACACACCCATGTGTGTGGCCGTGTCGTTGGCCATCATTTTTGCCCATAAGCGCCCGAGGAGGACACGGGTGAACACACACCCGTGTTAATGCCCGTGTGCCTCTACACGGGTCGTCACCTGGCCATGTTCAAACCCGTGTCACTGTTCGATGATGTCTGTCCCTAGAAGGACACAGGTAGTCACCCGGCCGTGTGCTGCACCGTGTCGCGATTCGATGATGTTCATCCCGAGAAGGACACGGCTTGACACCCGGCCATGTTCGAACCTGTGTCGTGGTTCGACGAAGTGTTGCCAGAGAAGGACACGGGTATCCACCCAATCGTGTCATTACCAGTGTTCATTTTAATGCATTGTGCCCAAGCAGGACACTGGTTGATACACGGCCGTGTGTTGACCGTGTTCTCCTGACATGCTGCCTTCTCGTGAGGTTTGACCACACGTCCCGTCAAAACCCGTGTTCCACGTGGTTAAGGTTCCCTAACACGGGTGACCACACGGCTGTGTGGGCACCCATGTTCGCCTACTTTAAATAGGGCCGTGTTCTGATCATCTCCATCTTCCTCCCCTGATCTCCAGCTTCACTTCCCACACAACCCCTTGTATCCAGTGCCGGTTGAGGTTTATCCTTCAACGTGCATAGATTCGCTTCCTCTCGTAGCCATCTATCCTCCTTGGTAACAATTTTTGGTTTAGGTTTTTATTTAACTCCTTCCTTCTCTCCACTCTCTTCTCCAAATTCTTGTTCTCCTCATTTCATTTTCCTCTCCTTTTTCTTCTTCATCATTTTTATAAACAAAAATCCTTATATTTATACACAGATCATGTCTTCAGGACGAGCCCAAGGTGGTCACCGCCGTCGCCCGGAGCTCCAGGCATTGTCTATGAAAAGGCGCGGTGCCGCTGCACCGCTGGAGTTCACGGATCTAGCGCATATCAACCGCTACAACCGCCTCTAGTTGAAAAAATATCAAGACATTCGATCAATTGACTGGAGCATCCAAGAGGAGATAAATCTAGGTGGAGATGTCAGAGAGTTGATATCTGTAGTGGGATGACAACAATTCTTTGCTATCGAGGAGTTAGGTTTTAAAGAACTCACATTAGAGTTCATGTTGTCTTTTTATTTAAATCTTAGACCTACTCTCACTGAGCACACACACGCGCACGAGGGGGTCATCTCTTTTCGAGTAGCGAGCACTTTTTATACACTCACCCTTCTCCAGTTCACCCAATACTTAGGGGTGTATGAGGAATCGTTCCTCTTTAGTGCTGCCTACCCCGAGCTTCATTTTGATCTCCCCACTCGCGACCATGCCGACAACATCTGGTCCCGGCTTTCTTTTGACTTTAGTCCATATGAGGCCAAGAGGTCTAAGGCCTCCAAGTTGCATTCTCCTGCCCTCCACTACCTTCATCATCTCCTGAGTCACACATTGAGCGGCCGGGGCAAAAGCTCTGGCGTTGTTAGTAGGCGGGAAATGCTATATATTTATAGCATGTCGTCACGTTACCCCATCCATTTGGGTTTCATGCTCGCACAGTTCATCCTTCACCAGGATGACAACTCATGCATAGGGTCTATCTGTGTAGCACCCTACATTACCCGCCTGGTGAAGAATATGAACATTTTCTCATCCCTTCCCCCGATGACAGTAGTCGCGAAGACCGTGCCTATCACTATGGCCAGTCTTCGATCCCTCCGCCTCGTCACCGCCCGTCAGGGCCGGGGTGGAATTATATACTCCCTTGCGAGGCATGGACCACACGCGAATGACGACGATGATGACGAGGTGGATCCTGACCTCGATTAGCCTCTGGTGCCTCCGCCCCGCTCTACTTACACTCAGGTTGAGTCTTTTGCTGGCCCTCCTCGAGCGCGTTATCAGTACTCGCGGGAGTTCCAGCACTTCTTCGAGACCGAGCTCTCGCCACGATTACAGCGTATAGAGGCGTCGCAGAAGCGAACAGAGGACGACATTATTCAGATCAGGGACCACTTGGGGATCTCTCCAAGACCACCGACAACTCCTGGACCGCCTCACATCCCCGACGATCAGACCGACCATCCAGCCTACTTTTGACATGTATCAGTGTATTTTAGCAGCATTTATTTGTATCAGTGTATTATCAGACATTATATATATTATCATATTTGATCTTTTTTCATTCGTGTGCTCTTTTATTTTAATGATAGCCAGTTATTTATTTATTGGTGAAATTACTCTCTCAGTTCTTTATATTGCAATGAGGACATTGCAAATTTTAAGTCTGGAGGTGGATGTTCTTCAATTCTATAATTGCTGTGATAGACATGATTATAATTAGTTATACTTTTGCTATCATAGTACTCAAGGTTGTTATACCCCCCCCCCCCCAAATTTTTTTTGTTACTCCTTTAAGCTCTTATTAATTCACTCATTTGGGATTATAACTATCTAATTTAACTCCGCATGCTGATTAAAATGAATTGATGTAGACTCCTTGAGTGTTCAACTTTGTTGATTCGTAATTATGTCTAGAAATTCATTAGCCTTATTTTCTCTATATAATTTATTTTTAAGATTAACCCTTTTTATTATTAACTATCAATCACTCTATTTTAGAAAATATAATTTTCTATATTAAAGTGAGTCGATGAGTGTAATATTTTTATAATTTTATATTAGGGAATCAAAATAAAGAATACTCTCTATTGATGTCTAGAACTTACCCTCTAGCGATCCTCAAAACTTTTGCATAGGTTAATTAGTGAGGGCAAAAATAACTTAGGCCTCCTTTTGGATAGCTTGAGCCTTGCAAACCCAAAACCATAAACATTATACCGTTGCACACCTAATTTGGACCTAATCCCTATGCCTTTTGATACTCTACTACTAAAATTCACCAAGGCCAAATCCTTACCTATTAGCACACCTATCATTGAGATCTTCTTGAAATGAGTTTGTTCATAGTGATATGTGACCTGAGTGTGTGTATACTTGCACCCACTTGGAATGATCCCTACTATGAACCCTTAAAAAAGACATAATGATATGTGGCCTGAGTGCGTGTATACTTGCACCCACTCGGAATGATCCCTACTATGGCCCTTGGTTAAGAAAAAAAATAAAAATATAGAGTTTCCGTCAAAAATGTGGGAAGTATAATAATTGCAAACACTAGGGGTGCTTTTATAACATTGATGTATGTTAAGGTATTTACAAAACAAAAGGCTCAATCGTGATTTAGGTGTGATAAAAAACCCATCGAATTTATCTTTGATTACCCCATATATAATCACCCATCCTAAGCCAAAAAGGTTACACCATAATACAAGTCCTAAGGATCCAACCTTACTAATTCTAACTAGTGCCGTGGAGAGGGTATGAAAAGGTAAGCTCATGACTATAAATATTGGTACCTATAAGTTTTGAAATACTAATACATATCTTATTAAGATTGTTATTTTCTCCTCACAATTGTTATGGATGACTATACTTCTATTTCTAAGAAAGAGTGAAAGATAGTTAACGGATATATTGGAGGAAATTTAAGATAAAGTTATATTTAGAAAAGTCTGTTATACTATTTCCTATACGATTACACCATCAAAGTTCTCTTTAAATTCATAGCAACCAGTGTGCTGAAGCAAAATTATTTATTGGTAACCCAAATGTTTGAATTAGTTTGCATAGGGACAAGCAAACATCTAAGATTGGGGATATTTGATGAGTACAATTATGATAGGATTTTTACTATCATAATTGTAATCATGTCCACTATTTTCTACCTCCCTATGTAGTAATTTCGCGAGAATAGTTAAGAATTTGCTTTATCATGAGTAGAAGAGCACAGTTAGGAGTATCTATTGTTTCATGTATTAAGTTATCTATTCATTCCTTCATTTTTCTAATGCAGGTATTGCTAACCAGTGGAACTAAAAGTCTTGGAGCAAATATAGGAGTTCACGTATTCGACATGGCTGATGACAGGACAAGAATGAGGTGCACACGGGTAGGCACACGCCCGTTTTCCCTACCCGTGTCCTATCCGGGATGGAACAGAAGAACTGGAGGAAAAAGACAGAGCACCACACAGGTGGGAACTCGTCCGTGTTCCTACCCGTGTCCTTTTCGGTATAAATCCAACTTCGGCTGCCAACCAACCCGTGTGCGAAGAACACGAAGAACAACACGGCCATGTTCGTACCCATGTCATTTGACATAGCCCACGACCGGACACGCCTATTCGTGTGGAACTGCCCTTGAACCGTCAACACGGCCTGTGACATGGCCGTGTTGGAACCCGTGTCCGACCCTGTTTGCAAAGGGACTATAAAAAACCTGTATAAAAATTAGAAGGGGACTTTTGGATCATTTTCATTTGGAGAACTTCTAGAGCACGAAAGTGGAGCACCCAAGAGAAGGAGGAATTGAAGGAGAATTTCGTATGCCTTTGATCTTTCATGCATCTCTTTTAATCTTTCCTTTCTCTTGTTGATCCAACTTTAATTATCTTTTATTTCACATGAAACTTTAATTTGAACAATTTTGTAATCATGTATCTTATTGTTTTCATCAAATTTGTGGTATTTTATTCGTATGTAGGTCTTCAAACAAAGAGATTTATCCTAGTTATGAATTTATTATTTGCTTTACATGAATTTCAACTTTTTAGATTGAGAAATTGGAAGGTTGTGATGATGTTTATGTGTTCATATTTAGGTGTTATTTCTCTTTGCATTTCAATTTGCATGATCGAGAGATATGTTGATTGGATAATTATGATACGGATAAATGGATTCATGGTATTTTAGAGATAAGATTTCATGAATTTATGTATTAGACAGGGTACTTATTTTAATGCAAATTTGAGGGTTGTAAATTGTTCGAGAGAAAGTTTACTAACTTAGGTTTAGATTGTGAATTGCTCGAGAGAGAATTTGATAAATGTTTAACCCTTACAATACAACGAATTTGATAATCTTATTATTACCTGATTACATAGAATTGAATTAATGAGCGGTTATATTCATGTGAATGCTCTTAGACTTTCGGCTTTTTATCATCTTTAATCCTCCAATGTTTATTTATCCAAGTAGTCATAGTTTGGTTAATCTAAGTTAAAAATCAATTTTAATTATAGGTATGATAATAGAGTGAGGGTAAGTACGAGTATTTGAAAAGGCCCTGTAGAATACGACACGAGATGTAGATTTCTCCTATATTATTATTGATAAGTGCAATTGCCTGAAAGTTAAATCAATCTAGTTTATGCCCATCTACATAGTTTATACTAGAGTGTAGAATGAATCCTCATCAAGTTATTACTTGTTAAAAATAATCATCAGTCGTCGCGAACGGGTAGGGTCTAGAAAGATTTCTTATCAGTTTATTTGTGTGGCGGATTGTATGCCGTTTGTGGGAATTTAAAGTACCATTTGTTTGCGGCTTGTATGTTGTTTGGGGGAAATTAGAGTACCCTTGAGTTTGTGGCTTGAATGCTGAAGGGGGAAATTGGAAGTACCCGATGTGATGATGTGTTAGAAGCATACGCTTTAGGGTGCCTTGGGTGAAACCCAGGATTACATTCATGTTGCATTGTAGGACCCTTTTATTATATGCTCAACATAGAAACGTGTATGCTGTATGAGACATCTAAACCTGTTTTACAACTTTAAATTTATTTGTATTGTTGCATACGAAGTGCTGACCTGCCGGGTGATGGAGTGCCCCGGGGTCCGTTAGGAACAGCCGGGAGGAGATGTGTTTGTTACATAGTTGAGGTCAGCCTTTGCCAACCCACGTTACAATCAAATTTTTACCGGGCAAGAATCACAAGCGGTAGCAAGCTCGCCGTCCAAAAAGGCCTAAGCCTCATGAAGTGTTATAGCTCTGTTTTGTGGATTGTAATGCTTTATGTACTATATTTTTCGGCTTGCACGCCGAGGTAGCCTAGGAGTGCTTATGCACATTGACACTTAATGTTATGTTTGGATTTTGGACTCTAAAATGTTGTAAGGCCATAAGTACGTGATGCTACTTATGTGTTAGTGGATAACGTCTGGTTTTGCTCTTTTGTTTCTGCTATTTTTAGTCTGAGTTTGGAATTGGGTAGTTTATATCATCTTATAATACTTAAGCTGTGGCGTCTGTATGTTGCGGGGCTCTAGACGGACCCATATTATTCGGTCATTGTTGAAGTTGGTGACCGGGCGGTCTGGCGGTTTGTCTTGGCGGGTTGAAGACCGCGCGGTCTGGCGGTTTGTCTCAGCCGGCTTGGAGGCCGGGCGGTCTGGCGGTCTACTCTGGCAATCTCCCTTCCTCCCTGGTGGTAGCCGTGCGGTTAGCCCTGCTATCTAACCGCGCGGCCTGTGCGGTTTGTTTTGTATAGTCCGCTTAGTCCTGTAAATTTTAGTCCCACATCTCTTATTTGTATTCTCTCATCTCTCCTCCATTCTATATAAAGGAGGGCATACCATTGTAATAGATACCTTTTTTGGATAATAAAGTTTCAATTATTCAAAAGCTTATCCGCTTGTTCTCTACTTTTCGCTTCTTTTTCTCTACTTTCTAACATGGTATCAGAGGACACGGTCTTTTCCTCCTGATTCTGTGCGCTCTCTGCTTCTAGCGGCTTGTTTTCCGCTATCCGCGGCCTCTTTCGCGCCTTGCCTTCTTTTCTGACCGCGCGGCTTGTTTCTATCCGCGCGGCTTGTTTTCTGACCGCTGCCCTGTTCGCGCGGCTTGCTTCTTGTTCTCTTCTCCTGGTGCCTTTTCGCAGCGACCTGTTTCCTTGTCGCCGCGCTCCTTGCTCTTTCTTGTGTCTCCTAGTCTTTGCTGCTTGTGTCTACCCGCTGCGGACTTCTTCTCCCTGTCCGCTTCTGCTTTCCCCTATCCGCTTGCCCCTATATTCGCGGTTTGCTGCGGTGGTCTGCCTGACCGTGCGGGTTGTTCCTTTCTCACCCGCATCTTGGTCGCGGTCACCTGCCCTTCTCCTCTCTTCTGTTCGCTCGGCCTTTTCAGTCCGCGCGACCTCTTCCCCGCTGTGCCTTTGACCTCTTGCTAGCCGCTGCTGTTCGCGCTACTTGTTATTCTCCTCTACCCGTTCCTGCTTGCTAGTCGCGCCGGCCTCATCTTTTGCCGTGCGACCTGTTCTCCTCTGTTCGCCCGACTTTTTCAAGCCGTGCGACTTCTTTCCCTCTGCTTTGCTCTCCTTCTTGGTAGCGGCCTTCCTAGCCGCCCGACCTGTTGCTGTTCGCCCGGCTTAGTGCTCTTTTCTCTTCTTGCGGCTTGTTCTTCTCGTCGCGGCTTGCTCCTCTCTTGCCTCCCTGGCTTTTCCCTCCAAAGGCCTGTCCGCCTCTGTGGTCACCTCTTCTGGTAGTGCTCATGTTGTTACTCATGGCAGATGGCTCATCGACTCTGGTGCAACCAATCATATGACTGGAAATCCTCAATATTTCTCTCTTCTTGACACACATGCTCAGTTGCCCCCGGTCATTGTTGCTGATGGATCTCCCTCCCCGGTCCATGGGACGGGCATGGTTCAAGTCACTCCCTCTCTCTGCCTGGCTGATACCTTCTATGTGCCCAAGTTTCCGTGCAACTTATTATCGGTTGCTTCTTTATGCACGCAACTACGGTGTTCTGTCATATTCACCCCTAGCTCTTGTACTTTTCAGGATCCGGTTTCCCACCGGACGATTGCTACCGGGACTGAGAGTGGTGGCCTCTACTTCCTCGACAACGTTTCTGCTTTCTACGCCTTCTCCTCCTCCTCTACAGATCTTCTCCAATGGCATCTTCGCCTTGGACATGCTCCTCCCCGAATTCTCCGCCAGCTCTTGCCGCACCTCCCTCCTCATCCTCCTCCTCTAAACTGTGATGCCTGTCAACTTGGCAAACATCACCGCTCATCCTTCCCCCCAACGCAAAGTCGGGGCTCTTCCCGTCCGTTCGACCTCGTTCACTCTGACATATGGGGACCCGCTCCTAACCTCACCATCGGTCGGGGTAGTTCCTATTTTGTCACCTTCATTGATGATTTCTCTCGATGTACGTGGGTATATCTTCTCAAAGATCGCTCCGAGCTGTTCTCTGTTTGGACCTCCTTTTATTCTATGGTTAAGACTCAGTTTGATACGTCTATTAAACTCCTTCGTTCTGACAATGCTAAGGAGTATCTTAGCCACGACTTCTCCTCCTTTTGTCTTCACCATGGTGTTATTCGTCAAACAAGTTGTGTCTACACCTCCCAACAAAATGGGGTGGCAGAACGCAAAAACCGTCACCTCCTTGATATCGCTCGCACTATGATGGCTCAAATGCATGTTCCTCGCTCCTATTGGGGATATGCTGTCCTCCTCTCCTGCTATCTCATCAATCGCCTTCCCTCCACAGTTCTCCACGGTGCTACCCCCTTCTCCATTCTTTATCCCGACAAGGATCCCTTTCCTCTTCCTCTACACATCTTTGGGTGCACCGCTTTTGTGCACACTCCCGCTGCCACCCGTGACAAACTCTCCCCCCGTGCCACCAAATGTGTCTTTCTGGGCTACTCTCCCACTTAGAAAGGATATTGCTGCTTTGACCCTGTTACCCGCAAGCAATTTGTCTCTGCGGATGTCACCTTCTTTGCCAATGCCTCTTACTTCTCTCCCGCTTCCTCTTCTACTCCTCCTGCCCCTGCTTCTCATTCCAACCCATCTATTCCCTCTGCTCCCACTGCTGTTCCACCCTCTCCACCCACTCCACCGTCTTCCCCATCCTCATCATCTCCTCCCTCTACTACGCTTTATCCCTCCACTCCGCTGCCATCTCTCTCTACTCCCGGGCCAGCTCTCTCCACCACGAATACTCCGGATACAGAGGCGCCTGCTGACCTGGATACTGAGGCGCCTGCTGACCTAGATACTGAGGCGCCTGCTGACCTGGATACTGAGGCGCCTGCTGACCTGGATCTCCCGATTGCTCTTCGCAAAGGGGTTCGGGCTTGTACCCACCACCCGCTTGCTGCAGTTGTTTCCTATGATCGTCTTACCCCTGCTCGCCGAGCTTTTGCACTGGCTATCTCGGCCACTGCCACCCCCCGTTCCTACCGGGAGGCCCTTACTATTCCTCATTGGAAAGTTGCCATGGATGAGGAGATTGCTACTCTCACTGAACGGGGTACCTGGACCCTTGTTCCTCCTCCCTTCGGCACAGATGTTGTTGGCTGTCGCTGGGTCTTCGTGGTGAAGTTTCTACCGGATGGCAGTGTGGATCGTTATAAGGCTCGCCTGGTTGCCAAGGGTTTTACCCAAACTTATGGGATTGATTATTTTGACACTTTCTCTCCCGTGGCTCGTCTCAGCACTATTCGGGTTCTTCTCTCTGTGGCTGTCAACAGGGATTGGCCTATCTCGCAGCTCGATGTTAAGAATGCCTTCCTCTATGGTGATCTGCAGGAGGATGTTTACATGGAGCAACCTCCTGGGTATGTTGCTCAGGGGGAGACACGGGTATGCCGGCTAAAGAAGGCTATCTATGGCCTCAAGCAGAGTCCTCGTGCCTGGTTTGACAAGTTCAGTGGCATTGTTGCGGCCATTGGTTTTACAAGAAGCTCAGCAGATCACTCCTTGTTTGTTCGGAAAACCGCCTCTGGTCTTGTTGTTCTTGCGGTTTATGTTGATGACATTCTTCTTACTGGCGATGACCAGGATGGGATATTGATGACCAAGAAACACCTTCGTCAACATCTGGTCACAAAGGATATGGGCTCCCCGAAATACTTTCTGGGAATTGAAATCTCTAGAAAGCCCAACTCCATGGTCCTTTCACAACGGAAGTATGCTCTTGATCTTTTAAAGGAGGCAGGACTGACTGGTGCTAAACCTGCTCGTTGTCCTATGGCTGTTGGAGAAGACAAAACTTGGACAGATGACTCACCTCTTCTCTCCGATCCTACGAGATACCGGCATCTGGTGGGCAAGCTCATATATCTCACGGTAACCAGACCGGACATCTCTTATGCTGTTGGCAAGGTGAGCCAGTTCATGCAAGCTCCGAGGGAGTGTCATCTACAATCTGCTCTGAGGATATTAGAGTATATTAAAGCTGCTCCAGGGAAAGGCCTCCTATTTCAGAAAAATGGTCACCTTAGGGTTGAAGCATACTCTGATTCAAGCTATGCGGATGACAAAGGGGACCGCAAATCGACTTCAGGTTTCTGCACATTTGTTGGAGGCAATCTTGTGAGTTGGAAGAGCAAGAAACAGTCTGTCGTTTCCAGGTCCAGTGCAGAGGCGGAATATCGCAGCATGGCATCGACTACATGTGAGTTGAAGTGGTTGCGGGCTCTCATGCTTGACTTAGGAGAGGTTTACAACTATCCTCTTCCTATGTTCTGTGACAATAAGGCCGCGATACACATTTCCAAAAATCCGGTCTTTCATGAGAGAACAAAACACATAGAAGTCGACTGTCATTTTATTCGGGAAGAAATATTGAAGAAACAGATTTGCACTCCATTTGTTACTTCCGACAACGAGTTGGCAGATGTCTTCACCAAGCCAGTGTCCGCTTCCTTTTTCCACATCTGCGACAAGCTGGGCATGATCGATATATATGCTCCAGCTTGAGGGGGAGTGTTGAAGTTGGTGACCGGGCGGTCTGGCGGTTTGTCTTGGCGGGTTGAAGACCGCGCGGTCTGGCGGTTTGTCTCAGCCGGCTTGGAGGCCGGGCGGTCTGGCGGTCTACTCTGGCAATCTCCCTTCCTCCCTGGTGGTAGCCGTGCGGTTAGCCCTGCTATCTAACCGCGCGGCCTGTGCGGTTTGTTTTGTATAGTCCGCTTAGTCCTGTAAATTTTAGTCCCACATCTCTTATTTGTATTCTCTCATCTCTCCTCCATTCTATATAAAGGAGGGCATACCATTGTAATAGATACCTTTTTTGGATAATAAAGTTTCAATTATTCAAAAGCTTATCCGCTTGTTCTCTACTTTTCGCTTCTTTTTCTCTACTTTCTAACAGTCATTACAGGGGAGGTGTTACAATTTGATATCAGAGGGAAGTTAGTGTCCAAGGTATGTCTTAGTGGACGAATGTCCTAAATGAATTGCGTTAAGAAGTTATCAACATAGGAGTATCGCGGGACCGTGAGTGTCCTTGTATCTAATTGTGCGACTAGAAGTTGATTTTTGTTCTACTTTGCTTTTGTGAAGGGTGCAAGCGACGAGGCGGGGACGTCGAGGACACGAGAAGAGCCTTCGGCGAGCAGTGCTACTACTCAGGGTCCTTTGGGCATGTGGGTAGCCCTGACCGAATTTTGGTGGCAGCCCAAGCTGCCGCAGCAGTGCAAGCTATGACCCCTATTGTGTAGGTAGCAACTCCTGCTACCTTTGATGTGGCAACAGTCATGCCAGGCGAAGGAGCCAGGCAAGCAGAGCCATTAGCAGAAAGGGTGGTTGTCGTACATGGAGACCGACAAATGAAATATTTTCTAAGCTTCCATCCTACAACGTTCAAGGGCATCAGCACGCCGACCGATGTTGAGGATTGGTGTGCAAGGATTCAAGAACTGCTGAGGGCGGCCGAGACGCCAGTAGAGAAGCAAGCTGAGTTTGCAAGTTTCATGTTGGACGACGATGCTAAGCTGTGGTGGGTGAGCCACGATGGTCGCCAGTTTCCTGGTCACACCCTGACCATGGAGGAGTTTGGGAATGCTTTCTTGAAGAAGTATATTTATAGGTCGACGAGGTTAGCCCTTGAAATGCAATTTCTGCACTTGGTGCAGCGAGACAAGATGGTGGACGAGTATGTTCAGGAGTTTACTCGGTTGGGTCGTTATGTTGGAACGACCATGACCGATGATGTGGAGAGGGACAACCTCTTCTAACACGGACCGAGGGAGAATCTGAGACAACCCCTCATATCTATGAAGAATGCTGGTTTCAATGAGCTGGTTGAGGCTGACAGAATGTTGGAGAGCGATTTGGCGCAAACCCAACGTCGAAAGGGTTTTGCGGCCAATCAGGGAGAAGAAAAGACTTCTCATTCGCAAGGAAAATCTGAAGGAAGTAGGTGGAAAAAGAAGCCTCGTCCCTACAAGAATTGGGAGAAGGACTGTACGGCTTCGGGGTGGGGGGGGGGGTCTCTCTTCATGGGACCACGAACGTGCTATAAGTGTGGCAAACTGGGCCACATAGCTCATTTCTATCCTGAGGGTGGCGCGGAGCAGGAGCCGAGATAAGAACATTCGGTGCGCTCCGGGCACATCGCAATGGAGAAAGGAAAGATGGTGGAGTCTAGCGCTTCTCGTTTCCAATCCGTGCAGCCAACAAAGTACAACCTTGGGCAGTAGGAAGCGATCCACCAACCCGATGTGGTGACAAGTATGGAAGTTTGAGTTAATCTTTTACTTTAGACTTTCAAGATTGTTTATGTATGTTGTATATGTTTTAGGTTTTGTGGTAGTTTCTGGATACCTCGCTAGGGTATTATTTGATACGGGAGCGTCACACTCCTTCCTTGCGGAAAGTTTTATTCAGAGGATTGGAGTTGAGCCATTCCCGGTGGACGCAGAGCTGAAGGTGCGCATGCCCAATGGGTCATCCATGACTACCGGGGTGAAGGGGTGCATTAGTTTGAGTCTAGATGGAGTTGACTTCACGTTGGCAGTCACGGTTCTACCGTTGGCCGAGTTCGATTTAATATTGGGAATGGACTGGATTGCAGAGCAGCGTGCCAGTATTGACTGCCAATCTAAGGTCGCGACCCTGAGAAGTGAAGGGCAGGCAGAAGTTAAGTTCGAGGGCCTTAGTGGAGTGGCCTACTCCCTGATTTCGTCCATACAGTTAGTGCGGGTAGTTAACCAGGGAGGAGTTGCACTTGTAGCATTGTTGGAGGTTCGCCTTTCTAGGCTGTCACTTGGAGATGTGCCGGTAGTGGTAGAGTTTGAGGATGTGTTTCCCGAGGAGCTTCCTGGAGCACCACCTCGTTGGGAGATCCATTTCTCGATTGAGTTAGTGCTAGAGGCTAGGCCGGTGTCACATCCTCCTTTTAGGATGACAGCAAAAGAGTTGGCCGAACTCAAAGTATAGTTGCAAGAACTGTTAGAGCAGGGGTATATTAGATCCAGTTCTTCACGTTGGAGCGCGCCAGTGTTGTTTGTGAAGAAGAAAGGTGGTAGTATGCGGTTGTGCATAGACTACCAAGAGTTGAATAAACTGACTGTCAAGAATAAGTATCTGATTCCTCGGATAGATGACCTGTTCGATCAGTTGGTGGGGCAGTGGTGTATTCTAATTTGGACTTGAAGTCAGGATACTATCAGTTGCGGATTCGAGATGAGGAGATAGCCAAGACAGCTTTTGGAACGAGGTATGGTCATTTCGAGTTCTCGGTGATGTCGTTCGGGTTGACGAATGCACCATCAGTATTCAAGGATCTGATGAATTGAGTATTCCGTGAATACTTGGAATCTTCTGTTGTCTTCTTTATTGATGATATTTTGGTATACTCCAAATCGGAGGCGGAGCATGAGACTCATTTGAGATTAGTGTTGCAAGTTTTGAGAGAGAACAAGCTTTATGCAAAGTTTTCAAAGTGCGAGTTCTGGTTGGAGAAGGTGACATTTCTGGACTATGTGATTAGTGGTGATGGGGTGGCGGTGGATCCTACAAAAGTGGAGGCCATCAGAGATTGGCCAGTTTTGAGAACCGTGGCGGAAGTCTGAAGTTTCCTTGGACTAGCCGGGTACTATAGAAGGTTTGTTGAAAAATTTTCACGGATAGCTCTACCCCTCACTTCTCTAACTCGGAAGGATCAGAAGTTTGTGTGGGCTCAAGAATGCAATCAGGCGTTTGACTCCCTGAAGGAAAGGCTAATGACAGCTCCAATCCTAAGTCTGCCTAGAGGGACTGAAGGATTTTAGATTTTCTGTGACGCATCAGGATATGGGCTAGGCTGCGTGTTGGTGCAACATGGCAGTGTTATAGCTTTTGGGTCTAGGCAGTTGAAGCCTCACAAGAGGAATTACCCCGTCCATGAGTTGGAGTTGACGGCGGTAATTTTTGCACTAAAGTTGTGGCGACACTATGTGTATGGTGCGAAAGTGGAGATCTTCATGGACCACAAAAGCCTGAAGTATCTTCTAGACCAAAAAGACTTGAATATGCGGCAGCGCAGATGGGTCGAGTTCCTTAGAGACTATGAAGTGGCGATTCAGTATACGCCAGGCAAAGCCAACGTGGTGGCGGATGCCTTGAGTAGGAAATACTCTAGTCAAGGGAGTTGGATCGAAGCCCATGATGAGCGGTTGATGCGAGACTGTGAGTCCCTTGGCATTGAGTGTGTTGCAAGAGGAGAGTCAAGCATGGCTCGATTAAACTGGATCGAGTTATAGAACGAATTATCCGATCGTATACGGGAAGCGACAAGTTTGGATGAAGAGTTGCGGCCATTCTTGGTGGAAGCTCAAACGGGCGAGGGTAGCGCCTGGGAGATGATTAATGGGGTCTTAAGGAAGGACGGAAGGATATGTGTACCGTAGTTTGGCAAGCTTCACGAGGAGTTGATGTTTGAGGCTCACTTTACGAAGTACTCCATTCATCCGGGCAGTACAAAGATGTACTTGGATATGAAGAAATCCTTTTGGTGGCCTGGTTTGAAGCGTGATATAGCTTTGTACGTGAGCCGGTGTCAAACCTACACCTTAGTGAAGGCCGAGTGTCAGAAGCTGGGCGGGTTCTTGAAGCCTCTTCCGATTCCTGAATGGAAGTTTGATGACATCTCCATGGATTTTGTGCATGGCTTACCTCGATCACAGCAGGGTAACGACACGATTTGGGTGATTGTGGACCGCTTGACCAAAGTGGCCCATTTCATCCCAAATCGGAAAGAAGACAGCGTAGAGAAGCTGGTAGAGTTGTACGTTTGCAACATTATGCGATTACATGGGATTACTAGGAGTATAGTCAGTGATCGTGATGGACGTTTCACGTCCAAAGACTAGAGGTTAGTTCAGAAAAGTCTGGGCATGAAGCTTAAGTTCAGTACGACGTTCCATCCCCAAATTGATCGACAAACAGAAAGAATGTACCGTACAATGGAGGATATGCTGAGAATGTGTACTCTTTACTTTGGGAAGAAGTGGGAAGATCACCTCTTTATGGTGGAGTTTGCATGTAACAACAGTTACTAAGCAAGTATAAAGATGGCGCCATACGAAGCTTTGTATGGGAGGCGGTGTTGAACGCCAATGTCCTGGATAGAGGCGGGAGACACCAAACTTTTGGGAAAAGAAGTTGTGGCTGATGCTTGTGAGTTGGTGCGAACCATTCAGGAGCGCATGAAGGTTGCCCAGGACCGACAAGCAAAGAATTTTAATGCTCGCAATAGGAATATGGAGTTTGCGGTAGGAGACTGGGTCTATCTAAAGATCAAACCATTCAAAGGCGTTTCGCATATTCGCCGACTCAAAAAGTTGAGTCCGAGGTTTTTGGGGTCATTCGAAGTTTTAGAACATATATGGAGAATCAGCTTACTGATTGGCGTTGTCCACAGAGTTGAGTGGATTACACGATGTTTTCCATGTCTCCGTCTTGAGGAAAGCCTTGGTGGAGACTAGTGTGGTGATCGGACCGACTACGGTGTCGATAGAAGAGGACCTGAGGACGAAAGTACATCCGGTGGACATAGAGGACTCAGAAGTCTGGCAGTTGTGAAACAAAGAAGTGAAGCTCGTAAAGGTGCTCTTGGACAACTGCGGGCAAGATGAGTTCTCTTGGGAGCATGAGCAAGCAATGCGTGAGGACTATCCGGAGTTGTTTGCATAGTGTTGTTGGAACAGTGTTTTGATATGTGCAGCAATCTTTCTGTTGTCTTTATGAATGGAGTCGTTCCCTTAACATTGTTGTAACAATGTTTTGCCTTGTAGCAACTTTATTCATCCTATTTGCCCGAATGACATTGGTCTGGGTGGGTTGTCGTAACAATACTTTAATTTGTTGTAATAATTTTCTTGCTGTCTTCCCGTATGAAGACTAATTTCGAGGACAAAATTCTTTTAAGGGGGGACGAGTTGTAACACCCCAGTTTTCAAACTTGAGTCTCTGGAAGCTATCGCCTGGTAGTAGTAGTTACCGCCCGACGACAGCTTAGCGTTGAGTGGCCAGGCGCTGAGAGAGTTGAGTGGCCAGGAGATGAGAGCGTTGAATGCTAGGGCACAGCGTTAGGTAGGTAACGCTCGACGATAGCTTGGCGTTGAGTGGCGAGGTGCCGAGAGCATTGAGTGGCCAGGTGCTAAGATAATTGAGTGGCCAGGCGCTGAGAGCATTGAATGCTAGCACGCGTCGTTAGCTAGGTACAGCTTAGCGGTAGCCCTGTTTCATCGAACGTCGAACGAAGGGCCCAGTTCATCGAACGTCGAGTTCTCGAGAAAAATGCTACCGCACAGCATTAACCTTATCACCGGCTTTAGCACGTCTTTATTTTATGGTCGAGCGCTCGTGAACCTACTGCTCGGCGGTAGGTAATTAAAGCCCGGCGGTAGCGGACGTAAGTAGTTCTGTTCTTTGGCATTTTAGCCATATGATTTCATTTAGGATTCAATCCCAAGGCCCAAGACTCTCCTCCAGAGTGCTTATATAGGGCTGAACCATTATTTCTTCTCATATTTCTCATTTGGGAAGTCAGAGTTAAGGTTTTGAAGAGAAAGGAGGGAGGAGAAAGAAGAGAGCTTTCTTCCGCCATTGCTGGAGCTTTAGATCACCGATCGTCGTTCCGAGGCCATATCCGGGTAGAGGACTTGGAGGCGCTCATTTTCATCTATGCAAGGCAAGGGTTTCATGGCTAAGAAGAGGAGTCGTAAGGTAATGACACTTCTCCACTCTAATTTAGGATGCATGCATGACATCTTTTCCTTTTCTTGACTTTATTTCAAGCATGTAGGCACCAGATCTCTCAAATGATAGGGATTTGGTTTGCCATGGTTCAAGAGGAGCCACCGGGTCGATTGTGTCCGTCCCCAGCATGATATTGAATTAGAGATCTGCTCCGTTAGCGGGTTAGGCATTGTGGGTAAAGCCTTAGTCGCGACCGTTAGTCCGACTTGGTGATGTTGCATAGCGAGCCTTAAGGATTTTGTAGAAATCCGTTAGCGGCAAGACGCCGCTTGTGATGTTGTATGTCCCCCCTTATTCCGTGCGAGTACGCGTAATCTGAACCGGACAAGGTTACCTCCGCTGTGACGGTAGATGGATTCCTTGGGGCACGGGACCAGACAAGGTTAGCTCCGTTGTGATGGGAGATGGTTTCCTTGGGGCACGAGACCAGACAAGGTTAGCTCCGTTATGATGGTAGATGGTTTCCTTGGGGCATGGGAACGTTACAGTACGAATGTAAGGCTTGGGATTGTGATGTGCTAAGGCATGATTTGTCTCTGCGGTCAGCTAGCTAGCCCGTGACGTTGCAACGTCATGTATGAAGAGTGTCCCGGCGGAGAAGTCCCCTTCTATGGAACTGACGAGAACGCCGAGCTTTGGGCAAGCCCGGACGATTCCAACTGGGTCCTGCTGGGTCTCCTTCGGTGGACTTCATCCCGATATTGGAGTCGGGCCTGGGTCGTCGCGAACGGGTGGGGTCTAGCAAGGATTCTTATCGGTTTGTTTGTGTGGCGGCTTGTATGCCGTTTGGGAGAATTTAGAGTACACTTGTGTTTGCAGCTTGTATGCCATTTGGGGGAATTTAGAGTACCCTTGTGTTTGCGGCTTGAACGCCGAAGGGGGAAATTGGAAGTACCCGATGTGATGATGTGTTAGAAGCATACGCTTTAGGATGCCTTGGGTGAAACCCAAGATTGCATTCATGCTGCATTGTAGTCCCCTTTTATTATATGCTCAACATAGAAATGCGTTTGTTGTATGAGACATCCAAACCTGTTTTATAGCTTTAAATATATTTGTATTGTTGCATACGAAGTGCTGACATGCAGGGTGATGGAGTGCCCCGGGGTCCGTTAGGGACAGCCGGTAGGAGATGTGTTGGTTACACAGTTGATGTCAACCTTTGCTGACCCTCGTTGTAACCAAATTTTTGCAGGGCAAGTATCGCAAGAGGAAGCAAGCTCGCCAGCCAAAAAGGCCTAAGCCTCATGAAGTTTTATAGCTCTGTTTTGTGGATTGTAATGCTTTATGTACTATATTTTTCGGCTTGCACACCGAGGTAGCCTAGGAGTGCTTATGCACATTGACACTTAATGTTATGGTTGGATTTTGGACTCTAAAATGTTGTAAGGCCATAAGGTCCTGTTGATACCCATGTGTTAGTGGATAACTTCTGGTTTTGCTCTTTTGTTTCTGCTATTTTTAGTCTGAGTTTTGAGTTAGGTAGTTTATATCATCTTATAATGCTTAAGCTGTGGCGTCTGTATGTTGTGGCGCCCCGGCTGGATCCATATTATACTGTCCTTATAGGGGAGGTGTTACAGCTGAGCTCAGCTTGAAGTTCGTCGACCTCAGTTTGCAATTTGTCGAGCTCAGCCCACAGATCGTCGAACGCAATTCAACACTTGTCGAGTTAAAGACAGAAAAATTGACTAAGACAAAAAGCGCTGAGACCGCTGAGAAGAAAGCTTTGAGACCGTAGAGAAGAAAGCGCTGAGACAGAAACTTGTCAGCTGTTAAGAAGAAAGCGCTGAGACCGCTGAGAGGAAAGCATTGAGACCGCTGAGAAGAAAGCGCTGAGACAGAAGGTTGTCTCAGCAGTGAAGAAAAAAGTGCTGAGACCGCTGAGAAGAAAGCGCTAAGATAGAAGCTTGTATCAGCTGTTAATAAGAAACTGCTGAGACAGCTGAGAAAGAACCGCTGAGACAAATCCAGAGAAAATTCATAAGTCCAAAAGCGCTGAGATCCAAGACAGATAACGTTGAGTGACTTAACTTCACTCAACGCTTAATAAAGTTCTGGAATATTTTTTAGGTCCAGATGGTGATGACCACTGTTGATTTGATCAAAGTCAAATTGCAGGAAGCCATTGCAGGAAAGCTGCAGTGGCGCTGAAAGCTGCCTTGTCCTTTTCCGATGAAGGTGGCGCTCACCAATCCTTGGCTGGGCCCACATACAATTGTGTCGTTGATTCAAATCAATGCATATAAAAAGGAAAAAGAAAAGGGGATTAGGGTTAACGAACAAACAGAGAATATTCAAAGAAAACTAGAGGCGTCTGGACTTAATTTTCTCCAATAAGCTTGAAAGCACAAATCCAACAGAGATAGCCAGAAGGAAGAGGAAGATAGCTGAAGCTCTTCAAGTTCAACAAGATAGTTCTTTGAAGAACAAGGTTCCTGATTCAACCATTCAGTAAGAAGTTAGCTGTGTGAAGGGGCAGTCAGCCTTCAACAGCAGATAGCTACCCACCTATGCAGCAAAGAAGAAGTTTATTATAGAAGACGACTCATTCCTTCTACAGTAAGTGGGCTGGACTGATATCTGTTCAGTCCAGCAAAGTAGACTCAGAGATTTATCTCTGAGTCAGTTGTTTTATTTTTCTTAAACATTCTATTTTATTTCCTGCAGGATTCAGTTTATCTAAATCTGAGTGTAGGGCACTTTGTGCCTGAGGTAGTTAACTAATTAGTCATTGACGTAGGTGCCCTGTTGGGGTACTGAGGTAGGATCCAAGTATGGATCTGAGTTGTCGGGAATAATTGCCTGAGGTAGGAGAGTGCTACTCTCTGAGGTAGGATCCAAGTGTGGATCTGAGGTAGGGATGTCCTCCCAGCCTGTGTGTAGGGCCTTGTGCCTAAGGTAGGTGACTGGAGAGTCACTGAAATGTATGTGAAAAGTGTGTCTCTGAGTTGTAGGCCTTGGAGGAGGCTGAGTTGTAGGTACCTGAAAGGGTACTGAGTTATAGGAGTGTTGCAACACTCTGAGAGTATGGCTGTGTGCCTGAAGCTATAGGGCTGAAGAGCCTGAGTGGTAGGCCTTAGAAATAAGGCTGAGGTAGGTGATCAGTGAATCACTGAGCTGTATGAGCTCTGCAGGGCTCTGAGGTATGAACACTTGTGATTCTGAGTTTGGATTCTATGAAGAATCCGTGTTCAAGGCTGAGGGCCTGAGGTGTAAGCTCCGAGGAGCATATTGGGGGATTTTATGCCTAGTCCAACAAATGAGTTAGATATGTGGGAGGGAAAGTGGATGTACCCAATTAGGGAACCATTATAAATCTTTGTGTGCTTGTTGTGGTGCTTATTTTCTTTCTTATTGTAGGATCTAAGGACAAGATCTAGATAGATTAATTTGAAATTAACAAAAAAAACTAATAAAACTTCAAAGACTTATTCACCCCCCCTCTAGGTGATTAACTAACCTTCAGTTAAGCAACTTTCAAGTGGTATCAGAGGGAGGTTACTCAAAAAGGATTTAACAATCTGAGTATACCTCCAAGATTAGCTACAAGTAATAAGGATGGGGTCTGGTGTAAACTACAAAGAACTGGGGGCCATGAAGTTACCAATCTGCAGAAAGGAAGGGTTTGGCCTCTGAAAGGAATGGGTCAGGCTATTTATGGAAGCTATTGTGTTGGAACCCTAGTTCTGATTTGGGCATGGATCACTATTAGGTTTGTTTAGATTGACCCATCATGTATAACCAGGGTCATGGTTGTGTCCTAGAGTCTAGGTCATGTCCTTATAATCAACACTGCAAGGACCAGCTTTCAACAGACTGCCAGATACTCAAGCAATTGTGTCGACAATTGGGAAAGGTTGTGTCTGAAAGATATGGTACCTAAACACCTAGAGGGGGGTGAATAGGTGACCTAATCCTTTTTAAACTTTAATGGCAGCAATCAGTTATATCACAGAAAACTAACTAGTTTATCAGAGCAAACATAGCAATATTCACAGCACAGCACAGCATACACAGTGGTTTATAGTGGTTCCCCAAGATATGGGTACATCCACTTTCCCCCTTCGCCTATCTAGCAGTGTACTAGATTCGTCCAAACTCCTCCACTGTCTCAGAACCCAAATTGGTTCCTACACCTCAGGCCCAAAGCCTTACAACTCAGCTTTATCCCAAAGCCTACACTCAGCCAATCAAGGCCTACACTCAGCCAACCAAGGCCTACACTCAGAGATCTCAATCTCCTACACTCAGGCTCTCAAGCCCTACCCTCAGCCTTTATAATTATAGGCTTACAATGCACTCAGATCCAAAGGATCCTACAAGTTAAAAATGTATTACAAATAATTAACTCAACAACTCAGAAATAAAAGAGGGGAGTTGAGAGTTTCTTGATGATTTCTTGGAAGAACTCAGCTGGATTCAATCTGACTTAGCTTTCTTCAAAGCTTCTTGAGTAGAACTGAATAAGACTGAATCCTCCTGCAGTTGTTCCTTGACCTCTGCCACTTAAGATCCAGAATGAAACTGAATCCTTCTTCTCAGCCTAGTTCCACGGCTGATTTCTTGGATGGAGCCCTCTCTCTTCAACTTCTTAGATCTGCACTTGGACTGTAAGATCTTCTTGTGTTGATACTCAGTGTACCACTTTAATGATTACTTCAACAATAATCTGAACTCTGTCAACAACTTGATCAATAGTTTCTGTAAACTGTATATGCCTATTTATAGGCCTTCTTCATGGTAACCGGCTGGTCCGGTTCATAACTGACTTCTGACATCTCTGACAGTTGCTGTAGACCGGCTGGAACGGCAGCTGTCATGTCATCTAGTCATTTCTTGAAAATCTCTATCTGTCTGATAGTGTCGAGACTTTCTGTCTTTAAGTGTCGACACTTATAGACCAAGTGTCGACACAAGTTGTGTAAGTGTCGACACGAGACTACAAGGTGTCGACACAACTCCTTGTCTGTCTCGACACAGATTCTTCTTCATGTGTCGACACTAAAATTGAGTGTCGACACAAGTACTTGTTCTTCTAGCTTTTGCTGAATTCTTCTAAGTGTCGACACATCTCCTTTGTGTCGACACAACTTCTTGTGTTGAATCTGTCAAGTGTTGACACTACTTCTTGGTGTCGACACATAGTCTTCTATGTTGATACTTGCTGAGTATCGACACAGCTCCTTGTGTCGACACACCTTCTTCTTGTTGAGACTTCAGCTGAGTGTCGACACATTCCCTTAGTGTCGACACTTGTACTTAGAATATTTTGTTGATAATTCTGTTCTTTGCTAAGTGTCGACACAGCTCCTTGTGTCGACACTTTCTTCAAGTGTAGAGTCTTTAGCTGAGTGTCGACACATTGTGCTGGGTGTCGACACTTACTTCAAATATTGACTCTTCTGATGAGTGTCGACACTGTGTTCTTGGTGTCGACACTTTCTCCAAGTGCTGACTCTTCTTGTTGTGTGTCGACACATTGTTCTTAGTGTCGACACTTTAACTTAGTATCTGCAGTCTTTTGCTGAGTGTCGACACAGCTCCAAGTGTCGACACTTTCTGGTGTAGACACAGCTTCACTGGGTGTCGACACAGCTCCTTGTGTCGACACAGATTCTCTGTGCTTTTCTTCACTAAGTGTCGACACAGCTCCAAGTGTCGACACTTTCTGTCTGGTGTCGACTCTGCATCCCAGGTGTCGACACAATGACTCCAAGTGTCGGCAATGCTTGTCTGGGTGTCGACACAAGCTTTCTTGAGTGCCGACACTTTCCCTCTGGGTGTCGACACATGGACTTAGAAACTTTTTGCTTCAGTCCAGTAATTACTTAACCTGCACAAGTAAACTCAACATACATCAAATACATTATGATGTATATCATTGAGTTGGGTGAGGCTTCTTTAAATCAGGTACATTTGACCAATGTACCCAACAATCTCCCCCTATTTGGAGAAGTCATAACCCTTAGTCAATGATATACACCATTCATAATTAAACATTACAAAATGATGTAAAGCAGGTTATATTCAACAGGGTAAACATAAACATGCATTAATTCACACATGTATACACATATATCAACACAGAACAAATCAGAAATAGACACATTCACAGAACAATCATGAAATATATTGATCATATCTTGTTCTAACATTTTTCCTTATACATTTTCAGTAGTTTACAAAAATGTTTTACATTTAAAAGACTACAACATAATCTTCAAGTAAAATCTTAATCTATTTCTGATCAGGTTCCTTGATAACTATTCCCTTGCCAGCTTGAACTTGAGCTTTGACAGGGGCTTCAGCAGTTTCAGCAACAGCAAGCTTCTTGCCTTTTAGATCTTTCTTTTTGAGTTCTTCTGCCTTGATCTTCTGCCTCTCAAAAGAATGGAATGGATTTGGAAAGTACTTGCTAGGCTCCACTGCAGTAGGAGGTAGCTTTCCCATCTTTGCCTTCCTTCTGTACTGGACAATGGCCTCCTGTCTAGCTTCATGCTTTCTCCACTCATCTTCAGAGAACCACTTGTTCCTGTCATGAAGGTTATCCTTAGCAGCTTTCCAGGCAGTTAGAATTATATTCCTAGAGGTAGGGCTCCACTGTTCAAAGTCTGGCCTTTGTTCTGCTTGTTCCCTAAACCTCTTCTTGGACAACCTTGTCTCTTCCTCTTTCTGTAGAGCCTCTTACATGGCTTCAGTAATAGGTTGAACCACTTTCTCCAGAACAACATTAGACTTTCCTTCAGTTGGGCTATACATTGTCTGGACATCTGCTTGAATCATTTCAAAATCTGGAGGTGGATAAATCACTTGAGCTACTTCTGGTGGCTCACCTCCAAAATAGGCAGGGTTTAATCCAGATTCAGCAACCTCATTGTCATCACACAGAGGAGGATATCCAAGTGTAGCTCTGATGGAATTTGATATCCACTTAGCATGTTCAGAGCTTGCCTTGACTAGTACTCTCTCCCCCTTTATGACTTCTCTAGCCATGTGATCTCTGACATCATCCTTCTGAAACCTTATTTGACTATCCAAGTATCTGATTCCCTCTTTAAAGAATGGTTTGAGCTTTGTAAGTTGTTCAGATATAGCTTTCTGGGAGTCTTGGATAGCAGTCTTTACAGCAGAAAGTTCTTTTTGAAATACTTTATCAAAATCATCTTTAGCAGCAGTAGTAGATGTTGAAGGTTCAGCAGCCTTGTTCTTCAACTCAGTGACTATAGCATTATGAGAAGCAGTCAAGTTGTCATTCATCCTTAACTGATTTTCAAGAACATATCCTTGCTTCAATGCTATATCATCTACTTGGGCTTTGATCTTCTCCTGGTGTGTTGCCAAATAGACTACTGCATTTCCACCTTTGTGGAAGCAGTCAGTCATCTCCTTCTTGTTCAGGTTCATCTCAAACCTTATTGACTTTATATCTTGAGCAAGATCAAACTGTAAGGACTTCTGTCCTTCATCGACATACTTCTCTAAGGCCTGCCTTTGCTCATCCAACTTTATCTGTAGGGCAACCATTAAAGCACTATAATCAGCAGTTGGAGCTTGCTGAACTATAGGCTGTGGGGCAATGGATTGCAAAGCTTTCTTATAACTCTGACTTCTCCTCTTGAAGACATAGATTTTCTTTTGTTTAGCCCTTGCAGCCTCCTCATCTTCAGACTCTGAGGAGCTGGCTATGTCAACCCTATCCTTAGGGCTTTGAGGCTTTGCAGCTTGCACATCAGGTGCCTTCTCAGTGTCCTGCCTAATAGGCTCTTCCAGTTCTTGGACCTTCTCTCCCTCAGCAGCAACATTATCTCTTGCATCAGCATCCTTGTCCATGTAAAAATCTTCTTGATCTAGATTTAGAAATAAATCTTCTATTGTGTATTCTTGTGGTGAAGGAGCTGGAGACATTCTTTGCTCTTCAACCACTGAATCAGGAATTACTGGAACAGCAGATGTGTCTTCTGTAACAACATCTGGAGCTTGACTAGGCAGCTGAGTTTGCTGAGGAACATCAGACAAATCAGCATCTTCTTTAAGATATTCTAAAGCATTTAGGTCAGTGAGTACCTCTTGTATGATGATGGTGGCTTGCTCACTGTCCAGAGTAGAGGGTTCTTCTACTACTGGAGGCTCCCCCTGGCTTTGATCCCTGTGGATAGGGCTAGCTTGTGGTAGCTCCCCCTGGATCTCTGCATCAGCTGGAGGAGTCTTTTCAGCAGGCTCTTCCTCTTGCTTATCTGGTGTGAAGACAACTTGTTCTTCACTTTCAGAACTGCTGGAGGACTCTTGTGCCACTGGAACTTGCTTCCATTTCTTCTTAGGAGGAGTGTCTTTCTCAGTAACTGGCTTCTCTGGGGTTGCCATGTCCTTGGACAACACCCTGTCCCATCTTGAAAAGATCCTTTGATCCATCTTTCTCATGTGATTTATCTTGCTGCCTGCAGCAGTACTCATTACCTCTGGTATGGTACCAGCTAGGTAGAGACTAATGATCCTGCCCAGATTGGGCTTCTTCAAGCTCTCCTTAATCTTCTCATAAACCACTATAGACCAGTCTATTTTCAGAGTGAATATAATCCTTGTCATTATGCCAAACATATAGGCAGACACTCTGTCATGCCCTCCAGGCTTGCTGAGTAAGACTTTTCCCACAATCTCAGACATGAACTTTCCTTGATTATTCATGCCTTTCCTGTTGAAAACAGATCCTATCTTCATCTTTGGATCAAGTCCACACCAGGTAAGAGCTTCCCTGATCTTTGAAGCAGTCACCTCTTCTTCATCTTGAGTTCTTGGTAGCTGGAGTACCTTCCTCAGATTCTTTGGTGAAACCTTGACCTTAGTTCCATGAACTCGGGATTTGATTCTGTATCCAGATTCATCTACTGCAGCTTCATTAAGGAATTCAAGCACTTCCTTCTTCCATATCTTAGTTGGTTCTAAAACTAAGTACTCTAACCCTGAAACGACGACTAGGGTTACTACTGCCTTGAGTTCTGGATCAGCATCGTCGAACGCGCCGCGCACAAGCTCATAACCCTCGTTAACGTTCTCCTCAAGCTTAGGTGCCATTAGGGTTTGAGAATTTGTCTTTAGAAAAGAGAGGTGTCGACACAGTAGTTTTGGTCTCAAAACTTTGAAAGCGTGTCGACAAACAAAGACAGAACCCTATTTATACCTTTCTGATTTTGAAGATGAACAGGCGGGACAGCTAACTTAAAATGTGTCGACACTGGCAATAAGTGTCGACACTGACTTATAATGTCTCGACACACATGTGTCGACACAAGTTTAGTCAACAGATATTATGTGTCGACACTTGGTTATGTGTCGACACAACATAACTCGACACAATGTCGAGACTTTACTTAGAAAATTCTGAGTAAAACTTAAGTGTCGACACCACATTGGATGTGTCGACACCTACTTGACATGTGTCGACACTAACATTCTGAAGTGTCGACACCAACATCCTAGATGTGTCGACACCTTTTTCCTGAAGTGTCGACACCACTATCCTGTGTCGACATAGACTTGTCTATGTGTCGACACCTTTTTACTTAGCCAATTTTAATTCTGTAAACTTAGTCTAAGTTTATCATTCCTAGTTCAATTTTGAATCTATTGAACTTAGCTTCTTCTAGGGGCTTAGTAAACATATCAGCTATTTGATTATCAGTTTTAACATATTCAAGTGAAATATCTTCTCTTTCTACATGCTCCCTAAGAAAATGATATTTAATCTCAATATGTTTTGTTCTACTATGAGATACAGGATTATTAGCTATTGAAATAGCACTTGTAGAATCACAGAAAAGTGGAGTTCTACTTACCTGAAATCCATAGTCCTCTAGCTGATGTTGAATCCACAGAAGTTGAGCACAGCAACTTCCTGCAGCTATATACTCTGACTCAGCTGTGGAGATAGCCACACTGGTTTGCTTTTTGCTACTCCATGAAATTAGTCTCCCACCTAGGAATTGACAGGTTCCAGTAGTGCTCTTTCTATCCTCTTTGCATCCTGCAAAGTCTGTATCTGTATAACCTGTTAGATCAAAATCTCCATTCCTAGGGTACTAGAGGCCTAGATAGGGAGTGCCCTTTAGATATCTCAATATTCTTTTGACTGTAGTCAAATGAGACTCTTTAGGGCAGACTTGATACCTGGCACAAACACATGTAGCATACATGATGTCAGGTCTACTAGCAGTCAAGTATAATAGGGAGCCAACTATCCCTCTATACAAGGTTTCATCTACAGGTTTCCCTGCATCATCCTTGCTAAGAGACATACTTGACCCCATAGGAGTCTTCATGGTGCTGGATGAATCCATACCATATTTCCTTATGAGTTTTAGGGTGAACTTGGACTGACATATGGATAAACCACTTTCAGTCTGTTTAACTTGGAGTCCCAAGAAAAACTTCAGCCCTCCCATACTACTCATCTCAAACTGACCTTGCATAAGTTTTGCAAACTTTTTGCAAAGGCTGCTTTCAGTAGACCCAAATATAATGTCATCTACATATATTTGGACTAGTATAACTTTGCCTCTAGATTCCCTAAGGAATAGATTCTTATCTATTTTCACCCTTGAGAACTTGTTCTCAATGAGGAAACTAGATAGAGTTTCATACCAAGCTCTAGGAGCTTGCTTTAACCCATAAAAAGCTTTCCTAAGTCTATAGACATGATGAGGTAGAGTTGGATCAACAAAACCTGAAGGCTGCTCCACATAGACTTCTTCTTTAAGATTACCATTTAGGAATGTTGACTTGACATCCATTTGGTATACCTTGAATCCTTGATAGGTTGCATAGGCCAAGAACATCCTTATGGCTTCCAGTCTGGCTACTGGAGCAAAGGTTTGATCAAAGTCAATACCTTATTCTTGCCTATATCCTTTAGCAACCAGTCTAGCCTTATTCTTAATGATGACCCCTTGTTCATCCATTTTATTTCTGTAGATCCACTTAGTTCCTATTACATTGTGGTCTTTAGGTTTAGGAACAAGTTCCCAAACCTTGCACCTCTTGAACTGATTAAGCTCTTCTTGCATTGCTTCAGTCCATTGTGGATCTAGTATTGCTTCTTCAAACTTCTTAGGTTCAACTTGAGACAGAAAACTGGAATAGATTGCAGCATTCTGATTTCTGCTCCTTGTTTGAACTACTTGCCTTGGATCTCCAATAATCAGCTCTACTGGATGATCTCTAAGATGCCTGTGGGCTGGAGGCATCCTTACTTCTGGTTGAACCTCTTCAGCATCTCCATCATGCTGTACTCCTTGTAATTCTTCAGCAATTGGCACATGTAGTTCTCCCCCTGGACAACAACTACTGTCTTCTACTTGCTATCTTGCAGCAGACACATCTTCTATAGTAAGCTTGTCCATTTTCTTTGTCAAACCTGTGGGGCTGCATACACTGCTAGACAACTCATTATTAATAAGTTTAGTCTCATCAAAAACTACATGCACTGATTCTTCTACAACTTATGTAGTCAAGTTGTAGACTCTATAAGCCTTACTATTGTTGCTGTACCCAACAAAAATTCCCTCTTGGGACTTGGCAGCAAACTTAGTTAAGTAAGACTTCCCATTGTTAAGTATGAAGCATTTGCAACCAAAGATCCTGAAATAGGATAGGTTTGGTTTCCTGCCTTTCACAACTTCATAGGGGGTCTTGTTAAGCCTTTTAGTGATGGTAGCCCTATTTATAACATGGCATGCAGTGTTTACTGCTTCAGCCCAGAAATACTCTGGCAGTGATGTATCACTTAGTAGGGTCCTACCAGCCTCTATCAAGGTTCTATTCTTCCTCTCAGCAATGCCATTTTGCTGAGGTGTTCTAGGTGAAGAGAATTCTTGAAATATCCCAAAGTCTTCACACAGTTTTGTCATGCTATCAGACTGAAACTCAGTACCATGGTCACTTCTAATTTTGACCACTGTATTGTTTAGTTCATTTTGAATTTGCTTGACAAAGCTATAGAAGACACTAGGTGTTTCAGATTTCTGTCTTAAGAAGAACACCTAGGAAAACCTTGAGTAGTCATCAACAACTACAAAGGTATAGACCTTCCTACCTAAGCTGTGAACTGGCATTGGACCAAAGAGATCCATATGCAAGAGGTACAAACACCTCACAGCATCTTTGTTTTCTATGCTTCTAAAGGTGGATTTAGTCTGCTTGCCCTTTTGACAAGCTGAGCAAATACCATCTTTAACACACTTAACTTGAGGACCATTCCTCACTAACTCTTTGCTAAAGAGTTTGCTAATAGTCTTGTAGTTAAGATGGGCAAGCCTCTTGTGCCATTTGACACAATGAGAGACTGTCTCATCAGCTACAAGACAAACTGGAGAACCATTGTTCTCAATCATAATGTCTAGGCAGTAGACATTTCTTTTCCTATAACCTGTCAAAATGATCTCTTGATCACTTGACCTCTTGATATGACAACCATTTTTAACAAATGAGATGTCATATCCTACATCACTTAATTGACTAATGCTTATTAGATTGTGTTTCAACCCTTTAACATAAGCCACTTGAGTAATGATAACTAAGTTTGTAGAAATGTTACCAAATCCTTTGATGATTCCTTTTTCAAAACCACCAAAGGTGACTTTTGGACCATCTTTTATTGGAATATAGTCCTTTAGTAATCCTCTTGTTCCAGTCATATGTCTGGAACATCCACTGTCCAAGTACCATGTTGGGGTATGGCCACTTGGACTCACCTGCAAAACAAATTAATGAACCTTAGAACCCAAAGTATTCTTGGGTCCTTGGTGATTGTTAGTTTGCAATTTGACAAACCTACCTACTGGCTTTCCAGCAGGTAATTTGCAACTCACTTTGGCACTCACATTATGCCAACAGTCTACTGCAAAATGGCCAACTTTGCCACAACACTAACATTCAAACTTGTTGTACCTTTGCTTAGGTACTGCCTTAGCTGTCTTGTCTACAGCAGGCTTGTTGAATGTTGGGGCTTTGCCCTTGGACTTATACTTGGACTGCTCAGTCCCTGCAGGTCTAATAAAGCCCAGTCCAGCTTTACCCTTGTGATGAACAAATTCATCAATTATGGGTAACACTGACTTAGGTTTAGAAAACCTAGCAACCAAGTCCTTCTCCTTCTGAAGATTATTCTCCAGACACTTAATTTGATCATTCTTAAAAGTGATAGTCCCCATCTGAATCACTGTTATGTGTTTCAGCCTGGCTATCTCATTCAGCTTTTGATCAAATTGCTTCTCAAAATCTGTTGCAGCAACTTTAAGATCAGCAATTTCCTTTGCCTGACTTTTGGCAAGGGACTTGATTTTCTTGTAGGCTTGCAACAGCACTTTATATTCATCTATAAGCTGATGAATATCATCCTCAGACTCAGATACATTCTCATCACTTGATGAAGAAGAATCTGAATCTGAACTAGAACAAGATACTGAACTTGAACTTGAACTTTGTACCTGACTGGGTCCTGGCTGCTCCAGGATTTTGGCACTTTCTGTCAAAGCCATTAGCCCTTGGCATTGACAGTCTTCTTGTTCATAAATAGGCTCCATTAACTGCATGAATTCTTCCTCTTCTGCTTCAGCAAACAGCCCTATGTAGGCTTCAGCCTCAGACTCAGTTTTTGAAGAGGAGATATCTGATAGAGTCTTCTCCTTCTTGGCAACAAAAGACTTCTCTTTCTTGCCTTTGAAGTGTGTCTTTTTCCTGTCACCAGATTCCTTTCTCTTCTCAGGACAATTTGCAATAACATGGCCCTGTCTATTGCAGCAATAGCACACTATCTTAGATCCAGTTGCCTTGCTTGACTTTGTCCTCTTCCTGTCTCTCTTTGAAGGCTTTTTCTCCTGATAAAAGACTTCCTTTCCCTTTGAAGTAGAAGGTCTTGACCTCCATTATTTCTTCTTCAAGAATTTCTGAAAGTGTCTAGTGAAGGCAGCAAAGTCTTCATCACTTTCACTGCTCTCAGTCTTTGTGCTGACTGACTCTTCTGATTCTGATTCAACTACCTCTGGTGGTGGAGTTGATGACTGATTCCTGCACTTTCTGGGGACATCTGTCTTGAAAGCAACTGATCTTTCCTTGTGTTCAATTCTTGTTGACTTCTCCTCCTCTTTCCTCACTGTCAATTGCATTTCATAAGACAATAACTTGCCAAACAGTGTAGGAGGAGGAATTTCCCCCAACTTAGACATTTCTCTTATGACACAGATCTTGGTGTCCCAATCTTTGGTTAGGGACCTTAAGAACTTATCATTTAGTTCATAGTTACTGAACTCTCTTCCATAAGACATGAGTTCATTAACTATTCTGTAGAACTTCTTGTAGCACTCAGTTATGCTATCACCTTTTCCTTGTCTAAAGCTCTCATACTCCTGATTTAGCAAGGATTTTCTATCTTGTCTAACTTCTTCAGATCCTTCCATATACACTATAAGAGTGTCCCACATCTCTTTGGCTGTCTTGCAGTGTATAAGATTCTGAAAAGTTGCATCATCAATGGCACTGACTATTATGTTTTGTGCCCTCTTGTCCATTGTGGCTAGGACAATCTCATCCTTAGTCATCTCAGAGAAATCCTTTGGAGTTCTCTGATTTGCATCTAACACTGAAATCTTCATGGGCACATAAGGCCCTTCCTTTACTGTGATGTAGATTCTAGGGTCTGAGGCCTCCATAAACAACCTTACCCTTTCCTTCCAGATCCCAAAAATTTCCTTTCTGCATATTGGTAATTTCATGGAACCCAATTCTTTGTGATTTTCAGAGGAACCCATGGTTCTTGATTTTCTTGAAGCTGTATTCTGACTTATACTGAATCTGCCAAACAGGATCTCCTCAGACTGTTAGTCCTTTTTGAGGAACCTGGCTCTGATACCACTTGAAAGATATGGTACCTAAACACCTAGAGGGGGGGGGGGGGTGAATAGGTGACCTAATCCTTTTTAAACTTTAATGGCAGCAATCAGTTATGTCACAGAAAACTAACTAGTTTATCACAGCAAACATAGCAATATTCACAGCACAGCCCAGCATACACAGTGGTTTATAGTGGTTCCCCAAGATATGGGTACATCCACTTTCCCCCTTCGCCTATCTAGCAGTGTACTAGATTCGGCCAAACTCCTCCACTGTCTCAGAACCCAAATTGGTTCCTACACCTCAGGCCCAAAGCCTTACAACTCAGCTTTATCCCAAAGCCTACACTCAGCCACAAAGGCCTACACTCAGCCAATCAAGGCCTACACTCAGCCAACCAAGGCCTACACTCAGAGATCTCAATCTCCTACACTCAGGCTCTCAAGCCCTACCCTCAGCCTTTATAATTATAGGCTTACAATGAACTCAGATCCAAAGGATCCTACAAGTTAAAAATGTATTACAAATAATTAACTCAACAACTCAGAAATAAAAGAGGGGAGTTGAGAGTTTCTTGATGAGTTCTTGGAAGAACTCAACTGGATTCAATCTGACTTAGCTTTCTTCAAAGCTTCTTGAGTAGAACTGAATAAGACTGAATCCTACTACAGTTGTTCCTTGACCTCTGCCACTTAAGATCCAGAATGAAACTGAATCCTTCTTCTCAGCCTAGTTCCACGACTGATTTCTTGGATGGAGCCCTCTCTCTTCAACTTCTTAGATCTGTACTTGGACTGCAAGATCTTCTTGTGTTGATACTCAGTGTACCACTTTAATGATTACTTCAACAATAATCTGAACTCTGTCAACAACTTGATCAACAGTTTCTGTAAACTGTCTATGCCTATTTATAGGCCTTCTTCATGGTAACCGGCTGGTCCGGTTCATAACTGACTTCTGACATCTCTGACAGTTGTTGTAGACCGGCTGGAACGGCAGCTGTCATGTCATCCAGTCATTTCTTGAAAATCTCTATCTGTCTGATAGTGTCGAGACTTTCTGTCTTTAAGTGTCGACACTTATAGACCAAGTGTCGACACAAGTTGTGTAAGTGTCGACACGAGACTACAAGGTGTCGACACAACTCCTTGTCTGTCTCGACACAGATTCTTCTTCATGTGTCGACACTGAAATTGAGTGTCGACACAAGTACTTGTTCTTCTAGCTTTTGTTGAATTCTTCTAAGTGTCGACACATCTCCTTTGTGTCGACACAACTTCTTGTGTTGAATCTGTCAAGTGTCGACACTACTTCTTGGTGTCGACACATAGTCTTCTATGTTGATACTTGCTGAGTGTCGACACAGCTCCTTGTGTCGACACACCTTCTTCTTGTTGACACTTCAGCTGAGTGTCGACACATTCCCTTAGTGTCGACACTTGTACTTAGAATATTTTGTTGATAATTCTGTTCTTTGCTAAGTGTCGACACAGCTCCTTGTGTCGACACTTTCTTCAAGTGTAGAGTCTTTAGCTGAGTGTCGACACATTGTGCTGGGTGTCGACACTTACTTCAAATGTTGACTCTTCTGATGAGTGTCGACACTTTCTCCAAGTGCTGACTCTTCTTGTTGTGTGTCGACACATTGTTCTTAGTGTCGACACTTTAACTTAGTCTCTGCAGTCTTTTGCTGAGTGTCGACACAGCTCCAAGTGTCGACAGTTTCTGGTGTAGACACAGCTTCACTGGGTGTCGACACAGCTCCTTGTGTCGACACAGCTTCTCTGTGCTTTTCTTCACTAAGTGTCGACACAGCTCCAAGTGTCGACACTTTCTGTCTGGTGTCGACTCTGCATCCCAGGTGTCGACACAATGACTCTAAGTGTCGACACTGCTTGTCTGGGTGTCGACACAAGCTTTCTTGAGTGTCGACACTTTCCCTCTGGGTGTCGACACATGGACTTAGAAACTTTTTGCTTCAGTCCAGTAATTACTTAACCTGCACAAGTAAACTCAACATACATCAAATACATTATGATGTATATCATTGAGTTGGGTGAGGCTTCTTCAAATCAGGTACATTTGACCAATGTACCCAACAGTGTCGACACCAGAAGACAGACTGTGTCGACACACAGTACTTATGTCGACACACAGAACATCTATCGACAGCAATTGTGTCGACACTTGGGAAAGGCTGTGTCGATACCAGAAGACAGATTGTGTCGATACTTGGGAAAGGCTGTGTCGACACCAGAAGCCAGATTGTGTCGACACTTGGGAAAGGCTATGTCGACACCAGAAGCCAGATTATGTCGACACACAGGACTTGTGTCAACACATAGAACATTTGCCGACATCAACTGTGTCGACACCAGAACTTGTGTCGACACATGAAGCTGTTAAAGAAGAACTGTGGACTCATCTCGACGAACTCCAAGCTCTGGTCAACGAATTCTGTGCAGTTATTCCAGGCCTATTTATTTACAGTTGGCAGATTGAATGAATGATTAATTACAGTCAGAACATTTAATGCTAAACATTCCCAATAGAAATAGCCGTTCAAAGTGGACAATCTCAGAAGTTAATTAAGGATTAATTCCCAAGGCATCTTCTACTCTCGGGAATGCTTCTATCGTCTTCAAGATAACTGAATTGAAATGTTTGAATTAGATAGAGAAGAGAACAGAATAACAAGAAACACAGAGTACCAGAGAACAAATAGTGAACATTAACACAGTGAAGGCTTTCCATCTTTACAGAAGAGGAGAAACTCTACATCAATCAAGACACAGAGTTCTTCATCTGCTCCAGGCTTCTCAAGAGACACGCAATTAATATCAGTCTGAGAAGCTTGCTAGAGACATCATCAATCTGAAGGCCTACTCACCCTGAAGTAAAGCTTCCCTCCTTCCGGAACCATTCAACATCTCAGGGGGAGCTTTGACACCATCAAATCCACTAAAGTCTTCTCTTAGACTGTTGATAGAGAAGACAACATCACTCTCTCTCCCCTCATGTATAAAGGGTTATAACTCCCTTTAAATGTTATTCCTGGTTGCAAGTCTCCTAATCAAAAGACTTGAGGATTGGTTTTTGAGCACCTGATCAAAAGCTAATTAGTGTCAGGCACCTGATCAAAAATCTGAGTGGATTCCTACCGGGGTGGTAGAAGAGTGGATGTACCCAGCTGGGGGAACCACTTTATATCCTTGTGTCTTCTATGTTGCTTGCCTTGTTCTTTACTTTTGTGCTGTGATTTTCTTTTCTGAGAATATAGATATAACTCTAACTAGTGCAAGTTAAGATCTATTCCTAACTTTCAATTGGTATCAGAGCCAGGTTATCTTGGTTGTACAGGCTAACACCTAAACGAAAACGATCTGATAGATCTTATACATCCTTAGAGTTTATCATGGCACAAAATGAAGATTTTTCAAGCACCAAACCTCCTATGTGCAATCTTGATAAGCTTGCACTATGGAAGACAAGGATAAGGTTTTATATGAACTCCATTGATGAAAACATTTTTAATTCCATTTTGACAGGACCAACTCAATCTCAGGAAACAACAAGTATCAATATTGTTTCATCATCTCAATGGACAAATGCCTAGAAAAGGCTGAAGATTGCTGATGCACAAGCAATGAACATTCTTGCACAATCAATGTCTGATGACATTTTTCAGGAAGTTGCTGAATGTTCTTCTGCAAAAGATATGTGGGACTCCCTCACAGCAATGGCTGCTGGATCAGCTAAAGAAAGAACATTTGATGCTGAAACTTGGAGTGACTCTGAAGCTTCATCCTGTACAACTGAAGATGAAGAAGAGTTAAGAGCAAGAGAGTTCTGCCTAATGGCAATAAATGCCTCTTACAACAACTCTGATGAACATTCAGACTCTAAAGCAGAATCTGAATCAGAAGAGGATCAGGTAATCTCTTCTTTTGATTTTTCTTCAAATTATTTTAAAGAAGATTTTAAAAATATGTGTAAAGAATTGATCAAATCTAAGAAGGAAATAAAACTTCTCAGAGAAAAATTAAATAATTCTTCTTCAGAAAGCATAAAGCTCAAAGAAGATTTAAAGAATGCTCTTGAACAGATTAATTATTTTGAATCAGTTAAAGACAAAGACAAGTTAAAAGATTTAGACAAACTAACTGAAGTTTTGCATAATAATAACAAACCCAAAAAGGTTAAGAATTTTCAGAAAAATCATGCTCAAAATATTCCGTCGAACCTAGCTCGACGAAAGAGTATTATACGTCGAACGGCGATCGACGATCACTGAACCCAGAGTTTGTGTATGTTTTCTCAACAAAAGGTGCTCGACGAAATCAACATGTTTCGTCAAACAGATATCGACGATCATGGAATACAGATAATGACTATTATCATTCTGTGAACCGAGATAGACCGAATTAATACTTTTCGTCGAACTTAGATCGACGAACTCAACAAAAATCATCGAACTCAAAATATCAAAACATGAATTTTAATTCATATCAGAACAATAATCAAAGACACAAATTTGTTAACCCCTTTTCTCAAAGGATAATTCCACCCAGAAAATTTCATCCTCTAGGGTATAAAAATCAATCTGAATATTCTTTTATTTCTAATTATTATAAAAGAGAACCAGGACCCAAGATAATCTGGGTACAGAACTCCTAACCTCTCTTTGTAGGAAAATACCTATCTTACCACAGAATAACAGTGGCAGTTGATAATAATCAAAAGCTATAGTTCCGGCCAATACAGAGGATACATCAGTGGCTATATAGAGACTGTTTATTCTACTAAGATTTGGGCAAGGTATATGGGCAAGGAAAAGTATATAGGGGAAGATTATTTGTTTCATAAATAGGACATTGCTTAAGAGATTGCATAAATAGATTTGTTTTATTTAGTTTATTTTTCAAAGCACCCATGTACATCTACTGAAAATTGTTATAAATCAGACAGATTGTTTTTGCTTTGTATTTTTATTTATTTTTATGTAAATAGTGTCCTCACCCAAATAGAGAGAGATTGTTGGAACCCTAGTTCTAATTTGGGCAAGGATCACTATTAGATTTGTTTAGATTGACCCATCATGTATAGCCAAGGTCATGGTTGTGTCCTAGAGTCTAGGCCAAGTCCTTAGAATCAACAATGCATGGACCAGCTTTCAACAGACTGCCAGAGACTCAAGCAATTATGTCGACACTTGGGAAAGGTTGTGTCGACACCAGAAGATAGACTGTGTCGACACACAGAACATCTGTAGACAGCAATTGTGTCGACACTTGGGAAAGGCTGTGTCGACACCAGAAGACAGATTGTGTCGACACTTAGGAAAGGCTGTGTCGACACCAGAAGCCAGATTGTGTTGACAATTGGGAAAGGCTGTGTCGACACAAGAAGCCAGATTTTGTTGACTCACAGGACTTGTGTCGACACACAGAACATTTGTCGACATTAACTGTGTCGACACCAGAACTTGTGTCGATACATGATGCTGTTAAAGAAGAACTGTGGACTCAGCTCGACGAACTCCAAGCTTCGGTCAACGAATTCTGTGCAGTTATTCCTGGCCTATTTATTTACAGTTGGTAGATTGAATGAAGGATTAATTACAGTCAGACCATTTAATGCTAAACATTCCCAATAGAAATAGCCGTTTAAAGTGGACAGTCTCAGAAGTTAATAAGGATTAATTCCCAAGGCATTTTCTACTCTCGGGAATGCTTCTGTCATCTTCAAGATAAATGAATTCAAATGTTTGAATTCGGCAGAGAAGAGAACAAAATAACAAGAAACTCAGAGTACCAGAGAATAGATAGTGAACATTAACACAGTGAAGGCTTTCCATCTTTATAGAAAAGGAGAAACTCTACATCAATCAAGACACAGAGTTCTTCATCTGCTCCAGGCTTCTCAAGAGACACACAATCAATATCAATCTGAGAAGCTTGCTGGAGACATCATCAATCTGAAGGCCTACTCACCCTGAAGCAAAGCTTCCCTCCTTTCGGAACCATTCAACATCTCAGGGGGAGCTTTGACACAATAAAATCCACTAAAGTCTTCTCTTAGACTGTTGATAGAGAAGACAACATCACTCTCTCTCCCCTCCTGTATAAAGGGTTATAACTCCCTTCAAAAGTTATTCCTGGTTGCAAGTCTCCTGATCAAAAGACTTGAGGATTGGTTTTTGAGCACCCGATCAAAAGCTCATTGGTGTCAGGCACCTTATCAAAAATCTGAGTGGATTCCTATTGGGGTGGTAGAAGAGTTGATGTACCCAGTTGGAGGAACCACTTTATATCCTTGTGTCTTCTGTGTTGCTTGCTTTGTTCTTTACTTTTGTGCTGTGATTTTCTTTTTTGAGAATATAGATATAACTCTAACTAGTGCAAGTTAAGATCTATCCCTAACTTTCATGCTGACCCTAGGATATACATCACAGTCAAAGAGGGACCTTTCATCCCTATGAAGATCTCAATTCTGGATGTCAACATCCAGACTCCTAAGTCTTATGAAGAAATGAACAAAGATGAGCTCCTCCTTGCATCCATGGACAAGAGTGCTCAAAATATCATTGCCAGTGCAGTAGATTATTCTACATTCCAGAATCTAGTACACTACAAGACCTCCATGGAGATGTGGGACACCTTAGTTATGTTCATGGAGGGTTCAGAAGAGGTGAGGGATGACAGAAAATCCAGGCTCAACCAGGAGTATGAGGCCTTTAGACAAGGAATGTCTGAGGGCATTGCTGAAAGTTGTGAAAGATTTTTTAGAATTGTTAATGAACTGAGAACATATGGAAGGGTCTTCAGCACCTATGAGCTGAATGACAAATTTCTTATGTCCCTTACAAAGGATTGGGACACAAATATTTGTGCCATAAGGGGGATGGGCAAGCTTGCTGACACTCCACCTCTAACCCTGTTTGGAAAGCTACTATCTTATGAGATGCAGCTTGCAGCAAGGAAGAAAGAAGAAGGGAAGAGCAGTAAGTCACAAAGCAAGGAGAAATCTGTGGCCTTCAGAACTGATACTTCAACCAGGAGCAGAAGGAAGATCTCTCTAGTCAGGAGAACTACTGAGTCAGAATTTGAGAGCTCAAGGTCTAGCTCCTCTGACAGCCATATATTTGATTAGGACCTTACTACCTTATCCAGGCAATTCCAAAAATTCATGAAGAAGGGGCATTGGAAGAACAGAAGGCCACCCTCTTCCTCACAGAACAGAAGGAAATCCTCTAAGGAGGATAGGTTTGCTTCTAACTCTAACAAACATTCTTCCTCTAATGTTATTTGTTTCTGCTGCAACAAACCTAGGCATGTAGTTGCTGACTGCCCAGTGAAGAGGAAAGAAGAAGGAGTGAAGAAGAGCTACAAGGGAAAGAAGAAAAAGAAGCCCCTTGTGGCTAAGAAGGAAAAGACCTGGACCGACTCTTCCTCTAGGTCAGACAGTGAAGAAGAAGAAGCCTACATTGGGCTTATTACTGTCGCTGAAGAGGAACCTGAAGAATACCCTGCTGCTAGAATAGGGATCAGGGCCCCTCTATCTCACTTAGATAGTGACTCAGAGGTGTATGAAGATGAAGAAGAAGTTGCTCAATGCCATGGATTAATGGCAATGAAAGATGAAGAAAGAAGCCAGGATCTGCCCGGTCAAACTCAGGTAAATGCTAAATCACAATATTTTATTTCATGTCATGAGGCTGGCTCAGACTCTGAAGCTCAATCATCAAGAGATGAAGGGGATTTAGACTCTGAGGATGATGTCAACTCCATAATTGCCAAGTATGGAGAACTTCTTGAGGCATTCAAGAGGTGCAAGCTACTTGCCAAGAGGCATGAAAAAGAGCTTTTTAGTCTTAAAAGAAACTGTGAAGACCAACAAAAGGCCCTCACTGACATGGGTGTACATGCAGACCAGCTCAAGGATATCATTAACAGTGAGTCTGTGGTAAGAGTCTCAAATGAAAAACTTATCCAAAAATTTGAAAATGATCTCTTAAATGAGAAATTGCTATTGACCAAATTTTCTAAGCCAAACACTGTGCTGCCCTTAATTGACACCCACCTTACCCAAGCTGGTAAGAAAGGGTTGGGATTTAAGGGACCTACTAGACCTTCCAATCCAAAAGGAAAGGGAAAAGGGAAGGCACTAGTTTTGCCTCTAGCCTCATTGCCTCAAATTTCTTTTCAGAGAGTGTTGTTGCCTTCTAACAGGAATAACCATGAAAGCTGTTATGGTCACTGTAAGAATGGCAGATCCACTGGTATGGACCGATGTGGCCCTAACCAAGGTGGATGATATAGCCATGTGAGAGCCTTTAAGGCTGCACATGAGGAAATTCAAATGGCCCATCCTGGACAATTTATTTTTGGTGCCCCAGCCCCAAAAACTCAAAGATAATGCTGCTGCAATGAATTTAAATCACCCAGCAAAAGCAGTGACTCAAGCTGAGTCTTCTAGCGTGGCTGGAATGACAATCTCAGATTGTATCAGATGCATGTTAGCTGAAAAGAGACATGCAGCTGGTGGTTCTCAGAAAAGACCAAAACAGCCAGCTGAAAGACTGTCCTTCAATCAATCGGCTGCTGAAAGAAGTCAGAAGTATAGATCAGCACATCTCCCCACTATTCAGGGAGCAGTACAACCTAATGCTGGTCCTAAACAGAAAAGATGATACAATATCTATGAGTGTTGGTGTTGTGGCAAAGTGGGCCACTGTGTTGTAGATTGCTGGCACAATCCTTCAGTGTCTAGAGGTTACCAACCTGTCAGAAATTCTGCAAGAAGGCATGGTTATTTTCAGACTAATGTGAACCTAGGACCCAACAGAAATTGGGGTCCCAAGGTAAGTTGATTTGTGCTCTTTTCAGGTTAGTTCAAGTACCAATTCCCCTAAATGGTACTTGGACAGTGGATGTTCCAGGCACATGACTGGATCAAAGGATCTATTGAAGGAGTTCTCTCCAGTAAAGAATGGACCCAAGGTCATCTTTAGAGGCTCTGATAAGGGGATAACCAGAGGCTATGGTAATATCTCAAATGGCATAATCACCATCACAAAGGTGGCTTATATGGAGGGATTGCAACACAACCTCATAAGCATAAGCCAACTATGTGATCTTGGTTATGACATTTCCTTCCACAAGGATAAGGGGCACATTAAGAGGTTAAGTGACCAAAGTGTCGTCTTAACATGCACTAGGAGTGGGAATGTCTATTTCTTAAACTTCTCTTGCTTAGATAATTGTTCCCCTATATGTCTAGTTACAAATGACAAAGTCTCATATTGTGTCCAATGGCACAAGAGACTGGCTAATTTGAATTATAAGACCATTGGTCAGCTCTTCAGTGATGAGCTAGTTAGCAATGATCCCAAAATAAAATTCTCCAAGAAGGGTATCTGTGCTGCTTACCAAAAGGGTAAGCAGACTAAGACCTCTTTCAAGAGCATTAGGGTCATGGACTCAGTGAGATGCTTGTATCTCATACATACGGACTTGTTTGGTCCTATGTCTATTCATAGTCTAGGTAGGAAGGTCTACACCCTTGTGGTGGTTGATGACTATTTCAGGTTTACTTGGGTGTTCTTCCTTAAAAGAAAGGATGAAACCCTTAAAATCTTCATGAATTTTGCCAGGCAAATTCAGAATGAGCTTGCATGATCTATGGTCAAAATGAGAAGTGACCATGAAACTGAATTTCAGTCTACTGCCATGACTACATTCTGTAAAGAGCAAGGGATTAATCGAGAATTCTCCTCTCCAAGAACACCCCAGTAAAATGGGTTAGCAGAGAGGAAAAATAGGACTCTCATAGAAGCTGGGAGAACTTTATTGAGTGACACTTCTCTCCTTGAATATTTCTGGGCTATGACAGTTAATTTTGCATGTCATGTGCTGAATAGGGCTTCTATCGCCAACGGCCACAAGAAGATTCCCTATGAGATCTTGAAGGGCAAAAAACCAAACATATCATATTTCAGTATCTTTGGTTGCAAGTGTTTCATCCTGAACAATGGTAAGTCAAAAGTGACTAAGTTTGCTGCCAAATCCTATGAGGGGATCTTTGTTGGGTACAACAATAATAGTAGGGCATATAGAGTCTATAACTTGACAAATCAATTTGTTGAAAAATCTGTCCATGTAGTGTTTGATGAGTCATGCATGATAGACAATAAGCTGTCAAGCTCTTTGCCTAGCTCTGCAGGTATAGAAGTCATGATGGAATAGCTCTCCATCAAAGATAAAGACCCAGCTATACATGAAGAATGTGAAGAGGGATGCTGTCCAGAGGAAGCACATGATAGTCAAGCTGGAAATGAAGACCAACCTGGTGAAGAAAATGGTAATCAGCAGGATGCAGTCAGGCTGCCCCCAGCAGTCAGATATCTGAGAGATCATCCTACAGATCAGATAATATGTGAGGGTAGCCAAGGTGTATAGACCAGAAGTAGGAGTCTCAACACAACTCTCTATTCCAGCTTCCTGTCACAAGAAGAGCCAAAGAAATTTGAAGAATCAAATCAAGATCAATTCTGGATTGGTGCAATGCAAGAAGAACTGAACTAGTTCAAAAGGTGCAAGGTCTGGAAGCTGGTTCCCAGACCAGATGGACACAATATCATTGCAGTCAAGTAGATTTTTAGAAATAAACTTGACGAAAATGGCATTATAATAAAGAATAAAGCTAGATTGGTGGCCAAAGGTTATAGACAGGAAGAGGGGATTGATTATGATCAGACTTTTGCCCTAATTACAAGGTTGGAAGCAATCAGACTGTTCCTTGCATTTGCAGTCTTCCAGGGATTCAAGGTATTCCAGATGGATATCAAGTCTACCTTCCTGAATGGAGACATGATGGAAGAGGTTTATATAGAGCAGCCTCCAGGTTTTGTTGATTCTAACTCTCCTACTGCTGTATATAGACTTAGGAAAGTTCTTTATTTGCTCAAGCAAGCCCCAAGAGCATGGTATGAGACATTGTCTACCTTCCTCATTGAGAACAAATTCTCAAGGGGGAAGATAGATAAGACCCTATTCCTAAGTAAATCTAAGGGCAAGATCATCATAGTCCAAATTTATATTGATAACATAATATTTGGCTCTACTGATGACAACCTCTCCAGGAAGTTTGTAAAACTTATGTAGGGGAAGTTTGAGATGAGTAGTATGGGTGAATTGAAATTTTTCTTGGAACTCCAAGTAAAACAGACTGATGATGGTCTATCCATATCTCAGTCAAAATTCACTAGGGAGATAATCAAGAAACATGGCATGAAGAATGCTTCCACCATTAGAACTCCCATGAGCTCAAGTATGCCTTTAGGCAAAGATGATCCAGGGAAACCTGTTGATCAAATTCTGTATAGAGGTATAGTTGGCTCCCTTCTCTACCTCACTACAAGTAGGCCTGACATTATGTATGTAACATGTGTCTGTGCTAGGTATCAGGCCTGCCCTAAAGAGTCTCACTATACTGTTGTGAAAGGAATATTGAGATATCTTAGGGGCACCCTAGATCTTAGCCTATGGTACCATGGGAATGGGGAATTTGAACTAACAAGCTATTAAGATGCAGATTTTGTAGGCTGCAAGGAGGACAGGAAGAGAACTTTTGGCTCCTGTCAATTTTTAGGTGGAAGGCTTGTCTCTTAGAGCAGCAAGAAACAAACAAGTGTTGCAATATCAACAACAGAGTCAAAGTATATTTTAGCTGGAAGCTGCTGTGCTCAGCTGCTGTGGATCCAACATCAACTTTAGGACTATAATATTCAGATAAGTAGAACTCCACTCTTTTGTTATTCTACTAGTTCAATTTAATATAGCTAGGAATCCTGTCTCCCATAACAGGTCTAAGCATATATAAATTAGGTATCATTTTATTAGAGAACATGTGGAAAGGGAAGACATCTCCCTTGAGTTTGTCTCCACAGATAAGCAAATGGCTGATATCTTCACTAAACAACTAGATGAAGCCAAGTTCAACACCTTCAAATTTGAATTAGGTATGTTGAATCTTGTGTAGCTTCAATTCTCTCTTTTACTATATGTTGCACTGTTTATTTTGCAGGTAGAACATGATCTTCCTCCAGATTATGAAGATAGTGTGCAACTGTTGAGGGGGAGCTAGCCCAACAGAATATGAAGAGAGCTGAACTGGATTGAGTCAAAGTGGAAAACCTACTCCAGATGGATAGAGGGAGAAAAACCCCACAGGATGCTCCCTATTGCAGAAGTCAAAAAGGGGGATGATAGAGTCAAAGGGAGTCAAATGGGTAAGAAGAATAGACAGGTTAAATAGTATGGATGGCAGCATGTCAAGGGGATTAAGTAATTCTCCACAGGTTGGAGAAATATGATAATCTGGTAACTTTTAACTTTTGTTAAATTTTGTCTATGATGAATATACTGTGTTGTCAATGACCTGTATTGTTTTGACTTCTTCAAATAGGGGGAGATTATTGTGTCTATTGATCCCAATATCCCAGATTTGTAAGAATTCAAAAGGGTCAATGACATACACCCAGAATGTATTTGATGTGTGCCTTAGTTCTTGCATGCAGGTAGTCCATGATTGGACAGGTGAAGAAAAATGAGTTTGGTGGTAAACTCAAAATTCATCGAGCTCAACTCGCAGTTCATCGAGCTCAGCTCGCTGGTCGTTGAGCTTAGCTCAACATTCCTTTGGATAAGCTTAAGAGCTCAGAATTCAAAGTTCGTTGAGCTCAGCTTGAAGTTCATCGAGCTCAGTTTGTGATGCTGCGGCCCCTCCGCCACCACTTGAAGATGATCCGGACGCCGAAATACTACAACATAAAGATTTCAGGCGACATGATGACTCCTTGGCCGCTAACAGACGACAACATTACAACCTTCGTCTGCGGTACGCGAAGCCTACTTAAAGGCTTATTTGAAGACCATTTCTATTCCTTTAAATGCTTTAATTAATTTAGAACTTGTAAAATTGTAATTTCTTGCACTTTACTTTTGCTGTGCGTATAAATAGTTTGGTGTGCTATTAACCATCCGTATTAATGAGGTTTCATCTCAATCTTGGATGGTTGGATCTATTTTCTAACTCCTATATATAGGAGGCTTATTAAGTGATTTGAGAAATGAAGAATGAAAACCTAAAATCCCCCTTTCTCTAAGAGGAATTCGGCCAAGGTTAGAGACTAGCCTCCCCCCTTGTCTCCCTCTTCCCCCATTTCGGCCTCCCCTCTCCTGGAGCCTCCGGCGTGGTTTCTTGGTGCGACTCCAAGGAAGAAGGATGACAACCCCACTCGGTGCGATGCCGGTGGATCCATTCGGTGCGACGCCAGAGGAAATCATGGAGAGAGTGATTCTCCCACAAGTTATCAAGTGTATTTTCCACCAATGGGTTGGGTAATCTCTTCCCCTTCTCTAGTGCTTCTTCTATTTAGATTTATGGGGGTTGAACCATCGTGTTCTCCATGATCTTAAATCTCAATCGATTTTCAAATCTCTAAATAAAAGTATTATTGTTCGTGTTTCTTTTTCTCCGGACCGGGTAGGTCCATTTTGCTGGAGCGGATCTTGGCTTATAGCCTTGGTCTTGCTCTTAAAAGGGATTGACAACCTTTGCGTTATCTTTGGGAACAAGTATACTCATTTTTCATCGCTGCTTTAGAGTCGATCATTCTCCGAATGTGTTTATACTTTGTGCATGAAACGATTACATATTAAGGGCGTTAGATGCTTGTGTAGGTACGGCGGATCAAGTGTGTGTTGAATGGCGAACTAGAGCCTTCTCTCGTGTAGATCTCCGTTAGCAACATACGCTACATCTATTTGGTATCAGAGGCGGTTGTTTCAACTTCGATGTTGCAAACGTCCTCGCTCTCTTTCGTTGGCACGAATTAATCAAAAAAAAGCAAAAAACAAATTCTGGTCTGCAAATAGCGTTCTAAAATCTTTTTTTTTCTGCGAAAAAAAAATTTTTTAACGTTCCTTGTTCCTATCATTTCAGGAAAATTTAAAAATATCTTGTTTAACATTAGGACTAGCCTAAAAAAATCGTCTTTCAAAATTTTGGGTAACCCTGTATGCGCACTAGACTAGTAACGAAGTACACTACACCGTCTTCATCTAGAATGGTTGTGAATGAGCACCGAGATGTGAATACCGAAGCTATTGAGGGACTACGAACTGAGATGACGGAGCTTAGGACCATGCTAGCCTAAATCCTATAGAACCAAGAACGACCACCTCCACTCGTTAATGTGAGATAGCCTAACCGACACCAACCGGTAAACGATTCAGACTCTGATGGGAACTCTCCCCGAATGCCTCATCAAGATCGCCACCCCAAGCGTGACTTCGATATTACTAGGGCCATTAAGATCGATGCCCCGACCTATGATGGTATGGGAGATCCCCAAATCTTCCTCACTTGGGTAGTGGATATGGAATGTTACTTCGAATGGCACACTCTCACGGACCATCAGAAGGTCCAAGTCACCAGGATGAAGTTAACTGGGCGTGCTAAGACATATCGGTTAAATGAGGAGCGTAGGCTAGGGACCGAGACCGGAGTCCCACTAGTTGGATGGCCCTTAATGAAGAACCTATTGTCTGATCAGTACGTCCCCGCGTACCACCGTACACAGATGTTCGATGAGCTAGATACCCTACAACAAGGCTCAAAATCGGTAGCCGAATACATGGGCATATTAAAGGACTGCTTAGTACATTGTGACCTTAGAGAGGTTCCCGAGGTTACTTTATCTAGGTTTCGAAAGGGGCTATCTCCCTATATCCAAAGGAAACACCTACGCTATGGACATACGGATTAAAACACGACTTTCAATGCCGCCCTAGACATTGAAAAACATCTAGCCTCTAAGGATCACTCCCGTTATTCCCAAGCAAAGGGTAAGTCCACACTCAGAGCATCCTCATCCACATATCAGGATAAAGGGAAATTTCGGTCCAACAAGTCTAAATCGGTAGTTATCACAGCTAGGAACGCTAGGAATCCCACCAGTGAGCGTATCCCCATAGGGAAGGTTAGTAAGTCCAATACCACGTGTTATGCTTGCAGTATTCAGGGCCACTATGCCTTTGAATGCCCAATAAAGACTAAGGCCATAGCCCTATTATATGCGACCACTGACCTCTCCGATCTAGTTTATGAGGCTACTGAAGAGAGTGACCCAGATGGTGTCCTGAGTGACTTGGAGGACGATCACCCCCTTATGGTGATGCGTTGTATCTTGACCACTCCTCGTCCGTTAGATGATTGGAAGAGGACGAGTATATTTTCTCTAATATTTAAGAGTGGAGAGAAGCTCTGCAAATTGATCATTGATAGTTGTAGTTGTGTGAATGTCATATCCGAGAAGGCCGTTACGCGTATGAACTTGACCACGGAACCCCACGCGACTCCCTATCAGGTAGCTTGGATCAATAAGGTTACCGTCCCGGTCACCAAGCGATGCCTAATCCCCCTCTCATTCAAATCCTATACTGATGAGGTGTGGTGTGATGTCCTTCCTATGGACTCTTGTCATGTGTTGTTAGGCCGACCTTCGGCTTTATGACCATGATGTGACGCATTTTGGCAGAGCCAACACATATGAATTCAAGTTCAATGGTAAGACCATTATGTTGAGGCCGACTGCCCCAAAGGAACTTGTAGGATAGGTTAAGGACACCACGATCCCAGTTGAGAGGAAAGCCTTGAACCTAGTCGGGTGAAAGGATTTTATTAAGGACCCGTTTCTTGATGGAATGATGTATGCACTAGTACTTCTGAGTGCGAAGATGGATTCTGGAGTATTGGATGACCTGCCCAGTGAGCTATGGGTATTGTTGGAAGAGTATAGGGGTACGTACCCGGATGAGTTGCCATCGACGTTACCTCCACTTAGAGATATTCAGAATGTGATAGATCTCATCTCGGGGTCTTCCTTACCCAACCAGCCCCATTATCGACTCCATCCCGCTGCCCATAAGGAGTTGCAGGTTCAGATAGAGGACTTGTTGAAGAAGGGGTTTATTAGGACTAGTATGAGTCCATGTGCTGTTCCAGCTCTGCTTGCCCCCAAGAAGGATGGCTCATGGCGAATGTGTGTTGATAGTCGGGCCATCAACAAGATTACCGTCAAGTATAGGTTCCCTATCCCACGTTTAGATGACCTCTTGGATGTTTTATCTGGTGCCACTATATTTTCTAAGTTAGATCTTAGGAGCGGTTATCACCAGATTAGGATCCGTGAGGGAGATTAATGGAAGACTGTATTTAAATCTAAGGATGGGTTATATGAGTGGCTTGTGATGCCCTTTGGGTTATCCAATGCCCCCAGCACCTTCTCTTGGATGATGACACACGTCTTTCGACCGTACTTGGGGAAGTTTGTGGTAGTCTATTTCGATAACATCTTAGTCTATAGCACCTCCACTGTCGAGCACATCTCCGACTTGAGAATGACTCTGCCCACCTTGAGGAAGGAAACTTTATTCCTTAACCTTAAGAAGTGCATATTCTATGTTCCAGAGGTAGAGTTTTTAGGTTATATAGTCGGGTCTGAGGGAATTCGAGTTGATCCTGGAAAGGTTCAGGTGATCAAGGACTGGCCCGAACCGACTAGCCTACGAGAGGTGCGTAGTTTCCATGGTTTGGCTACTTTCTATCACGGCTTCATACGAGACTTTAGTAGCATTATTGCACCTATTGGTGACTGCATGAAGAAGGGTGAGTTCACCTAGACGAAGTCCGCCACCTTTTCCTCCAACATATTAAGAAGCTCATGACCGAGGCACCGGTGTTACATCTACCTGACTTTACCAAGGTCTTTGAGCTTACCTGTGACGCGTCAGGGGTGGGAATAGGAGGTATTTTAAGTCAAGAGGGTAACCTGGTCAGTTATTTCAGTGAGAAACTAGCGGGCGCTAAGTTGAATTATTCGAACTACGATAGAGAGTTTTATGCTGTTGTTAGGCGTTTGCATCATTGGCGGCATTATCTCCTCTCCAAGGAGTTTGTGATCCTCTCCGATCATGATGCTTTACGTTTCATAAATGGTCAGCATAAAATCAGCCCACGTCACGCTAAGTGGCTAGCTTTCTTACAATGGTACATGTTTAGTCTTAAGTACCTTAAGGGGTCTGACAATCGAGTTGTTGATGCACTTAGCCGCCTTACCCTTCTACTGTCTACAATACAAGTCAATGTTGTAGGATTTGAACGAGTTAAGGACGAATACGCCACTTGCCCAGATTTCCACGAGATGTATTTCTCCGCCCAGGATAGCTCTCCAACGACCATATTTGCATTTGTTCTTAAGGACGGTTATCTTTTTAGGCACGAGAAGTTGTGTATTCCTCGATCCTCCTTACAACACCACATTATTTGGGAATTACATAGCGGAGGTCTGAGTGGACACTTTGGAAGGGATAAGACCATTACACTCGTTGAGGAGAAATTTTACATGTCAAGTATTTAAGGGAACTAAAACCAATGTTGGGTTATAGACCCCTTTACCAATTCCTTCCTTACCATGGGAAGACGTGAGCATGGATTTCATATTAGGCCTCCCCACTAATCTTCGTCGACACGACTCCATTTTTATAGTTGTGGATATGTTTTCAAAAATGACATACTTTATCCCATGTAGCAGGACCAACGACGCATCTCAATAGCTAAGTTATATTTTCGGGAGGTCGTTAGTCATCGCGGAGTGCCGAAGATAATTGCCTCGGATAGGGACGTGAAATTCACTAGCTATTTTTGGAAAACTTTATGGATTTTAATGGGGACCAAATTATTATTTTCCGCTGCCTATCATCCGCAAACTGATGGTCAGACGGAAGTAGTCAATCAGAGTTTGGGGAATCTTCTAAGATGTCTTGTAAGTGATCACAAGGGCACTTGGGATCTACTTCTTCCTCATGCATAATTGGCTTACAATAACTCTAAGAACAAGTCCACGGGTATGTCCCCTAATGAGATTGTTCACGGGTATAAGGCTCCTGTGCCACTTGACTTGGTTCCATTACCACCAACATATAAAGCAAGTCAATTTGCACAATCCTTCGCCCAACACATTCATGACTTGCACGCATATATCCGGGCAACCTTGGCCTCCCAATATGAATCCTATAAAACACAAGCTAATCAACATAGGAGAGTGTCACACTTTAAAGTCGGCGATCAAGTCTTAGTCCGCTTAGTTCCCGAGCGACTGCCAACTGGCACCGTTAGAAAGTTAGCTCCAAAGCGCGCCGGCCCCTTCCGGATTATAAAGAAATTCGGTGATAATGCTTTTGTCTTAGATTTGTCGGCTAATTGGGGTGTTTCACCCATTTTTAATGTCCCGGATTTGACGATGTTTGTTTCACCTCCACAAGAGTTGACTTCTTTGTCGTCTTCTCCTTCCACTCAAAATTATTTGGGTTTGGGGAGTGGTAGTACAGATGATCTCTCTCCCCTGGTCTCCATAGGTTTAGCATCAAATGGTACGTTGCCTTCTTTTATTCCCACTGCTGAAATGTTTCCAAGGTTTCCCAAAACCTTTCTTATACCAGACAGGATACTTGATGCTGAGCTGCTCACTACCACTGATTGTGCTACCCGCCGCTTTCTCATCTATTGGCGTGAACGCCCTCCTTCCGACGACTCATGGGTACTTGAGACAGAGCTTCAACAATTGGACGCCGCTCTTCTCCGTCGCTATCTCTTGGGCCACGCATCAGAGATACGTGAATTTGAGCGGGGGAGGATTGATGTCGCGGCCCCTCCACCACCACTTGAAGATGATCCGGACACCGAAATACTACAACATAAAGATTTCAGGCGATATGACGAACTCCTTGGCCGCTAACGGACGACATCATTACAACCTTCGTCTGCGGCACGCGAAGCCTACTTAAAGGCTTATTTGAAGACCATTTCTATTCCTTTAAATGCTTTAATTAATTTAGAACTTATAAAATTTTAATTTCTTGCACTTTACTTTTGGTGTGCGTATAAACAGTTTGGTGTGCTATTAACCATCCGGATTGATGAGGTTTCATCTCAATCTTAGATGGTTGGATCTATTTTGTAACTCCTATATATAGAACACTTATTAAGTGATTTGAGAAATGAAGAATGAAAACCTAAAATCCCCCTTTCTCTAAGAGGAATTCGGCCAAGGTTAGAGACTAGCCGCCGCCCCCCCTTCGTCTCCCTCTTTCCCCATTTCGGCCTCCCCTCTCGTGGAGCCTCCGACGTGGTTTCTTGGTGCGACTCCAAGGAAGAAGGACGACAACCCCACTCGGTGCGACGCCAGTGGATCCATTCGGTGAGACATTGGTGGAAATCATGGAGAGAGTGATTCTCCCATAAGTTATTAAGTGTGTTTTCCATCAACGAGCTCGGTAATCTCTTCCCCTTCTCTAGTGCTTCTTCTCTTTAGATTTATGGAGGTTGAACCATCGTGTTCTCCATGATCTTAAATCTCAATCGATTTTCAAATCTCTGAATAAAAGTATTATTGTTCGTGTTTCCTCTTCTCCGGACCGGGTAGGTCCATTTTGCTTGAGCGGATCTTGGCCTATAGCCTTGGTCTTGCTCAAAAGGGATTGGTAACCTTTACATTATCTTTGGGAACGAGTCGACTCATTTTTCATCACTGTTTTAGAGTCAATCATTCTCCGAATGTGTTTATACTTTGTGCGCGAAACGATTACGTATTAAGGGCGGTAGATGCTTGTGTAGGTGCGGCGGATCAAGTGTGTGTTGAATGGATAACTAGAGCCTTCTCTCGTGTAGATCTTCGTTAGCAACATACGCCACATCAGTTTGCAGTTCGTCAAGCTCAGCCCACAGATCGTCGAACGCAATTCAACACTTGTCAAGCTAAAGCAAGAAAATTTGACTAAGGCAAAAAGTGCTGAGACCGCTGAGAAGAAAGCGTTGAGACCACTGAGAAGAAAGCGTTGAGACAGAAACTTGTCAGCTGTTAAGAAGAAAGCACTGAGACCGCTGAGAAGAAAGCATTGAGACCATTGAGAAGAAAGCGCTGAGACAGAAGGATGTCTCAGCAGTTAAGAATAAAGCGCTGAGACCGCTGAGAAGAAAGCGCTGAGAGAGAAGCTTGTCTCAGCTGTTAATAAGAAATGCTGAGACATCTGAGAAAGAACCGCTGAGATAAATCCAGAGAAAATTCACAAGTCCAGAAGCGCTGAGAGCCAAGATAGATGGCGTTGGTGTCTTAACATCACTCAATGCTTAATGAAGTTCTGGAATATTTTCTAAGTCCAGATGGTGATGATCATTGCTGACGTCATCAAAGTCAAATTGTAGGAAGCCATTGCGGGAAAGCTGTAGTGGTGCTGAAAGCTTCTTTGTCCTTTTCTGATGGAGGTGGTGCCCAACAATCCTTGGCTGGGCCCACATACAATTATGTTGTTGATTTAAATCAACACATATAAAAAGGAAAAAATAAAAGGGGATTAGGGTTAACGAACAAACGAAGAATATTCAAAGAAAACCAGAGGCGGCTGGACTTCATTTTCTCCAATAAGCTTGAAAGCACAAGTCCAACAGAGATAGCCAGAAGGCAAAGGAAGATAGCTGAAGCTCTTCAAGTTCAGCAAGATAGTTCTTTGAAGAACAAGGTTGCTGATTCAACCATTCAGCAAGAAGTTAGCTGTGTGAAGGGACAATCAACCTTCAACAGCAGATAGCTGCCCACCTGTTCAGCAAAGTAGAAGTTAGCTGTAAAAAATGACTCATTCCTTCTACAACAAGTGGGCTGGACTGATATCTGCTCATTCCAGCAAAGTAGACTCAGAGATTTATCTCTGAGTCAGATGTTTTATTTTTCTTAAAAATTCTGTTTTATTTCATGTAGGATTCAGTTTATCTGAATCTGAGTGTAGGGCACTTTGTGCCTGAGGTAGGTGACTAATTTGTCACTGAGGTAGGTGCCCTATTGGGGTACTGAGGTAGGATCCAAGTGTGGATCGGATTTGTAGGGCTTAAATGCCTGAGGTAGGAGAGTGCTGCTCTCTGAGGTAGGATCCAAGTGTGGATCCTACAGATCTGAGGTAGGGCTGTCCTCCTAGCCTGAGTGTAGGGCCTTGTGCTTGAGGTAGGTGACTGGAGAGTCACTGAGATGTAGGTGACAAGTGTGTCACTAAGTTGTAGGCCTTTGAGGAGGCTGAGCTGTATGTACCTGGAAGGGTACTGAGTTGTAGGAGTGCTGCAACACCCTGAGAGCAGGGTTGTGTGCTTGAAGCTATAGGGCTGAAAAGCCTGAGTGGTAGGCCTTATAAATAAGGCTGAGGTAGGTGATTAGTGGATCACTGAGCTGTACGAGCTCTGCAGGGCTCTAAGGTAGGAACCCTTGTTGTTCTGAGTTTGGATTCTGTGAAGAATCTGTGTGTAAGGCTAAAGGCCTGGGGTGTAAGCTCTGAGGAGCATATTGGTGGAGTTTGTGCCTAGTCCAACAATTAAGTTAGATAGGTTGGAGGAAAAGTGGATGTACCCAATTGGGGAACCACTATAAATCTTTGTGTGCTTGTTTTCTTTCTTATTGCAGGATCTAAGGACAAGCTCTAGATAGATTAATTTGAAATCAACAAAAGAACTAATAAAAATTCAAAGACATATTCGCCCCCCCTCTAGGTGATTTGCTAACCTTCAGTTAAGCAACTTTCATAAACCCTCCTCCTCAATGTTCTGGCTGCAAGAACACCTAAGCAACACTTCCTGAGACTTTTCAGAATGAAAGAGTGTCAAAATCGCAACCTAAACCTCTAAAAAATCCACGAAACTGGAAAACCTTACCGTTGGAACATAGATCTATGTGATATTTATCCAGATCTACTCTCCGATGACGATTTCATGCACCAGAGCTCCTCCAATCGATGACCGAAGGCACTACAAGGATGCCTCTTTCTTTCTTATGCAAACAGGATGACCGTTTTCAAGAAGAAGACGATGAATGGGGTTTCTGTCTTATCATAAGGCTATTTATACTCTTAAATATAAGTATTATAATAATAGTTCATTATTAAATAATCGTCCAAACGACTCAAAATTTGCACCAACATGGATTTCAATGAAAATCGCATAGCTAAATGTCGACGCTACGAATCTAAGAGCGAAGTCGGAATTAAACGTGACAACACAAACTCGGGCAAAAATCTCCTGAAGCCAAAATATCATCATTCCCAAAAAGCTCCAACGTGTTCCAAAATGAACACCGACTTGCAAGGGAATACCAACACACAGGAGGAATTAGCCAAGCCAATACTCCTAAACCAAAACCTCGGATGCCAACAAGCAAAAATCACGCTCCAATAATGGTAACCACCAACTAAGTGTCAACGTAACGCCCTGACATCACATTTAAGCCAATAAAAGGATTAAATTAAACATCAAAAAATCAGGGGCTTTACAGCCACTCCCCCCTAAAAATAAGTTTTGTCCTGAAACTTTACGCACAAAAGATTCCACTATAAAAGGAACAAAATCAAAGATTAAAGAAGGGAAATACAATGCCATAAGAAACTAGGAGAACAGATGATGATGAGCCTCCCTCATAGCTGACTCCAACTTCCAAGTGGCGCTTCCACGTCTTGGTTTGGCTACAAAACTTTAACCATTGTCATGGTTTTCCTCTGCAACACTCGATCTTGAGTATCCAGACTGCTGACAGGCATCTCAACATAGGAAAGATTAGGCTCCAATTGGGGTACGACATCAGGAATCTGTCGGTCTCTAAGCACACTTTTCTGCAATTGGCTCACATGAAACATGTTGTGTACACTAGGAAAATTTGCGGGCAAATCCAGTTTATAAGCAGATACACCAATACGCTCAACATCCTTAAAAGGTCCCACATACCTCGGGTCCATCTTATGATTATTTACACATATCTTAACGCCCGACATTGGGGAAACCTTCAGAAAAAACCAGGCCCCCAACCGCAACTCCAAATCAGTCCTTCAATGACTAGAGTTCTTATCATAACGCTCCTGAGATATACAGAGCTTTTCTCTGATATGCTTCACAGAAATGTCCATTTATTCTAACTCTTCAGGGCCCAACAACGGTCTCTCACAATCCTCAGCCCAAAATAAGGGAGTTCTGCAATGTCTCCCTTACAAGGCCCCAAACAGGGCCATCTGCAAGCTCTCTCGATAGTTATTATTATAAGTAAACTCCATCAATCTGAGTCGCTCATCCCACGATTCTCCGTAGTCCAAAATATAACATCTGATCATGTCCTCCACGATCTGATTCACTCTCTTTGTTTGATCATTAGTTTGCGGATGATAAGCGGTGAAATACCTTAAATCGTTACCCAACCCTTCTTGCAAGCATTTCCAAAAGCGAGACGTAAACCCGAAGTCTCAATCCGATACAATACTGACAGGTACTCCATGTAACCTAATGACCTCATCCAAATATAATTCAGCTATTTTCTTCATGGAGTAATCGATCTTGAATGTCACGAAGTGAGCACACTTCGTCAATTTGTCCATGATAACCCAAACTGAATCGTGTCCTTGGGGAGATCTTAGCAATCCGGTAATAAAATCCATTGAAATGTTGTCCCACTTCCAACTTGGAATCTCTAAGGGCGTCAACTTGCCTCCAGGCCTACTATGATTGACCTTCACTCACTTGCAAGTAAAACATTCTGATACAAACTTAACTATATAACCTTTCATTCCAAACCACCAAGCAATCCGCTTCAGGTCTTGATACATCTTAGTTGAACCTAGGTGGTAGGCAACACGAGAACCATGTGCCTCATTGCACAACTTAACTCTAATATCCTCTATGGTGGGAATACAATACCTGTCGCGGTACTTCAAAGTACCCACATCATCATTGGAAAAGTCTGGTAACTCCCCTTTCTCAGTTCTATGATAAAGGTGCAGCATATCTAGATCATACTTCTGATGTAGTCGCGTATGTGTAATCCATGAAGGCTCAGCTACCTCCAATCTATATGACGAGTTACAACTTCTAATAGAAATGTGAATCATTAAAAACTCCTCAACCTGAGAATCCACAAAAAGATTAAAAATCTTAGCCGTCTTCCTACACAAGGCATCGACTACAACATTAGCTTTGCCCGAATGGTACTGGATCTCGACATCATAATCTGCTACATACTCTAACCATCTCCGCTGGCATAGATTCAACTCCCTTTCAGTGAAAACGTATTTTAAATTCTTGTGATCAGTGTAAATCTTACACAATGCACCATATAATAGATGTCTCCGCAATTTTAGTGCATAAATTACAGCTGCGAACTCCAAATCATGCGTAGGGTAGTTCTTCTCATGAATCTTTAACTGCCTAGGCCCATATGCAATTACCTTTCCTTCTTGCATCAGCACACAACCAAGTCCAACGTGCGATGCATCTATATATATGGCATATTCTATTCCATCCGTAGGTAAGGTCAACACCAGAGCCGTGCACAGTCTCGTCTTCAATTCTAGAAAAGCTTACTCGCACTTATCACTTCAGACGAAAGCTGCATTATTCTGTGTCAGTTTAGTCAGTGGCGCAGACAATGTAGAGAAACCCTCTACTACCCTTCTATAATATCCAACTGACCCTAGGAAGCTCCTTATCTCCTTGGGTGTGGTTGGCCTATTCCAATCCATAACAGCAGCTATCTTCTCAGGATCAACTGAAATTTCATCTTTACTTCCCACATGACCCAGGAAAGAAACTGAGGCAACCCAAAACGCACAAGTTCTCAACTTAGCAAATAACTTATGAGGGATCGCAAGTGCTGGGCATGCTCCACAACACTTCCGGAATATATATAAACATCATCTATAAACATGACCACGAAATAGTCCAGAAAATCCATGAACACTCTGCAACAATTCATCTAGCTGGGTACACAACCCCTCCAGCTCATGCGGGGCCATACGGTATAGGGCCTTAACAATAGGATGAGTACCCGGCTCCAAATCTACGACGAACTCCACGTCTCTCTCAGGAGGAAGACCCAAAAGATTATCTGGGGAACATCAGGAAACTCACACACCATGGGGATATCCTCTAAACACGACAAACCAACCTTCGTTTCCAAAACTGAAACCAAGCAAAACATCTGGAATCTAAAAGCTTCCGAGCACATAATGCAGAAATAATCGGAGAACTCTGGCGCGGATAACCAGAAACAATCTGGGGTTGACCGTTGTCCGTCTTGAAGTCCAAGCGCTTAACCTTACATTGGATAACCACATCATATCTGGACAACCAGTCCATGCCCAAGATCACGTCAAAATCCTCTAGGTCTAACACCTTCAAATCAGCAATTGTTAGAAAAATCGCCTAACAAAATCAGACAACTCTGAATACCTTGGTCCGATACCACAGAATCACCAGAAGGGAACTTGACGCAAAACACATCACCAAACCGATTGAGAGTCAAACGATGATGCTCAATGAAAGCCCTAGCCACAAATGAGTGGGTAGCACCATAATCGACCAGAACACGTGCCCAACGGTTCTTTACCTTAAATCTTCCTATAAAATCGCATACGCTGCTAAGGGAACGGGAGCTAAATTGTAACTACGAACTAAAATTAAAACTAGGGAAGGATCTAACCTGATATCACTTGAGTAGACATCTGAGCTTCCTCTAATGACACCACGTTCAGCTTGCCCTTTCCTTTGTCCAATCACTGTGGCGGTGGCAAGGCCTGAAGTGGAACTGGTTGCAATAGGGGCTGAGCCTGCTAGCACTTCGACTTGAAATGTCATTTCTGTCCGCACAGAAAGCATCCCCTTTCCTTACCCCAACAGTGGGCAGCATCGTGCCCACTTTGTTTGCAAGAAGTACAAACCAAATCTGCCTTAGGAGCACACTGAATCGCATGAACATGCTCCTTCTTCTGAGCCCTTATTCTCTTGAAACATTTCTCGAACGGGTGGCCTGGTCAGCCACAGAAACTGCAAACTTCCTTGCTTCTCTTCCTTGAAGCAGAACTAGATTCCTTAGAACTCTTACTCCTTCAGGCTTCCTCTTGTCCTTCCTCAGTATCATACCATGATCCTTAGCGTATCTAATAGTATCAGCTTTTAAAGCAACTTCTACTGTCCTCAAATTAGTCTCGGACTGGTAAGTATTGGGAAACGGTTGAATGTCATTTTGGAGGCCACCCAAGAAACCTTTGACTTTGCACTCCTCAGCAGCTATCAACTTTGAATCAAACCTATTCAATTTGTTGATCTTGCTCTCATACTCAACCACTGCGGGGGTTTGCTCACCAGGCTGCCGTCCTAAGATGATAGCCAACAATGCTTGCAACTATGCTTGCATTGCCACGATCTGACATGCCAGGGTCTCCATGCACTGGCGCAGTTCTACAATCACCGCATCACTCTACGCACCTAACGTCTCACCCACAAACTGGGGAGTCGAACCTATCGCATCTCTCTCAGCTGACATTCTAAAAGAACATTCAAACAACTAGTCAAAACCTAGCCCAACCGCTAGAACCAAACAACCCAGTATAGACAAAACATACTTAAGTACTTGCTAAAACTGCTAACTTGCTCTGGGATTTTTAATAATGATATCATGCCTAAATTAGGATGATATACCATCATCATACTGACTCATGTTTCTAAATCATGAATGCATGAATTCTTTATTTTTTTTGACCCAAAACTATGTGTCTACATATATCATCATGTAAATCTTTTGCTTGGGACATGTGCAGATGCAATTTTATGTCATGCATATCGTGATATGCAATCTAAAAAGGCCGTAATGCATGTTATAAGCGGTTACACATGAAATGTTATGCATCCCATACTACATAACATCGCATGCAACGAAAAAAGAAAAAATGCTAATGGACACCCATGTGATGATGGTTATGCATTCCATACTACATAACCGTCACTTATTGTCACCTATAGTGGATCCATATACAATCACACATTATGCATCTCATACTACATAATATGCCTCGTATACTTCTTATCATGCTATGAGTGTAGTGTTAATGCTTCAGCCAAGGCGTATTTATGACACATCGGCGTGTGTATGAAATAAAACTAGACGACTAACACTAACTAGAGATAGTTGTTCGACCAATTGTCTAACAACCCATCCCTCTGATACTAACTGTCACAACCTGCATTTTCTCAGTATTCAAGTTATATCAGAGTAAGAGAAAATACGCGTTGTGATGGCACGTGGTGCAGGGGATAACTGCAGACGTTCAGACAAAACTCCAAACTCTACAATTTATAAGAAGTTCATGAGTTATTTAAGAGAAAACCAGTTTATGTTGAGATGGCCGTATCCCTTGGCACAGTGGATCAACTAGTCCATGAGTAAAATATATAGTTATACACTGCGAAAATACTTTGATATGTTGATTTAACATCCTACATGAGTATAAACATACCTGCTCCCGCCTAGAGTATACAATGAAAGAAGAGATTAGACAATAATCAAGTAATAGTATTGTCCTGAACCTGAGGTAGTCAATGAAAGAACACCTCAACAAGAAAATACAAGTGGCAAAAGGAGTAGACAATAATCAAGTAATAGTATTGTTGGAACCAGTTACCTGGTCCCGCCTAGAGTTCTGACCTGAGGTTGCAGCCCACACCTACTCTTCTTGAACAACCCTCCCGATGTGAGTCGCAGACCTAGAAATAGACCGAGGGGTCTCAGATTGGAGGTCCCACCTCTTGTTCGGAAGAAACTGAAGTCCTTCCCCTCCTTAGCCAATACTGAGCTAGGTGCCTGTGAGGAAGAATATGGAAAGGTTCAACACCATTTCAAGGCACCTTATCGGTCTATTTAAAGGCCTCTGAGTCTGATTTGCAAATATCCATACTAAACCGACTTGAAATTACCAAAATACCCTGGGTCAGGTCTACCAACAGCCAAACTCCACTGTCCTGAAGAGCTATATGCAGACTACCGAGTGTAGAAGTGTAAAATTACCTGGGGTAGAATAGTAAAATCCCCCTTGTGGGTAAGGAGGTAAAAACATCTTTCCTCCTATGCGGCGAGTGGGGAAAGTGACTGGCGAGAGAGATGATCCCACCTGCTCGTCTCGCCGGCCTCTTTCCCCATAGGCCATCTCACCTTCTAGGGCCAGCTAGCTCCCCCAAAGGGGGTCTCGCCTACTACAGAGAACCCTGTCTCACCTCCTACGAGTGGACCACACGGTCCCACTCGCCTATCCAGTTCCTCTCGCCAGCTTCTCCTGGTCGCTGCTTGAGCTGCCTCCCGCGAGCCCAAGATTGTACACAATCCCCGCTCTTTTCGAGGTTGCTCTAAGCTCGGAAGGAAAGTCCAACTGAGGCTCGTGGTTTATCTAAAATATTGGAACCAGTTACCCAGTCCCGCCTAGAGTTCGGACCTGAGGTTGCAGCCCACACCTACTCTTCTTGAACCACCCTTCCGACGTGAGTCGCAGACCTTGAAACAGACCAAGGGGTCTCAGCTCGGAGGTCCCACCTCTTACCCGGAAGAAATTGAAGTCCTTCCGCTCCCTAGCCAATGCTGAGCTAGGTGCCTGTAAGGAAGAGTATGGAAAGGTTCAACACCATTTCAAGGCACCTTATCGGTCTATTTATAGGTCTCTGAGTATAATCTACAAATATTCGTACTGAACCGACCTGAAATTACCAAAATACCCTAGGTCGGGTCTGCCAACAACTAAACTCTGCTATCCTAAAGAGCTATATGCAGACCACTGAGGGTAGAAGTGTAAAATTACCTGTGGTAGAAGAGTAAAATCCCCCTTGGGGGTAAGGAGGTAAAAACATCTTTCCTCCTATGCGGCGAGTGGGCTAAGTGACTGGCAGGCGAGACGATCCCACCTGCTCGTCTCGCCGGGCTCTCGCCCCATAGGCCATCTCGCCTTCTAGGGCCAGCTCGCCCCCTCAAAGGGCGTCTCGCCTACTGCAGAGAACCCTGTCTCGCCTCCTGCGAGTGGACCACACGGTCCCACTCGCCTATCCAGTTCCTCTCGCCAGCTTCTCTGGGTCGCTGCTTAAGCTGCCTCCTGCGAGCCCAAGGTTGTATACAATCCCTAATCTTTTTGAGGTTGCTCCAAGCTCGGAAAGAAAGTGCAAACGAGGCTCGCGGTTGTCGTTATTCATTTGTGAGAATCTTTAGCGGGCCCTCCCCCTGGAGTCTATAAATATAAGACCCCACCTCAACATGGAGTGCCCCCTCTCTCATTTCCACTTCTCTTCCACCCTCAACATGTCTCATAGCCAGAGCTTTCGTGAGCGTCACGCGATGGTGCAAAAGAAAAACAAAGCCAATGTGCCTGCCCTGATCCCATCTTTGGGACGCACCCCCGCCTCAGCCCCTTCATCATCTCGCCCGAAGAAGGCCAAAACTATCGGCCCTCTACTCTCGGTCGGCGTGACCAGCTCGGTCCCCTCGGCAGCCGACACACTTCCTCCCGCATCTTCCAAGGAGAGACAGGTGATTCTTGACTCTTCCTCTCCCCGCTCCTTTCTCTTATCTTCAAGCCTATTGACCATGCTCTTTCAGGGAAACCTCTCTAATTCCCCTATACCCGCAAATCCTCCTGATGTTACCAACCAACCTTATCAACGCCCCGACTCGCCTCAACAATCTTCCCCCCAATCACGAGGAAAGAAGACCTCTCACTACTTGTGGGGAATCCTCCCATCCCGAGTAAGAAAACGCATCCCGTCTTTTTTGTTCCACACAGATTCCCATTCCTTCACCTTGTTCATTCGAGACCGCAGGACTAGTCCTTGTCTTCACAGCCCCCGGCCGCGAGACCATCCTTCCTTATGACCTTCAACTTTCTTTGCGCAGGTATCCAGTTCGACTCGGGTACTGAAGACTCTCCCGCGCCGTCTCCACTCTTGCCTCTTCCTCGGCCAGACGAGATCGAAGACTACCTGGGTGATCCTATGGACCCTCTGGAGTTGAAGCGTCGGACCACCAGGATGTTTCGAAAGTACACACATATCATCTGTGAGATGGAGCTGGAGAAGCAGGCTTCCAATCAGTGCATTGACTGGCTGGAAACTGAGTGCAATCGTCTCTCTGTTGAGGTCGATGCCGACATCGTAATAAATGGGACAGACTTCCCTCTCGGCAGGATATCCTACGAAGACTACAATCGCTTCGCCAGCGAGTTCCTAGCTGATGGATATCTGTCTCGCCCACCCAAGGTCGGTGAGTCTGTCAACACTTTATATCCCGACGAGCTAGCCTTCCCCGTCTCGCACTTCAAGGCGGGGCTAAGACTCCCCCTTTAGCCAAAGGTAAAGCAGGTCTTCAAATATTTTGGAGTTGTTCCCGCTCAGTTCAACCTAAATACTATTTCGATGCTGGTCGCCTTCACCAGCTACCTACGGCGAGAGTGCATCGAATTCAGTTTGACCGTCTTCCGCAAGTTATTTATCTACCACGCCAAAGACCACATCGTCTCCTACTTCACAGGCCATGGCCTCAAGGTGTGCGAGACGCCTAACAAGAACCACCATTGTCTCACCTGCTTCATCTTTATTTGCGGGAACTTGGGAGGCATCCCTCTCGCTTCGGTGTTGCCTGCCGAGGTGTACTACGAGACCCCCAAGGTTGGGGGTGCCGAGAAGGCTCTCTGCGACTTCTTCGCAGGGAAACATTTCGAGGTCAACTTTCTTCGGCGAGACCTCGACTTGCTTCTTCCCGTCCTTCCCGGTGAAGGTATACTCGCACTGTCTTAGTATTATGCTTACCTTACCGTCTTATTTCACACTGCCCATCTTCTTTCGTAGGAGAGAGGACCATCCCCATCCATCCCCCTTATCTGAGCAACAAGGGTCTCGCCCTTGCTAGCATGGCAACAGAGGAGGCAAAGGAAACGTTGGCTCTTTCCCCAAAGAAAAGGGCCGGGGACGATGTTTCCGCTCCTCGGTACAGTCCTAAAAAGAAGAAGATAGTGTTGCGGCCAAAAGAGAAGAAAGAATGTGCGCCCAAGGAAAGATCCCCGTCAGCGGGTCTGCTCGTGGTCTCCTCTCCAACCATCTCTAACCACCGAGTGAGCCTACAACCCTGCCAGCTAGATGAGAGCCTGGTCAGCGGGTCTGCTCGGGGTCTCCTCTCCAAATCATATCCAACCACCGAGTGAGCCTATAGCCCTGCCAGCTAGATGAGAGCCTACTCAGTGGGTCTGCTCGGGGTCTCCTCTCCAACCATCTCCAACCACCGAGTGAGCCTACAGCCCTCCCAGCTGGATGAGAGCCTGGTCAGCGGGTCTGCTCGGGGTCTCCTCTCCAACCATCTCCAACCACCAAGTGAGCCTACAACCCTGACATCTAGATGAGAGCCTGGTCAGCGGGTCTGCTCGGGGTCTCCATGCTTCCATTTCACCCTTGATGCCATGTTTTAAAGACACCTGCGATTTCATCATATTAGAAGGCCATGTTAAAATCACGAGCATTGGGCAACGGTAAAAAATGTAATGAACAAAGTGCGTTATGGATAAAATCTCTTTAAGTCATCACCACTTCGGGCACGATCCAGGGATACCCCGTCCACATCCTAGAGGTGGTACCCACCTGACTTCAAGACCTCCTTTACTACAAAAGGACCTTCCCAATTTGGGTTGAGCTTTCCTACTGAAGCTCCGCTACCCGCTACATCCACCTTTTTGAGAACCAAATCACCCTTCTGGAACTGCTTGATCCTTATATGCTTATCAAAGTACCTCGTCATCCGGCGCTTGACCTCCTCCTGCCGGACCATCGCCAAATACCTAAGCTCTTCCACGAGATCAAGGGAGAGTTTTTGCTCCTCCACGTTCTCTGCCACCCATACTTCATCTCCTTACCTTACAACGACTACTCTTGGTGATGTGACCTCGAACTCTATTGGTATTAAAGCCTACGAGCCATGAGAGAACTTAAATGGGGTCTCTCCTGTGGCGTTGTTTGGTGTGGTCCTCAAGGCCCAGAGAACTGAAGGGAGCTGCTCTACCCAGCTTCCCCTTAAGTTCTCCAATTTATTTTTCAAAAGATTCATGATAATCTTATTGGCTGCTTCCATATGTCCGTTGCTCCGTGGGTGATGAACCGAGGCAAAACGGAGGTCTATGCCCAGCCGGATGCTGAAGTCGACGAATTCCCTGCTAGCAAATTGTGATCCGTTATCAGTTTTGATGGCTAGCGGTAGCCCATGTCTGCAGATGATCTCTCCCCATACAAAATTCTTGACCACCTGTGAAGTCACCTTGGCCAACGTCTTCACCTCCAGCCATTTTGAAAACTAGTCCACCATGACCAGTAGAAATTTCCTTTGGCCACTTGCCTGGGGAAAAGGACCAACTAGATCTAGCCCCCATATTGCGAAGGGCCAGGGAGCTGTCATTGTTCGCAACCTCTGGGCTGGAATGAGTTGGAGGGGGGCAAACTCCTGACATTTTTGACTTCTTTTCGCGAACTCCTCTTCGTCTTTCCTGAGGGTAGGCCAAAAGTACCCCTGCCTCAGCACTCTCCCCTCTAAAGTCCGGCTCCCTGAGTGACTCCCACATTCTCCTGAGTGAATTTCTTCCAGAACCTTTGGAACCTCCTCCTCTGACACACATCGAGCCAGCAGACCCGACAGCGTCTTGTGGTACAATGGCCCATCTTTTAGCAGGTAGTATGCCGATTTGTACATGGCCTGCTTCTTATCGAGATCGCTCGCGGGAAGTTGACCCGAGGTCAAAAAGGTGATGAAGGTGTGCATCCAAGACCCTTGCTGGCTTACCTCCATTAGCTCTCCCTCTTCTATGGACGGCGTGAAAAGCTCCATCACCGTTCCTCCGGCTCGAGGGACATACTTGGCGAGTTGGTCAGCCTGAGCGCTCTCATCCATTGGGACATGTCGAATTGAAAAGCTTCGAAACTGCCCGATGATGCCTTTGACCTTCCCTAGGTACAGCTGGAGGGTGGGCTCCCTTGCTTCAAATTCCCCTTTAATCTGGCCCACAACCACAATGGAGTACGTTGAGACCTTAATGTCTTGTATGCCCATATCCCGAGCGAACCTGAGCCCTGCGATGATCACCTCATATTCCGCTTGGTTGTTGGTGATCGTGAAGTGGATCTTCAAAGCTTGCTCAATCCTGGTCCCCTCTGGACTTACCAAGATCATTACTCCCCCAAAAGGAATTTCTTCCTGACTCACCATCTACCATCATCTTCCAAGCTGCTCAAGGGGATGCTTCAGCCTCTGGGACCTCAACTATGTAGTCCACTAGGAAGTCGGCCACTGCTTGTGCCTTGATGGCAAGCCGAGGAATAAAAGCGAGGTCGAATTCACTGAGCTCTATCGACCACTTGGCCATCCTCCCAGAGTGCTCCACCCCCTCCAAGATGCGACGGAGGGGGTGATCCGACACCACTTGAATAGAATGAGCCTGAAAATATGTCCTAAGCTTCCTGGCCGATATGATGAGGGCAAATGCTAGTTTTTCAAGGATGGGGTACCCGAGCTCTGCCTTCTTTAGGACCCTGCTCACGTAATAGATCGAGAATTGCTTTATTCCTTCCTCTCGCACAAGAACCAAACTCACGGCCCCAGTCCCCACTCTTAAGTATAAGAACAAGACCTCCCCTTCCCTTGGCCCCTGGAGTAGAGGCGTCTAGGTGAACTGCTGATTTAGAGCCTGAAAAGTCTTCTCGCATTCAGGGGTCCATTCAAACTTCTTGCCTCCTCTTAACGTCCGGAAGAAAGGCGAGCATTTCTCCATGGCTCGAGAGAGAAACCTGCTTAGCCTGGTCAACTTGGCGGTGAGACGTTGAACTTCCTTAGTGTTTCTGGGAGATTCGAGTTCCAAGATTGCCTTTACCTTATCGGGGTTGGGCTCTACTCCAGATGGGGTAAGGAGATGCCCTAGAAACTTCCCCCTACTGGCTCCAAAAATGCACTTCAGGGGGTTGAGTCTCATTTTATATTTTCTTAGGGTTCCAAAGGTTTCCTTAAGATCCAAGACATGAGATCTGAGGTCCCGGCTTTTGATCATCAGGTCATCCACATAAACCTCGATGTTCCTTCCTTTCTGCTCTCAGAAGATCCGATCCATCATTCTTTGGTAGGTTGCCCCCGCATTTTTTTAACCCAAAGGGCATCATGTTAAAACAGAAGCATCCAACCTCCGTGACGAAGGTGACGTCCTTGAAGTCCGGAGGGTGCATGCGTATTTGATGGTATCCTGAGAACGCTTCTAGAAAACTCATTAGAGAGAAACCAACGGCTGAGTCAGCCGTTGCGTCAATTTAAGGCAGAGGGTAGCAATCCTTAGGGTATGCTTTATTTAAGAGAGAAGAATCTACACACATTCTCCACTTACCCTCCCCATTTTAAACCATTACAACATTGCTTACCCACCCTGGATACTTACAGGCAGACATAAACCGTGCCTTAAGCAGCTTTTCTACCTCCTCTCTAATGGGTCCGACCATCTTAGAGGCGATGACCCACTTCTTCTGTTGCACTGGGTGAGTGTTGGGTTCGAGGTTGAGACGGTGGTAGGCCACGTCCGCATCGACCCCTGGCATGTCGGCCGCGATCCAAGTGAAGATGTCAATATTCCTCCGCACGCATGCCTTGATCTCCTCCTGGTCTTCTGGGCTAAGCTCGCCACTGACCTTTATCTTCTCTTTTCTTCCTTCTTTGGTGAGGATCACCATCTCCAGTACCTCCACGACTGCCTTTAGCCTTCACGGTTCCTCCTCTCTCTCCTGCTCTCCCAGCACCTCATGTTCTCTGGTCTCGTCCTCCATTACAATCACCACCATTTCCTCCCCAGGCTTCTACATCTCCTGCTCGCCAGTGTTCTGTCCTTCCAGTAGTGAAATTCTTCTTTTCCCCAGCCGGGCTCCCCCCCGGGTGACCCTCCTGCTTCCTCCATCTTTCTCTTTTCTTTCCTCCTCTCCTCACCTTCCTTTGATCCCCTCTCTTCTTCCACCTTCATCTCTCCATCCTTCTCTCTCGCCATTTCCGGCTCCACCGTAATGCCTGCTACCATCTCCACTTCTCTTTCACCTCCATCCCCCTCTTCTTCTTTCTCCTCTACCATCCCCATCTCTCCGTCCTTCTCTCCCTCCGTTTCTGGCCCCACCGCAATGCCTCCTACCATCTCCACTTCTCTTTCACCTCCATCCCCCTCGTCTTCTTTCTCCTCTTCCACCTCCATCTCTCCATCCTTCTCTCCCGCCATTTTTGGCTCCACCGCAATGCCTCCTACCATCTCCACTTATCCTTCTCCTCTATCCTCCTCTTCTTCCTTCTCCTCTACTTCACCACCAAGCTCCTGCTGCCATCGTTCCATCCTCTTCTCCATCTCCTCGGCCTCTTCCTGCCATGAGATGGTGTTCATCGCCGTCACGTAGCATTCCCTGGCCGCCTTCGGGTCTCCCCGCACTATGATTTGAGTACCTCCAGCATTAAGCTTCAAGCACTGATGGAAAGATGACGAAACACATCTAAAAGCGCGGATCAAGGGGCGCCCAAAAATGGAGTTATAACTGCTTGGGGCATCCACTATGACAAAGCGGCAGTTCCTGGATAGCCCCCCCAGGGTTACCTGGAGTCCCACTCCCCCCTGAACTTCCTTCCTCTCTCTTAAAAATCCAAATAATGGTCCATCTACTGCCAGCACCCTCCGGGCCTCCACCCTCATCTCGTTAAATGCCTTTTTGAAAATAACATTCACTGAGCTCCCATTGTCCACCAGGAACCGTGATACCGTAAAGTTCTCAATGGCGGTCCCGATCACCAGTGCGTCATAGAAGGGGTCTTCATGGTCTGACATGTCCTTTCTCAAAAAGGTTATTTTCTCATCCGAGGGAGGGGATTGTGATGTCGAAGCTACACTCCGATGGTACATGGTATGAAGGCTCGCCTTTCGAGCAGCCTCTATCCCCACCCCCCGCCCCCATGGTGTACTTCAAATCCCCCTTGGTCTCCTACATCCGGTCGATCAACACATCAATCTTCCTCCCCGGTTCCAGTCACCTCCTCTATCCGCACCGGCCTCTGTTGCTCTCCTGCTCCTCTAGCTCTTCTCATTTCCCAGAATTCTGGGCAGGTACCTATTGCACGGCCCTCCTCCTCGTGGAAGTCACAGTATGGCAACGCTACCACCCTCCCTTGTCTCCCCTCCTGAGGGTTTCTCCTCCTCCCAGCTCCTGCTCCTGCTCTTCCTCTCTCTCGACCTCTACCTCTCCCTCGGTCGATGACCATAGCTTGCTGCGCTGGGGGTAGGGGTGGTCTATGACCGTACCCCCACCCTTGATGGTTAAATCTTCAAGGTCCCCCTAGTTGGTTCCTTCCCCCTCGGGAAATACTCTCCCTTGCCCTTGGACAGGGCCTCCCTACTGCCTCCACCCCAACCCCTGATACGCTGGTGCCCTCAGCTCTTCTCTTCTCCTCATTTCATGCTGCCTCCCTTATGATTCCCTTGATTCAACCTCTGTCAGCCTTGCTAGCTTTTTTGCAAAAGCTGGATTCGCAACCTCCATGGCTATTTCCTTCGCAGCCTTCTCCATCAACCCTTCGAATGACAGTGGCGCCTTTCGAGTGAGGCTCATCTTGAAGAAGCCCTCTCGTAGTCCCACGGTAAAGTCCATCTAAAGGGCGAATCCAGGCACCTCCTGGATATCCAGGATCTCTTCATGGAATCTGTCTACGTACTGAGCTAAAGACTCATCCGCCCTCTACTTAATCAGAAAAATCGACTCCGGGTTCTTCTCTCTCTTCTTTGAAGTTGAGAATCTTAGCTGAAAGCTCCTACTCAGGTCCTCGAAGCAGTATATCGAGCCTATTGAGAGCAGGTGAAACCACTCCCTAGCCTTGTACTTCAGAGTGGCGGTGAAAAGATGGCACTTGAAAGCATCCGTCATGGGCTTGATCGAAACCGCATCCTCGAACCACTACAAGTGATGGAGGGGATCATCTTTCCCCACATAATAGTTCATCTCGGGTTCCTAGAACCCTTCCGGGACGGGAGCCGACTGGATCAACTCACAAAAAGATGACCCACTCGCCACTGGTCTCGACCCCTACTCGCGCGACAACATCCCCTAGTGAGACGGCGCTCGCAGGGCTTGGGAACATCTCCCTTCCCGCCATGTCTCTCCCTCCTCCTTCCACCATCACTTCCTTCCCCGGTCGCCTCCCCGGGGCATCTTCTCCCACTCTCGCCGAGACGAGCTATTCCAGCGGCGCAAGAGCAGGCACCTAAGGTAGCAGTGTCGAACAATCCCCTTACCGCGAGATCCCTTGCAGCAAGTCCATGATGCCTTTGATTGATGCCATGAACTCCTCCATTCCAAAGAATCCTCCCGGGATATCTGACCCATCTCCGTCTCCTTCTCCGTGACCTCCCGCCATGTGGTTGCTCAAGATTCTTCTCTGAGTGCTGCGGTCCACGCTCACCGCACCAAAAATGTTGGAACCAGTTACCCGGTCGCACCTAGAGTTCGGACTTGAGGTTTCAGCCCACACCTACTCTTCTTGAACTACCTTCCTGACGTGAGTCGAAGACCTAGAAATAGACCAAGGGGTCTCAGCTCGGAGGTCCCACCTCTTACCCGGAAGAAACTGAAGTCCTTCCCCTCCCTAGCTAATGCTGAGCTAGGTGCCTGTGAGGAAGAATATGGAAAGGTTCAACACCATTTCAAGGCACCTTATTGGTCTATTTATAGGCCTCTGAGTCTGATCTGCAAATTTTCGTACTGAACCGACCTGAAATTACCAAAATACCCTGGGTCGGGTCTGTTAACTGCCAAACTCTGTTGTCTTGAAGTGCTATATGCAGACCACCGAGGGTAGAAGTGTAAAATTACCTTGGGTAGAAGAGTAAAATCCCCCTTGGGGGTAAGGAGGTAAAAACATTTTTCCTCCTATGCGGCAAGTGGGGAAAGTGACTGGCGGGCGAGACAATCCCACCTGCTTGTCTTGCCGGCCACTCGCCCCATAGGCCATCTCGCCTTCTAGGGCCAGTTCGCGCCCCCAAAGGGCATCTCGCCTACTGCAGAGAACCCCGTCTCGCCTCCTGCGAGTGGACCACACGGTCCAACTCGCCTATCCAGTACCTCTCGCCAGCTTCTTCGGGTTGCTGCTTGAGCTGCCTCCCGCGAGCCCAAGGTTGTACAAGTATAAGGGGCTATCAAACCCTACTATAAGGAGAAGCTGACAAACTCAGTTGAATAAGAAGTAAAATAGCGGTAAAAGCTATCTTACCGACTCCAAGAGTAGGAAATTTGCACCAAGTGTGATAAAAATCTATGCTTTAAGAAACTTGAATATAATTAAGTATAGGTATCAGAAAAATAGTCTACTCATGACTTTGTAGGCAAATACATCGGGGAAAAAGACTGGCACCTGTAGTGGTGGGAACCTACCCAACACACCTACAGTCACAACCATTTAAGCAAAACCACCGGGAAAAAACCGGCAGCTGCAGTGGTGGGAACCTGTCCAACACACCTGCAGTCATAACCCTTCAAACAAAACCACCGGGGAAAAACCGGCCCTGCAGTGGTGTGAACCTGCCCAACACACCTGCAATCACAAACCTTTAAAATAGACCACTGGGGAAAAACCGGCACCTTCATTGGTGGGAACCTGCCAACACACATGGAACCACAAACCTTTAAACAAAACCACCGGGGAAAAACCGGCACCTGCAGTTGTGGGAACCTGCCCAACACACCTGCTGTCAGAAACCTCAAGCAAAATTACCGGGGTCAAAATTCATAACCAACCATGGCCACACCAAAACCACCTGACAACTGTTAAAAACTCACAACCCAAAACAAGGGTTTATTTCAAAGGAAATGAAGAAGAAAACCCAAGGAATCTCCCTAAGGCCCATACAAAATGAATCGGACCTGACTCGGCGAGGTAAATCAAGTCTAAGGGAAATGCATCGAGTGCACTCGACACTGCGTCGAGTGCAGTCAACGCACTCGACACTGCGTCGAGTGCAGTCAACGCACTCGATGCCATCCGGCTATACTCAGCAAAGAACCACACGACTCAATGTCGCGTTAAGTCCACTCAACGCCGCGTTGAGTGCACTCAACACACTCAATGCTTTTTAACTTAAGACAGAATTTTTACTGGATGAGATTGAGTGTATTCAGCTCACTCAATGCTGCGTTTAGTGTATAACACTCACTCAATGCCTTTTAACTTAGCTCCTCAGACCACACGGTAAGGCATTGAGTGCATTAAACACACTCAACTCTTTGTACTTAGGCTAAAAACTGGATTTCAGTAAAAGTGGAGCCAGCATAACAACCAAATCTCATGAACTCATGAAGGTAATCACCCACACTACTCTCACCTTGAGTCAGCCTCTGGAACTGATTCTCCATAGCTATCTTCTGTGCAGTCAGGATGAACCGTGCCAGAAATAGCCTTGAGAATTCCTCCATCGATATGCCAGAATGTTGCTTCCCAGCAAGATGATGAAGCTCTAACTCATCCCACCATAGCCTTGCTTCGCCGTCTAGGAGGAAAGTGGCTATTGTGACCTTCTGCCACTCCTCGGTCTATGTTGCATACATGACCCTTTTAACTCTAGACAACCAGTCATCAGCCTGCGTTGGGGTCTCAGTCCCCCAAAACACTAGTGGATTAAAGCTCATCACATGCTTTAACTATTTCTCCGTCGCTCTCCTCTGCACTGCGAGCTTTTCCACTCCCTAATCCACTACCATAGGTTCCGCTACACCAGGGATAGGAAGCTGCACTTGCTATCCCGGTTGTACATTAATCATAACAAACACTGCTTCTGCTATAATTCGTATGGTTTCTGTAGAAGGAGGGGTTGCAGGCGCATCGTTATGCGCACTACTCTCCGCGGGGTGTTGTTGAAGCGACTGCCGCACACCGCTCCTAGTCACCTATAGTTGTAAATACACTCAATTAGGCAACAAATAGATTGCCAAAATGCAATCATTGGAACACTCAGGTTCCTCAAACATGTGTATTTTCATTCCTAAGTGGACATTCATGGGTTCTTTTATGTTATAATGGCAACACACATAATAGTGCTCACCACTCCTTAAAAGAATTTGTCCACGAATTCGAATAAGGAAGACCGACACTAGAGTCTGATACCAACTTTTTAACACCCCCATCCGTCATATAACGTATAACAGAAAGTCTGGATGGGGCCCAACGCCATATACAACAGACAGACTAAGGAGTTACTAAATTGAAACCATAATCTAATATTTCGCATCCTACCACAGAGTGCAAACTAGCGGAGGTAATTTAAAGGTTATAATTAGAACCCAACAACAACATGAATGTCCACTACCACAAATAGGAATGTAAAACAAATACACAAATAAGGTATTGGCCTTAAGGCCTTATAATGTTCAACTTAAATTAAAATGTGTTACATACTTCGACACGCAAGCCGGTCACACATGAATGATAAAATAACACAAGTATTTGCTTTGGCATTCGAGGGCCAGTACATCATTTTAGGGCTTCAGCCCGCTACTTCCCGCTTGGCTCAGTAGCACCTGCACGCAACAATCCACCGCACGGTGGCAAATAAAAGCAACGCTCAGTATTAGCTGACCAAATTATAATGAACCCACCCATCACTCGGGATGGTGGTGTACCTTCCCTTCGTCATTAGCTTAAACAACACTTGGAAGTCAAAACGTGCAACAAAAGCACCATTAGCCACAAACGTTGACACATGCTCCCAACGCCCCGTGCTCTCAGGGCATATTTTTGGTGCACGGGACTGCAAGGGTTCGCACCACCATTCTCTGTGACGGTCAACAACATTTGAGCTTTCAGTCTCATAAGGGCCAAGGCCAGAGACAACACCCCAATGCTACAACAAGTCATGTGATTTACACATTGACCACTCTAAGTCAACCAGCATAGGGGAGGGTACAGTTCATCCATATCACGTGCTCAAATCGTCTGGCTCGCATGCCTGATGCGGGTCAGCATCCCCTTTCCCTTCTCTGCATGATCCATAACTTTGTAAGGATCCTAGGCTAGAACACAAGGCTACCAAAGCTGAAAAATTTATGCTCCGGCTCAATAAAATTATAGCCCTCAGGTATCCTAAAGATAGGCTTCATAAATAATACATAGTTTACTGGAATCTATCGCTAATGGTAGAACTATCGCCGCGCGGTAGGGGACAGACTATCGGTTCTTCCCCTGAATCGGGTGTTTTTGTGGAGTCTACCGCTAGTACTCTCAACGTAGCCATCTGCACACCCCACGACTCTAAAATCTACGCAATTACCACAGAGTTTTCTTCAGCATACACAACATAGAAACATCTCCAATCCATACCAACCCGTCCGGATGGGCTTCACACAGCATGCCTATTCCGTACTTCAATTCCAGATCTAAATGCAATACTACGGGGATACGCAGATCTACCCGTCGGTAGAACCACTTCCACGTGTTTGTGGACTGTCTACCCTCTAATGCCAAAATAAAGGACTTCACATGTCCAAGGAAGAGAATCGTTACCTTTGATGTACGCTTTGCCGACATGGGAGAAATCTAGACAGCTGAAAACGACCGCTCCAACCTTGCTTCTATAAATCCAATCTCACCTTGCAAATCCGAGACACGAAACACGAACGGCGATAAGAACCCACCTTCATGGTGCTGCTGATCCTCCTCCAGAAAATTAGGCCAAGATCTCCAACTCTAGAATAATGAAGAGGAAACGACCAAACCAGGCATAAAAATAAAGCTACAGCCACATGGTAACTAGCTACCACAGCACGGTAACTAGCTATCACCGAGCGGTACCGCCTTGTTTCGCATATAACCGCCCAAGCCCTCCAATCACAGGCTGACACGTGGCCATGCCGTTACAGTTTCACTATCTCTGCGCGATAGGATGCTAACGTCGTGCGATAGTCGACGTCGCTTATGACACGACACCTATCGCTATCACCGTGCACTAACTGCTACCGCCGTGCGGTAGAATCCCGAGAGCCTCAACAATTAAATTGACCCAGTTTTTGCCAGTGGTAACCCTATTATCGGGCTATAGCTTCCCGAGAGCTCTGTCAGTTTAATTCCCCAGCTACCACCACGTGGTAATAACTTTCTGCCTCACAGTAAGTCCAGCATTGAGTTGACTCAACACTCTCAATGCTCTCAACATTGTCGACGCTAACCCTGGCACTACCGCCACGTGGTAACTAGCTACCGTCGTGCGATAACCTCTAGAGAATGAATTCCTGCCTTAAGAAATTTGGGGTGTTACAAAGAGGAGTTGCGGTAGCTTGGAAGTCAAAGAGACGAACGTGCATTGCACTATCCTCCATGGAATCAAAACTTTACGCTCTAGCTTTAGCAGGAGAAGAAGTAGAGTGAATAAGAGATCTGATAATGGACATTCAAATGACGAGTCTGAAAATGTACTCTATTTTGATTTATTGTGACAATCAAGGCACAAAGACTATTACAATAAAATCAATGAAAAGCAAAGTCAACTAAGGATGAAATATGCCTAATTAACCTATCTCAAAAGTCAGGGGATAATTTCCCTATTGGACGTGAGATCAAAAGATAATATAACAGATGTCCATACCAAGGGCTTATTTAAGGTTCTTACATCTAAAATATTGGGGGAGATGAGATTAAAGTCTATTTAGTAGGACTTAATAACTATCATATGTTTTAAAACTTAGAACCGAAGTCTGCTTACGTTCAAGCTATTGGATCTAGTGACGAACCTTAGAGGGGGGGGGGGGTGAATAAGGTTTAACGACGATTACTAGAAATTCGAATTATTTATAACCAGAAAAAACTAGTTCAGGAAGCTAACGCGGGGTGTTAGGTAGTTAACGTGCGACGTTATGCCACAAACTCGTATTTCTAGGAAGATTCCCCCTTGGAGATCTATGCACCATTCAGTAACTCGCATGCTTTCAATCACAATATTATATGAAAGTAAAGAACTAGAAAATGAATTTCATTGCAAATTGAGTCAAAACTATTTTTAAAGATTACAAAAACCTGATCGCCGTGACGCCAGAGATCAGAGGCGGTGAATGAAGAAAGACTTTGGGTTTTCTATACCCACCCGCTCCCTGGACCAGTTATCTCTCTCCCTTTCCCTCCAAGAAAGGTCTTCGAGACGGCTCTTCACCCTCATACAAGGACGTGTCTTAGAGCCCTGCTAGATCCCCTGATCTAGATGTCCCTTCCCCTGGATGATTTCTCACTGAATCCTTCCCGGATCCCAACGACCTTCACCGGTTGATTTTCCTCACCACAAGAATACAAAGAAAAGAAAAATACACAAGAATATAAAAGGATTAAAGTTCAAATCTCCATCAATATGACTCCTCCATTGAGCGATCTGTGATTGGTGCTAGAAATCTTCGTGGGTTTCAACTGATTAACTCTTCATAGGATTTGTTGTTCTTGTCTCGTTAGAGTTCTTCATGTGCTAACGGGAGTGGCGGCCGAAACCTAGGAGTCACAGTTCTGAGTCACGTTTTGTCTTAGTAAGGAATCCAGAAAATGAGGCGCCTTTTATACGTGTTTGTAAAAACAGGCTACCTCCAGCACTAAGACTAGCGCCCGACGGTAGGTTCACGCGCTTGATGTTGACAGATGTCCTCCAAATTTGGAAAAAATATTCAAAATGAATATTTTCCTTTTTTTCCATGTTAGCATGGCGTGGTAGGTAGGTAAAGCCTGGCGGTAGTCCAGTCATCTCGACGCTTCCATCTCGATGATCGTTGAGTGGTATAATGCGTCGCGGTATTAAGGTATCGCTCGACGGTACTCCATTCATCTCGACAAATCTAACTCGACGATCGTTGATGGGCTAACGCGACATGGTACCAAGGTATCGCCTGGCAGTAGTCCAGTCGTGTTGACGAATCCCTCTCGACGATCGTTGAGTAGGCTACCACGACGTAGTACAAAGTTAGTGCATGTGCGGTTGGTTCCCGAGCGCCTGGCTGAAATAATTCCTCGAGCTAGCGCGGGAGGTACTACTAGCACAGAGCGGTATAATCCCGAGCGCCTTGTCTATTTAATTCATGCTATCACCTGACGGTAAGTGCCATAGAAGATCTTCTTGCTTCGCTTGGACCTGTAACCCTGCACACTATACCAAACACAAGATATGATCAAATACAACATGAGAATTGATATTACCAAACTGAGGATATGTGAACCGTCGGCTCCAACAAACTCCCCTTTTGATAATATCAAATCCCGTTCATGAGATATAACAAGATGTGCATGATACAATATATAAATATACGAGATAATCGTTTAAGCTCAGATTTTGGGTTACATATTAATCCCCTACACACGTGCTCCCCCTATGTATGTGTTCTACACGCTCCCCCTATCTATGTGCACATCGCAAAATGAGCTCCCCCTACATGTGATCTATCCTTACCCATGACACATGAACCATATATTCTCCCACTTTGATATTATCGAAAGGGGGTGTGCTAGACCAAAAGTAAACATGTGCATGCATAGGAGAAACAGACTGTAGTATCGAATGAACATGATAAAGAAAGCAAACAGTGTGCGTTATAGAAAGTGAAACGAGAGGGGAAAAATAATAGGGGTGACCAAACAGAAAATCAAAGATTATTAACCATAGAGGTCAAACTGATGAATGTAGTACACACAAAAATATGTTTGAAGAATTCTAAGAGTTATAAAGGTTTGGACACCACAGGTAAACTAAGCACCTAATGATGTAGAGTACAATGCTAAAAGAATTATAGAATTAATACAGAGGAACATTATACATGTCACGAATAGAAATCGTGTACTAGAACTTACACACTACAAACTGTCAATCCAATTCTTATGCATGGAAGCGTTAGATAGAGCAATGACATGTGTACGTGTAGCATCAGAAGACAAACATCAAGTATAGTTAACATTCATTACATGTTTATCTCAGTAATTAAATATGCTATCGCGAGAGGAATAAAGTGAAAATCACGTCATGTTGCTATCTACGTTACACCAAGGCTAAAACTAGGGGCACTAAGCTTAAGGTAGTAGTCTGTGCTCAAGATCAAAATGATTTTTTTGTTGGACCATGGTGCTCATCCTCACAATACTCATAAAGACTTATTAGGAGGAGTGAGTAGTGCTTGGGGGGTATCCTTGACACAAGGCTTGATATCATGCAGTTTTTTGTTATTATTTATACGCGTTGTGCTATCAATTTTATAGTTTGGATTTCAAGGACCCCAAATCAACCAAAATCTACCCATATAGATAGATACACTTTGACTTCTATACACAAGACTTGATCACTAGAGATTTTGCCCAAAGTTCTACCCATTATAGACGCGTATATGTATCATGACATTGATTATTCAAGTTATTTCTAACATGGTAGACACAATATCACGAGTTATAGCATGTAAGCATATAATTTCTACAGGAGTGCTCCGTCTAGGGATGTGTGAACAGTGTAAAGTCATTCCGCTACCTAAATCCTCCCAAATACCTAGAGGCATAGTCAACAAACACTAACATGTCGAGTCGCACTCAGTAGGTAAGAACCTATAGATTCGACACAGCATGATAGGTAGACAATGTTCACAGGGATTAACAAGCCTAACTCAAACATTGTACATAAACGTTATGCTCTAAGTTCTAGCCATGTTTGTTCTAAGAATGATCACTGCACAAATTGTTTTGTTTTGATTTTTGGGTTATATATATATTTTTTAAGATTTGGCAAAAATAAAAGAAATAAACAACAAACCAAGCAAAAACGAAGAAGTAGAAAGAAAATAGTCAAAGAAATGTTTTCGATTTTTTTTTATTTTTTTTAAAAAACAATTAATCAAATCAAACAAAAGCAAACGAAGACAAGTGCAAAAATAAATATGACAACCCGATAAAGTATTATGCATGAGATAATTACCATGAGGCATGAAATAACATTCATGCTATGAAGGAAGAACCATGACAATGCTCAAGACACAATTAACTCAAGCTATGTGTCATCACTTTAGCCCCGTACTAAGTGACGAATGGGCATGAGGCGCTACACAAGTGCAATAGAGTGGGGTGTTAATCCCATATGCCCGCAAAAGAACCCGATCAACCTAGCACTCTTTCCCCCCTGCGTCACACAAGGACCTGCTGGAACCCTACCTCGGTTAAGAACAAGACGTGGATTACAAGTTAGTGATCCTAATATCGATACACCTATGCCTCCGCTATTGTGAGACACATCTCAGTGAAACTTGTGGTGATGTTTATAGTAACTAAGTAATGAAGATACCAGGATTGATCGTCAGGAGACAGTTCAAAAATGAGTGCTACCACCGGCGGTAGAGGTACCACACCGCGGTAGCTCCAGATCTATAAGAGCACCGGTTCAGGCCCCCAATCTTTCCATTCCCGCTTGTGCACTCTCCTACTTCCGTAGATTGAGCTTCTTGATCATACACCTCTAGATCCAAGTACCTTCTCCCCATTTCTCGCTTGTTTCCATATAGAATTTAAGTTAATATGGATTTCATGGAGTTTTGGGGACGATCCATATTGATTTTAGACATTTTCAAGTGTGATTTGTGAATTTGCTCTTCGGATCATGGTTATTTTTGCAGATCCACCATGCGAAGCTTGGATCTCTCTTCCTTACCATTTTTCAAGTGAAATTTTTGAAAAACACGAGTTTTGGGGGAGATCCAAAGCTTATACACGATCCATGGAGAGTTCAAGTGTTTTCCAAGTTTAATTTGTGATGTTTCTCCACGGATCTCTTTCGTTTTCATAGATCTACTTCGTATGACTTTGGATCTCTTCCCCCTACTCGTTTTAAGTGAAAATCATGAAAAACTGGACTTTTGGGGAGAACCGGTGGAGGAAGACGGGTTGTAGTCCGTCATGGTACCGTGTGACAGTAACAGATTACTGCTCCACTATAGGATCCAAAAGTCAATTTTGTTGTTTTTTTTTCAATTTTTTGACTAAAAAAATTTGTTTTTTTAGGTTATGGCTTCATCAAGCTCCTAACCCCCTCGCCGCAGTTTATCAAAATGTGCTAGAGTGCCTGTGTTTACATATCCTTCTATAGACGAGGTGACAGTGAGCGTGCCAATGGTCATTGATATCGATGATCGGTATGCCCACATCTATGGTTATTTCGAGAACTCGGGCATACTGTCTGTGATTTCCTCTAGTGATCCATTTTCCTCGGTCCTTACTCGATAGTTCTACAACAACTTATGGATCCCACTCTCACGCAATTGGGTGGAGGGGTGCAGTCCTATATCGGGACTAAAATCGTGATGATACTCCATGCGGATCTCGAGCGGAAATACGTCTGGACTCCCAACTCTCACTACCTCGACATCATGGAGTCCTTCAGAACCAGCCGGAACTGGAGAGATATCAATAAGGTTCTCCATGGTGTTGAGGACCGTACAGATCTTATCACTATGGTGGATACTCTTACTCCCAATTCCCGCATCATCCAAGATGTCTTTCGTCACTCTCTGATGTTTAAGGCTAAGGATACCAAGAAAATCACGGCCCAACTCTCAATGGTGACATACTGTATCCTAGCTAAGAAAGCATTCAGTGTCTCAGATCTCATCCTCTCCATAATGCATTATACCTATCGCCTCAAATCCTCCGACCACCAGCAGATGAACACAGGTCCTTTGGGCGGTGTGATCCAGAGCATCCTAATGGAGAAGAACCCTGCCATCGACTGGTCAGCGTACCCTACAGATAGCTGCCCTCTGATCTACAAAGTAGGTGAGATTCCTACTACCTCATGAGCACGACCCTCTGCATCACAGCCTCTGTTACACCGTACAGGGTCCCTTAGGGAAACCAGTCAGAACATCTACGATATGGTGGAGGAACAGGACCGGGAGATTAGGAAGACTGCGAAAGAGGTTAAAGTCATGAAGAAGATGATCAAGAAGATAGTGAGCAAGTTCAACATTTCGCCCACTTCTTCTGATGAGTAGCTTCTTGAGCTATATTAAATTTTTTTTATATATTTTATGTTGTAATATAAACAGGTTGAACACATGTGCCAGTAGTAAATTTCCATTTTGAGATTAGTTTTACTTCGTTAAATTAGTTATGTATCAACACCCTGCTTAACATGATTCTTTACCGTTCTTATTTTTTTCGAGACTACCTATCATGCTTGGAAAAAATCATCGAACAAAAACATAATATGTACTAAAATAAGCATTCTTCCTAGAAACACAAAAAAAAGAAAAAGAAAAAAATAGTAGTCATATCATGAAGTAAGATATAGTGTAGTTCGCTTTAGAACTTACTTCACGCATATTGTCGATGTTATGTGATATGTGGCTGAGGTATCCAAGTGCGACCCTATGGGGCAGTTCTCTTGGGTACCCTAACTCTGTGTGATATACCTGGGGATGATACTGGTGAGTGTGTCCTACCGAGTAGTGTAGGTTTGTCATTTTTAACTATGGGCCTTCATTCATACTTCGGTTTAAGTTACGTTTATATGGCAAATTTTCATTTTACTTTCTACGAGTCCTTATATAATGATCTTTTCTCGAGTAGTATTGTGTTGGAGTAATTCTCCAAGTTAAAATCTTCTGGCTTAACATAAGGACTTATGGCATAGTTGTTGATTACCAGAAATCTACATTCATTTGTCTTTGAGTGGGGAATAATATGTTTTTCAAAGTGAAATTGATTTCTATAGTTAAGAGTTTCACTTGCTCTAGCTTGAGATTTTCTACTCCCTTTGATTAACTCGGCCTCTAGATGGTGGTTCATGTTCAACATGCTTTTGGCTTTAACATGCAACTTAGGAGTTGGGCTTTGCGAGTTGTTAAGCACTATTTCCCTAAGCACGTTGATTTTTACAATTAGTTCTTTGTTTTTCAGTTTAAGGTTATGTCTAGCTTTGTTGTATGCGATTGTGCTGTTTTTGAGGGTAGAGACTATCAATTCGATATGAGTTTCATACTTACTCCTAAATTCATCAAACGCCTCGTTCATCTCTTTAATTTCAACTTTATAATTCTTGCATTCAACACAATTTCTTGTCAATGATAAGTTTTCTAAACATAGTTTATTATTTTGTTCTTTTGCAAAGTGGAGCTCTGTTTCAAGGAGCTAATATTTTTCTTCAAATTCATTATAGTCTATGTACGATTTAGGAATGTTACCTAACACACATGCAGGTGAACTAGACAGAACAATGATGGGCTTTATATTAACTCTTGCTTTCAAGTGGTTATTTTCTAAACGTAGTTTTGAATTAATACTCAACAATTTCTTAATTCTACACTTTGTCCTATCTAGTTCATTCAATGTAGAAATAGAATTACATACACGAAGGGAATTCAATTTTCTTACAGTGCTCTTGGGTGAGATTTCAGCTTCCATTTCTTGTGACGTGATTGCTATGTCCTTTTCCAAGAGCACATCTCCACTCGATTCTTCACTTGTATCCATGAGAAATTTCTCTAACTCGTCATCTGCAGAAAGAGGACTATAAGTAGACTGTTCGGTATTGCATCCACAATAACCCAGATTTGTATGAAGTCACCCTTGAACTAAGATGAATTAAGTTTGTATTTGATGTCCTTTCTAGTTGAGTGTTTGCATGATATATTTGCCAAATGTAGACCAATGTCAGTCTACAATGAGTCAGCAAACATAGGACCATACAATGTAATCCCTCATTGTGTGATACATGGTGTTGAATCTTGTGTAGCCTCTCTATTGGGACACACTTCTTTTTCAAACACTAAAGCCATGGGAGAAAGGATGATTGCTGAATTTATTGAAGAAAATAAGTTTTCAGACTTTCAAAAAAATTGCTAAGTCTTTTTTTTCGAGTAATATCTTTTGTACTCGAGTAGAACTTAAGTTTATACTCGAGTAAGATCTGTCATGTATTTGAGTTGTAGAAGCAGTTCTTGAGAAAGCTTAGTGTTGTTATCGAGAAAGTCATGTGTACTCGAGTAGTCCATGACTCTCCCTCTCGAGTTACCTCATTTCCAGTCAAAATATTTTTCTAAGTTTTTTTCTCGAGAAGCCACATGTTATTTCTCGAGAAGGTCAGTATTACATCTCGAGTAACAGATTCTCTTCTCGAGTAACAAGTTTATTTTCTCGAGATGCATTATCCCTCTCGAGTAACTGAATAATTTTCTCGAGCACAGAAGTTCATTTTTCTCGAGTACTTCCTCTCTTTCTCGAGATACCTAAGTTCCACCTTTACATTTTTACCAAGTCTTTTTCTCGAGAAGCAAAAGATTTTTCTCGAGAAGGACATGTATAGTTCTCAAGAACCAGAAACCTTTTCTCGAGTGTTGAAACCGGAACCCGGCTTCCTGTAGAGCTCGCCCTTGGGGAAAGGGGTGGTCTCGTGCCTACTTCGCTCTTGCAAGAAAAACAACAAAGCAAGGAGAAACAGACCCAAGGGCTCGGCAGGGAGGTCCCACCACAAACCCGGAAGATCTCAGAGCGCTTCCCCTCCTTGGCCTGAAGCCGAGCTAAGGTACCCTCAGAAAGCACTTGAAGATTTTGGGGAAAAGAGCATAGGGAAGAACCTGCTCTCTGGGGTACCCCTTGGGTCCTATTTATAGCTTTTGAAATCCAGACTGCCAATAACCAAAATAACTGACCTGAAATTACCAGAAAACCCTTGGCTGGGTCTGGCAACAGCCAAACTCCGCTGTTTTGAAGGGCTATGGGCAGACTAGCAGGGGTAAAACAGTAAAAAGTACCTCTGACACCCAGGCGAGCTGGGAGCTCCGGTCACCTCGGCATGCTCTGCTTGCCTACTGCTGCCGAGCTCCACTGCGAGGGCGCGAGTTGCAGCCTGCTCGGCGAATGCCGAGCTCGGGGTCGCCGATCGACGAACTCTGGCCGACGGATGCCGAGCTCAGCCTCGCCCCTGCCACTGCCGAGCTCGCCTGCTGCTCCTAGCCTGATCTGCCCGGCCCCTGGTGATCTTGCTCGCCGGACACGGGGTTGTAAACAATCCATGCTCTTTTCGAGCTTGTCAAAAAGCTCGGAAAGAAACATCCAACCCGAAATGTGCGGCGAGCTCTGGCTGGCGAGTTGGAGGGAATCTTCTGGTGGGGGCCACCTGCGGCTATATATATGTACCTGCTCAGCTGCCTGGCTCTTGCCATTCCTTCTGTTGTCTTGCCAAGATGCCCCTCCCTAAGGAGATCCAAGAGCGCATAGACTGAGCTCGCCAGGCTTCCACGGCTTGCGTTGCCGCGCTGACGGCGGTCCCCGCGAAAGCTCCCCAAATTGATTCTGCCGAGCCGAGCTCCAAGAGGACAAAGCCATTCCCCGAGGCGGCCGAGCCCATTTTCCATGACCTGAGGGACACCCTGGCTCGCGAGACCGGCTCTTCTACCCGAACTATTCTAGAGAAGGATAAGGAGGTCGTCGTAGTCGGCGACGATCAGGACGGCCAACCAGATGGCGAGGGCGCCGTGCCGCGGGTCCCCACGCCGCGAGGCGAGGTCACGCTTGCCACTTCGCGATTCTCGGCATCGGACAGCCATCCCCGGGGTCCGCCCCCCCTCTTCGAGATCCTGCCTGTGAGCTCGCAGAGGCCACCTTCACCAGCGGGCTCCCCTCCTCGGCAAATTGACGCGGCCACCAGGGAAGGTCTGGGGTCCATTCCCACCCCGGGCTTCGAGCTCATCTCGCCGGGGGCTCGCGGCCCAGGTCGCGGGAAGGACCTGAGGTTCATCCCTCCCCGCATCTCCTTTGAGCCGCCGAGCTCTTCAGGTCAGCCTCGCTCAACCCTGTGCTTCATAAGTTTTTGCTCTGCTGATATCTGCCTTTACAGCTCTTCCCAATCAATCGGCTGCCGAGGAGTCCTCGCGGGCAAGCCACCACTCTCCCCTCCCGTCCCCGAGCTCGCTGGACTCTTACCTGGGTCCGGAGGTGGATCAAGGCGAGCTGACGAGGAGGGAGGTCAAGCTCCTCAAGAAGCTGGTGTGCGGACTGCGCGAGGTGCAGGGGGTCAATGAGACGCTGCAGCGCGACTACGCGCGTTTTGCGGAGGAGGTGCGCCTCGGTCAAGCTGGCGAGTTGATGTCCCCCTCCCGACTCCTGGACGAGATAGACGACGGTCTTTTGGTTGCGCAAAGGAATTCTGGAAGGATCCGTGAGCTACTCCGCGCGCGGCAGCCTGGAAGGCGGGGGTCGCGAGGCCGGGGTAGGTAAGTCTGCGGGCTCCTCTGCCGAGCCGACCGGCGCTCGCATCCCGGTGCCCTCCCTGCTCGCGCGCCCCGCTTTCAATTCTGAACTTTTTTTACTTCTGTGATGAATAATTCTTAGAACATTCTTAATTATGTTAAATAAAAAGCTGCAATGTTTGACTTAGCCTTGGTTGGGATGCGTCGGAAGTCGGCAAGCTGGGGTGGCGAGTTGGGGCAGCGAGCTGCGCCGATGTGACAGCCTGCCTCAGATTTCTTTTCCTATAAATAGCCCCCCCTCACCTACCCCCGTACTGCCTTTATTGCTTTGCTTTCCTTTCTTTGCTTTCTTCTTTCCCTGCTCGCGTCGTGCTTTTCCTCTGCGATCATGGGCAAGACCAACCCGGACGCCGACGGCCGCTCCAAGTGCGCGCAACACTTCGCAGACTATTGCTTCTTCGACGGCCACACTAGCGAGGAGGAGCTCGCGGAATTCAAGGCCGCGTATGTGCCGCCGGGCTTTGAGGCACGCAGGCCGGGGCCGGGCGAGGCCATCAACACGTTCTACGAGAACGAGCTCGCCTTCCCCATCTCGCACTTTGAGGTGGGGCTGCGACTTCCCTTGTGGCCGGAGATCCGGCAGATCCTGAAGTACTACAGGGCCGTCCCCGCGCTGCTGAACTCCAACGCCATCGCAATGATGGTTGCGTTCGTGAGCTACCTCCGGCGGGAGAGGATTGAGTTCAACCTGACGGTGTTCAGGAAGCTCTTCTCCTACAAGGCGACGACGGATGGGGTCGCCTACTTCGGCGGCTCCTTGATCAAATTTCGCGAGATCGCGAACAAGCACCATACCTGGATGACCAAGATCGCCTTCGTCAAGGGCGATCTCGGCAACATCCCCTACTCGCCGCAACAAAAAGGCGAGGAGGTGTACCGCCCGCCGACCGTGTCCTGCAACGACGCCGAGCTCCACAAATTCTTCCTCCACAAAGATTTCGAGGTCGCCTTCCTGCGGAGGGGCCTCGACGCGCTCCCCCCGGTTCTGCCCGGCGAAGGTATACTCTCCTCATCTTGCCGAGCTCGCCTACTCGTCGAACTCGGCACATCATCATATCTGAATCCTTAACCTCTTCCAAGTATTTTCCTACAGGGGAGCAAATAATCCCCGCGTACCCGCCGTTCGCGGACCCGGGGCTCGATACTGACCCTCTTGCTCGCGAGAGGGCGGCGGCGGCGGCCTGCCGAGATGAGGCGGCTCTCTCGCAGCCTTCTTACAGCAAGAGGAGATCTGAGGACGCGGGGTCGAACCCGCCATCCGGCCACCGTCAGATGAAAAAGATGCGGAGAGCCCTGCTGGCTCCGCGGGGGCAACAACAACAACAACATCAGCCCAGCCCCAAGTATATCAGCTCGTCGGAGACTCCTCCCGATGCGTCTCCGGAGAGCCCGCTGAAGGAGACAACCAGCAAGGGCCGAAAGGGTGGCAAGGGCCCTTCTTCCTCAGCTGCGATCTCCCCTCCTCCTTCGGCGAAGAGGGCTGCCCGCGAGCGCGCGCCGCCGAAGCAGCACCCCCTCTTCAACTTCGGCGCGTGCTGGAAGGATTCCGCGGGCGAGCCCATGCTGCAGTGGGATGAGATCGCTCATCGAGTTTCCGTCTCCACTCTGCACCCGTCCTGGCATGACCGCGAGCCTGCCACCGATCACGCCTATGCCCTCGGCTTCGGCCTTTATGGCCGGGAGGATGCCGAGGCCTACAAGAGGACGACCCTCCGGCAGCTCGGCCATGAGGGTCGGCAGTCCCACCTGCGGACCCTAGAGCTGCACCACATGCTGGCGCGCCGCAGCTTCGCTCTCAGCCACCAGCTCGAAAAGGCCGAGCAGGCTCGCGACCTCGCCAAGGATCAGGTCGCCGATCAGGCGAGGCGGCTCGGCATCGCGGATGGTCTTCTCGCCCAGGCCGCCGGCGGGTTGGTAAGTGTTACACACCGCTCCTTTCTTTTACTTTTAAACTGTTATACTGCTGCTAAATACCCCTTTGTTTTGCTCAGGATGCCAAGGCGGCGGGCGAGCTCCAGGCTCGCAACACTGAGCTGGGGGAGGAGGTCAGCCAGCTGCGCGCTCTACTGGCCGCGGATGCCGACGCTGTTGGGGAGCTCCAGGCTCGCAACGCCGAGCAAGGGGAGGAGATCGGCTGACTGCGCGCACGCCTTGGTGAGCTGGAGGGCGCGAACGCGAAGCTGAAGGGGGAGAACCAGCACCTCCTCGGCGAGGTGCGTCGCCAGGCGGAGATCTTCTTCCCGTCTCACGACATCGATCCCACACTCCCCTACAAGAGCCCGCGTATCTTTGGCGAGGCCGACCTCGTCGAGAGACTACAAATCAACTCAATCCAGACCGCCGAGTGCACCCTCTCAATGATGAAGGACTCCAGGGTGCTGGTGGAAGGGTGCGGGGGGATCTCGGCTCGGGACCTGATGCCGAGTCTGTTTCCGGCGACGCCGCCCAGCGAGAAGGAAGATAGCCTGGATGCAATGTTCGGGAAGAGCTTCCAGGATCATTCGGGCGACGGCGAGGACCAGTCCGACGGAGGGGGCGAGGACGGTGGATAGCCTTGTATTTTCTTTTTTCTCTTCTTTCTTCTCTCTCTTTTTTTTTGATTACACGCCGAGGCGAGCTCCCTGTAACTTTGTAAAAAATGAAAGTTTTTTGATCATACCGGTGTCATTTCCTTTCCTTACTATGCTTGTTGTGCTCTGAATGTATGCGAGTGCTTCCTCCCGCGACCTCGCAGAGACAGGTTCCGCGAGTAGAGTGATTATGAGAGCGTGCACGCGAGCGAGACATGTTTTAAGTGTTCGTCGAGCCCCAAACGATTTCAGAGCGAGTCGCTCTCCGCCCTTATCACGCCACTATTACTCGCACGCGAGCCATCCAGGTTGGGCCCGTCAAAGAAGAAATTTTTTGAAGTGTAAAGGGCCAAGGGGGCGAGATGCCCCGGTCTGGCTTGTCTTCCTTTGGCGAGGCCTGGGCTTGCGGCCTACTCGCCAATGCCGAGCCGGGAATGACGAGCTCGAACTTGCCCATGCAGAGCCCTCTAGCCCGGCTTGCCTTCTTGATTATGCCGAGCTGAGTTCGCCGAGCCCGAGCTCGCCCTGACAGAACCCTTCCCCTTTGCTCCCTGCCACAGACTTTGACCTGTACCTGACGAATTCAAGGCTGACACCATCGAGTGACCTCCAGCCCTGCCAGCTAGGTGAGAGCCTGACAGCGGGATCTGCTCGAGGCCATGGATGACACCGAGTGACTTCCAGCCCTGCCAGCTAGGTGAGAGCCTGACAGCGGGATCTGCTCGGGGTTCGCTACTACCACCATCGAGTGACTTCCAGCCCTGCCAGCTAGGTGAGAGCCTGACAGCGGGATCTGCTCGAGGCCAAGGATGACACCGAGTGACTTCCAGCCCTGCCAGCTAGGTGAGAGTCTGACAGCGGGATCTGCTCGGGGTACGCTACTATCACCATCGAGTGACTTCCATCCCTGCCAGCTAGGTGAGAGCCTGACAGCGAGATCTGCTCGAGGCCAAGGATGACACCGAGTGACTTCCAGCCCTGCCAGCTAGGTGAGAGCCTGATAGCGGGATCTGCTCGGGGTCCGCTACTACCACCATCGAGTGACTTCCAGCCCTGCCAGCTAGGTGAGAACCTGACAGCGGGATCTGCTCGAGGCTAAGGATGACACCGAGTGACTTCCAGCCCTGCCAGCTAGGTGAAAGCCTGACAATGGGATCTACTCGGGGTCCGCTATTACCACCATCGAGTGACTTCCAGCCCTGCCAGCTAGGTGAGAGCCTGACAGCGGGATCTGCTCGAGGCCAATGATGACACCGAGTGACTTCCAGCCCTGCTAGCTAGGTGAGAGCCTGACAACGGGATCTGCTCGGGGTCCGCTATTACCACCATAGAGTGACTTCCAGCCCTGCCAGCTAGGTGAGAGCCTGACAGCGGGATCTGCTCGAGGCCAAGGATGACACCGAGTGACCTCCAGCCCTGCCAGCTAGGTGAGAGCCTGACAGCGGGATCTGCTCGGGGTCCTCTATTACCACCATCGAGTGACTTCCAGCCCTGTCAGCTAGGTGAGAGCCTGACAATGGGATCTGCTCGAGGCCAAGGATGACACCGAGTGACTTCCAGCCCTGCCAGCTAGGTGAGAGCATGGCAGCGGGATCTGCTCGGGGTCCAACATACATCACATTCCACCATGCAGGCTAGTTACGACAATATCAGAGAGCTTGAAGGAATTTATTATAATCAAAGTACTGCTTACATGTTTCAGGAGAAAAATCGTTTGAGGTCGTCACTACTCCAGGTGAGACTCAGGGTCTCGCCTTCTACATTTTGGAGTCGATAGCCCCCGGACCCCAAGGCTACCTTTACAATGAATGGTCCCTCCCAGCTGGGATTGAGCTTCCCTACGGATGCTGACATCCCTGCCGTATCTACTTTCTTCAACACCAAGTCCCCCTCCACGAACTGCTTGACCCTGACATGCTTGTCAAAGTACTTGGCCATTCTTATTTTCACCTCCTCCTGCCGGATAGCGGAAAGGTCTCTTCCCTCTTCCACCATGTCAAGGGAGAGCCTCAGTTCCTCCTCATTCTCTACTTGCCATTCCTCGCGGCCTTCTTTTGCCGCCACGACTCGCGGTGTTTGGACTTCGAATTCTATGGGGAGCACTGCCTCGCACCCGTGGGAGAGTCTGAAGGGGGTCTCTCCTATAGCTGTGTTGGGGGTGGTCCTTAGGGCCCAAAGAACCGCAGGGAGCTGCTCCACCCAGTTCCCTTTCAAGTTCTCCACCTTCTTTTTGAGGAGGTTAACGATGATCTTGTTTGCGGCCTCCACCTGCCCGTTACTCCTGGGGTGATGGACCGAGGCGAACCTGAGATCGATTCCAAGCTGCTCGCAAAAGCTGGTGAACTTGGCACTGGCGAACTGGGGCCCGTTGTCCGTGACGATGGCCCGGGGAAGCCCATGGAGACAGATGACCTCTCCCAAAAAAAAATTCCTGATCACTTGGGAGGTCACCTTGGCCAACGCCTTCACCTCCATCCACTTCGATAAGTAGTCAATCATCACTAGGAGGAACCTTCTCTGACCGCTGGCCTGGGGGAACGGCCCAACCAGATCCATTCCCCAAATTGCAAAGGGCCATGGGGCCGTGATACTTCTGAGTCGCTGGGCCGGCTGCAGCTGGAGAGGGGCAAACATCTGGCACTTATGACATCTTCTTGCGAACTCAGCGATGTCTCGGCCCAAGGTGGGCCAGAAATACCCATGCCTGACTATCCTCCCTTCCAGGGTCCAACTCCCGGAGTGACTCCCATATTCCTCTGAGTGGACTTCCTCCAAGATCCTTCGCACTTCTCCCTCGGTTACGCAGCGGGCTAGCATCCCAGAGAGGGTCTTCCTGTATAGCTGCCCGTCTTGGAGGAGGTAATACGCTGACTTGTGCCTCAGTTTCTTCTTATCTACCCCCTCCGGATACTCCCCCGTGGAGAGGAAAATCACGATTGGATCCATCCATGAAGCCTGTTGATCGATTTCCATGAGCTCTCCTTCTTCGATGGAAGGGCGGAACAGGTCGGTGATGGTGCCCCCCACCTGGGGACCACGCTTAGCCAGCTGATCGGCTTGTTCATTCTCTTCCCTGGGCACGTGTCGGATGGTGAAAGTTTGAAAAGTACCAATGACCCCCTTCACCTTAGCCAAGTATGATCGCAGGGTGGGCTCCCTTGCCTCGAACTCCCCGTTGATTTGGGAAGCTACTACCATGGAGTCAGTGAGGACCTCCACATCCGACACCCCAAGCTCCCTGGCCAGGCGAAGCCCTGCTATCACGGCCTCGTATTCAGCCTGGTTGTTGGTAATGGGAAAGTGCACCACCATAGTCTGCTCGATTTTGGTCCCTTGAGGGCTTTCTAGGATCACCCCCACTCCAAGGGAATGCCTCCCTAAGGCTCCGTCCACCCTCACTTTCCAAGGGGCCAGGCGAGTGAGCTCTTCCTCCGCCACTTCAACCACGTAGTCATCAAGAAAGTCGACCATCGCCTGAGCTTTGATTGAGAGCCGCGGAACGAAGGAGACGTCGAACTCGCTCATCTCTACCGACCACTTAGCCAACCTGCCTGAATGCTCCACCCCCTCGAAGATGTTGCGGAGGGGGTGGTCGGTCACCACTCAGATCAAGTGTGCCTGGAAGTAAGGTCGCAGCCTCCGAGCCGAGATGATCAGTGCGAAGGCTAGCTTTTCTAAAATCGGATACCTGAGCTCGGCCTTCTTTAGGACCCGACTCACATAGTAAATTTGGAGCTGCCTCTTCCCGTCTTCACGAACTAGGATCGAGCTCAAGGCCTCCGTCCCTACCCCCAGATATAAGAACAGGTCCTCCCCCTCCTTCGGCCCTTGGAGCAGCAGAGCCTGTGTCAACTGCACCTTGAGGGCCAGGAATGCCTCTTCACACTCCTTGGTCCATTCAAACCTCTGACCTCCCCTTAGCATTTTGAAGAAGGGGGAGAACTTTTCTCCTGCCCGTGAAAGGAAGCGACTCAACCCTGCTAGCTTCCCTGTCAGCTGCTGGACCTCATTTGCGTTCCGCGGGGACCCCAGCTCTAAGATAGCTTTGACCTTGTCTGGATTCGGCTCGACCCCTGCGGGGGTGAGGAGGTGCCCCAAGAACTTTCCCCTGCTGGCCCCAAAGACACATTTCAGTGGATTCAATCGCATCTTGTATTTGCGCAGGGTGGCGAAGGTCTCCTCCCGGTCCCGGAGGTGGGAGTCCACATCCCGGCTCTTGATCATGAGGTCATCTACGTACACCTCATAATTCCTTCCCCTCTGCTCCTTGAAGACCCTGTCCATCATTTTCTGGTAGGTAGCCCCAGCATTCTTCAGCCCAAAGGGCATCATCCTGTAGTAGTAGCATCCATCCCCTATGATGAACGAGACATCCTTGATGTCTGGGGGGTGCATCCTGATCTGGTGATAACCTGAAAAAGCATCTAAAAAACTCATTATAGAAAAACCGACGGCTGAGTCAACCAGCGCGTCGATCCTAGGCAAAGGATAACAATCCTTAGGACAAGCTTTATTAAGTAAGGAAAAGTCGATACACATCCTCCATCGGCCGTCCCCTTTTTTAACCATAACCACGTTGGAGACCCAGCCGGGGTACTGAATCTCAGATACGAAGGCGGCCTTGAGGAGTTTTACCACCTCCTCCCTGATGGGCTCTGCCAGCTTGTCCGCATTGGACCTCTTCTTCTGCTGAACGGGGCGTGTTCCCGGGTCCAGGTTGAGGCGGTGGCAAGCCACATCCGCGTCAACCCACGACATCTCCGCGGCGTTCCAGGCGAAGATGTCCACGTTCTTCTGGATGCACTCCAGCATCCTGCCCTGGTCCTCCGAGGTCAGACCCCCGCTGACGCGGATCTTCTCCATTCTTCCCCCTCGGGTGAGCACCTCCAGCTCCACCACTTCCTCTGCTGCCTCCAGCCTGGATTGTTCTGCCATCCTTCAGCATCCCCTTCCTCTAGAACAGGGACCTCTACCTCCATCGCTCCTTCCACGGCCCCCACTACGGTCCCCTCCTGCCGATCTCCTCCTATCGCCTCCTCTGCGCAGTCCTTCTCTCCCCGCTCCTCCCCTTCTGCTTCCTGCTCGACCTCTTCCATCCTTCGCCCCATCTCCTCGGCTTCCTCCTGCCAGGAGATGGCGTTCACCGCAGTGACATAACACTCCCGCGCCACCTTTGGGGTCCCCCTAGCCCTGTTCTGGACCCCCTCAGTGTTGAACTTCAAGCACTGATGGAAAGATGAGGGGACGCAGCGAAAGGCGCTGATAAGGGGCCTCCCGAAGATGGCGCTGTAGCTGTTGGGGGCGTCCACAATGACGAACTTGCAGTTTCGGGACTGCCCCCCAAGGTGACATGGAGTCCAACTCCTCCTTCTACTTCCTTCCTCTCTCCTGAAAACTCGAACAGGGGGCCATCCGAGGCCAGCACCATTTTTGCATCCACCTTCATCGCGTCGAACACCTTTTTGAAGACGATGTTGACGGAACTCCCGTTGTCCACGAGGATCCGAGAGACGGTGAAGTTCTCGATGGCCGCCTTGATGACCAGCGCATCGCAGAACGGATCCTCGTGGTCTGGCATATAACTCCTGGAGAAGGTGATCCTCTCCTCCGGTGGCGGGGTTTGGGATGTAGAGGCTACGCTCCGCCGGTACATGGTGTGGAGACTGGCCTTACGGGAGGCCTCGATCCCTACTCCCCCGTGGATCACCCCGATCCCCCCTCAGGTCCCCACATCCACCCGGTCTTCGCAACGATCCTCCTCCGCCCGAGGCAGGACCTCCTCAATCCTTACTTACTGTCTCCCTTGCTGCTGCTGCTGCTCCCTATTCCCCCTCATCTCGAGGAACTCTGGACAGGTGGTCGTTGCATACCCCTCTTCCTGATGGAAGTCACAATAGGGCAGCTCCACCCTGACCTCTCTTCTCCTCCTCCTCCACACTCCTCTCCTGGCCCCCAAGGCTATGGCCATGGCCTCTTCTTGATCGGGGAGCCGGGGCCTCTGGCCTTGCCTCCAGCCCGGGGGGTGGAATTGGTCTTGCCTCCCCTGAAAGTGACCCCTTCCGAAGTTCCCTCTCTGTGGCCCCTGCCCCTGCCACTCAGGCCTCCAGCCCAACTGACGGTCGGGCTCCTGACGCCCCCACCCCGGCTGCTGCGGCCCCTAGAGCTGCCTTTGCTCCCTCTGCCTGGACTCCCCTCTTCTCTCCTCCTGTCCTCTTCCTCCCTTTGACTCCCTCTCTTCCTCTGTGGCCCACCTGGCCAACTTCCTTGCAAACTCCGAGTTCGATGCCTCCCCGTCGACCTCTCTCACCGCCCTCTCCATCAACTCCTCATAGGAGAGGGGAGGAACCCTTTTCAGCTCCATTCGGAAGAAACCCTGCTGCAGGCCCAGGGTAAAGGCCATCATCAGACTATGGCCCGACATCTCCTGGACCTGAGTAACCTCCTCCTGAAATCGGTCCACGTAGCTCCCCAACGTCTCGTTCACCCCCTGCTTAATGTGAAACAAAGACTCAGACTCCTTCTTCCTCTTCTTTGAGGTGGTGAATATCAGCATGAATCCTCGGCGCAGGTCCTCGAAGCAGTAGATGGAGCTGGCCTGTAGCTGGTGGAACCACTCTCTCGCCTTTTCCCGGAGGGTGATGGCGAAGAGCCGGCACTTGAATCCGTCCGACATCTGAAGGATGGAGACCACGTCCTCGAACCACTGGACATGCTGGACCGGGTCTCCCTTCCCAGTGTAATAGGACATCTCGGGCTCCCTGAAACCATCTGGAACTGGAGCTGAAGAGACCAGCTCGCTGAAAGGGCTCTCTCCCCCATTGGGCGAGCTGGCGAGTCTCGCGAGCCCAGCTCGCCGAAGCGACCTCGGCCTGCCGAGCCGGGGAAGTGCTCGCGCACGGGGAGCTTGCACCCTCGGCCTTCCTCGGCCACTTCCTTCCCAGCTCGCCTGCCGGGAGCATCCTCGCCAAGGAGGGGGCAGCCGCGATCTGGATTGCCGGAGTCAAGCACTCGGCCCGCGTGCCGAGTGCGAACTTGGCCAGAGTCAGCACCTCGTTTCTGAAGTCTTCAAACATTCCCACCGTTGCGAGAGGCGGGGGGGGGGGGGGGGGGGGCGGCGAGCTCGGCCTGTCAGATCCTTGTCCCGTCATTGAGCTCGCGGGCGCTTTTCTACACTGACCACTATCCACGCTCACCACACCAAAATGTTGAAACCGGAACCCGACTTCCTGTGGAGCTCGCCCTTGGGGAAAGGGGTGGTCTCGCGCCTACTTCGCTCCTGCAAGGAAAATAACAAAGCAAGGAGAAACAAACCCAATGGATCGGTAGGGAGGTCCCACCACAAACCCGGAAGATCTCAGAGCGCTTCCCCTCCTTGGCCTGAAGCCGAGCTAAGGTACCCTCAGAAAGCACTTGAAGATTTTGGGGAGAAGAGCACAGGGAAGAACCTGCTCTCTGGGGTACCCCTTGGGTCCTATTTATAGCTTTTGAAATCCGGACTGCCAATAACCAAAATAACTGACCTAAAATTACCAAAAAACCCTCGGCTGGGTCTGCCAACAGCCAAACTCCGCTGTTTTGAAGGGCTATGGGCAGACTAGTAGGGGTAAAATAGTAAAAAGTACCTCTGACACCCCGGGGAGCTGGGAGCTCCGGTCACCTCGGCATGCTCTGCTCGCCTACTGCTGCCGAGCTCCACTGCGAGGGCGTGAGTTGCAGCCCGCTCGGCGAATGCCGAGCTCGGGGTCGCCTTTCGACGAACTCTGGTCGACGGATGTCGAGCTCAGCCCCGCCCCTGCCGCTGCCGAGCTCGCCTGCTGCTCCTAGCTTGATCTGCCCGATCCCTGGTGATCTTGCTCGCCGGACACGGGGTTGTACATCGAGACCTTTAATACTGTTCCGAGAGTCAGAACTTTTTTCTCGAGATGCTTCCTTGTTCTCGAGTACCAGGATACTTGTTCTTGAGAACAAAAAATTATTCTTCTCGAGTACTTACTTTCATTCTCGAGATTGCAGATTTCCACCTCCATATTTTCCTAAGTACTTTTCTCGAGAACATCATAATTCTTCTCGAGAAATAGAAAACATCTTCTCGAGTACACTTATTCCTCTCAAGAAATGCAGTACAGATTTTTGAATTTTCTTAAGTCCCGACAGAAGTAATTTCAAACATGATTAGCACTTGATGGGTCCACGTGTCATGCATTTAATGTGATTATGACCGCTAGGCAAGTCCTATAAAAGGTCTTATCATAATCGACCATCCCTAAGAAGAAAAACCTAAGTATTCTGAATCGCAAATTCTCTTTCCAAATCGGGAGATGTCGCTGTTCATCGCGTTCATCGTCAATCTGCTTTTGATCTAGAGATTCACAACAAGAGATTCAATAGATCAAGATTTTATACATCGAAAGATTCTTTCCTTGATCGTGCTGAGTCCAAAGTTTTCAGATCCAGAGATTTAGCTATGTCTTCTTCGATCTATTTCTGACAGAGCTTCAAAGTTTAAGGAGGAAGAAGGGCAGAAGATTCAGATCTGGAATAATAATGTTTGTATATTTTTCTTTGTAAATCATTTTGTTCTTGTAGGAGATTCTTCTTCGAGTTGTAGAAGCTTTGTTCTCCGAGATTTTTGTAGGAAGTTTCTCTTTCGAGTGTAGATCCTGTTTTGAGGGATCGAGTTGTAGGAACTTTGTTACGAGTGGTAGGATTGTTTTCAATCCAGAATAGTGGAGTAGACAAGTCTAGTGTGTTTTTAGACCAGTGAGGTGGAAAGTGGATGTACCCAAGGTTGAGGAACCACAATAATTCTTGGTGTCATCTGTGTATGCTTGTTTATTTTCTGTGCATTGCTCGCTCAAATTTTTATTCCGCAAAAAGACGCAGAACTCACCTATTCACCCCCTCTAAGTGATTTTGGTAGACAACTTAAACATTTTCAAGAAATTTCCATATGTCATATGCAGTGGGAAAAGCATAGATGAATTTAAAAATTTCTTGACCAAGCCCACAAAATAAACTATTCATAGTTTTAGCGTTTATATGGCACTCGTACTTGATTAAGTTATTTGGCAGCATAATACATGTCATGTTCCACACCTTTATGACTAGATTTATGAGGAATTTTCTCATCAACACTTTCCAACATTCATAGTTTTTATCTAAAAAAAGTGGTGGAACTAGTGATTTTTTAGTGTATCAATTTCCATCCACACCAGTTGATTCGAGAAAAGGGTTGGCAATTATTCCCGGTGGTGAAACCATTTTGGAATAACCTCCCTCTGATACCGTTTGTTGGATCTAGTGGCAAACCTTAGATGTGGGGTGAATAAGGTTTAACTACGATTACGAGAAATTCAAATTATTTATAACCAAAAAAAATTAGTTCAGGAAGCTACCGCGCGGCGTTCGGTAGCTAACACGCAACGGTATGTCACAGAACTCGTATTTTTGGGCAGATTCCCCCTTGGAGATCTATGCACCCTTCAGTAACTCACAGGCTATCAATCACTAAATTATACGCAAGTAAAGAACCAAAAAATGAATTTCATTGCAAATGGAATCAACAATTATTTTTAAAGATTACAAAAACTTGATCTCTGTGATGTCGGAGATAGGAGGCGGTGAATGAAGAAAGACTTTTGATTTTCTGTACCGACCCTCTCCCTGGACTGGTTGGCTCTCTCTCTTTCCCTCCAAGAAAGGTCTTCGAGCCGGCTCTTCACCCTCATGGAAGGAGGTGTTTAAGAGCCCCGCTAGATCCTCTCATCTAGACGTTCCTTCCCTGGGATGATTTCTCATGGAATCCCTCCCGGATCCTGACGACCTTCACCGGTCGATTTTCCTCACCACAAGAATACAAAGAAGAGAAAAATACACAAGAATATAAAAAGATTAAAGTTCAAATCTCCCTCAATAGGACTCCACCATTGAGCGATCCGTGATCGGTGCTAGAAATCTTCACGAGCTTGCAACCAATCAACTCTTTTTAGGCTTTGTTGTTCTTGGCTTACCGAATTTCTTCGTGCGTGAACGGGAGGGAGGCAGTAATCTTTTCCTTCATTGGAGATGGCAGAACGGACCATAGAGAGGTGGCCGAAACTTAGGAGTCGCAGATCTGAGTCTCTTTTCGTCTTAGTAAGAAATCCAGAAAATGAGGCGCCTTTTATACGTCTTTGTAAAAACAGGCTACCGTCGGCAGTAAGACTAGCGTCTGGAGGCATGTTCACGCGCTTGATGTTGACAGCTATCCCCCAAATTTGGAAAAATATTCAAAACGAATATTTTCCTTTTTTTCATGCTAGCGCGGCGCGGTAGGTAGGTAACACTTGGGGTAGTATAATCATCTCGACGCTTCCATCTCGACGATGGTTGAGTGGGCTAACGCGGCGCGGTATTAAGGTATCGCCCGATGATACTCCAGTCGACTCGACGATCGTTGAGTGGGCCAATGCGGCGCAGTACCTAGGTGTCGCCCGATGGTAGTCCAGTCATGTCGACGAATCCATCTTGCTGATCATTGAGTAGGCTACTGCGGAGTGGTACAAAGTTATTGCCTGCGCGGTAGGTTCCCGAGCACCTAGCTGAAAAAATTCCTTGAGCTAGCGCGGGCGGTGGTACTAGCATGGAGCAGTAGAATCTCGAATGCCTTGTCTATTTAACTCATGCTACCGCCTGGCGATAACTACTACCGCTCAGTGGTAAGTGCCATAGAAGAGCTTCTTGCTTCGCTTGGACCTGTAACCCTACACACTCTACCAAGCACAAGATATGATCAAATACAACATGAGAATTGATATTATCAAACTGAGGATATGTGAACCGTCATCTCCAACATAAGTATCTAGGTGAGTACACTGAAGTATTTCAAATGTTATCTTATGAAAGTCAGAGAAGAATTATTGTCATTCATTCCAAACTTGATGACTTGCACAAATTTTTTTATTCAAAGGCTGATTTGGGTATCTGTTGGGTATTGTATCCGCAATAACCCTGATTTGAAGAAGTGTCCAGTTAAGCTAAGATGAATTGTGAATGTATTTGATAGTGTATTTTTAGTTATGTACTTGCAGTAATACAATGCTAAGTACACACCAATGTCAGATTACAGTGGGTCAGTAAACACGGGACTATACAATGTAATCCTTTATTCTATAGGTCATTGTGTTGACTCAAGTGTAATCTCTCTATTGGAGGATACTTCTATTCCAACTACATGAGGAGGTTCAAGGAAGAAGAAGATCTCAAATTCAATAAAACATAGTTTTACCTAAGTAAAATTCGTCGATTATCGTAAGGGATATTCGTCGAGTATCATTGATATTAGTCAAATTCGTCGTATATACCTACTATCACTCGTCAAATTCATCTTATATACTTGTGGTGAAATATCTGGAAAGATTGGAAAAATAGTTAAGTAAAATTCATCGAGCATTGTCAAGTATACTTGTCGAATTCAGAGAATGTATCTAACGATACTCGCCAAATTCGTCTAATATACATGACGATACACGCCGAATTTGTCGAATTATCTCGACGCTACTTCTCTGATTTTTCTTAAGGCAAATTCGTCGAGTGCATCTTGGAGTCGAGAGCGTCGAGTGCATCTTGGCATCAAGTGCATCGTGTCGAAGGCGTCTTGTGCATGGATGGCGTTGAGTGAGTCGACAACATCGAGTGAGTCGACAACGTCAAGGCTGCTATCCTATACTCATCAAATTCGTCGAGTATACTAGTTGATACTCGACAAATTTGACGAGTATGATTCCAGCCTTGACATTCAGTGACTTGCTAGCTTGAGCTGGATTTCTCTAAGTCAAATTTGTCGTATATCAATGACTATTCGACGAGTATACTAGTGTTACTCGACGATACTCGACGAATATGACTTGGCCATTTTTCTGATAATTTTTTTCTAGGCTCGGGTTACGGCTGCCATGCACAGTAATTTTCGGAAGGTTTTCTTTTAAAAATTCTTTTATAGTCGTTATTGAAGATGTCTATATATATTTAGGGTGGATTACTAATTTCCTAATCTTGCAGATCGTGCTAATTACTCTCAATTTCAAATCGAGAAACTTTCCAAAAGAATGAACCCGGTGGCCTCTGTATGATACACGACATCTCCGATCGGCCGACAACAGTGAACGTTGCATGATTCAATCTTCATCAACCTATATGACTGGATTACTACTCTCTGAAGATTCATATTCCTCCAGATCTAGTCAATTGAAGATTCAAGATTCAAGGCGTTCAAAGATTTCTATTTTCCGAGTTCTCCAAAATTTCAAGATCTACCTAATCGAAGAACATCGGAGTGAAGACTTGTAATCTTTATTACTTTATAATATTCCTTTACTTTTATAAGAGATTTTTCTATGAGTTGTAGATCTATTTGTGGATCGAGTTGTAGATCTGTTTGTGGATCGAGTCATAGACCCAGTTGTGGATCGAGTTGTAGGAGAGGCTATTCTTCGAGTGGTAGGAGCGTCCTCTCCGAGTTGTAAGAGTTACGGCTCCGAGGTGTATGATTTGTTGAAATCTGAGTTTAGTGAAGTAGCCGAATCTAGCCCTTTGTGGTAGATAGGCGAGACAAGAAAGTGGATGTACCCAACTTGGGGAATCACTATAAAATCTCGGTGTTTTTGTGCTTACTTTTCAAGTATTTTTATTTCGCGAAAAGACACAGACATAACCTATTCACCCTACCTCTATGTGATTTAGGTAGATGGTAGATACTTTGAATTGGTATCAGAGGTGTGTTTTGTTCGATATAAGGTTAACACCTTGAACAAGATCCCAGATCTAGTGTCAAGATATTCCGCTTAGTAGCCATGGACAGAAGCAAGGACATCAATGAGCTTAGTATCCCAATATAAGAATTTCAAGAAGGAGGAAGCAGAATCAGTAGCAAATATGTACAATAGGCTGAGCTCAATCATTAATGAGCTAAAAACATTAGATAAGGAGATCACCCTCACAGAGGTGAATGACAAAATCCTTATGTGCTTCCCAAGCTCATGGGATTCAAGGATTTGGCACATCAAGGAGGCCAGGAGCCTAAATGAGATTTCAACTGAATCTCTTTTGGGAAACCTAAAGTCCTATGAGCAGCTCATCAAATCTAGAGAAGCAGCTGAGCAGAGAACACCTCCACTAGCAAGGAAGGAGCACAGTATTGCATTTAAGGCTGCTGACGAGACAGAGACTCCAACAATCAATGAAGAGTTGATGAGTTTATTTGCCAGAATATTCTACAAAATGGCAAAGAAAGACTTCATAAGAAAGTCATCCAGGAAGGATGACAAGCCAAGGTATGACAAAGCCCCCACTAAATAAGTGGTTTGCTTTGGCTGCAGGAAACCTAGACACTTCCTCTCAGAATGTCCAGAAAACCAGAAGAAGGAGAAGAGAAGAGAGAAGGTGAAAGTGCGAGTTAGATCTGATATACTCTAGAGGGGGGTGAATAGAGTATGATGCTTAAAAACTTTTACAACAGTTGTTGTATTCTAAATGTGAACAGGGAAGCAATAATAAATCTAATCACAGAAACTATCTAATCACAGAGCAACCTAGTCACAAAACAATCACAGCCAGAAACAAAAATAAAGACAAGCAACCAGAAGACACAAGGAGCTATAGTGGTTCCCCTAAACTTGGGTACATCCACTCTTCTACCACCCTAGGTAGGAATCCACTGCAGGATGAGTTGATCAGGTGTCCTGGGTACCAATGAGCTTTTGATAAGGTGCTCAAAAACCAAACCAGATTTTTTGATCAGGTGTCTTGCCACCAATGAGCTTTTGATAAGGTGCTCAAAAACCACACACAAACCTTTGAAGGGAGTTTGAAAAACCCTTTACAGCAGAGTGAGAGAGAGAGAGAGAGGGATGAGAAGATCTTCTCTGTCAACAGTCAAAGAGAAGATTTGTGGATGTTGTCAAAGCTCCCCCTGAGATCTGTAGTTGATCAGGAAATGAAGCTTTGCTGTAGGGTGATAGGCCTTCAGAAAGTTGATCTCTAGCAAATGATGATTTCAGCAACAGCTAAAATGTTAGGTGTCTGGAGTCTTGAATGATGATGGCCTTGGAACACTTGAATCAAAAGAGATCTGAAGATTTCAGTTGGTTGAGCTCCTTGGTTGTGTGTTCTTGTATGAATTCTTTGAGATAGAGAATGTCTACAACTCTCTTTCTTTCTCTTGTGTGATTGTTGTTGAGAGATGTTGTTCCAGAGAAGAGTTGTTGCAGAGAATGAATATTGCAGAATGTGTGTCTCTCCTTGTTCTTCTTCCTGTGCACTCTCTTCTTCTTGTCAGGAATTCAAAAATCTTGTCTTTTATTCCTTTTTTTCTGAATAGAAAATGATCCATTGTCAAGATAGCCGTTGGCCTGTCATAAATGACTTCCTTAATTGCTTTTGTCTTTTGGGGGAAGGTCCAATGAAACATTCCTTGATAATCCCTTGAAACTTGCTCCAGAATAAATGAAAATGACTACAAAATCTTCTGAATTAATTGCTGAGAATAACTCCTTAACTGTTCTGAATTTGAATTTTAAAAGTCGTTGAACTCTTCAGAAAAACGTCAAACTGAGCTCTACTATCGTCGAACTGAGCTCAGCGATTTGGACTTAAACAGCAACAAAGATCGTCAATCTGAGCTCAACTATCGTCGAACTGAGCTCAGAGATAACAGAACAAACTGGAGTCAAGATCGTCGAACTGAGCTCGAAGATCGTCGAATGAAGTTCGACGATTTGTTGAAGTTGAGCTCAGCGATCGTCGAATGGAGTTCGACGATCCGTCGAAGTTGAGCTAAACGATCGTCGATTGGAGTTCGACGATTCGTCGTACTGAGCTCGACGAAATGACTTAGTCTCCAAACAAAAAAACCTTGGTCTTGAGGGCAGCTTCCAAACCTAACTACTAACCCTTAGACTCAATTCTAATTGACCTTTAGATCTATACAATGAGGTCAAAAACAGGTTTCCTAAAGACATAGTGATCCTGACCCAAATTAGTAATAGGGTGTTCCAACAATCTCCCCCTATTTGGGTTAGGATTACTATTTACAGAAATTGGAGAAATTAAAAACAACATACAAAGCAACAATATAACAAACAACAACATTGCAGAATCACAGATATAATATCTCAGACAGATCAGAAATCAGAATAATTGTCACCTTACAAAATTACTCTTTCTCCTTGCTCTTTATAAGTTTAATTTCTCTATTTGGATTAAGAGCTTCCTTCTTTGATCTTCTGTCATCAGCTGCACCTAGAGATGTTTGTTGTTTAGGCCTTGGTACTACAGCTTCAGGGTGCAGCTCCATGTATCTTTCAGAATCAAAAAACTTGCTGGAGGCATATCTTTCAAGTTCCTTCTTTCTTTGTTCTGACAAGGTAGTAATGCTGGAGGTGTCCTTGCCTTGCTCTCTGGCTTTCTTAATTTGATCTAAGGCAGCTAATTCCTTCATTATAGCAGTCCATGCAGTAGGATTATTCTCTGGATCCTCAAAAGGCACTGGAGGCTCATATCTGTTGGAAGGATTATCTGGAGGAGCTCTGGATGAGACTAATTCTTTCAACTTATAAGGAAATGGAGCTGAAGTAGTATCAGATGAACCTGGTCCTTCCCTTGAGTAAGGATGTTGCCTGGAGTAACCTTTGGAATAAACTTGAAGTTCTCTTTGGTTTCCTCTATAATTTCCTCTCCTAGATTGAGAGCCTCTGGATTGGCTTCCCCTATATTGAGATCTTCCTTGAGGCTGATAGGGGGTTTGACTTCTAGCAGAAGGATGAACAACAGAGCTACCACCTGCACCTGCATCAGGAGGAGGAGGTGGAGGAGGATGATGGAACTGAGAGGAACCTTTCTCATATTTCCTCTTCTTCTTCATAGCCTTTAGTTGATTCTTGGAATATTGCATCCAATGTTCAGTTATAGGGCAGTCATGCAGAATATAGTAAGGAATGCCATTTGTATCTTTGACTTTAGCTGGAGGAACTCTTTTCATTGCCTTGCTTCTTGCTTTTCTTTTCCTTGCTATAGTAGTTGAGGAATCATCAGAATCAGTTCTGAACTGATCACTTTCAGAGCTTTGTTCATCATATAAAGCATCAATCCTTTTCAGATAATCTTTCTGTTGTTGGGTTGGAGCAGAGGTAACAGTAGTGACAGCAATTGTAGCAGCAGTAGTAGAAGCAGAAATAACACTGACAGAGGTTGTAGCAGCAGCAGTAAATACAGCAGATACAAAACTTTCAGGAGCAATACTCTCAGAAGATATAGCAGCAGTAGTAACAGCAGCAACTGGGGCAGCAGCAGATTCAGAGAAAACTGTTTCAGACACAAAAACATCAGCAGGGGCAACATCAGCAGTGACAGCAGGCTCAAAGTCATATGCCTCTGTCATATGTATATCCTTAGAAACTACATCATCAGCAGTATCATCAATAGCAGCAGTAGGAGCAGCATCAGTGCTTTCAACAGCAACAGAACCAGCAACATTATTGTCAGCAGGAGTAGCAGCAGTAAGATTACTGGAAACAGTAGGCTCAGCTGTATATAAGGAATTAGATAGATCTTCAGATAGATCTTCAGATGGCTGGACTGTAGTGCTTACTGGGAGACATCTGAAATAATCTGAATCAAAAACTGATAAAAGTGACCTGAGGTCCACTGCGAAAACTGCAACCTGAGGTGGTGTTGAAGCTTGAGCTTAAGTTGAAGTAACAACAGCAGCAGGCAATCTAACATCTTCATGAGGCATCTCCCCCTGCCTAGATTCAGAGACAGCTGGATCAAGGCACCCAAAGGAAGGGATTGCCTGAGGAGGAAAGATGGAGGAGAGCCTGGCAGATAAGTCTGCAATTGACTTGAAGAGTGGAGCCAAGGAGGTCTCCAACAGAAGTGAGAGCCTGGGAGCTATCAGCTCATACAGTTTGTCAGCTAAGGTTGGAATATCTACATGCTCAGTAGGGACTTGAGCAGAGGTAGAGAATGAAGGTGGAGCAACTGGTGATGTTGGTGGAGAGCTGGTGTATGGGGGAATGGAAGGTTGAGGTATGGGGATTGTGGAAATGGAAGAAAGGGGTATGGAGATAGAAGGTGTGAAGGAGGGTTGAGCAATGATGTCTTGCAGAAGCTGTTGATATGATGTGGATGAGGAGGGTAGATCAGGAGGGGATGAAGGTGAATCATCCATGAAGGAATCATCTAGAAGATTGAATGATGGAAGGTGAGAAGATGTGTCAATATCTAGTTGAGGGTAGTGATGTAAAGGATGGAAGATGTCTTCTGTGAGAGTAGGGATTGGAGATGGAATCGAAGTAGGAGATGGGCTGGAAATAATGATGGTGGATGAAATTTGAATGGTGGAGGTGACTGGTGGAGATGAAATAGGAGGAGGAGGAGAAGCAACATGCAAGTCTTCTGCAGGGGCAGAGACTTGAGGGGAAGAGACTGTTACAATCCTTGTGCCTGAAGTAGTGCTTGCAGAGGGCCTGCTGGGCTTCACTATCTGTCTGTCCCACTTGCCAAATAGGGCACAGGAGAGCCTCTTGGAGGTATTGATGTGCATCCCATTTGATACAAGCAGGGCAGGGCATCTATTTTGGAGAAACAGCCCTTGAATCCTTCCATAATTCACAAAGTTCGTATTGATCTTCTTCTTAATCAGATCAAAGAAGACCTCTCCCCAGTTTAATTATTCCTTATCCACTAAGGCTCCCATCAAGCATAGCTGATACCCGGAGATGGTATCATGGGCTGAATGCTTGGCCAAAAGCACTTTTCCCACTACATCAGCTAAAAACCTGTACTCAACAGCTAAATTCTTTTTCAGCAGCTTGCTAGGGTTTGCATCAGAATGACCCATTCTATCAAGCATAGTAGTAAATTCTTCTCCAGACATTTCAACAGAATCTCTTCCAGAATTTAATTCAAAAATCTCTGTCAGAATAGCAGGTGTAAGTGGTACCTGTGTTCCTGAAATTGATCCAACAACTGTATTTTGGTCTTGTTTGTGGGCAGTATAGACCCACTCCTTGATTTCATCTGCATGTAGTTTGATTCTGGTGGACATGATAGTAGCTAATTTTTTCTCCTTGAACAGTTCTAGAATGTCTTGAAAAACCTGATCACTGGTGCTGAAGGAATCCATGTCAATATCGAATCCAGCATCGAATTTCATGGCGGCCAGAACGGCGATAGAGACGGCCATGGTTTCCTGCAAACAATAAACAACCAAACGACCAAGTGTAGAGATGTTTGGACGGAAAGAGAAAATTTGCAGAGAGATTGAAAGCGCAAAAGGAGAACGACGGCCGAAAAATGAATTTTATATTAGGGTTCGACGCATAAAAGGAAAGATCGTTGAACTCAGTTCGACGATCGGGGCTTCTAAAGGAATCTGAAAGGTCTTCAATACCGTCGATCTCCGTTCGACGATATTGGAGAGTGTCGAAATCCGTTCGACGATAGTTCAGAAAACAAAATCGTCGAGTGCCGTTCGACGATCGTTGACCTGGAGAGATAGTTGAACACTATCTGAGAAGCGCTGAACTCAGGTCGACGATTTCGGAAAGCGTCGATCTCCGTTCGACGATCTGGGGGAAAATCGTCAAGCGCAGTTCAGAGACCAAAAACACTCTAGACACAAAAAAAAATCAAGATGTTTGCCTAGTCTTGGTCATTTTTAGAGTTTCAAAATCTTGGACATTATTTTAGACTTCCTCCATCTAACATTCCTAACTGATTTAGGAAGAAGGTGTGTTTCTTTTCATCCAAGGGTTTGGTGAAAATATCTCCCCTTTGCAAATCAGTTGGGATATATTGAAGTTCAATTTTATTCTTCTCAACATTATCCCTTAAGAAGTGATGCCTAATTTCTATGTGTTTTGTCCTACTATGGAGGACTGGATTTTGAGCTATAGAAATAGCACTGGTATTATCACAAAAGATTTTAGACTTCTCTAAGTTGTAGCCATAGTCTAGGAGTTGGTTTTGAATCCACAATATTTGTGAACAACAACTACCTACATCCATATATTCAGCTTTAGTAGTTGAAGTTGACACAGATGTTTGTTTCTTGCAAAACCAAGAGACAAGTCTGTCACCAAGAAATTGATAAGTTCCACTGGTGCTTTTCCTGTCAATTCTGCATCCAACATAATCAGCATCAAAAAATCCAGTTAAGTCAAATGCTGAATCTTTTGGATACCAGAGACCTAGATTTGGACAAATTTTGACATACCTGAGAATCCTTTTTACTAATGTTAGGTGTGACTCTCTAGAGCTAACTTGGAATCTAGCACATATGCATGTAGCAAACATTATGTCAGGTCTACTAGTTGTAAGGTACAGTAAAGAACCAATCATTGCTCTATATGTTGTCTGATCAACAGGTTTCCCATGTTCATCAGCATCCAATACAGCATTGGTAGGCATAGGTGTTTTCATACAAGATGCTTCAGACATACCAAATTTCTTGACCAATTCATTTGCATACTTGGTTTGAGAAATAAAGATGCCTTCAGCATGTTGTTTGACTTGCAATCCTAGAAAAACGGATAGCTCACCCATGCTACTCATTTCAAATTTAGAATGCATTAGGTTGGAGAACCTTCTACACAAATTTGAATCAGTAGAGCCAAAAATAATATCATCTACATAGATCTGTACTAGTAGGGTATGAGACTTATGGGTTCTAATGAAAAGAGTTTGGTCTACTCTACCCCTTATAAATTCATTTTTCAGAAGGAAGCATACTAGGGTCTCATACCATGCTCTAGGAGCTTGCTTGAGACCATATAATGCTTTGTTCAGCTTAAAAACATAATCAGGAAGGGTTGGAGAGATAAAATCTGGAGGTTGTTTGACATAGACTTCTTCTTTGATGTCTCCATTGAGAAATGCACTTTTTACATCCATCTGGTATACTTTGAAACCTTTATGTGCTGCATATGCTAAGAAGATTCTAATAGCCTCCAACCTTGCAACTGGTGCAAAAGTCTTGTCATAATCTATGCCTTCTTCTTGTGACTACCCTTGAGCAACTATCGTCGAACTGAGCTCAGAGATAGCGGAACAAACTGGAGTCAAGATCGTCGAACTGAGCTCGAAGATCGTCGAATAGAGTTCGATAATTTGTTGAAGTTGAGCTCAGCGATCGTCGAATGGAGTTTGACGATCCGTCGAAGTTGAGCTAAACGATCGTCGATTGGAGTTTGACGATTCGTCGTACTGAGCTCGACGAAATGACTTAGTCTCCAAACAGAAAAACCTTGGTCTTGAGGGCAGCTTCCAAACCTAACTACTAACCCTTAGACTCAATTCTAATTGACCTTTAGATCTATACAATGAGGTCAAAAACAGGTTTCCTAAAGACATAGTGATCCTGACCTAAATTAGTAATAGGGTGTTCCAACAGAAGGATTCTAGAAGACAGCAAAGCAGCATACCTTCCTCCAGCAAATATAAAAAGAAGGAGAAAGGCTTTGTAGCTGAAAGATGGAGTGAAACAGAAGATGAATCCTCAACTTCCGGCTCCATTGAAGAAGAAGAGGCCAGGGCCAAAGAAGTATGCCTCATGGACATTGATGCCTCTAGGAGTCATTCAGATGAAGAAGATTCTGACAGTGAAGGAGCTTCTGAATTAGAAGCTGATCAGGTATTGTCCTCTTTTGATTATAGTTTTGATTTATTCAAATCTGAATTTAAAACCATGTGCATTGATCTGATAAATTCAGTAAAAGAAATTAAGACACTTGGGGAAAGACTAGGAAATCAAGAAAATATTATCTCTGAAAACACTAGGCTAAAGGATGAACTAAATCAAGCTAATGGACAAATTATTGTCTTAAAAACTAAGCTATGTGAGGCCAAACAACTTGAGGAATCTCTCAATGGGAGAACCCTCAAGCTGATGGTCATTATAAGCACTGTTAATGCCAGACTAAATGACAAGCTGGGCCTGGGTGCATCATCAAGTTTGCCCCCATTCACAAGAAGAATATTTTATCCACACCCATTAAATTTGTTTCTACTACAGGGAAGGAAATAATAACCAACAAACAAACCACAGAACAAATGCCTAACTCAAAAGGTCAAAATAACAGAAATCAGAAAACCTTATGTAAAAACAAAGTTCAGCAGATTTCGTCTAACTCAGATCGACGAAATGTGGCCAGTTCGTCGAACTCTAGTCGACGAACTCTGAACGCAGAGTTTAACTATAATTATTCGTCTTACTGCGATCGATGAACTTTGTATTGTTCGTCGAGCAGAGATCGACGAACGGGCAGAGATCTACGATCTCATCCCAATTCATCGAACTCTGGTCGACGAACTCACAACATTTCGTCGAACTCAGAAAGACTTAACAAAAATTATAACTATAACAATAACTATATTAAATCTAGAAAACCTTTTAATCCATTAGCTGATTGGATAATTCCACCCAGAAAATATAATCCATTAGGATACAAATCTCAACCAGAATTTTCGATGATATCTAGTTTTTCATATCAGCAATATAAAGGAACTAAGGTAACCTGGGTCAAGAACAACTAACTGATTTCATTGCAGGAAAAGGGCTGTCCAGTAGTTAATCAACTATGGTACCTGGACAGTGGATGCTCCAAACACATGACTGGCAGCAAGGACAATTTAATCAACTACAAGTCCAAGCTGGGACCAAAGATAATCTTTGGTGATTCAAAGTGTGGCCAGTCAGAAGGCTATGGAGAAGTGAAAATTGGAGTAGTCACCTTCAAGAAAGTGACTTATGTAAGAGGACTTAAACATAACCTCATCTCCATAAGCCAATTATGTGATGAAGGTTATCAGGTACATTTCAACTCAACAGTTTGCATTATTTCTAATAAAGAAAAACAAAATGTTTTAATTGGGAATATGCAAGGAAATATATACTGAGTTGATTTTCATTCTGCGAATTCAGATATCTGCTTACTTAACATAATTAGTAATCAGAATGAATTATGGAACAAAAGGCTAGGACATGTAAATATGAAAAACATTGCCAGGCTATCTAAAGATAACCTTGTGAGAGGTTTACCTTCTAGTCCCTACAAGAAGGAAGGCCTTTGTAGGGCTTGTCAACTAGGCAAGCAAACTAAATCTAGTTTTAAATCAGTAAATAAAAGTGATTCACCTAAGATCTTGTACTTGCTGCACATGGATCTCTTTGGACCCATTACTGTACAAAGCCTAGGAGGGAAATCCTACAATTTAGTTATTGTAGATGACTTCTCAAGGTTCACTTCGGTGTTCTTTTTGAGATCTAAGTCAAATACCTTTAAAGTTCTTAAAGATTTTCTCAGGACCATACAGATTGAGTACTCTACTCATGTTTCATTGATCAGAAGTGATCATGGTACAGAGTTTGAGTCTCTTCTTATGCATGAGTTCTGTGAGAAGGAAGGTATCAGTCACTGCTTCTCAGCTCCTAGAACTGCCCAACAAAATGTGGTAGCTGAAAGGAAAAATAGGACCCTAATTGAAGCTGCAGGCACATTACTTGTAGATGCTTACATGCCCCTATTTTTTTGGGCAGAGGCTGTAAGCACAACAAATTATGTACTGAACAGAAGTTTGATACATAAACTTAAAAATAGGACTCCCTATGAATTACTTAAAGGGAAGAAACCTAAAATCACCTATTTTAAAGTATTTGGTTGTATATGCTATATACATAATAATAATAATAAATACATTAAAAAATTTGAAGCTAAGGCTAAAGAGGGAATTTTTCTAGGATATTCCAAAGTAAGCAAAGCTTATAGGGCATTTAATAAATCATCTTTAAAAATTGAAGAATCAATTCATGTTACTTTTGATAAGGCTAACATGTCTTGCAAGGAGAAAGAGATTTCTACCAGTAACACTTTGTAAGTACCTCACTTGTGTGAGAATTTGGATGGACTAAACCTCACCCAAGAGGCTCCAACACATCCATCTCCACAAGTTGATGAAGACACTGAAGAAGAACCCTTGGAAGAAGTTGAATCACATCCAACAGCCAACATAATTCCACAAGAGGAATTAATTCCAAATGTTGTTGCTGAACCAACTCCACCAAATGATTTTGTTACACTAAGTGTTGGGTACATTGGAATAAATGTACCTGATTTGAAGAAGCCTCACCCTACTCAATGATATACATCAAAATGTATTTGATGTGTTTTGAGTTTAGTTGTGCAGGTTAAGTATTTGCAGGGAAAGCTGAAAAGTTTCTAAGTCCATGTGTCGACACACAGAAGAAAAGTGTCGACACTTAAGAAGGCTTGTGTCGACACCCAGAGAAGCAGTGTCGACACTTGGAGTAATTGTGTCGACACCAGGAATGCAAAGTCGACACTAGAAGGAAAGTGTTGACACATACAGGATGTGTCGACACACAATGAAGAAATGTCCAGAGAAGTTGTGTCGACACTTAGAAGTAGTGTCGACACCCAGAGGAACTTTGTCGACATCAAAAGTGTCGACACTTGGAGGCTGTGTCGACACTCAGCAAATTTCAACAAAGTTCAAGTACAAGTGTCGACACTAGGAGGCTGTGTCGACACTCAGCAAAACTTCAACAAATTCTAAGTACAAGTGTCAACATAATGAAGAATGTGTCGACACACAGCAAAAGTATCAACACAGAAGGAATGTGTCGACACAAGGAGAAGTGTCGACACACAGCAAAAGTATCAACACAGAAGGCATGTGTCGACACCAACGAGAAGTGTCCACACTTAGCAAGTATCAACACAAGAAGATGTGTCGACACAAAGGAGTTGTGTCAACACTTACAAGAAATCAACTAAGAATCAAAGAAGAAGGACTTGTGTCGACACACAGGATCAGTGTCGACACATGTTGAAGAAGCAGTGTCGAGAAGCAGATTCTACAACACAAGGAGTTGTGTCGACACCATGAAGGCTAGTGTCGACACTTACTCAACTTGTGTCGACACTTAGTCTATCAGTGTCGACACTTAAAGACTGACTGTCTCGACACTTTCAGACAGTTACAGAAAATTCAAGAAGTGACTGGATGACTTGACAGCTGTCATTCCAGCCGATCTACTGCAACTGTCAGAGATGTCAGAAAGTGGTTAGGAACCGGATCGGCCGGTCACCATGAAGAAAGTCTATATAAAGGCTTATACATTCAACAGATGATAAGAGTTTTAAATCAATTCATTAAAGAACAATACAACTAGAAGAAGACCTTCAAGTGAAGATCTAAGAAGCTGGAGAGAGAGAGCTCCTTCCAAGTAGACAGCTGTTGAACCAGGCTGTGAAGAAAGTTTCAGATTGAGATCTGATTCTTAGGTTAGCAGTGATTGAAGATCAACTGCATAGAGACTCAACTCTATTGTGTTCTAAATTCAAGAAGCTTTGAAGGAAGCCAAGGGAGTTGATCTCAACAAAGTTCTTCCAATAACTCATCAAGAAACCTGTCAACTCTTCTCTCTTATTCTGAGTTGTGGGTATATACATTGTAATTTTAATTTCTTATAGGATCCTTAGGGATCTGAGTTGTAAGCCTGCAATTATAAAGGATGAGTGGTAGGGCCTATGTGACTGAGTGTAGGAGATACTTTTATTTGAGTGTAGGCCTTGTTGAAGGCTGAGTGTAGGTCTTGGTGAAGACTGAGTGGTAGGGCTTTTGTGCCTGAGTTGTAAGAGTGGGATCACTCTGAGCTGTAGGAACCTATTTGGGGTTCTGAGTGTAAGATCTGAGGATCTGAGGAATAGTGGAGAAGTTGGGCCGAATCTAGTACACTACTAGATAGGCGAAGTGGGAAAGTGGATGTACCCAGACATTGGGGAACCACTATAAAATCTGTGTGTTCTCTGTGTGTGCTTTATTCTATGATTGCTGTGTTGTATTATTGTGAAGAAATGTCTATAATTCTGTGATTCTGCCTAAAAGTTGAAAAAGATAAAAGTCACCTATTCACCCCCCTCTAGGTGATTATGTACAATTTCTTTCACTAAGAGATCACCCCAGATATCAAGTAATTGGAGACATGTCAGTAGGTGTACAGACAAGACATCAACTCAACAAAGATTTGATGCATGCCTGTTTCTCTCTCAAGTTGAGCCTCGATCCATACATGATGCTGAGCAGGATCCCCACTGGATCATTGCTATGTAAGAGGAACTCAACCAGTTTGAGAGATGTAGAGTTTGGGATTTGGTTCCAAGACCCAAAGACTACCCAGTCATTGGAACCAAATTGGTATATAGAAATAAACTTGATGCCCAAGGAACAATTGTGAGAAACAAGGCTAGGCATGTTGCTCAAGGATATAGGCAAGAAGAAGACATAGATTATGACCAAACATTTACACCAATTGCAAGGTTAGAGACCATCAGAATTTTCCTGGCCTATGATGCCTACAAGAATTTTAAGATATATCAGATGGATGTAAAGAGTGTATTTCTAAATGGAGTACTAAAAGAAGAGGTTTATGTTGAACAACCTCCAGGTTTTATTTCTCCAACCCATCCTTATCATATATTTAAATTGCATAAAGCCCTCTATGGTCTAAAGGAAGCTCCAAGAGCTTGCTATGAGGCCTTAGCTAGCTTTCTGATAGAGCATAAATTTATTAGAGGCATAGTAGATAAAATCTTATTCACTAGACATCATAAGGATCAAACCTTGTTAATACAAATATATGTGGATGATATCATATTTGGGTATACTGACTCTAAACTATGCAAGAGGTTTTCTGACCTCATGCTGATGGAGGCAATCCCCAACATGTTAAAATTGAAGACGGCGATGGCGGCAACCCCCAACGTGTTAAAATTGAAGACGACGATGGTGGCAACCCCCCAATGTGTTAAAATTGAAGACGGCGATGACGGCAACCCCCAATGTGTTAAAATTGAAGACGGCGATGGCGGCAACCCCCAACGTGTTAAAAGTTGAAGACGGCGATTTCCTACATATTGAAGATGACGACGACGACCTCAACATGACGGAGACGGTGACCTTGTGGAGCTACATGATATAGAGCTACGTGATGAAGATGAACACTACCAAATAATATTTAGTTGTTTCTATTCGCATTTATTTTTATTATGTAATGTTTAAACATTTGAGTATTGTTTTATTTTTAATTAGGTGGGCTGCAAATAGCCAATGCATGATGTAAAGCCTATATAAGGCTAACCTTGTTTCATTTTACTTAGAGTATGAAAAAAATTGAAAACCAAGGATTCAAAATTTGAATTTCCCCCCTCCTCACTCTTCCCCTCTTGGAAAATTCACTCCCTCCCCCTCCTTCTCCTTGGCCGCCGGCCACCCTACTCCCCTTTTCTTCTTGTGCTAGTCTCGACCACCTCTCCTTCTCCCTCTCCCCTTGCTCGGCCTCTCCCTTTCTTCCTCCTCCTTCCTTGTGAGATTTCACTCCGGCATGAAGCGACGAAAGCAGACAAATTTCTCTCCATCCGGCGCGGCTCCGGCGGAACCGTGGAAGAACGATCCTTGAAAGTGAACCGGAATCATCTATTCCGGTTGGGTAACGAGATCTTCTACCTCTTGTGTGTCTTATCCCTTTAGATTTTTATTTGGTGGAATACCTTTGTGTTACATTGGAATCATTTTTTCGTTCGTGGTTTATCTTTCCGATCGCATGTGTTGTTCTTTCTAGTTGTTTAATTTTACGAGAGGTTTGGCGAGCCTCGCTTTAGTTTTGTTGGGAGAGATCTATCATTTCCGAACCGAACCTTTCGGTAGATCTCTTTTGGTACAACCATCGCTCGGTCGGACCCAAGATTGGTCTTTTTAGCTTGAGAGAACATCTGCCTCTAGTCGTTTGTTCGATCTTTAATCGGCGTGGCTACCGTACGTTAGCGATAGTTGATAACGTTGTTCGTGGGTGTGCTGCGTTTAGTTATTATGTGAGCGTAATTGTGGAAATCGAGAGGCGTACGTGTTACTCCCTTTCCCGTTATAGCGTCAAACACCGTAACCTATATCAATTTGGTATCAGAGGGAGGTTCACGTCAATTTCTTAAATGGAACCCTCCCCCTTTTATTTAGCACGTTAACACGCACTTTGTATGCACGTTCAGAGTCAAAATAATCAAAAAAACAATTTCTGGTCTGCCAATAGCGGCTTAAATTTCTTATTTTTTAGCAAAAAAATAAAACAAAAATTAATTAATAATCTTCATATTTTATTCTGCAAGAAAATCTATTTTATATTAATATTACCCTAGTGGTTAAGCGGGAACAATTCCGACAAACCTATTTTAATTGGGCCAGAAGCGTTTCTCATTGTATGTGCACAAATTCCGGATCGAGTTTTCTCTCCGGTTTTCACAATATGGCCTACGACATTAATGTTTCCCGAGGAAAATCATTAGGTTCCATTAGGAATGAAGATAAACCAAATGCCCATGCCAAACGGCAAATAAATGATGATTTGACTACCCTTAAACAATGGAATAAGTCGGTCTCAAATTATATGCAACTCTTTAAGGATTTGACGGTTAGGAGAGGTGTGCAGGAATCGCCTGAGGTCACCCTTTCCAGGTTTCATTTGGGATTAAACTCCTACATCCAGGGTAAATTACTGCGTTATTGGCACACAGATCTAGACTCCACTTTTACCACGACATTAGAAATTGAGAAGCACCAGATTCATAGGAGTAAAATTCTCTCATGTCAGACGATTACTATATGTGAGTCTAGTGGCGAATCTGGTCTTGGCTCTATTTTGCGTCCTACCCTGATTACGCCTGTAGACCATTTTGAGTCTCCCCCTGAGTTGCCTGATTTAGTTGTAGACTCCCTTGATGAGTCTAAGGTCGTGCCTAGGACTGTGCCCGTCACTGAGGGCGAGGCTGATATTACTGACGATTGTATTGACGTTGAAGAGATTGGTTACCCTAGTGACCTGGATGAGGATTTCTCCCCCGAGGAATCATCTCTACTTCCGTTCGTCGATGTTTCTGAAACCATTACTGAATCTGATTTGAGTGAAGTTTCTAGTGAGGTGATAGAGTCACCCTGTGGCGAATGTTTATCTGATCGTGAGTTAGGTGATGACGAGCCGGTTGAGTTTTCTGTGAGGGAAAATCTTATGTTTGATTTTTCGTTTGATTTTGATGGCTTGCACCCGGAGGATTTTACTTGGATGATAAATCCGTATTTTGACATTGGGCATGACTTAGCCCCTCCTCCAGAATCTATCGATGCTCCCATTCCTGAGATCTGTACTGCTACTGATGTCATGATTTATGAGTTGGAAGAATGTCCTAGCGAGAGAGTTATATTTTTGGAAGACGACATAGAAGTAGACACGGATGAGCGTCCCCTGATGCTAACTCCGTTGCGTGAATTTAAATGCAATCTTAACTCTCCCCCGGTTTTAGCATTACCGACTCTCCCTCCTGATATGTTGACCCGACCAGCGGATCCTTTCGGACATGAATTTATTTTGCCTGATTTGAGTCATGTTATTTTACCATCCATGCTGAACCCTCCTTGGGACATGTCTCGTAGTGTGATAATAGATTTCGTGTTTGGTCATGATGAATGTCTCATTAATTTGGTATCCACTCGACTTTCTAAAACTAACCAAATCTCTGAGAGTACGTTAATGATGTGGTCATCTTTTGTGCCACCGGATCGCATTCTGTTGGTACCACGGGATCTCGTTGGGTTGGTGCCACCATATATAGTTCCGCTAGTGCCACCCTATTACTTTCCGTTGGCGCCACCATATTTAGTTCCCTTGGTTCCATCTCAAGTAGTTCCGTTACCGCTATTTTACACGTCAAGTCTGCCTGCAATAGTATTTGCCTCTCACGCTTTCATTTTACATAAGCACAGTAAGGAAGCGCTAGTCACACACATGTCTTCTTATCAATATATAGCTAACTTATATAAGAGGGCATCTCCCTATAAGGTTTTTGGTTTCCTCTTGGTGCGACTCGTCCCTGAACGGATGCCCACGGGCACTATAGAAACGTTGGCGAGTCGGCGAGTTAGAACTTTTCGGATTTTTAATCAATTAGGAGAAACAACATATCTGTTGAAGTTAACCACTGAATGGGGGTAATTCCCCAAGTTTAAATGTTTCCAATTTCACGCATTGTGTTTTTCCACCTTTTGAAATATCTAACTCTACGTTTGGTGCCACTATATTTTCATTTGGGTTGGGGGGTGAGCTTGTTCTTGGATCGTTCTCTCCATTGGTCTCCAACGGAGGTACGTTGACTGTTGATGAAGAAATTTTTCCTCTTTATTTGCCTAATGCTTTTCCCAGTTTTCCCAGGACAATCTTTTTGCTAGACAGGTTCATATTTGGTATTTTGCTCTCCTCTCCAAGCGGTGGTATTCATCGTTATGTGATACGATGGTGTGCTCGCCCGGTCTCCGGTGACCCTTGGATTTCAGACTCGGCGATGGTTCTTTTGGATGAAGTTCTTCGGCGCCAGCACCGCCATGCCAACTCATCGGTGATGAGTTATTTTGAGTGGGGGAGGATTGATGGTGGAAACCCCCAACGTGTTAAAATTGAAGACGGCGATGGCGGCAACCCCCAACATGTTAAAATTGAAGACAGCGATGGCGGCAACCCCCAACGTGTTAAAATTGAAGTCGGCGATGGCGGCACCCCCAACGTGTTAAAATTGAAGACGGCGATGACGGCAACCCCCAACGTGTTAATGTTGAAGACGACGATTTCCTACATATTGAAGATGACGACGGCGACCCCAACATGACGGAGACGGTGATCTTGTGGAGCTACATGATATGGAGCTACGTGATGAAGATGAAGACTACCAAATAATATTTAGTTGTTTCTATTTGCATTTATTTTTATCATGTAATGTTTAAACATTTGAGTATTGTTTTATTTTTAGTTAGGTGGTCTGCAAATAGCCAATGCATGATGTAAAGCCTATATAAGGCTAAACTTGTTTCATTTTACTTAGAGAATGAAAAAAATTGAAAACCAAGGATTCAAAATTTGAATTTCCTCCTCCTCACTCTTCCCCTCTTGGAAAATTCACTTCCTCCCCCTCCTTCTCCTTGGTCGCCGGCCACCCTCCTCCCCTTTTCTTCTTGTGCTAGTCTCGACCACCTCTCCTTCTCCCCCTCCCCTTGCTCGGCCTCTCCCTTTCTTCCTCCTCCTTCCTTGTGAGATTTCACTCCGGCGTGAAGCGACGAAAGCAGACAAATTTCTCTCCATTCGGTGCCGCTCCGGCGGAACCGTGGAAGTACGATCCTTCAAAGTGAACCAGAATCATCTATTCTGGTTGGGTAACGAGATCTTCTACCTCTTGTGTGTCTTATCCCTTTAGATTTTTATTTGGTGGAATACCTTTGTGTTACTTTGGAATCATTTTTTCGTTCGTGGTTTATCTTTCCAATCGCATGTGTTGTTCTTTCTAGTTGTTTAATTTTCGGAGAGGTTTGGCGAGCATCACTTTCGTTTTGTTGGGAGAGATCTACCATTTCCGAACCGAACCTTTCGGTAGATCTCTTTTGGTACAACCATCGCTCGATCGGACCCAAGATTAGTCTTTTTAGCTTGAGAGAACATCGACCTCTAGTTGTTTGTTCGATCTTTAATCGGCGTGGCTACCGTACGTTAGCGATAGTTGATAACGTTGTTCGTGGGTGTACTGCGTTTAGTTATTATGTGAGCGTAATTGTGGAAATAGAGAGGCGTACATGTTACTCCCTTTTCCGTTATAGCGTCAAACACCGTAGCCTACATTACATGCATTCTAAGTTTGAGATGAGTAGCATGGGTGAGATCTCCTACTTCCTTGGTCTCCAAGTGAAGCAGCTACCTGATGACATCTTCATCACCCAGGCTAAATATGCTAAAGAGCTTCTTAAAAAGTTTGGGATGGCTGATGCCTCTGCAAAGAAAACACCTATGGATACTAATACTGTAATAGATTCTGATACACATGGGAAACCGGTTGACCAGAAGTTATATAGGGGCATTATTGGGTCCTCATTATATCTTACAGCTAGCAGACCCGATATAATGTTTGCCACATGCTTTTGTGCTAGGTTTCAAGTGAACCCTAAAGAATCTCACCTAATTTTTCTAAAAAGAATTTTGAGATATATAAAGAGTTGTCCTAGTCTAGTCCTTTGGTATCCTACTGAGTCAGAATTTGATTTAACTGGATATTCAGATGCTGACTTTGCTGGATGCAGGGTTGACAGGAAAAGTAACTCAGGAACTTGTCAGTTCCTTGGTATGAGATTAGTGTCTTGGTTCTGTAAAAAACAATCATCTGTGTCAACATCAACAGCTGAAGCAGAATATATAGCTGCTTGCAGTTGCTGTTCCCAGATGTTGTGGATCCAAAATCAACTCCTAGACTATGGTCTCAACTTAAATAAACTCTATTTTGTGATAACACAAGTGCTATAGGCATAGCACAAAATCCAGTCCATCACAGTAAGACCAAGCATATAGACATTAGACATTATTTCATAAGAGAGTGTTTGGACAAAAACAAAGTTAATCTTGTCTATATCTACACTGATTTACATAGAGCTGATATTTTCACCAAATCCCTGGATGAAAAAAATCATCTGTTTTTCATAAATCAGCTTGGAATGATCAATGAAGAAGCTTTAACTTAATTTCTGTCTGCGCTCGACGAATTTTCCAAAGTTCGTCGAACGGAGCTCGACGAACTGGGGAAAGTTCTTGAGATATTCGTTTAACGGAGGTCGACGAACTCTCTGTGAGTGAAGTTGTTTTCATCGAACAGAGATCGACGAATCTGCTTCAGAAAACTTTCGTCGAATGGAGATCGACGAAATGTCTTCAACTCTTCAGACTGCGCTCGATGAATTATTTTACGACAAATTATTTTGTCGACCTCAAATCGAAGAATTTTTTAATTTTCGTGGAATGGAGTTTGTCGATTCATATTCTAGAAAACTTTATATCTAGGTTTTCTTCGACCTCCGTCCCGCGCTTTCAGTTCCTTTGCACTTGATCTTTGTTTTTCTCTTGCAGGTGCTCTAATGGCGATTCCAGCAAGAACTCTTACAACAATGAAATTCGACACCAGCTTTGATGTCGATTTCGATTCCTTCCAGCATTCAGACCCAATCTTCCTGGGAATCCTGCAACTGCTTGAAGACCAGCAATTGAAAAATCTGTTATCCACTAGAATCAAGATATCTGCCACTGAAATCAGAGAGTGGGTGTATACTTCTTCTCCAACAGATGACAACACCATGACTGGAACTATAGCCGGTAATGCTGTTTCCCACACCCCCGCCATTCTAACTGAAATTTTTGGACAAGGTAATGGTGAAGAAGTGTTAGAAATTAGTACTGTAGAATTTGATATGATGCTGAGTATGATGGGCTACTCTGGAGAAAACCCTAACAAATTGCTGAAGAAGCATCTTTCTGCTGAGTTCAAGTTTCTAGCAGATATCACGGGAAAAGTCTTGCTGGGCAAGCACACTGCACATGATTACATCACCAAGCATCAATTTCTAGTAATGTGTGCAGTGGTAAATAAGAAGAAGGTGAACTGGGCTCAAATCATGTTTCATTTGATTAAGAAAAAAGAACAAAAAAAAGGAAGTCAGTTTTGGAAGGATCTTAGGGATCTTCCTAAAGGAAAAGGCTGCTAAATCCCTGGTCTCCCCGACCATATTCATCAATGCCTCTAAGAGGCTCACCTGTGGCCTTTTTGGCAAGTGGGAGAGGACCATCACCAAGCCCTCCAAGGCTTCCTCCTCTTCCACCAGGGCTTCTGAGAGTACTGGGGCTGGTTTACCCACTCCCCACCCTACTAATGAGATCCCTCCTCCACCTCCATCCTGTTCCACCATTCCTTCTCTTCAACAACCACAACAACAACCACAACAACCTGTTCATATTCCTACACCGGCTCCATCTCCTGCAACTTCTCCACCAATAGATCTCACTGACATCCCCTCTTCCCCTCTTCAGGAATCTTAACAACCCTCTCCATCTCAATCGCCTAACTCTCAATAACCACAACCAAGCCCACCTCAATCACCCCATGACACACCCCTTACATCACTAACTTCATCTCCCTTACCCCCCCATCTGGACAACATCCCATTCTTTACTCTTTCTAATTCCCCTCCTCATATTTCTTCCATTCCAGATGTCCACATGCAAGATGCTCTCCCTCCTACTCCACCAACTACTACCATCCCCACTTCTATTTCCACTCCAACACCTTCTGCCATACCCTCTGCATCTCCACTATTGGATCCATCCATTATTCCATCTCTCATTGCACTGCTTACTCCCCTCCTCAAAAGCATTATAGCAGAGGCTATTACACCTCTTGCTTCTTCCATATCCTCCCTTACTGATGCCATCTCTGCTCTCTCTACTCCTTCATCTTCAGTTAGGGGACTAGCTCCAGTGTACACTAAAACCAGGCAGGGGGAGATACTCCATGAAGAAGAAGCAGCAGTAGCAACAACAGTACCAGCAGCAGCAACATCAGAATTAGCACCAGAAACAGCAGCAGCAGTAGCATCAGAAGCAGCAACAGATGTTGATGATGAATTATTTGATTTCATTAATTTCATTAATACTGACATGGATGGGGATGAGACTACGACAGAAGAGACTGTCACAGAAGAAATAACTACTGTTGGTGATTAAATTATTAATCCCACAGTAGATCTGTTAGATTTATTGAAAGTTTTTGATACAGCTTATTTCAATATTCTTCCAGAAGACAGCATTAAGCCATCAATGGCTATAGTACCATACACCTCACCCATAAGCCCTAAGGTTACAAAGCAACTTAAGGCTACCTTTGCTATTCCTGAAGTTCCAGCCATTCCATCTCCTCCAAGAGATGTTTCCCCCATCATTTCATCCCCTTCTGCTCCAGTTTTTGATATGGATGATTCACCTATGCCTGATCTTGATGCTTTGATCATGGATGATATAGAAGAGGAAAATAAGACAGTGGCTGAAAGCACTGTTATTAATAGCCCTCCTGATCCAGCTCAAGCTCCTCCTCCAGCTTATACTCAGGCTGAAAAGCCCATTGATAAATCAGTACTAAAGGCCATAGATGCCTTATATAATAATCCTCAAGATTCTGATGATGAGGATGATGATGAAGACTCAGATGATGAACTAAAGAAAAAGAAAGTATCTAAGAAGAGGAAAGCTCCTGCACCAAAATTGAATCCAGCAAATGACACAACATACTATATACTTCAAAAGATCACACCTTATAAGATCATGCCAGCATGGATGTGGTTGTCCAAGAATGAACAGAAAGAAAGGAAGAGAAGCAAAAGAAATTCTCCTCCTCCACCAAGATACAGAAAGGACCCTCCTCCTCCTCCTCCACCAGCTGCTGGTGCTTCCAGTTCTTCAACTCAGAGGCCTACCTAGTTTTAAACCTATCGAAGGCATCAGGGTAGGTCCTCCTCTTCAGGAAGCAGCCAGCAAAAGCATTATTCATCTAGAAAGCAGCACCAACAATATCAACAACAGCATCAACAACATCAACAACAACAAGGCACTGAATATCAAAAGGTTGAGAGCCCCAAGAGACCTGCTTCCCCTCCTGTACCATTTGAAGATCCTGAGACAGCTACAACAACTAGGATGGTTAGATTCCAGGAATTGGTTGGCCTATCCATGATCAACAAATGAAGAGCTGAAGGAAAGGATCCTTCTCAATACTCTACAATGTCCAAGTACAGAAAGGAAGAACTGAACAGGTTTGCTAAGGCTAACAAGTTTTTTAATGTTGATGATTATATGAAATTGCATCCAGAAGTAGTGATGCCCATAGCTACATCTCTTAATGTCATTGGGGCTGCTGACATAATAATGGCCAAGGCTCAAGCTGTAGATCCCAACAGGGAAATTATATTTACTCAGCCAGGTGACAAAGCTAAGGTGGATAAGCCATAGGAGCCCAAGAAGAAGAAATGAACATTTTGAACTACTTCTAATCTCTTTATTGTTTCTAAAACTGCCTGTTTATGATACAAAGCTTACTGTATATATATATCTGCTGCACATTTAAAATTTTTCATGCTAGATATATGCTTTTATTGCTTTGTACATTTTGTATGTCTGTAAGTATGAGATTGTTGGATCCCTAGTTGGATTTGAGCTAGGTTCACTAAGTTAGGATGTTTGACCTAACATGTATAGCTAGGGTCATGTATGAGTCTTAGAGTATAGGCCACATCCTTAGAATCATCACTGCATGGACCAGCCATCAACAGACTACAAAAAGACTCAAGACTTGGGGATTTCAAAGACTCAGGAAATTGAGTTCGATGTTCGTCGAACTCAGTTCGACGAAAGCCGTGCTCAGCTCGACGAACTCAGAGAAAATTCTCTGAGCTGAGCTCGACGAACTTGGTACTCAGGTCGACGACTTATGGACACTCTACAACATTTTAAGTCCAGAATTTCTCTGAACTCCAGTCGACAAACTTAGTTCTCAGGTCGACGATCTATGGGTATTCTACTTCAACACCTTATTCCAGAAACAACTAAGTATTCTAAGTCCAGGATCATACTCCAGTCGACTAATTCACCTTCTCAGCTCGACGAACTTAGACCACATTCCTGACAAGATTTATCTAGCAGTTAGAAGTTCTCAGCTCGACGAAACTAGTTCTCAGGTCGATGAATCCAGTTCTCAGGTCGACGAATCTAGTTCTCTGGTCGACGATTTCTGGATACCCCAACACTTCAACATTCTTAAGTCCAAGAACCATTTTTACTAATCTCCAGTCGATGAAGTTAGAATCTCAGCTCGACGAACTTCATGCACAGAATTTGTAAGGTTCTGGAGAAAGCAGTTGTCTGTTCTTAGGTCGACGATCTTGGATCTCAGCTCGACGAACGACTATTATCAAATCGACGAACATAACTTCTCAGCTCGACGAACTGTGGACTCAGCTCGACGAATTCTGTTCTCTGTTCGACGATTCCAGACTTGGTTATTTTCATCCTTTTGTCCTTATTCTATTGCAATAATTCCTGAGTAATTAATGCTAAAATATTCTCTGAATATTATCGTTAGACGGAGCATTGATTATGGTCTTCATCAGGATTATTGCTTGTCATTTTTCAATGGGACAGTTGGGGAAATCAATCAATGCTAAATATTCTCCAGGCCTTCAGCAATGAATGCAGAAGAAATTTAAATTTCAAACGGAAAATTTAAATGGAAAATATAAAAGAAGGATTTCTTCATCTCTCTCAACAGATTGAAGATAATATATAGTTCTCTGGAATAAAATAGCAATCACACAGCAATACAGAATACAGTGATACAGAGAAACAAGTCCTAGACCAGAGAAACATTAGCTAGCTGAAGAAGAAAGAAGAACATATATTCAAGATCAAGAGTCTTCTTCCTTCTTTTTCCCAAGATACTTCAGAGGACAACCAATACTCTATCAGTCAAGAAGTTCTTGGATACTTTCTGGTCAAGGCTACAAGTTTGAAGACCTATCACCCTGCAGCAAAGCTCCATCTTTCCTGAACCATTCAATATCTCAGGGAGGGTTTCTAAATGATGATTTGGCTACCCTTAAACAAGGGAATAAGTCAGTCTCAAATTATATGCAACTCTTTAAGGATTTGACGGTTAGGAGAGGTATGCAGGAATCGCCTGAGGTCACCCTTTCCATGTTTCGTAGGGGATTAAACACCTACATCCAGGGTAAATTACTGCGTTATTGGCACATAGATCTAGAATCCACTTTTACCACGACATTAGAAATTGAGAAGCACCAGATTCATAGGAGTAAAGTTCTCTCATGTCAGACGATTACTATATGTGAGTCTAGTGGCGAATCTGGTCTTGGCTCTATTTTGCGTCCTACCCTGATTACGCCCGTAGACCATTTTGAGTCTCCCCCTGAGTTGCCTGATTTAGTTGTAGACTCCCTTGGTGATTCTAAGGCCATGCCTAGGACTGTGCCCGTCACTGAGGGCGAGGCTGATATTACTGACGATTGTATTGACGTAGAAGAGATTGGTTACCCTAGTGACCTGGATGAGGATTTCTCCCCCGAGGAATCATCTCTACTTCCCTTCGTCGATGTTTCTGAAACCATTACTGAATCTGATTTGAGTGAAGTTTCTAGTGAGGTGATAGAGTCACCCTGTGGCGAATGTTTATCTGATCGTGAGTTAGGTGATGACGAGCCAGTTGAGTTTTCTGTGAGGGAAAATCTTCTGTTTGATTTTCCGTTTGATTTTGTTGGCTTGCACCCGGAGGATTTTACTTGGACGATAAATCCGTATTTTGACATTGGGCATGACTTAGCCCCTCCTCTAGAATCTATCGATGCTCCCATTCCTGAGATCTGTACTGCTACTGATGTCATGATTTATGAGTTGGAAGAATGTCCTAGCGAGAGAGTTATATTTTTGGAAGACGACATAGAAGTAGACCCGGATGAGCGTCCCCTGATGCTAACTCCGTTGCGTGAATTTAAATGCAATCTTAACTCTCCCCCGGTTTTAGCTTTACCGACTCTCCCTCCTGATATGTTGACCCGACCAGCAGATCCTTTCGGACATGAATTTATTTTGCCTGATTTGAGTCATGTTATTTTACCATCCATGCTGGACCCTCCTTGGGACATGTCTCGTAGTGTGATAATAGATTTCGTGTTTGGTCATGATGAATGTCTCATTAATTTGGTATCCACTCGACTTTCTAAAACTAACCAAATCTGTGAGAGTACGTTAATGATGTGGTCATCTTTTGTGCCACCGGATCGCATTCTGTTGGTACCACGGGATCTCGTTGGGTTGGTGCCACCATATATAGTTCCGCTAGTGCCACCCTATTACTTTCCGTTGACGCCACCATATTTAGTTCCCTTGGTTCCATCTCAAGTAGTTCCATTACCACTATTTTACACGTCAAGTCTGCCTGCAATAGTATTTGCCTCTCACGCTTTCATTTTACATAAGCACAGTAAGGAAGCGCTAGTCACACACATGTCTTCTTATCAATATATAGCTAACTTATATAAGAGGGCATCTCCCTATAAGGTTTTTGGTTTCCTCTTGGTGCGACTCGTCCCTGAACGGATGCCCACGGGCACTATAGAAACGTTGGCGAGTCGGCGAGTTAGAACTTTTCGGATTTTTAATCAATTAGGAGAAACAACATATCTGTTGAAGTTAACCACTGAATGAGGGTAATTCCCCAAGTTTAAATGTTTCCAATTTCACGCATTGTGTTTTTCCACCTTTTGAAATATCTAACTCTACGTTTGGTGCCACTATATTTTCATTTGGGTTGGGGGGTGAGCTTGTTCTTGGATCGTTCTCTCCATTGGTCTCCAATGGAGGTACGTTGACTGTTGATGAAGAAATTTTTCCTCTTTATTTGCCTAATGCTTTTCCCAGTTTTCCCAGGACAATCTTTTTGCTAGACAGGTTCATATTTGGTATTTTGCTCTCCTCTCCAAGCGGTGGTATTCATCGTTATGTGATACGATGGTGTGCTCGCCCGGTCTCCGGTGACCCTTGGATTTCAGACTCGGCGATGGTTCTTTTGGATGAAGTTCTTCGGCGCCAGCACCGCCATGCCAACTCATCAGTGATGAGTTATTTTGAGTGGGGGAGGATTGATGGCGGAAACCCCCAACGTGTTAAAATTGAAGACGGCGATGGCGGCAACCCCCAACATCTTAAAATTGAAGACAGCGATGGCGGCAACCCCCAACGTGTTAAAATTGAAGTCGGCGATGGCGACAACCCCCAACGTGTTAAAATTGAAGACGACGATGACGGCAACCCCCAACGTGTTAATGTTGAAGACGGCGATTTCCTACATATTGAAGATGACGACGGCGACCCCAACATGACGGAGACGGTGACCTTGTGGAGCTACCTGATATGGAGCTACGTGATGAAGATGAAGACTACCAAATAATATTTAGTTATTTCTATTTGCATTTATTTTTATCATGTAATGTTTAAACATTTGAGTATTGTTTTATTTTTAATTAGGTGGGCTGCAAATAGCCAATGCATGATGTAAAGCCTATATAAGGCTAACCTTATTTCATTTTACTTAGAGAATGAAAAAAATTGAAAACCAAGGATTCAAAATTTGAATTTCCCCCCTCCTCACTCTTCCCCTCTTGGAAAATTCACTTCCTCCCCCTCCTTCTCCTTGGTCGCCGGCCACCCTCCTCCCCTTTTCTTCTTGTGCTAGTCTCGACCACCTCTCCTTATCCCTCTCCCATTGCTTGGCCTCTCCATTTCTTCCTCCTCCTTCCTTGTGAGATTTCACTCCAGTGTGAAGCGACGAAAGCGGACAAATTTCTCTCCATTCGGTGCCGCTCCGGCGGAACCGTGGAAGAACGATCCTTGAAAGTGAACCAGAATCATCTATTCTGGTTGGGTAACGAGATCTTCTACCTCTTGTGTGTCTTATCCCTTTAGATTTTTATTTGGTGGAATACCTTTGTGTTACTTTGGAATCATTTTTTCGTTCGTGGTTTATCTTTCCGATCGCATGTGTTGTTCTTTCTAGTTGTTTAATTTTCTGAGAGGTTTGGCGAGCCTCACTTTCATTTTGTTGGGAGAGATCTATCATTTCCGAACCAAACCTTTCGGTAGATCTCTTTTGATACAACCATCGCTCGATCGGACCCAAGATTAGTCTTTTTAGCTTGAGAGAACATCGGCCTCTAGTTGTTTGTTCGATCTTTAATCGGCATGGCTACCGTACGTTAGCGATAGTTGATAACGTTGTTCGTGGGTGTACTGCGTTTAGTTATTATGTGAGCGTAATTGTGGAAATAGAGAGGCGTACATGTTACTCCCTTTGCCGTTATAGCGTCAAACACCGTAGCCTACATCACATACATTCTAAGTTTGAGATGAGTAGCATGGGTGAGCTCTCCTACTTCCTTGGTCTCCAAGTGAAGCAGCTACCTGATGACATCTTCATCTCCCAGGCTAAATATGCTAAAGAGCTTCTTAAAAAGTTTGGGATGGTTGATGCCTCAGCAAAGAAAACACCTATGGCTACTAATACTGTAATAGATTCTGATACACATGGGAAACCGGTTGACCAGAAGTTATATAGGGGCATTATTGGGTCCTCATTATATCTTACAGCTAGCAGACCTGATATAATGTTTGTCACATGCTTTTGTGCTAGGTTTCAAGTGAACCCTAAAGAATCTCACCTAATGTTTCTAAAAAGAATTTTGAGATATATAAAGAGTTGTCCTAGTCTAGTCCTTTGGTATCCTACTGAGTCAGAATTTGATTTAACTGGATATTCAGATGCTGACTTTGCTGGATGCAGGGTTGACAGGAAAAGTACCTCAGGAACTTGTCAGTTCCTTGGTATGAGATTAGTGTCTTGGTTCTGTAAGAAACAATCATCTGTGTCTACATCAACAGCTGAAGCAGAATATATAGCTGCTGGCAGTTGGTGTTCCCAGATGTTGTGGATCCAAAATCAACTCCTAGACTATGCTCTCAACTTAAATAAACTCTATTTTGTGATAAAACAAGTGCTATAGGCATAGCACAAAATCCAGTCCATCACAGTAGGACCAAGCATATAGACATTAGACATTATTTCATAAGAGAGTGTTTGGACAAAAACAAAGTTAATCTTGTCTATATCTACACTGATTTACATAGAGCTGATATTTTCACCAAATCCCTGGATGAAAAAAATCATCTGTTCTTCATAAATCAGCTTGGAATGATCAATGAAGAAGCTTTAACTTAATTTCTGTCTGCGCTCGATGAATTTTCCAAAGTTCGTCGAACGGAGCTCGACGAACTGGGGAAAGTTCTTGAGATATTCATTTAACGGAGGTCGACGAACTCTCTATGAGTGAAGTTGTTTTCATCGAACAGAGATCGATGAATCTGCTTCAGAAAACTTTCGTCGAATGGAGATCGACGAAATGTCTTCAACTCTTCAGACTGCGCTCGATGAATTATTTTACTACAAATTATTTTGTCGACCTCAAATCGAAGAAATTTTTAATTTTCATGGAATGGAGTTTGTCGATTCATATTCTAGAAAACTTTATATCTAGGTTTTCTTCAACCTCCGTCCCGCGCTTTCAGTTCCTTTGCACTTGATCTTCGTTTTTCTCTTGCAGGTGCTCTAATGGCGATTCCAGCAAGAACTCTTGCAGCAATGAAATTCGACACCGGCTTTGATGTCGATTTCGATTCCTTCCAGCATTCAGACCCAATCTTCCTGGGAATCCTGCAACTGCTTGAAGACCAGCAATTGAAAAATCTGTTATCCACTAGAATCAAGATATCTGCCATTGAAATCAGAGAGTGGGTGTATACTTCTTCTCCAACAGATGACAACACCATGATTGGAACTATAGCCGGTAATGCTGTTTCCCACACCCCCGCCATTCTAACTGAAATTTTTGGACTAGGTAATGGCGAAGAAGAGTTAGAAATTAGTACCGAAGAATTTGATATGATGCTGAGTATGATGGGCTACTCTGGAGAAAACCTTAACAAATTGCTGAAGAAGCATCTTTCTGCTGAGTTCAAGTTTCTAGCAGATATCGCGGGAAAAGTCTTGCTGGGCAAGCACACTGCACATGATTACATCACCAAGCATCAATTTCTGGTAATGTGTGCAGTGGTAAATAAGAAGAAGGTGAACTTAGCTCAAATCATGTTTGATTTGATTAAGAAAAAAGAACAATAAAAAGGAAGTCAGTTTTGGAAGGATCTTAGGATCTTCCTAAAGGAAAAGGCTGCTAAATCCCTGGTCTCCCCGACCATATTCATCAATGCCTCTAAGAGGCTCACCTGTGCCCTTTTTGGCAAGTGGGAGAGGACCATCACCAAGCCCTCCAAAACTTCCTCCTCTTCCACCAGGGCTTCTGAGAGTACTAGGGCTGGTTTAGCCACTCCCCACCCTACTAATGAGATCCCTCCTCCACCTCCATCCCGTTCCACCATTCCTTCTCTTCAACAACCACAACAACAACCACAACAACCTGTTTATATTCCTACACCGGCTCCATCTCCTGCAACTTCTCCACCAACAGATCTCACTGACATCCCCTCTTCCCCTCTTCAGGAATCTTAACAACCCTCTCCATCTCAATCGTCTAACTCTCAATAACCACAACCAAGCCCACCTCAATCACCCCATGACACACCCCTTACATCACCAACTTCATCTCCCTTACCCCCCCCATCTGGACAACATCCCATTCTTTACTCTTTCTAATTCCCCTCCTCATATTTCTTCCATTCCTGATGCCCACATGCAAGATGCTCTCCCTCCTACTCCACCAACAACTACCATCCCCACTTCTATTTCCACTCCAACATCTTCTGTCATACCCTCTGCATCTCCACTATTGGATCCATCCATTATTCCATCTCTCATTGCACTGCTTACTCCCCTCCTCAAAAGCATTATAGCAGAGGCTATTATACCTCTTGCTTCTTCCATATCCTCCCTTACTGATGCCATCTCTGCTCTCTCTACTCCTTCATCTTCAGTAAGGGAACTAGCTCCAGTGTACACTAAAACCAGGCAGGGGGAGATACTCCATGAAGAAGAAGCAGCAGTAGCAACAATAGTACCAGCAGCAGCAACATCAGAATTAGCACCAGAAATAGCAGCAGCAGTAGCATCAGAAGCAGCAACAGATGTTGATGATGAATTATTTGATTTCATTAATTTCATTAATACTGACATGGATGTGGATGAGACTACGACAGAAGAGACTGTCACAGAAGAAATAACTACTGTTGGTGATTAAATTATTAATCCCACAATAGATCTGTTAGATTTATTGAAAGTTTTTGATACAGCTTATTTCAATATTCTTCCAGAAGACAGCATTAAGCCATCAATGACTATAGTACCATACACCTCACCCATAAGCCCCAAGGTTACCAAGTAACTTAAGGCTACCTTTGTTATTCCTGAAGTTCCAGCCATTCCATCTCCTCCAAGAGATGTTTCCCCCATCATTTCATCCCCATCTGCTCCAGTTTTTGTTATGGATGATTCACCTATGCCTGATCTTGATGCTTTGATCATGGCTGATATAGAAGAGGAAAATAAGACAGTGGCTGAAATCACTGTTATTAATAGCCCTCCTGATCCAGCTCCAGCTCCTCCTCCAGCTTCTACTCAGGCTGAAAAGCCCATTGATAAATCAGTACTAAAGGCCATAGATACCTTATATGAAAATCCTCAAGATTCTGATGATGAGGATGATGATGAAGACTCAGATGATGAACTAAAGAAAAAGAAAGTATCTAAGAAGAGGAAAGCTCCTCCACCTCCTGCACCAAAATTGAATCCAGCAAATGACACACTATACTATATACTTCAAAAGATCACACCTTATAAGAACATGCCAGCATGGATGTGGTTGTCCAAGAATGAACAGAAAGAAAGGAAGAGAAGCAAAAGAAATTCTCCTCCTCCACCAAGATACAGAAAGGACCCTCCTCCTCCTCCTCCACCAGCTGCTGGTGCTTCCAGTTCTTCAACTCAGAGGCCTACCCAGTTTTAAACCTATCGAAGGGATCGGGGTAGGTCCTCCTCTTCAGGAAGCAGCTAGCAAAAGCATTATTCATCTAGCAAGCAGCACCAACAATATCAACAACAGCATCAACAACATCAACAACAACAAGGCACTGAATATCAAAAGGCGGAAAGCCCCAAGAGACCTGCTTCCCCTCCTGTACCATTTGAAGATCCTGAGACAGCTACAACAACTAGGATGGCTAGATTCCAGGAATTGGTTGGCCTATCCATGATCAACAAATCAAGAGCTGAAGGAAAGGATCCTTCTCAATACTCTACAATGTCCAAGTACTGAAAGGAAGAACTGAACAGGTTTGCTAAGGCTAACAAGTTTTTTAATGTTGATGATTATATGAAATTGCATCCAGAAGTAGTGATACCCAGAGCTACATCTCTTAATGTCATTGGGGCTGCTGACATAATAATGACCAAGGCTCAAGCTATAGATCCCAACAGGGAAATTATATTTACTCAGCTAGGTGACAAAGCTAAGGTGGATAAGCCATAGGAGCCCAAGAAGAAGAAATGAACATTTTGAACTACTTCTAATATCTTTATTGTTTCTAAAACAGTCTGTTTATGATACAAAGCTTACTGTATATATATATCTGCTGCACATTTAAAATTTTTCATGCTAGATATATGCTTTTATTGCTTTGTACATTTTGTATGTGTGTAAGTAGTTACCTTACCCAAATAGGGGGAGATTGTTGGATCCCTAGTTGGATTTGAGTTAGGTTCACTAAGTTAGGATGTTTGACCTAACATGTATAGCTATGGTCATGTATGAGTCTTAGAGTATAGGCCACGTCCTTAGAATCATCACTGCATGGACCAGCCATCAACAGACTGCAAAAAGACTCAAGACTTGGGGATTTCAAAGACTCAGGAAAATGAGTTCGACGTTCGTCGAACTCAGTTCGACGAAAGCCGTGCTCAGCTCGACGAACTCAGAGAAAATTCTCTGAGCTGAGCTCGACGAACTTGGTACTCAGGTCGACGACTTATGGACACTCTACAACATTTTAAGTCCAGAATTTCTCTGAACTCCAGTCGACAAACTTAGTTCTCAGGTCGACGATCTATGGGTATTCTACTTCAACACATTATTCCAGAAACAACTAAGTATTCTAAGTCCAGGATCATACTCCAGTCGACTAATTCACCTTCTCAGCTCGACGAACTTAGACCACATTCCTGGAAAGATTTATCTAGCAGTTAGAAGTTCTCAGCTCGACGAAACTAGTTCTCAGGTCGATGAATCCAGTTCTCAGGTCGACGAATCTAGTTCTCTGGTCGACGATTTCTGGATACCCCAACACTTCAACATTCTTAAGTCCAAGAACCATTTTTACTAATCTCCAGTCGATGAAGTTAGAATCTCAGCTCGACGAACTTCATGCACAGAATTTGTAAGGTTTTGGAGAAAGCAGTTGTCTGTTCTTAGGTCGACGATCTTGGATCTCAGCTCGATGAACAACTATTATCAAATCGACGAACATAACTTCTCAGCTCGACGAACTATGGACTCACCTCAACGAATTCTGTTCTCTGTTCGACGATTCCAGACTTGGTTATTTTCATCCTTCTGTCCTTATTCTATTGCAATAATTCCTGAGTAATTAATGCTAAAATATTCTCTGAATATTATCGTTAGATGGAGCATTGATTATGGTCTTCATCAGGATTATTGCTTGCCATTTTTCAATGGGACAGTTGGGGAAATCAATCAATGCAAAATATTCTCCAGGCCGTCAGCAATGAATGCAGAAGAAATTCAAATTTCAAACGGAAAATTTACATGGAAAATATAAAAGAAGGATTTCTTCATCTCTCTCAACAGATAGAAGACAATATACAGTTCTTTGGAAAAAAAATAGCAATCACACAGCAATACAGAATACAGTGATACAGAGAAACAAGTCCTAGACCAGAGAAACATTAGCTAGCTGAAGAAGAAATAAGAACATATATTCAAGATCAAGAGTCTTCTTCCTTCTTTTTCCCAGGATACTTCAGAGGACAACCAATACTTTATCAGTCAAGAAGTTCCTGGATACTTTCTGGTCAAGGCTACAAGTTTGAAGACCTATCACCCTGCAGCAAAGCTCCATCTTTCCTGAACCATTCAATATCTCAGGGAGAGTTTCTAAATGATGATTTGGCTACCCTTAAACAAGGGAATAAGTCGGTCTCAAATTATATGCAACTCTTTAAGGATTTGACGGTTAGGAGAGGTGTGCAGGAATCGCCTGAGGTCACCCTTTCCAGGTTTCGTAGGGGATTAAACTCCTACATCCAGGGTAAATTACTGTGTTATTGGCACACAGATCTAGACTCCACTTTTACCACGACATTAGAAGTTGAGAAGCACCAGATTCATAGGAGTAAAGTTCTCTCATGTCAGACGATTACTATATGTGAGTCTAGTGGCGAATCTGGTCTTGGCTCTATTTTGTGTCCTACCCTAATTACGCCCGTAGACCATTTTGAGTCTCCCCCTGAGTTGCCTGATTTAGTTGTAGACTCCCTTGATGAGTCTAAGGTCGTGCCTAGGACTGTGCCCGTCACTGATGGCGAGGCTGATATTACTGACGATTGTATTGACGTTGAAGAGATTGGTTACCCTAGTGACCTGGATGAGGATTTCTCCCCCGAGGAATCATCTCTACTTCCCTTCGTCGATGTTTCTGAAACCATTACTGAATTTGATTTGAGTGAAGTTTCTAGTGAGGTGATAGAGTCACCCTGTGGCGAATGTTTATCTGATCGTGAGTTAGGTGATGACGAGCCAGTTGAGTTTTCTGTGAGGGAAAATCTTCTGTTTGATTTTCCGTTTGATTTTGATGGCTTGCACCCGGAGGATTTTACTTGGATGATAAATCCGTATTTTGACATTGGGCATGACTTAGCTCCTCCTCCAGAATCTATCGATGCTCCCATTCCTGAGATCTGTACTGCTACTGATGTCATGATTTATGAGTTGGAAGAATGTCCTAGCAAAAGAGTTATATTTTTGGAAGACGACATAGAAGTAGACCCGGATGAGCCTCCCCTGATGCTAACTCCGTTGCGTGAATTTAAATGCAATCTTAACTCTCCCCCGGTTTTAGCATTACCAACTCTCCCTCCTGATATGTTGACCCGACCAGCGGATCCGTTCGGACATGAATTTATTTTGCATGATTTGAGTCATGTTATTTTACCATCCATGCTGGACCCTCCTTGGGACATGTCTCGTTGTGTGATAATAGATTTCGTGTTTGGTCATGATGAATGTCTCATTAATTTGGTATCCACTTGACTTTCTAAAACTAACCAAATCTCTGAGAATATGTTAATGATGTGGTCATCTTTTGTGCCACCGGATCGCATTCTGTTGGTACCACGGGATCTCGTTGGGTTGGTGCCACCATATATAGTTCCGCTAGTGCCACCCTATTACTTTCCGTTGGCGCCACCATATTCAGTTCCCTTGGTTCCATCTCAAGTAGTTCCGTTACCGCTATTTTACACGTCAAGTCTGCCTGCAATAGTATTTGCCTCTCACGCTTTCATTTTACATAAGCACAGTAAGGAAACGCTAGTCACACACATGTCTTCTTATCAATATATAGCTAACTTATATAAGAGGGCATCTCCCTATAAGGTTTTTGGTTTCCTCTTGGTGCGACTCGTCCCTGAACGGATTCCCACGGGCACTATAGAAACGTTGGCGAGTCGGCGAGTTATAACTTTTCGGATTTTTAATCAATTAGGAGAAACAACATATCTGTTGAAGTTAACCACTGAATGGGGGTAATTCCCCAAGTTTAAATATTTCCAATTTCACGCATTGTGTTTTTCCACCTTTTGAAATATCTAACTCTACGTTTGGTGCCACTATATTTTCATTTGGGTTGGGGGGTGAGCTTGTTCTTGGATCGTTCTCTCCATTGGTCTCCAACGGAGGTACGTTGACTGTTGATGAAGAAATATTTCCTCTTTATTTGCCTAATGCTTTTCCCAGTTTTCCCCGGACAATCTTTTTGCTAGACAGGTTCATATTTGGTATTTTGCTCTCCTCTCCAAGCGGTAGTATTCATCGTTATGTGATACGATGGTGTGCTCGCCCGGTCTCCGGTGACCCTTGGATTTCAGACTCGGCGATGGTTCTTTTGGATGAAGTTCTTCGGCGCCAGCACCGCCATGCCAACTCATCGGTGATGAGTTATTTTGAGTGGGGGAGGATTGATGGTGGAAACCCCCAACGTGTTAAAATTGAAGACGGCGAAGGCGGCAACCCCCAACGTGTTAAAATTGAGGACAGCGATGGCGGCAACCCCCAACGTGTTAAAATTGAAGTCGGCGATGGTGGCAACCCCCAACGTGTTAAAATTGAAGACGGCGATGACGGCAACCCCCAACGTGTTAATGTTGAAGACGGCGATTTCCTACATATTGAAGATGACGACGGCGACCCCAACATGACGGAGACGGTGATCTTGTGGAGCACCAACAATATCAACAACATCAACAACATCAACAACAATATCAACAACAGCATCAACAACATCAACAACAATAAGGCACTGAATATCAAAAGGCTGAAAGCCCCAAGAGACCCGCTTCCCCTCCTGTACCATTTGAAGATCCTGAGACAGCTACAACAACTAGGATGGCTAGATTCCAGGAATTGGTTGGCCTATCCATGATCAACAAATCAAGAGCTGAAGGAAAGGATCCTTCTCAATACTCTACAATGTCCAAGTACAGAAAGGAAGAACTAAACAGGTTTGCTAAGGCTAACAAGTTTTTTAATGTTGATGATTATATGAAATTGCATCCAGAAGCAGTGTTGCCCAGAGCTACATCTCTTAATGTCATTGGGGCTGCTGACATAATGACCAAGGCTCAAGCTGTAGATCCCAACAGGGAAATTATATTTACTCAGCCAGGTGACAAAGCTAAGGTGGATAAGCCATAAGAGCCCAAGAAGAAGAAATGAACATTTTGAACTACTTATAATCTCTTTATTGTTTCTAAAACTGTCTGTTTATGATACAAAGCTTACTGTATATATATATCTGCTGCACATTTAAAATTTTTCATGCTAGATATATGCTTTTATTGCTTTGTACATTTTGTATGTCTGTAAGTAGTGACCTTACCCAAATAGGGGGAGATTGTTGGATCTCTAGTTGGATTTGAGCTAGGTTCACTAAGTTAGGATGTTTGACCTAACATGTATAGCTAGGGTCATGTATGAGTCTTAGAGTATAGGCCACGTCCTTAGAATCATCACTGCATGGACCAGCCATCAATAGACTGCAAAAAGACTCAAGACTTGGGGATTTCAAAGACTCAGGAAAATGAGTTCGACGTTCATCGAACTCAGTTCGACGAAAGCCGTGCTCAGCTCGACGAACTCAGAGAAAATTCTCTGAGCTGAGCTCGACGAACTTGGTACTCAGGTTGACGACTTATGGACACTCTACAACATTTTAAGTCCAGAATTTCTCTGAACTCCAGTCGACAAACTTAGTTCTCAGGTCGACGATCTATGGGTATTCTACTTCAACACCTTATTCCAGAAACAACTAAGTATTCTAAGTCCAAGATCATACTCCAGTCGACTAATTCACCTTCTCAGCTCGACGAACTTAGACCACATTCCTGGCAAGATTTATCTAGCAGTTAGAAGTTCTCAGCTCGACGAAACTAGTTCTCAGGTCGATGAATCCAGTTCTCAGGTCGACGAATCTAGTTCTCTGGTCGATGATTTCTGGATACCCCAACACTTCAACATTCTTAAGTCCAGGAACCATTTTTACTAATCTCCAGTCGATGAAGTTAGAATCTCAGCTCGACGAACTTCATGCACAGAATTTGTAAGGTTCTGGAGAAAGCAGTTGTCTGTTCTTAGGTCGACGATCTTGGATCTCAGCTCGACGAACAACTATTATCAAATCGACGAACATAACTTCTCAGCTCGACGAACTGTGGACTCACCTCAACGAATTCTGTTCTCTGTTCGACGATTCCAGACTTGGTTATTTTCATCCTTCTGTCCTTATTCTATTGCAATAATTCCTGAGTAATTAATGCTAAAATATTCTCTGAATATTATCGGTAGACGGAGCATTGATTATGGTCTTCATCAGGATTATTGCTTGCCATTTTTCAATGGGACAGTTGGGGAAATCAATCAATGCAAAATATTCTCCAGGCCATCAGCAATGAATGCAGAAGAAATTCAAATTTCAAACGGAAAATTTACATGGAAAATATAAAAGAAGGATTTCTTCATCTCTCTCAACAGATAGAAGACAATATACAGTTCTCTGGAAAAAAAATAGCAATCACACAGCAATACAGAATACAGTGATACAGAGAAACAAGTCCTAGACCAGAGAACCATTAGCTAGCTGAAGAAGAAAGAAGAACATATATTCAAGATCAAGAGTCTTCTTCCTTCTTTTTCCCAGGATACTTCAGAGGACAACCAATACTCTATCAGTCAAGAAGTTCCTGGATACTTTCTAGTCAAGGCTACAAGTTTGAAGACCTATCACCCTGCAACAAAGCTCCATCTTTCCTGAACCATTCAATATCTTAGGGGGAGCTCTTTGCTAAAATCAAAATCCACAAAAGTCTTCTCAGTTGTATTTGAGAAAGAGAAGACAAAATCATTTATCATCCCCCACTGTATAAAGGGTTATTAACTCCCTTCAAAAGTTATTCCTGGTTACAAGTCACCTGATCAAAAGACTTGAGGTTTGGTTTTTGAGCACCTGATCAAAAGCTCATTGGTGTCAGGCACCTGATCAAAAAGCTGAGTGGATTCCTACCAGGGTGGTAGAAGAGTGGATGTACCTAGGTTGGGGAACCACTATAAATTCTTGTGTTGTCTGGTTTCTCTTTCTTTTTGTTCTTGCTGTGGCTGTGCTAGTTAGGTTTTTGCTGTATCTGTGATAGTTAATCTATTTTTTTGCAGCACCTGTGGTAGATAAATTTAAATTAGGATTATTAACTCTGCAGGTTTTATTTACAACAAAAGTTGTAAAGTTTTTAAGGAAACTCTATTCACCCCCCTCTAGAGTATTCCAGATCTAACACCTAACTTTCATAAACTGGCACACGATACTCTCAGAATTAGAAACATCAACTAATGGTCATGAAGGCTATTCTTTTGAGGAAGAGGATTCTGAATTAATGGTTCAGCATGAGAACCTTTTGAAAGCATTTGACAAATGACGCAAGGTAGTCAAAATACAGTTGAAAGAGATTCCCTCCCTCAAGGCAGTAGAAACCAGTCTGAAGGAGAAAATTGCAAAATTACTTCCACTCAGAGAGGAAGTCCACTCCTTGAAAGAGGAACTCAAATGATCTGCAGAAACATTGAGTCTGAACGAGAAGTACTTTGATGAGCTAGAGGAAAATATCTTGGTAGAGAGAAAACTTGTGGAAAGTTACTCCAAGTCGAAGACTATTCTTCCCCTCATCGATGAGTTTTTAGCTCCGAAGAAGGGTAGTGGTCTTGATCACATAGCTGATAAAGGTAAGGCTTCCAAGAAAGCCAGCGCTAAAGAAAAGAGGAAGGCACCACTAGGGAAACCCTCATTTAAGAAGGTAATCTTCCCGACGAACAAGTTTGCCCTTAATTCGTCCTACGGTCATCTTGCTAGGCCTACTTATGTAGAGCACAAGAAGTGATACCAGGGATGGACCCATCCCCGGGCCTATGGTGCCAGTGTTTTCAAAGCACCTAATGAAGAGATTCAACTTAAGAGTTATGGTCCATATATTCATGGACATAACTATAAGAAGGCACCAAATGCCAAGACTTTTGTACCTAAGGTAAAAGAGATGGAGAAGCCCTGTGTCTGTTAATCAGGAGGCTTCCACCTCCAAGTATGTTTCCCCTACTAGACCTCATATTCTAAGGGTAAAGCAGGAGTACAAAAGATGGTACAACAGGTTTCACTATTGGTGATGCAACAAAATTTGTCATTTTGGCGCAGATTGTTGGTTTAACCCTATAAATTTTGAAACACCACAAGTTAACCGTGCAAGACCGACCACTCGCTGGGTGACTGTTTCTATTGATGGTAAGCTAACAAGGAACCAAGGACCCGAATATGTTTGGGTTCCTAAGGTAAAATGATTTATGGTTGCAGGTATGTACAAAGGCTAATAAAACTCTGATATGGTATTTGGTTAGTGGCTGCTCTCGGCATATGACCGAGACAAGAGGCATATTGCTTGATTATACTCCAGTCAATGACAGACCAAAAGTCATCTTTGGAGGGTCAGACAAGGGAACTACTAAAGGCTACGGTATGATATCCAACGGTATAGTTTCTTTCACTAAAGTGGCTTATGTTGAAAGATTACACCATAATCTGATAAGCATAAGTCAGTTATGTGATAAAGGATACATCGTTGAGTTCTACAAGGACAAGTGTTTGATAAAATCGTCTGCAAATTTATAGACGGTCTTAACAGGCACTCGGAGCAGAAATATTTTTTGTTTAAATTTTCTATGTTTAGACAATTCTACCATAGTGTGTTTTCTTACAAAAGATAGTGCGTATGTTTGTGACAATGACATAAGATACTAACACATATTAATTTCAAAACCCTAAATATGTTATTTTCTCACAACGTAGTGCGCGATGCCCCCAACATTAAGTGCCTTAAAGAGAGTCTATGTCACTCATGCCAAATGTGTAAGCACACAATGACTACCTTCAAGGATATTACTAAAAAATATTCATCGAGAAGTTTGTATTTACTTCATATGGAATTATTTGGTCCCATGCCAATTCAAAGTTTTTAAGGTAAAGTATATATGTTGGTAATTGTTGATGACTACTCTCATTTTACTAGGGTGTTCTTTTTGAAACATAAGCCAGACACCATTGATTCTTTCACTAATTTTGTCTGACAAATTCAGAACGAATTGAACTGGTAAGTGGTCAAAATCAGAAGTGACTACGGAACAAAATTTGAGTATAGTGCCATGATAAAATTCTGTGAAAGCCAAGGAATCTTTCATGAGTATTCCTCCCTGTATACTCCACAGCAAAATGGAGTTGCTGAGAGAATGAATAGAGCCCTAATTGAAGCATGTACAACTATGTTGAATGACGCTTCACTTCTAGAGTACTTCTGGGCTGAAGCAGTCAACACAGCTTGCCACATGCAAAAAAGAGCTCTAATCAACAAGAATCACCGTATGACTCCCTATGAACTACTAAAGGGAAAAAACCGACCGTGTCCTACTTTATAATCTTTGGAAGTAAATGTTTCGTACTTAATAATGGGAAGTATTACCATACAAAGTTTAGTGAAAAATGTTTTGAAGGTATTTTTGTAGATTATAGTAGCCATAGTAAGACATATATGATTTTTAATAAGAAAACCCTAGTGGTAGAAGAGTCTATTAATGTTATATTTGATGAGACAAGCATACACCATAGCGGCTCATCTAGTGTTATTGGTGCAGATGTAGGTATCAGGTTCAAGGAACTAAGCTTGGATGAAGCAGTTAAGGGAGATGCTCTAGGCTCAGTCAAGGTCATCAATCCATGCTCGGTGGATGAAGAACTTCTAGAGGAAGAATTGCTTCAACCTATAGAGGATGCACCAGATGTTGCAGAACTTACTGGAGGGAGAGCAAGAAACCTAGTGTTCAGACACCTAAGAGATCACCCAGCTATTCAAATCATTGGAGAGCCAGGCGACGGAGTTAGAACCAGAAGAGGTACATCTAACGAGTTATTGCATCTTAGTTTTCTGTCTCAAGTCGAGCCGAAGAAGTTTGAAGAAGCAAACAAGAATGCCTCTTGGATCGTGACAATGCAAGAGGAGCTCAACTAGTTCGAACAATGCAAAGTCTGGTAGTTGGTGCCCAGACCTAAGGGACAGAACGTGATCGGCACTAAATGGATCTTCAGAAACAAGCTGGATGAACATGGAGTCATCATCAAGAACAAAGCAAGGCTTGTAGCTCAAGATTATAGACAAGAAGAAGGGATCGACTTCAACCATACCTTTACTCCAGTGGCCAGGCTCGAGGAGATCAGATTGTTTCGTGCATATGTTTCCCTCAAAGGCTTCAAAGTCTATTAAATGGACGTGAAGTCAGCATTCCTCAATGGGAATCTGAAAGAGGAAGAATACGTAGCATAACCTCCAGACTTTGTCAACTCTGCCTTCCCTGAACATGTTTACTTTTTAAATAAAGCTCTCTACGGCTTAAAACAAGCTCCACGAGCTTGGTATGAGACATTGTCTAGCTTTTTTTTTGCGAACAAGTTCACAAGAGGAAAGATAAATAAGACATTATTTCTTAGGGAAGTAAAAGACAAGATTCTACTAGTTCAAATCTATGTTGACAACATTATATTTGGCTCTACGGAAGACAACCTTTGCAAGAAGTTTTTCAAACTTATGCAAGGGAAGTTTGAAATAAGCAGTATGGGAGAGCTGAAGTATTTCTTAGGACTTCAGGTGAAGCAATCTGAAGATGGAATTTTCATCTCTCTGACAAAGTTCACCAAGGAGCTTCTTAAGAAAATCATAATGGAGAACGCAATCTCGATGAGGTCTCCAATGGGTTCAACTATGTATTTGGATAAGGTGAGAAAGGGAAACCTTTTGATGAAACCAAGTACAGAAGCATAATTGGATCCTTGCTCTACCTCACTGCCAGTAGACCCGACATAATGTTTTCAACATGTGTCTGCGCTAGATTTCAGGCGAACTCAAAGGAATCTCATTATGTCGCTGCAAAGCGAACTTTAAGATACCTTAAGTGTACACCCAATCTTTGCTTATGGTATCCGAGAAGTAATGATATCGAGCTAATTGGGTTTTCAGATGCAGATTTTGGAGGTAGCAGGGATGACAGGAAAAGCACATCCTGAAAGATATGGTACCTAAACACCTAGAGGGGGGGGGGGTGAATAGGTGACCTAATCCTTTTCTAACTTTATTGGCAGCCAAACAGTTAATTCACAGATTTCTAACTATTTGTGCACAGCAAAAAGCAATAACAAAATATACACAGCTAATCCACAGCACAATCACAGCACAGCACACAGTGTTTTATAGTGGTTCCCCAATATATGGGTACATCCACTTTCCCCCTTCTCCTATCTAGCAGTGTACTAGATTCGGCCTAACTTCTCCACTGTCTCAGAACCCAAATTGGTTCCTACCTCAGGCCCAAAGCCTTACAATTCAGCTTTTTCCCAAAGCCTACACTCAGCCAATCAAGGCCTACACTCAGCCAACCAAGGCCTACACTCAGCCAACAAGGCCTACACTCAGAGATCTCTATCTCCTACACTCAGGCTAACAAGCCCTACCCTCAGCCTTTATAAATATAGGCTTACAATCACTCAGATCCAATGGATCCTACAAGTTAAAATTATAATACAAATAATAACTCTACAACTCAGAATTAAAGGAGGGGAGTTGAGAGATTCTTGATGAGTTCTTGGAAGAACTCAACTAGATTCACCCTGACTTAGCTTTCTTCAAAGCTTCTTGAGTAGAACTGAATAAGGCTGAATCCTCTGCAGTTGTTCCTTGACCTCTACCACTTAAGATCCAGACTGAATCTGAATCCTTCTTCTCAGCCTAGTTCCAAAGGCTGATTTCTTGGATGGAGCCCTCTCTCTCCAACTTCTTAGATCTGCACTTGGACTGCAAGATCTTCTTGTATTGATACTCTGTGTACCACTTTTCTGATTACTTGAACAATAATCTGTACCACTTGTTAATCACTTGATCAACTCTTTCAACAAAATGTTTCTGTAAACTGTGGGTGCCTATTTATAGGCCTTCTTCATGGTAACCGGCTGGTCCGATTCATAACTGACTTCTGACATCTCTGACAGTTGCTGTAGACCGGCTGGAACGGCAGCTGTCATGTCATCCAGTCACTTCTTGAAAATCTCTAACAGTCAGTAAGTGTCGAGACATTCTGTCTTAAAGTGTCGACACTTATAGTCCAAGTGTCGACACAGGTTGTGTAAGTGTCGACACAAGTCTACAAGGTGTCGACACAACTCCTTGTATGTCTCGACACAGATTCTTCTTCATGTGTCGACACTGAAATTGAGTGTCGACACAAGTACTTGTTCTTGTAGCTTTTGCTGAATTCTTCTATGTGTCGACACATCTCCTTTGTGTCGACACATCTTCTTGTGTTGAATCTGTCAAGTGTCGACACTGCATCTTGGTGTCGACACATAGTCTTCTATGTTGAATCTTGCTGAGTGTCGACACAGCTCCTTGTGTCGACACACCTTCTTGTTGTTGAGACTTTAGCTGAGTGTCGACACATTCCTATAGTGTCGACACTTGTACTTACAATAATTTGTTGTTCTTTCTGTTCTTTGCTAAGTGTCGAGTCTTTAGCTGTGTGTCGACACATTGTTCTGGGTGTCGACACATACTTCAAATGTTGACTCTTCTGTTGAGTGTCGACACATTGTGTTGAGTGTCGACACTTACTTCAAGTGCTGACTCTTCCGTTGAGTGTCGACACATTGTGTTGAGTGTCGACACTTACTTCAAGTGCTGACTCTTCTGCATAGTGTCGACACATTGTGTTGAGTGTCGACACTTGTACTTAGACTCTGCAGACTTTTGCTGAGTGTCGACATAGCTCCAAGTGTCGACACTTTCTGATGTAGACACAGCTTCACTGGGTGTCGACACACCTCCTTGTGTCGACACTTTCTGTCTGCACTTTTCTTCACTGAGTGTCGACACAGCTCCAAGTGTCGACACTTTCTGTCTGGTGTCGACTCTTCATCCCAGGTGTCGACACAATGACTGCAAGTGTCGACACTGCTTGTCTGGGTGTCGACACAAGCTTTCTCAAGTGTCGACACTTTCCCTCTGGGTGTCGACACATGGACTTAGAAACTTTTTGCTTCAGTCCAGTACTTTCTTAACCTGCACAAGTAACTCAAACATACATCAAATACATTATGATGTATATCATTGAGTTGGGTGAGGCTTCTTCAAATCAGGTACATTTGACCAATGTACCCAACAATCTCCCCCTATTTGGAGAAGTCATAACCCTTAGTCAATGATATACACCATTCATAATTAAAATTACAAAATGATGTAAAGCAAATTATAAACAGCAGGGTAAACATAAACATGTAATATTTTACACATGTATACACATTCAACATTGCAGAACAAATAAGAAATAGACATATTCTCAGAACAATCATGAAATATATTTATCATATATTGTTCTAACATTTTTCTAATACATCTTCAATGGTTTACAAAAATGTATTTCATTCAAAAGATTACAACAATCTTCAAGTCAATTCCTAATCTATTTCTGGTCTGGTTCTTTGATAACAATGCCTTTGCCAGATTGGACTTGAGCTTTGACAGTGGCTTCAGCAGTTGCAGCATCAGCAGGCTTCTTGCCTTTTAAGTCCTTCTTCTTCAGCTCTTCTGCTTTGATTTTCTGCCTTTCAAAATAATGATATGGCTTGGGGAAGTACTTACTAGGCTCCACAGCAGTAGGAGGTAGCTTTCCCATCTTAGTCTTCCTTCTGAATTGTACTATTGCCTCCTGCCTTATTTCATGTTTTCTCCATTCTGCTTCAGAGAACCACTTGTTCCTTTCATGAGCATTGTCCTTGGCAGCTTTCCAGGCAGTTAAAATTATATTTCTAGAGGTAGGGCTCCACTGTTCAAAATCTGGCTTTTGTTCTGCTTGTTCCCTAAACCTCTTCTTTGACAGCCTTATCTCTTCTTCTTTCTCTAATGCCTCTTGCATAGCTGCAGAAATAGGTTGAACAACCTTTTCCAGAACAACATTTGACTTCCCTGCAGTTGGACTATACATTGTGCTTACATCTGCATGAACCATGTCAAAATCTGGAGGTGGATAAATCACTTGAGCTACCTCTGGTTGCTCACCTCCAAGATATGCAGTTTGAATCCCTGATTCAGCAACATTATCATCATCACAGAGTGGAGGATAGCCCAGTGTAGCTCTGATGAAGTTAGATATCCATTTGGCATGGTCAGAGCTAGCTTTGACTAATACTCTCTCCCCCTTTATGACTTCTCTGGCCATATGGTCTCTGACATCATCCTTTTGAAACCTTATTTGACTATCCAAATACCTGATTCCCTCTTTGAAGAATGGTTTGAGCTTAGTAAGTTGTTCTGATATAGCTTTCTGGGAATCTTTAATTGCAGTCTTGACAGCAGTAATCTCAGCTTGGAATACTTTATCAAAGTCAGCCTTAACTGCAGCAGCAGATGTAGAAGGTTCAGCAGACTTGTTCTTTAACTCAGTGATGATAGCATTATGAGAATCAGTTAGATTGTCATTCAGCCTGATCTGATTTTCCAGTACATATCCTTGTTTTAATGCTATATCATCTACTTGTGCTTTGATCTTTTCTTGGTGTGTAGCTAGATACACAACTGCATTTCCACCCTTGTGGAAGCATTCAGTCATTTCTTTCTTGTTAAGGTTCATCTCAAACCTTATAGACTTTATTTCCTGTGCAAGATCAAACTGTAGGGTCTTCTGCCCTTCATCCACATATGTCTCAATTGCCTTTCTTTGCTCATCCAATTTTATCTGTAGGGCAACCATTAAAGCACTATAATCAGCAGGTGGAGCTTGCTGAACTATAGGCTGTGGGGCAATGGATTACAAGGCCTTCTTATAACTCTGGCTTCTCCTCTTGAAGACATAGAGTTTCTTCTTCTTGGCCCTAGCACTCTCCTCATCTTCAGAGGCAGAAGTGCTGGCAATATCAACCCTGTCCTTAGGGCTTTGAGGCTTCTTAGTTTGCACATCAGGTGCTTGCTCAGTTTCTAGCCTAATAGGCTCTTCCAGAACTGTCAGTTGCTCCCCCTCAGCAGCAGCACTCTTATCTTCAGCAGCAGCATCCTTGTCCATATCAAAATCTTCTTGATCTAGATTTAGAAACAAATCTTCCATTGTATATTCAGGTGGAGACTGGGCAGGAGAAGTTCTTGGTTCTTCAACCACTTGAGAAGTATCATCTTGAACTACAGCAGATGTGTCTTCTAAAACAACATCTGGAACTTGACTGTCTAGCTGAGTTTGCTGATGGACATCAGACAAATTAGCATCTTCTATAATATAGTCTAAAGTTTTTAGGTCAGTGAGTACCTCTTGGATAATGATGGTGGCTTGCTCACTGTCCAGACTAGATGGTTCTTCTACTACTGGAAGCTCCCCCTGGCTGTGATCCCTATGGATGGGGCTAGCTTGAGGCAGCTCCCCCTGGATCTCAGCTACATCTTGAGCAGCAGGGGTCTTCTCTGCAGCCACTTCCTCTTGAGCATCAGGAGTGAAAACAACTTGTTCTTCACTCCCTGAACTGCTGGAGGACTCCTGTGTCACAGCAGCTGTCTTCCTTTTCTTCCTTGGAGGAGAATCTTTCTGAGTAACTGGCTTCTCTGGAGTTGGCATTTCCTTGGACAATACCCTGTCCCATCTGGAAAAGATCCTTTGATCCATCTTTCTCATGTGATTGATCTTACTTCCTGCAGCTGTATTCATTACCTCTAGTATGGTACCAGCTAGGTAGAGACTAAGTATTCTGCCCAGGTTGGGCTTCTTCAGACTCTCCTTGATTTTCTCATACACCACTTGAGACCAGTCTGTTCTTAGAGTAAAGATTATTCTTGTCATAATTTCAAACATAGAGGCAGACACCCTGTCATGCCCTCCTGGCTTACTGAGAATAACCTTGCCCACAATTTCAGACATGAATTTTCCTTGACTGTTCATGCCTTTCCTGTGAAAGACAGATCCTATCTTCATCTTAGGATCAAGACCACACCAGGTTAAAGCTTCCCTGGTCTTTGAAGCAGTTACTTCTTCTTCATCTTGAGTTTTGGGTAGCTGGAGTACCTTCCTCAAACTTTTTGGAGAAATCTTGACCTTAGATCCATGAACTCTGGATTTGATTCTGTATCCAGATTCATCTACAACAGCTCCATTAAGGAATTCAAGAACTTCCTTCTTCCAAATCTTTGTTGGTTCAGAAACCAAGTATTCTAGTCCAGAATTGGCAACTAGGGTTACCACCGACTGGATTTCTTGATCTGCGTCGTCGAACGCGCCGCGCACTAGCTCATAGCCCTCGTTAACGTTCTCCTCAAGCTTAGGAGCCATTAGGGTTTGGAGAATTAGTCTTGAGAAAAGAGAGGTGTCGACACAGGAGTCTTGGTCTCGAAACTTTGAAAGCGTGTCGATAAACAAAGACAGAACTCTATTTATACCTTTTTGATTTTGAAGATGAACAGGCGGGACAGCTAGCTTAAAGTGTGTCGACACTGGAAATAAGTGTCGACACTGACTTATAATGTCTCGACACACATGTGTCGACACAAGTTTAGTCAACAGATTTAATGTGTCGACACTTGGTTATGTGTCGACACAACACAACTCGACATATTATCGAGACTTTACTTAGAAAAATATTGAGTAAAACTTAAGTGTCGACACCATATTGGATGTGTCGATACCTACTTGACATGTGTCGACACTAACATTCTGAAGTGTCGACACCACATTCCTAGATGTGTCGACACCTTTTTCCTGAAGTGTCGACACCACTATTCTGTGTCGACATAGACTTGTCTATGTGTCGACACCGTTTTACTTAGTCAATTTTCTATTCTGTAAACTTAGTCTAAGTTTATCATTCCTAGTTCAATTTTGAATCTATTGAACTTAGCTTCTTCTAGGGGCTTAGTAAACATGTCAGCTATCTGATTATCAGTTTTAACATATTCAAGTGAAATATCTTCTCTTTCTACATGTTCTCTAAGAAAGTGATATTTAATCTCAATATGTTTTGTTCTACTATGAGATACAGGGTTATTAGCTATTGAAATAGCACTTGTAGAATCACAATAAAGTGGAGTTCTACTTACCTGAAATCCATAGTCCTCTAGCTAATGTTGAATCCACAGAAGTTGAGCACAGCAACTTCCTGCAGCCACATACTCTGACTCAGCTGTGGAGATAGCCACACTAGTCTGCTTTTTACTGCTCCATGAAATTAGTCTTCCACCTAGGAATTGACAGGTTCCAGTAGTGCTCTTTCTATCCTCTTTGCATCCTGCAAAGTCTGCATCTGAATAACCTGTTAGATCAAAGTCTCCATTCCTAGGGTACCAGAGGCCTAGATAGGGAGTGCCCTTTAGATATCTCAAAATTCTCTTGATAGCAGTCAAGTGAGACTCTTTAGGGCAGGCTTGATACCTTGCACAAACACATGTAGCATACATGATGTCTGGTCTACTAGCAGTCAAGTATAATAGGGAGCCAACTATCCCTCTATACAAGGTTTCATCTACAGGTTTCCCTGCATCATCCTTGCTAAGAGACATACTTGACCCTATAGGAGTCTTCATGGTACTGGATGAATCCATACCATACTTCCTTATGAGTTCTAGGGTGAACTTTGACTGACAAATGGACAAACCACTCTCAGTCTGTTTAACTTGGAGACCCAAGAAAAACTTCAGCTCTCCCATACTACTCATTTCAAACTGACCTTGCATAAGTTTTGCAAACTTTTTGCAAAGGCTGCTTTCAGTAGACCCAAATATAATGTCATCTACATATATTTGGACTAGTATGACTTTGCCTCTAGATTCCCTAAGGAATAGAGTCTTATCTATTTTCCCCCTTGAGAACTTGTTCTCAATGAGGAAACTAGATAGGGTTTCATACCAAGCCCTAGGGGCTTGCTTTAACCCATATAAAGCTTTCCTAAGTCTATAGACATAATGAGGTAGAGTTGGATCAACAAAACCTGAAGGCTGCTCCACATAGACTTCTTCTTTCAAATTACCATTTAGGAATGCTGACTTGACATCCATTTGGTATACCTTGAATCCTTGATAGGTTGCATAGGCCAAGAACATTCTTATGGCTTCCAGTCTGGCTACTGGAGCAAAGGTTTGATCAAAATCAATACCTTCTTCTTGACTATATCCTTTAGCAACCAGTCTAGCTTTATTCTTAATGATGACACCTTGTTCATCCATCTTATTCGTGTAGATCCACTTAACTCCTATTACATTGTGGTCTTTAGGTTTAGGAACAAGTTCCCAAACCTTGCACCTCTTGAACTGATTAAGCTCTTCTTGCATTGCTTCAGTCCATTGTGGATCCATTATTGCTTCTTCAAATCTTTTAGGTTCAACTTGAGACAAAAAGCTGGAATAGATTGCAGCATTCATGTTTCTACTCCTGGTTTGTACTCCTTGTCTTGGATCTCCAATAATCAGCTCTACTGGATGATCTCTAAGATGCCTGTGGGCTGGAGGCATCCTCACTTCAGGTTGAACCACTTCAGCATCTGCATCATGCTGTATTCCTTGGATTTCTTCAGCAATTGGCACATGTAGTTCTCCCCCTGGACAGCAGCTACTCTCCTCTCCTTGCTGTCTTGCAGCAGGCACCTCTTCTATAGTAAGCTTGTCCATTGTCTTTGTCAAACCTGTGGGGCTGCATACATTGCTAGACAACTCATTATTAATAAGTTTTGTCTCATCAAAAACTACATGCACTGATTCTTCTATAACTTGTGTAGTCAAGTTGTATACTCTATAAGCCTTACTATTGTTGCTGTACCCAACAAAAATTCCCTCTTGGGACTTGGCAGCAAACTTAGTTAAGTAAGACTTCCCATTGTTAAGTATGAAGCATTTACAACCAAAGATCCTAAAATAGGATAGGTTTGGTTTCCTGCCTTTCACTACTTCATAGGGGGTCTTGTTTAGCCCTTTAGTGATGGTAGCCCTATTTATAACATGACATGCAGTGTTAACTGCTTCAGCCCAGAAGTACTCTGGTAGTGATGTATCACTTAGTAGGGTTCTACCAGCCTCTATCAAGGTCCTATTTTTTCCTTTCAGCAATGCCATTTTGCTGAGGTGTTCTAGGTGAAGAGAATTCTTGAAATATCCCAAAGTCTTCACACAGTTTTGTCATGCTATCAGACTGAAATTCAGTACCATGATCACTTCTAATTCTGACCACAGTACTATTTAGTTCATTCTGAATTTGCTTGACAAAGCTGTAGAAGACACTAGGTGTTTCAGATTTCTGTCTTAAGAAGAACACCCAGGAAAACCTTGAGTAGTCATCTACAACTACAAGGGTATAAACCTTCCTACCTAAGCTGTGAACTGACATTGGACCAAAGAGATCCACATGCAAGAGGTATAAACACCTCACAGCATCTTTGTTATCTATGCTTCTAAAGGTGGATTTAGTCTGCTTGCCCTTCTGACAAGCTGAGCAAATGCCATCTTTAACACACTTAACTTGAGGACCATTCCTCACTAACTCTTTGCTAAAGAGTTTGCTAATTGTCTTGTAGTTAAGATGGGCTAGCCTCTTGTGCCATTTGACACAATGAGAGACTGTCTCATCAGCTACAAGACAAACTGGAGAACCATTGTTCTCAATCATAATGTCTAGGCAGTAGACATTCCTCTTCCTATATCCTGTCAAAATGATCTCTTGATCACTTGACCTCTTGATATGACAACCATTTTTAACAAATGAGATGTCATACCCTACATTACTTAATTGACTTATACTTATTAGGTTGTGTTTCAACCCTTTAACATAAGCCACTTGAGTAATGGTAACTAAGTTTGAAGAAATGTTACCAAACCCTTTGATGATTCCTTTTTCAGAACCACCAAAGGTCACTTTAGGACCATTTTTGATTGGAATGTAGTCCTTCAGTAGTCCCCTAGTTCCAGTCATATGTCTGGAACATCCACTATCCAAGTACCATGTTGGGGTATGGCCACTTGGACTGACCTGCAAAACAAATTAATGAACCTTAGAACCCAAAGTATTCTTGGGTCCTTGGTGATTGTTAGTTTGCAATTTGACAAACCTACCTACTGGCATTCCAACAGGTAGTTTGGAACTCACTTTGGCATTCACATTATGCCAACAGTCCACTACAAAATGGCCAACTTTGCCACAGCACCAGCATTCAAACTTATTGTACCTTTGCTTAGGTACTGCCTTGGCTGTCTTGACTACAGCAGGCTTGTTGAATGTTGGGGCTTTGCCCTTGGACTTATACTTGGACTGCTCAGTCCCTGCAGGTCTAACAAAGCCCAGTCCAGCCTTGCCTTTATGATGAACAAATTCATCAATTAAAGGTAGCACTGATTTAGGTTTTGAAAACCTAGCAACCAAGTCCTTCTCCTTCTGAAGATTGTTCTCCAGACACTTAATTTGATCATTCTTAAAAGTGATAGTTCCCATCTGAATCACAGTAATGTGTTTCAGCCTGGCTACCTCATTCAGTTTTTGATTAAATTGCTTCTCAAAATCTGTTGCAGCAGCTTTAAGATCAGCAATTTCCTTTGCCTGACTTTTGGCTAGGGTCTTGCTTTTCTTGTAGGCTTGCAACAGCACTCTATATTCATCTATAAGTTGATGAATATCTTCCTCAGACTCAGATACATTCTCATCACTTGATGAAGAAGAATCTGAATCTGAACTAGAACAAGAAGCTGAATTTAAACTTGAACTTTGTACCTGACTGGGTCCTGCCTGCTCCAGGATTTTGGCACTGTCTGTCAAAGCCATTAGCCCTTGGCAATGACTGTCTTCTTGTTCATAAATTGACTCCAAGATCTGCATGAATTCTTCCTCTTCTTCTTCAGCAAACAGCCCTATGTAGGCTTCAGCCTCAGACTCAGTTTCTGAAGAAGAGATATCTGATAGAGTCTTCTCCTTCTTAGCAACAAAAGACTTTTCTTTCTTCCCTTTGAAGTGAGTCTTTTTCCTGTCACCAGATTCCTTTCTCTTCTCTGGACAATCTGCAATAACATGGTCCTGTCTATTGCAGCAATAGCAAACAATCTTTGAACCAGTTGCCTTGCTTGATTTTGTCCTTTTCTTGTCATTCTTTGAAGACCTCTTTTTCTGAAAAGAGTCTTCCTTTACTTGTGATGTAGAAGGCCTTGACCTCCACTGTTTCTTTTTCAAAAACTTCTGAAAGTGTCTAGTGAAAGCAGCAAAGTCTTCATCACTTTCACTGCTCTTAGACTTTGTGCTGACAGACTCATCAGACTCTGATTCAACTACCTCTGGAGGTGGAGTTGAAGACTTATTCCTGCACTTTCTAGGAACTTCTGTTTTGAAAGCAACAGTTCTTTCCTTATGCTCAGTACTTGTTGATTTCTCCTCCTCTTTTCTTACTGTCAACTGCATCTCATATGATAATAGCTTGCCAAACAGTGTGGGAGGTGGAATTTCCCCCAACTTAGCCATTTCTCTTATGGCACAGATCTTGGTGTCCCAATCTTTGGTTAGGGACTTTAAGAACTTGTCATTTAGTTCATAGTTACTGAACTGTCTTCCATAAGACATGAGTTCATTAACTATTCTGTAAAATTTCTTATAGCACTCAGTGATGCTATCACCCTTTCCTTGCCTAAAGCTTTCATACTCCTGATTTAGCAAGGACTTCCTATCTTGCCTAACTTCTTCAGAACCTTCCATATAGACAATGAGAGTATCCCACATCTCTTTTGCTATTTTACAGTGAATTAAGTTCTGAAAAGTTGCATCATCAATGGCACTCACTATTATGTTCTGTGCCCTCTTGTCCATGGTGGCCAGGACAATTTCATCCTTAGTCATCTCAGAGAAATCCTTTGGAGTTCTCTGGTTTGCATCCAATACTGAAATCTTCATTGGCACATAAGGCCCTTCCTTAACTGTGATGTAGATTCTAGGGTCAGAGGCTTCCATAAATAGCCTTACCCTTTCTTTCCAGATCCCAAAGATCTCCTTTCTGCATATGGGTAATTTCATGGAACCCAATTCCTTGTGATTCTCATAAGAACCCATGTTTCTTGATTTTCTTGATTTTCTTGAAACTGTGTAATGCCTTACACTGAATCTGCCAAACAGGATCTCCTCAGACTGTTAGTCCTTGTTTTGAGGAACCTGGCTCTGATACCACTTGAAAGATATGGTACCTAAACACCTAGAGGGGGGGGGGGTGAATAGGTGACCTAATCCTTTTCTAACTTTGTTGGCAGCCAAACAGTTAATTCACAGATTTCTAACTATTTGTGCACAGCAAACAGCAATAACAAAACATACACAACTAATCCACAGCACAATCACAGCACAACACACAGTGTTTTATAGTGGTTCCCCAAGATATGGGTACATCCACTTTCCCCCTTCGCCTATCTAGCAGTGTACTAGATTCGGCCTAACTTCTCCACTGTCTCAGAACCCAAATTGGTTCCTACCTCAGGCCCAAAGCCTTACAATTCACCTTTTTCCCAAAGCCTACACTCAGCCAATCAAGGCCTACACTCAGCCAACCAAGGCCTACACTCAGCCAACAAGGCCTACACTCAGAGATCTCTATCTCCTACACTCAGGCTAACAAGCCCTACGCTCAGCCTTTATAAATATAGGCTTACAATCACTCAGATCTAATGGATCCAACAAGTTAAAATTGTAATACAAATAATAACTCTACAACTCAGAATTAGAGGGGAGTTGAGAGATTCTTGATGAGTTCTTGGAAGAACTCAGCTGGATTCACCCTGACTTAGCTTTCTTCAAAGCTTCTTGAGTAGAACTGAATAAGGCTGAATCCTCTGCAGTTGTTCCTTGACCTCTGCCACTTAAGATCCAGACTGAATCTGAATCCTTCTTCTCAGCCTAGTTCCAAAGGCTGATTTCTTGGATGGAGCCCTCTCTCTCCAACTTCTTAGATCTGCACTTGGACTGCAAGATCTTCTTGTATTGATACTCTGTGTACCACTTTTCTGATTACTTGAACAATAATCTGTACCACTTGTTAATCACTTGATCAACTCTTTCAACAAAACGTTTCTATAAACTGTGGGTGCCTATTTATTGGCCTTCTTCATGGTAACTGGCTGGTCCGGTTCATAACTGACTTCTGACATCTCTGACAGTTGCTGTAGACCGGCTGGAACGGCAGCTGTCATGTCATCCAGTCACTTCTTGAAAATCTCTAACAGTCAGTAAGTGTCGAGACTTTCTGTCTTAAAGTGTCGACACTTATAGTCCAAGTGTCGACACATGTTGTGTAAGTGTCGACACAAGTCTACAAGGTGTCGACACAACTCCTTGTATGTCTCGACACAGATTCTTCTTCATGTGTCGACACTGAAATTGAGTGTCGACACAAGTACTTGTTCTTCTAGCTTTTGCTGAATTCTTCTATGTGTCGACACATCTCCTTTGTGTCGACACATCTTCTTGTGTTGAATCTGTCAAGTGTCGACACTGCATCTTGGTGTCGACACATAGTCTTCTATGTTGAATCTTGCTGAGTGTCGACACAGCTCCTTGTGTCGACACACCTTCTTGTTGTTGAGACTTCAGCTGAGTGTCGACACATTCCTATAGTGTCGACACTTGTACTTAGAATAGTTTGTTGTTCTTTCTGTTCTTTGCTAAGTGTCGAGTCTTTAGCTGTGTGTCGACACATTGTTCTGGGTGTCGACACATACTTCAAATGTTGACTCTTCTGTTGAGTGTCGACACATTGTGTTGAGTGTCGACACTTACTTCAAGTGCTGACTCTTCTGTTGAGTGTCGACACATTGTGTTGAGTGTCGACACTTACTTCAAGTGCTGACTCTTCTGTTGAGTGTCGACACATTGTGTTGAGTGTCGACACTTACTTCAAGTGCTGACTCTTCTGCATAGTGTCGACACATTGTGTTGAGTGTCGACACTTGTACTTAGACTCTGCAGACTTTTGCTGAGTGTCGACACAGCTCCAAGTGTTGACACTTTCTGATGTAGACACAGCTTCACTGGGTGTCGACACACCTCCTTGTGTCGACACTTTCTGTCTGCACTTTTCTTCACTGAGTGTCGACACAGCTCCAAGTGTCGACACTTTCTGTCTGGTGTCGACTCTTCATCCCAAGTGTCGACACAATGACTCCAAGTGTCGACACTGCTTGTCTGGGTGTCGACACAAGCTTTCTCAAGTGTCGACACTTTCCCTCTGGGTGTCGACACATGTACTTAGAAACTTTTTTCTTCAGTCCAGTACTTTCTTAACCTGCACAAGTAACTCAAACATACATCAAATACATTATGATGTATATCATTGAGTTGGGTGAGGCTTCTTCAAATCAGGTACATTTGACCAATGTACCCAACACTTCCAGGACATGCCAATTCCTCGGATGACGGCGTATTTCATGGAGTAGTAAGAAGATGAATTGTGTGGCAACCTTAACTGCAGAGTCAGAGTACATCTCTGCTGGTAGTTGTTACACACAACTTCTATGGATCAGGAATCAACTCGAAGACTACAACCTAAAGGTCAGAGAGATTCCAATGTATTGCGACTCATCCAGCGTAATTGAGATCACACATAATCCAATTTCTCACAGTCGGACGAAGCACATTGAAGTGCAATATCACTTCATCTGGGATCATGTGGAGAATAAAGACATAGCCCTCGGGTATGTACCGACAGATAAGCAGGCCGTAGACATTTTTATGAAGTATCTGGACGAGGCCAAGTTTGTGTTCTTCAAAACGAAACTAGGAATGTAGAACAAAGATTCATGTAGATGGACAAAAAGACAGGAAGTTTCTTGGGAAGTTCATCAAGGAAGAAAATTTTCTCAAGGGAAATTTGTCGAATATCAGATGGCAATTTCAGCGATTCGTCGAAAATACACGTCTATAATCGACAAATCCGACCTTGCATCCGGTGAAACTCTCCGAATGTAACTTAGGCCAAAATATATCTTTCTATATTGGATCCGAAGAGCCGCTGAATATCAGGTACATGCCTCTCTAGGTCAAATTTAAATATATATATAATCAAGAGTCGGGGAAACCGCGATACATTTCGTCGAAACCAAAATAACGATATTCACCGAACTTTCCTCCCGACCCTTCAGCTCCAGCGCAAGTTTCATCATCTCCATCCTGTTGGCCTGCTCTCGTTCTCTTCGATTAGGTCAGGGAAAGTGATTCCAACAAAGTTTTCTGATTTCTAGTAACAATTTCCTCCAAAGGCTCAATTTCCAGCAACTGTTTCTCCAGATCCTTCACATGTTCTTGCAGTTCTGTCAGTGATAGCAGTTATTTCAACCGTCAGTACAGTCTAGACATTTTTTGTGTTACATTCACTGATTCTCCTTGGCTCTTCGAACCACCAGTGGGTTACTAGGTGGTGGAGAGTTGGTTTGCACAGTTTTTGCTTCACCCTCTGATGAGTTCAAGAATGTAATCCTGACGTTGAAGACAGTTAGTCTCTCATTTATCCTAGAGCACCCTTGCAAGATCTTGGATAAGGACGTTCTTGAGTTCTTCCAGAATGGCAAGCTCTGACATGAAGATACTGTCATCAAAAGCAAGGTATGTGTGACTTAAGTTAAAGTGAAGGCCTCTAATCTCACCCGACTCTTGAGGATTCCAGCCTGTGAAGAAGCAGATCACCTCGAAGAGGAAGACTTCTTAAGGGCATTGCTATTATGTGGTTTGCCAAGGAGCATCAAGGCTGTTAAAAGGAAAGGAATGAACGATGAAGCCAAGCTACTATCAGATGTTATTATCAAAGTGTTGTTGTGCAAGACTGGTTCACACGACTACCTATCATCAGAAATGATCAAGATTCTAGTGACAATCATCTATAGAAAGAGACTAGACTGGGGTACAATGCTGTTTGATAAAATCAAGGTTATTCTCCACACACCCAACTTTGGAAGTATTATCAGCTTGTTCCTGAATCAAATGGATGGTGACAAGTTCGATATGACCAAAGGTGTGCTTATCCATCACCTTAAAAATATCGACTTAACTATCTTCTAAAAGTGGGATAGGAGGATCTTGAGGCAAGGGGGAGCCCCAATTTTGCCTGTGGAGGAGGAAGCTCACGTTCCTGAGGATAGGATTCCTTCTCCACCCCCCAGGGAAACTCCTGAGAGATTGAATGCAGGAGAGGAGGGAGAGCTAGTTAAAATAGTTCCAGAGACAGAGAATCTTCTGACAGAGGTTGCTTAGATTGCTCAGACTGTTATTGGGGAGATAGTGCATATTGAGGTTATGGATGAGGATGCTAGTGATGAGGTTCTACCTCCTTCAGAATAAGAGGTTGATGATGTTTTGGATGCTGCTGAGGATGAATTGAATGTTGATGATTATGAGATAGCTACTGATGAGGTTATGTTCATTGCTGATGAGACCAAAGCTACTAATAATGTTAATGATGGTTCTGAGCAGGTGTCAGTGGACAACATGATTGTCCCTCTCCCACAGATTACTCCTGCTTTAGCTTTTGAGTGGGAGATGACTCGGTCTGAGATATTAGTTGCTACTCAGTTTGACATGTTTATCCGTAACCTTGAGAAAAGAGTTGCCAAGGTAATATGTACTCCTCTAGTTATTCCAGAGGAGGTAGTTGAGGTTTCTGATGAGGAAGGAGATACAGAGGAGCATCCTCCTGTACTAAATGCTAAAGAGTCGATGCTACTTTCTAAAGCTAGATTATATCTAATCGATGAGTCTCCAAGTGAAGATTTGCCCGCTCTCCCAAATATTCCTTCGGAATATGTTGCCACCTCTAGTGCTGATAATTCCATTCTGAAGACAATAAAGGCTATGTTGACAAGAAAGCAAGAGCAATTTGAAGCCTTCATACAAAAGGTTCTAAACAAGGTCAAGGAAACTAAGCAAGATGTTAATAATGGCCTTGCAGAAGTTAAAGTTCAGATTGACAAGCTTGATACCAAGCTTGATTCATTGTATGCCGAGGGTGGAAAAGCTATCACGATTAATATGCAAGGACTCAAGTATGATTCAGAAGTTCTTAATAATGTTGATAAGAATGTCATGACAATAATTGATGCCCACAATCGATCGATGGTTCACTTTGACAGTACTATTCCTGCTTATTCTAATGCTTTCATTAATGAAGACAGAAATGGAGACGAGGCTATGAGAGCAAAGGTTGCTGCAGTTGAAGCTGCCATGTTAGAGAATTTCAAATAGACAAATGACTACTGCTATGAAAATTTTGTGTGGCTATATGGTCAGATATTTAGCTTTGAAGTACCTGATGTGCCCACTAAAGATGAAGTTCTTCATGCTGAGGATTACTCTCAATAGTGGAAAGACACACAAGATCCCTTTCAGGACACTGCTGCTACTACTGAAGTTCAAGTGGTTGAAGACATTCCTCCTGCTCCAATCCACAAAAGAAGAATGTATGGTGAAGGCCCGTCTGCTGTAACATCAGACCCTGTCAGAGAACTTCCTGCTAGGGACCGAGAAATTGGTGAAGTGTGGAGTCCTACTTCAAGAGGAATCATTCTAGTTACCTTCACCCTAGTTGATCTTGGCAATGGGAACAGATGGAACCATTATGATCAAGATGAATGGCATAAGTATGAATTGGCCTCTGCCAAGAGAAGAATACATTTCAAAAATCACAAGAATGATGAGTCTGCGCCTCTAGCCCCTCCAAAGTATTATCCTAAGCCAATGGATTATTTTGTTAGGTACCATCAGAAGAGTCAAGGCAGGCAAGTCTGATGTTAACGTTTTTTTGGGTTTGATTGAGATGTGGTTGTGGTTGCCCGAAAAAACATTTTAAACTCATATTGATATATTTATGATTTATATGACTTGGATGGAATGTGCGTTGTATTTTAATTTTCTTTAATTTACTTATCTTATTAATTTTATGCTCTATGATTTTTTTTGTTATGTGCAATTCACCTTAGCTTATAGGTTTCAGACTTCTTCAAATAGGTGGAGATTGTTGGGTATTGTATCCACAATAACCCTGATTTGAAAAAGGGTCCAGTTAAGCTAAGATGAATTGTGATTGTATTTGGTAGTGTATTTTTCGTTATATACTTGCAGGTTTACAATGTTAAGTACACACCAATATCAGGTTATAATGGGTCAATAAACACGGGACTATACAATGTAATCCTTCTTTGTATAGATCATTGTGTTGACTCACGTGTAATCTCTCTATCGGAGTGTACTTCTATTCAGAGTACATGAGGAGGTTCAAGGAAGAAGAAGATCTCAAATTTAATAGAACAAAATTTTACCCATGTAAAATTTGTCGAGTATCGTAAGGGATATTCGTCAAATTCATCGAGTATCATTGATATTCATCAAATTCATCGTATATACCTATTATCACTCATCGAATTCATCTTACATACTTGTGGTGAAAAATCTGGAAAGATTGGAAAAACAGTTAAGTAAAATTAATCGTGTATCATCAAGTATACTCGTTGAATTCGTCGAATGTATCTAACGATACTCGCTGAATTCGTCGAATATACATGACGATACACACCAAATTCATCGAATCATCTCGACTATACTTCTCTGATTTTTCTTAAGGCAAATTCGTCGAGTGCATCTTGGCATTGAGTGCGTCATGTCGAAAGTGTCGTGTACATGGATGGCGTCGAGTGAGCTGACAGTGTCGAGAGCCTCGAGTATACTAGCCTATACTCATCGAATTCATCAAGTATACTAGCCGATACTTGACAAATTCGTCGAGTATGATTCCAGCCTTGGCGTTGAGTGGCTTGTTAGCTTGAGCTAGATTTCTCTAAGTCAAATTCGTCGTATATCAATAACTATTCGACGAGTATACTAGCGATACTTGACGACACTCGAGGAATATGACTGGGTCTTTTTTTCAACAATTTTTTTTTCAGGCTTGGGTTGCGGCGGCCATGCACATTAATTTTCGGAAGTTTTTCTTTTGGAAATTCTTTATAGTCATTGTTATTGAAGATGTCTATATATTTTTTGGGTGGATTACTAATCTTCCTAATCTTGCTAATCGTGCTAATTACACTCAATTTCAAATCGAGAAATTTTCCAAAAGAACGAACACATCGACCTCAGTACGATTTGCGACATCTCCGATCGGCCGACAATAGCAAATGTTGCACGATTCAATCTTCATCGACCTATAAGACTGGATTGCTACTCTATGAAGATTCCTATTTATCCAGATCTAGTCGATTGAAGATTCAAGATTCAAGGTCTTCCAAGATTTCTATTTTCCGAGTTCTCCAAAATTTCAAGATCTACATAATCGAAGAACGTCGGAGTGAAGACTTGTAATCTTTATTACTTTGTAATATTCCTTTACTTTTGTAGGAGATTTTCTTCGAGTTGTATATTCGTTTGTGGATCGATTTGTAGATCCGTTTGTGGATCGAGTTATAGATCCGTTTTTGGATCGAGTAGTAGATCTGGTTGTGGAACAAGTTGTTGGAGTGGTTGTTCTCCGAGTGGTAGGAGCATCATCTCCGAGTTGTAGGAGTTGCGGCTCTGAGGTGTAAGACTTGTTGAAATCTGAGTTTGGTGAATTAGCCAAATTTAGCCCTTCGTGGTAGATAGGCGTGGAGGGAAAGTGGACATACCCAACTCGGGGAACCACTATAAAATCTGGTGTTTATGTGCTTAATTTTTCAAGTATTTGTATTCTACTAAAAATCACAGACATCACCTATTCACCCCTCTAGATGATTTAGGTAGACGCTAGATACTTTCAGTATCATTTCAAAAAGGAATACTGAATTTGCTGATGTGTCTCAATATTATGATTATTAGTTATAGCATTCCAAACATGATGATATAATGATCACAACTTGTTGTATCATTCCTAATTTGATGGTATAACACAATTTTGAAATAATTAATAATAATCTTGATAATCGAAGGAACATGGTTTGATTTTATAAAATCAAATATTCTAATTTTGTGTTAATTAGATAGAGATGCTGATTTGTGATTCTTTCTTCCTGGTTAGAGTGTTATGTTCTTGTACTGCTAGAACTAATCACTTTATATTTGATAGCAAATGTTTGAATTCATAGAGATTGGCCTCATGAAATTCTTATTGTAACTATTTGCAGATTAAATGGATAATGGAGGAGTGAAAGTTGATTTCGACCTGGATGATGATGATTTGTTGTTTGCATAAACCAGAGACCATTTATTTGTTTGAGTTTTAAATTTTATTTATTGTTTTGTTTGGAACTATTGTTTGAGTTTAGATTTATCATGTGCTCTAAAACTCATTTATATTTTGAAAAACTCAATTTTGTCATTATTAACTCTTGTTTTAAGTGACCAGTTATGTAGTACCATTTATATACAATATAGGAGGAGATTGTTGAGGTATATTGATATAATGATAATGGGTCCTTACTAGGTTTTGGTTAGGATCTGATAAGAATCAAATAACCCATCAGGGATTTAGGGTTATGCCTATAAATACCCCTACTGGGGGCAACATAGAGGTCGTTTCAAACTTAACGGTAATATATGTTTCTTCAAGCGCAATAACAAACTTCACTCTTAGATGAGGAAAAATGAAGTTTAAAGCCAAGGGTGGAGGTGAGATAAAATGGTGGCTGAATTAATGGAGAAAAATGTCGCCCATACATTGGAATGACAACCTGTCACGTGTCCTCCTCCTATTGGACCAACACATTAATTTAATTTGAAAAAGAAATAAAGCATGGGAAAAGCATGGGCATAGGTATGGGCACAAGTATGGCAGAAATGACCACCCAACCAAAAGCAGGAATTTAAGACCCACACCTCTCTGTGGCTAACAGAAAAAATATGATAAGTCAAATATCGATTGCATGAATTTATGAACTATGCAGTCAAATTTGAACTATGAAGTCAAATTTGAACTATGCAGCCAAATTTTAACTTAGTGCAGAAAGTATGAACTTTGTAATAGAATTTGAACTATGTAGTCGAATTTGACTTAGTTCAGAAATTATAAACAATGTAGTCGAATTTCAACTATGAAGTCAAATTTGAACTATGCAGTCGAATTTGAACTATGCTGTCGAATTTTGACTTAGTGAGGAAATTATGAACTTTGTAGTCGAATTAAAACTATGCAGTCGATTTGAACTATGTAAACAAATTTGAACAATACAGTCGAATTTTGACTTAGTGCAAAAATTATGAACTTTGCAGTCGAATTTAAACTATGCAGTCGAATATGACTTAGTGCAGAATTATAAACTATGTAGTAAAATTTTGAATTATTATAGAAATTATGAACTTTGTTGTCGCATTTGAACTATGCAGTCTAATTTTGACTTAGTGCAAAGTTTATGAACTTTGCAGTTGAATTTGAACTATGCAGTCGAATTTGAACTATGCAACTGAATTTTACTTTAAGCATCAAGCAAATTCAGTCAATTTTCCCCTTAGAAAACTTCCAGCCAATGCAGATAATTTTGACCTTAACCATCAAGTCGATGCAATCGATTTTGACCTTAAGCATCCATTTGATGTAGTTGATTTTTCACCTATAAAACTTCTAGTCGATGCACAATTTTGACCTTAAGCATCCAGCTGATGTAGTCGATTTTTCCCTTAGAAAGCTTCTAGTCGCTGCAGTCGATTTTGACCTTAAGCATCCAATCAATGCAGTCAATTTTTCCCTTAGAATGCTTCCACCCGATAAAGTCGATCTTGACCTTAAGCATCCATTCGATGTAGTCGATTTTTCCCTTAGAAAACTTCCAGCCGATGCGGTCGATTTTGACATTAAGCATCCAGCCAATGCAGTTGATTTTGTCCTTAGTTAATGTTTATATTAGCTACGTTCCTTTTTATCTAAGCTTCATGATGACGCTGATTCAACCATGACCACTCCAGGTCCCTAGGGCTATTATTTAGTCTTAATCAACTTGTAATGACACAAAACACTATCAGGGGGGGGGGGATGGGGGGGGGGGGGGGGTAACTCAAATTGGGACATTACAAATCCAGTAAACAAAGAAATAATTTCATCTCTGAACTTTAGGTTGGGGCTACGGGGTGGAACATCAGATTATGAAAATCGACTTCAGAGCACACTGGAAGAGATCGTCACTCTAGCATGTTTGAACTCTTACACAACACTATGAGAGTTCATAGCTTATCCCCATCGCTTCACCCTTACTTTCTCCCAAATGTACTTTCATTACTCCTCATGTTATTATAACTAAAATTCTATTCAAGAGAGGATCTTGATTGTCTTTCATCATTATGAAGATGTATAAGGTAGTGGGAAGTCACAGTCTTGAATAAAGTTATTTTATCACGTTGTGGGAGTGAAACACCATCGAAACTCATAACCACCATCACGGTACCTCTGAAAGGGTGCAATTTTGATCCAATGGTTTTTTATATTGGTTCCATCCACTATAGCTAATCATATTGTATTACACTCCTTGGGATTAAAATCTTTTATAATCAAAGATCCATATAAATATGAGGTTTGCACTCATTTATGCAAATAAAATTTGGGCCCCACTTTCAAGATTATCACTTTCTCTTATCTTTGGTAATATCGGTTATTCTAATTCAAGACATCATTATGCCAATAATATTTAGCATAGTAACGTCAACATGCCCCAGATAAATGTTTTTTTAATATTGATGCCCACATAATGATTTCTAGGCTTTCTCCACATAGAGTTTGTTTTACAAGATGTAAAGGTAAAATCTTTTCCCAAAATCGTGAATCTTCCTAGAGGCGACCATAATGTTTTCAACTTATGTACTCTGATTCTCAATATTATCAGTCATAATTAAAGGATCATATATGTGATATACAACTTCTAAATTTAGCATGTAATCAACTAACCTTCATCTTTTCTAGGGTCATTATACTTCTCATATCAGGTCATGGCAAAATAATCACATAGGCTCAAACATTAAGAATTTTCACCACTTGTCTTTTAGTTCATATAACAATCAAGTTCTGCATTCACCATACCACACTTTCCATGATATTACCCTCTTTCAATCCACAAATTCTCAACATGATGTTACTACCTCAAGAATTTAAGCTTAGTAAATTTGTATGTCTTCAATGATTCCAAAAATCATTATTTATGTGTTCAATGATGTTTAAGAACTTATCTCGGTGATATTACGAATCATCGTTACAGGCTTAAAGGAAGGTATATATATGATCCCACACATCACATAGTTTATAATCACATCATTTCCATTTAAAAACACAAGGGATGGAGTCAAGTACTACTTTTGTCCAATCCAGATCCTACCTAGACTTGCACTGAATTCAGAATTCATGCCGATTTTCTCTTGTGATCCAGATAATTTCATTTAAAGAGATTTTTAACTGTGAACATAAACCTTGTCCAACAGCCAGGTTAGGATAGAGAGCCTCCAGAAAACTACCATTTTGAGGCAATAATGTTACACGTAATCCTACTTGTTCGTATATTCTTCCTAAACTCTAGGGTTGCCCCAAATTTTGATCATTTGGAGGCAATTTGCTCAACCTCGTGGGGTACTTATAATTGTACTTAACATAAGGAATGGCATCGTGCATTAAAATATCACGACTCCCTTAAGGGATGCATTAAGTAATTACCGCCTTCCTTAACTCAAACAACTGAGACAACTCCTAATGTCTCTTTGTGAATAGTATATCCTCGATATACATGCTCCTTCCCTTTTTTAATATTATTCTCCAAAAGAATGATAACTTATGTATATAAAATTTGTTTTGTTCAGTAACCTTCATAATTCCAATGTCATTGGCAAGTTAACTGCAAGGTAGAAGATCAAGTACGCAACTCTTACGATGATAATCAAGTTGCTTCATATCATTCAGAGAGCATGTACCAATAACATCCAATTTACAGGTATGCATTATATGTATGTTTTGAACATGACATGAACCCCAGGTATTAAGATCTATGATGATTCCCCTTCAAAACGAGTTATGTTGACTACTAACAGTAGGGGCATGACTCATAACATGATAACTAAACCAAATCAATTCTAAATGCTCTACGATCTCTGACAATGGTCGTTCATGACATGTTTATTCCATGATAAATGAAAGTCTTTAATTTCAACGTAGCTAACAACCTAGAGGGGGGGGGGGGTGAATAGGTTTTCTTGTTTATTATTATTCTCTTTAACTTAATGTGTTATGAGTTAGTAGTTTTTAAGCTTTCAAGACAAAACACAAAAGCACACACAGAATTTATAGTGGTTCCCAGATTATGGGTACATCCACTCTCCTCCAACCTTTCTAAGTTTTAGTTAGACAAGGCACTTCTCCAAAAACTTAGCTCCAAAGAGCTTACACCTCAAATCCTACAGGATCTATCAGTAGCCTCCAAGACTTACAACTCAGGCACAAAGCCCTAACTCAGAGCAAACTCCTCCTATAGCTCATTGATCAAACAGATCACCAACCTCAGACTTGAACTGAAGTCCTACAAGTCAGGATATGTAGGATAGCCCTACCTTAGAGGGAATGAATCTCCTATAGCTCAGGCATAAGGCCCTACCTCAGATCCAAATCTGGAACCTACACTCAGCCCCAAAGGTCCTACACTCAGAGAGTATGACTCTCCTACAGCTCAGGAAAAACTACCCTACCTTAGGATCAAAATCCCTACATCTCAGATCCACAAAGGATCCTACCACAGACATAAAGGTCCTACACTCAGATCCAAAACTAGATCCTACACTCAAGCAAATCTGCCCTACCTCAAGCACAAAGGCCTTAGAACTTAGTTCTAAAAGGATCCTACAGAAATGAAATAGTTTGTTTTAATTTGACACAGCAATTTCTTTGTGTCTGCTACTAGAGCTGAGTTATCTCAGCTCTAACTATCTTCACAATAACAAGAATAAGGTCTTCTGTAAATGGCTGCCTCTACTGGAAGTAACTCAGAAATAATTTTCTAAACTTGCTGAAGGAGACTGAAGCCTTGAAAAATCTTGAGCTCTTTAAATAACTAACCCGAACCTACAGTAAACTGAAAGCTCTGCTTCTTCTCTTTATCAGAAATAAGTCTGAACTTGTTGTAGCAGAAGAAAATATTACAGCTATCTGGAATGGACTTTTAGTTTTGCTGGATCAACTTCAAGCTTTGGCTCGGCAATAATGGCGAGAAGGATGAAGTCCAGCCACAAAAAGTGAAACCCTAAAAGTTAAGTTCTTCTTTGAGAAGCTGTCCCTTTTATCTTCCGTTGATTAACGGCTCCAAGAAGTAGTGGGGACCACCTACAATTGACAGTTGGACCATACTTTAATGGAAGAAGACGTACAATAGCCCTCCAATGCTATTTGGCGTGTTATGTAGCTTTCTCATAACTTATTTGAACTCTGTTGACTTTGGTTGACTTTTGCTGACATCATCAGTTATGGACTTGGCCAATTTCTCAAATCCACTCCAAGCGTTGAGTGTGTTGAGTGAACAAGCATCACTCAACACCAAAACCCTTAGTCAACTGCCTGAACCATTCTCCATCTCAGGCGCCGAGAGAGTTGAGTGAACAAGCTTCACTCAATGCCAAAGCCCTCAGTCAAATTTCCGAGTCAGTCTGCATCTTAGGCATTTAGAGCATTGAGTGACCCTTCCTCACTCAACGCCTCTGTACTTGGCCATTCCTTCACCTGTCTGAAGGCATTGAGTGAGCTGGCCTCACTCAATGCTTTCTACCTTTGCATGTCTTCTTTATTAGGCATTGAGTGAACTAGCTTCACTCAACACTTCTAGACTTAGTCGATTTCTATCTTCATCTTAGGCTTTGACTGCAGCAGCTTGACTCAACGAATTTGTTGTCTGGCATTGAGAGCGTCGAGTGAAGATTCATCACTCAACACTTTTGTACTTGGTCGTCTTCTGTCATGTTAGGCATTATCATAATATGACGCCATCTGCTTTAGCGTCGAGTGAGCTATGTTCACTTGACTGTTCTAGACTTTATCGAATATTCAAGCCCTCCAATACTTAGGTATTGACAGATTCAGCTATACTCAACGATGGCATTGAGTGAACTATCATCACTCAATGCATGTAGACTTGGCCGTAGAATTTCTTTGCAGATTGCATGGCTTTGACTGTCCACAACTAACTCAACGCTTTATGATATCTGGCGTTGAGTGAACTGGATTCACTCAATGCCTGTATGCTTAGGCGATTTCCAGCCTATCCAGCATCCTCCCTTGCATCTGGCGTTGAGTGAACTGGCTTCACTCAATTCCTGTAGACTTTGACAGATTTTTATCTTTCCACATCTTTACTTTGTGACCACCTGTCACATCACTTGGAGTACCTATCCTATCATTGTTACAAGGACTAACCTGCATGCATGAACTTGAACATACATCAAATACAACATTGTGTATATCATTGACATGTTTGACTTCTTCAAATCTGGGACATTATGGGCAATGCAACAATAAACTTTTGAGATTTTAAATCACCAAACAAGTCATACTATCCTTGTTATCTTCACCATGTAACAACTATTAATTAAACTCCTAAACTTAAGAAAGTCGTGTTGCTCCAGCAATTCCACCAATCTGGAGCTCTTCCTAAGGTGGGTATGATGATATGTATCAACTCTCACATTTCTCGAGCAATTATTCAAGAAGAAATCTAATGTGTGGGTTTCTACTATATGCACCTCAGGCATGCGTGATCTCTTTCTAGGTCAACACATTAAGGGTATGTTTTGGTGTGAATCCCTAATATCCCTTGTGAATATATAATTTATAGGGAAATGTTCACCTAAAATTTTCCTCTCTTTCAAGGATGGTTGATAGTTATACCCATCCTGCAAGTACCAAGTTTCATCAAGTCCCCAACCATGGTGTTATCCAAATTCCTTGTATATATAACCTGACAAACATGGATGTATAACCCAAAAGATGGTCTTTTGCTCTTCTCGATTACTAATCCACATAGTGTTGGGAATATTGCCTTCAATCTTCTAAGATTTAAAGAGCCATCACTTCTAATGCTGCATAATGTATTTGATAGTATATTTATTTTATGTGTATGTAGGACAATTGTTATTGACTCTAAAATAGGTTTAGAGCAAAGGAGAGGTATACTATCGAGACGTGTTATGGTTCTCCACCATACCACTGACAAGGTATATCATTATCCAGTATACTGTGGACATCTAGGACATGCGCCAGAACTATTCCATTGAGAGTGAAGTCTACTCTCAGCGATACCATAGAGAAGACGCTGATCTCAGCGCCAAGGCTGATAGCGCTGAGAATGAAGATTCTAATCAACATTACCGTCGAGAAGATTCAAATAACGTTGTTGAGCCCTAACAGATTGGCAGATCCAAAATATGTGGAAGCGCATAAATTAAGGATAGACTATTCTATTCTTTCTCATGTCGATGATAAGACGTTTCTCAAGACCGTTGCAGATGTCAAAGGCATAAAGGGGATTTGTTGGGGTAATAGAATAGTGTCATTGCTCAAATAGTGAAACCAAGAAACGTCGTACTGCAATCTAGAGAAAGAAAGGTAGTTCTTGCTGAAAGCCTTCAGAATAACAAAGTAGGAGTGAATTTTCTGACCCTAGTATGGTCTTACTATCAAAGAAGAAGATCAATGAAGGAGAAGCCCTGGAACAACTCTACCTGAAAATCAATATTTTTAAGGGGCTTCATCTAGCTACTTTTCATCAAAGTAAGAACAACAGAAGATCAGGAAGACTAAAGGTTTATACATTTAGTTCTTCTATTGTATTTCATACAAACATATTTTTTGTAGGATCTAATTTTAGATCTGAGTGTAGGGCCTCTGTGCCTGAATTGTAGGGTTATACTCCTAGCCTGAGCTGTAGGATTTCTGTATAAATCTGAGGTAGAACTTGGAGATAAGTCTGAGGTAGGAAATCAGGAGTGTTTTTGAGTTATAGGAGTTGGAGTACTCTAAGGTAGAGATGTCTGCTTGAGGTAGGGCTTCGTGATAAGCCTGAGTCTAGTGTTTGTGTGTTTGAGGTAGGGTATTGGAGGAGACCAGAGAAATCCTGAGGGATTTGTGTTGTAAGATCTTTGAGCTGAGTTTTGGAGGAGACTGCCTTATCTAGCTAATTGCTAGATAGGTGTAGAGAGAAAGTGGATGTACCCAGACCTTAGGGACAAACTATAAATCATTGTGTGCTTGTTGTGTATGTGCTTTATATTTACATATCAGCTAAAACCTGAAAAGAAGTAATTAAAGTGCAAGCCACATATTCACACCCCCCCTCTTAGTGAGTTACCAAAACATCAAACTATCAAGTGGAATCAAAGCAAAATTGGTCAAGAATGACTTTACAGTCTGACCAAAATTCTATAAGGGTAGTCTAGCCTTTTACCATGTCTTCCAATGAGCCTCATAAAGAGATGAGCTCCATGAAATTGCCCATATGCAAAAAAAGGAAAACTTTGGCATATGGAAGTAGATGGTGAAGCTATTTATGGAAGCTTTAGACCCTAGGATCTACATCACAATAGAAGAGGGATCATTCATTCCCATGATGGGATCCAACATTAATCCAAATATGTAAGTTCCCAAGAGATATGCTGACATGAACAAGGATAAGATTGTGTTGACAACTATGGATAAAAGAGCAAAACATATCACATTCATTGCAAATGATAACTCTACCTTTCATAATTTGGTCCATTACTAAACTATAAAGGAAATGTAGGAGACTCTCATAGTGTGCATGGAGGGAACAGAAGAGGTAAGGGATGATAGAAAATCCCTCCTCAATCAGGAATATGAGTCCTTCCGGAAGAACAAAAAGGATAATATAGTTGATTGCTATGAAAGGTTCTTCAAGATAGTGAATGAGGTGAGGACCTATGATAAGGTCTTTTCTAATTATGATCTGAATGACAAGTTTCTCAAGTATTTAATAAGAGACTGGGATAACAAGGTTTTTTCTATCAAGGATATGGGTAGCATGGCTAATATTCCTCCTCATATTTTGTTTAGGAAGCTGCTCTCTTATGAGATGCAGCTAAATGCGAGAAAGAAGGAGGAGATTACTGCCAAGACTCATCAAATAGAGAAGATTGTGACTCTCAAAGCTGGAGAGTCAAAGAAGAACAAGGAAAGGATTCCCTCTCCTCCTAGAAGACCAGCTGACTCAGAAACTTCTCAGCCCAGCACATCAGATAGTGATATGTCTGATGTGGAGTTTGCTGCATTCTCAAGGTAGTTCAAGAAGATAATGTACATGAAGAAGCATTGGAAAAGCATGCCTTCTTCCTCCTCCAACAACAAGAAAAACCCCAAAAGGAACAAGTATGGTTCCTCTCACAACAAACATATATTTTCTAACATTTCTTGTTATTGTTGTAGCAAGCCTGAGTATGTCATTGCTGACTGCCCAGTTAAAAGAAAAGAAAGAACTACTGCAAAAGAGAAGAAACATGATGGTGACAGGAGGCACCACTACACGGGCAAGAAGTCTAAGAAGACTTTTATTGTCAAGATGGTGGAGAAGAGTTGGAGTCAAAGTGACTTAGACTCTTCTAATTTTGTGGAATAAGAAGCCTACACTGGGCTTTATGCCGCTGAAGAACAAGAGGACTATCTTAATTCCAGAATAGGAATTAGAGTTCGTTTGTCACATCCAGATAGTGATAATGAGGATGAAGAATAAAAGCAAAGTTGCGGCATAATGACCATAACAGAAGACAATAATCGGGATGAATCAGTTCCTGATGAGGTAAACATTTCTAACATGTCTTATTCAAATTCAGAGTATGAAACTGGCCCAGATTCTGAAGCATCATCACCATCTAATTATGAGGATGGATCTGAGACTGAAGATGATGTCAACCAATTAATTAACAAGTATGGTGCTCCCTTAGAAGCTCTGAAAAAGATCAAGAAGCTTATCAAGAGGCAGGCTGAAGAGATTACTTCCCTTCAGCTAGCTAAGCCTGAAAGTACCGAGCCTGTTACACAACTAGCTCAAATAAGTAGGGAAATAAGCAAGTTGAAAGGAATTACAATTGTCCAAATAAGCTCTATTAGCCAGAAGTGCAAGATCATTAAGGATCTTGAAGAGAAGCTTCATCAAATGATCTCTGATTCTAATGAGCTTAATAATGTAATTGACAAGCATTTTGAAGTAATAGTTCAAAATGTTAAGACCATTAAAAAGCTTGAGAGTGAGCTCCTCAAAGAGAGGAAGACAATGGCTCAATTCTCCAAGCCAAAATCTGTGCTGCCCATTATTGACTCCTTCACCTCTCAAACAAATAGGAGAGGATTGGGCTTCAATGGAAGGGTAACAGGTGCTTGGAATAGAGAAAAGGGCAAGGCACCAGTTAAGCCTCAGACCACCTTTCAAAAGGTCTTGCATCCTCCCAATAGGTATGATCAGGATAGTATATATGGTCACTGGAAGAATCAAAGTTTATATAATAAGGGCAAAGATGCACCTAACTATGATGGGAGAAAGGGTATGAGGATGAGTGCTTTGAAAGCTCCCCATGAGGAAATCCAAATGGCTCAATATGAATCATTTATGTTTGGTGCTCCAGCCTCCACACTCAAGGGTAAGGAAATAGCATCTTACCAAAACCATCCAGTAAAGAATCTGGCTAGTGGCATGATAGTATTACATCTCATACTGCCATATCAGATGTAATCAATACCATGTTAGCTACCAAGCTGACATCTGTTGCCATTAAGCTGGTACTAGCTTAAGGATGACTAACGTCGAGCAAGCTGTCAGGTACTAGCTTAGAGGAATAAGAAGATTGTTGTTATCTTCTCTACTAAACATAAACATTCAGATGCTCCATCTATCTCAAGCGTTGAGTAAGGATGATTAACGTCGAGCAAGCATTGAGTAAGGATGATTAACGTCGAGCAAGCTGTCAGGTACTAGCTTAGAGGAATAAGAAGATTGTTGTTATCTTCTCTACTAAACATAAACATTCAGATGCTCCATCTATCTCAAAGAATGTTTAGAAGAGAAGGTACAACATCAATGAATGTTGGTGCTATAGTAAAATGGGACACTTTGCTATTGATTCTTAGCACAATCCCAATGTGTCTCATGCAAAGAAAAACTTTTCGGCTAAGGCACCAGTAGGCAAAAGTGTTTTATACAACTAAGAAGAACCTAGGACCCAAATTTAATTGGATTCCAAAGGTAAAATAAATTAAATTTTGCATGATAGTTCAAGTACCATTCTAAAGCAAATATGGTACTTTGATAGTGGGTGCTCAAGGTACATGACAAGAACAAAGAGTCTTTTAAAGGACTATACTCCTATAGAGAATGAACCAAAGGTCATCTTTGGAGGATCAGATAGAGGTGTCACCAAAGGATATGGTATGATTTCTAATGGCATAATCTCTATCACAAGGATAGCTTATGTTGAAGGGTTGTAACACAACCTTATAAGCATAAGTCAACTATATGACTTAGGTTGTGTCATTGAATTCCACGATGATAAGTGTCTGATAAGAAGTCAATTGACTTAGAGGTTATCCTATCAGGCACTAGGAGTGAGAATTTTTATTTCTTAGATTTTATTTACAATAATTCTTCTACTACAGTGTGTCTTGCAGCTAATGAGAAAGAGTCACCATGTGTTCAATGGCACAAGAGACTTTCTCATATTAATTACAAGATAATTAATTTGCTATTTTTATAAAACTTAGTTAGAGATTATCCTAAGTTAAATTGTGCTAAAGATGGTCCCTGTCATGCATGCTAGATGGGCAAGCAAACAAGGGCCACCTTTAAGAGCATTGCTCCCAAAGACTCTATTAGATGTCTATATATGTTGCATAAGGATCTGTTTGGTCCTTTTCCAATTCAGAGTTTAGGAGGGAAGTTGTACACCTATGTGATTATTGGTGATCACTTAAGGTTTACATGGGTATTCTTCTTAAGGAAGAAGTCAGACACCCTAAATGTCTTCATGACTTTTGTCAAGGCTATTTGAAATGAAATGGAATGTTCTATGTTTAAATTGAGAAGTAGTCATGATACAGAATTTCAACTGGATCCATGACAAAGTTCTGTGAAGTACTTGGCATAACCTAGGAATTCTCCTCTCCTAGAACTCCAAAACAAAATGGGATTGCTAGGAGAAAGAATAGGACATTAATAGAGGCAGCCAGGACTACACTAAGTGACTCATCACTACCAAAAGTTTTTTGGGCTGAGGAAGTTAACACTGCATATCATGTCCTAAATAGGTCTTTTATAAAAAAAGTATGTAAAAAGACTCCCTATGAACTCATGAAAGGCAGAAAACCAACCATATCCTATTTTAGAATTTTTGGTTGTAAATGCTTTATTTTAAATAATGGAAAGTCTTATTTGACAAAATTTTCTGAGAAATGCAGTGTGGGGACTCTTGTTGGATATAGCTCCAGTAATGGAGCATATAGGATATTCAACAGAAGGACCCAAGTTGTAGAAGAGTCAATACATGTTATTTTTAATGAGACTAGTCTGCTATATAAGAGCAGATCTAGTGTTGCTAACAATGCAGGTTTGGGGCTAAAGATACAATATTTGTCTATCCAAAGTAAGCCAACCTCAAGCAGGATTCCTTCTTAAATTGAAGTAATCAATGAAGAGATTTAGCCAGTTTATAGAATTCAAGAATATGCTGAAGATGAACAGGTAGCTGGAATCATTCCAGTGGGACAACAAGATGCTGACAGGATGCCTGCAGTAATTTGACATTCAAGAGACCATACCAGCACTCTCACAATTGGAGATGCAAGACAGGGTGTCACCACCAAAAGTAGAATTTAGAATGAAGCTCGCTTTATAAGCCTCCTATCTTAGGTGGAGTGAAAATAGTTTGAAGATACCAACAAGGATCCATTCTGAATCAATTCCATGTAAGAAGAACTCCAGCAATTCAAGAGATGCAAAGTCTGGAAGTTGGTACCAAATTCACAAGGACACAACATCATTGACCCCAAATGGATTTTAAGGAACAAGATGGATGAACATGGAGTCATAGTGAAGAACAAGGCCAGATTAGTAGCTAAGATCTACAGATAAGAGGAGGGGATAGACTTTGACTAAACATTTGCTCCAGTGGCAAGACTGGAGGCAATCAGATTGTTCTTGCCCTATGCAACATTCAAGTGGTTCAAGGTCTACTAAATGGATGTAAAGTTTGCCTTACTAAATGGTAATCTAAAGTAAGAGGTATATATAGAGCAACTCTCAGCTTTTGTATATACAACCCTAAACTCTCATGTATATATCTTTTTTAAAAAAGCATTGTATGGGTTAAAGAAAGCCCCTAGGGCTTGGTATGAAACTTTTTCTAGCTTTCTCATTAAGAAAAAGTTCTTAAGGGGGAAGATAGATTGCACATTATTTCTAATGGAAACAAATTGCAAGTGTCTCTTAGTTCAAATTTATGTTGATGACATAATCTTTGGATCTACTGATGACAACCTTTGCAAAAGGTTTGCCAACCATATGTAGGGGGAGTTTGAGATAAGCAGTATAGGAGAGCTTAAGTACTTTCTAGGTCTCCAAGTAAAACAATCAGATGAGGTGAAAGTAAAGGGTTGGTACTCACCTAGATGGGGTTGAATAGGTGAATTACTGAGTTTATTAATTCTTATAGTTTTCATTTTAATTAGTGTAGAAGAATAGTAAAGCACACAGACAAGCCACATCATACAGAGATTTATAGTGGTTCCCCAAGAATGGGTACATTCACTTTCCCCCTTCACCTATCTAGCAAAGAGCAAGCTTAGGACAAACTTCTCTAACCTTTCCTCAGATCCTCAGATCTTACAACTCAGGAACAGGTTCCCTATCTCAAACCTTTCCCTGGGTTCTACAGCTCAGGATACATAAGAGCCCTACACACTCAGACACTAAGCCTTAGCACTCAGGTTATAGCATAAGCCATACAACTCTGGGTATAATGCAAGCCCTACCTCAATCTCCACACATAGACATTTACACTCAGATCAGATATCCCACAGCTCAGATTCACAAGGAATCCTATAGAGATAATAGAGTATAGGTTTTAATTCAACACTTTGAAGTTTGAGTCTTCTACTGGAAACCCACACAGATGGCTTCCTATCTTTACCTTGATCAGCACTTGATATATCTCCCTTGAAATACCTTGCGTGATTGAGAAAAACTTACCGTAGAGAAGGGTCCTTCACAAAAAATCTTTGGGTACATTGGAATATATGTACCTGATTTGAAGAAGCCTCACCCTACTCAATGATATACATCAAGATGTATTTGATGTGTTTTGAGTTTATGTGTGCAAGTTAAGTAATTGCAGGGAAAGCATAAAAGTTTCTAAGTCCATGTGTCAACACCTAGAAGGAAAGTGTCGACACTTAAGAAGGCTTGTGTCGACACCTAGAGGAGCTGTGTCGACACTTGGAGTAATTGTGTCGACACCAGGAAGGCAGAGTCGACACCAGGTGGAAAGTGTCGACACATAAAGGCAGTGTCGACACACAATGAAGAATTGTCTAAAGAATCAGTGTCGACACTTAGAAGCAGTGTCGACACCCAGAGGAACTTTGTCGACAACAAAAGTGTCGACACCAGGAGGCTGTGTCGACACTCAGCAAACTTCAACAAAGTTCAAGTACAAGTGTCGACACTAGGAGGCTGTGTCGACACTCATCAAACTTCAACAGAGTTTAAGTACAAGTGTCGGCACAAAGGAGATGTGTCGACACTCAGCAAAGTCTCAACACATGAAGAATGTGTCGACACAAAGGAGATGTGTCGACACTCAGCAAAAGTCTCAACACAAGATGATGTGTCGACACAAAGGAGATGTGTCGACACTCAGCAAAAGTTTCATCACAGAAGGCATGTGTCGACACAAAGAAGATGTGTCGACACTTAGCAAGTTTCAACACAAGATGATGTGTCGACACAAAGGAGTTGTGTCGATACTTAGCAGAATTCAACTAAGTATTAAAGAAGAAGACTTGTGTCGACACACAGGATCAGTGTCGACACATTCTGAAGAAGTAGTGTCGAGAAGCAATTACAACAACACAAGGAGTTGTGTCGACACCATGAAGGCTAGTGTCGACACTTAGTCTACTTATGTCGACACTTGGTCTATTTGTGTCGACACATAAAGACTATCTGTCTCGACACTTTCAGACAGTGACAGAGATTTCAAGAAGTGACTGTATGACTTGACAGCTGCCATTTCAACCGGTCAACTGCTACTGTTAGAGCTGTCAGAAGGTTGTTAGAAACCGGATCAGCCGGTTACCATGAAGAAAGCTTATATAAAGGCTTATACCTTCAACAGAAGGGAATTAATCAAGTGATCAGTGAATCAATGAAGTGAAAAACAACACAACAAGAAGAAGACCTTCAAGTGAAGATCTAAGAAGTTGGAGAGAGAGAGCTCCTTCTAAGAAGACAGCTATTGAACCAGGCTGATAGGAAAGTTTCAGATTGAGATCTGATTCTCAAGTCAGCAATTGTTTGAAGATCATCTGCATAGAGATACAACCCTACTGTTTTCTAATTCAAGAAGCTTTGAAGAAAGCCAAGGGAGGTTGATCTCTGCAAAGTTCTTTCAAGAACTCATCAAGAAGCCAGTCAACTCATCTTTCTCAATTAGAGTTGTGGTTATTAATCTTTGTACTCTTTATTTTCTATAGGATCCTAAGGGATCTGAGTTGTAAGCCTATATTTATAAAGGCTGAGTGGTAGGGCTTTTGTGCCTGAGTGTAGGAGATACATTTCTCTGAGTGTAGGCCTTGTTGTAGGCTGAGTGTAGGCCTTGTTGAAGGCTGAGTGTAGGTCTTGGTGAAGACTGAGTGGTAGGGCATTGTGCCTGAGTGGTAGGAGTGGGATCACTCTGAGTTGTAGGAACCTGTTTGAGGTTCTGAGCTGTAAGATCTGTGGATCTGAGAAGTAGTGGAGAAGTTAGGCCGAATCTAGTACACTACTAGATAGGTGAAGAGGGTAAGTGGATGTACCCAGACCTTAGGGAACCACTATAAAAGCTGTGTGTACTCTGTGTGTGATTCATTCTGTGATTGCTGTGTTATATGTGCTGAATTGCTGTAGAGAATTGCATAAACAGGTCTAATAATTCAGTGTTTCTGCCTTTAAAGTTAAAAAGATTAAGTGCACCTATTCACCCCCACCCCCCTCTAGGTGTTTAGGCACTAGTTCTTTCAAGTGGTATCAAAGAGAGGTTACTCAAAAAGGACATAATAGTCTGAGTAAAGATCCTGTATGCAGAATCAATATGATCAAGAATCAAGAAAATGGGTTCTACTGAGAATCACAAAGAGCTAGGATCCATGAAGTTGCCAATCTGCAGAAAGGAGATTTTTGGCATTTGGAAAGAAAGAGTTAGACTTTTTATGGAAGCCTCTGACCCAAGAATATACATTACAGTTAAAGAAGGGCCATATGTGCCAATGAAAGTATCTGTTCTGGATGCAAATCAGAGAACTCCCAAAGACTATTCAGAAATGACAAAAGATGAAATAATTCTGGCCACTATGGATAAGAGGGACCAGAATATTATTGTAAGTGCAATTGATGATGCCACATTTCAGAACCTAATACATTGTAAAACATCAAAAGAAATGTGGGACACACTGATAGTCTATATGGAGGGATCTGAAGAGGTAAGACAAGACAGAAAGTCTTTATTAAATCAAGAGTATGAAAGCTTCAGACAAGGCAGGTCTGATAGCATAACTGAATGCTACAAGAAATTCTATAGGATAGTCAATGAATTGATGTCCTATGGAAGAGAGTTCAGCAATTATGAATTGAATGATAAGTTCTTGAGATCCCTGACAAAGGACTGGGACACCAAGATTTGTGCCATAAGGGAAATGGCCAAATTAGCTGACATACCTCCTCCAACCTTGTTTGGAAAACTGTTATCTTATGAGATGCAGTTAATGGTAAGGAAGGAGGAAGAAAAGACTACAAGAGTGGAGCACAAGGAAAGAGCCGTGGCCTTCAGGACTGAAGTCACTAGGAAATATAAAAGCAAGTCTCCATCTCCACCTCAAAAAGTTGCTGAGGCTGAGACAGATGAGTCAGGTAGTAAGAATTCAGAAAGCTGTGAGAGTGATGAAGACTTTGCAGCTTTCACTAGACATTTTCAGAAGTTTCTAAAGAAGAAGCAGTGGAGGTCCAAGCCATCCACTTCACAGATAAAAGATGACTATTATCAGAACAGGAAGTCATCAAGGAATGACAGGAGAAAGTCCAAGTCTAGTAAAACTACATCCTCAAAGATAGTATGCTATTGTTGCAATAGACAAGGACATGTAATAGCTGATTGTCCAGAAAAGAGGAATGAGTCCACTGACAAGAAGAAGACTCAATTTAAGGGCAAAAAGGAAAAGTCCTTTGTTGCAAAGAGAGACAAAAGCCTGACTGATATGTCATCTTCAGAAACAAATTCAGAAGTTGAAGCCTATATTGGCTTATTTGCTGAAGAAGAAGAAAATGAGTTCATGCAGCTAATGAACTCAATTTATGAGCATGAGGACAATCAGTGCAAGGGACTGATGGCCTTATCAGAAGGAGACAAAATCCAGGATCAGCCTGGACCAAATCAGGTACAAAATTGTTCTTCTAGTTCAAGTTTGAGTACTGAATCAGAATTAGATACATCAGCATCAAGTGATGTGAGTGGATCTGAATCTGAAGGAGACATTCATCAGTTGATTGATGAATATAGAGTATTGCTGCAGGCTTTGAAGAAAAGCAAATTCTTGGCCAAAACTCAGGCTAAGGAGATTGCTAGTCTCAAAGTGGCTGCAACAGATTTTGACAAGTTGCTTGATCAGAAAGTAAATGAAATAGCCAGGCTGAAGAACATTACTGTTATTCAGATGGGTACTATTACATTCAAGAATGATCAAATTAGAAATATGGAGGCTAGACTTTAGAAGGAGAGAGATATTGTAGCAAGTTTTTCTAAACCAAAATCTGTTCTACCTTTGATAGATGAGTTTGTACCTCATAAGGGTAAAACTGGATTGGGGTTTACAAAACCTACCTGGGCAGTAAAGTCCAAGTCTAAGGGCAAAGCCCTAGTACTCAACAAGAAGCCTGCTGTAGATACAACAGCCAGGGTTGTACCTAAACAAAGGTACAACAGATTTGAGTGCTGTTGTTGTGGCAAGGTAGGCCACTTTGCCATAGATTGTTGGCATAATTCAAGTGCCAAGGTGAGTAGCAAACTGCCTGCTAGAAAAGCTACAGGTAGTTTTGTTAAGAGTCAGACTAACTTGCACCAAGGACCCAAGAATTATTTGAGTTCTAAGGTTAAGTAATCTGTTTTGCAGGTGAGTCCAAGTGGCCATACCCCAATATGGTACTTGGACAGTGGATGTTTCAGGCATATGACTGGAACTAGGGGATTTTTGAAGGACTATACACCTATCAAGGATGTTCCTAAAGTTACCTTTGGTGGTTCAGAAAAAGGAATCATCAAAGGTTTTGGTAACATTTCTAGCAATCTTATTACAATTACTCAAGTGGCTTATGTAAAGGGTTTGAAACATAACCTCATTAGCATAAGTCAGCTGAGTGATTTATGATATGACATCTCATTTGTCAAGGATGGTTGTCATATCAGTAGGTCAAGTGATCAAAAGATCATTCTGACTGGATATAGAAAGAGAAATGTCTATTGTCTAGACATTATGTGTGAGAACATTATTTCTCCTATTTGTCTTGTAGCTGATGAGAAAGTCTCACATTATGTTAAATGACACAAGAGGCTGGCTCATCTTAACTATAAGACAATTGGTCAACTCTTTAGCAAAGAGTTAGTGAGGAATGGTACTCAGGTTAAGTGTATAAAGGTTGGGATATGCTCAGTTTGTCAAAAAGGCAAGCAGACCAGATCCACCTTTAATAGCATTGAGAACAAGGATTCTGTGAGGTGTCTATACCTCTTGCATATGGATCTTTTTGGTCCTATCCCAGTTCACAGCCTAGGTAGGAAGGTCTACACATTTGTGGTTGTAGATGATTATTCAAGGTTTTCCTGGGTGTTCTTCCTAAGGCAAAAATCTGAAACTCCTACCATCTTTTATAGTTTTGTCAAACAAATTCAGAATGAGTTAGACACTACAGTGGTCAAAATAAGAAGTGACCATGGTACTGAATTCCAGTCTGATAGTATGACAAAGCTATGTGAAGAATTTGGGATATTTCAGGAATTTTTCTCACCAAGAACACCTCAGCAAAATGGTATTGCTGAAAGGAAAAATAGAATCTTGATAGAGGCTGGTAGAACCCTATTGAGTGACACATCTCTCCCAGAATATTTCTGGGCTGAGACAGTAAACACTGCTTGTCATGTGATCAATAGGGATACTATCACCAAGAGCCACAAGAAGACCCCCTATGAGATTGTGAAGGGCAGAAAACCAAATCTATCCTATTTCAGGATCTTTGGTTGCAAGTGCTATATCCTTAACAATGGAAAGTCTTATCTAACTAAGTTTGCTGCCAAATCCCAAGAGGGGATCTTTGTTGGGTACATCAACAACAGTAAGGCTTATAGGGTCTACAACTTGATTACTCAAGTTGTAGAAGAGTCAGTTCATGTAGTTTTTGATGAAGCTAGTCTCATTAACAATGAATTGCCTAAATGTGTTTGCAGCTCTACAGGTGTAACTGAGAAGATGGACAAGCTTACTATTGAAGAAGGTTCTACTGCAAGTGAGCAAGTGGACGATAGTGGCTGCTGTCCAGGGGGAGTACAAGATGCACCTGATGATGAAGAAGACCAAGGGGTGCAGCAAGTTGAAGAGACTGAAGGTGTACAACTAGAAGACAGGCTGCCTCCAGCAAATAGGCATTTAAAAGATCATCCAGCCAATCAAATTATTGGAGATCTCAGACAAGGGGTACAAACAAGGAGCAGAAATCTAAGTTCAGTTCTCTACTCCAGCTTTCTATCCCAAGTAGAGACAAAGAAATTTGAAGAAGCCATCCTAAATCCTCATTGGATTGAGGCTATACAAGAGGAGCTGAACCAGTTCAAAAGATGCAAAGTCTGGGAGCTAGTTCCTAAACCAAAAGACCACAACATTATTGAAACTAAGTGGATCTTTAGGAACAAGTTGGATGAGAATGGAGTTATTATAAAGAACAAAGCTAGACTGGTTGCAAAAGGATATATGCAGGAAGAAGGTATTGATTTTGATCAAACCTTTGCTCCAGTAGCAAGACTGGAAGCAATAAGGATGTTCCTTGCCTATGCAACATTTCAAGGGTTCAAGGTATACCAAATGGATGTTAAGTCAGCTTTTCTCAATGGAAATCTGAAGGAAGAAGTCTATGTAGAACAGCCATCAGGTTTTGTTGATTCTACTAAACCTAATTATGTTTATAGACTTAGGAAGGCTTTGTATGGGTTAAAACAAGCCCCTAGGGCTTGGTATGAAACCCTGTCTAGTTTCCTCATTGAGAATAAATTCATAAGGGGGAAAATAGACAAGACTCTATTCCTTAGGGAATCCAGAGGCAAGATTATCTTAGTCCAAATATATGTAGATGACATAATATTTGGGTCTACAGAAAGTAGTCTTTGCAAAAAGTTTGCAAAACTCATGTAAGGACAATTTGAAATGAACAGTATGGGAGAACTTAAGTTCTTCTTGGATCTCCAAGTTAGACAGACTGAAGATGGATTATCCATATGCCAGTTTAAGTTCACTCTAGAATTGATAAGGAAGTATGGTATGGAATCATCCTCTACCATGAAAACTCCTATAGGGTCAACAATATCTTTATGCAAAGATGATGCAGGGAAAACTGTAGATGAAACTTTGTATAGAGGGATAGTTGGCTCCCTACTATATTTGACTACTAGTAGACCAGATATCATGTATGCTACATGTGTCTGTGCTAGGTACCAAGCTTGCCCTAAAAAATCTCATTTGACAGCAGTCAAAAGAATTTTGAGATATCTTAAGGGTACTCTTTATCTAGGCCTTTGGTACCCTAGGAATGGAGATTTTGAACTGACAGGTTATTCAGATGCAGATTTTGCAGGGTGTAAGGAAGATAGGAAAAGTACCACAGGAACCTGTCAATTTCTAGGTGGAAGGCTGGTATCATGGAGTAGCAAGAAGCAGATCAGTGTGGCTATCTCCACAGCTGAGTCAGAGTATGTTACTGCAGGAAGCTGCTGTGCATAACTACTATGGATACAACACCAGCTAGAAAATTATGGTATTCAAGTAAGTAGAACACCTTTATTTTGTGATTCTACTAGTGCCATTTCTATTGCAAATAATCCTGTCTCTCATAGTAGGACTAAACGCATAGAAATAAAATACCATTTTCTAAGAGAACATGTGGAAAAAGGAGATATTTCACTAGAGTATATTAATACAGATAATCAGCTAGCTGATATGTATACTAAGCCTTTAGATGAAACCAAATTCAATAAATTTAAAATTGAATTAGGGATGATAAACTTGGGATAGTTTACAGAATTGGCTAAGTAAAATAGTGTCGGCACACAGAGTTGTCTGTGTCGACATATAGAAGTGGTGTCGACATTTCAGAGAAATGGTGTCGACACATCTAGGAAGTCTGTGTCGACACTTCAGAGAATTAGTGTCGACACATGCAGTGGAGGTGTCGAGACATTAGCAGTAAGTGTCGACACTTTTCAACAGTGTCGACACAATTTACGTATTTTGACACGCCTTTTCACCTTTGATTCTAGAAAGGTATAAATAGATTTTCCCCAGTGTTAGTCGACACGCTCACCTTATTCTCGAGACCAAACCTGTGTGTCGACATCTCTCTTCTCTAAATTCAAAATTTCTTCAAACCCTAATGACGCCCAAGCTTGAAGAGAACATTAATGAAGGATATGAGCTCGTGCGACATACCATTGATGATGCGGAACCCGAAATCAAAGGTGTAGTAACCCTAATTGCCGAGACTGGATTGGATTACCTTGTATCAGAACCAATCAAGATCTGGAAGAAGGAGGTTCTTGAATTTTTGAGTGCAGCATCACTTGACGATACTGGACTCAAGATTAAGTCCAGAGTTCATGGGACCAAAGTCAAGGTCACACAGAAAAGTCTAAGGAAGGTACTTCATCTACCAAGAACAAAAGAGGAAGAAGATGTATCTACTTCTAAGACTAGAGAGGCATTGAGATGGTGTGGACTGGATTCAAACCTGAAAATTGGATCAGTTTTCAATAGAAAAGGGATGAACTTCCAAGGAAAGTTTCTGTCTGAAATAGTTGGCAAGGTCATCCTGAGCAAGCCTGGAGGACATGATAGAATTTCAGCTCATATGTTCAGTTTGATGACAAGGATTATCTTCAAACTTAAGACTGACTGGTCAGTAATACTGTTTGATAAGATAAAAGAGAGTATGAAGAAGCCCAATCTGGGTAGAATTCTGAGTCTATACCTAGCTGGTAGTATTCCTGAGGTGATGAATCAAGCTGCAGGTTCCAAAATAAACCACATGAGGAGAATGGATTTGAGAATTTTTTCTAGGTGGGAGAGAGTATTGACAAAAGAAATGCCTACTCCAGAAAAGGACACACCTCAGAAGAAGAAGAAGAAGACAGCCATTGTGGCTCAAGAATCCTCTAGCAGCTCTGAAGAGCAAGTGGTCTTTACTCCTGATGATGAAGAGACAGGAAATGCTGGACAGTCTCCAGCAAGACAAGACAATGCACAGAGGCAGGGGGAGCTACCCACAGCTAGCCCAATTCACCTGGAATCACTCCAGGGGGAGCCTCTACATGTGGAAGAGCCAACTCCACTAGAGAGTGAAAGGGCTACTCAAACCATACTAGAGGTAATCACTGAAATTAATCAATTAGATTTCCCTCTTGAGGATGAAGTTTTGACTGATTCATTACCTGATGTTCATCAGCAAACACAAATACAACCTCAACCACAAGATGTTGTCATGGAGGACACATCTGTTGCTGATAAAGTGGTTGATGAAATCAGAGATTCTTCAGCCCATTCTCAACAGGAATTTACATTAGAAGAGCTATTCCCTGATCTTGTACAGACAGACCTTGAGAGAGAAATAGCTGCTGTTGAGGGGGAGAAGGCAAATATTGAGGGGGAGCATATGGAGAATGTCGAGGAAACTGCAACACAAGAGACTGAGAAGCCAAGCCATGCTGAGGAGCTAACAAGGACTGAGAAGGATTCACATCCTAGTCCTAAGGATAGAGTGGATATTGCTAGCACTTCTGCTTCAGAAGATGAAGAGGCTGCTAGAGCCAAGAAAAGGAAGTTCCAAGTCTTCAAGAGAAGAAGCCAAAACTATAAGAAAGCCCTACAAACAATTGCTCCATAGCCTGCCACAACTACTGATTATAGTTCACTGATGGTGGCATTGCAGATAAAGATGGATGAGCAAAGGAAGGCTATAGAAAAGTATATAAATGAAGGGCAAAAATCCCTGCAATTTGATCTAGCACAAGACATCAAATCTATAAGATTTGAAATGAATCAAAACAAAAAGGAAATGACTGAATGTTTCCATAAAGGAGGGAATGCAGTGGTCTATTTGGCCACTCATCAAGAAAAGATCAAAACTCAAGTGGATGACATGGCAGTAAAACAAGGATATGTACTGGAAAATCAAATAAGAATGAATGATAATCTGACAGCATCCCATAATGCCATTGTCACTGAACTAAAAACCATAGCCACTGCACAACCTGCAGAAAGTGCAACTGCCAAAGACGATTTTGATAAGAAGTTACAAGAGAGCCTTACTGCCTTTAAGACTGTGCTTGAAGACTCACAGAAGGCTATTACTCAGCAGCTTCAGAAGTTTAAACCTTTTTATAAAGATGGAGTTAACTATCTAAATGCGCAGATCAGGTTTCAGAAAGATGATCTAAGGGATCACATAGAGAGAGAAATCATAAAGGGGGAGAGGGTACTAGTCAAAGCCGGCTCTGATCATGCAAAATGGATTTCCAATTCTATCAGAGCCACCCTTGGATATCCACCTTTATGTGATGATGACAATGTGGCAGAGTCTGGAATAAATCCTGTATACTTTGGAGGTGAGCAAGCTGAAGTGGCTCAAGTGATATATCCTCCTGCAGATTTTGATATGATACATCAGGATGTCCAGTCTATGTATAGTCCTCCTGAGGGTAATCAAAATATCATTCTTGAGAAAGTTATCCAGCCTGTGCCAGAGGCAGTTCTAAAAGAACAAGAGGCTCAATTATCTAAGAAAAGGTTCGGAGAGCAAGCTGAACTAAGGCCTGATTTTGAACAATGGAGCCCCACATCCAGGAATATCATCTTGACTGCTTGGAAGGCTGCTAAGGACAATGTCCTGGATAGAGGCAAGTGGTATTCTGACCTGGAGTGGAGAAAATATGAGAATAGGCAAGAGGCCATTGTACAATATAGAAGGAAGGTTAAACTGGGAAAGCTACCTCCAAAGGCACAGGAGCCTAGTAAGTATTTCCCCAAGCCTTATCACTATTTTGAAAGGCAGAAGATAAAGGCTGAAGAGCTGAAAAAGAAAGATCTCAAAGGGAAGAAGCCTGCTGCTGCTGATGACAATGAAGCTCCAGTTCAAGCAAAGATTCAATCTGGAAAGGGGATTATAATCAAGGAACCAGAGCAGCCATAGGATAGCATTTTCTTAAGTTTACAAATTGTAATCATTTGCATTAAAACTCTATGAAAACTTTTGGTTAATGAAAATGTTGGAATTAGTATGAACATTGTGTCATGGTTCAAATCTATTACATTAATTGTTCTGAGATAATTGTTATATACTTGTTCTGTTCATACATGTTTAAGTATTTTCCCTGTCATTTAATATTGTTGTACATCATACTGAAAATTTGTTATGTATGGTGTATATCATTGACTAAGGGTTATGACTTCTCCAAATAGGGGGAGATTGTTGGGTACATTGGAATATATGTACCTGATTTGAAGAAGCCTCACCATACTCAATGATATACATCAAGATGTATTTGATGTGTTTTGAGTTTATGTGTGCAGGTTAAGTAATTGCAGCGAAAGCAAAAAAGTTTCTAAGTACATGTGTCGAAACCTAGAAGGAAAGTGTCGACACTTAAGAAGGCTTGTGTCGACACCTAGAGGAGCTATGTCGACACTTGGAGTAATTGTGTCGACACCATGAAGGCAGAGTCGACACCAGGAGGAAAGTGTCGACACATAAAGGCAGTGTCGACACACAATGAAGAATTGTCTAAAGAATCAGTGTCGACACTTAGAAGCAGTGTCGACACCCAGAGGAACTTTGTCGACACCAGGAGGCTGTGTCGACACTCAGCAAACTTCAACAAAGTTCAAGTACAAGTGTCGACACTAGGAGGCTGTGTCGATACTCAGCAAACTTCAACAGAGTTTAAGTACAAGTGTCGACACAAAGGAGATGTGTCGACACTCAGCAAAGTCTCAACACATGAAGAATGTGTCGACACAAAGGAGATGTTTCGACACTCAGCAAAAGTCTCAACACAAGATGATGTGTCGACACTCAGCAAAAGTTTCATCACAGAAGGCATGTGTCGACACAAAGAAGATGTGTCGACACTTAGCAAGTTTCAACACAAGATGATGTGTCGACACAAAGGAGTTGTGTCGACACTTAGCAGAATTCAACTAAGTATTAAAGAAGAAGACTTGTGTCGACACACAGTATCAGTGTCGACACATTCTGAAGAAGTAGTGTCGAGAAGTAGTTACAACAACACAAGGAGTTGTGTCGACACCATGAAGGCTAGTGTCGACACTTAGTCTACTTGTGTCGACACTTGGTCTATTTGTGCCGACACATAAAGACTATCTGTCTCGACACTTTCAGACAGTGACAGAGATTTCAAGAAGTGACTGGATGACTTGACAGCTGCCATTTCAACCGGTCAACTACTACTGTCAGAGCTGCTAGAAGGTTGTTAGAAATCGGATCAGCCGGTCACCATGAAGAAAGCTTATATAAAGGCTTATACCTTCAATAGAAGGGAATTAATCAAGTGATCAGTGAATCAATGAAGTGAAAAACAACATAATAAGAAGAAGACCTTCGAGTGAAGATCTAAGAAGTTGGAGAGAGAGAGCTCCTTCTAAGAAGACAGCTATTGAACCAGGCTGATAAGAAAGTTTTAGATTGAGATCTGATTCTCAAGTCAGCAGTTGATTGAAGATCATCTGCATAGAGATACAACCCTACTGTGTTCTAATTCAAGAAGCTTTGAAGAAAGCCAAGGGAGGTTGATCTCTGCAAAGTTCTTTCAAGAACTCATCAAGAAGCCAGTCAACTCATCTTTCTCAATCAGAGTTGTGGTTATTAATCTTTGTACTCTTTATTTTTTGTAGGATCCTAAGGGATCTGAGTTGTAAGCCTATATTTATAAAGGCTGAGTGGTAGGGCTTTTGTGCCTGAGTGTAGGAGATACATTTCTCTGAGTGTAGGCCTTGTTGTAGGCTGAGTGTAGGCCTTGTTGAAGGCTGAGTGTAGGTCTTGGTGAAGACTGAGTGGTAGGGCTTTGTGCCTGAGTGGTAGGAGTGGGATCACTCTGAGTTGTAGGAACATATTTGAGGTTCTGAGCTGTAAGATCTGTGGATCTGAGAAGTAGTGGAGAATTTAGGCCGAATCTAGTACACTACTAGATAGGTGAAGGGGGAAAGTGGATGTACCCAGACCTTGGGGAACCACTATAAAAGCTGTGTGTACTCTGTGTGTGATTCATTCTGTGATTGATGTGTTATATGTGCTGAATTGCTGTAGAGAATTGCATAAACAGGTCTAATAATTCAGTGTTTCTGCCTTTAAAGTTAAAAAGATTAAGTGCACCTATTCACCCCCCCTCTAGGTGTTTAGGCACTAGTTCTTTCAAAAATTTTGCTAAATAAAATCAAGAAGGAACTTTTCTCTGAATGATGCAACAATGGTTGAAGATGAAAATACTTAAAGACTTCATCACTACTAGAGAACTTTCACAGAAGACTTGAGAAATTTCAAAGGCTAGTACTCAGTTGAAAAACTTATTCTTGAAATCTCTAAGTCCTTCTTTTATACTTGACTTAGCTGCCAGAGGAAAAATAGATGTTAAGTTGAATTCTCTGATGACTAGATTGATTTTCCTTTGATAAATAATGTATTAGGAATTTCCAATGGCTCAAATATAATCCTGTATAAGGAAGGCCTTTAGAATAAACTTATTCTTGGCAAATTCTCTTTCAAACGGCTAGCAAACACTTTAGGAAATAATCTTCCTTTGGAATAAACAAAGGCTGTCGAAATCTGATTAAAGAAAGACTTTGAAATAAAGAATTATTCTCTCACAAATGAGAATATTTCTACCCGCTGGTCGACCCTTGAAGTATACAGCAAATCATGCATTTTATTCTTATTTTAATATTCTGCATAATATGTGCCTAAATTCAATGGTATAGCTATGGTGCCATGTGTCAAGCAAGGAGAAATTAGTTTATGTGACTATGACATGCTTCATTAGTTTAAGTCTAATAGCACTCATGAAATTTACATGTATATCCCTTAAACCTTCTAAGACTTTTATAAGGAAAGTCCCGACACTTAGCCACTTCAGCCTGCTAATTAGCTTATGTCAGTTTGCCGTCGATCTAGTCAAATTCAATCTCTAATGTAATATATGCAGTCAAACTCTTGTAGTCGATTCAGTCGAACTATTGTAGTAAATGCAATCGATATTTTACTTAGCCATAAAATTGATGTCTTTGATCCAGTCGAACTTTTGCACACAATAGAGTCCAACTTTACTTAATCATAAATTTGATGTCTTCGATCCAGTCGAACATTTGCACTTGATACAATCGAACTTTTTATCCTATAAACTCGATTAATTACTAAGTCAATTTGCTGATCTTGCCATTAATTTCTTCTGCCCTTAGTGACTTTTTCCAATGATAGCGACATGTCTAATATATAATTAGTCCAAAGGTCAACTTGAATTCTGCTGCTTGAGGGATTACAAGTGCAAAGTCATGTTTGGGTTACCAAGTGTCTAATCATACATTGGTCATGCACTTTAGTTATACTTGTCACACCAAAACAAGAGAGAACATCAAATACAAGATGTTTATTGTCATCTTAAGGCCTTCTTCAAATTAGGAATCTTGGGGACAATATTCCCAACATGAGGGGATATTCATCCTTAGACCAGGTACATTAGGGAACTTATAAAGAAGTTTGGTATGGAATCTGCTTCCACCATGAAACTCCCATGAGATCAAATATATCACTGGACAAGGATGAGAAGGGGAAACTTTTTGGTGAATATATGTATAGGTATATCATTGGATCTTTATTGTACTTAACTGCTAGTAGACCAGACATTATATATACTACATGTGTTTGTGCTAGGTACCAAGCATGCCTTAAGGAATCTCATTACTTAGTTGTAAAAAGGATCTTGGGATACCTTAAGTACATCCAACATCTTTGTCTGTGGTATCCTAGGAATAATAATTTTGAACTGATAGGATTTTCAGATACAGATTTTGCATGTTGCAAAGAAGACAAGAAAAGTACAAGTGGCACTTGTTAATTCCTAAGAAGAAGATTGATTTCCTGGAGCAGTAAGAAGCAGACTAGAGTGGCAATATCCATAGCTGAGTCAGAATACAAATTTGCAGGGAGTTATTGTGTGCAATTATTGTGGATTCAGGATTAGCTAGAGGACTATAACCATAATTTAAGTAATTCTCCCATATTATATGACTCATCCAGTGCTATTTCTATTACTAAGAACCTTGTATCACATAGCAAGACTAAGCAGGTAAAAATAAGATATCATTTTATTAGAGAACATGTTGAGTAAGAAGACATCTGTCTTAAATTTGTCCCACAAACAAATAAGTGGAAGATATCTTCATTAAACCACTGGATGAGGCAAAGTTCAATTTCTTCAAAATTGAGTTTGGAATGCTAGATGTAGAATAATTTATCTTTCTTATATATCATTCCAATGTTAATGTGTTATGTTGCCAAGGATATCTGAATACAACTCTATTAATTATTGTAACTTGGTTTAGATAACTTATTTATTGTAGTTACTATAACTTTGTACTGTTAACTCATTTTTGTTAGCTGCTAGAAAACATATGTTTAGTTGCATGTTATTTAGAAAACTTTAATTGATATTTATCATTAGGTTAAGTCAAATTTCCAGTTGTATACCTTTGTGTTGGTCTATCAATTTGATGGACAGTTAGGTCTAGCAGTGTTGAGCAATTTAGATGAAAAATATTAGCTATGTTGTGGAGACCATTGAGAATATGCTCGGCGATAAATCTCCCCGTCTCAACAATATTGATGAGATGTGTTGTTGTATTAAATACAATCATTATTAGCCATCAAATCAACTCTTAATGATCAATCTATAGTATGGAGCTTCAATTACCTTTAAAATCAACAAAATATATATTAAATTATATATATCTTTATTATATAAAATAATATAGCATTCTTGAAGCACACCAGGAAATGAACAGGAATCGTCTGATCAAGCATCTGCAAATATGGGTTGTTGGATTCAAGAGAGGGGGGCTGCCAATATCCAGATCTGCCTTTTGAGCACTGTTCATGCCTCCAGAAATCTCGATACCCAAATCTGCATCCCGTGCGTTCATGGTTCAAAGTCTGTTGCCGGCGACGGAGCTGCCGGCGGCCTTCCCGCCGCCCACCGACGGGGTCACCGGCCTCCAGCGAACACCCTGGGGGTTATCTGGTGGCGAGCAAGCAGGGCCACCGCCAGCGGTGGCCCTGCCCGTTAGACCCAGATCATCAAACGGACGGAGTTCGACGATCGTCGAACGGCCCGTTAGACCCAGATTGTCGAACGAACGGAGTTCGACAACCCGTTCAACGAACGTCAAACTGGTTGACCCTTTCGACGATCGTCGAACGGGTTGACCCTTTCGACGATCGTCGAACGGGGGAGTGGGCGTTTTTAAAAATTTTTTATTTGTTTTAAATAATGAATTAAATTATTAAAAAATTCAAATAAATTTTTCCTGAAGTGCACACTCAACGCCTGGGGGAGGGGGCAGGTGTTGAGTGCACACTCAATGTCTGGGCAGGCGTTGAGTGGACACTCAACTCCTGCCCAGGTGTTTAGTGCACACTCAATGCCTGGGTAGGCGTTGAGTGCACACTCAACGCCTGGGAGGCGTTGAGTGCACACTCAACGCCTGGGAGCCGTTGAGAGTGCACTCAACGCCTGAGCATGCGTTGAGAGTGCACTCAATGCCTGTTTAGGCGTTGAGTGTGCACTCAACGCCTGAACCCTGCCCAGGTGTTGAGTGCACACTTAAGGCCTGGGCAGGCGTTGAGTTCACACTCACTGCCTGGGAAGGTGTTGAGAGTGCACTCAACTCCTGAACCCTGCCCAGGCGTTGAGTGCACACTCAATGCCTGGGCAGGCATTGAGAGTGCACTCAATGCCTGTTCAGGCATTGAGTGTGCACTCAATGCCTGTTCAGGCATTGAGTGTGCACTCAACGGCTGAGCAGGGGGGGTGAGCGAAGCCCGCAGCGATGCATCGAGAACGGGCGGAGCCCGTTGGAAGATGCTATTATTTATATATATATATATATATATATATATATATATATATATATATATATATATATATATATATATATATATATATATATATATATATATATATATATATAAAGTCAAGGTTCAATTGAAAACATGAAACCTAAACCCAAGAAAGTCATCAAAATCATTCTGTCTCTCTCAGTGTCTTAGCTACTAGGTTTTATGAACCAATGAGTCCAAAATCTACTAAGATTCTTCATAAGGGGCATGAAGTTGTTCGACATGTATTCCAGCATGCCTTTGAGGAAATTAAGGAGGTTATAGAAATGTTAGAAGCCTTCAGCCTAGAGTATATTCTGTTCTGAACCCACTCCTATCCTAAAAGATGAAGTATTAGAACTTTACTCTCATGTAAAAGACTCATTTTAAAGAAAAATTATCAAAACCAAGATTGGGGATGTCAAGATAAAGATCACACTCAAAAGGATTGCCCAAGCACTAAACCTTCCTTCTACTGACATAAAAAAGGACCAAGACATTTCACCACAAGACATAGTAGATGCATTCGACTTGTATGAATTTAGTGGTGCAAGATATGGATCCTTGAAATGGAAATGCTTCAACCAAAGAGGCAAAATACTTATTGGGAAGGCAATCCTGTGTAAGACAGGTTCCCATGACAGTATATGCAAGCCAATGTTTGTGCTTATCATAAGAGTGATTCTGCAGAAGAAGACAAACTGGGCTCTTGTGGTCTCACAAAAACTTCTTGGTTTCCTACAGGTTCCAAACCTAGGCAGGATCTTATCCATCTACCTGATTAATGCTTATCCTGAGCATTTCAATAAGAAACAAGGAGTAAAGATCCACTATATGAAGAGGATGAACATTAAGACCCTTGAAAGGTTCACAATGGTCTTGCCCAATAGTCAAAAAGTTCAGAAAAAGGATCAAACCAAGATCAAGGGAAAAATAGTTAAAGAAAGTGGTCCTGAATCTGAATCAGAAAGTCGGAATGACGATAATAAGACACCAATTCATAATCCTAACCTATCTTCCTTAAGTGAAGAAGAAGATGATGTTCAGTGTTAAAACAAAAACTTAGTCTCAACGAGAGTTCGGACCCAAGGGGGTAGCTTGCACCTACTTCTCTCAAACCTAATCTTTTGACCGGTCGCTCGAAACTAGAAACTGACCCGGGTTTGCAGTGTAGAGGTCCCACCACACACCCAGAAGATCTCAAGAGTGCTTCCCCTTATAAACCAGAAGCTGAGCTAGGCACCTTAGAAGGCTCTCGCAGCCGAACCAAATAACCCAAGGAGGAAGAGGCCAAAAGAACTTGATCCCCTCCAAAGGTGCCCACATGGTCTATTTATAGAATTCCAAGCCTGGTCTGCAAAGAGTGTTACTCCGCTATTTTAGAAATGTTATGCGCAGCCCAAATTGGTCTGATAACTGCATAACTCTGTTGTTTTGAATGGCTAATAACAGGCCAAAACATAATTCTGCTAAAAGACACTATTGGGCGAGTGGTCCACGAAAATGTCACTCGCCTGGGTCGGTGAGTGATCGACGAGACTGGCACTCACCACCAGCCTGTAGCCTAGGGCAAGTGTAGGTTTGATTACCCCACTCTCCAGCAGCTCAATTGTAACCCTGAGCAAGTTCTTATTTATGGTTGCATTCGTTGGCTGAGCACGAGCCTCAAGTCTCGAGGCAAGTGAGGGCCCGAATGCCCCACTGATCTGCCTCCCTCGTCTCCTCGGCCATGTTGACATTGAGCCCATTAGCCCATGGGACTCTCTGAGGGGACCACTTAGCGAATACGAGGTTGTACATAATCCCCTCTCTTTTAGAGATTAGCACAAGCTCGGAAAGAAACATCCAACCCCGAGTGTTTGGTGATTGGTTGCTGACCTGGCAAGAATCTTATGGTGCCCCCTCTTCCCTATATATATACATCCAGCCATTAGTAGATGATGCTTGCTCTTCCCGGACTCCTTGGCTCTCACTCTCTCACCTTTAGCTCAATGCCGCTCTCGAAGGAAGCTCAGGATCGACTAACCGCTACAAGAGCGGAGGCCAAATCTTTTGTCGTCGGGTTTTCTCTCTGTCTTGCTCAAAAAGCTTCGAGCTCGTCCCCTAAGATGAAAAAGGCCAAGATGGTCAGGCACGACCTGGCGATGGGTGGGTCCATCCAAATGACCCTGTCGCGCCCGGTGACCCCACAGGTACCCGCTCTCGCTTCCCCATTCGCCACTTTTTCCCCTAGCTGATATTTGACGTTGCTGTGGCTATTGACAGGAGAATACTATGAAGGAAAATGACACCATGGAGGGAAAAATAAGTGCCATGCTGCACTTTCTCGACGACGGGAGTGACAAGCCAGTCCCAGGGGTCAATTCTCGAACCAACCCTTATGACCTCCCACCAACCAATAAGCCATCCTTTGCAAACTCTTTCCTTCTTACTCTTCTTACTCACACTTCTTGTAGCTCCTCCTTTTGGGACCGCGAGGAAGGGCGCTTCACCGCCCAAGTCCGCTGCTCGCCCGATTCCTTTAGATCCCGCCTCGGACATATTACCCCATGTGGATGAGGTTCCCAACCTTCCACCTCAAGTCAATAATCATGTAGTCGATCAGACACTTCTACGTCCATGGCTTGGGAAGGCACACATCACCTTTGACAAACCCTTTGAAGGGCAGTCTAGTGGCTCTCTCCGGCACCCGAGTAGAGGTGCGGATACTGAGCCAGGTAAAGAACCGCATTCTCCTTATCCCCACTAGAATGAAATCATGCTTGACTGAACCTATCAGCTGCAGGCTACTGTGAAATCTCATCAACTGATGTTGACATTGACGAGGACTTCTCACCCCCTCCATCTCCTGATTCAATTGCTGCTTTCCTGGGTGACCCGAAGGATGCTACGGTGCTAAAGAGGCGAATGACCGAGCTGTTCCAGAAGCATACACTTATCCTGTACGAGATCTATATCCGGGTTCAGGAGAACCAAAACTCCGCCGAGGAATGACTTCTCTACCTAGAAAACTACTACGCACAGCTGATGGCCGAGTTGGGAGGAGAGGCTGGCAGCAGGACATACTTCTCGGGGATCGATATTACGCTAGCCGAATATCTGTTGTTCCTGGAACAGCAGGAGTTGCAAACCATTCACATGCTCCAGTATTCTCGCATGCTACCCAGGGTGGGGAGGAGAGGCCGAGGGAGGTGGTAATGCTCCTAAATGGGTCCACCGGCTCTCGCCTTCCTGACCCCTTATTTTTCAATTTATATCTGTGATATTAAACTGTTGCCTCAGGCTCGTGTCGAAAGCATATATATTAGATTTTCCTTTCGATATCGCCTCCGGTCTTTCTTTTTGACTGCTGATCTATTATTTTTTAATTCTAGTCCATAGCATTAACTCATACTCGGTGTCGAGTGGGGGGAATGTGGGATCAAACCTCAGTCCAAGTAGGGATGCGGCTAGTAGACTATCTGTACACCTCCATCCCAGATCCTTCCCACATGAAATTTCTATAAATAGCCCCCCACCTACCACATTAACTACCAATTCATAGTTCCTTGCATCCCTTTTCTCCACTTCTCTCTTTTTGTACTCGTGTATCCATGCATTCCTTTACTCGCAAGATGACTGGCGAAACTGACGGTCGGACCAAGTGCATCGCAGAATTTGCCGAGTACACCTTCTTGAATTGTAATCTGATAGAGGAGGAGTTACACGCGCTAGTAGGGCTTTACGTCTCACCGGGCTTCATTGCACATCTTTCGGGGAGGGAGGAATCGCTAAACAACTTCTCGCTGACTTAGCTCGTGATTCCTGTCGGGCACTTTATAGTAGGCCTTCGCCTCCCACTTTGGTTAGAGGTGGCCAGGCCCTGTGGTATTTTGGGGTTGTTCCCGCTCAACTCAACCCCAACTCCATCGCCTTACTGGTGGCATTCTCTTGCTACCTGCGGGATGAGCGGATCAATTTCATCATCCCAGTTTTTCACAAGCTATTCAACTTTAGCACCAAGAGGGATGGAATCGCCTTCTTCTCTGGTAATAATCTCAAGGCTGTGGGTCTCAACAGAAAGAATCACCATTGGATCCATAAGTTCATCTTCATATCAGGTGATTTCGGCAACCTTCCTCTCGTGCCTGTACAACAGGAGGAATCAACCTACCGCCCTCCCAGCCTCAGCGGTCACGAGTCCAAACTCCACTAATTCCTCTTTAAAAATGATTTTCATGTTCCGTACTTGAGGAGGAAGGTTGTCTCACACCTTCCCGTACTCACCGGAGAAGGTATTTCCCACCCTTACCCTCTAAACTAGATGATTCGAGAATTTTGACTAACCACTACATGCTCGTGAGCACGAAACCTGCCCCTTAATCCGCGTCATGTGAGTAGAGTGACTCTCACCATTAAAAATGCATGCACTGAGGCCACCTCCATAGCTTATAAGAATGAACCAGGATCACTACCGAAGTCTGGCAGCCAAAAGCGAAAGTCTGACGCTTCTCCTGTCCAGTCGGTCCTCAAGAAGCCTAAAGCCCCAGCTCTTATCAAGGGTAAGGAAGTTAGCATGGCTCCTCCTGGGCGAATTCTGGTCACGGGAGATACTGCTAGGAAGGTTACCCGAGAGACCCGTGGGACCTCGATGGCACCTACAGAGAAAGTGGCGTCGAGGGGTCATAGGAACTTTGGTCTGGGAGAGAAGTTGTTGGATGATGTCGGGGACCCCCTGCTGCTTTGGGATTGGGAAGCCAACCGAGCCTCCATCTCCACCATCTGCCCTTACTGGCAAGAGGGTGAGACCGTCTCCAACCAAGCTTACGTCTCCTCCTTTGGGCTATATGGTCGGGACAGCGCCGCCTACTATAATGAAGCAACCATGCAGTCCCTTGCGTATGAGAGCGCGTAAACCCAACTCCGGTCCATCGAGCTTGCCCACATGGCAACACGCCGTGGTATTTGTCTATCGCGGAACCTAGTTAATGTCTGCGACTCGCATGGTCTGCTATCTAAGGAAGTCGTGATGCTGAAGCAGAAGCTAGCTACTGCAGAGAAAGATCTCGTCAGGCGCGATGGTGGAATGGTAAGCCCTCACCCATCATGCGCATTATTACAGGATACCGCGACTGTCGCTCAATTGCATGCGTGCATTGCTCATATTAAGGAGGAGAATCGGGGGCTGAAGGCCCAGAATATGCAGCTGGTTGACTCGCTCCTACCCACCCCCCTTATGACGAGAGGAAAAATATCTGGTCATATTCTTAGCGTGAGATCGAGCTAATGATGCAAGAGAATACCATCAGTGCGATGATACATGTGCTTTAGGTGATGCAAATATACGGCTTTCTGAGTGCTGATGGCGAGAAAGTCACCATCGAGGACCTGATCCCCAAGCTATTCCTTCCAATCAATGAGTCGGGTGATGACGACGGAGCCACCTCCCATGAGAGCGAGCAGTCGGCATCTCCGTCCTGAAGCTTTCTCCCTTTTCGGCTTTATTTTCTTGTTTTCTTCTTTTAGGGCCTTGCCCCCTTTTTGCGAGATGTAATATTTACTAATGAAATACAAATTAAAGTTTTTATGCTGTGACATTTCTGAAAGTATTTAGTTTCAAGGATAGCTAAATCACCTAGAGGGGGGTGAATATGTTTCTTAGTCTCTTGTGACTATCTTTTACTTAGTGTGTGTTAGGTTAGCTTTGTTAGCTTGCTTTCAAGAACACAACACAAGCACACCAATGTTTATAGTGGTTCCCCATATTATGGGTACGTCCACTTTTCCTCCCACCTTTCTAACAGCTTGTTAGACAAGACACTTCTCCAATCTCGGCTCCTAATAGCTTACAACACAGATCCTGTGGGGTCTCTCAGTCTCCTACAAGACCTATAGCTCAGGCACAAGACCCTACAACTCAAAGATCCTAAGATCACCTACCTCAGGCCCAAAGGACCTACAACTCAGGCTGGGAGGACAGCCCTGCCTCATAGAGAATGACTCTCCTACATCTCAGGCACAAAGGCCCTACCTTAGATCCAAAGGATCCTACAACTCAGGCACAAGTGCCCTACAACTCAGAGAGAATGACTCTCCTACCTCAGGATCAAAATCCCTACCTCAGATCCACAAAGGATCCTACTCTTAGTGATCAACTGATCACCTAGCTCAGATTCTCAATAGAATCCTACTCTCAGATCTGCACCTAGATCTTACACTCGGGCACAAAGCCCTACCTCAGCCTTTATAAAAATAGGCCTCCAGCTCAGATCCAATGGATCCTTCAGGATGAAAGTGGGTTTGATGAATTATGACAAAAGATATATTATCTCCGTGTCTACCTCCTTGGATTGAGTGAACTCAGCCCAACTTTGACTCCAAGGAAATAGTCCCCGAGCTTTCTGATTCCTGAAATGAGAAAGTCTCAGCCCTATCTTCTTCACAGCAACAAGAGTATATCTTCAATAAGTAGCTGCTAGTGCTGGAAGTGACCTGCAGAACCCTGCTCTACTTTTTCTTTCCTTCCTAGACTGAGTAGGCCCTACCTTCGACTCCAGAGAAATAGTTCTCTGAGCCTGCTTTCAGATCACTACTTCCTCAAGCTTTCTTCTTCATAACTCCTAGAAAATTTTCTTCAGAATAATTCAGCTAGAACTGTGAAGTACTGCATCTAGGGATAGCCATTACTACCTCTGCTGTCTCAGAGAATAACTCAAATCTTGTTATTCAGGTGATAATGGCAACACCTTCCTTGATTGAAGCTTCTAGATGCTGCAGCAAGGGTGAGCCCTTGCTGCTACCTCTTTCCTCTGAGAAATACTGTGAACTTGCTGGTGAAGAGAAATAAAATAGCAGTTCTAAGTATTCTTCTCACAGCTAACCTTGATTGCAGAAATCAGTTATCTCTGCTTCTATTTCTTCCTCAGAAAGTCAGCTTTCTGACCTTGCTGGTGCAAGTGAGAATGGCGCCAGCTAGCTTGTTTGAGTTTCCAGAAACTGCATCTAGGTAAAGACATTGTTGCTTCTTCTTTGTCAGATATTTCCTCTGACCTTGCTGGTGCAGGTAAAAATGGCACTAGCTAACTTTTAGAACTTTCAGATAAGTTGATTTGAACTTCCTTCTTCATGCTCTACAACAATGGCGAGGAACAAGATGAAGTCTAGCTAGCTTTCCGAAAAGTTAATTTCTCCTTCGTAGATCTTGCTTTTTCTATTTCGACGATCAATGGCTCTTTGAGGAGTGAGCCCCACCAGGAATTGGTTGGCTGCTACCTTGCTTTTGCATTAATTGTAGTATTAGAAGCAAGCGACGATATTTGTCACGTACTGTAGCTTTCCCGCAACTAATTTGAATTTTGTTGACTTTACTAACGTTAGCTCCTGTGTACTTAGCCAAAATCAAACATCTTTATATAGGAGTTGAGTGAACAAGCTTCACTCAACGCCAAAACACTTAGACAGATTTCTATTGTACTCAGGCGTTGAGAGCATTGAGCATGCCTTCATCACTCAACGCGTTTTGCATTAGCCAATCTTTATGTCACTAGGCGTTGAGTTAGCCTTCATCACTCAATGCCAAAGTACTTATACAGTTTTTCTTTCACCAGGTGCTGAGTGAATCATTGTCACACAATGCCAAAACACTTAGTCACATTTTTGAATGAAAGCGTTGAGTGTAGCTTCCTCACTTAATGATTTTACCTCTAGTCTGTTATATTAATGAGGCGTTGAGTGAACAGCCTTCACTCAACCTTCTATACTTAGACAGATTTTCTATCAGCTTAAGCATTGAGTGAATAGCCTTCACTCAATACTTCTGGACTTGACCAGATTTCTTTACTATCAAAGCAAAAGCTTTGACTATCTGAGCTTTACTCAACACTTTTTGTAGTATGGAGTTCAGTAAAATTCCTTCACTCAACGCCTGTGGACTTAGCCACTTTCCTGCTTTGTCAATGCTGAAAGGCTTTGACTGTCCCCTTCTCTCAGTGCCTTTTGGCATCTAGTGTTGAGTGAGTTTGCCTCACTCAACGCCTGTGGACTTAGCTGAATTTCATGCTTGCTAACATCCTTATTTGACGTCTGTCATTGAGTGAGCTGCCCTCACTCAACACTTGTGGACCTAGATAGATATTTGTCTCTCTACATCTCTACCTTGTGACCACCTGTCACCATCACTTAGACAAACTGTCTAAACTTATTCCAAGGAACATCCTGCACATACTGAACTTGAACAGTATCAAATAATATTATGCTCTTAGTATTGATTGTGCCTGCCTCTTCAAATCTAGGGAACATTGAGGGCAATATTCCCAACAATCTTCCCCTATTTGAAGAAGGCAGAACACACAACAATACTAAGAAGCATTCACATAATAAGCATATTAATTTCATGCAGCTGTAGGTTATATCAGCTATATTTACTAGATTATGCCACTTGAATTACCAGTATATCAATTCAATGTACTCCATTTAACTGTATTGACTCAACATGTCAAGTCAATGTATCCTCATACCACCTGAACAATTGCTCAAGTAATATACACTCTCCTTATATCACTTAAATCTTAACTTAGAGCTTAAATGGAGTACCACTAGAAGCACTGACTCAACATGACCTGGTCATGTCAAGTATTGCTTCCACATATCCTCCTTTTCCATATATTGTCACACATCTCCCCCTTTATGGATTATTCAATAGGTATATCTATTGAGGGAGGTGATGGGATCAAGGGAGAATTTATCTGTTGATCCTTGATTAATTCCACTATACTAGTGGCTAAACTAGTTGACAGGAAAACATACCTCTTGTGTTGGAACCACTGATTCAACATATCACTACAACTACTTGACACTTGAGTGGTCCATTGATCCACTTGAGCTGGTTGTTCGCCTTCTCCTACAGCAGCACTATCTTCTCAACAATAGCAGTCCATCTCAGACTCGGAGAAGATTATGACTATGTCATAAATAATCTCCCCCTTAGTTTGTGCATTGTCATTAGGAAAATCTAATTAGCAGTGAAGATCTTTGATCCACTGCAGTTGCTGCTTGCTCCTTCTCAACAAGAGGCTGATCATGTTCAAGCAAGTGCTGGACATGCTCCACCTTAACAGGAGCATCTCCTGTCACCATTTCTGCAGGTGTTGTACTTGCTCCCCCTCAACAGGAGCATCTTTTATCATCATCTCTAATGGACACATGAGTCCATTTTAGTCTTCATACCACTTAATGGTCTTTATAGTCTTGATATCACATCAAAGACCTATCTACCTACAAGAAAAGTAAATCCTACAAAAAAGATAAAATTAGGAGCAACCGAAGCTATAACAAAATCAACATACCCAACTCAACCTTAAAGGTGTTGAACTTGACTTCATCTAGTGGCTTGATAAATATATCAGCCACTTGCTTATCTGTGAGGAGAAACTCAAGACTGAGTTCTTCCCTTCCCACATGCTCCCTAATTAACGAATACTTAATCTCAATATGCATAGTCCTGCTATGAGAGACAGGATACCTAGCAATTGAGATTGCACTAGTAGAATGATAATATAAAGGAGTTCTACTAATCTGGAGGTTATGGTCCTGGAGCTGAAGATGGATCCACAACAGTTGAGTACAGTAGCTCCCTTGCACCCTACAAAGTCTCTTCTTGCTGAGCCAGATCTTTTCCTTTTCTTTAGAAACAGACTTACCTCTGGCTCCAACTTTTTGATCAGCAACACAAGAGGGTTCAGCCCATTGAGCACCATCTTGATCATCACATTGATCTGCCTTTTTGATCACCACATTGGTTACCATACAGTCCTTCTTGAATAGGAGGAATGTTGTCTACATACTATTCAAGCCCCAATGAGCTTATTGCATTGGAAACCCAGACATCATTCTCCCCCTTTATCATATCCTTCATCTGTTGGAACCCCTGTTTGAATTTGGGCTAGGTTCACTTCTTAGGTTGTGTTGACCCATGATGTATAGTTAGGGTCACTAGTTTTTCTTTCTAAGTTTTAGGCCAGTCCCCCAAGTGTCAACTTCATGGACCTGCCTGATGTGGACTTCAGATTCAAGACGTAGAAGTTTTTCAGTTGTCTGGAAATTAGTTCGACGTTCGTCGAACTCAGCCCGACGAACTTAGAGCTCAGGTCGACGATATTCATCAGAAGGATATGTTCTGTGGTCGATGTTTTCTTCCAAGACTGGTTCTCAGTTCGACTAATTCTGTTTGTTCAAGTTCTGTGGTCGACGATCTTTGAGTGCAGAATAGATTCTCAGGTCGACGTTCTTGGAGCACAGAATTAGTTATTTATATTCAGTGTTTTGCTTCACAGAGCTCAGGTCGACGAACAGGATTTCTCAGGTCGACGTTCTCTGAGTGCAGGTCGACGAAAATTGTTCTCTGTTCGACGAGTTCTGTAAGCTGTCTGTTCTTTGTTCTTTCCTTATCTGTTCCCTCTTTATTATTATTATAAGTCATAAATTCCCTGAGTAATCAATGTTTATATTCCCTATGGATATAGCCGTTCCTGGCATCATTGATTATGGTATTCATCAGAGGATTTATTTGACATATTTTTTTGGGACAGTTAGGGAAATGAATAATGACAGTCATGCTAGCCATTTTCCTTCCGAGTTTTCCTTGAAGCATTTTTTCCTTATCTATTCCCTCTTTATTATTATTCTAAGTCATACATTCCCTGAGTAATCAATTCTTATATTCCCTATGGATATAGTCGTTCCTGGCAGTATTGATTATGATATTCATCAGAGGATTTATTTGACATATTTCTCAGGACAGTTAGGGAAATGAATAATGACAGTCATGCTAGCCGTTTTCCTTCCCAGTTTTCCAGCAAGACATTAATTGCAGTATTTCAAATTTCGAAGGAAGGTTGGTTGTCTCAGAGAATACACAGAGAATAATATTTTTAAGAAAATGATACACAGACTGGGAAGAGCAACATAATTCTTTCAGAGCAAAAATTGCAGAGAGATTTTCTTAGCAAGAGCGGAAAACTACATAACATCTCGAAATCAACATCTCTCACTTTGCTCTCAAGAAGATTGAAGAAGAACAACACAAATTGATCAAGAGTCTTCTTTATCTCCTCCTTCCATGATTTTTGCTGAGACAATATAGATTCATTTGTCTAAAGTTCCTGGATATGTTTTGCACAAGCTGAAGACCTACTCACTCCTGGACAAAGCTTCTTAATCCTGAACAACTCTACATCTCAGGGGGAGCTTTGACAAGATCTGGAATCCAAACAAAGTCTTCTCAAAGTGATTTTGAGAAAAGAGAAGACGAACATCACTTTCTTTCCCATCCCACTGTACAGGGTTTTAACTCCCTTCAAAAGTTAACCTGGTTCATAAGTCACCTTCCAAAAGACTTGAGTTTGGTTTTTGGTCACCTGATCAAAAGCTCAAAGGGTTGCAATATCTCCCTTCAAATAGATATTGTGATGGCAGTCACCTGATCAAAACCTGTAGTGGATTTCTACCAGGGTGGTAGAAGAGTGAATGTACCCAGTTGGGGAACCACTATAAATTTCTTGTATTGTCTGTGTGTTTGTTGTTTTTCTTTTTTGTCTTGTGCTGTGGTAGCTTAGTGTTGCTTGTCTTTGCTTCTCTTAGCTATTATCTTAGGATCACCTATTTTATCACCTGATTTTATAATTGTAAAAGGCCTCAAAGGAATTTTAACTAACTCTTTTCACCCCCCTAGAGTTAATAAGAGATTACTCTTCCTTTTCTTTCAATTGGTATCAGAGCCAGGTTGGTCATTTTTATTTAAACAGGCTAACACCTGGACTAACCAAGATCCTAAGATAATCTCTAATTAAATCTTGTTCGTTTTATACTTTATATCATGACACAAAACAAGGATTATGCAAGCACCAGACCTCCAGTGTGCAACTTGAATAAGTTTGCGGTATGGAAGGCAAGAATAAAACTTTATATGAACTCTATTGATGAAGACATATTCAATTCAATTTTGATAGGACCACCAACTCCAGTGGCTTCCACCCCATCCACTTCAACAAATCTGAGTGTTGTTCCACCTCCAGATTGGACAGATGCTCAGAAGAAGGCCAAGATTGCAGATGCCAAAGCCATGGATATTCTAGCTCAGACTATGTCTGATGATATATTTCAAAAGGTGGCTGAGTGCACTTCAGCCAAAGCCATCTGGTATTCTCTAAATTAGATGGTGGCTGGATATACTGATGAGAGAAAGGATAGGAGATCCAATCTCATCTCTTAATATGAGAACTTCAAGAAGGATGAAGCTGAGTCAGTGAGTGACATGTACAACAGGCTTAGGTCAATCATCAATAAGCTAAAGACCTTGGACAAGGACATCACTCTGACAGAAGTCAATGGTAAAATCCTTATGTGTTTCCCTAGCACATGTGATTCAAGAATCTTGCCAATCAGAGAAGCCAGAAGCATGACAGAAATCTCTACTAAATCACTTCTTGGAAAGCTAAAATCCTAGGAACAATTAATGAAACCAGAGAAGCAACAACTGAATAGAAGACTCTAACACCTATCAGGAAGGAGCACAACATTTCATTCAAGGCTGCTGATGATTCTGAAGGGACTCCAATCAATTAAGAGCTAACGAGCCTCTTTGCCAAAAGATTCTTCAAGATGGCAAAGAAGGACTTCAGAAGAAAGTCATCAAGGCAAGATGATAAGTCAAGGTATGACAAGACTCCATCTAAGGAAATTGCCTGTTTTGGATGCAGGAAACCTGGACACTTCATCTCAGAATGTCCATAAACTCATAAGAAGGACGAGAGAAGAGAAAAAGAATCCAGAAGAATACCTCATAGCAAGCCCTCCTCCAGCAAACATAAGAGGAAGGAGAAATGGTTTGTTGCAGAAACCTGGAGTGATACCGAGGAAGAGACATCATCCTCTAGCTCCAGTGTTGATGAAGAAGAAGAGAAGGCAAAGGAAGTTTGCCTAATGGCAATAGATAATTCCAGCAGTCAGCCAGAGGATGAAGCTTCAGAAGATGAAAGATCTCTATCTGCAGAGGATCAGGTAATAGCATCCTATGATTTTCAATCAGAAGAATTTAAAACTGAATTTAAAAATCTGTGCTTAGATCTAATAGGCTCTGAGAAGGAAATCAAACTTCTCAAAGAAAGTTTAACTGAACAAGATAAGTACATTGCTGAAAATGCTAGACTAACAGATGAACTTACCTTAGCAAATGAACAAATTGCTTTCTTAAAAACTGAATTAAGCAAAGCCAAGAAATTAGAAGAATCACTTAAGGGTAGAAGTTTAAAACTGTTAGACATTACTAGTTTACTGTAAGTAACAGTAAACTAGGACTAGGTGCATCAACTAGTGAAACACCAATAATCCAGAAGAATCATTTATCTAAACCTGTAAATTTCATTTCAGATAAGGGTAAGAAGAATACTGAACAAGTAAACAAAGTAAATGAAGTCTTAAAACAAATGGAACTCAAACAAAAATCTAAGAACAAGAAGAAAAATAACTACAACAATGTTCAACAGATTTCGTCGAACTCAGATCGACGAAACATGTATAGTTTGTCGACCGCAGAACGACAAACTCCGAACGCCAACTTTAATAATAGTTATTGTTCGATCCACGATCGACTAAACCAGTCAGGTTCGTCGACCAGAGATCGACGATATTGGTGCCCTGAGAATGAATATTTTCATTCTCCGAGCAGAGATCGAAGATCTTATCCCAATTCGTCGAACTCAGGTCAACGAACATACCAGAGTTTGTCGATCCAAGATCAATCTTATAGAAACTTAAACTCCAACAGAAAGTATAATAATCACTTTAATCAATCAAGGGAGAATATCAACCCATTCACCCAATGGATAATTCCTCCCAGAAGATTTCACCCCTTAGGGTATAAAAGCCAACCTGAATGTTCTTACATTTCCAGCTTTTCTTATGAAAAGAAACAAGGACCCAAGGTGACCTGGGTCAAGAACATCTAATTTATTTCCTTGCAGGTGCAGAACTATCCTATCACTCAAAATAAGTGGCATCTGGATAGTGGGTGCTCAAATCATATGACTGGATGCAAGGACAGCCTAATCAATTTCAAGGCAAAGCTGGGTCCAAGAGTGATCTTTGGAGATTCTAATTTTGGACAAACTGAAGGCTATGGAGAATTCAACAGTGGAGCTGTCATATTCAGAAAAGTGGCATATGTAAATGGTCTTAAACATAACCTAAGATCCATAAGTCAGTTTTGTGATGCAGGTTATCAGGTTTGCTTTACTAATTCAAAATGTATTATTTCTTCAAATAAACAGACTATTTTAACAAGTTGTATACAAGGGATTATATACCTAGTAAACTTTAACTCTGCTAGTTCAGAACTATGTTTATTCAATCAAGTTAGTAATAACAATATTCTTTGGCATAAGATACTTGGTCATGTTAACCTTAAGAACATATCTAAGCTATCTAGGGACAACCTTGTCAGAGAATTTCCTTCTGGTCCCTACAAGAAGGAAAGCCTATACAAGGCTTGTCAAGAAGGCAAGCAAACTAAAATAGCTTTAAGTCAATTAATAAGAGTGACTCACCTAAGATTCTGTACTTGCTACATATGGATCTTTTTGGACACATTGTTGTACAAAGCTTAGGAGTGAAGTCTTACACTCTAGTTATTGTAGATGACTTCTCTAGATTCTCTTGATTGTTCTTCTTGAGAAACAAGTCAGATAACTTTAAAGTCCTTACAGACTTTCTTAAGAGCATAAGGATTGAGTATTCTACTCCAGTTGTATTGACCAGAAGTGATCATGGTACTGAGTTTGAATCTCTTCTTATGCAAAGATTCTGTGAGGAGGAATGTATTAGGCATTGTTTCTCTACTCCTAGAACTCCTCAACAAAATGGGGTAGTAGAAAGGAAAAACAGAACCCTCATTGAATCTGCAGGAACATTACTTGCAGATGCACACATGCCCTTATCCTTTTGGGCAGAGGCTGTGAGCACAGAAAACTATGTGCTGAATAGAAGTTTGATACACAAACTTAAGGGTAAGACCCCCTATGAATTACTCAAAGGGAAGAAACCTAAAATTGATTACTTTAGATTTTTTGGGTGTAGATGTTTCATTCATAACAATAATAAGAAACACATTAGAAAATTTGAAGCTAAAGCCACATAGGGAATTTTTCTTGGATATTCCCAAGTTAGCCAGGCTTATAGGGTTTTCAATAAATCATCCTTAAAATGGAAGAATCTGTATATATTTCATTTGATGAAGCTAACATGTATTATAAGGAGGAGGACTCTTCTACCTCAGATCTTTTGCAGGTACCTTACTTTTGTGAGAAATTGAGAGAATTAAACCTTACACAAAAGGTCATATCACATTCTCCTCCACAAGCTGATGAACACAGTGAATAAGAATTTTTGGAAGTGGTTGAATCTCCTTCAACAACAGACATTATTCCATAAGAGGAATCAACTCCAAATGCTATTTCTTAACCAACTCCACCCACTAACCTTATCACACTAAGGGATCACCCTAGATCTCAAGTGATTGGGGACATGTCAGTAGGTGTACAGACAAGCCATCAACTCAACCAAGATGTGATGCATGCCTCTTTCCTCTCTCAAGTTGAGCCTCAATCCATAAATGATGCAGAGCAAGATCCCCACTGGATTATTGCAATGCAAGAGGAGCTCAATCAGTTTGAGAGATGCAGAGTTTGGGACTTAGTTCCAAGGCCCAAAGGCTATCCAGTAATTGGAACCAAGTGGGTATTCAGAAATAAACTTGATACCCAAGGTGTAATTGTGAGAAACATGGCTAGGCTTGTTGCTCATGGCTATAGGCAAGAGGATGACATGGACTATGATCAAACCTTTGCTCTTGTTGCAAGGCTAGAAGCAATCAGGATTTTTCTTGCTTATGCTGCTTTTAAGAAGTTTAAAGTCTACCAGATGGATGTCAAGAGTGCTTTCCTGAATGGAGAACTAAAGGAAGAGGTTTATGTTGAACAACCCCTAGGTTTTATCTCTTCTACTCATCCCTCATATGTTTTTAAATTGCATAAAGCTCTCTATGGTCTAAAGCAAGCTCCAAGAGCTTGGTATGAGACCTTAGCTAGCTTCTTGATAGAGCACAAGTTCTCTAGAGGCATGGTAGATAAGACCCTTTTTACTAAGATGCATCATGATAAAATTTTGGTAGTACAAATATATGTAGATGACATCATTTTTGGCTCTACAGATCCCAAACTATGCAAGAGATTCTCTGATCTAATGCATTCAAAGTTTGAGATGAGTAGCATGGGGAGCTATCATACTTCCTTGGCTTACAAGTGAAGCAATCCCCTAATGGCATATTCATATCCCAATCTAAATATGCAAATGAGCTTATTAAGAAATTTGGGATGGCCGATGCCTCCTCTATGAAAAATCTCATGGCTGCTAATGCTGTGATTGACTCTGATGTACATGGAAAACCAGTTGATCAGACCAAGTATAGGGCCATTATTGGATCCCTACTCTATCTCACAGCAAGTAGACCAGACATCATGTTTGCTACATACCATTGTGCTAGGTTCCAAGTGAACCCTAAGGAATCTCATCTTATTTTCATTAAAAGAATTTTGAGATATATAAAGGGTTGCCCTAATCTAGGACTCTGGTATCCATTAGAGTCAGCATTTGAGCTTACTGGATTTTCTGATGCTGACTATGCTGGATGTAGAGTAGACAGGAAATGCACATCAAGAACATGCCAGTTCCTAGGTGATAGGCTTGTGTCTTAGTATTGTAAAAAGCAAACATCAGTGTCAACTTCAATTGTAGAGCTGAATATATTGCAACAGGCAGTTGTTGTTCCCAAATTTTGTGGATACAAAACCAATTACTGGATTATGGATACAACTTAAATAATTCAACCATATTTTGTGATAGTATCAGTGCAATTTCTATTGCACATTATCTAGTGCATCATAGTAAGACAAAGCATATAGATATAAGACATCATTTCATAAAAGACTGTGTGGACAAACAGAAAATTAACCTTGAATTTTTCTCCACTAATTTGCAAAGGGCAGATATTTTCACCAAGCCCTTGGATGAATCTAAACATTTGTTCTTTCTGAATCAGTTAGGAATGATAGATGAAAAGGCTTAATTTTAAATCTGTCCTTTGTGTAAACGATTTGGAAACAATTCGTCGACCTGAGATCGACGATTTGCAAACTTATCGTTGGGAGTTCGTCGACCGGAGATCGATGAAATCTCTATGTGAAGTCAGTTTCATCGACCTGAGATCGACGATCCTGTTTCAGGAAATATTTCTGAGGACGACAAAATTTCTCCATATCTTCAGTCTGAGATCGACGAATTTATCTCTTCATGAAATTTTTCGTCAACCTGAGATCGAAGAATTTTCTTTTCGCAGGACGAAGCTTGTCATTTCACATTCTGAAAAACCTTATAACCAGGTTTTCTTCGAGCTCAATCCCGCGCATTCAGTTCTCTTGCACTTGATCTCTCCCTTTCTCTGTTGCAGTTGATCATGGCGATTCCAGCAAGCGCTCTCGCAGCAATGAAATTCGACATGGGTTTTGACATCGACTTCGAGTCATTTCAATTCTTAGATCAAATCTTTCTTGATATTCTAAAGATGTTTTAAGATCTACAGTTAAAGAATTTGATGACTACCAGGATAAAGGTTGCGGCGACTGAAATCCGAGAATGGGTCTACACTCTATCGGCTCCAGATGCTGATACATTGATTGGAACAATCTTGGGTAATGCCGTTTTACTTACCCCTGATGTTTTAATTGACATTTTTGGTTTATCGAATGGAGAAGAGGACTTATAAATCGATTCTGCTGAGTTTGATGAAATGCTGAATTGAATGGGTTATTCTAGTGACAACCCTAACAAATTGTTGAAGAAACATCTATCTGCAGATTATAAGTTTCTGGCAGATGTTGTGGGAAACGTTTTGCTGGGCAAACACACCGCCCATGATTACATAACTAGAAAACAGTTTCTTGTGATGAGTGCAGTGGAAAACAAGATGTCCGTGAACTGGGCCAAAATTATGTTTGAATTAATTAAGAAGAAAAACTCAAAGAAAGAGGTGTGCTTTGGAAGGATTTTGGGAATCTTCCTTCACGCCAAGGCTGCTAAATCCCTGGTCTCCCCGACCATATTCATAAATGCCTCCAAGAGGCTTACCTACGCTTTGTTTGGTAGGTGGGAGAGGAACATTCCTAAGCCATCCAGGGCTTCCTCTTCAAGAACTTCTGAGGGTACAAGGGCTGATCCAGCCACTCCCCACCCTGCTGAAGATGTTCCACATCCAGCTGCACCACCTCCAGCTTCCCCAATTCATCTCTCTTCACCAGTTCATACCTAAGCCCATACTCTTACACCTCCATCATCTCCAGTGCATCATCCACAAACTCATATTCACTCTCCAACACCAACTCCATCAAAACATGGTACACCAACTCCATCACAACATGGTACCCCACCCTCATCTCCTCTACCATAGCATCTAGCTAACATTCCACTTTTCAACCCTCTCTCCCTACCATCTTTTGATCTACTATCATCCCCATTCATAGTCCATCTTCACCAGATGAGCAAATGTCAGATTCTCTACCTTCTCCTCCAACTTCATCTTCCATACACCCTTCTGTATCCACTGAGACACCTCCTGAGTTCATACAATTGGACACCTCTTTCATTCCACCTCTTCTAGCAATTCTCACTCCTCTCATCAGAAACCTCATAGCAGAGGCCATTTCACCTCTTGCTTCTTCTATCTCATCTCTTGCTGCTCAAATTTCTGCCCTCTCTGTCCCTCCTTCTTCAGTCAGGGGCCAGGCTCCAGTGCTTACTGAACCCAGGCAGGGGGAGATACTGCATGAGGAAGTAGCTCCAGCTCCAGCAGAAGAAGCAGCAGAAGCAGCAGCAGACTCAGTTATCCCTTCTAATTCAATTGATTTTATTGATTCTGTTATAGATATGGATGAGACATATATAGCTGAAATTAACATTGTTGGTGATTATATTATCAATCCCATAGTAGATATTTTGAGTTTGTTAAATATTTTTGATAAAGTTCATTTGAACTTTCTTCCAGAAAACAACCTAAAGCCTTCTATGGCTATAGTTCCTTTCACTTCTCCAATAAGCCCCAAAGTTGTCATGAAACTCAAGGCCAGCTTTGCAAGTATAGAGGATCCAGTTATTCCATCTCCACCAAGAGCAGATTCTCTCATTGTTTCATCCTCTCCCAAAGCCATCTCTCCTCCAACATTCAAGATGGATGATAGTCCCATGCCAGATCTAGATGAGATCATGATGGCAGACATAGAACAAGAGAACCTATTAGTTGCTGAAAAAGCTACAGAATCAGTTGTTCTACCTCTAGCTCCTCCTTAGGCTGAAAAGTTGTTGATATCTGTAGAAGCTCTAAAGGAAATCAATGCCTTATATGATAATCCTCAGAAATCTTCTGATGATGAAGATGAGGAAGATGATTCTGATGATGAGCCAAAGTCTAAGAAGAAAGTTTCCAAGAAAAGAAAGGTTGTTCCTCAAGCTGCACCAAAACCTAATCCCACTCATGATACCCCATATTATATTCTGCAAAATATCACTCCTTATAAGGGTATGCCAGCTTGAATGTGGATGTCAAAAAATGAGCAAAAATCCAAGAAGAAAAGCAGGAGATACTCTCCTCCTCCTCCTTCTCAAAGATACAGGAAAGGTCCACCTCCTCCTCCTCCACGTGTTGTTGGTGCTTCAGGCAGTTACTCTCAGAGGTCTACCACATATTCTCAAACATACCAAAGACATCATGGTAGATCCTCTTCACATTCTGGAGGCAGCCAGCAGAGGTATCCTTCAAGCAGGCAACATCAACAACATCAACAACAACAACAATATCTACAACAAGCTTCTGAACATCAAAAAGCTGACAGTCCAAAGAGGCCTGAATCTCCTCCTGTTCCATTTGAGGATCCTGAAATAGCTACTACTACAAGAATGTCCAGGTTCCAAGAACTGGTTGGATTATCTATGATAAACAAGGCTAAAGCTGAAGGAAAGGATCCCTCACAGTATTCAACAATGTCCAAGTACATGAAAGAGGAATTAAACAGGTATGCAAAAGAAAATAAGTTCTTTAATGTAGATGATTATATGCAGTTACATCCAGAGGCTGTTGTGCCAAGGGCCACATCTCTCAACATCATTGGAGTTGCTGATATGACTATGACAAAGAGTCAAGCAGCTAATCCTAATAGGGAGATCAAATTTACCCAGCCTGGTGTCAAAGAAAAGGAGGATAAGCAAAAGGAGGTAATGAAGAATAAGAAATAAGTACAAGCTATTCAGTTTTTTGTATGTCTTAAACTGTTTATTCACATACACAATGCTACATTGTATATATATCTGCTGCATGTTTTAAATTTTTTTGCCAGATATACTTTTCTTTTGCTTTATGAATACTTTTTTTTTGTATTAGTGACCTCACCCAAATAGAGGGAGATTGTTGGAACCCTTGTTTTGATTTGGGCTAGGTTCACTTCTTAGGTTGTGTTGACCCATGATGTATAGTTAGGGTCACTAGTTTTTCTTTCTAAGTTTTAGGTCAGTCCCCCAAGTGTCAACTTCATGGACCTACCTGATGTGGACTTCAGATTCAAGACTTAGAAATTTTTCAGTTGTTTAGAAATTAGTTCGACGTTCGTCGAACTCAGCCCGACGAACTTAGAGCTCAGGTCGATGATATTCATCAGAAGGATATGTTCTGTGGTCGACGTTTTCTTCCAAGTCTAGTTCTCAGTTCGACTAATTCTGTTTGTTCAAGTTCTGTGGTCGACGATCTTTGAGTGCAGAACAGATTATCAGGTCGACATTCTTGGAGCACAAAATCAGTTGTTTATATTCAGTGTTTTGCTTCGCAGAGCTCAAGTCGACGTTCTGTGAGTGCAAGTCGACGAAAACTGTTCTCTGGTCAATGAATTCTGTAAGTTGTCTGTTCTTTGTTCTTTCCTTATCTATTCCCTCTTTATTATTATTCTAAGTCATACATTCCCTGAGTAATCAATTCTTATATTCCCTATGGATATAGTGGTTCCTGACAACATTGATTATGATATTCATCAGAGGATTTATTTGACATATTTCTCAGGACAGTTAGGGAAATGAATAATGACAGTCATGCTAGCCGTTTTCCTTCCCAGTTTTAAAGCAAGGCATTAATTGCAGTATTTCAAATTTCGAAGGAAGGTTGGTTGTCTCAGAGAATACACAAAGAATAATATTTTTAAGAAAAGGATACACAGACTGGGAAGAGCAACATAATTCTTTCAGAGCAAAAATTACAGAGAGATTTTCTTAACAAGAGCAGAAAACTACACAACAGCTCGAAATCGACATCTCTCACTTTGCTCTCAAGAAGACTGAAGAAGAACAACACAAATTGATCAATAGTCTTCTTCATCTCCTCCTTCCAGGATTTTTGCTGAGACAATATAGATTCATTTGTCTAAAGTTCCTAGATCTGTTTTGCACAAGCTGAAGACCTACTCACTCCTGGACAATGCTTCTCAATCCTGAACAACTCTATATCTCAGGGGGAGCTTTGACATGATCTGGAATCCACACAAAGTCTTCTCAAAGTGCTTTTGAGAAAAGAGAAGACTAACATCACTTTCTTTCCCATCCCACTGTATAGGGTTTTAACTCCCTTCAAAAGTTAACCTGGTTCACAAGTCACCTTCCAAAAGACTTGAGTTTGGTTTTTGGGCACCTGATCAAAAGCTCAAAGGGTTGCAATATCTTCCTTCAAATAGATATTGTGGTGGCAGTCACCTGATCAAAACCTGTAGTGGATTCCTACCGGGGTGGTAGAAGAGTGGATGTACCCAGTTGGGGAACCACTATAAATTTCTTGTGTTGTTTGTGTGTTTGATGTTTTCCTTTTTTGTCTTGTGTTGTGGTAACTTAGTGTTGCTTGTCTTTGCTTCTCTTAGCTATTATTATATCACCTATTTTATCACTTGACTTTATAATTGTAAAAGACTGCAAAGGAATTTTAACTAACTCTATTCACCCCCCCCCTATCGAGTTAACCAGAGATTACTCTCCCTTTTCTTTCATCATCCATGATCATTGCCAGTTTCCACTCCCATAGTGATCATAACACTTGACTAGAGATCATATCTCTTGAGTTGATACCACTAACACAACTCTCCAATACCACTTGATATCACTTGAACCTTGAATGGTCCTTCCTTGATCCATCTTTGATCATTGCCTTCTCCCCCTTTAAGACTTCTTCAGATAGTTAGAGAGGTTATGGCCTGATCCATCTTCTCATCCAAATGAAGGTCTTTCTTTACACTTGAGAGTCTTTACAACCCAACTCAAGATTGAGTGAACTGGATCAACAATAGCTGGAGAAATCCAGCTATTCTTGTATTGGTTGGACTTGCTATCTCACAATAGTTGCAACCATCTGGGTAGTCTCCCTATAATCCTCAGTATTGTCCATAGGGACATTCTGAACTTCAGAAGTATTCTTTTAATCCTTTTGGAGCCGGAGATTCTCAGACACCAATTCTTTAGACCAAACTTTAAGATTTCCAAACTGAACTAGACTGTATTGGCTCCCACTCAATAATTGCACAGATCCTGTCCACAAAGCCCACTGACTTGGACATCCTTTTCTACAGGTTCAGATGATACTGAAACCTGAGCACACTTCTTTTTTGGTTTCCACAGAAGTACTAGACACTGAGGATCAACTGCCTCTTCAACACTGCTGTCAGAAGAACAACTTCTTGTGTTTTCCTCTATAATTAGCACAAATTTGTTTTCTTCCTCTTATTAGACTGCTGAAGTGGCAGTAGTACTCTGTCCTACCACTCAGACACCTTGAACTTTAATGGATGGATCCAGCTGGTCTTCATCCATTGCCTGTGTACTTTATCCTTCTTCAGGAATTCACAGAACATCATCTTCCTCTTGGGCAATAAGAGGAGTAACCTTGATGGTCTATTTACCCATCTCCAACTGCATAACTGCAGATCTTTGGTCCATTCCACAAGGGTGTATGATCCTGAAGATGTCCTCCTTGTTCTAGTCCTAAGTCTGGAACATCCTCTGTCCAAGTACTAAATAAGGGATGAGCACTTGGACTATCCTGCAAAACAGAATTATCTTACCTTAGGAACTCCAATTTTTATTGGGTCCTAGGTTCTTGTTAGTCTAAAACACAACCTGTCTTCATACAGATTTTCTGATAGGAAGACTAACATCATCTCTGAGCACTCTTGGATTGTGCCAGCAATCTAGGGCAAAATGGCCTACTTTGCCACAGCACCAGCACTCGTGGATATTATACCTTCTCTTCTGAGTAGGTTTGGCAGCTGGGTTAACTGCAGACAGAATAGAAGGAAAAGAATCTTCCTTATTCTTATTTCTCTCAGCCACAATCTAACTGAAGGTAGGTCTGGCAGTAGAAGAGCTTGGTTTTTCTTGAAGTCTACCAACAGTGGTCTTCTTTGTGGAATGCATACTATTGATGACTCCAGAAATGCCCAAGTTTGGCTCGCTGACATACTTGCCCTTGGTCTAAGTGTGTACTGGGAGATCTTGAGAAAAGGCCACTGCCTTACTCATGAGTGTGGGGGCTAGTGCACTAAAAATAAATGGTCCAGGATGGGCCATTTGAATTTCTACATGGGGAGCCTTACAGGCACTCATTCCCCTACCCTATCTTCTTCCATTGGAAGATACTCTTGTATTCTTACAAGAAGAATTCTAATTCTTATAGTAACCATATATGCAGTCTTGTTCATACCTGTTAGAAGGGAGGATTACCTTGAGAAAGGTTTACTGAGGCTCAATAGGAGCTTTGCCTTTCCCTTTGGAAAGGTCAACTCTGGAATTCCACTTAGACCTTATACCTCTCTCACCTTTTTGAGAGTTGAAGGAGTCAATTAGTGGCAACACTATTTTGGGCTTATTGAAATCAGCCACAAGCGTTTTCTCATTAAGGATCTTCTCTTCAAGCTCCAAGATGATCTTGCACTTCTGGCTTAGGGTCCCTATGTGGATGACTGAGATGGCCTTTAGTTGGCTGACTTCACTAGCCTTCTAATCCAACAGGGTTACTGTCTCAGCCTGCTGGGTAGCAGCTAGCTGTAGGGAGATAATCTCCTCTGCTCGCTTTTTGGCCAACTTCCTGCTTATTTTCAAAGCATCCAAAAGGGCCCCATAACTTTCAATCAATTGATTGATAGCATGCGCTGATTCTGAGCAATCTTCATCACTGGATGAAGATGCAGAAGCATTGTGACTTGCCTCATATTTTGATTCTGAGGATGAGCTAGATAAGGAATGTACTTGTCTGGACCAGACTGATCCTGGCAGGTTTCTTCATCTGATATAGCCATCAGCCCATAGTAGCAATTGGCATCTTCTTCTTCATCATCCACCTCTAAGTCGCTATTTGAAGGTGAGGATAAGCTAGATAAGGAATGTACCTTGTCTGGACCAGGCTGGCCCAGATCTCTATCCTTGCATCTGGATTGACATCACTTTCATTACTATCACTGAACACTGAGGATAGTGGGGTTCTGAAGACTATCCTGGCCACTTGAAAGTCTTTATCTTCTACAAGAGCTGCCAACATCCCAATGTAGGTCTTGTCCTTTCTGTAGACTTGAATCTTCACTAAGATCCACTCCTTATGGTTCACTCTAGAACCCATAAGTGCAAACCTTTTAGTTATCCTCTGAGGTCTACTCAGACTATTAAGTCCTTTTTGAGTAACCTCCCTCTGATACCACTTGAAAGTCTTTAGTTTTAAGGATAGCTAAATCACCTAGAGGGGGGGGGGGGTGAATAGGTCTCTTAGTCTCTTGTGACTATCTTTTACTTAGTGTATGTTAGGTTAGCTTTGTTAGCTTGCTTTCAAGAACACAACACAAGCACACCAATGTTTATAGTGGTTCCCCAGATTATGGGTACGTCCACTTTCCCTCCCATCTTTCTAACAGCTTGTTAGACAATACACTTCTCCAATCTCGGCTCCTAAGAGCTTACAACACAGATCCTGCAGGGTCTCTCAGTCTCCTTCAAGACCTACAGCTCAGGCACAAGGCCCTACAACTCAGTAATCCTAAGATCACCTACCTCAGGCCCAAAGGCCCTACAACTTAGGCTGGGAGGACAAACCTACCTCAGAGAGAATGGCTCTCCAACAGCTCATGCACAAAGACCCTATCTCAAATCCAAAGGATCCCATAACTTAGACACAAGTGTCCTACAACTCAGAGAGAATGACTCTCCTACCTTAGGCTCAAAAGCCCTACCTCTGATCTACAAAGGATCCTACTCTCAGTGATCAACTGATCACCAACCTCAGATTCTGAATAGAATCCTACTCTCAGATCTGCACCCAGATCCTACACTCGGGCACAAAGCCCTACCTCAGCCTTTATAAAAATAGGCCTCCAGCTCAGATCTAATGGATCCTACAGGATAAAAGTGATGAATTATGACAACAGAGATATTATCTCTGTGTCTACCTCCCTGTACTAAGTGAACTCTGCCCAACTTTAACTACAAGGAAATAGTCCCCGAGCCTTCTGATTTTTGAACTGAGAAAGTCCTATCCCTATCTTCTCACAGCAACAAGAGTAGATCTTCAATAAGTAGCTGCTAGTGCTGGAAGTGACCTACAGAACCCTGCTCTACATTTTCTTTCCTTCCTGGACTGAGTAGATTTAACCCTACCTTTGACACCATAGAAATAGTTCTCTGAGCCTTCTTTCACATCACTGCTTACTCAAGCTTTCATCTTCACAACTCCCAGAATTTTTTTTCAGAATAGTTTAGCTGGAACTATGAAGGACTGCAGCTAGGGTTATCCCTTGCTACCTCTGCTGTCTCAGAGAATCACTCTGATCTTGTTTTGTAGGTGATGATGGCAACAACTTCCTTACTTGAAGCTTCTAAATACTACAGTAAGGGTGAGCCCTTGTTGTAACTCTTTCCTCAGAGAAATACTCTGATCTTGTCGGTGAAGAGAAATGAAATGACATTTCTAAGTATTCTTTACACAGCTAACCTTGACTGCAAAAATCAGTTATCTCTCCTTCTACTTCTTCCTCGGAAAGTAAACTTTCTGACATTGCTGGTGCAGGTGAGAATGACACCAGCTAGCTTGTTTGAGTTTCCAGAAACTGCAGCTAGGTAAAGACCTTGCTGTTTCTTCTTCTTCAGAGATTTTCTCTGACCTTGGTGGTGTAGATAAAAATGGCAACAGCTAACTTTTAGAACTTTCAGATATGTTGATTTGAACTTCCTTCTTCAAGCTCTACAACAATGGCGAGGAAGAAGATGAACTGCAGCAAGCTTTCCCAAAAGTTAATTTCTCCTTCGTCGATCTCGCCTTTTCTATGTCGCCGATCAACGACTCTTTAAGCAGTGGGCCCCATCAATAATTGGTTGGCCGCTACCTTATTTTTGCATTAATTGCAGTATTACAGGCAAACGACGATATTTGTCACGTACTGTAGCTTTCCCGCAACTAATTTGAATTTTGTTGACTTTGCTGACGTTAGCACCTGTGGACTTAGCCAAAATCAAACATCTTTAGTATAGGCATTGAGTGAACAAGCTTCACTCAATGCCAAAACACTTAGACAGATTTCTATCTTACTAAGAAATTGAGAGCATTGAGTGTGCCTTTATCACTCAATGCGTTTTGCCTTAGCCAATCTTTTTGTCACTAGGCATTGAGTGAGCCTTCATCACTCAACGCCAAAGTACTTAGACAGTTTTTCTTTCACCAAGCATTGCGTGAATCATCATCACTCAATGCCAAAACACTTAGTCTCATTTCTGAATGAAAGCATTGAGTGTAGCTTCCTCACTCAACGCTTTCAACTCTAGCATGTTATATTGATGAGGATTTAAGTGAACAACCTTCACTCAACGCTCCTATATTTAGACAGATTTTCTATCAGATTAGGCGTTGAGTGAATAGCCTTCACTCAACGCTTCTGTACTTGACCATATTTCTTTACTGTCAAAGCAAAAGCTTTGACTATCTAAGCTTTACTCAACACTTTTTTTAGTATGGCGTTGAGTGAACTTCCTTCACTCAACGCCTGTGGACTTAGCCACTTTTCTGCTTTGCCAATGCTGAAAGGCTTTGACTGTCCCCTTCTCTCAGCACCGTTTGGCATCTGGCATTGAGTGAGCTTGCCTCACTCAACACCTATGTACCTAACTGAATTTCTTGCTTGCCAACATCCTGTTGAAATTTGTGAAGTGGAATTGGGTGATGGGCAGGCCGGGCGGACTGTGCGGCCTGAGCGGTCTGAGTCCGCAGCCTGGGCGGACTGCTGGTTGCGGCCTGGGTGTCCTAACTTGGGCTTGGTGGCGTGGTTGTTCTTGAGGAGCGGCCTGTACGGCCTGTTATGTGGCCTGAGTGGTCTGTTGTGCGTCCTGGTTGGCCTATCGCCAAAGAAGTTGGGCTTCTAGACTGCGGTTCGCGGGCTGTTGGCAGTGCTTAGTTTGATCTGCGGCCTTGTAGATTTGCAAGCTTATGTTAACCTGCAGATTGGGAGTTCTATCCGCGTGAGTTGTTGCAGACTTGGTTGAGTCTGTGGTGTTCGCTGTTGTAGACTGGCCTTGAAGATTGGCTCTGGTCTTTGTCGACCTCTCCGGTGTTATAGCGGGCATTAGCTGTTCTGTAGAGGACTGTGCGGACTAGTGTTGAGTCCGGCAGTTGGCCGTTGTCTTGGAAGCTATGCAAGTAGGGTCTTGTGGGCTCTACCTCCTGGTGGAGTGATTTGCGATCTGTCTTGGGGGGTGGGAAGGACTGGGCCTTGTCCGCCGAGCTCGCGCTTGGCCCTTAGTGGTTAACTGGACTTGGTAACATTCTATGACAAGTCCAGCGTGTCTGCGGTATCCGCAGAGTCCGCTGTTGACCGGGCGGACTGCCTATTGGTCGTGGACTCATGGCGGATTGTGGCTTTGTTTTCGAGCTGTGTGGACTTCCTCCTTGTCTGCATGTAGTGTACGGACTGTCGCAGTAGAGGTTATGGCTGTCCATGTGCGGTGGTGTTTGCGGGCTATGCAACCGGTGCCTTGTCCGCATAGTTTGGGCGGACTGATGCGAGTTTGCCTGATTGTGGATATCTTGTCTTTGCTCCTGGCGGGTTTTCTGTTAGAATCCGGCTAAGTCCTTGCGGACTCAGCGGATGGGGCTTTGCTAGTGCGCGAGCTGGGGCTGTGACTCTATTCACTTGGGTGGTGACGACACTCCTCACCTCGCCTATAAATAGACCCCCCCGGCACGTCTACAGTAACTGAGTGAACAGTAAGTGGGGGCTTGGTCATTTGTGGCAGTCTGGATTTTCCTGTCCGCTCGAGTTGAGTAGAGATAATTCTTTGCTTTGTGCAGGTCGCGCGACTAGCATTGAGGAGCCAAGAGTTTGGCTTTGACTTCGGTCAGGATTAGTTAAGTTTGCGGTCTCTGCGGTCTCAGCAGGTCACTTCTGCGGCTTGTCAGTGTTTCTCTGCTTCAGCAATTTCCAAGTCCAATAACGTATCCGCCGGACTCAGGCGGGTAGGCGGTCTGTTCTCTAGTTCAGCAGCAGTCAGCGAATAACGGTGTGTCCGCACGACCTCACGGTCTCGACATACTCCGTGTTCTATTCGGCTTGTAGCAGCAGCATTTCGAGCGGCCACAGCAACTTTGGCAGACTGGGCGGTCTCGGCGGTCTCCAATGCTGTCCACTCGGCTTGCTTTTTGTTCTTTCTGTTTCCTTGTGCACTAGCGAAATCATGTCTCGCTACGTATACCTCGCCTTGTAAAGAAGTTGATAAATATATGATCTGTTTGTTCTTCCATTTGCATGTTGGTGTTAAGCTTGCTGATGAACTGTAAATATGCGTATTTTTTATGCACATTAATTTAGTCATTTTCATTTATTTTCGTCGTTTTTACTTATTTTTGTTCAATAAAATGTTCCTATTCTTGTAAATTTTCTCCTAACTTGTTTTATTTGATTTTTCAGAAAAAGTTCAAAATCTGCCAAAATTTGGGAAGTACACGCCCGTGACACATGGGTCACGCCCGTGACCGAGCCGTGACCGTGCATTTCCCGTGAAATCGGAAAATTTCTGAAGAAAAGGCTTGACACGCCTGGCGACACGCCCGTGTCACCCGACACGGGGCGTGACCCAAGCCCGTGTCCTCTCCTCTCGACGAATTCCACTCGACGATCGTCGAGTGTCGACACCAACTGTCACGCCCATAGTCACGCCCGTGACATGGGGCGTGACCTTTCCAGCTGGCCCGACAAGATGCTGCCGAAGACATTTGACGCGACCCGCGCCCGGTTCTACCTCCCCGACACGCCCTAGGTCACGCCCGTGACCAGGGGCGTGACTGCTGCAAACTCAGCCCGAAGTCAACTTTGCTGTCCAATCGCCAGCCGCCTTCATGAATAGTACTGTCACGCCCCCATGTCACGCCCGTGACCGAGGGCGTGTACTTAGAAATTTTTTCCTATAAATAGCCCAGTTCTGTAAGGTCCAAGGGTTCAGATTTTTGGGCCAATTTAGTGTATTTTTGTGGGCTGCATCCGTGATTTTCAAGGCTATGTAAGGAGATTTCTCCCTTTTTTATTTCATTTCTTGTTTTGTCTTAACTTTAACCCTTGTAATAGCTTGTAATAGTTCCTAAAATTCAATAAAATGTTAGATTTTCTCTTCTTACTTAGCTTTGGAATGAAACTTGTGCCCACTTTCTCTCCCCTTTTTATCTTTGTTCTTCACTTGTTCTTCACTTGTTCTTCATTTATGAAAAGTGTGTGTGTGTGTATGAGTGTAATTTGCTTACTTTACATTTTTTTTACTTGTTTTCATGCTTAGGAATGTTAGGTTTTCCCCTTTCTTTCCTTGTCTTTTTTTTTTCCTTTAACTTGTCTTCATGCTTAATATTTTGTTTTCATCCTTATGATTTTATAAAAGAGATTTTAAAAAGTGATTTTGTTTTTTTTTACTTAGTTTTCTTTTAGGATTGTAAAACCTTTTTTGTTCTTTTCAACTTCTTTCTCACTTTTTTTTATCACTTTCATAACATCATAAGAATGAAAATGTTGGTATTTTAATTTTCCAAAAACTTTGATTTTTGATTTACTTTGAAAAACTTTAGTCTTCCAAAAATTGTAATTTCCTCTTTTTATTCATTTTTGGCAAAACCTAAGCATGAAAAAGTTAAAGTTTTAATTTTTGAGCACCTTTGATTTTGACTTTATTTTGTAAAACTTTTTGCTCATTCTCTTTTTGTTTGTTCTTTTTATGAGTTTTGGGTAAGTTTTAGAAGTAGAAATCTTGTTATTTTCATTTTTAGGTAACTTTAATTTTTCTTTGTTATTAGTGTGTGTGAGTGTATGAGTCTAAATTTCTTTTTGTTCTTCTTATATTTTCATGAAGTGTGTGTGAGTGTAGGTGTATTAACTTTTATGCTTTAATTTAAAATTGTGTAGAGTGTGTGAGTGTAGGTGTTAAATTTTCATGCTTTCTTTTAATGCTTTCCTTTTAATGCTTTGATTCAAATTATGTAGAGTGTGTGAGTGTAGGTGTTAGCTTTATCGCTTTCTTGAATTTCATACGGAGTGTGTGTGTTCGTGTGCATTTATTTCCGCCTACTCGTTAAGAGTTAAATGGCGCATCGTTTTCATTTTCAGTCCTACTCATTTGAGTAGGACTTGCAATTTTACTTTCTTTATTTTTTCCGCCTACTCACTTGAGTTAAATGGCCGGACTTTATTTCAGTCCTACTCGTTTGAGTAGGACTTGCAATTTTACTTTCTTTATTTTTTCCGCCTACTCACTTGAGTTAAATGGCCGGACTTTTTAGCCCTGTAATCGCATTTATTTTCTCCTACTCGTTTGAGTAGGACTCGCTTTCATTTCAGTCCTACTCGTTTGAGTAGGACTTGCAATTTTCAGCCTTTATTTACCGCCCCCACTCGTTTGAGTGGGACTCGCAAATTCAAATTATGCAAATTTCATTCATGTGTAACTTAGCTTTTTTTTTTATAATTTGGAGTGTGCGTGAGTTCTCGTTTAGTTAACTTTTTAGCTCTCTAAATATTGTTATTTTTCTTTTGTCTCTTTCTTATAATCGTTTAGCATTAAAATTTGAACTCGCGCCTCACTAAATTATAAGCCGTCCCCATACCGATGTGTGGCTAATCGCTATTAGCCTCGGCATCGAAGAGCATTGGGACATTTGAAATGATTTATAATAATTAAAGTTCTTTTTTTCATTTTAATTTAAGCACTTAGGGTTTACCCCGGGTTTACGACGCGTAGGACCACATAATCGATGTGTGGGCCCTATTTCCGTAGTCCATATGCTAGCTAGCCGAGAGGCCGTGCATATGGACCGATCACCCCTGGGTAAATAGAGTTGCGTGCATACCCTCGAGAGAGGACTAGCGTAATTCTACCGGATTGGGTTCCCCACCCAATAGCGGGGTTCTTAGCGTAAAGCGGGCGTTAAGAGGAATCCTTCGTCGGACTAACGTTCGGTCGAATAGTCTTAACGTTTAGGTGAGCGATATCCCTATAGCTAGGTGAGCTCACATTTGTGGAACCTCCACGGCCAAGTTGCCTTATTATTAATTTGAAAATTAAGTCTTTTTATTATTAAAAATTATTTTAGTCTTAATCCGATTCGATGCCGAGCGTTAACCCTTCATCGAATATTCTCTAAATCGTTTTTTCGCTCCTTTGCTTTTCCGCCTTTTTATTAAGTAAAAAAATCCACCTTATTTTCAGTAAAATAATAGTCCTCCCGGAGGAGTAAGAATAGTCAACGCGACCCCGAGAACAATACGACCTCGGTATTCCCCCGAATATCGAGTACTACTTGCGATAGGTGCACTTGCCTACCCGAGAAAGCCCGCGGCGATCGACTCATCGAACCAACCACAGTAAGAGTCTGTTCGCGGGCACATCAAGTTTTTGGCGCCGTTGCCGGGGAGCTTCTCTTTTCGAGTTGCTATTTCGAATTCCGGAGTCTATTAATTTTACTTATTTTCTAAAAAACAAAAAAAACTAAAAACTTTATTTTAAAAAAAAAAAACAAAAAAAAAGTTTATTTTTTGTTTTATTTTTGTTTGGGTGTATGACCCGAGGACAACCCTCAGAGTCTGAAGATTTAGACTTCGACCCTGAGATCGAACGCTCTCTTGCGCGTATCCGATCTCATCGCCGAAATCCTTCTTTAGATCCCGAGGAATCTATCGGAGAACCCACTGTTGTAGTTATGGCCGCCCCTAACCTTCCCCCGGCGGCCGAGCGTACTATGTCTTATTACGCCCGGCCTAACCTGGATGATTCAGGGTCGAGTATTGTTCGGCCTGCGGTGGCCAATAATAATTTTGAAATAAAGTCAAGTGTCATTCAAATGGTCCAAAACGCCGTGCAGTTCGATGGACTGCCGGATGAGGACCCGAATGTCCACTTGTCCAATTTCTTGGAGATATGCGACACCTTCAAGATCAATGGCGTCACTGATGACGCCATTCGTTTGCGCTTATTTCCTTTTTCCCTTAAGTCCAAAGCCAAGGCGTGGTTGAATGCCCTCCCGCGAGGATGTATCACCACGTGGGCTGAGTTGACGGAACGGTTCCTAACGAAGTACTTTCCGCCCGCCAAAACTACAAAGTTGCGGGCGGACATTTCTTCGTTTGTGCAGAACGATCCCGAGTCTCTATACGAGACTTGGGAACGATTTAAGGAATTCCTCCGCCGTTGCCCGCACCACGCGCTGCCAACGTGGTTGCAAGTTCAAATTTTTTATAATGGGCTTAATTTTCAGACGCGTCAAATGATTGACGCGGCTGCCGGGGGAACGCTTAACAACAAAACCCCCGAGGCCGCCCAGGCTTTATTCGAAGAGATGGCTATGAACGCCTATCAATGGAACGTCCCGCGGGGACGGCCAAAGCCGGCGGCTGGTCTTTTTGAAGTGGATGCCACTGCTCTCTTAACCCTTCAAGTTGAAAGGTTAACAAAGCAGGTGGCGGAGATGTCTGCTGCCTCCTCCACTCCGCCTTGTTTTATTCCCCCTAACGTCTGCGTAGCTGAAGAGTTCGTGGACTTCATGGGAAATTCGGGTCGTCCTCCCTTCAACCCCAACAACAACCCTTATAGTAATAACTATAACCCGGGTTGGAGGAATCACCCTAACTTCTCGTGGAGCAACCCGAATAATGCTCAGCGTCCCCCTATTTCTTATGCGCCCGGATTTCTTCCTCCTCCTCCTCTTCCGAAACCCTCCCCGATGGAGGAAAATTTTTCGAAGTATATTGCGTCCAACGAGTCAAATATCCGGAACATCACCGGATCGCTAAAAACACTCGAACAACAGGTTGGACAGCTGGCGAGGATGATGTCCGAGCGCGCGCTCGGGGCACTGCCGGGAAACACGGAGCCGAATCCGCGGGAGAACGCCAACGCTATAACCCTCCGTAGCGGAAAGGAGGTGGTCGATCCAAAACGGACCGACCCTCAGGTACATATTTCACCTCCGACCCCTCTTCCCCTTTCTTCGCTCACGCCACCTTTACCTATTATAAAAGAAAAAACTATTTTAAACAAGGCTCTCCCGTATCCGCATAAGTTAGAAAACGAGCGTAAGGACGCGCAATATGAAAAATTTATTTTATTATTAAAACAAATTCACATTAATGTTCCTTTTTGCGAGGCTATCTCGCAAATGCCCAAATATGCGAAATTTTTAAAAGAACTACTTTCTAATAAACGCAAATTAGAGGATATTTCGCATGTATCTCTCAACGCTGTCTGCTCGGCGGCCCTTACTAATAAATTGCCCGCAAAACAAAACGACCCGGGACGGTTTTCCATCCCGTGCCTTTTTGGCGATATATTAGTAAAGTACGCCTTAGCTGATTTAGGGGCTAGCATTAATCTGATGCCGTTCTCGCTCTTTTTGCGTTTAGGTTTGGGTACTCCTAGTCCTACGAATATGCGCATCCAATTAGCGGATCGCTCGGTTAAGTTCCCTATCGGGGTAGTGGAGGACGTCCTTGTCCGAGTCGACAAGTTTACCTTCCCGGTAGACTTCGTCATCTTAGATATCGAGGAGGACGCCGAGGTACCAATAATACTCGGTCGCCCTTTTCTCGCCACCTCCCGCGCACTAATAGATGTTAGTAATGGTAGCCTTCTCCTCCGAGTAGGCGATGACCAAGTTACTTTCTCTATTAATCCCTCGATGGACAATTTGTCATCGAGCGACGATTTCTGCTATTCTTTAGATACCTTTTTCGGAGATCGTTCTTCTCCCATTTTCGAGTCCGTATTTTTAAATGACGATATTTATGCGCTCGAAAATTTTAACTGCGATGAGGATACGTCTATAGACTTGCCTTTCGAACCAATTGGTAAGAAAGACATAGGAATTAAAACCTCCCTAGAAGAACCACCCATCCTAGACCTCAAACCCTTACCCGCCTCGCTCAGGTACGCCTTTTTGGGAAAAGGTGATACGCTCCCCGTTATCATTTCTTCGGACTTGAGTGATTCGGAGACTTCCGATTTATTGGAAGTTTTATTTAAACATCGCCACGCAATTGCGTGGCAAATCTCTGACCTAAAGGGGATTAGCCCATCCTTTTGCACCCATAAGATTTTCCTAAACGATAATTGCCGCAAAACGATTCAGCCGCAGCGTCGTCTTAACCCAAACATGAAAGACGTCGTTAAAGCCGAAATCATTAAGTTATTAGATGCGGGGATTATCTACCCTATTTCGGACAGTGCATGGGTTAGTCCCGTGCATGTCGTGCCCAAGAAGGGCGGTCTTACCGTAGTGGCGAATGAGCATAACGAGCTTGTCCCAACTCGTACTGTTACGGGTTGGCGAGTGTGCATCGACTATAGGAAACTTAACGACGCCACCCGCAAGGACCATTTCCCTCTGCCATTTCTAGACCAGATTTTAGAGCGTTTATCCGGTCATCCGTATTATTGTTTTCTTGATGGTTTATCGGGGTTTTTCCAAATCCCCATTTCCCCCGATGATCAAGAGAAAACAACTTTTACTTGCCCGTTTGGCACCTTCGCCTATCGAAGAATGCCATTTGGACTCTGCAACGCGCCAGCTACATTCCAAAGATGTATGCTAGCAATCTTTGGCGAGCTAGTAGAAGACATTATGGAAGTCTTTATGGATGACTTTTCTGTTTTCGGACGCTCTTTTCCCGATTGCCTTCATAATTTAGATCGTGTCCTTCAACGGTGCGAGGACACAAGCCTTGTTCTAAATTGGGAAAAATGCAACTTTATGGTTCGAGGAGGTTTGGTCCTCGGCCATATGATTTCGTCTAAGGGGATAGAGGTGGATAAGGCCAAAATAGAAATTATAGAAAAACTTCCGCATCCAACAAACGTAAAATCTATTAGAAGTTTCTTAGGCCATGCGGGCTTTTATCGACGCTTTATTCAAGATTTTTCAAAAATAACAAAGCCGCTAACTCACCTCTTGGAAAAGGAATCACGCTTCATCTTTAGTAGCGAATGCGAGTCCGCCTTTAATTTGATAAAACAAAAACTTATCTCTTCCCCAATTTTAGTGGCCCCTAATTGGTCCCTTCCGTTCGAAATAATGTGCGACGCTAGTGATATTGCCTTAGGTGCCGTTCTTGGCCAACGCGTAGAAAAACATTTTCATCCTATTTACTACGCTAGCAAGACGCTCACTTCCGCACAAGTAAATTACACAACAACGGAAAAGGAACTCTTAGCCGTCGTTTTCGCTTTCGATAAGTTTCGCTCGTATATAACGCTATCTAAAGTTATCGTTTTTACCGATCACTCCGCGCTTAAATATTTATTAGCTAAAAATGATGCGAAGCCCCGCCTTCTTCGATGGATTCTCCTCCTACAAGAGTTTGACTTGGAGATCCGAGATAAGCGGGGAGCGGAGAATCTAGCGGCAGACCACCTCTCCCGTTTAGAAAATCCGGGTGCGGGAGCGCTCGTCGAATCTGAAATAAATGACAGATTCCCCGAGGAACGCCTTCTTGCAATTAATATATCTTCGTCATCTTCGCCTTGGTTCGCAGATTTTGCAAATTTCTTAGTAGCGCGGGTCCTTCCAAAAGAATTTTCCAGTCATCAAAAGAAGAAATTCTTTTCTGACTTGAAAAATTTCTTTTGGGAGGACCCATTTCTTTTTCGTATCTGCGCGGACCAAGCGGTCCGAAGATGCGTTGCGGGTGTGGAGTGCTTACAAATTCTTAAGCACTGCCACGAGGGTCCAGCCGGTGGGCATTATCAAGCCAACCGGACCGCTCGGAAGGCGCTAGAGGCGGGCTACTTTTGGCCCACTCTCTTCAAAGACGCGCATAATTTTGTGCGCGCATGCGATAGCTGTCAGCGGTCGGGTAACATCTCTCGTCGTGACGAGATGCCCCAAAACATGTTTTTAGAATGCGAAGTCTTCGATTTGTGGGGCATAGATTTTGTTGGCCCCCTACCTCCGTCTTTCAAAAATATGTATATTTTAGTGGCGGTCGACTACGTATCGCGGTGGGCGGAAGCGCAAGCTCTCCCCACCAACGATGCGCGAGTCGTCGTTACATTTCTTAAAAAATTATTTTCTCGCTTCGGCACGCCTCGCGCAATTGTTAGTGATAGGGGAACGCATTTCTGTAACGCCCTTATGGCTAAGACGTTAGCTAAATACGGAGTCACGCACAAGCTTGCCACCCCCTACCACCCGCAAACAAGTGGCCAAGTCGAGGTAGTAAATCGAGAGATTAAGCGAATTTTAGAAAAAACCGTTTCGCTAAATAGGAAAGATTGGTCCGTTAAACTCGACGATGCGTTGTGGGCGTATCGGACGGCATACAAAACCGCTATCGGATGTACGCCGTTCCGGTTAGTCTACGGCAAAGCGTGCCATTTACCCGTAGAATTAGAACATCGCGCACTTTGGGCTTTAAAACTCTTAAACCTCGACTCCAACTTAGCCGCTCAGAATAGAAAACTGCAACTAAACGAGCTCGATGAATGGCGTGCGAACGCTTACGAGAGCAATAAATTCTATAAGGAGCGCTCTAAGTTCTATCACGATCGAAAAATCAAGTCCCAAAAATTATTTTCTCCGGGCGATCTTGTCCTTCTTTACAATTCACGCCTTAGGCTTTTTCCAGGTAAATTAAAATCTAGATGGTCCGGTCCCTTCCTAGTTGAAGAAGTTTTTCCTTATGGAACCGTACTCGTCTCCCACCCGGACAAAGGCTCTTTTAAAGTAAACGGTCATCGGTTAAAGTCTTACATCGCGGGCGACCCAGTGATCGGTTTTAGCGAAACCATAACTTTCCTCCACACTATAAACCCGCCAAAATAGTCAAGCTACACGACTATAAACAAAGCGCTCCTGGGAGGCACCCCTCGCTTATCTTTTTCGCCCTTTCCTCATTACCTTTGCTGCTTTTTCTAATAAACGCAGGGTTTCTGATCGGCCTCCCCCTCCGCGTTTCAGGGAAGCTTCTACCCCCTTCCCTTTCTTTTCGTTTTACATATTGTCTTTCATTTCTGTTCCGCATACTTACGATACAACATTGGGGACAATGTTGGACTTAAGTATGGGGGTATTTTCGTGCTTTATTTTCTGCACTTCATTTTTTTTTCTGCATTTCAAAAAAAAAAAATACAAAAAAATACATATAACAACAAAACAAAACAAAAAAAAATTATTAAAAAACATCTTAAAATGAAACAAAAAAATTTTAAATGAAAAAAAAAAGATTATTCCAAAAAAAAAACAAAACTTTTTGTTTTCTTCTCTTTCTTTTTTCCAAAAAACTCAAAAACAACAAAAAAATTTTATCTTCACTTTGTACATATTTTTTTCGTACATACTCTTTTCTCTCTCCTTCTTGTACAAACTTTTTAGTTTTCTCTCCCATATTTTTGTACATAAATGAAAATTCTCTTAAAAAAAAAATAATAAAAAATACAAAAAAAAAGAAGATAATAGTTCAAAAAAGTTTCAAAAAAATTGAGAAAAACAAAAATACACAAAAAAAAGAGATAATAAATGAAAAACAAAAAAAAAAAAAAATGATAACAAAAACTATAAAAATCAAATCAAAAAAAAAATGTTTTGAAACAAATAAATCAAATATTCCATACTTAACTTTTCTGCTATCCAAAAATTCTGTTTTGAGTTTATTTATATGTGAATACTATTAATTCTCTATTTACTACCCGTTTGTTAATTATCGATTGAAACATTTAAATACCCGGGGTTAAGTTTTAAAGAATTCTTTATGCTTTGTAAAAAACTAGCGAACTCGTTTTAGGCACTACTTCTAATTTTTCATTAATAGGAGCACGTATATTATGTTAGGAAATAACGACTATAGAATTCAATTATACTTGTTTTTAGCTTTCTGAAACATTGGAACGCACAAATTATTAAGGTTGCTCTCAAAAATTTTTAGGATTACAATCTAGTTTTCCTTTCTCCCCTCACTTTTCATAACCTACTTGGCATGAAAAAAATTTTACCCTTAAAAGATCTTATGTCAATGGGAACAAGATTTCGTTCCGTAAACATAGGCACCCAATAATTTTAAAAGATTATATAGGGAGTAAGAGGATAAAATTCATTACTCCTACATATATACATTGGGTTAATTTTATTATTATGAAGTTGAAAAACAAAAATCATATTAGGAAAATAAGATTTCGTTTTCCTAATAATCCAAAAGAAAAAAAAAATGGAGGTTCGAGAAAAAATTACCTCACCTCAAATATCAAAACCCTCTTCATAAACCCACTACCCCCTTAGCCAATTACACGATTCTAGAATTAATTCAAAAATCTTTTTGAGAGCATAATTAGTAAATTGTATTATTTCCGGTAGCACTCATACAAGCTAGAATTCTTATAATTCCAAACTATTTTCGTTAACCTAACCATTACAAATGTTGCCTTCTATTTGATTACATCAAGAAGTCTTTTGGCCAAAACTTTTGCGCTATTTAAATCATCTACATAATTTTAGGACTTAACTCTTACACCCCGTATATTTATTTCGATCTTTCTTATAATTGATTTAGCGATAGCCAAAACTTAGAGTTTTTTTTATTCCTTATAGATTCACCTCAAACTTTTGCTCTGGAATAGCAAAAGCCTAAGTATGGGGGTATTTGATGAACTGTAAATATGCGTATTTTTTATGCACATTAATTTAGTCATTTTCATTTATTTTCGTCGTTTTTACTTATTTTTGTTCAATAAAATGTTCCTATTCTTGTAAATTTTCTCCTAACTTGTTTTATTTGATTTTTCAGAAAAAGTTCAAAATCTGCCAAAATTTGGGAAGTACACGCCCGTGACACATGGGTCACGCCCGTGACCGAGCCGTGACCGTGCATTTCCCGTGAAATCGGAAAATTTCTGAAGAAAAGGCTTGACACGCCTGGCGACACGCCCGTGTCACCCGACACGGGGCGTGACCCAAGCCCGTGTCCTCTCCTCTCGACGAATTCCACTCGACGATCGTCGAGTGTCGACACCAACTGTCACGCCCATAGTCACGCCCGTGACATGGGGCGTGACCTTTCCAGCTGGCCCGACAAGATGCTGCCGAAGACATTTGACGCGACCCGCGCCCGGTTCTACCTCCCCGACACGCCCTAGGTCACGCCCGTGACCAGGGGCGTGACTGCTGCAAACTCAGCCCGAAGTCAACTTTGCTGTCCAATCGCCAGCCGCCTTCATGAATAGTACTGTCACGCCCCCATGTCACGCCCGTGACCGAGGGCGTGTACTTAGAAATTTTTTCCTATAAATAGCCCAGTTCTGTAAGGTCCAAGGGTTCAGATTTTTGGGCCAATTTAGTGTATTTTTGTGGGCTGCATCCGTGATTTTCAAGGCTATGTAAGGAGATTTCTCCCTTTTTTATTTCATTTCTTGTTTTGTCTTAACTTTAACCCTTGTAATAGCTTGTAATAGTTCCTAAAATTCAATAAAATGTTAGATTTTCTCTTCTTACTTAGCTTTGGAATGAAACTTGTGCCCACTTTCTCTCCCCTTTTTATCTTTGTTCTTCACTTGTTCTTCACTTGTTCTTCATTTATGAAAAGTGTGTGTGTGTGTATGAGTGTAATTTGCTTACTTTACATTTTTTTTACTTGTTTTCATGCTTAGGAATGTTAGGTTTTCCCCTTTCTTTCCTTGTCTTTTTTTTTCCTTTAACTTGTCTTCATGCTTAATATTTTGTTTTCATCCTTATGATTTTATAAAAGAGATTTTAAAAAGTGATTTTGTTTTTTTTTACTTAGTTTTCTTTTAGGATTGTAAAACCTTTTTTGTTCTTTTCAACTTCTTTCTCACTTTTTTTTATCACTTTCATAACATCATAAGAATGAAAATGTTGGTATTTTAATTTTCCAAAAACTTTGATTTTTGATTTACTTTGAAAAACTTTAGTCTTCCAAAAATTGTAATTTCCTCTTTTTATTCATTTTTGGCAAAACCTAAGCATGAAAAAGTTAAAGTTTTAATTTTTGAGCACCTTTGATTTTGACTTTATTTTGTAAAACTTTTTGCTCATTCTCTTTTTGTTTGTTCTTTTTATGAGTTTTGGGTAAGTTTTAGAAGTAGAAATCTTGTTATTTTCATTTTTAGGTAACTTTAATTTTTCTTTGTTATTAGTGTGTGTGAGTGTATGAGTCTAAATTTCTTTTTGTTCTTCTTATATTTTCATGAAGTGTGTGTGAGTGTAGGTGTATTAACTTTTATGCTTTAATTTAAAATTGTGTAGAGTGTGTGAGTGTAGGTGTTAAATTTTCATGCTTTCTTTTAATGCTTTCCTTTTAATGCTTTGATTCAAATTATGTAGAGTGTGTGAGTGTAGGTGTTAGCTTTATCGCTTTCTTGAATTTCATACGGAGTGTGTGTGTTCGTGTGCATTTATTTCCGCCTACTCGTTAAGAGTTAAATGGCGCATCGTTTTCATTTTCAGTCCTACTCATTTGAGTAGGACTTGCAATTTTACTTTCTTTATTTTTTCCGCCTACTCACTTGAGTTAAATGGCCGGACTTTATTTCAGTCCTACTCGTTTGAGTAGGACTTGCAATTTTACTTTCTTTATTTTTTCCGCCTACTCACTTGAGTTAAATGGCCGGACTTTTTAGCCCTGTAATCGCATTTATTTTCTCCTACTCGTTTGAGTAGGACTCGCTTTCATTTCAGTCCTACTCGTTTGAGTAGGACTTGCAATTTTCAGCCTTTATTTACCGCCCCCACTCGTTTGAGTGGGACTCGCAAATTCAAATTATGCAAATTTCATTCATGTGTAACTTAGCTTTTTTTTTTATAATTTGGAGTGTGCGTGAGTTCTCGTTTAGTTAACTTTTTAGCTCTCTAAATATTGTTATTTTTCTTTTGTCTCTTTCTTATAATCGTTTAGCATTAAAATTTGAACTCGCGCCTCACTAAATTATAAGCCGTCCCCATACCGATGTGTGGCTAATCGCTATTAGCCTCGGCATCGAAGAGCATTGGGACATTTGAAATGATTTATAATAATTAAAGTTCTTTTTTTCATTTTAATTTAAGCACTTAGGGTTTACCCCGGGTTTACGACGCGTAGGACCACATAATCGATGTGTGGGCCCTATTTCCGTAGTCCATATGCTAGCTAGCCGAGAGGCCGTGCATATGGACCGATCACCCCTGGGTAAATAGAGTTGCGTGCATACCCTCGAGAGAGGACTAGCGTAATTCTACCGGATTGGGTTCCCCACCCAATAGCGGGGTTCTTAGCGTAAAGCGGGCGTTAAGAGGAATCCTTCGTCGGACTAACGTTCGGTCGAATAGTCTTAACGTTTAGGTGAGCGATATCCCTATAGCTAGGTGAGCTCACATTTGTGGAACCTCCACGGCCAAGTTGCCTTATTATTAATTTGAAAATTAAGTCTTTTTATTATTAAAAATTATTTTAGTCTTAATCCGATTCGATGCCGAGCGTTAACCCTTCATCGAATATTCTCTAAATCGTTTTTTCGCTCCTTTGCTTTTCCGCCTTTTTATTAAGTAAAAAAATCCACCTTATTTTCAGTAAAATAATAGTCCTCCCGGAGGAGTAAGAATAGTCAACGCGACCCCGAGAACAATACGACCTCGGTATTCCCCCGAATATCGAGTACTACTTGCGATAGGTGCACTTGCCTACCCGAGAAAGCCCGCGGCGATCGACTCATCGAACCAACCACAGTAAGAGTCTGTTCGCGGGCACATCACTTGCTCTTTGGGCTTCCGCATGATCAAGGTGTGAACTGGATAGTTCTGAGAATATTAATTTGGCTTTAGGCTATCTTGCTGACCACTTTGAGAAAATTCAACATGGTATCAGAGCAAGGTTCAGTTGCTTGAGCGGTGATCAACCTGTGTTGTTACTCTGTGCTACTGGTAGCTTAACCAAAGTTTGTTGCAATGGAAGGGAGCTATGCAAGATGTCTGGGTATTGAACTCTTGACGACGACTAATTTCAAGAAGTGGAAGTCGTGCATGAAGAGTTTTCTTCTGGGCGAGGAGTTATGGGAGGTCGTCGGTGGTGACTACAGACAGTAAGTAACTGTTGCTTTTAGGACTGCTGAGCAGGTGAGGCTCTGGAGAAAAACAAATGCAAAGGCGGAGTTTGTTCTCAAGAGGGCTGTTTCACCTGAGCTGTTTGATCACATCATTAGACGTGAGTCATCTACTGATATCTGGATAACCATTGATGAGTTGTTCAACAGGAAGAATGTAGCAAGGCTACAGTTCTTGGAGAATGAGCTGGCTAGGACAACTCAAGGAGACCTGACTATCTCAAAGTTCTTCTTGAAGATAAAGAGTCTGTGTGCAGAGATATCAGCGCTTGATCCTGATGAGCCGATCTTTGAGGCCAAGTTGAAGAGGCACATCATCCGTGGCTTGCGGAAGGAGTATGTTGCCTTTGTAACCTCGGTGCAAGGCTGGGCAACGCAGCCATCTCTGCTAGAGCTTGAGAATCTGCTTGCTTTCCAGGAAAGTTTGGCAAGGCAGATAGCAGGAGTGACTATCTCTGAAGGAGGTAGTAAAGCACGGTTCACAGGCAAGAAGAAGAAGAGATGGGAAGGGAAGAAGAAGAACACTGCTGAAAATGAGCCTTCAACTTCTTATCAGTTAGAGAGGAGTGCTGCTCCTAAGAAGGATTGGAAGAAGAACTTGAAGTGCTACAGGTGTCATCAGTGGGGACACTTCAAGCCTGACTGCAAGGTCAAACTGCAGCCTGGGTATGCTGCAAGCAAGGAGAAAGCTTGCTTGAGTACTGAAGAAGCTGGATGGGGCAGAGCCATCATGATGGGCACTTGTGTCCGTGCCTTGTCTCCTGTCGACTTCAACGATGAGTGGATCGTGGACTCTGGGTGTGGTCTTCAACTTACTGGATACAAGTCGAAGTTCTCTTCTCTGCAAGCTCACTCAGGTAACGAAGCTATCATAACTGCTGATAATACTGTTTATGTTGTAGAGAAGGAGGGGGTTGTGTCCTTGGGTAGTGATAAGGGGCCACTCACATTAAGGAGTGTGTATCACGTGCCAGACATGAAGAAGAACCTCTTCTCTGTGACCAATGCGGTAGACACTGGTTATCACGTTCTGTTTGGGCCAACAGAAGTGAAGTTACTTCGCAACGTATTAGTGGTTAAGGCTGATGTTGCTCATGTTGGGAGGAGAGTAAAGAACTTGTTTGTTCTTGCAACAAACTCTTATGTTGATCGGATGAGAGCAAACGATAGTGCCGCTATATGGCATGAAAGGCTGGGGCATGTAGGAATGGATTAGTTGAAAGCTATGGCTAATAGAAGCCTTGTAAGAGGCTTGCCTAAGATATCTTCCTTCGGTGACGGTCATGTTTGCACGGGGTAGCAGTACGTCAAGGCTCATCGCATTTCGTTTGATAAGTCACAAACGAGAAGCAAGAGACCATTGGAGTGTATCCATGGAGACTTGATGGAACCAACCGTCACTGCTAGCCTTGGCGGGAGTAGATACATGCTTGTGCTGATTGATGACTACTCAAGATACACTTGGGTATATTTCTTGAAGGAGAAGTCTGAAGCCTTCTGATTGTTTGTGGAGTTCAAAGAGTTAGTGGAGGTCCGGCTTGGCTTGCGGGTTAAGAAGTTCAGAACAGACAGCGGTGGTGAGTTTGTCTCCTCCGAGTTTTCTAACTTCTGCAGGAAGCACGAGATCCAAAGAGAGCTCACTTGTGCTCATACTCCACAACAAAACGGAGTAGTGGTGTGGAAGATCCGTCATCTGACGGATACTTGCAAATGCTGGCTTCATGCAAAAGACATTCCTAGGTCCTTCTCGGCAGAGGGGATGTCTTGTGCTTCCTACGTCATCAATCGGATGCCGCTCAGCCCGATCAACATGAAGACTCCTTTTGAGATGTTGCTGAAGGATAAGCCAAGCGTGGAACACCTTCAGATGTTTGGATCAACATGATATGTGTATGTCCTGGATGCTTCATGGACCAAGCTTGATGCAAAGGCAAGGAAGCTTGTCTTTGTTGGCTATGATGAGCGGAAGAAGGGATGCAAATGCATAGTCCTGCGACGAAGAAGTTTGTTGTTTCAAGAGATGTGGTCTTTGACGAACTGACGTCATATGGAGGTGGGTCGGTTGATCTACCAAAGAGCAAGGTTGATGAAGAGTAGAAGGTGGCTGCTGAACTTCTGGAAGAGGAGCTTGCTGTTTCACCGGCAGCTCTTATTGCTTCAAGCTCTGGTGCTGAGGCTTCTGGATCAGGAAGCAGGGGGAGCGTTGCTCAAATCTTGCCCGAAGCTAGAGTTGAGCCTGAAGAAGCAACAGAGGTGGTGAGCAAGGAACAATCTCTTCGGAGATCAAAGAGGGATGTGAAGCCACCAGCTCGGTACTGTGATGGGAATTTAGTGAGTTTTATCTCCTGCTTCTTTGCAGGTCCTCTGGATGAGTGAGAGCCTGCAAACTTCAATGAGTCCACTGGTGTCAAGGAGTGGGATGATGCCATGAAGGAAGAGATTGATGCTCTCAAGAAAAATGAAACCTGGGACCTTATGCCCAAGGTTGATGGCATTACTCCAGTGACTTGCAAGTGGGTGTTTAAGTTGAAGAAGAAGGCTGATGGGAGCATTGATAGAAACAAGGCTCGTCTGGTTGCTCGAGGATTCTCACAGTAGTATAAAGAAGACTATGAGGAGACATTTAGTCCAGTTGCAAAGATGACTTCTGTTCAGGTGGTGATCGCCTTGGCTGCTTGGAAGGGATGGAGGAAGTGGCAGCTTGATGTGAAAAATGCTTTCCTTTATGGAGAGATTGACAAGGACATCTTCATGGATCAGCGAGTTGGATTTGTTTTTGAAGTTCATCTGGACTATGTCTACAAGCTCAGGATGGCTCTCTACGGGTTGAAGCAAGCTCCTAGAGCTTGGTATGGAAAGATAGCAGAGTATCTCCAATTCTGTGGTTATCTTGCTTCCAACTCAGATTCTAGTTTGTTAGTCAAGAAGAAGGGGGAGCTTCTAGACTTGGCCCTGCTGTATGTGGATGATATGATCATCACAGGGAATTTGGAGGAGGAAGTAGCTAGGCTCAGGGCTGAGCTTACTATACGCTTCGAAATGAAAGACTTGGGAGAGCTTCATCACTTTCTTGGTCTTGAAGTAGAGAGGAAGGAGAGCGGGATACTCATTTGCCAGAAGGGATATGTGGATGACATTGTGAATCGATTTGGCATGGTCAAAGGAAAGAGTTTCTTTACTCCTCTGGATCATGGGCTAAAGCTTCGACGAGATGAAGAAGGGATTCTTCCTGATCCCTTGGTGTTCAGGGCTCTTGTAGGGAACTTGATCTACCTGACGATTATAAGGCCAGACATTGCTTATGTTGTTGGCCGAGTAAGTCAGTTTATGGCTGAACCAAGGAAGTCTCATCTGGTGGCGGCTAAGAATATCTTGAAGTATTTCAAGACAACTTCTGATATGGGACCCCTCTGTAGTAGGGATGCAGACTTTTCTTTGCTTGGATACACGGATGCTGATTATGGTGGTGACTTGGATGATCGGAGATCAACTTCGAGCTATGTTTTCACTTGTGGATCATCTTGCATTTTGTGGTGTAGCAAGAAGCAGGACTCAGTGTTCGTGTCTACTACAGAAGCAGAGTACAAGGCTTCGGCCTTGGCTGCTCGGGAGGGCATCTGGTTGAGGAGGCTTGTAGAGGATGTTCATGAGGAAGTGCAAGGGCCTACTTTGCTCCGGGGTGACAATGAGAGTGCTCTCAAACTAGTAAACAATCCAGTGTGTCACGCAAGGACCAAGCATATTGAGATCGAGCACCACTTCATAAGGGAGAAGGTGTTGGAGGGATCTCTTCTGGTCGGGCATGTTCAGAGTGAAGATAATCTTGCTGACATCTTCACGAAGCTGCTGTCGAAGGGGGCATTTCAGCGGTTACGAAGCTTGCTGGGCTTGATCACCACTTCTCACTTCAAGGGGGAGTGTTGAAATTTGTGAAGTGGAAGTGGGTGATGGACAGGCCTGACGGACTGTGCGGCCTGAGCGGTCTGAGTCCGCGGCCTGAGAGGACTGCTGGTTGCGTCCTGGGTGTCCTGGCTTGGGCTTTGTGGCGTGGCTGTTCTTGAGGAACAGCTTGTACGGCCTGGTGTGCGGCCTGAGTGGTCTGTTGTGCGGCCTGGTTGGCCTATGGCCAAGGAAGTCGGGCTTCTAGCGAAGCAGCCTGAGCGGACTGCGGTTCGCGGGCTGTTGGCAGTGCTTAGTTTGATCTGCAGCCTTGTAGATTTGCAAGCTTGTGTTAACCGATAGATTGGGAGTTTTATCCGCGTGAGGTTTTACAGACTTGGTTGAGTCCGCGGTGTACGCTGTTGCAGACTGGCCTTGAAGATTGGCTTTGGTCTTTGTCGACCTCTTCGATGTTGTTGCGGGCGTTAGCTATTCTGTGGAGGACTGCGCGGACTAGTGTTGAGTCCGGCAGTTGGCCGTTGTCTTGGCAGCTGTGCGACTAGGGGCTTGCGGGCTCTGCCTCCTGGTGGAGTGATTGGCGATCTGCCTTTGGGGGGAGGCAGACTGGGCCTTGTCCGCCGATCTCGCGCTTTGCCCTTGGTGGTTTACTGGACTTGGTCACATTCTGTGACAAGTCCAGCGTGTCCGCGGTATCCGCAGAGTCCGCTGTTGACTGGGCGGACTGCCTATTGGTCATGGACTCATGGAGGATTGTGGCTTTGTTTTTGAGCTGTGCGGACTGCCTCCTTGTCTGCATATAGTGTGCGGACTGTCATAGTAGAGGTTGTGGTTGTCCATGTGCGGGGGTGTTTGCGGGCTATGCGTGCTAGTGCCTTGTCCGCATAGTGTGGGCGGACTGATGCGAGTTCGCCTGATGGTGGACACTTGTCCTTGCTCCTGGCGGGTTTTCTGTTGGAATCCGGCCAAGTCCTCGCAGACTCAGTGGACGGGGCTTTGCTAGTGAGCGAGCTGGGTCGGTGACTCTATTCACTAAGGTGGTGACCAAACTCCTCACCTCGCCTATAAATAGACCCCCCCCGGCACGTCTACAGTAACTGAGTGAATAGTAAGTCTGGGCTTGGTCATTTGTTGCGGTCTGGATTTTCCTGTCCGCGCGGGTTGAGGAGAGAGAACTGTTTGCTGTGTACAGGTCATGCGACTAGCATTGAGGAGCTAGGAGTTTGGCTTTGACTTCGGTCAGGATCAGTAAAGTTTGCGGTCTCTGCGGTCTCAGCAGGTCGCTTCTGCGGTTGTCAGTGTTTCTCTGCTTCAGCAATTTCCAAGTCCAATAACCTGTCTGCCGGACTCAGGCGGGTAGTCGGTCTGTTCTCTAGTTCAGCAACAGTCAACGAATAACGGTGTGTCCGTGCAACCTCACGGTCTCGGCGGACTCTGTGTTCTATTCGGCTTGTAGCACCAGCAGTTCGGGCGGCCTCGGTGACTTCGACAGACTGGGTAGTCTCGGCGGTCTCCAGTGCGGTCCGCTCGGCTTATTTTTTGTTCTTTCTATTTCCTTGTGTACTGGCAAAATCATGTCTCACCACGTATACCTCACCTTGTAAAGAAGTTGATAAATATAAGATCTGCTTGTTCTTCCATTTGCATTTTTGTGTTAAGCTTGCTCTTTGAGCTTCCGCATGATCAAGTTGTGAACTAGATAGTTCTGAAAATATTAATTTTGCTTTATGCTATCTTGCTTACCACTTTGAGAAAATTCCACACATCCTTCCTTGATGGCTGGCGTTGAGTGAGTGGTCCTCACTTAACGCCTGTGGGCTTAGACAGATTTTTGTCTCTCCACATCACTACCTTGTGACCACCTGTCACCATCACTTAGACAACCTGTCTAAACTTGTTCCAAGGAACATTCTGCATATACTGAACTTGAATAGTATCAAATACAATTATGCTCTTAGCATTGATTGTGCCTGGCTCTTCAAATCTAAGGAACTTTGAGGGCAATATTCCCAACAATTTTTATTTTAGCACTGGTTGATCTATCGTGTGAAACCGCACTCAGCCCGCGCTTTAACTTTTAACTTGTGTTCGAAACTTCTACAAATTCTGGGAATGATATTTTGCGAGACCCTATTCTAGCCTCTCGCCACTACATCATGCAAAACTATGATTTCTCGAACTCGAGCTCTAGAATTAGGTTGGCCTCGTAAGGATGGTTCTCGTGCTGCGCTCGCCCTGTCGGACTGAAGCATGAATACTCTTTTTTTACTCCTATTGCTCAATATCGGCCCCTGGCGAATGCTCGACTAGTGAGATCTAACCCCTCACACTCACATTCATTTATGCCCTTCATCTTGCCTCTTTTGTGCTCTCTCCCCGGTACTCGCCACGGCTTCTGAGTGACTCAGTCCCATTGACTGGTGAGACCCTCAATGGGGAGATCTCCTTATGACTTTAACCTTTTACCATCATTTCCTTCCAACTCCCCGTCTTGTAGGTTGTCGGGAGCTTTGATGCGCGATCTCCTTAGGGTTACCTTCCATGCCTACCTCAACTTATCTCTAAGTGACTTTCAGCCCTGCCAGCTAGTGTGAGCCTGATCAACGAGATCTTTTTGAGGTCAACATTTCAATCCGTCTCTGAGTGACTTCAAGCCCTGCCAGCTAGTGTGAGCCTGACAGCGGGATCTTATCGGACCGATATTTCATTCTACCACCGAGTGACTTCCAGCCCTGCCAGCTAATGGGAGCCTGGTCAGCAGGATCTTCTCGGGGTCATAAATTCAATCCATCTCCGAGTGACTTCTAGCCCTGCCAGCTAGAGTTAGCCTGATAGCGGGATCTTCTCGGACCAATATTTCATTCTACCACCGAGTGACTTCCAGCCTTGCCAGCTAGTATGAGCCTGGCAGCGAGATCATCTCGGGCCAATATTTCATTCTACCACCGAGTGACTTCCAGCCCTGCCAACTAGTGTGAGCCAGATAGCGGAATCTTATCGGGCCAATATTTTATTCTACTATTGAGTGACTTCCAGCCTTGCCAGCTAGTGTGAGCCTGGCAGTGGGATCTTCTCGAGCCGATATTTCATTGTACCGTCGAGTGACTTCTAGCTTATCCAGCTAATGGGATCCTAGTCAGCTGGATCTTCTCGGGGTCATCATCTCAATCCATCTCCGAGTGACTTCCATCCCTGCTAGCTAATGGGAGCCTGGTCAGCGGGATCTTATTGGGGTCATCATTGCATTCTACTACCTGTCATACAGAGTTCATTTGCAAAATATCTTGAGAAACAAGAGAGTTAATAAACAAGAATATTCTATTTATAAGATTCAGAGATAGAAGAGTTTCAAATCATCATCGCTCTAGGTGTGACTCAAGGTTTCCCCCTCCATATTTTGGAGGCGGTACCCTACTGACTTCAGTGTTTCTTTAACGATGTACGAACCTTCCCAATTCGGATGGAACTTTCCCACTACTGCCAACCTCCCCGCAGCATCTACCTTTTTTAGTGCCAGGTCCCCTTCTACGAACTGCTTGATTCTGACATGGTTGTCAAAATACATGGTCATCCACTGCTTGATCTCCTCCTGCCTGACGAGGGATACATCATGGAGTTCTTCTATCAAGTCTTGTGAGAGTCGTAGCCTTCCTTTGTTTTTTATCCTCCATTCCTCATCTCCTTCCTTGGAAGCTAGCACCCGAGGCGACCAGACCTCAAACTCCAAGGGCAGAATAGCCTCATAACAGTAAGAAAGTTTGAAGGGGTTCTCTCCCATGGACGTATTGTGGGTAGTCCTCAAGGCCCATATTACCAGTGGAAGTTGTTCTACCCAACTTCCCCTCAGGTTCTCCACCGTCTTCTTTAATAGGTTCACAATGATCTTGTTCGCCACCTCCACCTGCCCGTTACTCCGAGGGTGGTGGTTAGAGGTAAACCTGAGGTCTATCCTCAGCTTAGTGCAGAAGCTGATAAACTCATTGCTAGCAAACTGGGATCCGTTTTTAGTAACTATGGCATGTGGGATCCCATGCCGGCATATGATGTAACACCCTAAATTCCAGAGTTGGAAAAAAGTTGGGTGATACGCCCTGGGACACGGGTGTGTCCCAGGGCGTGTCCTGCTCGGATGAGCAGCCGGCGAGTGTTCGACGAAAAATGGGTTCGATGAAAAAGGGGGAACATGCCATCTGACACGGGCGTGTCAGGGGACGTGTCCTGCTCTGGTTGACGAACTCAGCTCGACGAAGTTGAGCAGGGGCATGTCTGGGGCCGTGTATGGGCACACGGCCTGGGACACGGGCGTGTCACACGCTGTGTTCTTAAGGTCGAGATCTGAGAAGGAAAGCTCATTTTTGCCTTGGCCTTCATCTTTCTAAACTTTAGAGAGAGAAAGAGAGGAAGAAGGAGGAGGAGGAAGGGGAACCGGCCACCAGTGGTGCTGCGGAGTTCCGGCTAGAGATTCGAGGGCAGCATTGTGGAGGAAAAGTCATTGCGGTTCTTTCCAGCCAGCTAGGAGCTCATGGCGCCGAAGCGGTCTTCAAGGGTAACAACTTTTCTTCTGAGCCATGTAAAGGCTTACTTTTTGGCATGTGCATAAGATTCCCCCACCAGAGGGTGGCTTGTTGTGGGAGTCTCTTGGTTTGATTCATGGAATCCCCAATCATTTGGCATATAGATCCGAAAAAGGAGTACGGAATAGACATGTTGTGTGAAGCCCATATGGACAGGTTGGTCTGGATTGGTGATGTTGCATCTACGCATTGGAGAAGACTCCATGATAAACGTGTAGTTTAGGAGTCGATGGGTTAAACCTGTGAAGGGCAGTAGCAGGAAGTACTGGAGTGGTAGTCTAGGAAAATACCCTTATGATGCTTGTGCTATTGGGTTATGCCTGTGAAGGGGAGTAGCAGGAAGTAATGGATTGGCAGTATAGGAAATACCCTTTGTAATGCTTGATGTTCATGGGTGGTACATGTGAAGGGGAGTAGCAGGAAGTACTGGCGTGGTAAGCCAGGAAAATACCCTTGACATTTGTGATATTTGCGGGGTTGTACCTGTGAAAGGGAGTAGCATGAAGTACTGGTGTGCCCAGGAAAGACCCTCTGTGTTGTGATATGAATGGGTGTGATAGTAAGTACTGGTGTGCCCAGGAAAACACCCAGGCTTTATGCCAAACAGGTAAGGTGAAACGGATGGAGTCGTTACATATGACCTCTCCCCATATGAAGTTAGGAATCACCTGGGAGGTCACTTTGGCCAATGCATTTACTTCCAACCACTTCTAGAAGTAGTCGATCATGAATAAGAGAAACCTTTGTTGCCCACTTGCCTGGGGAAAAGGTCCGACCAAATCCATCCCCCAGATGGAGAAGGGTTAGGGCACTGTGATTCTCCTAAGTCTCTGGGCTGGTAAGAGTTGAAGTGGAGCATACAACTAAAAATTTTGACATTTCCTTGTGAATTCTACCGCGTCCTTTCTTAGAGATGGTCAAAGTACCCCTGCCAAACCACCCTTGCTTTCAAGGTTCTGCCTCCCGATTGGCTGCCACACTCGCCAGAGTGCACTTCTTCCAGGATCCTCGAAGCTTCTTCCTCCGTCACGCACCGGGCTAGGAGCCCCGAAAGTATCTTCTAGTGTAACACTCCTTTATGCATCGGATAATAAGCCGACTTGTGCCTGAAGCTCTTTCTGTCCCTGATCTCTTCTGGGAGTTTACCTGTGGTTAAGAAGGTTATGAAGGGGTCTACCCATTAGGGGTGCTGATCCACCTCCATCAATTGACCCTCCTCGATTGACGGGCGAAATAGTTCTGTTAATGTACCCCTGGCCCTAGGTCCGAACTTAGAAAATCGGCCAGCTATGACATTCTCCTCCCAGGGGATGTGTCGAGTGGAAAATGCTCAAAACCCTCTGATGAGCCCCTTCACCTTGGTCAAGTACTTCATGAGGGTTGACTCCCTCGCCTCGTACTCGCCTTTGATTTGTGATACCACCACCAATGAATCTGTGAACATCTCTGCATCCTATACTCCCAGTTCCTTGGCAAGACATAGCCTGCTATCACGGCCTCATACTCTGCCTGATTGTTAGTGACTGGGAAATGCAGGGCCATGACATTCTCTATCATGGCCCCTTAAGGGCTTACTAACACCACTCCGCCCCCAAAGAATGCTTCCCCGAGGCTGTGTTGACCAGCACCTTCCAAGCAACATGTTGTGAGGGTCTTTTACCTTCCACCTCAACGGCATAGTCAGCCAAGAAGTCAGCCAACACCTGTGCCTTGAACGAGAGCCGAGGTACAAAGGAGATGTCAAACTCGCTCAGCTCGATGGACCACTTTGCCAACCTTCCTGAGTGCTCCACCCCTTTAAAGATCCTGCGAAGGTGGTCTCTCACCACCTTGATTGTGTGCGCTTGAAAATATTGACTAAGGTTTCTAGTTGAGATAACCAAAGAGAAAGCCAACTTCTCCAAAATCGGGTAACAGAGCTCTGCCTTCTTTAAGATCTTGCTGACATAGTAGACGTGTAACTGCTTCTTCCCTTCTTTCCTTACCAAGACGGAACTTACGGCCTCTGCTCCTACTCCCAGATATAGAGTCAGGTCATCCCCTACCTTGGGCCCTTGGAGGAGTGGGGCCTGGGAGAGTTGATTCTTCAAGGCTTGGAATGCCTCCTTGCATTCCTTTGTCCACTCAAACTTTTGGTTCCCTCCCAACACTTTAAAGGAGGGTGAGAACTTCTCCCCTGCCCAAGAGAGAAACCTACTCAACCTGACGAGCTTCCCTATCAAGCATTGAACTTCCTTGGTGCTTCGCAGTGATTCCAAATCCATTATGGCATTCAGCTTGCCGGTGTTGGGCTCTTTACCCCTGTCGGGGTGAGGAGATGGCCCAGGAACTTCCTCTGCTCTCCCCAAATACACAGTTCAAGGGGTTCAATCGCATCTTGAACTTCTGCAAGGTGGCAAACGTTTCCTCCAGATCAAGCAAGTGGGAGTCCACATCTTTGCTCTTCACCATGAGATCATCCACGTATTCCTCCAAGTTCCTTCCACTCTGCCCTTTGAAGACCTGATCCATCATTCGATGGTACGTCGCTCCTACATTTTTCTGCCGAAATAGAATCATCTTATAGCTGAAGCACCCTTCTCTAGTAATGAAGGAGACGTCCTTGACGTCAGGTAGGTGCATCTTGATCTGATGATAACCTGAAAAAGCATCTAAAAAACTCATCACAGAAAAACCGACGACTGAGTCAACCAGCATGTCGATTCGAGGCAGAGGGTAACAATCCTTAAGGCATGATTTATTTAAATGGGAGAAATCTACAAACATCCTCCATCACCCATCACCTTTCCTAACCATTACCATATTGGAGACCCAGTCTAGATACTGGATCTCCGATACAAAACCTACTTTGAGGAGTTTTTCTACCTCCACTCGGATGGGCTCCTCCAGCTTTACGGCAATGGTCCTCCTCTTCTTGCAGATGGGGTTTGTCTTTGGATCGAGGATCAGGAGGTGAAAATCCACATTTGCATCGATGCTCAGCATATTTGTCGCACTCCATATGAAGATGTTGATGCTCCACTGGATGCACTCCCGCATCCACTCTCGGTTCTCGGGGCTTAGCCCGTCGCTGACCCGCACCCTCTATGTCTTGCCTACCCTGGTGAAGACCTCCATCTCCACCACATCCTATTCTAGCTCCAGCCAGGACTACTTCAACTTGCTTCCCAACTTCTCCACTTGCGCAAGTAACTCCTCCACCCTCGTCTCGTGCATCTCCACTCCACCAGCCTCCTAGACGTATACCAATCCTTCCTCTTCTCCCTCACCTCCACCGCAACTACCTCTGGTGCCTTCGACTTCTCAGCTGCTCCCCCCCATCATACCTAACTCCTCTTGCGCTGCCAGCTCTCTTCCCAACTCTTCCGCTTTCTAAATCAAAGTTATGGTGTTGAAGGTCGTTACATAACATTGCCTCGCCACCTTTGGGTCTCCTCTGATCCAGACTTGGACCCCCCCCCATTGTTTTACTTGAGACATTGATGGAGCAAGAAGTGGACGTAGCAAAAGTCGCTGATAAGAGGGTGCCCAAAGATGGCATTGTAGCTGCTCAGAGAGTCAACAATGAAGAACCGACAATTTATTGACACCCCCCATCATCACATGAAGTCCAACTCCTCCTCCAACTTCCTTCCTCTCCACTGAAAATCCGAACAATGGCCCATTCGAGGCCAATACCCTCCTAGACTCTAACGTTATCACCTTGAAGGACCCTTTGAAGATAGCATTCACTGAGCACCCATTGTCAACCAGAATCTAAAATATCGTGCAGTTTTCAATAGCTATCTGGATCACCATGGCGTCACAAAATGGATCCTCATATTCGGGCATGTACTTCAACGAGAATGTAATCTTCTCCTCCGGGGTGGGGTTTCGAAGGTCGTAGCGACGCTCCTCATGAACATGGTTTGGAAGCTTTCCTTATGGGTGGCTTCGATCCCCTCTCCCCCATGGATCACCATGATCCCTCCGTGGGTGCCTACATCAGCCCTATCTTCAAACCTATCCTCCTCTCCTCCCAGCAGAACTTCCTCTATCCTTACTGGTGGCTTCTGCTGAACTTGACCTTTGGCTTCCCTCACCTCCAGGAACTCTGGGCAGGTGGTCGTCATGTGACCTTCCTCCTGATGAAGTGACAAAAGGTAAATGCCACACTGCCCCCTTCTCTCCTCCCTCTTCTAGCTCCTCTTCTCATCACCCTTCCCCGGGCGATTGCCATCGCTTGATGCTACAGTGGAAAGGATGGCCTCTGACCTTGCCTCCATCTTGGTCGGTTGAACCGCCCCTAACCTCCACTATAATTCTCCCCACCCTAAAATCCTCTCCACTACCCCTGAGCAGGCCCCTCCTAGGGTCTCCAAGCCAACCGGTTGTTCGGATCTCAATGCCCCCAACATTGTTGTTGCCCCTGGCTCCCCTGACCTCGGGGCTCTTCCCTCCTTCTCACTTCCTACTGCCTTCCTGCTCCCTATTCCTTCACCTCATCCTGCACCAACTGGGCCAACTTCTTGGTGAACCCTGGGTTCACCATCTCACTCTCTATCTCTTTCGCTGCCCTTTCCATCAACTCTTTGAAGGAAAGAGGAGGCACTCTTTTCAGTTCCATACTGAAGAACCCTTGCCTTAAGCCCAGGGTGAAGGCAAACATTAGGGTATACCCTAAAACCTCCTGGTCCATGAGGATCTCTTCATGGAACCAATCGACGTAGCTCTCCAACATTTCCTCCAGCTTCTACTTGAATGCGAACAGACATTCTACTCCCTTCTTCCTCTTCTTTAATGTCCAGAACCTCAAGAGGAACTTGTGTCGCAAGTCCTCAAAGTAGTAGATGGAGCCTGCGAGAAGCTGGTGAAATCATTTCCTGGCTTTCTCCTTAAAGGTGATGGCAAGGAGTCTGCACTTGAAGGCGTCCGACATCTACCTGATGGAGACGGCATCTTCGAACCATTAGATATGTTGCACCGGGTCATCTCTACCCATGTAGTAGGAAATCTTTGGCTCTCTGCACCCATCTGGTACCGGGGCCGAGATGATTAACTCACTGAAAGGGCTTCCCCCACCCACCAGGTGAGTTGACCCATCTCGTGCCCTCGGCTTGCTGATCCTATCAACACTCGCCTGCCCTGGGAACAGCTCCCGCCCGGCGAGATCCCTCTCGCCACTGTCGACCAGGACCTCCTTCCCAGGTCGCTGACCTGGGGAATTCTCGCCCAAAGATGGGGTCATGAAAACTGGAACAAAAGGCGTAGCCCACTCGCCCCTTGCTGTGAATTCCAGGTGTATGGTTTGCAAGACCTCCCTCTTGAACTCTTCAAGCATCCCAATCATGACACCAGTCGCTTGAGGCGGCGAGCCTCCCGAGCTAGATCCTTCTCCCTCGCCTCGAGCCATAAAGTTTAGAACAAGATTTTTTTGTGCAAGCTACAGTCCACGCTCACTGCACCAAAAATGTTGAAGCCAAAACTTGGTCTCAACGAGAGTTCGGACCCAAGGGGGTAGTTTACAACTACTTCTCACAAACCTATACTCTTGACTGGTCACTCAGAACTAGAAACTGACCCTGGGCTACAACGTGGAGGTCCCGCCACACATCAGGAAAATCTCAAGTGTGCTTCCCCTCCTAAACCAAAATCTGAGCTGGGCACCTTGGAGGGCTCTCATAGCCGAACCAAATAACCCAAGGATGAAGAAGCCAAAAGAACTCGATCCCCTCCAAAGGTGCCCACGGGGTCTATTTATAGAATTCCAAGCATGGTCTGCAAATAGCATAACTCCGCTATTTTAGAAATGTTGTACGCATACCAAATTAGTCTGCCAATAGCGTAACTCTGTTGTTCTGAATGGCTAATAACAGGACAAAACATAATCCTGGTAAAAGACACTACTGGGCGAGTGGTCCATAAAAATCCCACTCGCCTAGGACGGCGAGTGATCGATAGTACTGGCAGTTGCCACCAGCCTGTGGCCTAGGGCGAGTGCGAGTTTGATTACCCCACTCGCCACCCACACAATTATAACCATGAGCGAGTGCTTATTTATGGTCGCACTCACCGGCTAAGCGCGAGCCTCAAGACTCGAGGTGAGTGCGGGCCCGAGTACCCCACTCGCCTGCCTCCCTCGTCTCCTCGGCCATGCCAACATGGAGCCCTTTTTCCCCTGGGACTCTTTAAGGGGCTCACTCAGCAAACACAGGGTTGTGCATTCAGGATTTTTGTGTGCTGGTGAATATGAATTCAGATCATGACTCATCTGAGAGAGAGCAAGATGATCTTGAAATAGATGATGCATCCAATAAGGTAGAACAAAGTGTTCTACAAAGGACTAAATCCCCAGTTGAGGGGGTTTTTGAGCAGCCAACAAAATCTCTCTAGGACAAGATTAATATGATTCTAGATAATCTCAAGGAAAGGATTTATCTAATCATAGATAATCTGCAGAAAAAGATTGAGGAAGAGCCAAAGGCTCAAGAGAAGACTGATGCTCCAATTCAGGAGGGCGCACTGGACAATCCTCTTGATCAATTTTTCAACTCTACTGATCAAGTTGAGCGGGAGCTTCACACAGAGGTCCCTGTTTAAAGAGATGGCCTCCCAGAATCTAAAGTGGATGAGACATCAACTCACCTTGAGTTGGATGGTCAAGAGTACCAAGGGACAAGATCACATCTTGATGATGTTGAAACTTGACAAGTACCCCCAACACCAACCATCATCCAGCATGTCAGAAAGTTCCATCCTTTACTCAATAAAAGCTTTACTAGATGAGCAAGCCAACTTTCTGAAAAGTTATATTGATGGATCTATACAAGGAGTGAAAGTTGAAATCTTATCTAATATTCAAAAAGTGAAGGAAGAGATCATGGTTGACCTAGATTCTCTAACAGGTGAAACAACTCATATCAATAGAGAGATAACTAAATGGTTTTACTTGGCTGCAATCACAGTCAAACAAAATATAAACATTCTCAGATCAATGGATGAGAGTCTCAAGGAGTCTACTCAAGATATTACTAGTATGAAGAACTGTGAAAGCCAAACTGATGAAGTAATCAAGGAAGTAGTTGATCATGTTGAACAGTATATATACTCTACTCAAGTACGGGCTATGGAACTAGTAATTCAGAACAGAGATACCATTCTTGCTGATTTGGACAATGTATTCCAGGCAATGTCTAACAAGTTTGAGATAAATACTTCTTATCTGGACAATAGAATTATTGAAGAAGCCAGAAAGGTGGAGAAACACAATGTTGAGCAAGCCCTAAGGGTCCTTCAAGGTACAAGGATTGCTCTTAATTTGCCCCTACTGGACAAAAATATACCATAAGATTTTGATTTTATAGCACAAGCAAGAGTTGCTCAAGATGCACAAGTTACAATAAGGAGGAAAAGAGAAGGCCTCATGTTAGATAAAGAATATATGGCCAAGAAGAGAGCTGAACAAGCTGAGGATCCTGATTTTGAATACTGGAGTGATGATTCTAGAAACATCATTATAAATGCATGGATCAATCATGTATAGATACTGGAAAATATTGATAGTTTGTATCTAAGTGAAGAGTGGATCATGCATATAGAAAGGCAGTCTCTAAGGGAATGGGTGTTCAAAGAAAATTTGGTAAGAAAGAACAATCCAAAAAGGATTCCTTCCAAGTATATTCCCAAGCCATTCATATACTTCAAGTGACAAGATAACAAAGCTAAACAAGCTGAGAGGAAGGCTGCTACTCAAGGAGAAAGCTCAGGCTCTGCTCCCAAAAGGATAAGAACTGATTCAATAAGCCAACCACTGGACAAGCATCCAGTCCCATGAAATATGAAATTTCTTTTGATGTATCTATCTTAAAACTGTTATGGACATATGTATTTCAATGGACATCTGGTTATATATATATATATATATATATATATATATATATATATATATATATATATATATATATATATATATATATATATATATATATATATATATATATATGTTTGGAATGCTTCATGCTTTGTACTATTATGATTTATGATTCAATGTTTACAATATATTTATTTGATAGTTATCAGTGATAACATTTCTACTGCTATATCATGATGCCAATATTGACATAATCTTACTGTCAAATTTTTGTCATAGTATGATTTATTGGTTAATGCTCCTTAGCATTGTTGAGTGTTCTGCCTTCTTCAAATAGGGGGAGATTGTCGGGAATATTGCCCTCAATTTTCCAAGATTTGGAGAGGCATCAATTCCAATGCTAAGAGCATATTGTATTAATTTGATAGCATATCTACCTTATATGTTTGAAGGATAATTATTATTAACTCTAAAATTTGTTTAGACCAAAGGAGAGGTATGTCATCGAGACGGGTTATGGTTCTCTACCATATCGCTGACAAGGTATGTAATACCCCCCCCCCCCCAAGGAGGGGACCCGGTCTTATGCCCAGAACTGTCGTCTTACGATGACACATAGCGCATACGGGCTAGTCGACACCACAAGACGCCTATCCTGCCGGCTAGTACGATCATTCAACCTATCGGCCAATTCAGAAGAGAAGCATTATAAGCAATTTATATATCAAGTCCACATCACAGCAGCATCATCATATAAGTAAAATGATAGATCCAATAGTCCACAATGAGTACAGAATGAAAGAGAAAAGGGTTTATGCCCAGTACATAATATTCAATCTCTCTCACACACAATCTAACCAAGCGGAAGCTAATCTCTCATCAGTATACGCGTCATCACATGACGCTGGGTTGCAGTAGAAGTAGTAGTAGGTGGTGTTAGCTCCTCATGTCCCGCAACCTCATCGTGCTGGTGCTCCAGCTCCTCGAGCTCCTAAAATGATAAGGTCACAACCGACCGTTTGTCATAAAGACTAAGCCATTTTATCCTCGCCTCACCCCCGTGACTCCTAGGTACCGAGCGGGAGGACGAAGTGGAGAACAACAAGGGGTATAAAAAGAAAGCAGATGACAGTGAATCTAATCTATCAAGATTATGTAATAACAAGTATATCTCTACTCTAACAGTTCTATATAGTACAAGTAAAGTAAGAAAGAACCGTACTGAAAAGGAAATGTTGTAAGTAAATTAGAAAACCGAGCAGGAAATAAACTATCTACTACTAATCTATCATCATAGGAGTACCTTAACTTATATGAATGCTCATACAAACTTTTAAGTTAAGGTTTCACAAATTTAACTTATCATATAAAAGAGCCAATACTAATTTATATGATAAGGATCTATGGTGCGTATGTCGTAAGTATGTATGTATGATACGGTATGTGGGTTATAATTCATACAAGTTCAACTCACCCACATGACTCTATGCGCACAGACCTTTAGTTCCCACTTTTTGGAGTTAGCTTAACTCTCAGGTACTACCATTGTAGCTACGATAACAGTAGAGCGGGCGTCTCCACTCCTAGGTGTGTATACACACTACCAGGCCTAGACCTTCTGTATGCCTCTAAATAACACACCAGAGTCACAATGCACTAAACTGATGGCTAGTCCACCAGACTTTTAGGTCTGGTGTGCATTTTCGGGGATTGTCCTTCAGACCGCAGTATAAGCAACCTACTGGCCCCTTAAACCCTCACACCCACCTGAGTCACTGTACTGCCATCGCTGTGACGATTGGCCCAGTACCACATGACCCGCCACTAATATGTTTTGTGCACATGCAATTTGTTTCCAACCTGAGCCTCCAGCTCACAGGACAAAACCCGTCCTGTATCTAAACATCCGAGCCTCCAGCTCGCAAGACAAAACCCATCCTGTAACCTCCAACCATCCGAGCCTCCAGCTCGCAGGAAAAAACCCATCCTGTAACCTCCAACCCTTTACGGGTGAGTTTGTCACATCGTTCCCTTAACTTATTAGACTAGTCTTGTGTAATGCTTATTAGGCATAGTAACTTACGGTTAGTCCTTGGACTGCCTAGGGCATACCCGGTGAAGGGCTCTCAGGGCGCTAGGAACTATGATGGGTTGAAGCCCAAAGCTACCTTTCACAAGGATACTTACTTTTATTAGTGTTTACCCATTTTTAATACCCAACTCTCAATGTTGCTCTTGAATGAATCTGATGACTTAAGGTACTATTGGGAGAACGATGGTCTTCCACCGGTATCCGTTCTAATTACTTTCCTTGGGCTTGCACTCTAACACTCATTACAACTTGACACCAACTAGGGTTCCAACTTCCCAATACGCTTCTCAATCCAACCTCCTATCATATCCCCTGTGGGTCCTAGTGTTATGTGTTACTTTATCTAAGCGCAACCCATGACCTAATTACAGCCCAAATGAAGTGTCTTCCATTTCTTTAGGCCAAATGCCCCTAATTATTTATCATGGGTTTGTCATGTATGTAATATTGATCGTTCAGAATTTCATCATCTTTCTAATTATTTTAGACCATAATTTAAATTAATTAATTAAGTGACCTAGGTCACTTTGAACATAAACTACTCTAATCCGTGGTTCATTGTGTCTAAATAAATTATTTGATGTTCATCTAGGTTAAAAATGTCTGTTCATCAAAAATCATGATTTTTCAATTTGAATTTTCATATATTTTCTATTTATGATTAAATTTATAAATAATCCATTTTCCAAATGAAGTACTCAAAATATACAACTAAAAATTCATAGGAAATTACTTGTGATCAAAATTGATATAATAATACTCAAGACAGTAATTCATGATCTTAGACAGTGATTTGGCCTATCATAATTCCATGTGGACATTATTACCAAAATGCCACTACTAAGGCTTTCAGCATATGTAATTATCCAAAAATTATCAAATATTTATATTGAGTTTTAATCACAGAAATAGGATGATATAAATTTTTCCATAATTTTCAATAGTATTTTTCCTTATTTTAAAATTAATTTCCCGAAGTGTAAAATTGTAAATCTACTATATACACAAGATATAATCATCAAATAGGCTTATAACTTTTTCCAGAGATGTAAAATGTCCTATTAGGGCATGTATCAAAATTTTAGAATTTTACAAGGTCAGTAGACCTATATCTCATTTTTACTTCTAAAAGATCTTATTTCCCATTAATTCAAAATAATGGGATTTTTTTCCCAAAAATCTCATACCTTCCATAGGAGGTGTAATTCATCCCTATAAGCCTCTGTATAAAATCCCATTGGCAGTCATTGGGCCAAATGGGCTAACTTCGCGTTTTTACATTCTGGCACCATATATTTACAAATCTACCTCCACCATGCATGTTGGATTCCCCAAACATACAGAGGTTCAAATGTCCTGAAACGTTTACCATGGTTATATCATGACCTCATGGCCAAGCCACTCGAATTTAGAGGCATTTGGAAGAGAGAATCTTCTTATATTCCATTTATTTAATAAATGATATTTCTATTAAAACTATATAAAAATACATCCCAAAAATTCTGATTTTTGGACTAGACCTAAGTCTGGCATAAACAAATGTATGTCCAAAATTTCATGAGATGTGGACTTATGGTTTGGCTTGGGCACTCATTTAAACATCTGCCCTAGCTTGGGACCAGTCAGAGTAGAATGGCCCTACAAGGAGCAATATTGCTCCAAATTTCAACTTTAAGGTGTCAAATTAATGGGAAGACTTATTTCTACCTTTTTTATGTTGGGCATCGATTCTGAAAATGAATCGAAGAGGCCTAAATAATTTATACAAGGTGTCTATATAAACTGGACAGAAAATAAGTTTTTTATTATTCCATAAAATTTAAGGGCATTGGTTCATCTTCTCCAATAAGCATACGGTCAAGATTGCCCCAATGTGGACAAGCTAGATCTTGCATTTCCCGACCTTCTGGCAGCCACCACCACCGGCAATTGTCACCACCAGCTCCATTGAGGTGGTGGCTTGCGTTTCCCAGCGGCATGGCCACCGGAGGTGGCTCCTCCGGCGAATCCGAGCAAGGAGAAATTCTCGGCATGCTCCCACTCACATGTCATCAGGCTCATTTGAGCCCAATATCACTCCTAAAATAGCTAGACATTTAGCACAGAAGGAGGGGAGAAGAAACGGACCTTTAGACGAGCTTGCCGATGGGTTCGGTGGTGATGCGCCATGGCCGGCCCTTGCTCCGACGAGTTAGCTCGTTTGTGGATTCCTCCGGCTAATCCTCTTCTCCTTAGGGTTCACTGAAGGTGATGAGGGGGTGGAATGGAGGTGAGGCTAGCTGTTTTAATGGCTTAGACTTAAGAGGAGTGGCAGAGCATGGGGGGAAGCATGGCCGGCCGTCATTGAGCGTGATTCTTTCCCAGCCGCCACATGTCAGCCATGTTATGGACCGTCAATCATCGCCATAAATAAGTTTTCTTGAAATGGTGATTAGATTACATAGTTGCTGTAGAGATAAATGTCCCATCACCGTTTTATCCTGAACCCGGTTCAGCCCATATGCAAGTGAACTGGTCAACATGATTTTTGGGCTGAAAAAAGTTCCAAGTATAAAAGCATTGAGTGTGTTGATACCACTCAACGCCGCGTTGAGTGGTGTTGACACAACTCAACGTGCAACACCCCCTATCCATCACATAGCATATAACAGTAGGTCCGACCGGGGCCCGACATCATATACCATAGACATACCGGGTGGTTACTCAATGGAAACCATCCAACCAATCCAGCGTCCTACACAGAGTTATTCTAGTGGAAGCAATATTAATAGTTGCATTAACAAAGAACCCAACAATAGTGTGAATGTCCACTACAAAGCCAAAAGGAATGAAGTACAAATACACAGGTACTGGCCTTATGGCCTTACAATAGTTTGCTCCAATAATAAATGTTTTCCAAACCTCGGCACGCAGGTCGGACATACACGAATAAAAGAAAACACTTAAAAATTAGGCCTTCGAGGGCCGTCTCAGCAACTTGGGCTTTAGCCCGCTATTTACCGCTCAGCTCCGTAGCACCTGCATGCAACAATCCACCGCACGGTGGCAAACAAAAGAAACGGTCAGCTATGCTGACCAAATTATAACGATCCCGCTACCGAACTCGGGGCGCCGATGCTCCTTCCCTGCACTTTATTAACATAACCAAGCAGTAATATAACAACATTACATCACAGGCGTCGGCATGCACGGCCATACACCCCATTCACTCAGGGCACATTCTCGGTGAACCGGTCAATGTCACGTCAATTTAAGCCATAGACACCCCGGTCTCACCACCACCACTTTGACGGCCAATCCTATGAGCATTTTGTCTTCCTGGCATGAGTCACGTCAATTTAAGCCATAGACCGCTAAAGACCCTCATCTATGCCAACGGCTCCCACCGAACGACATAAAATGGGTACGGTTCCGTCTGACTCGTTGCTCACGTCGCAACGTCAATTTAAGCCATATGCGTGGGTCAAACCTCCCCGAGTCCCGTTTCCGTCACACACTTCAGATAACCCAGTTATGTTCAAGTTGGCTCCCAGGCCACCATGTTGGCAGAATCACGCATCTTGCCCAGTTTTCCGGTGCACCTTGGAGTTAATCCCCAAGGCTCCCTACTGCAATCTACCACATAGAAAACCCAAAAAACAACCAATTGCACGGAGTCTTCTCCGGCCATTTATGAAATGCAACATCACCGATCCAGACCAACTTATCCGGGTAGTCTTCACACATCATGCCTATATCCGTTCTCGAATACGGACTCTACATGTACACAACGGGGACTATTCATGTCTACCCGAAGGAATGCCTCAAACTCACTGCAAACTCGCGAGAGCGGGCTTCCCCATGCAAAAGAAGGAGAGCTTCACATGCTCAAGTAGAGAATCGTTACCCTAGCGTTCTTCCTTAGCGCCATATAAATCTACGCGGATGAAAAGCACCGTAACCTCCTTGCTTTCGTAGATCCGAAGTCGCCTCGCGATTTGGAGCTCCGAAGCTCCGCTGGTGACTGGATCTAGCCTTCTTCTTCCTCTTTGCTCTCCCCTCTCTCTAGATCTTAGACAGAGAACCAGCGAATAGAAAATGAGGGATTTGAAACCCTAATCCCGGGTATATCCCAGTAGGAATAACCCCTAGCCGTCGGATCCCAAAATAAAGAAACGAACGGCTACGATCCAGGCCTGAAGTGGAAAACCTGGGCCGATCACAGCTTGTGACCCATCCGCGTCAAACTCGAACACAGCTTGTGTCGAGACATTTTGTCAAGACCATGTGTCGAGACTGTCGAGACCCTGCCGAGACCCTATGTCGATACCCTGTGTCGACACCCTGTGTCGACACACTGGCATTGTGTCGACACCGCAGGCCTTGTGTCGACACCGTAGCCTTGTGTCGACACTGCAGCCTTGTGTCGACACCAGAGGCATTGTGTCGACACCGTAGGCGTTGTGTCGACACCGCAGTCTTGTGTCGACACCACAGGAATTGTGTCGACACAGCAAGCCTTGTGTCGACACCAGAGGCGTTGTGTCGACACCGCAGGTGTTGTGTTGACACCGCAAGCCTTGTGTCGACACCGCTGCCTTGTGTCGACACCAGATGGGGCTCCCAACGCTGACCGTCACACTTTCGAATTTTGGGGCATTACAACTCTCTCCCCCTTAAAAGAATTTTGTCCCGAAATTATTGAAAATAAAAGGTACACAAAGCTTAAATGGTACCTGAAAGGAATAACTCTGGGTACTCCTCCAGCATGGTTTGTTATCGCTCCCAAGAGAGCTCCTCGCGACCGTAATTGTCCCAATGGACCTTGACCATCCTGATCTCTTTATTGCGTAGCCGCTTGACCTCCGAGTCCTCAATACGTACGGGCTTGACCTTCGTCGTCAACCCACTATCGATTGGCACTTGATTGACCGCGATCACTTGCGTAGGCTCTTGCACCGCCTTCCGTAGCACCGATATGTGGTATACATCATGTAGACCACTAAGCTCCATTGATAGCCTCAATCGATAGGTTGCTTCGCCAATCCGCTCCAGAACCTCAAACGGTCCAAGGTACCTGGGGCTCAGCTTCTTCAAGCGCCACACCCGCGAGACACCCTTGAACGGCTTGATATTCAAGTACACCCAGTCGCCGACAGCGAACTCCACGTTCCTGTGCTTGGCTGATGGCGCGGCCCCTCCAACACTTCCTGATGATGACCCGGTTGCTGCGGCCCCTCCAACACTTCCTGATGATGACCCGGTTGCTGCGGTGCAACAAGTTAAAGATTTGTGGCGTCATGACAACGCCACGGACGCTAACGGAAAGCTGCGATACAACCTCCGTCCGCGGCGCGCAAAGCTTGCTTAATACTTTTACTTAGTTTTATTTTAATTGCTTAAAACATTTGGCTTGTATTATTTTTATTTTTATGTTGGTGTGCTATTAAACCCTTGGTGTGTATGTAACCGCCCGGATGGATGAGATTTCATCTCCATCATGGATGGTTGGATCTCTTTTGTAACTCCTATTTAAAGGAGGATATTATGATGAGTTATGCATTGGAAGAAGAAAACCTAAACTCCCCCTAGAGAATTTCAGCCATGGAGAGATTCCACTAGCCGCCCCCCTCCCCTTTGGGTGTGAAGCCTAGCCTTGCCTCCTCCATCCCCGTTCGGTGCGACTCCGGCGTGGCTTCTCTCGGTGCGACTCCGTGGAAGAAGGAAGCAGCCCCTTCGGTGTGAAACCGGTGGAACCGTGGAGAGAGTGATTCTCCCACAAATATTGTGTGATCTTCTTCTTGGTTGGGTAATCTCTTCCCTATCTTTGTGCTTCTTGCTGTGAGATTTTTGTGGAGGTTATTCAACTGTCTTTTCCACGATTTTAAAGTGTTTTTCGCTTGCAAATCTGAATCGAACGTTGTTATTGACCCTCTTGTTTTTCGGATTGGAAGATCCGCTGGAGTACAAACTAGGCCTAGCCTTGACTTGTTCTCCAAGATGGGGCACGCTTTGGTGCTAACAAGGGAGTTAATCTCAACTTGTTCTTGATCCCTCCATATCGTTTACCGCCGCTCCTAAATATATTTTTGCTGCGATTGACGGCTTATTGTGAAAAGAATAGATGCTTGTGTAGGTGCGGTGAGACGTGTGCTTGTTGGAGAGGTAGGTCCTAAGGTCGTGGTATCGAGTCCGGCTAGGCGCGAGTTGTGTGCTTGTTGGAGAGTAGGTCCTAAGGACGTTGTATCGAGTCCCGTATTTTTGAGAGCCAACCGACCCCTTTTCGTTCGCTTTTGGTCGGAGCACTCTCTTATTTTTTTCTATGTTCTGTGATGGGTAATCCGCCGTTAGCGTAAGCACGTCCATCTCACAAACATCCCTACACCAATTTGGTATCAGAGGCGGTCATTTCAACTTTCACGTTGCAAACATCCTCTCTGCGTTCCTTGTTAGAGATCCGATCGTTAGAACTCAAAAAAAAATATTTTCTGTGGTCTGCAAATAGCGGGCTGAAATCTTTATTTTTCAGCAAAATTTCAAAGAAAATTTTTTTTAACGATCTACGTGTTATTCTCATCGGGAGTATATAAAAATATCTTATTTTCAATATAGCTTCAGTCCTAGGAAAATTCATCTTGCCCGGGGCCTCCCAAACCTGAATGCGCACTAGGCTAGGAACGGAGTACGCAACCCCGTCTACGTCTAGGATGGCTGCGAACGAGCATGGTGATCCCAACACCGAGGCTATAGCAGGTCTTCGTGCCGAAATGACAGAGCTTAGGAACGCCTTAGCCCAGATCCTACAAAATCAAGCAAGGCCACCCCCACCTCCCGTTAATGCTGGGCAGCCCAACCAGCACCAACCGAACTTTGATTCGGATTCTGAGGGAAACTCTCCCCGTATGCCCCCACCCTGAGCGAGGCTTTGATATCACGAGGGCTATCAAGATAAATGCCCCCACCTATGATGGCATGGGAGATCCCCAGATCTTCCTCCATTGGGCTATAGACATGGAGTGCTATTTCGAATGGCACAACCTCACGGACCCCCAAAAGGTTCAAGTTGCCAGGATGAAATTAATGGGACGTGCCAAAACCTATTGGCTGAATGAAGAACGTAGGTTAGGAGCTGGGCACGCGGTCCCACTCATTGGATGGGCTGTTATGAAGAACCTGCTAACCGATCAGTACGTTCCCGCGTACCATCGGACGCAAATGTTCGATGAGCTTGCCACCCTTCGGCAAGGCTCAATGTCTGTTGCTGAATATATGGGAGAACTTAAGGACCGTATGGTACGATGTGACCTTCGAGAGATCCCCGAAGTAACTTTATCTAGATTTCGAAAGGGACTTCACCCCGACATTCAACGGAAACTCTTGCGTTATGGTCACACGGACTTGAATACGACTTTCAATGCCGCCTTGGACATTGAAAAGAACCTAGCATCTAAAGCTCACTCCCGTTATTCTAATGCGAAGAATAAGTCCACCGCTGGGGCATCTTCTTCCACTTTTCCTGATAAAGGAAAATTTAGATCCTCCGAGTCGAAATCTGTTGTGATTACCGCGAGAAATACCAAGAACCCCGCTAGTGAGCGTATCCCTGTTGGAAAGGTTAGCAAGGCTAACACCACTTGTTACTCATGCGGTGTTCAAGGCCACTATGCCTATGAATGCCCCACCAAGACGAAGGCCATAGCCTTACTAGAGTCCACTACCGACCCTGACGATTATGTCTATGAGGCCGAAGAGGAGAGCGACCCTGACGGAGTCCCTAGTGACTTGGAGGAGGATCACCGCCTTATGGTGATGCGTTGCATTTTGACCACTCCTCGTCCTGTAGACGACTGGAAGAGGACGAGCATCTTTTCCCTGATCTTTAAGAGTGGAGAAAAACTTTGCAAATTAGTTATTGATGGTGGTAGTTGCGTAAACGCCGTTTCTGAGAATGCCGTTAAGCGTATGTCCATGACTGTCGAGCCGCACCCGACCCCCTACCAGGTCGCTTGGATTAGTAAGGTTACTATTAAGGTTACCCAACGATGCCTAGTCCCCCTGTCTTTCAAATCCTACACAGATGAGGTTTGGTGCGACGTCCTACCAATGGACGTTTGTCATGTGTTATTAGGCCGCCCTTGGCTATACGACCGTGATGTGACGCACTATGGTCGTGCCAACACTTATGAGTTTAAATTCAATGGCAAGATCGTCACCTTGAGACCGATTGTGCCAAAAGAGCCGGTAGTGTTGGCTAAGGATACCACCATCCCAGTTGAGAGGAAAGCCTTGAGTTTAGTTGGTAGGAAGGAATTTGTGAAGGATCCCTTCATTGGGGGAATAATGTACGCTCTTGTACTTCTGAGTGAAAAAAACTGACGGTGGCGTGTTGGAAGATTTACCCCGAGAGCTACGGGTATTGTTGGATGAGTTTAGGGATGTATACCCGGAGGAGTTGCCTTCGTCGTTACCACCGCTTAGAGATATACAACACGCAATAGACCTTATCCCCGGATCGTCCTTACCCAACCAACCACACTATAGGCTTAATCCAACTGCCCACATAGAGTTACAAACCCAGATAGAGGAGAAATTCTTTTGGCCTAAACTAAAGGCGATGGTTGGGAAAGTTGTGAGCAGTTGCCGTACGTGCCAAGTTTCTAAAGGTACTAAGTCCAATGTAGGTTTATACACTCCGCTACCTATTCCGTCCGTCCCGTGGGAAGACGTGAGCATGGACTTTGTATTAGGCCTTCCCCCCACCCTGCGACGTCATGATTCTATACTCGTTGTTGTGGATAGGTTCTCCAAGATGGCGTACTTCCTCCCCTGTAGTAAGACCAACGACGCCTCTCACATTGCGAAACTGTATTTTAAAGACGTCGTTAGTCATCGTGGCGTTCCGAAGACTATTGTCTCAGATAGGGACGTCAAGTTCACTAGCTACTTTTGGAAAACCTTGTGGGTTCTTATGGGCACAAAATTATTATTCTCCGCGGCTTACCACCCACAAACTGATGGCCAGACGGAAGTAGTCAATCGGAGCCTAGGAAATCTTCTTCGATGTCTCGTGAGCGACCATAAAGGCACTTGGGATTTACTGCTTCCACATGCACAACTGGCTTACAATAATTCTAAAAATCGGTCCACGGGTATGTCTCCGAATGAAATTGTTCACGGGTATAAGGCCCCTGTGCCACTTGACTTGGTCCCCTTACCTCCCACATACAAAACAAGTCAGTTTGCACAATCCTTCGCCCAACATATTCACGACTTACATGCACGTATACGAGCTACCTTGACTGCTCAATATGAGTCTTATCAAGCGCACGCTAATCTACATAGGAAGGTGTCACACTTTAAGGTCGGCGATCTGGTTTTAGTACGGTTAGTTCCCGAACGAATGCTAACTGGCACCGTTAAAAAGTTAGCTCCAAAACGCGCCGGTCCTTTTCGGATTATAAAGAAGCTAGGTGACAACGCTTTCGTATTGGATTTGCCTGCTGAATGGGGTATCTCCCCTATTTTTAATGTCTCGGATTTGACGCTGTTTGTTGCGCCTCCACAAGAGTTGGTTTCTTTGTCGTCTTCTCCCTCCACTGAAATTTCTAATGGGTTGGGGAGTGGTAGTTTGGATGATCTCTCTCCTCCGGTCCCCGCAGGTATAACATCGGATGGTACGTTGCCTTCTTTTATTCCTACTGCTGACATGTTTCCCAGGTTTCCCAAGACGTTTCTCCATCCAGATATGATACTCGCTGCTGAGCCACTTACTACTCCTGACGGTGCTACCTACTGCTTCCTCATCCGTTGGCGTGACCGCCCACCGTCGGACGACTCATGGGTACTCGCGACAGAGCTTCAACGTTTGGATGTCGAGCTTCTCCGCCGCTTTCTATCAGCCCACGCATCGGAGATGCGAGATTTTGAGTGGGGGAGGATTGATGGCGCGGCCCCTCCAACACTTCCTGATGATGACCCGGTTGCTGCGGCCCCTCCAACACTTCCTGATGATGACCCGGTTGCTGCGACGCAACAAGTTAAAGATTTGCGGCATCATGACAACGCCACGGACGCTAACGGAAAGCTGCGATACAACCTCCGTCCGCGGCGCGCAAAGCTTGCTTAATACTTTTACTTAGTTTTATTTTAATTGCTTAAAACATTTGGCTTGTATTATTTTTATTTTTATGTTGGTGTGCTATTAAACCCTTGGTGTGTATGTAACCGCCCGGATGGATGAGATTTCATCTCCATCATGGATGGTTGGATCTCTTTTGTAACTCCTATTTAAAGGAGGATATTATGGTGAGTTATGCATTGGAAGAAGAAAACCTAAACTCCCCCTAGAGAATTTCGGCCATGGAGAGATTCCACTAGCCGCCCCCCTCCCCTTTGGGTGTGAAGCCTAGCCTTGCCTCCTCCATCCCCGTTCGGTGCGACTCCGGCGTGGCTTCTCTCGGTGCGACTCCGTGGAAGAAGGAAGCAGCCCCTTCGGTGTGAAACCGGTGGAACCGTGGAGAGAGTGATTCTCCCACAAATATTGTGTGATCTTCTTCTTGGTTGGGTAATCTCTTCCCTATCTTTGTGCTTCTTGCTGTGAGATTTTTGTGGAGGTTATTCAACTGTCGTTTCCGCGATTTTAAAGTGTTTTTCGCTTGCAAATCTGAATCGAACGTTGTTATTGACCCTCTTGTTTTTCGGATTGGAAGATCCGCTGGAGTACAAACTAGGCCTAGCCTTGACTTGTTCTCCAAGATGGGGCACGCTTTGGTGCTAACAAGGGAGTTAATCTCAACTTGTTCTTGATCCCTCCATATCGTTTACCGCCGCTCCTAAATATATTTTTGCTGCGATTGACGGCTTATTGTGAAAAGAATAGATGCTTGTGTAGGTGCGGTGAGACATGTGCTTGTTGGAGAGGTAGGTCCTAAGGTCGTGGTATCGAGTCCGGCTAGGCGCGAGTTGTGTGCTTGTTGGAGAGTAGGTCCTAAGGACGTTGTATCGAGTCCCGTATTTTTGAGAGCCAACCGACCACTTTTCGTTCGCTTTTGGTCGGAGCACTCTCTTATTTTTTTCTATGTTCTGTGATGGGTAATCCGCCGTTAGCGTAAGCACGTCCATCTCACAAACATCCCTACACCATTGGCATTATAGTACTTCGCTTGCCGGTACTGAGCAATAAGCAACCTCTCTCAAATCGTTCGAACCAATGACGTAGCATCTTCCACCTCTTGGCGCTTGTACAACTTTGACTCACCCGTTTCCAACCAAGATAACGACATGCGACATCTTCTACCATAAAGGGCCTCGAAGGACGCCATTTGAATGCTTGCCTGGTAGCTGTTGTTGTAAGAGAATTCCACCAAGTATAGATGATCTTCCCATTGCTTTCCAAAGTCCAGGACATACATGCGAAGCATGTCTTCCATTGTCCTATTGACCCTCTCGGTCTGACCATCCGTCTGTGGATGAAAGACTGTGCTAAAACTCAACTTTGTCCCCAACATCCGCTGCACCAACCTCCAATCATTGGACGTGAACCGCCCATCTCGGTCACTCACGATGCTGCGGGGCACACCGTGAAGCCGTACTATGTTATCCACATATAACTTTGCCAGTTTCTCCATGGGATCATCCTTCCTATGCGGAATGAAGTACGACACCTTCGTTAGATGATCTACGACCACCCAAATGGCGTCATTCCCCTTCTGCGACCTTGGCAAATCGTGCACAAAGTCCATAGTGATGTCGTCGAACTTCTACTCCGGAATAGGCAAGGACTTCACGAATCCTCCCGGCTTTTGGCACTCCGCCTTCACTAAGGCGCAAGTTTGGCACTTCGCCACGTACAGTGCCACATCCTTCTTCAGTCCTGGCCACCAAAACAATTTCTTAACATCGCGGTACATCTTCGTGCTCCCCAGGTGAATCGAGTTCTTGGTATGATGCGCCTCGTACAACAAATCTACCTGCAAATTGCCCATGCTTGGGACGCACTGACGACCGTCTTTCCAAAGTAATCCGTCCTCAACAACGAATTGGGAATTTGACCCATCCAGAGCTTCAACCATGATCTGCTTCATGTGGTCATCCATATCCAAAGCCTGTCGAATCCTATCAGGCAGGTCATATTGAACTACAGTCCAATTCAATAGTGCTTCAGCACTTGACTGCTTGTCTACGCAAGAGATCTCCAACGCCTCCAATTCCTGAACCAACTACTCGTCATGGACCGAAAGCCAATTGGATTGAGCTGGGGCCCGACGACTCAACGCGTTCGCAACCGCATTGTCTTTACCAGGCACGTAGTGGATCTTGAACGTATAGTCCCCCAGGAACTCCATCCATCTACGCTGCCGCATGTTAAGATCTTTCTGATCAATCAAATACTTCAGGCTCTTGTGATCGGTATAGATATCATTCTTCACACCGTACAAGTAGTGTCTCCACAGCTTCAAGGCAAAAATCACGGCCGCTAACTCCAAGTCATGGACTGAATAATTCCTCTCGTGCACTTTCAGCTGTCTCGAGCCATATGCTATAACTCTTCCGTGCTGTAGCATCACACAACCCAAACCACTGCCCGAAGCATCGCTATAAATCTCAAAACCTTCGGTCCCACTCGATAAACTCAGCACAGGCGTCGTGGTCATCCGACATTTCAACTCCTCAAAAGCTCTTGCGCACTCCGGCGTCCAAACGAACTTCTAATTTTCCTCGTCAAAGTAGTGAGAGGTAACGCTATCCGCGAGAAGTTCTCCACGAAGCACCTATAATAGCCGGCAAGCCCCAGAAAGCTCCGGACTTCCGCTACCATAGAAAGTACAGGCCACTCTCGTATCGCAACAATCTTCGCCGGATCAACCGCAATACCCTCTCCACTCACTATATGACCAAGGAATGCCACCGAGGACAACCAAAACTCGCATTTGGAGAACTTGGCGTATAATTGATTCCTCCTCAGCGTCTCCAACAATAAATGCAAATGTCTGAAGTGATCCTCCTCACTTTGTGAGTACACCAATATATCATCGATGAAGACGATCATGAAATGGTCCAAGTACTCCCTGAAAGTCCTGTTCATCAAATCCATGAACACTGACGGCGCATTAGTCAGCCCAAACAGCATGACCGTAAACTCGTAATGCCCGTACCTCGTACTGAACCCTGTCTTAGGGATATCACTCTCCCTTATTCTCAGCTGATAGTAACCGGACTTGAGATCCAATTTTGAGTACATCGTCGACCCGACTAACTGATCAAATAGATCATCAATCCTTGGGATCGGGTACTTGTTCTTTTCCGTTAGCTTGTTCAGCTCCCGATAATCAATACATAGCCTCAAGCTTCCATCCTTCTTCTTAACAAAGAGGACCGGTGCGCTCCAAGGCGACGAACTTGGACGCACATACCCTTGCTCCAACAACTCTTGCAGTTGCACCTTCAGCTCTGCCATTTCCTTAGGCGCCAGCCGATACGGAGATCGTGACATAGGTTTAGCACCTAGCACTAGCTCAATCATGAAATCAATTTCCCGTTGAGGTGGGGATTCTAGAAGATCGACAGGGAACACATCAGGGTACTCCGATACCACTGAAATATTTTCCAACGTAGGCTTAGGCTTTGCAACCTCCACTAGCGTAATGAACAGCTCTGCACCAGCACGAACCGCCTTCACCACCTGAAGAGCAGACATTAAAGTCTTGCTCGACCCTTTCAAGCCCGTAAAAGTCGTCTCACGACCTGTTCCCAACTTGACTTCCTTTCGACCGCAATCGATATAAGCTTGCTATTCCGAGAGCCAGTCCATGACAAATATCACGTCGAACTCCACCAGTAGCAGTAACGATGCTAGCAAATGGAACTCCTGACTCCCAATACGAATCTTCACGCCGTAGACTCTATCCGCGCGCATTGAACACCCATTCGGAAACAGCACATCCAGTTTGTCTTTTGCCATTGAAGTGGGTACTCTGATGCGCGATATGAATCCTTCAGACAATATGGAGAGTGAAGCTCCCGTATCAAAGAGTGCTCTCACCGGATTCTCACAAATCAAAATAAATCCTATACAAGCAGTGGTAAGGTAACACACACATAACAAGTATTTCAAAATTAACTTGCTATAAATTTAAACCGTACCTGTCACCACATCCGCTTGCTTAATGGCCTCCTGTTGGCCAAGATTATAAACTCTCGGTTGAGCCGGAGCATAATGGGACGTGGTTGACTCCACCGCCTTACACTTCTCTTCATAAGTTGCTCTCGGCTTTCTCTAGGACTTGGGACGTCCGCTCCAGCAGTCACGGGCAAAGTGCCCCGGCTTTAGTAAAACATGCACCCGGGGTCCGACCCGTAGTCTCCCCAGAAGCACCGGAAGAAGGAGCTGGACCCGAAGTCGTAGCCTTCTTAAAGAATTTACGGTACCCAGACTTTGAGGTAGTCGACACCTTGAACTCCGACTTTTTATTACCAAAGCTTTTCTTTGCTTGCACATTCTTCATATCATTTTCCAATGACCGAGCCGTATTGTCCAGGGTCAAGAAACACTGCGTCATAGGCCCCAAGAGCAGTAGCCTTAAGTCATCTCTCAAACCTTCATAGAATCGGTTCGTCTTGCGCTCCTCATCCGCGATGGTGGAGCTAGCGTACCGACCCAATCGGGTAAACTCGTGGAGATACGCATTCACGTTACTCTCTCCTTGTACCAACCTCTGGAACTCATTCTCCAAAGTTATCCTCTGCGCCGAAGGGAGGTACCTAGCCAAAACCAGTCTCGAGAACTCTTCCATTGAGATGTCTGTAAGTTGCCTTCCTCTCAATAGATGCAGCTCCAAACCCTCCCACCACAGCCTAGCGTCTCCATCCAACAGGAACGTAGCTATAGGGGTCATCTGACACTCCTCCGTCTCAGTTGCTGTTAAGACTCTCTTTATCCTGGAGAGCCAATCTTCAGCTTGAGATGGGGTTCCCAACCCCGAGAACACTGGAGGATTAAAGCTCAAAACGTGTTTGAGCTGTCTATCGGTTTCGCTCCTCGGCACCAACGGTTCCACCACTAACTGCTCCACTCTTCTTGGCTCCGCTGCTTGTAGCGGTACCTGCTCCACCGCAGGGGCAGGCTGATGCATCTGCCTTGCAGGTTGCGCATTGATCATCGCAAACACCGCTTCAGCCACCAAACGTATGGTTTCGGCCGAAGGGGGTGTTGCAGGAGCATCATTTGGTGCACTACTAGCCTCAGAAACTCGGCGTTCTGACGGCCCAGCACCGCTTCTGGTCACCTATAGTTGTACAAAACATTGTTAAGCAACCAAACAAAATTGCAAAACGCAATTATAGGAACACGCAGGTTCCTCAAACACGTGTATTTTTGTTCCTAAGTGGACATTCATGGGTTCTTTTGATGTTATAACGATGACGCACACACAAGTGCTCACCACCCCTTAAAAAGAATTCCTCCACGAATTCATTTGTAAGCCTGACCAAAACCATTAGTCTGATACAAAATTGTAACACCCCTATCCGTCACATAGCATATAGCAGTAGGTCCGGCCGGGGCCCAACGCCATATACCACAGACAGACCGGGTGGTTACTCAATGGAATCCATCCAACCAATCCAACATCCTACGCAAAGTCATTATAGCGGAAGCAATATTAATAGTTCCATTAATAAAGAACCCAACACTATTATGAATGTCCACTACAAAGCCAAAAGGAATGAAGTACAAATACACAAGTACTGGCCTTATGGCCTTACAATAGTTTGCTCCAATAATAAATGTTTTCCAAACCTCGGCACGGAGGCTGGCCATACATGAATAAAAGAAAACACTTAAAAATTAGGCCTTCGAGGGCCGGCTCAGCAACTTGGGCTTTAGCCAGCTATTTACCGCTCGGCTCCGCAGCACCTGCAAGCAACAATCCACCGCACAGTGGCAAACAAAAGCAACGGTCAGCTATGCTGAATAAATTATAATGATCCCGCCCCCGAACTCGGGGCGGCGATGCTCCTTCCCTACACTTTATTAGCATAACCAAGCAGTAATGTAACAACACTACATCACAGGCATAGGCACACACGACCACAAACCCCGTGCACTCAGGGCACATTCTCGGTGAACCGGTCAATGTCACGTCAATTTAAGCCATAGACAACCCGGTCTCACCACCGCCACTTTGAAGGCCAATCCTATGAGCATTTTGTCTTCTCGGCATGGGTCACGTCAATTTAAGCCATAGATTGCCGAAGACCCTCATCTATGCCAACGACTCCCACCGAATGACATAGAACGGGTACGGTTCCGTCTGACCCGTTGCTCACGTCGCAACGTCAATTTAAGCCATATGCGCGGGTCAAACCTCCCGGAGTCCCGTTTCCGTCACACACTTCACATAACCCGGTTATGTTCAAGTTGGCTCCCATGCCACCATGTTGGTAGAATCACGCATCTGCCCAGTTTTCCGGGTGCACCTTGGAGTTAATCCCCAAGGCTCCCTGCTGCAATCTACCAGGTAGAAAACCCGAAAAACAACCAATTGCACTGAGTCTTCTCCGACCATTTATGCAATGCAACATCACCGATCCAGACCAACTTGTCCGGGTAGGCTTCACACATCATGCCTATATCCGTTCTCGAATACGGACTCTACATGTACACAACAGGGACTATTCATGTCTACCCGAAGGAACGCCTCAAACTCACCGCAAATTCGCGAGAGTGGGCTTCCCTATGCAAAAGAAGGAGAGCTTCACATGCTCAAGTAGAGAATCATTACCCTAGCGTTCTTCCTTGGCGTCATGGAAATCTACGAGGATGAAAAGCACCGCAATCTCCTTGCCTTCGTAGATCCGAAGTCAGCTCGCGATTTGGAGTTCCGAAGCTCCGCTGGTGACCGGATCTAGCCTTCTTCTTCCTCTTTGATCTCCCCTCTCTCTAGATCTTAGACAGAGAACCAGCGAACAGAAAATGAGGGATTTGAAACCCTAATCCTGGGTATATCCCAGTAGGAATAACCCCCAACCGTCGGATCCCAAAATAAAGAAACGAACGGCTACAATCCGGGCCTGAAGTGGAAAAACTGGGTCGATCATAGCTTGTGACCCGTCCGCGTCAAACTCGAACACAGCTTGTGTCGAGACATTTTGTTGAGACCATGTGTCGAGACTGTCGAGACCCTGCCGAGACCCTCTGTTGACACCCTGTGTCGACACCCTGTGTCGACACCCTGGCGTTGTGTCGACACCGCAGGCCTTGTGTCGACACCGCAGCCTTGTGTCGACACTGCAGCCTTGTGTCGACACCAGAGGCGTTGTGTCGACACCGCAGGCGTTGCGTCGACACCGCAGCCTTGTGTCGACGCCGCAGGTGTTGTGTTGACACCGCAAGCCTTGTGTCAACACCAGAGGCATTGTGTCGACACCGCAGGCATTATGTCGACACCACAAGCCTTGTGTCGACACCGCTGCCCTTGTGTCGACACCAGATGGGGCTCCCAACGCTGACCGTCACACTTTCGAATTTTGGGGCGTTACACAATGCCGCCAACAAACTTAATTCAAGGCGTTGAGTGGTGTCGACACCACTCAACGTCATGTTGAGTGGTGTTGACACCACTCAACGTTGCCAGTAAAATTAAGGCAAAGAGTTGAGTGGTGTCGACACCACTCAACGCCGCGTTGAGTGGTCTTGACACCACTCAATGCTACCATAAAGGTTAAGGCGTCGAGTGATGTCGACACCACTCAATGCCGTGTTGAGTGGAGTTGACACCACTCAATGCTGACAGTAAATCAAAGGCATTAAGTGGTGTCGACACCACTCAACGCCGCGTTGAGTGGCGTCGACACCACTCAACGCTGCCAGTAAAATTAAGTTAAGGCGTTGAGTGGTGTCGACACCACTCAACGCCACCAGAAATCTTAAGTCAAGGTGTTGAGTGGTGTGGATACCACTCAACGCCGCCAGCAACCTTAAGTTAAGGCGTTTAGTGTTGTCGACATCACTCAAAGCCGCGTTGAGTGGTGTGGACACCACTCAATGTCGTGTTGAGTGGTGTGGACACCACTCAATGCCACCAGCAACCTTAAGTTAAGGCGTTGAGTGGTGTTGACACCACTCAACGTCGTGTTGAGTGGCGTTGAGACCACTCAATGCCAACAACATCCTGCAGCATTAAGTAAAAAGGCGTCGAGATCACTCGACGCCTAAAATTTCCCGAGTATTTTCTAAGTTAAATTCGTCTAGTGCCATCATGTTCACTCGGCCCACTCGACTTTTCCCGAGTATTTTCTAAGTTAAATTCGTCGAGTGGCATCGTGTTCACTCGGCCCACTCGACTTTTCCCGAGCTTGAGTCAATTTTATTGGCTCAAAAAAATCTGTTCAAGGGGCCTAGCCCGAAATGGGATGTTACAAATCCTAATAAACAAAAAAAATAATTTTGTCCCCGAAAATCAAGTACAGGTCTACGGGGTTTCTTTGCACAAAGATTTTTAAGGACTTAAACATAATTAAAAGGTACCTGAGACGAAATGCTCCGGGTACCGTTCATGCATCATATCCATCGACTCCCAGGTGTGCTCCTTCAGTCCGTGGTTGGACCACAACACCTTGACCAAGGGAACCCTCTTCTTCCATACTACTCGAGTCGATGTATCATCGATTCGAACTGGATATAAATGGACTGATCTATCAGGTGCTACTGGGCCTGTTGTAGTAGTAATATGTTGCTCTAGACGATGGAGAGATCACCGAAGTGAAGAGACATGAAAGACGTCGTGCAAAGCCCCTAACTCTGGCGGCAGCTCCAACCTGTACGCCAAAGGACCGGTCCGCTCTAGGATAGAGTATGGTCCCATAAATTGAGGGCTAAGCTTTTTGTGCCTCCGCACCCGCGAGACACCATGCACCGGACGTATCTTCAAGAAAACCCTGTCCCCTACCTGAAACTGCACTTTCCGATGTCGCGTATCGTAGTACTTGGCCTGCCTACTTTGTGCCTCCAACATCTGATCCCTGATCAGCCGTATCCGAGCATTCGTATCCTCAATATAGTCCGACCCAAGTGCCCTAGGGTCCTCATCCTGGACCCAAGATATTGGTGTCTGGCACTTCCTACCGTATAGAGCCTCATATGGTGGCATACCAATGCTCGCCTGGTGACTGTCATTGTAGGAGAATTCAATCAGGGAAACCCGTCTCTCCCATGGTTTCCCCATGTCCAGTATACATAGACACAGCAGATCCTTCATAGTCCGGTTGGTCCGCTCTGTCTAGCCGTCGGTCTGCGGATGGAAAGCGGTACTAAAAGCAAGCTGAGAACTCAAGTACTCCTGCACTGCTCTCCACTCCCTAGAAGTGAACTGACCATCATGATCCGAGACAATCGTCCTGGGGACGTCGTGGTACCTGACGAACTGTTCCACAATCAATCTCATCAAAACAGCAACTGGGCTGTCCTTCCTGATTGGTATAAACTGGGCTACCTTGGTTAGTCTATCAACAATGACCCATATCGAGTCATGCAAAGAGTGGGAGCGAGGCAATCCGTGCACAAAATCCATAGCTATATCCTCAAACTTCCACTCTGGCACCGGTAATGACTGTAGTAACCCTCCTAGGCTCCTACACTCTACTTTTAACCACTGGCAGGTCTCGCAATGCGTCACATAATATATGATTTCCATCTTCATTCCCGGCCAGTATATGCTCCTCCGCAGATCTGCTGTCATCTTGGTGATACCGGGGTGTACTGAGTACTGAGAACAATGTGCCTCCCTGAGTATATCCTCCCGAACACCGCCTCCTGCGGGTATATAGATACGTCCACGGAAATGAACGAGGTCATCACGCAAAGAATAATCCTCCGAATTTCCCCCTTCCAAGGCTATAAATACTGGGTCCAAATCCGCATCTAGCTTCAGTTGTGTCCTGATACGCTCCCGTATGTCACACTCGATGACCAAGGAGTCCAAGTACTCCTAATAGACATTCAGCTCAGCTTTGGAAACCATGGTAATGTGCATATCGTCCAACATCCGTACCGGCTCCATAGCCATTACCCGGGGCTCCTGTCCAATAGTGCCGGCTCTCCTGCTCAAGGCATCCGCCACAGTGTTCACCTTACCCGGGTGATAATGGATCTTGTAGTCATAGTCGCACAGGTACTCAAACCATCTTCGCTGGCGTAGATTTAGATCCTTCTGCGTGTCAATATATTTGAGGTTCTTGTGATCTAATAATATATCACAATGAACCCCATACAAGTAATGCCTCCAAGTCTTTAATGCGAATATCACAACCTCGAGCTCTAAATCATGTACGAGGTAATTCTATTCGTGCTTCTTCAGCTGTCTTGAAGCATAGACAATGACATGTCCATGCTGCATCAGGATAAGACTCATCCCCTGATATGATGCGTCGGTATAAATGTTAAATCCCTTCTTCCCAGATGGAAGTGCAAGGATGGGTGAAGAGGTGAGTATGTCCTTCAACTCCTGGAACGCCGCTTCGCACTTCTCGCTCCAAGTAAAAGCCGCATCCTTCTTCGTCAAGGACGTGAGGGGGAGTGCTACCCTTGAGAACCCCTCCACAAACTTGCGATAATATCCCATAAGTCCCAAGAAACGGCGTATATCTGAAGCTGACTTTGGTCGCGGCCAATCTCGAACTTCCTATACCTTAGTCGGGTCCACAGCCACCCATCTCCACTGATGGTATGCCCCAAAAATGCCATCTCCTGTAGCCAGAACTGGCACTTGGAGAACTTTGCGTACATCTGATGCTCCCTTTGCTTGCCCAACACCAGTGTCAAATGCTGGGTATGCTCCTCCTTTGTCCGGGAGTAGATCAGAATGTCGTCAATGAAGACTATAACAAATCTATCCAGGAAGGGCTCTAAGACACAGTTCATCGGACTCATAAATGTGGAAGGTGCATTTGTGAGTCCGAAGGGCATCACCAGGAACTCATATAGGCCGTACCGAGAACTAAAAGTTGTCTTCGGGATATCCTCCTCTTGAATGCACAGCTGATAGTACCTAGACCTCAAATCCAGCTTGGAGAACCAAAAGGCTCCTTGTAGCTGATCAAAAAGCTCGTCGCTCCGGGGCAACGGATACTTGTTCCGGACTGTCAACCGGTTCAGCTCCCAGTAGTTGATGCAGAGCCGCAACGATCTATCCTTCTTCTTAATCAATAATATCGGTGCTCCCTACGGTGTTGAGCTAGGTCTGACAAATCCTGAACCCACTAGCTCCCGTAACTGGGTTCTGAACTATATTAGTTCCTTAGGGGAAATTCTATACAGTGTCCGAGATACGGGCTTCGCTCCCGGCACCAACTGAATCCGGAAGTCCATATCCCTAGTCGGTGGCAATTCGGGCAATTTCTCTGGGAATACATTGTAGAAATCCCCAACCACTGGGATATCAACAATAGAAGCTTCTGCTCCTGCCATTTCGAAGCAGATAATGTATACCTCCTCCCCTTGCGCATATGCATTGACGACCTATATAGATGATAATAGAAGATGGGAGATTGGTCTAGTACCTTCAATAACGATGTCGGTGTCCCCATGACATAAGGTGATCCTCCTTGACGGGCAATCGATCTTGGCGTAGTTCCAGTGCACCCAAGTCATACCCAAGATCATATCAAAGTCTTGCATTCTCAAAATCATCGTCGGCACTTCGAAGGTCTTTCCTCCAATTTCTGCCTCCATGTTACACTTTGCAGATGATAATAGCTCTGATCCGTCTCGCAAACGCACCCTCCTGGTTATGCCTGTGAACCAGGCTATGCCCACTAGTACCTCAAGGAAGGCTTCAGATACAAATGAGTGTGAAGCACCCGTACCGAACAAGGTAAGAGTGGGCTTACCGCTGATAAAGACGATGCCTGGGATTTTTGTTTGAATTATAACATGTTTGTTGTTCTACTAAGGTTGGAAAAGTACTATAAAATGAAAGCTAGAATGCAATTAATTTTAAGTACCTGTAATAACCTCCTCAGGGTTCCTTGGCATGGTGAGGTCCAAAGCATACATCTACTCTTGTCTAAGTACTCTACCATAATAGCCTCGACCTTTGCCTCGACCTCGACCTCGGCCTTGGCCTTGCTGTGCCGGAGGGGCTACCAGAGGTGGAGGAGGAGGTGGTGGTGGATGGAACTGTTGAGGACAATTAGCTCTCATGTGCCCCTGCTGTTAGCATCTAAAGCAAATCACCGGTCGGTGGCCACAAACATCTTGTCTCCTCGGGTTGTGTACCTATAGTGGCTAGGGAGCTAGTACTGTAGGAAGCCCCTACTGCTGCGTGTAGTTAGGATGATAACGTCCCCGACCCTTCTTGTAGCTCATCACTCTGCCACTATGGGAGCCCCTACTACTCTCCCCGTGGGATGACTCATCCAATGGTATCTTTCCCTGTTTTGTACCATCAGCTGGCCTGTCTCCAACTTCTTAGCAATCTCTATGATCTGCGTTGAAGTGGTATGGGAAATAAACAATAGAGCCTGCCTGGTAGAGTCCTTAAGCCCCCAGTAGAACCTCTTTGCATACCTCCTATCATCCAGATCGTGTATCCCCGAGAAACTAGCCAGATGGGAAAATTCCCTCTGGTACTCTATCACTGATATGGTCCCCTACTTGAGGTTCAAAAACCTCTCCTCTAACTCATCACTATCTGTAATAGACACGAAGTGATCCAAGAAGGCCTCGTTGAACTCATCCCAAGTGATATCTGACAGCACTCTATCTGCATATGTGGAGTCCCGCATGGACTTCCACCATCTCTTCGTGTGAGCATCCATTACAAAAGTCGCCAATGGAACCGCATGCCTGACAGGGCAGCTGATGCCTGCAAGCATCTCTTGAATGGCCTCGAGCCACTCCTCCGTATTTATCGTATTCTTTGTCCCGTGGTACATCGGTGGGGACAGATTCTTGAAGGCACTCAACCAATTTGATCCCGGGTTTGGCTGCTGGGTCGGGGCCTGCTGATCCCTGAAGGCATCGAGGATGGCTGTCAAAGTCTACCCCATCTCCGTTTGCTGGAAAGGTGTGGCAGCCGGAGGGGGAGGGTTCACATCCTGCGGTACAACGACCTATGGAGGCTGCATAAATGTAAGGTTTATATTAGGATTGGCCTAACCCATTGCTTAACTTGACTATTTTCTGGGACTTTTACACATGGGCACACCATTTCTTCCGCTGCAGAGTTTGTCCGCAAACTAATGCTCGAGAAGGGTGTTCCAGTGTTGTGGACTGCTCTCTCAATGATCGTTCGTTGAGTGATACTAGTTTGTAAGACCCTCCCCCCTTACCAAGGAGGGGACCCGATCTTTTGCCTAGAACCGCCGTCTTACGATGACACATAGCGCACTCTGGCTAGTCGACACCTCAAGACACCGATCTTGTCGGCTAGTACGATCATTCAACCTATCGGCCAATCTAGAAGACAAGCATTATAAGCAATTTATATATCAAGTCCACATCACAGCAGCATCATCATATAAGTAAAATGATAGATCCAATAGTCCACAACGAGTACAGAATGAAAGAGAAAAGGGCATATGCCCAGTATATAATATTCAATCTCTTTCTCACACAATCTAACCATGCGGAAGCTAATCTCTCATCAGTACACGCATCATCACCTGACGCTGGGTTGCAGTAGAAGTAGTAGTAGGTGGTGTCAGCTCCTCATATCCTGCCACCTCGTCCTGCCGGTGCTTCAGCTCCTCGAGCTCCTAAAATGATACGGTCACAACCGACCGTTAGTCAAAAAGACTAAGTTATTTTGTCCCCTCCTCACCCCCGCGACTCTTAGGTACCGAGCGGGAGGACGAAGCGGAGAACAACAAGGAGTATAAAAAGGAAGCAGATGGCAGTGAATCTAATCTATCAAGATTATGTAATAACAAGTATATCTCTACTCTAACAGTTCTATATAGTAAAAGTAAAGTAAGAAAGGACTGTACTGAAAAGGAAATGTTGTAAGCAAAGTAGATAACGGAGCAGGAAATAAACTATCTACTACTAAGCATCATCACAGGAGTCCCTTAACTTATATGAATGCCCATACAAACTTATAAGTTAAGGTTTCACAAATTTAACTTATCATAAAAAAGAGCCTATACTAATTTATATGATAAGGATCTATGGTGCGTATGTCCTAAGTATGTATGTATGATATGGTATGCGGGTTATGATTCATACAAGTGCAACTCACCCCCACGACTCTATGCATACAGACCTTTAGTTCCCACTTTTTAGAGTTAGCTTCACTCTCAGGTACTACCGTTGTGGCTACGGCAGCAGTGGAGTGGGCGTATCCACTCCTAGGCGGGTATATACACTACTAGGCCTAGACCTTCTGTATGCCTATGAAGAAAACACCAGAGTCACCACGTACTAAACCACTGGCTAGTCCACCAGACATTTAGGTCGGGTGTGCGTTTTAGGGGATTGTCCTTCAGATCGCAGTATCAGCAACCTACTGGCCCCTCAAACCCTCACACTCACCTGAGTCACCGTACTGCCATTGGTGTGACAATTGGCATAGTACCGTATGACCCACCACTAATATATTTTATGAAAATGCAATTTGTTTCCAACCTGATCCGCCAGCTCACAAGACAAAACCCATCCTATATCCAAACATCCGAACCTCCAGCTCGCAGGTCAAAACCCGTCCTGTAATCGCCAACCATCTGAGCCTCCAGCTCGCAGGACGAAACCCGTCCTATAACCTCGAACCCTTTATGGGTGAGTTTTTCACATCGTTCCCTTAACTTATTAGACTAGTCTTGTCTAATGCTTATTAGGCATAGTAACTTACGGTTAGTCCTTGGACTGCCCAGTACATACCCGGTGAAGGGCTCTCGGGGCACTAAGAACTATGATGGGCTAAAGCCCAAAGCTCTCTTTCACAAGGACACTTACTTTTATTATTGTTTACCCATTATTAATACCCAACTGTCAATGTTGCTCTTGAATGAATCTGATGACTTAAGGTACTTTTGGGAGAATGATGGTCTTCCACCGGTCTCCGTTCTAATAACTTTCCTTGGGCTTGCACTCTAACACTCGTTATAACTTGACACCAACCAGGGTTCCAACTTCCCAATACGCTTCTTAATCCAACTTCCTATCATATCCCTTGTGGGTCCTAGTGTTATGTGTTACTTTATCCAAGCACAACCCATGACCTAATTCCAGCCCAAACGAAGTGTCTTCCATTTCCTTGGGCCAAATGCCCATAATTATTTATCATGAGTTTGTCATGTATGTAATATTGATCGTTCAGAATTTCATCATCATTCTAATTATTTTGGACCATAATTTAAATTAATTAATTAAGTGACCTAGGTCATTTTGAACATGAACTACTCTAATCTTTGGTCCATTGTGTCTAAATAAATTATTTGAGATTCATCTAGCTTAAAAATATCTGTTCATCAAAAATCATGATTTTCCAATTTGAATTTCCATATATTTTCTATTTATGATTAAATCCATAAATAATCCATTTTCCAAATGAAGTACTAAAAATATACAACCAAAAGTTCCTAGAAAATTACTGGTGATCAAAATTGATATAATAATACTCAGGACAGAAATTCATGATCTTAGACAGTGATTTGGCCTATCATAATTCCATACGGACATTATTACCAAAATGCCACTACTAAGGCTTTCAGCATATGTAATCATCCAAAAATACTCGAATAATTATATTGAGTTTTAATCACAGAAATAGGATGCTATAAACTTTTCCATAATTTTCAACAGTATTTTTTCTTACTTTTAAAATTAATTTCCCAAAGGTTAAAATTGTAAATCTACTATATACACAAGATATAGTCATCAAATAGGCTTATAACATTTTCCCGAGATGTAAAATGTCCTATTAGGGCATGTATCAAAATTTTAGAATTTTACAAAGTTAGTAGACCTATATCTCCTTTTTATTTCTAAAAGATCTTATTTCCCATTAATTCAAAATAATGAAATTTTTATTCCCAAAAATCTCATACCTTCCATAGGAGGTGTAATTCATCCCTATAAGCCTCTGTATAAAATCCTATGGGCACTCAAGGGGCCAAATGGGCTAACTTCCCATTTTTACATTTTGGCACCATATATTTACAAATCTACCTCCACCATGCATGTTGGATTTCCACAACATATAAAGGTTCAAATGGCCTGAAACTTTTACCTTGGTTATATCATGACCCCATGTCCATGCCACTCAAATTTGGAGGCATTTGGAAGAGAGAATCTTCCTATATTCCATTTATTTAATAAATGATATTTCTACTAAAACTATAGAAACATTCACCTCCAAAATTTTGATTTTTGGACTAGACCTAAGTCTGGCATAAACATATGCATCTCCAAAATTTCATGACATTGGACTTATGGTTTGGCTTGGGCACTCATTTAAACATCTGCCTTAGCCTAGGACCAGTCTTAGTAGAATGACCCTGCATGGAGCAACATTGTTCCAAATTTCAACTTTAAGGTGTCAAATTAAAGGTAAGACTTATATCTACCTTTTTCATGTTAGGCATCATTTCTGAAAATGCCTCTAAGAGGCCTAAATAATTTATACAAGGTGACTGTATAAACTGGACAGAAAATAGGCTTTTTACAATTCCATAAAATTTAAGGGCATCGGTTCATCTTCTCCAATGAGCCTACGGTCCAAATTGCCAAAACCTGGAACAGCTAGATCTTGCATTTCCCAGACTTTTGGCCGCCGCCATCGCCGTCGATTGTCACCACCACCTCCATTGAGGTGGTGGCTTGCGTTTCCCGGCGGCATGGCCGCCGGAGGTGGCGCCTCCGGCGAATCCGAGCAAGGAGAAATGCTCGGCATGCTCCCACTCACATGTCATCATGCTCATTTGAGCCCAATATCTCTCCTAAAAGAGCTAGACATCTAGCACAGAAGGAGGGGAGGAGAAACGGACCCTTAGACGATCTTGACGACGGGTTCGTGTTGAATTCTGTGAAGTGAAAGTGGGTGAATGGAAGGCTTGGGAAACCTATCCGCTCGGACTACGCGGACAGGGTTGGCGGACTGCTAGGTCGGCAGGGATGTTGCAGGCGGTTTGCTCTGTGGCGGCCTGGGCGGTCTGTTCGCGCGGACTGCGCGGACAGCAGCGGCGGTCTGACAGGCCAAGGTATGCTCAGCAGGCGGCTAACTCCCAGGAAGTAACCGGGCGGATAGGAATGTTATCCGCGGAGTCCGACATGAAGCGGACTGAAGAACTGGAGCTCGGCAGACCGGTTTGGCAGTTGCCTTGGTCTTGCTCCAGTGAAGCGGCAAGTGAAAGTCGCGGAGACCGCCGGTCAGCGCGGACAGAAACTGGAGGTCGCCCGGTATGGCGGGCTAGATCCAGTGTCCGCCAGTAAGTGCGGACTGGCCCTTGCGGCCAGTGGACTGGACTTGGTGGGAACTGAACCAAGTCCAGGTGGCTTAGTCCGGGGAGATCGCGCAGTGAAGCGCGAGCTGCTTTCTCAGTCCGCAAGCTTAGTGGAAGTGCAGTTGCCTTGTTTGCTAGCTTGGGGATATGCGGACTGGAGGCTTGCTTGTGCAGGAGCGTGCGGACTGGAGCTGGAGTCCGTTGAGTCCGGCTTAGCCTTGTGATGAGGCTGACTCGGGAGTTGCGGACTGGAGTCTGCTGTTAGCGGACTGGATCGACGTGTCCGCTAAGTCCGGAGGTGCCTTGGCAATGGGGCAATGGACTTGGTATATGCGGACGGAAGCCGGGCGTCCGCTGAGTCCGGCAGGTGCCTTGATGGCGCGGATGCGGGCTCGGGTTCTGCGGGCTGATGCCTTGTCTGCAGAATGGCGGACACGGCTGTTGTGGAGTCCGGCTGTGGAAGTCCTGGCTTGGTCTCTGGCGACAAGGCGGGCTGGATATTGGAGTCCGGCCTTGGAGAAGCTGGGGCGGACTGGCTATCTGCACAGGAGCGGCGAACTGGAATGTGTGTCCGCGGGCTGGCGGACACACTAGTTCTTGCTGCGGGTTGTGGCGGTGATCCTATCGGGAAGGGCGGTGACCATACTCATTGTCGTGCCTATAAATAGGACCCGTCACATCAGGAATCAAGGAGGAACCTGGACCGAAGTAAGTGAACAGTAATTGAGCTCGCGTAAGTTGCTGCGGTCTGGACTTTGTGTCCGCGTGGATAGAGTTGACCCGGTTGTGCTGTGCAGGTTGTGCGGAGAGCGCTGGAAAGCCAGGACTTGGCTCTGATTGCGGTCAGGGACAGTGCGGACTCTGCGGTTAAGCAACAGGCGGTAAACAGCAGGTCACGGATAGCGGCCAGGCGGTCTTCTCTTGGGCGACTTGGTTCGGGGTTCAGGAAGTCGCCGGTTTCTGGCGGACTGTTCCATTCGGTGGCGCAGCTTGTGCGGTCTGGCGGCGTGCAGACCGGCGGTGAAGAGCTAGCATTGGAAGGGTGAGTCCGCGCGGCTTGGGTTGCGGTCTGGCGACCTGGCGGACTGAGCGGACTCCACAGCAGCAGTCCGCGCGGCTTGTTGATTGAGTCCGCGCGGCTTGTGTTTTGTTCTTGTCTTTGTAACTGTCTCTGCTCTCCCGGTGTTGGGTTTTGGTGAAGCATGTCTCGCCATGTATGTCTCGCCTTGTAAAGAAGTTTGCTCTTGATCAATAAAGAAGCTTGTGCTGCATGTGTTGCTGGTTGTTACTGCTTTGTTGAGATAACCACTGTTAACTCCACGATCCGGGAAAACTTTCAACATATAAGTGGGCGTATTCTCCTTCGGTTTGTTGAGTTTTCAGCAGGGTATCCAAGGGGGCGTCTGCGGTTTGTTGAATTTTAACATGGTATCAGAGCAGGTTGTTGGAGTGGTCAAGCAGTGGTCAACAGAAGTAGTTGCTCGGTTGACGAGGAAACCAGTGGTAGAACCATGGCAGTGGAGGATGCAAGTTGTCTTGGTATTGATCTTCTTACAGAGGCGAACTGGGAACAGTGGAAGTCCTGTATGAAGAGCTTTCTTCTTGGCGAGGACCTTTGGGAGGTTGTATGCGGAGCAGGAAGACAAGAGGATACTGCTGGCAATGCTGAGTCGATGAGAGCTTGGAAGGAGGCAAATGCGAAAGCGGAGTCTATTCTCAAGCAGGTGATCTCATCGGAGCTCTTGGACCACATCAGTGGATGTCGGTCAGCTGCGGAGGTCTGGACTTCCCTTGATGGGTTGTTCAGGAAGAAGGTGAAGGTTGCTGCGGATGTTGGTCCCTCTACTTCATATCAGGAAGAAAGGAGTGTTTCTCCTAGGCGTGATAGGAAGAGGAAGGAAGGACCACGGTGCTATAAATGCAAGCAGCATGGTCATCTTCGGAAGGAGTGCAAGGTTGTCTTGCTCTCGGCGAACGTTGCTCAGGTAGGGAGGAAGGAGAAGAACCTTGTTGGGTTATCAACAAGTTCTGGATCTGATCGGCTGGATGCCAAGGATAGTGCTACTATCTGGCATGAAAGACTGGGGCATGTAGGGATGGACAAGCTGAAAGCAATGGCGGAAAGAAGACTCGTAAGAGGCTTGCCTAGATTGTCATCCTATGGCGATGGTCGGGGGTGTGCGGGATGTCAGGAAAGTGGAGCCTATCGCTTCATGGTCGACAAAGCACAATCCAGGAGTAATGCACCATTGGCGGTTGTCCATTGTGCTCTGGTGGGACCGACCGTCACGGCCAGTCTTGGAGGCAGCAGGTTCATGCTGATATTGGTTGATGACTATTCTGGGTATACTTGGGTATACTTTATGAAGGAGAAGTCCAACATGGTACGCTTGTTTGTGGAGTTCAAGAAGCTTGTTGAAGGCCAGCTTGGCCGGAGGATCAAGGTGTTGAGGACAGGTTTCGGTGGTGAGTTTGACTCAACCGAGTTCTCACGCTTTTGCAGGAAGCAAGGGATCCGGATGGAGCTTTCTTGTGGACATACTTCACAACAGGGTAGTGTTGCAGCTCGGATGATCCGTTGGTTAACGGAGACCTGCAAGTGTTGGCTTCGGAGTAAAGGCGTTCCAAAGGCTCTTTGGGCGGAAGGAATAGCCTGTGTTGCTCATGTCATCAACCGGATGCCTCTTAGTCCGATCATAATGAAGACTCCTTATGAGCTAATGTTCGGAGTGAAGCCCTCAGTGAAGCACCTTCGGGTGTTTGGATCTACCTGCTATATACATTCTCCGGGTGCTCTCAAGACAAAGCTAGTCTTCGTTGGGTATGATGAGCAGAGAAGAAGATGGAGGTGTATGGATCCTGCGACGAAGAAACTCATAGTGTCGAGAGACATTGTTTTTGATGAGTTGACGCCGTATTGGGGTAGCTCTTATGTGGAGCTAGAGATAAGCAGGTTAGATGGTGGGCTGAAGGAGGCTGCTGCTAAGGAAGTGGAGGTACCTGAGTCACCAGGTGCTCCAGGTTGTTCTAGCTCCGGGGCAAAGGCGTTAGAGTCGGCAAGAAGGGGGAGCGATGCTCCAGGAACTTCAGACTCGAAGGCAGAGGCTTCCAGTTCAGGAAGCAGGGGGAGCGATGTTCCAGGTTGCTCTTGTTCAAGAGGGGAGTCTTCTGGTTCAAGTAGCAGGGGGAGCGTTGCTCCAGATGCTCTTGGTTCCAGTAAGGAGGCGTCTTGTTCAGGGAGCAAAGGGAGCATTGTTCCGGATTTGCCCGGGAACGGAGCTGGTTCAAAAGCAGCGGAGGTGGTTAGCCATGATCCAGTTCTTCGGAGATCGAAGAGGATCAGTAAGCCACCAGCTCGATATAGCGAAGGGAACACGGCGGACTTGGTCCCGTGTTTCTTTGTTGGCCCTCAGGTCGAGCAAGGTACTTCTGGCTGTGATGACACCACTCGAATCAAGGAGGTGGTTGACACCAAGGCTGATGAGGTGACTTCTCTCAGAGGTAACAAGGCTTGGGCTTCTGTGTCCAAGGAAGTTGGTGATACTCCTGTGATGCATGAGTGGAGGTTGAAGCTGAAGAAGGCAGAGGGAAGCATGGCTCCTTTTGGGAGATGCTGGAGGGCTCCCTCATGGTCCATGATATGCGGGGCGAGGACTATGTCTTGGACATCTCTTCGTAGATGCTATCGGAAGGACCAGGTGCAAGGTTACGGGAGCTGCTGGAGTTATTCACCACTTCTCACTTCAAGGGGGAGTGTTGAATTCTGTGAAGTGAAAGTGGGTGAATGGAAGGCTTGGGAAACCTATCCGCTCGGACTACGTGGACAGGGTTGGCGGACTGCTAGGTCGGCAGGGATGTTGCAGGCGGTTTGTTCTGTGGCGGCCTGGGCGGTCTGTTCGCGCGGACTGCGCGGACAGCAGCGGCGGTCTGACAGGCCAAGGTATGCTCAGCAGGCGGCTAACTCCCAGGAAGTAACCGGGCGGATAGGAATGTTATCCGCGGAGTCCGGCATGAAGCGGACTGAAGAACTGGAGCTCGGCAGACCGGTTTGGCAGTTGCCTTGGTCTTGCTCCAGTGAAGCGGCAAGTGAAAGTCGCGGAGACCGCCGGTCAGCGCGGACAGAAACTGGAGGTCGCCCGGTATGGCGGGCTAGATCCAGTGTCCGCCAGTAAGTGCGGACTGGCCCTTGCGGCCAGTGGACTGGACTTGGTGGGAACTGAACCAAGTCCAGGTGGCTCAGTCCGGGGAGATCGCGCAGTGAAGCGCGAGCTGCTTTCTCAGTCCGCAAGCTTAGTGGAAGTGCAGTTGCCTTGTTTGCTAGCTTGGGGATATGCGGACTGGAGGCTTGCTTGTGCAGGAGCGTGCGGACTGGAGCTGGAGTCCGTTGAGTCCGGCTTAGCCTTGTGATGAGGCTGACTCGGGAGTTGCGGACTGGAGTCTGCTGTTAGGGGACTGGATCGACGTGTCCGCTAAGTCCGGAGGTGCCTTGGCAATGGGGCAATGGACTTGGTATATGCGGACGGAAGCCGGGCGTCCGCTGAGTCCGGCAGGTGCCTTGATGGCGCGGATGCGGGCTCGGGTTCTGCGGGCTGATGCCTTGTCCGCAGAATGGCGGACACGGCTGTTGTGGAGTCCGGCTGTGGAAGTCCTGGCTTGGTCTCTGGCGACAAGGCGGGCTGGATATTGGAGTCCGGCCTTGGAGAAGCTGGGGCGGACTGGCTATCTGCACAGGAGCGGCGAACTGGAATGTGTGTCCGCGGGCTGGCGGACACACTAGTTCTTGCTGCGGGTTGTGGCGGTGATCCTATCGGGAAGGGCGGTGACCATACTCATTGTCGTGCCTATAAATAGGACCCGTCACATCAGGAATCAAGGAGGAACCTGGACCGAAGTAAGTGAACAGTAATTGAGCTCGCGTAATTTGCTGCGGTCTGGACTTTGTGTCCGCGCGGATAGAGTTGACCCGGTTGTGCTGTGCAGGTTGTGCGGAGAGCGCTGGAAAGCCAGGACTTGGCTCTGATTGCGGTCAGGGACAGTGCGGACTCTGCGGTTAAGCAACAGGCGGTAAACAGCAGGTCGCGGATAGCGGCCAGGCGGTCTTCTCTTGGGCGACTTGGTTCGGGTTCAGGAAGTCGCCGGTTTCTGGCGGACTGTTCCATTCGGTGGCGCAGCTTGTGCGGTCTGGCGGCGTGCAGACCGGCGGTGAAGAGCTAGCATTGGAAGGGTGAGTCCGCGCGGCTTGGGTTGCGGTCTGGCGACCTGGCGGACTGAGCGGACTCCACAGCAGCAGTCCGCGCGGCTTGTTGATTGAGTCCGCGCGGCTTGTGTTTTGTTCTTGTCTTTGTAACTGTCTCTGCTCTCCCGGTGTTGGGTTTTGGTGAAGCATGTCTCGCCATGTATGTCTCGCCTTGTAAAGAAGTTTGCTCTTGATCAATAAAGAAGCTTGTGCTGCATGTGTTGCTGGTTGTTACTGCTTTGTTGAGATAACCACTGTTAACTCCACGATCCGGGAAAACTTTCAACATATAAGTGGGCGTATTCTCCTTCGGTTTGTTGAGTTTTCAGCAGGGTATCCAAGGGGGCGTCTGCGGTTTGTTGAATTTTAACAGTTCGGTGGTGATGCGTCATGGTCGACCCTTGCTCCGACGAGTTAGCTCGTTTAATGATTCCTCCAGGTAATCCTCTTCTCCTTAGGGTTCACTGAAGGTGATGAGGGGGTGGAATGGAGGTGAGTCTCACTGGTTTAATGGCTTAGACTTAAGAGGAGTGGCAGAGCATGGGGGAAGCATGGTCGGCCGTCATTGAGCGTGATTCTTTCCCATCCGCCACGTGTCAGGCATGTTATGGACCGTCAATCATCGCCATAAATAAGTTTTCTTGAAATGGTCAATCACTCAATGCCGCCAGCAAACTTAAGTCAAGGCGTTGAGTGGTGTCGACACCACTCAACGCCGTATTGAGTGGTGTCGACACCATTTAACGCTGCCAGTAAAATTAAGGCAAAGAGTTGAGTGGTGTCGACACCACTCAACGCTGCCAAAAATATTAAGGCATTGAGTGATATCGACACCACTCAATGCCGCGTTGAGTGGAGTTGACACCACTCAACGCTGACAGTAAAACTAAGGCGTTGAGTGGTGTCGACACCACTCAACGCCGCGTTGAGTGGTGTTGACACCACTCAATGCTGCCAATAAACTTAAGATAAGGCGTAGCATGGTGCCGACACCACTTAACGCCGCGTTGAGTGGTGTTGACACCACTCAACGCCGGCAGCAAACTTAAGTCAAGGCGTTGAGTGGTGTCGACACCACTCAATGCCGTGTTGAGTGGTGTTGACACCACTCAATGCTGCCAGTAAAATTAAGGCAAAGTGTTGAGTGGTGTCGACACCACTCAACGCCACGTAGAGTGGTGTTGACACCACTCAATGCTGCCAGAAAAATTAAGGCGTTCAGTGGTGTCGACACCACTCAACGCCGCGTTGAGTGGAGTTGACACCACTCAATGCTGACAGTAAAACTAAGGCATTGAGTGGTGTCGACACCACTCAACGCCGCGTTGAGTGGTGTCGACACAACTCAACGCTGCCAGTAAAATTAAGTTAAGGCATTGAGTGGTGTCGACACCACTTAACGCCGTGTTGAGTGGTGTCGACACCACTCAACGCCTCCATCAATCTTAAGTCAAGGCGTTGAGTGGTGTCGACATCACTCAACGCCGCGTTGAGTGGTGTAGACACCACTCAACGCCGCGAGCAACCTTAAGTTAAGGCGTTGAGTGGTGTCGACACCACTCAACACCACGTTGAGTGGTGTGGACACCACTCAGCGCCACCAGCAATCTTAAGTTAAGGCATTGAGTGGTGTCGACACCACTCAACACCGCGTTGAGTGGTGTCGGCACCACTCAACACCGCGTTGAGTGGCGTTGAGACCACTCAACGCCAACAACATCCCGCAGCGTTAAGTAAAAAGGCGTCAAGATCACTCGACGTATAAAATTTCCCGAGTATTTTCTAAGTTAAATTCAACGAGTGGCTTCGTGTTCACTCGGCCCACTCGACTTTTCCTGAGTATTTTCTAAGTTAAATTAGTTGAGTGGCGTCGTGTTCACTCGGCCCACTCAACTTTTCCCGAGCATGATTCAATTTTATTGGCTCAAAAAAAATGCGTTCAAGGGGCCTAGCCCGAAATGGGATGTTACAAATCCCAATAAACAAAAAAAAAGTTCGTCCCCAAAATTCAAGTACAGGTCTACAGGGTTTCTTTGCACAAGATTTTTAAGGACTTTAAACATAATTAAAAGGTACCTGAGACGAAAAGCTCCGGATACCGTTCATGCATCAGATCCATCAGCTCCCAGGTGTGCTCCTCCCGTCCATGGTTGGACCACAACACCTTGACCAAGGGAACCCTCTTCTTCCGTAGTACTCAAGTCGATGTATCATCATTCCAAACTAGCACTAAACGGTCAGATCTATCAGGTGCTACCGGGCATGTTGTAGTAGTAATATGTTGCTCTGGCCGAAGGAGAGCACTCCAAAGTGAAGAGACATGAAAGACGTCGTGCAAAGCCCCTAACTTTGGCGGCAGCTCCAACCTATAAGCCAAATGACCGATCTGCTCCAGGATCAAGTATGGACCCATAAATAGAGGGATGAGCTTTTTGTGCCTCCGCACCCTCGAGACACCATGCACCGGACGTATCTTCAAGAAAACCCTCTCCCCCACCTAAAACTCCACCTTCCGATGCCTCGCATCGTAGTACTTGGTGTGCCTACTTTGTGCCCCCAACATCCGATCCCTGATCAGTCGTATTTGAGCATTCATATCCTCAATATAGTCCGACCCAAGTGCCTTAGGGTCCTCATACTAGACCCAAGATAGAGGTGTCCTACACTTCCTACCATATAGAGTCTCATATGGTGTCATCCCAATGCTTGCCTGGTGACTATTGTTGTAGGAGAATTCAATCAGGGGAACCAGTCTCTCCCAGGGTTTCCCCATGTCCAGTATAAATAGACGCAGCAGATCCTCCGTAGTCCGGTTGGTGCGCTCTGTCTGGCCGTCGGTCTGTGGATGGAAAGCGGTACTAAAAGCAAGATGAGAACCCAAGCCGCATTTAGTTGCGGTGAGACCACTCAACACCAACAACATCCCGCTGCGTTAAGTAAAAAGGCGTCGAGATCACTCGGCGCCTAAAATTTCCCGAGTAATTTCTAAGTTAAATTCGTCGAGTGGCGTCCTGTTCACTCATCCCACTTGACTTTTCCCGAGTATTTTCTAAGTTAAATTCGTCAAGTGGCATCGTGTTCACTCGGCCACTCGACTTTTACCGAGCTTGAGTCAATTTTATTGGCTCAAAAAATGCATTCAAGGGGCCTAGCCCGAAATGGGATGTTACAAGGTATATCAGTATCCACTATACCATGGACATCCAGAATAGGAGCCAGAACTATTCCACTGAGAATGAAGTATATTCTCAATGATACCGTAGAGAATGTAAGACCCCCCCCTTTTTGTAACACCGGGGTCTTAGGCCCAGAACCGTCGCTTTGCGGTGACACCTTCACTCCCGGGAAGGTCATCACTATAAAACGCCGATCTTGCCGGCCAAATCGATCACAACTGTAGCAAAGAAATGAAAGGCAAGTCCACAGAAATCACATATAGTAAATAATTGTTGGGTACATTGGTTTAAATGTACCTGATTTGAAGAAGCCTCACCCAACTCAATGATATACATCAAAATGTATTTGATGTGTTGTTGAGTTTACTTGTGTAGGTTAAGTATTTGCAGGACTGAAGCAAAAAGTTTCTAAGTCCATGTGTCGACACCCAGAGGGAAAGTGTCGACACTTAAGAAGACTTGTGTCGACACCCAGACAAGCAGTGTCGACACTTGAAGTCATTGTGTCGACACCTGGGATGCAGAGTCGACACCAGACAGAAAGTGTCGACACAAGGAGCTGTGTCGACACTCAATGAAGAAAGTACAGTGAAGCTGTGTCGACACTTAACAGCAGTGTCGACACCTAGAAGAACTGTGTCTACACCAGAAAGTGTCGACACTTGGAGCTGTGTCGACACTCAGCAAAAGTCTGCAGAGACTAAGTATAAGTGTCGACACCCGGAACAATGTGTCGACACTCAACAGAAGAGTCAGCACCTGAAGAAAGTGTCGACACCAAGAACAATGTGTCGACACTCAGCTGAAGACTCAACACTTGAAGAAAGTGTCGACACATGGAGCTGTGTCGACACTTAGCAAAGAACAGCAAGATCTACAAATTATTCTAAGTACAAGTGTTGACACTAAGGGAATGTGTCGACACTCAGCTGAAGTCTCAACAGAAGAATCAAGTGTCGACACAAGGAGCTGTGTCGACACTCAGCAAGTATCAACATAGAAGACTATGTGTCGACACCAAGAAGCAGTGTCGACACTTAACAGATTCAACACATGAAGTTGTGTCGACACAAAGGAGATGTGTCGACACTTAGAAGAATTCAGCAAATGATAGAAGATCAAGTACTTGTGTCGACACTCAATTTCAGTGTCGACACATGCAGAAGAAACTGTGTCGAGACATAGAATCTACAACACAAGGAGTTGTGTCGACACCTTGTAGACTTGTGTCGACACTTACACAACATATGTCGACACTTGGTCTATAAGTGTCAACACTTAAAGACAGAAAGTCTCGACACTTTCAGACAGTTAGAGAACTTTCAAGAACTGACTGGATGACTTGACAGCTGCCGTTCCAGCCGGTCTACAGCACCTGTCAGAGATGTCAGAATTCAGTTATGGACCGGACCAGCCGGTTACCATGAAGAAGGCCTATAAATAGGCTTATACAGTCTACAGAAACTGCAGTTCAAGCAGTTGTTGAAGCAATTCAAAAGTGGTTCACAAAGTTGTTCAAGTTACTGATCAAGTATCAAAACAAGAAGATCTAGCTGTCCAACTGCAGATCTAAGAAGTTGGAGAGAGAGGGCTCCATCCAAGAAATCAGCCGTTGGAACTAGGCTGAGAAGAAGGATTCAGATTTATTCTGGATCTTAAGAAGCAGAGGTCAAGGATCAACTGCAGAAGGAGTCAATCTTATTGAGTTCTATTTTCAAGAAGCTTTGAAGAAAGCTAAGTCAGATTGAATCCAGCTGAGTTCTTCCAAGAACTCATCAAGAAACTCACAACCTCCCTCTCCTGTCTTTGGGTTGTTGAGTTAACTTTTGTATAATCATTTTTATCTTGTAGGATCCTTTGGATCTGAGTGTTTGTAAGCCTATAATTATAAAGGCTGAGTGTAGGGCTTTGGGAGCCTGAGTGTAGGAGATTGAAATCTCTGAGTGTAGGCCTTGGTGGCTGAGTGTAGGTCTTGTTGGCTGAGTGTAGGCCTTTGTGGCTGAGTGTAGGCTTTGTGGAAACGCTGAGTTGTAGGGCTTTGGGCCTGAGGTGTAGGAACCAGTTTGGGTTCTAAGACAGTGGAGGAGTTTGGCCGAATCTAGTACACTGCTAGATAGGCAAAGGGGGAAAGTGGATGTACCCAAAGCTTGGGGAACCACTATAAATCTCTGTGTCTACTGTGTGATTGTTGTTGGCTGTGATTGTTGCATATGTGTTGTGCTATAGTAGATAGAATTCTGTGAAATTAACTGATTGCTGCCATTAAAGTTTAAAAAGAATTAGGTCACCTATTCACCCCCCCCCCTCTAGGTGTTTAGGTACAATATCTTTCAAGTGGTATCAGAGGGAGGTTCCTCAAAAAGGACTAACAGTCTGAGGAGATCCTGATTGGCAGATTCAGTCTAAGTGTATTACAGATTCAAGAAAATCAAGAAACATGGGTTCCTCTGAGAATCACAAGGAATTGGGTTCCATGAAATTACCTCTATGCAGGAAAGAGATATTTGGGATCTGGAAGGCAAGGGTAAGGCTGTTTATGGAAGCCTCAGACCCTAGGATATACATCACAGTAAAGGAAGGGCCTTATGTGCCCATGAAGATATCAGTTCTAGATGCAAATCAGAGAACTCCAAAGGATTTCTCTGAAATGACAAAGGATGAGATTGTCCTAGCCACCATGGACAACAGGGCACAAAACATTATAGTGAGTGCCATAGATGATGCAACTTTTCAGAATCTTATACACTGTAAGACAGCCAAAGAGATGTGGGATACTCTTATTGTGTATATGGAAGGTTCTGAAGAAGTTAGGCAAGATAGAAAATCCTTGCTAAATCAAGAGTATGAGAGTTTTAGACAAGGAAAGGGTGATAGCATAACTGAGTGCTATAAGAAGTTCTATAGGATAATGAATGAACTCATATCTTATGGAAGAGAGTTCAGTAATTATGAACTAAATGACAAGTTCCTAAGGTCCCTAACTAAAGATTGGGACACCAAGATCTGTGTCATTAGAGAAATGGCTAAGTTGGGAGAAATTCCTCCACCTACACTGTTTGGCAAATTGTTGTCATATGAAATGCAATTGACAGTGAGGAAAGAGGAGGAGAAATCAACAAGGACTGAACACAAGGAAAGAACAGTAGCTTTCAAGACAGAAGCCTCCAGAAAGTGCAGGAATAAGTCACCAACTCCACCTTCAAAGGTAGTTGAATCAGAGACAGATGAGTCAGACAGCACAAAATCTGAAAGCAGTGAAAGTGATGAAGACTTTGCTGCCTTCACTAGACATTTTCAGAAATTCTTGAAAAAGAAACAGTGGAGGACAAGGCCTTCTACTTCACAAGGAAAAGAAGACTTCTATCAGAACAAAAAGTCTTCAAAGAAGGACAGGAAGAGGACTAAATCTAGCAAGGCAACTGTTTCAAAAATAGTGTGCTATTGCTGCAATAGACAAGGTCATGTTGTTGCAGATTGTCCTGAAAAGAGAAAAGAGTCCAGTGACAGGAAGAAGACTCATTTCAAAGGCAAGAAAGAGAAGTCTTTTGTTTCCAAGAAGGAGAAGACTCTATCAGATATCTCTTCTTCAGAAACTGAGTCTGATGCTGAGGCATACATAGGGCTGTTTGCTGAAGATGAAGAAGAAGAATTCATGCAGATTTTGGAGTCTATATATGAACAAGAAGATAGTCAATGCCAAGGGCTAATGGCTTTGACAGAGAATGACAAAATCCTGGAGCAGCCAGGACCCAGTAAGGTACAAAGTTCAACTCTAAGTTCAGTTTCTTGTGCCAGTACAGAATCAGATTCAACTTCATCAAGTGATGAGAGTGTATCTGAGTCTGAGGAAGATATTCATCATCTTATAGATGAATATAAAGTGTTGTTGCAAGCTTATAAGAAGAGCAAATCCCTAGCCAAAAGTCAGGCAAAGGAAATTGCTGATCTCAAAGCTGCTGCAACAGATTCTGAGAAGCTGTTTGATCAAAAGCTTAATGAGATAGCCAGGCTGAAACACATTACAGTGATTCAGATGGGGACTTTCTCTTTTAAGAATGATCAAATTAAGAGTCTGGAGATTAATCTTCAGAAGGAGAAGGACTTAGTTGCTAGGTTTTCTAAACCTAAGTCAGTGTTACCCATAATTGATGAATTTATTCATCACAAGGGTAAAGCTGGACTGGGCTTTACTAGACCTGCAAGGACTGAGCAGTCCAAGTCCAAGTCCAAGGGCAAAGCCCCAACATTCAACAAGTCTGCTGTTGATAAGACAACAAAGACTGTATCTAAGCAAAGGTACAATAAGTTTTAATGTTGGTGCTGTGGCAAAGTTGGCCATTTTGCAATGGACTGTTGGCACAATGCTAGTGTCAAGGTGAGTACCAAACTACCTGTTGGGAAGCCAGTAGGTAGCTTTGTCAGATTGCAAACTAACAAGTACCAAGGACCCAAGAATTCTTTGGGTTCTAAGGTTCATTAATCTATTTTGCAGGTGAGTCCAAGTGGCCATACCCCAACATGGTACTTGGACAGTGGATGTTCCAGACATATGACTGGAACTAGAGGATTACTAAGGGACTACATTCCAATAAAAGATGGTCCAAAAGTCACCTTTGGTGGTTCTGAAAAAGGAATCATCAAAGGATTTGGTAATATTTCTAGCAACTTAGTTACCATTACTCAAGTGGCTTATGTTAAAGGGTTGAAACACAACCTAATAAGTATAAGTCAATTAAGTGATGTAGGGTATGACATCTCATTTGTTAAAAATGGTTGTCATATCAAGAGGTCAAGTGATCAAGAGATCATTTTGACTGGTTATAGGAAGAGGAATGTCTACTGCCTAGACATTATGTGTGAGAACAATGGTTCTCCAGTTTGTCTTGTAGCTGATGAGACAGTCTCTCATTGTGTCAAATGGCACAAGAGGCTAGCCCATCTTAACTACAAGACTATTAGCAAACTCTTTAGCAAAGAGTTAGTGAGGAATGGTCCTCAAGTTAAGTGTGTTAAAGATGTCATTTGCTCAGCTTGTCAAAAGGGCAAGCAGACTAAATCCACCTTTAGAAGCATAGAAAACAAAGATGCTGTGAGGTGTTTATACCTCTTGCATATGGATCTCTTTGGTCCAATGCCAGTTCACAGCTTAGGTAGGAAGGTATATACCTTTGTAGTTGTAGATGACTACTCACGGTTTTCCTGGGTGTTCTTCTTAAGACAGAAATCTGAAACACCTAGTGTCTTCTATAGCTTTGTTAAGCAAATTCAGAATGAACTAAACAGTACAGTGGTCAAGATTAGAAGTGACCATGGTACTGAATTTCAGTCTGATAGCATGACAAAACTATGTGAAGACTTTGGGATATTTCAAGAATTTTCTTCACCTAGAACACCTCAGCAAAATGGCATTGCTGAGAGGAAGAATAGGACCTTGATAGAGGCTGGTAGGACCCTATTAAGTGATACATCACTGCCAGAGTATTTCTGGGCTGAAGCAGTTAATACTGCATGCCATGTTATAAATAGGGCTACCATCACTAAAAGGCTCAACAAGACCCCCTATGAAGCTGTGAAAGACAGGAAACCAAACCTATCCTACTTCAGGATCTTTGGCTGCAAATGCTTCATACTTAACAATGGGAAGTCTTACTTGACAAAGTTTGCTGCGAAGTCCCAAGAGGGAATTTTTGTTGGGTACAGCAACAACAGTAAGGCTTATAGAGTCTACAACTTGTCTACACAAGTTGTAGAAGAATCTGTACATGTAGTTTTTGATGAGACTAAACTTATTAACAATGAGTTGTCTAGTAGTGTATGCAGCCCCACAGGTTTAACATAGAAGATGGACAAGCTTGCTATAGAAGAAGATAGTGGCTATTGTCCAGGGGGAGAACTACATGTACCAGTTGCTGATGAAGTTCAAGGAAAACAGCATGATGGAGATGCTGAAGAGGTTCAACCAGAAGTTAGGATGCCTCCAGCCAAAAGGCATCTTAGAGATCATCCAGTAGAGCAGATTATTGGAGATCCAAGACAAGGGGTACAAACAAGGAGCAGAAACCTGAATGCAGCAATCTACTCCATTTTTCTATCTCAAGTTGAACCTAAGAAGTTTGAAGAAGCCATACTAGATCCACAATGGACTGAAGCAATGCAAGAAGAGCTTAATCAGTTCAAGAGGTGCAAGGTCTGGGAACTTGTTCCTAAACCTAAAGACCACAATATAATAGGAACCAAGTGGATCTAAAGGAATAAGTTAGATGAACAAGGGGTCATCATTAAGAATAAAGCAAGATTGGTTGCTAAAGGATATAGGCAAGAAGAAGGTATTGACTTTGATCAAACCTTTGCTCCAGTAGCCAGACTGGAAGCCATAAGGATGTTCTTGGCCTATGCAACCTATCAAGGATTCAAGGTTTGCCAAATGGATGTCAAGTCAGCATTTCTGAATGGTAATCTTAAAGAAGAAGTCTATGTGGAACAGCCTTCAGATTTTGTTGATTCAACTCTACCTCATCATGTCTATAGACTTAGGAAAGCTTTATATGGGTTAAAGCAAGCCCCTAGGGCTTGGTATGAAACCCTATCTAGTTTCCTCATTGAGAACAAGTTCTCAAGTGGGAAAATAGATAAGACTCTATTCCTTAGGGAATCTAGAGGCAAAGTTATACTAGTCCAAATATATGTAGATGACATTATATTTGGGTCTACTGAAAGCAGCCTTTGCAAAACATTTGCAAAACTCATGCAAGGTCAGTTTGAGATGAGTAGTATGGGAGAGCTGAAGTTTTTCTTGGGTCTCCAAGTTAAACAGACTGAGAGTGGTTTATCCATATGTCAGTCCAAGTTCACCCTAGAACTCATAAGGAAGTATGGTATGGATTCATCCAGTACCATGAAGACTCCTATGGGGTCAAGTATGTCTCTTAGCAAGGATGATGCAGGGAAACCTGTAGATGAAACCTTGTATAGAGGGATAGTTGGCTCCCTATTATACTTGACTGCAAGTAGACCAGATATCATGTATGCTACGTGTGTCTGTGCAAGGTATCAAGCCTGCCCTAAAGAGTCTCATTTGACTGCAGTCAAAAGAATATTGAGATATCTAAAGGGCACTCCCTATCTAGGCCTCTGGTACCCTAGGAATGGGGATTTTGAACTAACAGGTTATTCAGATGCAGACTTTGCAGGATGCAAAGAAGATAGAAAAAGCACTACTGGAACCTGTCAATTCCTAGGTGGGAGACTAATTTCATGGAGTAGCAAAAAGCAAACAAGTGTGGCTATCTCCACTGCAGAGTCAGAGTATGTGGCTGCAGGAAGTTGCTGTGCTCAACTTCTGTGGATACAACATCAGCTAGAGGACTATGGATTTCAGGTAAGTAGAACTCCACTCTTCTGTGATTCTACAAGTGCTATTTCAATAGCTAATAATCCTGTATCCCATAGTAGAACAAAACATATTGAAATTAAATATCATTTTCTTAGGGAGCATGTAGAAAGAAAAGATATTTTACTTGAGTATGTTAAAACTGATAATCAAGTAGCTGATATGTTTACTAAGCCCCTAGAAGAAGCTAAGTTCAATAGATTTAAAATTGAACTAGGAATGATAAACTTAGAGTAAGTTTACAGACTTGAAAATGGCTAAGTAAAAAGGTGTCGACACATGGAGATTTCTGTGTCGACACAGAATAGTGGTGTCGACACTTCAGGAAAAAGGTGTCGACACATCTAGGAAGTTAGTGTCGACACTTCAGAATGTTAGTGTCGACACATGTCAAGTAGGTGTCGACACGTCCAATGTGGTGTCGACACTTAAGTTTTACTCAGAATTTTCTAAGTAAAGTCTCGACTATGTGTCGAGTAGAGTGGTGTCGACACATAAACAAGTGTCGACACATAAAATCTGTTGACTAAACTTGTGTCGACACATATGTGTCGAGACATTATAAGTCAGTGTCGACACTTTTTGCCAGTGTCGACACATTTTAAGTTAGCTGTCCCGCCTGTTCATCTTCAAATGTCGAAAGGTATAAATAGGGTTTTGTCTTTGTTTGTCGACACGCTTTCAAAGTTTCGAGACCAAAACTTCTGTGTCGACATTTCTCTTCTCTCAAGTCGAATTCTTCACCCCTAATGGCGCCTAAGCTAGAGGATAATGTTAACGAAGGATACGAGCTGGTGCGCGGCGCTTTCGATGATGCAGATCAAGAAATCCAGGCTGTAGTAAACCTAGTTGCCGAGTCAGGATTGGAATATCTTGTTTCAGAGCCAACGAAAATTTGGAAGAAAGAGGTACTGGAATTCATCAATGGAGCTAGGCTGGACGAAACTGGATTCAAAATCAAATCCAGGGTTCATGGTGAGAAGGTCAAGGTATCACCAAAAAGTCTGAGGAAGATTCTACAGCTTCCAAGAACTAAAGATGAAGATGAAGTTACTGCATCCAAGACCAGGGAAGCTCTAACCTGGTGTGGACTAGATTCTAAGATGAAGATAGGATCTGTGTTTAACAGGAAGGGAATGAACAATCAAGGAAAGTTTCTTTCTGAAATTGTTGGAAAGGTCATCCTCAGCAAGCCAGGAGGGCATGACAGAGTGTCTACCCATATGTTTAGTATAATGACATAGATCCTATCTTCATCTATGTCATGCCAACCCCTGAGAAGATAGTTGCTGAGAAAGACATTCCTCCAAAGAAGAAAAGGAAGACTGCTCCAGTGGCACAAGAGTCCACTAGTAGCTCTGACAGTGAAGAACAGGTTGTCTTCACTCCAGATGAGAATGAGGAAGAGCCTGCAGTAAAGTCTCCTGCTCCTCAGGATGATGCTGAGATCCAGGGGGAGCTACCTCAGGATCAAAGCCAGGGGGAGCATCCAGTTGTAGAAGAACCCACTACACTGGAAAGTGAACAAGCAACAAACAACATACTAGAGGTAATCACTGAACTAAATAGTTTGGATTTTCCTTTAGAAGATACTGATTTGTCTGATGATCATCAGCAAACTCAGCTGAATAGTCAAGTTCCAGATGCTGTTATAGAAGACACATCTGTTGTACTAGAAGTGGTTCCTGATCCAGTAGTTGAAGAGCCAAGAATTTCTCCAGCTCCTTCACCACAAGAGTATACAATGGAAGATTTATTTCTAAATCTGGATCAACATGACTTTGACAAAGAACCTACTGCTGCTGAAAGAGAGAATGCTGCTGCTGAGGGGGAGCAAGTGCAGATTCTGGAAGAGCCTATAAGGCAAGAAACTGAGAAGGCACAAGATGTGCAAACTGAAAGGCCTCCAAGCCCTAAGGAGAGGGTGGATATAGCCAGCACCTCTGCTTTAGAAGATGAGGAAGCTGAAATGGCAAAGAAAAAGAAACTTTATGTCTTCAGGAGAAGAAGCTAGAGTTACAAGAAGGCTCTCCAAACAATTGCTCCACAACCTATAATTCAACCAGCCCCAGCTATTGATTATAGTGCACTGATGGTGGCAATGCAAATCAAGTTGGATGAGCAAAGGCAGGCCATAGAGAAATATGTAGATGAAGGGCAGAAGTCACTCCAATTTGATCTGGCCCAAGATTTAAAATCAATCAGGTTTGAGATGAATCTCAACAAGAAGGAGATGACAGAATGTTTCCACAAAGGTGGAAATGCAGTGGTGTTCTTGGCAACACACCAGGAAAAGATAAAAACCCAAGTGGATGACATAGCATTGAAGCAAGGGTATGTTCTTGAAAATCAGCTAAGGATGAATGACAACCTCACTGCTTCCCATAATGCAATTGTCACAGAACTGAAGAATCTGGCTGCAGGGCAGACTCCAGCTATAGCCAAGGCAGATTTTGACAAAGTCTTTCTAGAAGAAATCACTGCTCTTAAGACTGCCATCCAGGATTCATAGAAGCTGATAACTGACAAACTCCAAAGGTTAAAACCTTTCTTTAAGGATGGAGTGAATTACTTGGATAATCAGGTGAGATTTCAAAAGGATGATGTGAGAGATCATATTGAAAGAGAAGTCATAAAGGGGGAGAGAGTGTTAGTCAAGGCAAGCTCTGATCATGCCAAATGGATATCAAATTCTATCAGAGCTACCCTGGGTTATCATCCTCTTTGTGGTGATGACAATGTGGCAGAATCTGGAATTCAACCTGTATATCTAGGAGGGGAACAAGCTGAAGTGGCTCAAGTCATATACCCTCCTCCAGATTTTGACATGATTCATGCTGATGTACAGACCATGTATAGCCCACCTGGGGGCAAGGACAATGTGATTATTGAAAAGGTTGTTCAGCCTATTTCTGAAGCCATGCAAGAGGCAATGCAGAAAGAAGAAGAGACAAGATTGTCAAAGAAGAGGTTTAGGGAACAAGCTGAACAAAGGCCAGACTTTGAGCAGTGGAGCCCTACCTCTAGAAACATTATATTAACTGCCTGAAAAGCTGCCAAAGACAACATTCATGACAGGAACAAGTGGTTCTCTGAAGCTGAATGGAGAAAACATGAATCTAGACAAGAGGCAATTGTCCAATACAGAAGGAAGGCAAAAATGGGAAAGCTACCTCCTACTGCTCAGGAGCCTAGCAAGTACTTTCCTAAGCCATTTCATTATTTTGAAAGGCAGAAGATCAAAGTAGAAGATCAAAAGAAAAAGGACTTGAAAGGAAAGAATCCTGCTGATGCTGAAGCTGCTGATGCTCCTGTCCAAGCTAAAGTTCAAGTTGGCAAAGGAATAGTGATTAAGGAGCCAGAACTGAAATAGGATTAGCATTATCTTGAAGTTTACTTTGTAATCTTTTTGATGTAAAACATTTTGTGAACTTCTGAAAATGTATAAGACAGATATTAGAACAATATGTTGTATGATTAATCTATTTCATGATTGTTCTGTGATAATGTCTATGTCTATTTCATAATTGTTCTGTGTTGATGTATTTGTATACATGTGAAATTGATACATGTTTATGTTTACCCTGCTGTATATTATCCTGCCTTACATCATTTTGTAATTTTAATTATGAATGGTGTATATCATTGACTAAGGGTTATGACTTCTCCAAATAGGGGGAGATTGTTGGGTACATTGGTTTAAATGTACCTTATTTGAAGAAGCCTCACCCAACTCAATGATATACATCAAAATGTATTTGATGTGTTGTTGAGTTTACTTGTGCAGGTTAAGTATTTGCAGGACTGAAGCAAAAAGTTTCTAAGTCCATGTGTCGACACCCAGAGGGAAAGTGTCGACACTTAAGAAGACTTGTGTCGACACCCAGACAAGCAGTGTCGACACTTGAAGTCATTGTGTCGACACCTGGGATGCAGAGTCGACACCAGACAGAAAGTGTCGACACAAGGAGCTGTGTCGACACTCAATGAAGAAAGTACAGTGAAGCTGTGTCGACACTTAACAGTAGTGTCGACACCTAGAAGAACTGTGTCTACACCAGAAAGTGTCGACACTTGGAGCTGTGTCGACACTCAGCAAAAGTCTGCAGAGACTAAGTATAAGTGTCGACACCCAGAACAATGTGTCGACACTCAACAGAAGAGTCAGCACCTGAAGAAAATGTCGACACCAAGAATAATGTGTCGACACTCAGCTGAAGACTCAACACTTGAAGAAAGTGTCGACACATGGAGCTGTGTCGACACTTAGCAAAGAACAGCAAGATCTATAAATTATTCTAAGTACAAGTGTCGACACTAAGGGAATGTGTCGACACTCAGCTGAAGTCTCAACAGAAGAATCAAATGTCGACACAAGGAGCTGTGTCGACACTCAGCAAGTATCAACATAGAAGACTATGTGTCGACACCAAGAAGCAGTGTCGACATTTAACAGATTCAACACATGAAGTTGTGTCGACACAAAGGAGATGTGTCGACACTTAGAAGAATTCAGCAAATGATAGAAGATCAAGTACTTGTGTCGACACTCAATTTCAGTGTCGACACATGCAGAAGAAACTGTGTCGAGACATAGAATCTACAACACAAGGAGTTGTGTCGACACCTTGTAGACTTGTGTTGACACTTACACAACATGTGTCGACACTTGGTCTATAAGTGTCAACAATTAAAGACAGAAAGTCTCGACACTTTCAGACAGTTAGAGAACTTTCAAGAACTGACTGGATGACTTGACAGCTGCCGTTCCAGCCGATCTACAGCACCTGTCAGAGATGTCAGAATTCAGTTATGGACCGGACCAGCCAGTTACCATGAAGAAGGCCTATAAATAGGCTTATACAGTCTACAGAAACTGCAGTTCAAGCAGTTGCTGAAGCAATTCAAAAGTGGTTCACAGAGTTGTTCAAGTTATTGATTAAGTATCAAAACAAGAAGATCTAGCTGTCCAACTGCAGATCTAAGAAGTTGGAGAGAGAGGGCTCCATCCAAGAAATCAGCCGTTGGAACTAGGCTGAGAAGAAGGATTCAGATTTATTCTGGATCTTAAGAAGCAGAGGTCAAGGATCAACTGCAGAAGGAGTCAATCTTATTGAGTTCTATTTTCAAGAAGCTTTGAAGAAAGCTAAGTCAAATTGAATCCAGCTGAGTTCTTCCAAGAACTCATCAAGAAACTCACAACCTCCCTCTCCTGTCTTTGGGTTGTTGAGTTAACTTTTGTATAATCATTTTTATCTTGTAGGATCCTTTGGATCTGAGTGTTTGTAAGCCTATAATTATAAAGGCTGAGTGTAGGGCTTTGGGAGCCTGAGTGTAGGAGATTGGAATCTCTGAGTGTAGGCCTTGGTGGCTGAGTGTAGGCCTTGTTGGCTGAGTGTAGGCCTTTGTGGCTGAGTGTAGGCTTTGTGGAAAAGTTGAGTTGTAGGGCTTTGGGCCTGAGGTGTAGGAACCAGTTTGGGTTCTGAGACAGTGGAGGAGTTTGGCCGAATCTAGTACACTGCTAGATAGGCGAAGGGGGAAAGTGGATGTACCCAAAGCTTGGGGAACCACTATAAATCTCTGTGTCTACTGTGTGATTGTTGTTGGCTGTGATTGTTGCATATGTGCTGTGCTATAGTAGATAGAATTCTGTGAAATTAACTGATTGTTGCCATTAAAATTTAAAAAGAATTAGGTCACCTATTCACCCCCCCCCCCCTCTAGGTGTTTAGGTACAATATCTTTCAATAATCTCCACGAAGGGAGTGTCCACAAAAATAAAATTAAAAGTACTGAATTTTGGGCTCATGCCCAGTACATCATATCCTCACTACATATCTCTCATCGCGGAAGCAAAATAAATATAACTCCTTGCGATAAGGACTCACAGTCCCCACTGTCTGAACTCCGGTACTAGACTGCCCCATCTCCAAGCGTGCCGACCTCCGAGGCTGCTCCTCCATGCTGGGCTCCACGGTCCCCTAAAGTGATGTGGTGCGAAAACCGTTAGTCTAAAAGGCTAAGTCCTATCATCCCCCACCCCTTCCCACATGCCTCCTAGGCACCGAGCGGGGAGAAGGAAAGGAAGGACATGAAAGTGGAGAATAACAAATATAAGCAGGTGGCGGTGGAACTAATCTAGCAGTTCTATAGTATATAAGACAAAATGAAGGTAAGAAAGACTGAACAAGAAGAGTAACCTTAACTTATATGAAAACACATAAGCCAAGTGATCTTTTTGCAGGGCTCCTATCGTATAAAAAGTCTCATACCAATTTATATGATAGGGTGTCGGTTTTTTAACAAGCATTATAACGCCCCTGATTTTTTGATGATTTTATTTGATTTGATATCGTCATATTTATGATGTCAGGGCGTTATCCTTTTTTACGTCATGTTGTCGGCGCTGTACCGTTAGTGAGTTTTCGCGTCCATTAGGTCTGATTGACCAGATTTTGGGATTTTCGTCGAAACTAAAAGTTTTCGAGTTGATAAGTTAAGTTTTGTGGTTTTGACTTCGCCGTTAAATTTGTAGCGTCAGTGTTCGCCTTCGGTACGAGTTTCGTTTAATTCGGCGCGCGTTTGAGCTTCCGTTCTGAGTCTCCTCGAGTAGCTATGGTTCTTCTCGAATAGCTCGTTTTAGATTTTGCTCGGATGCCGTTTTGAGGGTCAAACCGGCGTCGAATCAAAAAATGGTTAACATGAAATTTGTTCGTCTCGACGAGATCTATAATTTCATGTTGACCACTTTTCGATTTGAAGCAATTTTGAGCCCCAAATTTCATTTTTTTGCTGGAACTCGAGTGTTGAGCTGCTATTCAAGTAAAATATGTTGCTACTCGAGTAATGCATGCTGGAACCCGAGTGTTGAGGTTCTACTCGAGTAAATTATGCTACTACTCGAGTACAACATGCTGGAACTCGAGTGATATGCTGCTACTCGAGTAGATTATGTTGGAACTTGAGTGGTTCATGCTGCCACTCGAGTAGTCCGTTCTTCTCTGTGTTCGGGCACCGTTTTGAGGGTCAAAACGGCATGCAATCAAAAAATGGTTCACATGAAATTTGTTTGTCTCGAAGAGATATACAACTTTCATGTCGACCACTTTTCAATTTGTAGCAATCTTCAACCTCTATTTTCGTTTTCCGCACACCCGCTCGTAAATAGTCCGTTTTTAGACATAACTTTTTATAAATACCTATATATATATATATATATATATATATATATATATATATACTTAGAATTAGAACCAGCCCCACTCTTCCTTTAGGACTTCTTCTTCTTCAATGAACCAAACCAGAACTGAAGAAACGTGAGGACGGCAATGACGGAGCGTGAGATTTCGTGAACCTTCCGGTCGCCGCCGACGGAGTTCCGGTGCTCGAAATCTTCATTCGAACATAGATTTGAAAAGATCTCGGCGAGATCTATGTCACCGTGGTAATTTTCTTCCCATTTCTTGGATTTCTGCTTCTCTCGTCTCCCTTAGTCCTGATCTGTGACGAGGTGTGATTTGGAGGCTTTACCTGGTAAAGCCAAGGCAAGTGGCTCCGTTCCTCTCCTTTTCCTTAAGTTCTTATGGTAAGACTTTCATCTTATATTAATGTTCCTGTTTTTTTAGAGTATAAGATGTTAAAACCTTTTAGGCTTACGCTTAAGGTAAATTTTTCGACGTCGTTGAGCGTAGGATGCGTTGCGCTTAGTTTAGGTTGATTATAGGTCGTGGTCTTCAATTTAGTGTTGTAATACTTAGGTGTTGTGCCTATTTTTATTTTGAGATGGTGATGTTGGGGGTATGAGTGTTGGTTGTGGTTAGCATACCACCTAACCGGAAGGCCCCTTCTTTCTGTGGATCATCACAGTGGGGGTATGCTTAGTTTCTCCTTTCCTGTACTGTTGGGTTCTGGTTGGCCTGGTTTGGCCATGTTTGTGGACCATAGTACCGATTGTGAGACGGTTGAGGATCTGGATTTGGGCTTAGGACGCTTGAGGTCGTCGCCCTCTCAGACCTGCAACGCAGTCATACCACATGTTGATGATCCACCCTCTTCCAAGGCGTATTGTGCTCAGTTGTTTTCTTGTGATTTATGCCACAGTTTGCTAAAATTTTCCGATTTTGCCCAGACTTGTTCACCTTCGCACTTGGTGCATTCTTTTTAATTTTGAGGTTATTATATTGGCTAACCTTTCTCTACTTATACTATTTGGCTAATTGTTGCGTTTTTTGCATTCTTCCTCCTTGGGTTGGGTTTGATACACCATCCTTTATTTGGCTTACTCGCTTACCTATTCTTTTGCCACTTGTTTTTTTTGGCTTGTTGAGGTGTTCTTCTCTTGAATGCCATAGGTTCAGGGCTGTAACCAGTGGTGTGGCTGAGTAGTTTTGTTGCTGGGTTTGCTGAGGGTGCCTCGAGATTGCGAGATAGCTTTTGTTCTTTTGTAGTATGCTTCAGACTTGAGAACTTTTAGTGGGTTCGTGTCAGGTGTTTGACGCCCACTGATTGTTTAATGTCGTTCTTGGATATTTGGCTAGTTGCTAGTGTTTACTTTTGTGTTAGTAGTTCTTGCTCTCTGGGAAGGATTTATGCTAGGATGCCTATAAGTATTTTCAACTATAAAACCAACTATTATTACTATATCATGCACATCATGTTTTAAAACTCTAAATCACTATATTTAAATACCGTACAAACTACTTCAATATCGTTACTATAAATTTAGTGTAATGCATGCCTTGAGTTTTTTTTGGGATGCTAGACTCTTGTAGGATGTCTAACCTGTTTATTATAGTATTTCCGCTATGTTTAACTACTTTTCTTCTGGTGGACTCGTGAGCCACTAAGCCGAGGGATACGACTAATTGCCTAACTTAAAATAAACGTCTTCAATAAAACATTTAAATCATATTTTTATTATTGAGTCGGAGTGTTGCCTGAGCATCTGCAGTTATCCCCTACTGACGTGGCATCATGACACGCATTTTCCCTTACTCTGATATTTTGTCGTTGTGGTGAAATTGCGGGTTGTGACAGTTGGTATCAAAGCCAAGTTCTGCAAGAGGGGCAGTTGATTTGGCAAGTGGGTTGAACAACTTGCCCTCAAGCAAAGCTCTCGTCGTGTCATTCATTGCATACACACGTCGGTATGTCATCAGTAGATCTTGTTGGAAGCATGAACACTACACTCATAGCACAAAAGAAGAAGTATACAGGGCATATTATGTAGTATGGGATGCATAATATGTGTTTGTATATGGATCCACCATAGGTGGTGACATGTGACGGTTATGTAGTATGAGATGCATAACCACCATCACATGGATGCCCATTAGCACGTTTTACCTATTTCGTTACATACAATATTATGTAGTATGGGATGCATAACATTTTATGTCTACACCACTCATACATGCATTAAGGCTTTCCTTTAGAATGCATAGCACTGCATACATATCATATCATTGCATAAGCACACGTGCCAAGTTAAAGATCTACAGGATGACATATGTACACACATGATTTGAAATAAAAATGTAATCATTCATGCACTCATATAATAAGCACAAGAGTCATATGGAAGAGGGTGTTTACCCCTAAGTAGGACATGCCATCATTTATTTTAAATCCCAAAGCAAGCTATCATCATGAGCAAGTATCTAAGGTTGTATGTCTGAGCTAAGTTGTAAGTCTAGCAGGTTACGTTAGGTTTTAATAGGTCGTTTAATGTTTGTTTAGAATGCCACCTAAGCGTTCGGTGACGAGGAATACTCCCCAGTCGGAGGGAGAATATTCTGGTGCCCAGAGTGAGGCCGTAATAGAGGGACTATGATAGAGCAATGAGGCCCTGTCGAGGCAGATGCTGGAGATGCAGTCGCAGATTCAGTCATTATTGTCAGTCGTGGCGAGTCAGTCGTAGAGGGCGCAAGAGCCCGCCGTGTATCTAGCTATTCCCGTTCCCCCCGCTCCTCTGGTGCCCCCGGCAGTGTTGCCACCAGATATGGCTTTCATTTCGCACTTTCAAAGGTTAGGACCCCCTACGTATGATGGCAAGGCAGATTTTATGGCATTAGATGACTGAATGATTTCCATCGAGGAGATGTTCATCTACTCTGGTATCTCTGCGGATCAGAGAGTGATGGTTTTCGATTATCAACTCAAGGGCATGGCCAAGAGTTGGTGGTTGAGGGAGAAAGAAAGCTTGAAGGATGGATGCTCGTGGGTGTCCTTCAAGGAGTTGTTGTTGAAGAAGTTCTTGCCGTATGTGGAAAGAGATCGGCTGATGAATGATTTCCTTCACTTGAAGTAGAGGCAGCTTACTGTCAGTGAATACGAGGTGGAGTTCAGTAAGCTGAGCCGCTTTGCTCCTGACTTGGTATCTTTAGAATCCAACCGAGTTAAGCGATTTCTGGGTGGTCTTCGGAATGACATCCAGCAGCTTACCAGTGCCTACGGATCCGGGACTTATTCTGAGGTGGTAGAGGCTGCTTTTAAGGTGGAATCCATTGACAATTCCAAGGTCAGAGGTCAACAGATGAGGAAGGATAAGAGGAAGTCTGTTGAAGGTAAGGAATCACAGGAATCTGGGACTATTAGGAAGAAAAGAGGCAAGGAGGTGTGCAGTTTCTGTGGTCGGGAAGGCCACCCGTTCGAGAGATGTTACCAGAGACTGGGAGCTTGAAAGTAAGAGTAGGTGCACGTGATTCATGGCACTCCCAAAGAGAGATCAGTTTCTTGCAGTTGCAACAAGACGGGGCAAGATACAACCCATTGCTGGAAGGACAAGACCTGTTATCTATGTGGGCAGACGGGGCATGTCAAGACCCGTTGCCCGCAGGCTCAACCCCCATTGCAGCCAGTGCCACTTTAGGCCTTGCCACCACCGCAGCTCTTGGACAAAGGGAAGGGCAAGTTGAACGTGGTGTCCGCGGATGAAGCTCAGACGTCGACCCAAGTTATTTCAGGTTAGATCCTAACCTAGTTTTATTTTCTAGGTATGATCCAAATGTCAACGTTCTTTTCCCTTAGTCATATATTTAATCTTATAGGAAAGTTTAAGGTAAGTAACCGCTGGGCACGTGTCCTTTTCGATTCTGGTGCTACCCACTCGTTCGTCGCTAGATCTTTTATAGAGCGTCACTGTTTGACCGTCAATCCTGTTAGCGACCTGTTTGTGTGTCAAGTTCCCCTCACGTGATTCCGTGATGTCAGATCAGGGAATTCAGGGTTATCTAGTCCAGTTGGGAGATTTTCTCGTGGTTGCGGATCTAAAGGTTATAGACTTGGAAGATTTTGATGTAATCATGGGCATGGATTGGCTATCAAAGTACGATGCAGTAATCCAGTGCAAGGTCAGGCGCTTGGACATCAAGATGGATGACGGTCAATACAGGAGCGTTTATGGTTATTTGCTCCAAGATTCTCCGATCATTTTCGTAGTAAGTGCTCGAAAGCTTTTGAATTCAGGATGCTTTGCCTGTTTGGTTTCAGTGTTGGCGACCGTTGTTAGTTTGCCGCTTGTGGAGGAGATTGCTGTAGTGCGCGAGTTTCCTGATGTGTTTCCTGATAATCTTCCTGGTCTTCCACCTGAGAGAAATGTTGAGTTTGTCATAGATTTAGAACCGGGTACCCGTCCTATCGCTAAGGCTCCGTACCGTATGGCTCCGCGTGAGTTGGGAGAGTTGGATACCCAGTTAGACGAGTTGTTGCAGAATGGTTTCATTAGGCCAAGTTCGTCACCGTGGGGTGCTCCCGTTCTGTTTGTAAAGAAGAAAGATGGATCAATGAGGCTGTGTATAGATTATAGAGAATTGAATAAAGTGACCATCAAGAACAGATATCCCTTGCCGAGAACCGATGATCTGTTTGACCAGTTGCATGGTAGCTCTGTATTTTCCAAGATTGACCTGCGTTTGGGTTATCATCAATTGAGGATTCGTGAGGCAGACATTCCATGAACTGCTTTTCGTCCGCAGCATGGACATTTCGAGTTCTTAGTAATGTCTTCTGGATTGACTAATGCACCCGCCGCATTCATGGATTTGATGAACAGGGTATTCAAGGACTTCCTGGATCATTTTGTCATCGTGTTCATAGATGACGTTCTAGTCTACTCCCACAATGCTGAAGAGCATGCGCAACACTTACGATTGGTTTTGTCAACTTTGAGAGAGCATAAGTTGTATGCAAAGTTTAGCAAGTGTGAGTTTTGACTACCTCAAGTCTCCTTCTTGGGCCATGTGGTGAATAAAGATGGGATAACGGTTGATCCGGAGAAGATAGCTGAAGTTATGAATTGGAGTAGGCCTATCACTCCCAAGGAAATAAGAAGTTTTCTAGGGCTGGCAGGCTACTATAGGAGGTTTATGGAGGGATTCTCTACATTATCTGCGCCTTTGACAAAGTTGACGCAGAAGCATGTAGCCTTTATTTGGAGTGATAAGTGTGAAGAGGCATTCCAGGAGCTTAAGAGGAGATTATACACTGCACCAGTTTTGACCTTGCCTATAGAAGGACTGGAGTATGCTGTGTATGTGGATGCATCACATGTTGGGCTCGGATGCGTGTTGATGCAGGAGGGCAAGGTTATTGTGTATGGGTCTAGGCAGCTAAAGGTTCATGAACAGAATTACCCTACGCATGACCTGGAATTTGCAGCAGTGATCTACGCCCTCAAGTGGTGGAGACATCTATTATATGGCGCTATATGCAAGATATATACTGATGATAAAAGTTTGAAATACGTCTTCAAACAGAAGGAACTGAATTTGTGCCAGCGTAGATGGCTGGAGTATGTGGCAGACTATGATGTTGAGATCCAGTACCACCAAGGCAAAGCTAACGTGGAAGGCGACGCCCTGAGCAGGAAGACAGCTAAGATTTTTAACCTTTCGGTGGATTCACTGGTGGAAGAATTTCTACTGATGAGAATTTTAGTGGGAAGTGGCAGCTCGACTAGTGAATTAGAATTGTTAGAGCCTTCATGGATTACACTTACTAGATTTCATCAAAAGAAGGATCCAGATCTATTGTATCTTTATAGTAGAGCTGCGAAGGGTGAGTTGCCAGAGTTTTCTATTGATGGTATGTGAACCCTGAGATACCGTAGTAGGCTTTGCATTCCCGCTGTTTAGGATATTAGGTATCAGTTATGCAAGGAGACACATGGTTCTAATGTGTCCTACCACCCCAGTTCGACCATGATGTAGCAGGATCTGAAATAGATTGCTTGGTGGATGGGTATGAAGGGTGATATAGCAAGGTTTGTATCTGAATGTTTCACTTGTAAGCGAGTTAAGGCCGATCATGGAAGGCCTGGAGGCAAGTTAGTTAACACCTTTGGAGATCCCGAGTTGGAAATGGGAGAGTATCTCGATGGACTTTATTACTGGATTGCCGAGATCTCCCAGAGGGCATAACTCAGTTTGGGTGATCGTGGATAGACTGACGAAGAGTGCTCACTTCGTGTCGTTCAAGATTGACTACTCCATGAAGAAAATAACTGAATTGTATTTGGACGAGGTCATCAGGTTGCATGGAGTACCTGTCAGTATTGTATCTGATCGAGACTCCAGGTTCACGTCCTGTTTCTGGAAGAGCTTGCAAGAGTGGTTGGGTACCGACTTGAGGTATTCCACCGCCTACCATCCGCAGACGAATGGACAAACAGAAAGAGTAAATCAGATCGTGGAGGACATGATTAGATGTTACATTTTGGACCACGGTGGAGCGTGGGATGAGCGTCTGAGGCTAATGGAGTTTGCCTACAATAATAACTACCAGGAGAGCTTGCAAATGGCTCCATTTGAAGTTTTATATGGGAGACGTTGCATGACTCCTTTATTTTGGGCCGAGGTTGGTGAGAGACCGTTGCTAGGTCCAGAAGCACTTGAAGAGATGGAAATTTCAGTTAGGCTCATCCGAGAGAAGCTTCGGGTAGCCCATGAGTGCTATGAAAAGTATGCCAATCGGCGCAGGATCGATTTGGAGTTTGCCGTCGAGGATATGGTTTTCCTAAAAGTTTCCCCGATGTCTGGTGTGAAGTGATTTGGTAAGAATCATAAGTTGGACCCTAGATATGTGGGGCCCTTCCGAATTGTTGATCGGATTGGTGTTTCAGCTTATAGGATGGACCTACCGACAAATTTTCCCGAAGTGCACGATGTTTTCCATGTGAGTCAGCTGCTGAAGTGCGTGTTGAGCGACAGGCAGACTCTCGATGTTGTGCCCCAGTTGGAGCCAAACCTTTCTCTTGTGGAGGTGCATGTTCATATTTTGGAGTCTCAGGATCGAGTGTTACGTAGAAAGACAATCCCCATGGTCAAGGTTCTTTGGAGAAATCAAGACGTCGAGAGCGCGACATGGGAATTGGAGTCGGCGACCAGGAAATCTCATCGATATCTCTTCCCTTAGTTTTGGTAAGTCTCCTTGTTTTTGCGATGTTTGATTTTATCGTTTTGGTTTGGTTTTGGTGTTGTATTAAGTTTCAGGGCGAAACTTCTTTTTAGGGAGAGTGACTGTAATGCCCCCGATTTTTTTGATGATTTTATTTGATTTGATATCGTCATATTTATGATGTCAGGGCGTTACCATTTTTTACGTCATGTTGTCGGCGCTGCACCGTTAGTGCGTTTTCGCGTCTGTTAGGTCTGATTGACCAGATTTTGGGATTTTCGTCGAAACTGAAAGTTTTCGAGTTGATAAGTTAAGTTTTGTGGTTTTGACTTCGCCGTTAAATTTATAGCGTCAGTGTTCGCCTTCGGTGCGAGTTTCGTTTAATTCGGCGCGCGTTTGAGCTTCCGTTCTAAGTCTCCTCGAGTAGCTATGGTTCTTCTCGAATGGCCCGTTTCAGATTTTGCTCGGACACTATTTTGAGTGTCAAAACGGCGTCGAATCAAAAAATTGTTAACATGATATTTGTTCATCTCTACGATACAACTTTCATATTGGCCAATTTTCGATTTGAAGCCATTTTGAGCCCCTAATTTCGTTTTTTCTGCTGGAACTCGAGTGTTGAGCTGCTACTCAAGTAAAATATGTTGCTACTCGAGTAATACATGCTGGAATTAGAGTGTTGAGATGCTACTCGAGTAAATTATGCTACTACTCGAGTACAACATGCTGGAACTCGAGTGGTATGCTTCTACTTGAGTAGATTATGTTGGAACTCGAGTGGTTCATGCTGCCACTCGAGTAGTCTGTTCATGTCTATGTTCAGGCGCCGTTTTGAGGGTCAAAACGGCATCTAATCAAAAAATGGTTAACATGAAATTTGTTCGCCTCGACGAGATCTACAACTTTCATGTTGACCACAGTTCACTTTGTAACAATCTTCAACCTCTATTTTCGTTTTCCGCGCACCCGCTCGTAAATAGTCGTTTTTAGACAAAAATTTTTATAAATACCTATATATATATATATATATATATATATATATATATATATATATATATATATATATATATATATATATATATATATATACTTAGAATTAGAACCGGCCCCACTCTTCCTTTAGGACTTCTTTTTCTTCTTCTTCACTGAACCGAACCAGAACTGAAGAAACGTGAGGACGGCGATGGCGGAGCGTGAGATTTCGTGAACCTTCCGGTCGCGGCCGACGGAGTTCCGGTGCTCGAAATCTTAATTCGAGCATAAATTTGAAAAGCTCTCAGCGAGATCTACATCACTGTGGTAATTTTCTTCCCATTTCTTGAGATTTCTCGTTATGGTTTTTGGCCCTAACTTCTATTTCGTCCACTCTTGTTCAGATTTTGGCTTCTCTTGTCTCTCTTAGTCCCGATCTACGATGATGTGTGATTTGGAGGCTTTCCCTGGTAAAGCTAAGGCAAGTGGCTCCTTTCCTTTCCTTTTCCTTAAGTTCTTATGGTAAGACTTTCATCTTATATTAATGTTCCTGTTTCTTTTAGAGTATAAGATGTTAAAACTTTTTAGGCTTACGCTTAGGGTAAATTTTTTGACGTCGTTGAGCGTATGATGCGTTGCGCTTTGTTTAGGTCGATTATAGGTCGTGATCTTCGATTTAGTGTTGTAATACTTAGTGGTTGTGCCGATTTTTTTTGAGATGGTGATGTTGGGGGTAAGTGTTGGTTGTGGTTAGCATACCACCCAACTGGGAGGTGATGAATTATAAATATACGTATTTTGTGCACATTAATTTAGTCATTTTCATTTATTTTCGTCGTTTTTACTTATTTTTGTTCAACAAAATGCTCCTATTCTTGTAAATTTTCTTCTAACTTGTTTTATTTTATTTTGCAGAAAAATTTCAAAATCTGCCAAAATTGGGCAGTACACGCCCGTGACAATTTGGTCACGCCCGTGACCGGGCCGTGACATTGCATTTCTCGTGAAATTGCAAAATTCTGAAGAGAAAAGCTCGACACGCCTGGCGACACGCCCATGTCACCCGACACGGGGCGTGACCCAAGCCCGTGTTCACTCCACTCGACGAATTCCGCTCGACGATCGTCGAGTGTCGACACCAACAGTCACGCCTAGCGTCACGCCCGTGACCTGGGGCGTGACTCAAATTCCGCTCGACGATTTCAACTCGACACTTTCCACTCGACATTCGTCGAGTGTCGACACCAACTGACACGCCCATAGTCACGCCCGTGACCTGGGGTGTGACCTTTCCAGCTGGCCCGACAAGATGCTGCCGAAGACTTTTGACGCAACCCGCGCCCGGTTCTACCTCCCCGACACGCCTAGAGTCACGCCCGTGACCTGGGGCGTGACTGCCGCGAACTCAACCCGAAGTCAACTTTCCTGTCCAATCGCCGGCCGCCTTCATGAATAGTACTGACACGCCCCCCTACACGCCCGTGACCTAGGGCGTGTACTTAGAATTTTTTGCCTATAAATTGCCCAGTTCTGTAAGGTCCAAGGGTTCAGATTTTTGGGCCATTTTAGTGTCTTTTGTGGGCTTAATCCGTGGATACTAGTGCTATGTAAGGAGATTTCTCCCTTCTTTATTTCATGTTTTGTTTTGCTTTATCTTTTAGCTTTGTAATAGCTTGATAATTTTAATAAAAATGTTAGATTTTCTCTCTCTATATAGCATGAAAATTCATTTGGATGGCTTACTTCTTCCCCTTTTTATCCTTGGTTTCATCTTTGTTCCTCCTGTTATGAAAAGTGTGTGTGTGTGTGTATGAGTGTAACTTATTTACTTTACATGTTTTTAGTTTGTCTTCATGATAGGTTTTGTAGTAGATTTCATTTCCATGCATGTATGATATGGTTATCTCATCTTCAACATGTTCTTCTTTAATGTTTCTTTTGTTTATTATTTCATACTTATGAATTTGTAAAAGAGATTTGAAAGTGAACTTTATTTTCTTTTCTTAGTTTATTTTGTAGGATTGTAAAACCTCTTTTTGTTCTTTTCATTTTCTTTTTCACTTTTTTATCACTTTCATAAAAACATAAGAATGAAAATCTTGTAATTTTAATTTTCCAAAAACTTTGGTTTTTTAATTTGTTTTGAAAAACTTTTGTCTTCTAAAAATTGTAATTTCTTCTTTTTATTTGTTTTTGGCAAAACCTAAGCTTGAAAAAGTAAAAGTTTTAATTTTTAGGTAACTTTCATTTTGCTTTCAATTAGTGTGTGTGAGTGTACGAGCATAAATTTTTCTTTTGTTCTTCTTAATTTTCATGTTGTGTGTGTGGGTGTATGAGTATAATTTTTGATGCTTTGATTCAAATTTTGTAGAGTGTGTGAGTGTAGGTGTTAAATTTTAATGCTTTCTTTTAATGCTTTATTCAAATTTTGTAGAGTGTGTGAGTGTAGGTGTTATCTTTATTGCTTTCTTGAAATTCATATGGAGTGTGTGTGTTTGTGTGCATTTATTTCCGCCTACTCGTTAAGAGTTAAATGACGCATCATTTTCATTTTCAGTCCTACTCGTTCGAGTAGGACTTGTAATTTTCTTTCTTTATTTTTCCGCCTACTCACTTGAGTTAAATGGACGGACTTTATTTCCCGCCTACTCGTTTGAGTAAGATTTGTAGTTTTCTTTCTTTATTTTTCCGCCTACTCACTTGAGTTAAATGGACGGACCTTTAAGCCCTGTAATCGCATTTATTTTCTCCTACTCATTTGAGTAGGACTCGCTTTCATTTCAGTCCTACTCGTTTGAGTAGGACTTGCAATTTTCAGCTCTTATTTACCGACCCCACTCGTTTGAGTGGGACTCGCAAATTTTAAATATGCAAATTTCTTTCATGTGTAACTTAATTCCTGTTTAATTTATAATTTGGAGTGTGCGTGAGTTCTTGTTTTAGCTAATTTTTCAGTTTTCTAAATGTTTGTTATTTTCTTATGTCCCCTTCTTATAATCGTTTAGTGTTTAATTTCGAACTTGCGCCTCACTAAATTATAAGCCGTCCCCATACCGATGTGTGACTAATCGCTATTAGCCTCGGCATCGAAGAGCATTGGGACATTTAAAATAATTTCTAATAATTGAAGCTCTTTATTTTCATTTTAATTTAAGGACTTAAGCTTTACCCCGGGTTTACGACGCGTAGGACCACATATCGATGTGTGGGCCCTATTTCCGTAGTCCATATGCTAGCTAGCCGAGAGGCCGTGCATATGGACCAATCACCCCTGGGTAAATAGAGTTGCGTGCATACCCTCGAGAGAGGACAAGCGTAATTCTACCGGATTGGGTTCCCCACCCAATTGCGGGGTTCTTAGCGTAAAGCGGGTGTTAAGAGGAATCCTTCGTCGGACTAACGTTCGGTTGAATAGTCTTAACGTTTAGGTGAGCGATATCCCTATAGCTAGGTGAGCTCACATTTGTGGAACCTCCACGGCCAAGTTGCCTTATTATTAATTTGAAAACTAAGTCCTATAATTATTAAAAATTGTTTTAGTCTTAATCCGATTCGATGCCGAGTGTTAACCCTTCATCGAATATTTTCTAAATCGTTTTTCGCTCCTTTACTTTTTCCGTCTTTACTTTACTAAAAAAATCCACCTTACTTTCAGTAAAATAATAGTCCTCCCGGAGGAGTAAGAATAGTCAACACGACCCCGTGAACAATACGACCTCGGTATTCCCCCGAATATCGAGTACTACTTGCGATAGGTGCACTTGCCTCCTATAGCACGCCCACGGCGATCGACTCACCGAACCAACCACAGTAAGAATCTGTTCGCAGGCGCATCAAGTTTTTGGCGCCGTTGCTGGGGAGTCTCTTTTCGAGTTGCTATTTCGAATTCCGGAGTCAATTACTTTTACTTATTTTCTAAAAAAAAACTAAAAACTTTATTTTAAAACAAAAAAAAGAAGTTTATTTTGTTTTATTTTTGTTTGGGTGTATGACCCGTGGACAACCCTCCGAGTCTGAAGATTTTGACTTCGACCCTGAGATCGAACGCTCTCTTGCGCGTATTCGATCTCAACGCCGAAATCCTTCTTTAGATCCCGAGGAATCTATCGGAGAACCCACTGATGTAGTTATGGCCGCGCCTAACCTTCCCCCGGCGGCCGAGCGTATTATGTCCTATTACGACCGGCCTAACCTGGATGATTCTGGGTCGAGTATTGTTCGCCCTGCGGTGGCGAATAATAATTTCGAAATAAAGTCAAGTGTCATTCAAATGGTCCAAAACGCCGTGCAGTTCGATGGACTGCCGGATGAGGACCCGAATGTCCACTTGTCCAATTTCTTGGAGATATGCAACACCTTCAAGATTAATGGCGTCACTGATGATGCCATTCGTTTGCGCTTATTTCCTTTTTCCCTTAAGTCCAAAGCCAAGGCGTGGTTGAATGCCCTCCCACGAGGATGTATCACCACGTGGGCTGAGTTGACAGAACGGTTCCTAACGAAGTACTTTCCGCCCGCAAAAACTGCAAAGTTGCGGGCGGACATTTCTTCGTTTGTGCAAAACGATCCTGAGTCTCTATACGAGACTTGGAAACGGTTTAAGGAATTCCTCAACCGTTGCCCGCACCACGCGCTGCCAACGTGGTTGCAAGTTCAAATTTTTTATAATGGGCTGAATTTTCAGACGCGTCAAATGATTGACGCGGCTGACGGAGGTACGCTTAACAACAAAACCCCCGAGGCCGCCCAGGCTTTATTCGAAGGGATGGCTATGAACGCCTATCAATGGAACGTCCCGCGGGGACGCCCAAAGCCGGCGGCTGGTCTTTTTGAAGTGGATGCCACTGCTCTCTTAACCCTTCAAGTTGAAAGGTTAACAAAGCAAGTGGCGGAGATGTCTGCTGCCTCCTCCACTCCGCCTTGTTTTATTCCCCCTAACGTCTGCGTGGCTGAAGAGTTCGTGGACTTCATGAGAAATTCGGGTCATCCTCCCTTCAACCCCAACAACAACCCTTATAGTAATAACTATAATCCGGGTTGGAGGAATCACCCCAACTTCTCGTGGAGCAACCCGAATAATGCTCAGCGTCCCCCTATTTCTTATGCGCCCGGATTTCTTCCTCCTCCTCCTCTTCTGAAACCCTCCCCGATGGAGGAAAATTTTTCGAAGTATATTGCGTCCAACGAGTCAAATATCCGGAACATCACCGGATCGCTAAAAACTCTCGAACAACAGGTTGGACAGCTGGCGAGGATGATGTCCGAGCGCGCGCTCGGGGCACTGCCGGGGAACACGGAACCCAATCCGTGGGAGAACGCCAACGCTATAACCCTCCGTAGCGGAAAGGAGGTGGTCGATCCAAAACGGACCGACCCTCAGGTACATATTTCACCTCCGACCCCTCTTCCTCTTTCTTCGCTTACGCCGCCTTTACAATTATAAAAGAAAAAATTATTTTAAACAAGGCTCTTCCGTATCCGCATAAGTTAGATAACGAGCGTAAGGACACGCAATATGAAAAATTTATTTTATTATTAAAACAAATTCACATTAATGTTCCTTTTTGCGAGGCTATCTCGCAAATGCCCAAATATGCGAAATTTTTAAAAGAACTACTTTCTAATAAACGTAAATTAGAGGATATTTCGCATGTATCTCTCAACGCTGTCTGCTCGGCGGCCCTTACTAATAAATTGCCCACAAAACAAAACGACCCGGGACGGTTTTCCATCCCGTGCCTTTTTGGCGATATATTAGTAAAGTACGCCTTAGCTGATTTAGGGGCTAGCATTAATCTGATGCCGTTCTCGCTCTTTTCGCGTTTAGGTTTGGGTACTCCTAGTCCTACGAATATGTGGATCCAATTAGCGGATCGCTCGGTTAAGTTCCCTATCGGGGTAGTGGAAGACGTCCTTGTCCGAGTCGACAAGATTACCTTCCCGGTAGACTTCATCATCTTAGATATCGAGGAGGACGCCGAGGTACCAATAATACTCGGTCGCCCTTTTCTCGCCACCTCCCGCGCACTAATAGATGTTAGTAATGGTAGTCTTCTCCTCCGAGTAGGCGATGACCAAGTTACTTTCTCTATTAATCCCTCGATGGACAATTTGTCATTGAGCGACGATTTCTGCTACTCTTTAGATCCCTTTTTTGGAGATCGTTCTTCTCCCGTTTTCGAGTCCGTATTTTTAAACGATGATGTTTATGCGCTCGAAAATTTTAAATGCGATGAGGATACTTCTTTAGACTTGCCTTTCGAACCAATTGGTAAGAAAGACAGAGGCATTAAAACCTCCCTAGAAGAACCGCCCATCCTAGACCTCAAACCCTTACCCGCCTCGCTCAAATACGCTTTTTTGGGTAAAGGCGATACGCTTCCCGTTATCATTTCTTCGGACTTGAGTGATTCGGAGACTTCCGATTTATTGGAAGTTTTATTTAAACATCGCCACGCAATTGCGTGGCAAATCTCTGACTTAAAGGGGATTAGCCCCTCCTTTTGCACCCATAAGATTTTTCTTAACGATAATTGCCGCAAAACGATTCAGCCGCAGCGTCGTCTTAACCCAAACATGAAAGACGTCGTTAAAGCCAAAATCATTAAGTTATTAGATGCGGGGATTATCTACCCTATTTCGGACAGTGCATGGGTTAGTCCCGTGCATGTCGTGCCCAAGAAGGGCGGTCTTACCGTAGTGGCGAATGAGCATAACGAGCTCGTCCCAACTCGTACTGTTACGTGTTGGCGAGTGTGCATCGACTATAGGAAACTTAATGACGCCACCCGCAAGGACCATTTCCCTCTGCCATTTCTAGACCAGATTTTAGAGCGTTTATCCGGTCATCCGTATTATTGTTTTCTTGATGGTTTATCGGGGTTTTTCCAAATCCCCATTTCCCCCGATGATCAAGAGAAAACAACTTTTACTTGCCCGTTTGGCACCTTCGCCTATCGAAGAATGCCATTTGGACTCTGCAATGCGCCGGCTACATTCTAAAGATGTATGCTAGCGATCTTTGGCGAGCTAGTAAAAGACATTATGGAAGTCTTTATGGATGACTTTTCTATTTTCGGACGCTCTTTTCCCGATTGCCTTCACAATTTAGATCGTGTCCTTCAACGGTGCGAGGACACAAGCCTTGTTTTAAATTGGGAAAAATGCAACTTTATGGTTCGAGGAGGTTTGGTCCTCGGCCATATGATTTCGTCTAAGGGGATAGAGGTGGATAAGGCCAAGATAGAAATTATAGAAAAACTTCCTCATCCAACAAACGTAAAATCTATTAGGAGTTTCTTAGGCCATGCAGGCTTTTATCGACCCTTCATTCAAGACTTTTCAAAAATAACAAAGCCGCTAACTCACCTCTTAGAAAAGGAATCACGTTTCATCTTTAGTAGCGAATGCGAGTCCGCCTTTAATTTGATAAAACAAAAACTTTTCTCTTCACCAATTTTAGTGGCCCCTAATTGGTCCCTTCCGTTCGAAATAATGTGCGACGCTAGTGATATTACCTTAGGTGTCGTTCTTGGCCAACGTGTAGAAAAACATTTTCATCCTATTTATTACGCTAGCAAGACGCTCACTTCCGCACAAGTAAATTACACGACAACGGAAAAGGAACTCTTAGCTGTCGTTTTCGCTTTTGATAAGTTTCGCTTGTATATAACGCTCTCTAAAGTTATCGTATTTACCGATCACTCCGCGCTTAAGTATTTATTAGCTAAAAATGATGCGAAGCCCCGCCTTCTTCGATGGATTCTCCTCCTACAAGAGTTTGATTTGGAGATCCGAGATAAGCGGGGAGCGGAAAATCTAGCGGTGGACCACCTCTCCCGTTTAGAAAATCCGGGTGCGGAAGCGCTCGTCGAATCTGAAATAAATGACAGATTCCACGAGGAACACCTTCTTGCCATTAATAAATCTTCGTCATCTTCGCCTTGGTTCGCAGATTTTGCAAATTTCTTAGTAGCGCGGGTACTTCCAAAAGAATTTTCAAGTCATCAAAAGAAGAAATTCTTTTCTGACTTGAAAATTTTCTTTTGGGAGGACCCATTTCTTTTTCGTATCTGCGCGGACCAAGCGGTCCGAAGATGCGTTGCGGGTGTGGAGTGCTTGTAAATTCTTAAGCACTGCCACGAGGGTCCAGCCGGGGGGCATTATCAAGCCAACCGGACTGCTCGGAAGGCGCTAGAGGCGGGCTACTTTTGGCCCACTCTCTTCAAAGACGCGCATAATTTTGTGCGCGCATGTGATAGCTGTCAGCGGTCGGGTAACATCTCTCGTCGCGACGAGATGCCCCAAAATATGTTTTTAGAGTGCGAAGTCTTAGATTTATGGGGCATAGATTTTGTTGGCCCCCTACCTCCTTCTTTCAAAAATATGTATATTTTAGTGGCGGTCGACTACGTATCGAGGTGGGCGAAAGCGCAAGCTCTCCCCACCAACGATGCGCGAGTCGTCGTTACATTTCTTAAAAAATTATTTTCTCGCTTCGGCACGGCTCACGCAATTGTTAGTGATAGGGGAACGCATTTCTGTAACGCTCTTATGGCTAAGACGTTAGCTAAATACGGAGTCACGCACAAGCTTGCCACCCCCTACCACCCGCAAACAAGTGGCCAAGTCGAGGTAGTAAATCGAGAGATTAAGCGAATTTTAGAAAAAACTGTTTCACTAAATAGGAAAGATTGGTCCGTTAAACTCGACGATGCGTTGTGGGCGTATCGGACGACATACAAAACCACTATTGTATGTACGTCGTTCCGGTTAGTCTACGGCAAAGCGTGTCATTTACCCGTAGAGTTAGAGCATCGCGCTCTTTGGGCTTTAAAACTCTTAAACCTCGACTCCAACTTAGCCGCTCAAAATAGAAAACTGCAACTAAATGAGCTCGATGAATGGCGTGCGAACGCTTACGAGAGCAATAAATTTTATAAGGAGCGCTCTAAGTTATATCACGATCGAAAAATCAAGTCCCAAAAATTATTTTCTCCGGGCGATCTTGTCCTTCTTTACAATTCACGTCTTAGGCTTTTTCCAGGTAAATTAAAATCTAGATGGTCCGGTCCCTTCCTAGTTGAAGAAGTTTTTCCATATGGAACCTTACTCGTCTCCCACCCGGACAAAGGTTCATTTAAAGTAAACGGTCATCGGTTAAAGTCTTATATAGCAGGCGACCCAGTGATCGGTTTTAGCGAAACCATAACTTTCCTCCACATTATAAACCCGCCAAAATAGTCAAGCTACACGACTATAAACAAAGCGCTCCTTGGAGGCACCCCTCGCTTATCTTTTTCTATCTTTCCTTATTATCTTTGCTGTTTTTTTTCTAATAAACGCAGGGTTTCTGATCGGCCTCCCCCTACGCATTTCAGGGAAGCTTCTACCCCCTTCCCTTTCTTTTCTTTGTATATATTGTCTTTCCTTTTTTGTTCCGCATACTTACGATACAACATTGGGGACAATGTTGGACTTAAGTATGGAGGTGTTTTCGTGCTTTACTTTCTGCACTTCAATTTTTCTGCATTTCAAAAAATACAAAAAAATACATATAACAACAAAACAAAAAAATTAAAAAACATCTTAAAATGAAAAAAAAATTTAAATGAAAAATCCAAAAAAAAATTTTGTTCTCTTTCTTCCTTTTTTCCAAAAACTCAAAAAAAAAACAAAACAAAAAAAATTTATTATCTTTAGTTTTACTTTGTAAATATTTTTTTGTACTTACTCTTTTCTCTCTCCCCCTTCCTCATTCTTGTAAAAATCTCTCTTTTTCTCCCATATTTTTGTACATATAATGAAAATTCTCTTAAAAATACAAAAAAAGATAATAGTTCAAAAAAATTTTAAAAAAAAAATTGAGAAAAACAAAATACAAAAAAAGATAATAAATGAAAAACAAAAAAATGATGATAAAACTATAAAAATCAAATCAAAAAAAAAATGTTTTGAAATAAATAAATCAAATATTCCATCCTTAACTTTTCTTCTATCCAAAAATTCACTTTTGAGTTTATTTATATGTGAATTTGATTAATTCTTTGTTCACTACCCGTTTGTTAATTATTGATTGAAAAATTTAAATACCCGGGGTTAAGTTTTAAAGAATTCATTATACTTTGTTAAAAATAGCGAACTCGTTTTAGGCACTACTTCTAATTTTTCATTAATAGGAGCACATATATTATGTTAGGAAATAACGACTATAGAATTCAATTATACTTACTTTTAGCTTTCTGAAAAAAATTGGAACGTACAAATTATTAAGGTTGCTCTCAAAATTTTTTAAGATTAAAAATCTAGTTTTCCTTTCTCCCCTTACTTTTCATGACCTACTTGGCATGAAAAATTTTAGCCTTAAAAGATCCTATGTCAATGGGAATAAGATTTCGTTCCGTAAACATAGGCACCCAATAATTTAAAAAGATTATATATGGAGTAAGAGGATAAAATTCATTACTCCTACAAATATACATTGGGTTAATTTTATTCTTATGAAGTTGAAAAACAAAAATCATATTAGGAAAATAAGATTTTGTTTTCCTAATAATCCAAAAGAAAAAAACTGGAGGTTCGAGAAAAAATTAGCTCACCTCAAATATCAAAACCCTCTTCATAAACCCACTACCCCCTTAGCCAATTTCACGATTCTAGAATTAATTCAAAAATCTTTTTGAGAGCATAATTAGTAAATTGTATTATTTCCAGTAGCACTCGTATAAGCTAGAGTTCTTATAATTCCAAACTATTTTTGTTAATCTAACCATTACAAATGTTGCCTTCTATTTGATTACATCAAGAAGTCTTTTGGCCAAAACTTTTGCGCTATATAAATCATCTACATAATTTTAGGACTTAACTCTTACACCCCATATATTTATTTCGATCTCTCTTATAATTGATTAAGCGATAGCTAAAACTTAGAGTTTTTTTTATTCCTTATAGATTCACCTCAAACTTTTGCTCTGGAATAGCAAAAGCCTAAGTATGGGGGTATTTGATGAATTGTAAATATACGTATTTTTGTGCACATTAATTTAGTCATTTTCATTTATTTTCGTCGTTTTTACTTATTTTTGTTCAATAAAATGCTCCTATTCTTGTAAATTTTCTTCTAACTTGTTTTATTTTATTTTGCAGAAAAATTTCAAAATCTGCCAAAATTGGGCAGTACACGCCCGTGACAATTTGGTCGGGCCGTGACATTGCATTTCCCGTGAAATTGCAAAATTCTGAAGAGAAAAGCTCGACATGCCTGGCGACATGCCCGTGTCACCCGACACGGGGCGTGACACAAGCCCATGTTCACTCCACTCGACGAATTCCGCTCGACGATCGTCGAGTGTCGACACCAACAGTCACGCCCAGCGTCACGCCCGTGACCTGGGGCGTGACTCAAATTCCGCTCGACGATTTCAACTCGACACTTTCCACTCGACATTCGTCGAGTGTCGACACCAACTGACACGCCCATAGTCACGCCCGTGACCTGGGGCGTGACCTTTCCAGCTGGCCCGACAAGATGCTGCCGAAGACTTTTGACGCAACCCACGCCCGGTTCTACCTCCCCGACACGCCCAGAGTCACGCCCGTGACCTGGGGCGTGACTGCCGCGAACTCAGCCCGAAGTCAACTTTCCTGTCCAATCGCCGGCCGCCTTCATGAATAGTACTGACATGCCCCCCCTACACGCCCGTGACCTAGGGCGTGTACTTAGAATTTTTTGCCTATAAATTGCCCAGTTCTGTAAGGTCCAAGGGTTCAGATTTTTGGGCCATTTTAATGTCTTTTTGTGGGCTTAATCCGTGGATACTAGTGCTATGTAAGGAGATTTTTCCCTTCTTTATTTCATGTTTTGTTTTACTTTATCTTTTAGCTTTGTAATAGCTTGATAATTTTAATAAAAATGTTAGATTTTCTCTCTCTATATAGCATGAAAATTCATTTGGATGGCTTACTTCTTCCCCTTTTTATCCTTGGTTTCATCTTTGTTCCTCCTCTTATGAAAAGTGTGTGTGTGTGTGTATGAGTGTAACTTATTTACTTTACATGTTTTTAGTTTGTCTTCATGATAGGTTTTGTAGTAGATTTCATTTCCATGCATGTATGATATGGTTATCTCATCTTCAACATATTCTTCTTTAATGTTTCTTTTGTTTATTATTTCATACTTATGAATTTGTAAAAGAGATTTGAAAGTGAACTTTATTTTCTTTTCTTAGTTTATTTTGTAGGATTGTAAAACCTCTTTTTGTTCTTTTCGTTTTCTTTTTCACTTTTTTATCACTTTCATAAAAACATAAGAATGAAAATCTTGTAATTTTAATTTTCCAAAAACTTTGGTTTTTTAATTTGTTTTGAAAAACTTTTGTCTTCTAAAAATTGTAATTTCTTCTTTTTATTTGTTTTTGGCAAAACCTAAGCTTGAAAAAGTAAAAGTTTTAATTTTTAGGTAACTTTCATTTTGCTTTCAATTAGTGTGTGTGAGTGTACGAGCATAAATTTTCTTTTGTTCTTCTTAATTTTCATGTTGTGTGTGTGGGTGTATGAGTATAATTTTTGATGCTTTGATTCAAATTTTGTAGAGTGTGTGAGTGTAGGTGTTAAATTTTAATGCTTTCTTTTAATACTTTGTTCAAATTTTGTAGAGTGTGTGAGTGTAGGTGTTAGCTTTATTGCTTTCTTGAAATTCATATGGAGTGTGTGTGTTTGTGTGCATTTATTTCTGCCTACTCGTTAAGAGTTAAATGGCGCATCGTTTTCATTTTCAGTCCTACTCGTTCGAGTAGGACTTGTAATTTTCTTTCTTTATTTTTCCGCCTACTCACTTGAGTTAAATGGACGGACTTTATTTCCCGCCTACTCGTTAGAGTAGGATTTGTAATTTTCTTTCTTTATTTTTCCGCCTACTCACTTGAGTTAAATGGACGGACCTTTAAGCCCTGTAATCGCATTTATTTTCTCCTACTCATTTGAGTAGGACTCGCTTTCATTTCAGTCCTACTCGTTTGAGTAGGACTTGCAATTTTCAGCTCTTATTTACCGCCCCCACTCGTTTGAGTGGGACTCGCAAATTTTAAATATGCAAATTTCTTTCATGTGTAACTTAATTCCTGTTTAATTTATAATTTGGAGTGTGCGTGAGTTCTTGTTTTAGCTAATTTTTCAGTTTTCTAAATGTTTGTTATTTTTCTTATGTCCCCTTCTTATAATCGTTTAGTGTTTAATTTCGAACTTGCGCCTCACTAAATTATAAGTCGTCCCCATACCGATGTGTGGCTAATCGCTATTAGCCTCGGCATCGAAGAGCATTGGGACATTTAAAATGATTTCTAATAATTGAAGCTCTTTATTTTCATTTTAATTTAAGGACTTAAGGTTTACCCCGGGTTTACGACGCGTAGGACCACATATCGATGTGTGGGCCCTATTTCCGTAGTCCATATGCTAGCTAGCCGAGAGGCCGTGCATATGGACCGATCACCCCTGGGTAAATAGAGTTGTGTGCATACCCTCGAGAGAGGACAAGCGTAATTCTACCGGATTGGGTTCCCCACCCAATAGCGGGGTTCTTAGCGTAAAGCGGGTGTTAAGAGGAATCCTTCATCGGACTAACGTTCGGTCGAATAGTCTTAACGTTTAGGTGAGCGATATCCCTATAGCTAGGTGAGCTCACATTTGTGGAACCTCCACGGCCAAGTTGCATTATTATTAATTTGAAAACTAAGTCCTATAATTATTAAAAATTGTTTTAGTCTTAATCTGATTCGATGCCGAGCGTTAACCCTTCATTGAATATTTTCTAAAACGTTTTTCGCTCCTTTACTTTTTCCGTCATTACTTTACTAAAAAATCCACCTTACTTTCAGTAAAATAATTGTCCTCCCGGAGGAGTAAGAATAGTCAACACGACCCCGAGAACAATACGACCTCGGTATTCCCCCGAATATCGAGTACTACTTGCGATAGGTGCACTTGCCTCCTGTAGCACGCCCGTGGCGATCGACTCACCGAACCAACCACAGTAAGAGTCTGTTCGGGGGCGCATCAGGAGGCCCCTTCTTTCTGTGGATCATTACAGTGGGGGTATGCTTAGTTTCTCCTTTCCTGGACTGTTGGGTTCTGGTTGGCCCAGTTTGGCCATGTTTGTGGACCATAGTACCGATTGTGAGATGGTTGAGGATCCGGAGTTGGGCTTAGGGTGCTTGAGGTCGTTGCCCTCTCCAGCCTGCAACGCAGTCATACCATGTGTTGATGATCTACCCTCTTCCGAGCCGTATTGTGCTCAGTTATTTTCTTGTGGTTTATGCCACAGTTTGCTAAATTTTACCGATTTTGCCCAGACTTGTTCACCTTCCCACTTGGTGCATTCTTTTTAATTTAGAGGTTATTATATTGGCTAACCTTTCTCTACTTATACTATTTGGCTAATTGTTGCTGTTTTTTGCATTCTTCCTCCTTGGGTTGGGTGTGGTACACCCTCATTTGTTTGGCTTACTCGCTTACCTATTCTTTTGCCACTTGTTTTTTTGGCATGTTGAGGTGTTCTTCTCTTGAATGCCTCAGGTTCAGAGCTGTAGCCGGTGGTGCGGCTGAGTAGTTTTGTTGCTGGGTTTGTTGAGGGTGTCTCGAGGTTGCGAGGTAGCTTTTGTTCTTTTGTAGTATGCTTCAGACTTGAGAACTTTTAGTGGGTTCGTGTCAGGTGTTTGGCGCTCACTGATTATTCAAATCATTCTTAGTTATTTGGCTAGTTGCTAGTGTCTACTTTTGTGTTAGTAGTTCTTGCTCTCTGGGAAGGATTTATGTTATGATGCCTATAGGTATTTTCAACTATAAAACCAACTATTATTATTATATCATGCACATCATGTTTTAAAAATCTAAATCACTGTTTAAATACCGTACAAACTACTTCGATATAATTACTATAAATTTAGTGTAATGCATGCCTTGAGTTTTTTTGGGGATGCTAGACTCTTGTAGGATGTCTAACCTGTTTATTATAGTATTTTCCGCTGCGTTTAACTACTTTTGAGTCGGAGTGTTGCCTGAGCGTCTGCAGTTATCCTCTGCTGACGTGGCATCATGACGCGCATTTTTCCTAACTCTGATATTTCGTCATTGTGGTTAAAATGCGGGTTGTGATAAGCATACACATAAATTTACTGGGTAAAACCCTAACTTATAAGCACGCTCGCACGAACTTATAAACCAAGGGGTCGTTTTGTAGGGCCTATTGTATAAAGCGTCTCATATCACTTATACAATAGGTGTCGGGTTATATGCAATGGTTATGCTATGAGATACAATTATGTCATGATGTGAACATGCAAGTGGAACTCACCCACTCGACTCTGTGTACACAGACCTTTAGTTCCTCCTTTCTGGAGTCGAACCTCCCAGGATACCTCCGTAGTGGCAAACGGAAACGTTGGGTTGGGCCTCGCCCACCTCTACACCGGTAATTGCACTACCAGTCAGACCTATCATACGCCTCAACGCTGGTGCACTAAGCGGAGCTCCTGCATATTCTTGCCGGCTGGCGCACCAGACTTCATTTGGCCAAGTGCTAAACCACACTTGCCGAGTCAACGCATTGGCATCGATCCATCGACCCTCTAATACCAAAGACCCACCACCATATACTTTATGCACATGCAATCTTAATGTATCACCATCGAGCTAAAGCTCACCAGACTAACCTGTCCATCACAAATAACAACCGAGCCAAAGCTCGTCGGGCCAACCTGCCCATCACAAACAAAAACCGAGCCAAAGCTCGTCGGGCCGACCTGCCCATCACCAAGTCCACTGAGCCTACTACCTGAGTGACCCAACCTAACACCCCGAGACATCGAGGTGAATGAAAGTGAAACCCTAGTTTTACTAGTTACTTTTGCAGTTCAGTTTATTATTCCTATTGGTTAGGTTAGCCCAGGACTGCTCAAGGTATTCCCCGTGGAGGGCTCTCGAGGGCACTAGGAACTATGATGGTAGTTGAAGCACATCATTCCCTTTCTTAAGGCACTTATTATTATTGGTTGCTACCAAACTCCCAAACCTTTAAATGTTATACTGGATCTGACCCTAGTGTATTTGACACTTCCTCTCCTACGGGGAAGACGATGTTTCGTCGACCCAGAGCACCACCTAACTCTAGCCAATCCAACACCCTACTCAGCCTAACTTCCGATGATGAACTCATTTTTATTTATCCAAACCAGTGAACTACTAACCCCAACCCATGTGCCTAAATTCATATTCCAACATAATATCTGCAGTTTTACTAAACACAGACCATCCTAAGCTATATGATGTATAAAATGGGAGGTACTCAAAATATTCATCCAGTATCCCTATAATAATTATTTTAGGGTTGTCATGACATTTTTAGCCTAAACCCAGAAATTCATAATTTTCCTAATTTATTTAACAATTTATTTAATTATTCTAGTGATAAAAAAACCCAAGTTTGAATATGGAGTACCAATTTCAGACATGCAAATGCTGCACAATATTTATGATAAATATAATAAGACTATTTAACATAGAATCCAAAGTTGCCAAATTTTTCAGCAAGCTTTAGGCCTCTAATTCTAATTTTAAATATAACCTATATTAAACATTTTTAAGAGGCAAGTACAGCAAAAATACTTCCAAAATTTCTGAGAAAATGCAAACATGTACATAATGATCAATAAACATCCTAGGCCAAAGTTTATAATTTTCCAACAAGAAATAAGCTCTGAAATAATTATTTTACAAGTTCCTAAATTTATGAGCTTGTGAAGTAGGTACTGTAAATATGTATTTAAAAATTCTAATAAAATTCATACATGAGCATAGTGGTCTAAAACTTCTTTTTCCTAATTTTCATGACTTTTCAATGGACAATGAGATCACAATATCTAGATAATTAAGTACGGCTAACTCATACATTACAAAGGAAGTACTAAGATTAATATTCCAAAATTCCCAATTAAATTTCCAGAGGTTCATTCTAACCCTAAGACCATACTACCCAAGTTTCATCACTGTTCCATGAGTTTTAATAACCTACTCTAGCACAAAAAGATTTGTGCCCTAAACTAGGGTTAGGGTTTTGAGGGGCCTACCTATCTCCAATTCCTCCAAGATTTTCACCAGAGGGCCTTAGCTACCCAAGTACCCTCCCTACTAAATTACAATTCATTTCAAGATCTTTTGAACACATGCCCTTCACAAGACACCAAAACCCTCCTTAGGGTTGGGTCTTAGGACCTAGGGCAAATCTATTCCAATCCACCCCATCCTCCATGGGGGGGGGGGTGGGGGTGGGGGGGGGGTGTTAAAAATCATTTGAAGTCAGTGGCCCAAATTACAACTTCTGTTGAGGTGGTTTGGCCACCAAAACCCACAAGTGCACTTTTGACCTAAATACCCATATTATGGGAAGGCTAGGGTTTGCAAGAATTCAACCCAAATCATCTCCAAATGAGATGAAATTTTACCCAGAGCCTTATGATGACCCCAAGGACCACTCACCAAAATTTGGGAGAGTTTGGAGGTCATTTGGCCACTTAATTAATTTACCCTAAAGTAATTAAATAATTTCAAAAACTATAGAAAAGTCATCTCCAAAAATTCCCATTTTTTGGCAGGACTAGTTATAGACTAGGGTGACTCCCTGTCCAAATTTCAAGTTATTTGGACAAGAGATGAAGTGTGGGCACCCATTTTAATCTCTGTCTAGCTCTAGGTATAGATCCCACCAAAATGAGTGCCCAGGTCAAACCAGGCACCCAAATTGGTTCAAACAAATTTGAATTAAATTAGACCCATAGGCTACAAATGATATGTTGACCATTTTCTCTGACTTAGCATCTAGGTATTTTTTAATAATTAAAAACATTAAATATAAATTGTGTGACAGAATTGAAATAATCAGAAATAAATAACCTATAGTTTAATTCAACCCAGCACCAATCTTAAAGCAAGATCCAAGGGTGGCTGGATCGTCTTCCTCCGCCAGCTGACGGCCACGATCTAGCCTGCTTGGAGCAACTTCCAACAGCCACAGCCGGCCATCTGGCCACCTCCATGGCCGGCCACCGCCACCACCACCTCCATTGAGGTTGTGGCTATCGCCAGGCGGCCGCGCAGCCGTCGGAGGGGCCATTTCCGGTGATCCCGATAAGGTGAAAAATGCAAAAAAACTAGGGAATTTCAAACTTCGATTGGGCTCAACTGAGCCCGATTGCCATTCCTAATAATTCCTAAGATCTACCCATGGAAGATGGAGAAGGGGAGGACCTGAATTGCGGTCTGAGAGCGGGTGTTGTGCCTCCTTGCCATTTTCGACCACCAAGCTTTGGCTCCTCTGCAACCTCCACACCAACTCCTCTGAAACCGAAATGTGATCGGGGGAAAATCTTCGTTTTGCCTTGGTGAAGGTTTCTAATGTAGGAATTGGGGAGAGGTGACTTGTCACCCCCAAATTCTTCAAGACACCATTAATGGCCATTAACCTAGTTTTTTCGGTTTCACCCAAATTGATGGGTTGAGCCTCCCCACTGGCCGACCACCTCCTGAAAACTCCTCCCCTGCCTCCAAGTAGTTAAAGCCCCATCAAAAGGAGGGGTTATGGAGCCTCCATGGCCATGATGGCCATTAAGCTCTACACTCTCTCTCCTCCAAATTTGGGTAACTTCCTATTTCTCTCTCCTAGTCACTAATCTCTGAATTTTGTGGGCCCAAAATATGTCTCTCCACCTGCTAGAACAATGGGCCACACTTGTCTAGGCGTAGCCCACTTGGATTGGGCTTGAGTTAGCCATTTAGGCTAGTTTGAGCACTTTGACCCACTAGTTGACTTTGGACAAATTAGCCACTAGGGTTTACCCCAATGGGTCATTGGTGACCCATAGGCCTCCCCTAAAGTCTAAAAATACTTGGGTAGGGTTGGAAGGACATTTTGGGGGTCACTTGACCCTTATTTAGGGCACTTTATCCTTTTTAGGGCTAAGGTTGACTTGGGTCAACTTAGCTCTAGATTTGACCACACTAGGTCCCAGGTGACCCATTGACCTCTCTCTTGGGTTAGGATGACATGAGTGAGATCCACTTGGCTAAGGGAAGGTCAGTTGACCCTATGTAGGTCAGCTTGACCCATTTAGGGTTATAGTTGACTTTGGTCAACTTAACCACTTTGACTGCCCTCCATGGGTCCTTAGTGACCCATTGACCCCACTTTGGGTCTAGGAAGACCCTGGTAGGGTTGGTTGGGCTTACTAGGGGCACTCTGCCCTTAATTAGGGCACCTTGCCCACTTTAGGCTTAGGGTGGTTCTAGGTCAACTTGGCCATCCTGGGTCGACTCCAATGGACCCTTAGGGCTCTAATGGACCTCCCAATGGATTGGTGAGACCATGGTGGGGTCTTGGATGTTGAAATTTGTGAAGTGGAAGTGGTTGACGGGACAGGCCGGACGGCCTGGGCGGACAGCTTTGGCGGACTAGGAGGACTGGGCGGACTGTGATATGTGGCCTGGTGGAAGGTCTAGTGAAAAGCCGACTGTCTTCTGAGCAGGTTGTTTGCATGAAGTCCGCGGACTATGCGGCCTGATATCTGCGGATAAGGCGTTGGCTGTAGTTTTACCAAGGAGCGGCCTGAGCAGATGGAGCCTTGCGGACTGGTGCATTGCTCAGTGGTCGTGGTGCAAGCTTGTGCTGATAGGCGGTTTGGCTCATGTCCGCGGGAAGCTTGCGGACTGATGTTTCCGTGGTGTGGGCTGTTGCGGACTGAGCTTAGAGCTTGGCTGAGGCCTTGTCGAGCTCTGGTGTTACAGCAGGTGCTTTGCTGTGGAGATCGATTTGCGGACTGGTTTTGGAGTCCGGCAATGGTTGCTGCGTTGGACAGGAGTGCGAGGAGCTTGCGGACTGCTGGCGGTCTGTGCTGCGGTGTTTGGCGGACGGGAGTTTGTGTCCGCCATGCTCGTATTGGCCTTTGATGGTTTTGGACTTGGTCACACTTTGTGCCAAGACCATGGTGTCCGCGGTATCCGCCAAGTCCGCTGTGACCGGGCGGACTGTTGCTGTCTGCCTTTGGTCATGGACTTGTGGTGGATTGAGGTGTGAGTCTTGCGGACTGCCTCGGGTTTGGGCGGACTGCCATTGAAGGGGGTTTGTTGTCATGCAGTGGTCGGAAGCTTTGCGGGCTGATGCCTTGTCCGCATAGCTTGGGCAGACTGGAGAGGGTTCGCCAATATCGCCTTGCTCCTGGCGGTTTTCCTTGGTATCCGGCTAAGTCCTTGCGGACTCTGCGGACGGTGTTTTGCTATCGCGCGTGCTGGGGTGGTGTCTCTATCTCTAGGGCGGTGACCACACTTCTCACCTCGCCTATAAATAGGACCCCCCTGGCAGGTCTACAGTAACTTGAGTGAACAGTAAGTTTGGTTGGGCAAGGAGCTGCGGTCTCAGTTTGTCTGTCCGCACAGATTGTTTCAGTGCTGAAGTTTGTTGTGTGCAGGTCACGCGGGTAGCTTCAAGGAGCCAGGAGTTTGGCTGTGACTTCGGTCAAGTACTTGGAAGTCTGCGGTCTCTGCGGACTCAGCAGGAGGTCACTCTGCGGCTTGTTAGCTCTGTTTCATCTTTGCCAGCTTCAATAACCTGTCCGCCGGCTTCAGGCGGGTAGGGGGTGTTCCTCAGTTCAGCTTCAGCAGGAGATGAATAATGGTGTGTCTGCGCGGCCTCGCGGCTTCGGCGGACTCCGTGGCTATTCGGCAGATTGCAGTTTAGTTCGGGCGATCTCAGCAGACTCGGCGACCTCGGCGACCTGGCGGTCTCGGCGGACTCCGGTGCTGTCCGCCCGACTTGGTTTTTGGTGCTTTCTGTTTACAGCTGTTATACTAACGAAATCATGTCTCGCTATGTATGCCTCGTGTTGTAAAGAAGTAAATGAATAAAAGACCTGCTTGTGCTTCCATTGTTTGTTGGGATTAACCTTTGTTCCTTGGGTTTCCGCTGGTTCAACGTGAGAACTGGGTAGTTCTGAAGATATTAATTTGGCGTTTGGGGTATCTTGCTGACCACGTTGAGAAAATTTTAACATGGTATCAGAGCCAGGTTCAGTTGCGTGAGCGGAAGTCAACCAGTGTTGTTACTCAGTGATTGAGTGGTGCTCAGCCTGTGTTGTTGCTCGGAGCTTCTGAAAGGGTGCCAACAGGTGTTGCAATGGAAGGGAGCTTTGCAAGAGGTCTTGGCATTGAACTCTTAACGCCGGCTAACTTCAAGAAGTGGAAGTCGTGCATGAAGAGTTATCTTCTTGGCGAGGAGCTGTGGGAAGTCGTCGGTGGTGACGACAGATAGGAAGTCACTGCTGCGTTCGGTACTGCTGAGCAGGTTATGCTCTGGAGAAGAACAAATGCTAAGTCGGAGTTCATTCTGAAGAGGGCCGTGTCTCCAGAACTATTTGATCACATTGTTGGATGTGAGTCGGCTGCTGATATTTGGACAACCATTGATGAGTTGTTCAATAGGAAGAATGTGGCGTGGCTTCAGTTCCTGGAGAATGAGTTGGCCAGGGCAACTCGGGGAGACCTTTCCATCTCGAGGTACTTCTTAAAGATGAAGAGCTTGTATGCTAAGCTGTCGGCACTGGATCCTGATGAGCCTATCTCTGAGGCTAAGATGAAAAGGCACATTATCCGCGGCTTGCGGAAGGAGTATGTGGCCTTTGTAACATCTGTTCAAGGGTGGGCTACTCAGCCGTCTTTGCTGGAGCTGGAGAATCTCCTTGCATCGCAGGAGAGCTTGGCAAGGCAGATGGCTGGAGTGAATCTGAATCAGGAAGGCAGCGAAGCTCTCTTCTCAGGCAAGAAGAAAGGATGGGAAGGGAAGAAGAAGAAGAAGGTGCAGGTCGTTGGTGAGAAGGAGACTTCAACTTCATATCCGCCGGAGAGGAGCAATGCTCCTAAGGACTGGAAGAAGAACTTGAAGTGCTACCGGTGTCATCAGCGAGGGCACTTCAAGCGGGACTGCAAGGTCAAACTGCAGCCTGGGCATGCTGCGGGAAAGGAGGAAGCTTGCTCGAGAAGTGAAGAAGCAGAATGGGGCGGAGCTTTTATGACGGGCACTTGTGTCCGGGCCTTGTCTGCTGAGGACTTCAACGACGAGTGGATCGTGGACTCCGGGTGTGGTCATCACCTCACCGGAGACCAATCTAAGTTCACCTCCATGCAGGCTTACTCAGGTAATGAAGCTATTATCACTGCTGATAATACTTTTTATGTAGTAGAGAAAGAGGGGGTCGTGTCTTTGGGTAGTGATCAGGGGACACTCACGTTAAGGAGTGTGTATCACGTGCCGGGCATGAAGAAGAACCTCTTCTCGGTGACCAATGCGGTGGATGCTGGGTATCACGTTCTGTTTGGGCCAACAGACGTGAGGTTCCTTCGCAACGTATCAGCAGTAAAGGCTGATGTTGCTCATGTTGGGAGGAGGGTGAAGAACTTGTTTGTTCTTTCAACCAATGCTTATGTTGATAGAATGAGTGCCAATGATAGCGCTGCTATCTGGCATGAGAGGCTGGGGCATGTTGGCGTGGACAAGCTGAAGGCGATGGCTAGTAGAATTTTGGTGAGGGGGTTGGCGAAGTTGTCCTTCTTTGGTGATGGGCATGTTTGTGCGGGCTGTCAATACGGTAAGGCCACATCGCCTTCCATTTGATAAATCACAAACAAGGAGCAAGAAACCATTGGAGTGTATTCATGGCGACCTGATGGGACCGACGGTTACTGCCAGCCTTGGTGGAAGCAGATATATGATTGTCTTGGTTGATGACTACTCAAGGTATACTTGGGTGTACTTCTTAAAGAAGAAGTCGGAAGCCTTCCGTTTGTTTGTGGAGTTTAAGGAGTTGGTAGAAGGCCGGCTTGGCTTGCGGATTAAGAAGCTTAGAACTGATAATGGGGGTGAGTTTGTCTCCTCCGAGTTTTCTAACTTCTGCAGGAAGCACGGGATCCAACGGGAGCTTACTTGTGCTCACACTCCACAACAAAATGGGGTAGCGGAGCAGAAGATCCATCATCTGACGGAGACCTGCAAATGCTGGCTTCATGCGAAAGATATCCCAAGGTCCTTTTGGGCGGAGGGGATGTCTTGTGCTGCTTATGTTATCAACCGGATGCCACTCAGCCCTATCAACACGAAGACTCCTGTTGAGCTATTGCTGAAGGAGAAGCCGAGTGTTGAACACCTTAGGGTGTTCGGTTCAACTTGCTACGTGCATGTCCTGGATGCTTCACGGACAAAGCTGGATGCAAGGCAAGGAAACTTGTCTTTGTTGGCTACGATGAGCGGAAGAAGGGATGGAAATGCATGGATCCTGTGATGAAGAAGTTTGTGGTATCAAGAGACGTTGTCTTTGACGAGCTGACGTCATATGGAGGTGGCTCGGTTAAGCTAACCGGAAATAGCAAGGTTGATGAAGCACCGGTGGCGGCTGCTGAAGGCTTGGAAGAGGAGCTTGCTGTTTCACCAGCAGCTCCTGTTGCTTCTAACTCTGAGGCTGAGCCTTCTGGCTCAGGAAGCAGGGGGAGCACTGCTCAATGCTTGCCCCAGGTAGGAGTGGAGCCCGAAGAAGCAACGGAAGCAGCGAGCAAGGAGCTGACCCTTCGGAGATCGAAGAGGGTTGTGAAACCACCGGCTCGGTACTGTGATGGGAATGTAGTGAGCTTTGTCTCCTACTTCTTTGCAGGTCCTCTGCATGAGCGAGAGCCTGCAAGCTTCAACGAGGCCACTGGAGTGAAGGAGTGGGAAGGTGCCATGAAAGAAAAGATTGATGCTCTGAAGAAGAATGAAACCTGGGACCTTGTGCCCAAGGTTGATGGCATTACTCCGGTAACTTGCAAGTGGGTGTATAAGTTGAAGAAGAAGGCTGATGGGAGCATTGATAGGTTCAAGGCTCGCCTGGTCGCTAGAGGATTCTCACAGCAGTATGGAGAAGTCTATGAGGAGACATTCAGTCCAGTTGTAAGGATGACTTCAGTAAGAGTGGTGATCGCCTTGGATCCTAGCAAGGGATGGAGGTTGTGGCAACTCGATGTGAAGAATGCCTTTCTTTATGGAGAGATTGACAAGGACATCTTCATGGATTAGCCTCTTGGTTTTGTCTCTGAAAAGCATCCGGACTATGTCTGCAAACTCAGGAAGGCTCTCTATGGGTTGAAGCAAGCTCCTAGAGCGTGTTATGGGAAGATTGCAGAGTACTTGCAATTCTGTAGATACCTTTCTTCTAACTCGGATTCAAGCTTGTTTGTCAAGAAGAAGGGAGAGATACAAGTCTTGGTCCTGCTGTATGTGGATGACATGATCATCACAGGAAGTTCGGAGGGGGAAGTAGCAAGGCTCAGGGCTGAGCTTGCTATATGCTTCGAGATGAAAGACTTGGGAGAGTTACATCACTTTCTCGGTCTGGAAGTGGAGAGGAAGGAGTGCGGGGTTCTCATTTGCCAGAAAGGGTATGCTGATCGCATTGTGAAGCGGTTCGGCATGGGCGAAGGGAAGAAGTGCTCTACTCCACTGGAACCTGGGCTAAAGCTTCGACGAGATAAGGGAAGGGTTCTCCATGATCCCTTGGTGTTCAGGGCTCTTGTTGGGAGCTTGATTTACCTAACGATTACAAGGCCAGACATTGCTTATGTTGTTGGCCGAGTAAGTCGGTATATGGCTTTACCAAGGCAATCTCATCTAGTGGCAGCGAAGGGAATTCTGAAGTATGTCAAGGTGACTTCTGACATGGGACTCCTCTATAGAAGGGACTCGGAGTTTGCGTTGCTCGGGTACATAGATGCTGACTATGGCGGTGATTCAGATGATCGAAGGTTCACTTCAGGTTATGTGTTCACTTGTGGTTCAGCTAGCATCTCGTGGTGTAGCAAGAAGCAAGACTCGGTGTCGGTTTCAACTACGGAGGCGGAGTATAAGGCTTCGGCCTTGGCTGCTCGGGAAGCCGTTTGGTTGAGGAGGCTTATAGAGGATGTCCATGAAGAAGTGCAAGGGCCTACTTTACTCCGGGGTGACAATGAGAGTGCTCTCAAACTGGTTAACAATCCAGTGTGTCACGCCAGGACCAAGCATATAGAGATTGATCACCATTTCATCAGGGAGAAGGTATTGGAAGGTTCTCTGCTTGTCGGGCATGTTCAGAGTGAAGATAATCTTGTTGACATCTTCACGAAGCCACTGTCGAAGGGGCCCTTTGAACGCTTGCGCAGCTTGCTGGGCTTGGTCACCACTTCCCACTTCAAGGGGGAGTGTTGAAATTTGTGAAGTGGAAGTGGTTGACGGGACAGGCCGGGCGGCCTGGGCGGACAGCTTTGGCGGACTAGGCGGACTGGGCGGACTGTGATGTGCGGCCTGGTGGAAGGTCTAGTGAAAAGCCGGCTGTCTTCTGAGCGGGTTGTTTGCATGAAGTCCGCAGACTATGCGGCCTGATATCTGCGGATAAGGCGTTGGCTGTGGTTTTACCAAGGAGCGGCCTGAGCAGATGGAGGCTTGCGGACTGGTGCATTGCTCAGTGGCCGTGGTGCAAGCTTGTGCTGATAGGCGGTTTGGCTCGTGTCCGCGGGAAGCTTGCGGACTGATGTGTCCGCGGTGTGGGCTGTTACGGACTGAGCTTAGAGCTTGGCTAAGGCCTTGTCGAGCTCTGGTGTTACAGCAGGTGCTTTGCTGTGGAGATCGATTGGCGGACTGGTTTTGGAGTCCGGCAATGGTTGCTGCGTTGGACAAGAGTGTGAGAAGCTTGCAGACTGCTGGCAGTCTGTGCAGCGGTGTTTGGCGGACGGGAGTTTGTGTCCACCATGCTCGCATTGGCCTTTGATGGTTTGGACTTCGTCACACTTTGTGCCAAGACCATGGTGTCTGCGGTATCCGCCAAGTCCGCTGTGACCGGGCGGACTGTTGCTGCCTGCCTTTGGTCGTGGACTTATGGCGGATTGAGGTGTGAGTCTTGCGGACTGCCTCGGGTTTGGGCGGACAGCCATTGAAGGGGGTTTGCTGTCCTGCAGTAGTCGGAAGCTTTGCGGGTTGATGCCTTGTCTGCATAGCTTGGGAGGACTGGAGAGGGTTCGCCAATATCGCCTTGCTCTTGGCGGTTTTCCTTAGTATCCGGCTAAGTCCTTGCGGACTCTGCGGACGGTGTTTTGCTATCGCGCGGGCTGGGGCGATGTCTCTATCTCGAGGGCGGTGACCACACTCCTCACCTCGCCTATAAATAGGACCCCCCTTGCAGGTCTACAGTAACTTGAGTGAACAGTAAGTTGGGTTGGGCAAGGAGCTGCGGTCTCAGTTTGTCTGTCCGCGCGGATTGTTTCAGTGCTGACGTTTGCTGTGTGCAGGTCGCGCGGGTCGCTTCAAGGAGCTAGGAGTTTGGCTGTGACTTCGGTCAAGTACTTGGAAGTGTGCGGTCTCTGAGGACTCAGCAGGAGGTTGCTCTGCGTCTTGTTAGCTCTGTTTCATCTTTGCCAGCTTCACTAACCTGTCCGCCGGCTTCAGGCGGGTAGGGGGTGTTCCTCAGTTCAGCTTCAGCAGGAGACGAATAACGGTGTGTCCGCGCGGCCTTGCGGCTTAGGCGGACTCCGTGGCTATTCGGCGGATTGCAGTTTAGTTTGGGCGATCTCAGCGGACTCGGCGACCTCGGTGACCTGGCAGTCTCGGCGGACTCCGGTGCTGTCCGCCCGACTTGGTTTTTGGTGCTTCCTGTTTACAGCTGTTATACTAGCGAAATCATGTCTCGCTATGTATGCCTTGTGTTGTAAAGAAGTGAATGAATAAAAGACCTACTTGTGCTTCTATTGTTTGTTGGGATTAACCTTTGTTCCTTGGGTTTCCGCTGGTTCAACGTGAGAACTGGGTAGTTCCGAAGATATTAATTTGACGTTTGTGCTATCTTGCTGACCATATTGAGAAAATTTTAACATTGGAGTCTTGGTGAAACCCCATGATCATCTTAAACTAGGGTTTAGAAATCTACTATTTGCAGACCATAATGATCTCACCTACATTCCTAGGTTCATTTGGCCTTCTTGGGTTTCCTAGGATTTTCTCATGACCTAGTATGACAAAACCACTCCTAGGGGGTCTAGTTGTTTGAGGGATGTTACAAATCCCAATATATAAACAAAAAAAATTTCGTCCTTGAAATTCTAGTTAGGCCTACGGGGTTTCATGTATGAAAGTTAAATTGTAACATCCAGAGAGGTTGTGAGTAATACCTGACTGAAAAGCTCTGAGTACCTTTGTTGCATCAAGTCCTGAGGCTCCCATGTGTGCTCCTCTCGCCCATGATTCCTCCACAGGACCTTGACCAATAGAACCTTCTTGCGGCGCAAGACTCGTATTCCCTTGTCATCAATCCAGACCGGTTCCAAGTGAACTGACCGAACAGATGCTATCGGCCCATCCGTGGCCGTAATCTGCTGCTCTGGGCGTAGTAGAGCCCTCCTGAGAGAGGATACATGGAACACATGGTGTAGACTCGCCAGCTCTGGTGGCAGCTCCAGCATGTATGCCAAAGGACCGATCCGCTTCAGGATCATATAAGGCCCCATATACCTTGGGCTGAGCTTCTTCTTTCGACCGCGGACCCGTGACACCCCGTGCATCGGTCGGATCTTCAAGAATACTCGGTCCCCCACCTAGAACTACACCTGACGATGCCGAGCATCGTAATACTTAGCATGTCGGCTCTGTGCTTCTAACATCCTGTCCCGTATTAACCTCACCTGAGCCTCAGTTTCCTCAACAAAATTCGAACCCAAAGCTTTCGGATCCTCATCCTATATCCACGACAGCGGAGTCCTACACCTCCTTCTGTATAGGGCCTCATATGGAGCCATCCCTATGCTGGACTGGTAGCTGTTATCATATGAGAATTCGATCAATGGTAACAGCTTCTCCCAAGGCTCACCGCGATCCAATATGCAAAGTCGCAGCAGATCTTACAAAGTCTGATTGGTCCATTCTGTCTGCCCATCAGTCTGGGGATGAAAAGCTGTACTAAATGTCAGCCGAGTGCCCAAGTAAGCTTGTACTGATCTCCACTTCCTGGACGTAAACCGTCCATCCTAATCTGATACAATCGTCATGGGTACGCCATGATAACGGATGAACTGCTCCACGTATTTCCGAACCAGCATACCAACCGAGTCATCCTTTCTGATCGGGATAAATCTGGCTACCTTCATCAGCTGGTCCATGATCACCCAGATCAAATCGTTCCCTGTCCGCGATCGGGGAAGCCCATGTATGAAGTCCATCGCGATATCATCAGACTTCCACTATGGCACCGGAAGTGGCTGCAACAATCCTGCGGTGTTTCTGCACTCTGCCTTCACCAGCTGGCATGCCTCGCACTGGGTCACAAAGTAGGTGATATCCTTCTTCATGCCTGGCAAGTACATGGTCTTCTTCAGATCCGCAGTCATCTTCGTAAATCCCGGGTGTACCGAATACCGACTGCAGTGAGCCTCCGTCATGATATCTTCCCGGACCTGGCCTCCCTCTGGTATGTAAACCCGTCCTCTGAAGCACACTAGGCCATCCTTATGTGTGTAACTTCCAGCAGTGCCTGCTTCTAAGGCCCGAAATATCGGTTCTAGCTTGGCATCCTGCCTCTGCCCATCTCTGACTCGGTCTCGTATGTCATCAGTGGCAACCAACGATGATAGGTACTCCCATTACAGCTCTGCGTGATCCTCGGACACCAAGGATATCTGTATCTTTTCTAACATCTGGACCAACTCCAAGGCCATCAACTGTGGTCCTGCTCTAGAGTTTGTGGCCTTCCGGTTCAGCGCATCTGCCACCACATTCTCCTTCCCTTGGTGGTAGTGCCTCTCGTATTGGTAATCTGCTAGGAACTCCACCAATAGTCTCTACCTGATATTCAGCTCCTTTTACTTGTCCACATACCTCAAATTTTTGTGGTCAGAGTATATGTCGCAGTGGACACCATACAGATAGTGCCGATAGACTTTCAGAGGAAATACGACCGCTCCTATCTCTAAGTCATAAACAGGGTAGTTCTGCTTATGCTTCTTCAGCTGCCGTGAAGCGTACGCTATCAAATGACCATTCTGCATCAGCACTGCACCCATTGTTTGGTAGGAAGTGTCGGTGTAGACCTGGAATCCTTCTTTCCTCGAAGGAAGGGCAAGTATAGGAGCCGAGATGAGTCGATCCTTTAGCTCCTGGAAAGCCACCTCACACTTCGGGGTCCAGACAAAGGGCACATCTTTCCTCATCAGGGATGTGAGTGGAAGGGCAATGCGACAAAATCCCTCCACAAACTTCCAGTAGTAACCGGCAAGTCCTAGAAAACTCCGCACGTCTGTGGCCGACTTTAGCTGCGGCCAATCCCTAACTGCCTGGATCTTGGCCGGGTCCACTGCCAGCCCAGCACCACTGATGATATGGCCTAGGAAAGCCACCTCCCTCAACCAAAAATGGCATTTGCTGAACTTCGCATAAAGCTGATGTTCCCGCAGTCTCTCTAGGGTCAGTGTCAGATGTCGTGTGTGCTCCTCCTCTGTCCTCGAGTTGATTAGGATGTCGTCAATAAACACAATGACGAACACATCCAGATATGCCTCGAAAACCCTATTCATGAGGCTCATGAACGCCGACGGTGCATTCGTGAGCCCGAAGGGCATCATGGTAAACTCAAACAACCCATATCTGCTACTGAAGGCAGTCTTCAGAATGTCCTCCTCCTGGATCCGCAGCTGGTAGTAGACTGACCTCAAATCCAATTTTGAAATGAAATGCGCCCCCTCCAGCTGATCGAACAGCTCATCTATCCTTGACAATGGATAGGTATTCCGGACTGTCAGTCAGTTCAGTGCTCGGTAGTCGATGCATAATCTAAGTGTCCCGTCCTTCTTCTTGACAAACAACATCGGGGCTCCCCAAGGTGAAGAGCTTTGCCGGACAAATCCGTCTTCCACTAGTTCCTGGAGCTGGCTTCGAAACTCTGTCAGCTCCTTCGGGGCCATTCGGTAAGGGGCTCTAGATGCCGGCTTAGCCCCTGGCACCAGCTATATCCGAAAATCATGCTCCCGGTACGGGGATAGCCTTGGCAGCTTCTCTGGAAATACGTCAGCAAAATCTCACACTACTAGCATATCCGAGATGAAAACCTTGGTCTCAGGCATTTCAAACAACACTTCATAGACTTCCTCCCCCTGCAAGTGGGCCTTAACAGCTTGCACGAATGACAGCAAGAGAGGGGGGATAGGTCTAATACCTTCGATGACGATGTACGAATCCTCATGCCTCACAGTGATCCTCTTTGACAGGCAGTCAATCTGGGCATGGTTCCAGTGCAACCATGTCATGCCCAGGATAAAATCAAAGACTGGCATCTTCAGGATCGTTGCTGGTGCTTCAAATGTCTTCCCACCGATCTCCGCCTCCATGTTGCAGCAGGCAGAGGTGAATAGCTCTGATCCGTCTGGTAGTCGTATCCTCATCATCAAGCCTGTGAATCGTTCCACGCCTTCCAACCCTTCCACAAAGGCTTCCGACACGAACGAGTACGAAGCACCCGTATCGAACAGTGTATAGGCGGCCTTGCCGCTGATGAAGACTATGCCTGGGGTAGTTAAAGTCTTAGAAATATAAATGTAGTTTTCTTTCCTAGTTTATCAGTTCTATACCCATAACTCTAATTACCTAGGAAAGAGAAAACTTAAAATTAACTGGCGTACCTGTGATCACTTGCTCCGGATTTCATTGTTGAGTCAGATCCAGTGTATACACTTGCTCCCTCTCCTGCCTGCGGTCTCTGCCCTAGTATCCACATCCTCGACCTCCAAAATACTGAGCTGGCGGGGCAGCCAGTGGTGCTGGAGGTGGTGCCCCCCTCATGGGGCAGTTCCTCCAGATATGCCCCACCTGATGATAGTTGAAGCATTCTGGCGGGGGATATGCCATACCCCAGGGTCTCTGCACCTCACGCATCTGGAGAGGCTGAGGGGCCACCACTATTGATTCCCTCTGCTACTGTCTAACCTCCTGACGAGGCTGGTCTTTTACTCTTCTCCCATCTGTGATGCGGCCCCATCGCTGATCATTTCTGGCTCCCCGACCATGATCCTCAGTTGGCCGCTTCCGGCCTTGGGTAGTGTACCAATCTGTCTCGATCCTCTTCGCCATCTCCAATATCCGAGGAATAGGCCCATCAGACACGAACAGTAGAGCCTCCATCAGATCCTCTCATAGGCCCTTATAGAACCTCTTAGTGTATCCTGCCTCATCCAACTGATAAGAATCCGCAAACCGAGCTAGATGATTGAACTCCCGATGGTACTCTACCACTGTCTTGCTACCCTGTCTCAACTGTAGAAATCTTCCTTCCAGCTCATCTCTGGCTGACTGCGGAACAAAATGCTCCAACATTGCGGCCCTGAACTCCCCCAAGCAATCTCTGCAACCTCTTTGTCAACAAACGTCGTGTCTAGCGATGTCTTCCACCATCTCTTGGCATGGGACTCCAAGCAAGAGACAACCAAAGGCACCCTCTCCTCCCACGTGCACCGTATCCCAGTTAGCATCTCATACATGATGTCCAGCCACTCCTCCATCCGAACGGCCGACTCTGTCCCCAAGTAGGATAGGGGAGAAAGTCCTCAAAAAATACTCAACCAGTTGGCCCTCGTGATTGGCTGCGGAGCCGGAACCTGTTGAGCCCTGAAAGCCTCCAGAATAGCTGTCAGAGACTGCCCCATCTCTGACTGTAGGAACAGAGTGGGGACCGGGGGAGGTGGTGCAACATTTGGAGTCTGCTGGACTCTGTCCTGTGGTGTGGGCTGTGCTGGTGGCTACATAACAAAAGCCATTTATAAGTAATCGTTCAACCCTAATTAAAAGTGGACAATTTACGTGTGATTCTCCCATATGGGCACACCACTGCTTCCGCTGTATAGTTTGTCCCCAAACTAAACTCGCGCGGGGGTGACCCAAGGGTTGTGGACTACTACTTTTCGATCAAGGTCTGTTCTGATACCACTTGTACCCCCCTTTTTTTTGAAACACCGGGGTCTTAGGCCCAGAACCACCGCTTTGCGGTGACACCTTCACACCGGGGAAGGTCATCACTACAAAATTCCGATCCTGCTGGCCAAATCGATCACAACTGTAGCAAAGAAATAAAAAGCAAGTCCACAGAAATCACATATAATAAATAATCTCCACGAAGGGAGTGTCCACAGAAATAATAATAAAAGTACTAATTCTTGGGCTCATGCCCAGTACATCATATCCTCACTACATATCTCTCATCGTGGAAGCAAAACAAATATAACTACTAGCGATAAGGACTCACAATCCCTGCTGTCTGAACTCCGGTACTAGATTGCCCTATCTCCAAGCATGCCGACCTTCGGGACTGCTCCTCCATGCTGGGCACCACGTTCCCCTAAAGTGATGTGGTTCGAAAACCGTTAGTCTAAAACACTAAGTCCTATCATACCCCGCCCCTTACCTCATAGATCCTAGGCACCGAGCGGGAAGAATGAAAGGAGAGGACATGAAAGTGGAGAATAATAAATATAAGCAGGTGGAGGCGGAACTAATCCAGCAGTTCTATAGTATATAAGACAAAATGAAGGTAAGAAAGATTGAACAAGAAGAGTAACCTTAACTTCTATGAAAATACATAAGCCAAGGGATCTTTTGCAGGGCTCCTATTATATAAAAAGTCTCATACCAATTTATATGATAGGGTGTCGGTTTTCTAACCACATAAATTTACTGGGTAAAACCTTAACTTATAAGCACGCTCGCACAAACTTATAAACCAAGGAGTCGTTTTGCAGGGTCTATTGTATAAAGCGTCCCATACCACTTATACAATAGGTGTCGGGTTATATTGTAACGCCCCGAAACTCAAAGGAGCGAAGGGGGACGTTTTGGGCCAGTTTTGGTTTCTGGCTGAAGGCACATGGCCTGGGACACGGGCGTGTCCCAGGGCGTGTCAAGCGTGTGCCGACACTTAGTCGCGAAGTCGTCGAGTTATACTCGACGATTCGTCGAGAATTGGCACACGGCCTGCGACACGGGCGTGTCGCAGGGCGTGTCGACCCGTGTCGACACTTAGCCGTGAAATCGTCGAGTCATACTCAACGATTCGTCGAGAATGGGCACACGGCCTGCGACACGGGCGTGACGCAGGGCGTGTCGACCCGTGTCGACGATCGTCCCGGGGAGTCGTCGAGATTCACTCGACGATCGTCGAGACATGGCACACGGCCTAGGACACGGGCGTGTCCAAGGCCGTGTCATCGAGTCGTCGATCTCCACTCGATGAAATGTCCCGTGTACACGGCCTGGGGGCCCAGGCGTGTCAAGGTGACACGGGCAAGGACACGGGCGTGTCCTATAACCCGTGCAGTGCTCGGGTTGGAAACGGGGGAAAAATCATGGGGTACACGGCCGGCTACACGGCCGTGTCAGCTGGAACACGGGCGTGTCAGCTCGAACACGGGCGTGTTCGATACCCGTGTGCGTGTCCAGGAGATTCGATTTTGACGGCGAATGCAGCACACGGCCCTGGACACGGGCGTGTGCCAGGCCGTGTTCGGTCCAGTTTGGGCATTTCAGCCCCGAATCAAAGCCGCTCGTTTTCTTAGGTTGAGATCCGACGGCTGGGGATGGTTCCTGAGAGGATATACCCGGGTTTGACTTAAGAAAAATCCATTCTTTCTTCACTTTTCATCTCTCCAAACCCTTGAAGAAAGAGGAGAGCCCTTGGAGGAAGAAGAGCTAGATCCGCCATTGGAGGAGCTTCGGAGCTCCGAATCACAAGCCGACTCCGGATCCACGGAGGCAACGCAAGTGCGGTGATTTCTATCCGATTACTTTTCGATGGCGCCAAAGAGGAACGCAAGGGTAACGATCCTCATCTTGAGCACTAATAGCTCCCTTTCTTAGCATCTTTCTTAGCATAGGAAGCCCGCTCTCGCGAGTTTGCGAAGAGTTGGAGGCGTTCCTTCGGGTAGATATGTAAAGTCCCCGTTGTTTAGAGTCCGTATGCGAGAACGGACATAGGCATTTTGGTTGAAGCCTACCCGGACATGTTAGTCCGGATCGGTGATGTTGCATTGCATAAGGCCGGAGAAGACTCCGTGCTATTGGTTGTTTTCGGGTTTTCTACGCGGTAGATTGCAGCAGGGAGCCTTGGGGACTAACCCAAAGGTGCACCTGGAAAACTGGGCGGATACGAGATCTTGCCAACTTGGAGGCCTGAGAGCCAACACGAACATAACTGAGTTATGTGACTTGCGGTAGAATGGGACTCGGTGAAAGTTTGACCCGCGCAAATGGCTTAAATTGTCGTTGCGAAGTGAGCACGGGTTAGATGGAGCCGTACCCGCTTTATGTCGTCCGGTTAGAGCGACCTAAGTTTACGTGGGACTCGCCGCTGGCATAAATGGGAGTCTTCGGTGGTCAATGGCTTAAATTGACGTGACCAATACCAAGAAGACAAATTGCTCATAGGAATGGCCGTCTAAGTGGCGGTGGTGAGTCCGGAATGTTAATGGCTTTAATTGACGTAACATCGACCGGTTCACCGAGAATGTGCCCTGAGTGCACGGGGCGTTGGCCTTACGAGCCAACGTCTGTGATGTTATGGCTATGGTTTTATATTACTCGCTTATGCTAAGGAAATGTAGGAAGGAGCATCGCCGCCCCGAGTTGGGGGCGGGATCGTTATAATTTGGTCAGCATTGCTGACCGTTGCCTTGTTTTGCCACCGCGCGGTGGATTGTTGCTTGCAGGTGTGGCTGGACCAAGCGGTCAATAGCGGGCTAAAGCCCTTTTTGCGAAGCTGGCCCTCGAAGGCCCAAGTAGAAGTGTTTACTGCTTTATTCATGTATGACCGGCCTGCGTGCCGTGGTTTGTAAAACATGTAATTTTCAAGTGAAACACTTTGTAAGGCCTTAAGGACGATTTTGGGTATTTTGTATACATTCCTAACTATTGTAATAGTGGACATTCGTGCTCTAATGCTGGGTTCTTGTTTACAACTTATACAAACTGCTTCCGCTAGAATGCTCTGTGTAGGACGTTGAGATTGGTTGGATGGTTTCCATAAGTAACCACCCAGTCTGTCTGTGGTATATGGCGTCGGGCCCCGGCCGGACCTACTACTATATACTATGCGACGGATAGGGGGTGTTACAATTTGGTATCAGACTACTGGTTTTGGTCGGACTTAAGCTGAATTCGTGGACGAATTCTTTTTAAGGGGTGGTGAGCACATTGTGTGCGTCATCGTTATAACAGTAAAAGAACCCATGAATGTCCACTTAGGAATGAAAATACTCGTGTTTGAGGAACCTGCGTGTTCCTATAATTGCTGTTCACAATTTTATTTGGTCGCTTAACGGTGTTTTGTACCACTATAGGTGACCGGAAGCGGTGCTGGACAGCCTGAATGTTCGGTTTCTGAGGAGCATAGTGCACCCAGTGAGGTGTTTGAGCCTCCTCCTTCATATGAAACCGTTAGAAGGATCGTAGAAGCGGTGTTTACTGTGGCGGGTGCATAGCTAGGAGGAAATGTACAACCCTGCGCCCCTGTTGTGGCTTCAACGCCGGTGGGCGTGATGCAGCAGATGACCTTTGGTAGACCATTGGGGCAGCAGCTGAATATGCATTTAGTGCAGGGAGCGCACACGGTTGAGGAATATTTGCAAGCTTTTCTTATGATAAGTCGCTACCCATGCTTTGAGTCGGAAAATGAGCAAGCTACAGTCGATAGATTCTATAATGGCCTACGCGCCGAGTTACGAGTCCTACTGCTAGGACCAAAGTTATTGGGATTCCGAGCCTTGGTGGAATCAGCTAGATCATTGGAGGCAGAGTTGAGGAAGACCCTCCCGATGCCAGCGACCATGGTATCGAACTATACCAACCCCATAAGAGCTGCATCCAGCAGAATGCTGGAGAAAGGGGTTATGAAATCGACTAGTAAAGCTACTTACACTTGTTATACTTGTGGAAAGAAAGGGCACTTTGCCCGAGACTGTTGGAATGGTGCTCAGAAGGGTAAGAAACCTATGTCAGGAGCAGTCAAGGATGTTAGTGTAAAGGAAACGGCATTCAAAGTGCCGAACACCTCAAAGTCGGCATATCGAAAATGGTATAAGAAGCATAGGACTTCGGGTCCAGCTCCTTCTGGTACTTCTGGGTCGACTACGGGTCCGACCCCGGGCACATGTTACAACTGTGGGGAGCCGGGGCATTATGCTCGTGATTGCCTAAAGCCCTGGAGAAAGCCCGTTGTCGTGACGACAGGTATGGTTTAAAGATAGTTTTGCTTTAAATACTTGTTATGCATATTAGCTTAGGACTACTGTGCTAAGCTTTGTTGCGACTTTACTTTATCTGCGAGAGCACCGTTCGTTTAGGGAGCTTCGCGTTCCTTTATTAGGAATTTTATTGAGCCTTGGAGTATCTCCTTCGATGGAAAGAGATAAATTGGATGCGTTATAGTCCAATGGTGCTCATTCGGCGAGGTTAGAATTCGTTGCTCTTAGTTTGTGGTTTGGGAATTATGAGTACGATCTGTAAGCGTCGTTACTTCCGTTGGTGGAGTTTGACGTTATATTTGGCATGGACTGGCTCTCGGAGCAGCAAGCCTACATAGACTGCGTTAGCAAGGAAGTCAACTTGGGAGCAAGTCGTGAGACGACCCTTATGAGCTCAAAGAGGTCGAGCAAGGCGATGATGGCCGCTCTTCAGGTAGTGAAGGCGGTTTGTGCTAGTGTAGAGCTGTTCTGTACACTAGTGGAGGTTGTAAAGCCGAAGCCCGCGTTGGATTGTATTTCAGTGGTATCGGAATACCCTGATCTGTTCCCCGCAGATCTTTCTGGAGCCCCGCCTCAGCAGGAGATAGATTTTACGATCGAGCTAGTGCCAGGTGCAAAGCCTGTGTCACGATCTGCATATCGGCTAACGCCTAAGGTAATGGCGGAGCTGAAAGTTCAACTGCAAGAGTTGTTGGAGCAAGGGTATGCGCGTCCAAGTCCTTCGCCTTGGAGCGCACCGACCCTCTTTATTAAGAAGAAGGATGGAAGGTTGAGGCTGTGTATTAATTATCGGGAGGTCAACAAGTTGACGGAAAAGAGCAAGTACCCAATCCCAAGGATCGATGATCTCTGTGATCAGTTGGTAGGGTCAACGGCGTACTCTAAATAGATAAGGGAGAGTGATATCCCGAAGACAGCATTTAGTACGAGATACGGGCATTATGAGTTTACGGTCATGCCGTTTGGGCTGACTAATGCGCCGTCAGTATTCATGGATTTTATGAACAGGACGTTCAAGGAGTACTTGGACCATTTCGTGATCGTTTTCATCGACGATATTTTGGTGTACTCGCAAAGTGAGGAAGATCACTTCAAGCATCTTCATTTGGTGTTGGAGACGCTAAGGATAAACCAGTTGTATGCCAAGTTCTCGAAGTGCGAGTTTTGGCTATCCTCAGTGGCGTTCCTCGGGCATATAGTGAGTGGAGAGGGTATTGCTGTGGATCCGGCGAAGATTGTTGCGATACGAGAATGGCCTGAGCTGGCTACGGTAGCGGAAGTCCGGAGTTTGCTGGAGCTTGTCGGCTATTATAGGCGCTTCGTGGAGAACTTCTCGCGGATAGCGTTACCTCTCACTACTTTGACGAGGAAGGAGCATAAGTTCTTTTGGACGCCGGAGTGCGCGCGAGCTTTTGAGAAGTTATAATGTCGGTTGACTATGACGCCTGTGCTGACTTCGCCAAGTGGAATCGAAGGCAATGAGATTTTAATGATGCATAGGGCAGCGGTTTGGGTTGCGTGCTAATGCAACACGGAAGCGTAATAGCGTATGGCCGTGAGTTTTGCCTTGAAGCTATGAAGGCATAAATGTTTACGGTGTGAAAGTGGATCTCTACGCCGGTCACAAGAGCGTGAAGCATCTGATTGATCAGAAGGATCTGACTATACGACAGCGTGGGTGGATGGAGCTCTTGGGAGACTATACATTCAAGATCCACTATGCGCCTGATAAAGGGAATGCGGTTGCTGACGCGGTGAGTCGCCAAGCCCCAGCTCGAGCGAAATGGCTATCGGTGCAAGACGAGCGGTTGGTGCGAGAGTCGGTGGCGTTGGGGATCGTTTGTATGAACAAGCAATCAAGTGCTGAGGCAGTTCATGGTAGAGGCTCTGGGTGAGTCAAATTCCCAATTCGTCGTGGTGGACGTATTGTTTTGGAAAGACGGTCGTCTGTGCGTCCCAAGCGTGGGCAATTTACGGGTGGAGTTGTTGTACGAGGCACACCATACCAAGTACTCGATTCACCCGGGGAGCACGAAGATGTACCGCGACGTCAAGAAACTATTTGGTGGACGGGTTTGAAAAAGGATGTGACGCTATACGTAGCGAAGTGCCAAACCTGCGCCTTGGTAAAGGCGGAGTGCCAAAAGCCGGGAGGATTTCTTAAGTCCTTGCCTATTCCGGAATGGAAATTCGACGACATCTCTATGGACTTTGTGCACGGTTTGCCAAGGTCGCAAAAAGGGAAACGACGGCATTTGGGTGGTTGTCGATCGATTAACGAAGGTGTCTCATTTTATTCCGCATAGGAAGGATGATCTGGTGGAGAAGCTAGCAAAGCTTTATGTGGATAACATAGTACGGCATCATGGTGTGCCCCGCAGCATCGTGAGTGACCGAGATGGGCGGTTCACGTCCAATGATTGGAGGCTGTTGCGACAAATGTTGGGAACAAAGTTGAAATTCAGCACAGCCACCCATCCGCAAACGGATGGGCAGACCGAGAGGGTTAATAGAACCGTGGAAGACATGCTCCGCATGTGAGTCTTGGATTTTGGAAAGCAATGGGAAGACCACCTTTATTTGGTGGAGTTCGCATACAACAATAGCTACCAAGCAAGTATTCAGATGACGCTCTTCGAGGCCCTATATGGTAGGAAATGTCGAACGCCGTTGTCTTGGTTAGAAACGGGTGAGTCAAAGTTGTATAAGCGATCGGAAGTGAAGGATGTTACTTCTTTGGTGAGAACGAGTCGGGAGAGGTTGCTTATCGCTCAGGACCGGCAAGCAAAGTACTATAATGCCAAGCACAGGAACGTGGAGTTGGCGGTGGGCGATTATGTATACTTAAAGATCAAGCCGTTCAAGGGTGTCTCCCGGGTGCGACGATTGAAAAAGCTAAGCCCGAGGTACCTTATACCGTTCGAGGTTCTGGAGCGAGTTGGTGAAGCGGCCTATAGGTTGAAGCTTTCGGTGGAGCTAAGTGGTTTACACGATGTATTCCACATTTCGGTGCTTCGGAAGGCGGTGCAAGAGCCTACGCAAGTGATCGCGGTCGATCAAGTGCCGGTGGATAGTGGGCTAACAACAAAGGTCAAGCCCGTGCGGATTGAGGACTCGGAGGTCAAACGGCTACGCAATAAAGAGATCAGGATGGTCAAGGTCCGGTGGGACAATTGCGGCCGTGAGGAGCTCTCCTGGGAGCGAGAGCAGACTATGCTTGACGAGTATCCGGAGTTGTTCCGCTCAGGTACAAATGTTGTCTTTGTATATCTTTCCTTTATGTAATTTCGTGGGCGAAATTCTTTTAAGAGGGGGAGAGTTGCAACGCCCCGAAACTCAAAGGAGCGAAGGGGGACGTTTTGGGCCAGTTTTGGTTTCTGGCTGAAGGCACACGGCCTGGGACACGGGCGTGTCCCAGGGCGTGTCAAGCGTGTGCCGACACTTAGTCGCGAAGTCGTCGAGTTATACTCGACGATTCGTCGAGAATTGGCACACGGCCTGCGACACGGGCGTGTCGCAGGGCGTGTCGACCCGTGTCGACGCTTAGCCGTGAAATCGTCGAGTCATACTCAACGATTCGTCGAGAATGGGCACACGGCCTGCGACACGGGCGTGTCGCAGGGCGTGTCGACCCGTGTCGACGATCGTCCCGGGGAGTCGTCGATATTCACTCGACAATCGTCGAGACAAGGCACACGGCCTAGGACACGGGCGTGTCCAAGGACGTGTCATCGAGTCGTCGATCTCCACTCGACGAAATGTCCCGTGTACACGGCCTGGGGGCCCAGGCGTGTCAAGGTGACACGGGCAAGGACACGGGCGTGTCCTATAACCCGTGCAGTGCTCGGGTTGGAAACGGGGGAAAAATCATGGGGTACACGGCCGGTTACACGGCCGTGTCAGCTGGAACACGGGCGTGTCAGCTCGAACACGGGCGTGTTCGATACCCGTGTGCGTGTCCAGGAGATTCGATTTTGACGGCGAATGCAGCACACGGCCCTGGACACGGGCGTGTGCCAGGCCGTGTTCGGTCCAGTTTGGGCATTTCAGCCCCGAATCAAAGCCGCTCGTTTTCTTAGGTTGAGATCTGATGGCTGGGGATGGTTCCTGAGAGGATATACCCGGGTTTGACTTAAGAAAAATCCATTCTTTCTTCACTTTTCATCTCTCCAAACCCTTGGAGAAAGAGGAGAGCCCTTGGAGGAAGAAGAGCTAGATCCGCCATTGGAGGAGCTTCGGAGCTCCGAATCGCAAGCCGACTCCGGATCCACGGAGGCAACGCAAGTGCGGTGATTTCTATCCGATTACTTTTCGATGGCGCCAAAGAGGAACGCAAGGGTAACGATCCTCATCTTGAGCACTAATAGCTCCCTTTCTTAGCATCTTTCTTAGCATAGGAAGCCCGCTCTCGCGAGTTTGCGAAGAGTTGGAGGCGTTCCTTTGGGTAGATATGTAAAGTCCCCGTTGTTTAGAGTCCGTATGCGAGAACGGACATAGGCATTTTGGTTGAAGCCTACCCGGACATGTTAGTCCGGATCGGTGATGTTGCATTGCATAAGGCCGGAGAAGACTCCGTGCTATTGGTTGTTTTCGGGTTTTCTACGCGGTACATTGCAGCAGGGATCCTTGGGGACTAACCCAAAGGTGCACCCGGAAAACTGGGCGGATACGAGATCTTGCCAACTTGGAGGCCTGAGAGCCAACTCGAACATAACTGAGTTATGTGACTTGCGGTAGAATGGGACTCGGTGAAAGTTTGACCCGCGCAAATGGCTTAAATTGTCGTTGCGAAGTGAGCACGGGTTAGATGGAGCCGTACCCGCTTTATGTCGTCCGGTTAGAGCTACCTAAGGTTACGTGGGACTTGCCGCTGGCATAAATGGGAGTCTTCGGTGGTCAATGTCTTAAATTGACGTGACCAATACCAAGAAGACGAATTGCTCATAGGAATGGCCGTCTAAGTGGCGGTGGTGAGTCCGGAATGTTAATGGCTTTAATTGACGTAACATCGACCGGTTCACCGAGAATGTGCCCTGAGTGCACGGGGCGTTGGCCTTACGAGCCAACGTCTGTGATGTTATGGCTATGGTTTTATATTACTCGCTTATGCTAAGGAAATGCAGGGAAGGAGCATCGCCGCCCCGAGTTGGGGGCGGGATCGTTATAATTTGGTCAGCATTGCTGACCGTTGCCTTGTTTTGCCACCGCGTGGTGGATTGTTGCTTGCAGGTGCAGCTGGACCAAGCGGTCAATAGCGGGCTAAAGCCCTTTTTGCGAAGCTGGCCCTCGAAGGCCCAAGTAGAAGTGTTTACTGCTTTATTCATGTATGACCGGCCTACGTGCCGTGGTTTGTAAAACATGTAATTTTCAAGTGAAATACTTTGTAAGGCCTTAAGGCCGATTTTGGGTATTTTGTATACATTCCTAACTATTGTAATAGTGGACATTCGTGCTCTAATGCTGGGTTCTTGTTTACAACTTATACAAACTGCTTCCGCTAGAATGCTCTGTGTAGGACGTTGAGATTGGTTGGATGGTTTCCATAAGTAACCACCCGGTCTGTCTGTGGTATATGGCGTCGGGCCCCGGCCGGACCTACTGCTATATACTATGCGACGGATAGGGGGTGTTACATATATATAATGGTTATGCTATGAGATACAATTATGCCATGATGTGAACATGTAAGTGCAACTCACCCACTCAACACTGTGTCCACAGACCTTTAGTTCCCCCTTTCTGGAGCCGAACCTCCCAGGATACCACCGTAGTGGCAAACGGAAACGGTGGCTTGGGCCTCGCCCACCTATAAACTAGTAATTGCAGTACCAGTCATACCAATCATACGCCTCAATGCTGATGCACTAAGCGGAGCTCCTGCGTAGTCTTGCCGGCTGGCGCACCGGACTTCATTTGGCCAAGTGCTAAACCACACTTGCCGAGTCAATGCATTGACGTCGGTGCATCGACCCTCCAATACCGAAGGCCCACCACCTTATACTTTATGCACATTCAATCTTGATGTATCACCACCGAGCTAAAGCTCCCCGGACTAACCCGTCCATCACAAATAACAACCAAGCCAAAGCTCGCCAGGCCAACCTGCCCATCACAAACAACAACCGAGCCAAAGCTCGCCGGGCCGACCTGCCCATCACCAAGTCCACTGAGCCTACTGCCTGGGTGACCCAACCTAAAACCTCGAGACATCGAGGTGAATGAAAGTGAAACCCTAGTTTTATTAGTTACTTTTGCAGTTCAGTTTATAATTCCTATTGGTTAGGTTAGCCCAGGACTGCCCAAGGTATTCCCTGTGGAGGGCTCTTGAGGGCACTAGGAACTATGATTGTACCTGAAGCCCATCGTTCCCTTACACAAGGCACTTATTTTTATTGGTTGCTACCCAACTCCCAAACCCTTAAATGTTATACTAGATCTGACCCTAGTGTATTTGACACTTCCTCTCCTACGGGGAAGACGATGTTTCGTCGACCCCGAGCACCACCTAACACTATCCAATCCAACACCCTACTCATCCTAACTTCCAATGATGAACTCATTTTTATTTATCCAAACCAGAAAACTACTAACCCCAACTCATGTGCCCAAATTCATATTCCAACATAATATCTGCAGTTTTACTAAACGTAGACCATCCTAAGCTATATGATGTATAAAATGGGAGGTACTCAAAATAATCATCCAGTATCCCTATAATAATTATTCGAGGGCTGTCATGATATTTTTAGCCTAAACCTAGAAATTCATAATTTTCTTAATTTAACTGATAATTTATTTAATTATTCTAGTAATCCAAAAACCCATGTTTGAATATGGAGTACAAATTTCAGACATGCAAATGCTCCACAATATTTATGATAAATACAATAAGACTACTTAACATAGAATCCAAAGTCGCCCAATTTTTCAGCAAGGTTTAGGCCTCTAATTCTAATTTTAAATATAACCTATATTAATCATTTTTAAGAGGCAAGTACAGCAAAATTACTTCCAAAAATTCTGAGAAAATGCAAACATGTACATAATGATCAGTAAACATTCTAGTATAAATTTTATAATTTTCCAACAAGAAATAAGCTCTGAAAGAATTATTTAACAAGTTTCCAATTTTATGAGCTTGTGAAGTAGGTACTGTAAATATGTATTTAAAAATTCTAATAAAATTCATACATGAGCATAAAGGTCTAAAACCTTTTTGCCTAATTTTCATGACTTTCCAATGGAGAGTGAGATCACAATATCCAGATAATTAAGTAGGGCTAACTCATGCATTACAAAGGAAGTACTAAGATTAATGTTCCAAAATTCCCAATTAAATTTCCAAAGGTTTATTGTAATCCTAAGACCACACTACCCAAGTTTCATCACTGTTCAATGAGTTTTAATAACCTACTCTAGCACTAAAAGGTTTGTGCCCTAAACTAGGGTTAGGGTTTTGAGGGGCCTACCTATCTCCAATTAATCCAAGATTTTCACCAGATGGCTTTAGCTACCCTAGTAGACTCCCTACTAAATTAAAATTCATTTCAAGATCTTTTGACCACATGCCCTTCACAAGACACAAAAACCCCTCCTTAGGGTTGGGTCTTAGGACCTAGGGCAAATCTATTCCAATCCATCCCATCTGCCATGTGGGGGGGGGGGTGTTAAAAATCCTTTGAAGTTAGTGGCCCAAATTACAACCTCTGTTGAGGTGGTTTGGCCACCTAAACCCACAAGTGCACTTTTGACCTAAATATCCTTATTATGGCAAGGCTAGGGTTTACAAGATTTCAACCCAAATCATCTCCAAATGAGATGAAATTTTACCCAGAGCCTTAAGATGACCCCAAGGACCACTCACCAATATTTGGGAGACTTTGGAGGTCATTTGGTCCCTTAATTAATTTACCCTAAAGTAATTGAATAATTTCAAAAACTATAGAAAACCCATCCCCAAAAATTCCCATTTTTGGGCAGGACCTAGGTATAGACTAGGGTGACTCTCTGTCCAAATTTCAAGTTATTTGAACAAGAGATGAAGTGTGGGCACCCATTTTAATCTCTGCCTAGCTCTAGGTATATATCCCACCAAAATGAGTGCCCTGGTCAAACCAGGCACCCAAATTGGTTCAAACAAATTTTTAATTAAAGTAGACCCATAGGGATACAAATGATATGTTGACAATTTTCTCTGACTTAGCCTCAAGATATTTTTAATAATTAAAAATATTAAATAGAAATTGTGTGACAGAATTGAAATAATTAGAAATAAATAACCTATAGTTTAATTCAACCCAGCACCAATCTTAAAGCAAGATCCAAGGGTGGTTGGATCGTCTTCCTCCTCCAGCCGATGGCCACGATCCAGCCCTCCTGGAGCAACTTTCAACAGCTACCGTCGGCCATCCGGCCACCGCCACCACCACCTCCGTTGAGTTGGTGGCTATCGCCAGGCGGCGGCGCTGCCGCCGGAGGGGCCATTTCCGGCGATCCTGACAAGGTGAAAAATGCAGAAAAACAAGGGAATTTCAAACTTCGATCGAGCTCAACTGAGCCCTATTCGCATTCCTAATGATTCCTAAGATCTACCCATGGAAGAAGAAGAAGGGGAGGACCTGAATTGCGGCCTGAGAGCGGGTTGTGTGCCTCCTTGCCATTTCCGACCACCAAGCTTTGGATCCTCTGCAACCTCCACACCTACTCCTCTAAAACCAAAATGTGATCGGGATAAAATCTTCCCGGTGCCCTGGTGAAGGTTTCTAATGTAGGAATTGGGGAGAGGTGGCTTGTAACTCCCAAATTCTTCAAGACACCATTAATGGCCATTAACCTAGTTTTTTTGGTTTCACCCAAATTGATGGGCTGAGCCTCCCCACTGGTCGGCCACCTCCTGAAAACTCCTCCCCTGCCTCCAAGGAGTTAAAGCCCCATCAAAAGGAGGGGTTATGGAGCCTTCATGGCCATGATGGCCATTAAGCTCTACACTCTCTCTCCTCCAAATTTGGGTAACTTCCTATTTCTCTCTCCTAGTCACCAATCTCTGAATTTGGTGGGCCCAAAATGTGTCTCTCCACCTCCTAGACCAATGGGACACACTTGTCTAGGCCTAGCGCACTTGGATTGGGCTTGACTTAGCCATTTAGGCTAGTTTGACCACTTTTACCCACTAGTTGACTTTGGTCAAATTAGACACTAGGGTTGACCCCAATGGCTCCTTGGTGACCCATGGGCCTCCACTAAAGTCTAGAAATACTTGGGTAGGGTTGGTTTGAAATCTTGTGGGTCACTTGACCCTTAGTAAGGGCACTTTGACCTTTTTAGGGCTAAGGTTGACTTGGGTCAACTTTGCTCTAGAGTTGACCACACTGGGTCCCAGGTGACCCATTGACCTCACTCTAGGGTTAGGAGGACATGAGTTGGATCCACTTGACTAAGGGAAGGTCAGTTGACCCTATGTAGGTCAGCTTGACCCATTTAGGGTTAGAGTTGACTTTGGTCAACTTAACCACTTTGACTGCCCTCCATGGGTCCTTAGCGACCCATTGACCCCACTTTGGGTCTAGGAAGACCCTAGTAGGGTTGGTTAGGCTTACTAGGGGAACTCTGCCCTTCGTTAGGGCACATTGCCCACTTTAGGCTTATCGTTGTTCTAGGTCAACTTGGCCATCCTGGGTCAACTCCAATGGACCCTTAGGGCTCTAATGGACCTCCCAATGGATTGGTGAGACCATGGTGGGGTCTTGGAGTCTTGGTGAAACACCATGATCATCTTAAACTAGGGTTTAGAAATCTACTATTTGCAGACCATAATGATCTCACCTACATTCCTAGGTTCATTTGGCCTTCTTGGGTTTCCTAGGGTTTTATCATGACCTAGTCATGACAAAACCACTCCTAGGGGGTCTAGCTGTTTGAGGGATGTTATAAATCCCAATATATAAACAAAAAAAATTTTGTGCTCGAAATTCTAGTTAGGCCTACGGGGTTTCAAGTATGAAACTTAAATTGTAACATCCCGAGAGGTTGTGAGTAATACCAGACTGAAAAGATCCGAGTACCTTTGTTGCATCAAGTCCTGAGGCTCCCATGTGTACTCCTCTGGCCCATGATTACTCCACATTACCTTGACCAATGGAACCTTCTTACGACGCAAGACTCGTATTCCCTTATCGTCAATCCGGACCGGTTCCAAGTGAACTGACCGATCAGATGCTATTGGCCCAGCCGTGGCCGTAATCTGCAGCTCCGGGCATAGTATAGCCCTCCTTAGAGAGGATACATGGAACATGTCGTGTAGACTCGCCAGCTCTGGTGGCAGCTCCAGCTTGTAAGGCAAAAGAATGATCCGCTCCAGGATCCTATAATGCCCCATATACCTTGGGCTGAGCTTCTTCATCCGACCACAGACCCGTGTCACCCCGTGCATCAATCGGATCTTCAGGAATACTCGGTCCCCCACTTGGAACTCCACCGACGATGCCGAGCATCGTAATACTTAGCCTGTCAGCTCTGTGCTTCTAACATCCTGTCCCGTATCAACCTCACCGGAGCCTCGGTGTCCTCAACAAAATCCAAACCCAAAGCCTTCAGATCCTCATCCTGTATCCATGACAGCGGATTCCTACACCTCTGTCCATATAGGGCCTCATAAGGAGTCATCCCTATGTTGTACTGGTAGCTGTTATTATATAAGAACTCGATCAATGGAAACAGCTTCTCCCATGGCTCACTGCAATCCAATATATAAAGTCGCAGCAGATCTTCAAAAGTCGATTGGTGCATTCTGTTTGCCCATCAGTCTGGGGATGAATGGCTGTACTGAATGTCAGTCGAGTGCCCAAGTAAGCCTGCACCGATCTCCACTCCTTGGACGTAAACCGTTCATCCTGATCTGATACAATCGTCCTGGGTACGCCATGATAACGGACGAACTGCTCCACGAATTTCCGAACCATCACACCAACCGAGTCATCCTTTCTGATCGGGATAAATATGGCTACCTTCGTCAGTCGGTCAACGATCACCCAGATCGCATAGTTCCCCGTCCGCGATCGGGGAAGCCCATGTATGAAGTCCATCGCGATATCATCTAACTTCCACTCTGGCACCGGAAGTGGCTGCAACAATCCTGCGGGGTTTTTGCACTCTGCCTTCACCAGCTGGCATGCCTCACAGTGGGTCACAAAGTAGGTGATATCCTTCTTCATGCCTGGCCAGTACAAGGTCTTCTTCAGATCCGCAGTCATCTTCGTAACTCTCAGGTGTACCGAATACCGACTGTAGTGAGCCTCCATCATGATATCTTCCCGGACCTGGCCTCCCTCTGGTATGTAAACTCGTCCTCTAAATCACACTAGGCCATCCCTCTGTGTGTAATCTCCAGCTGTGCCTGCTTCTAAGGCCCGGAATATCGGTTCTAGCTTGGCATCCTGCCTCTGCCCATCTTTGACTCGGTCTCGTATGTCATCTGTGGCAACCAACGATGATAGGTACTCCCGGTATAGCTCTGGGTGATCCTCGGACACCAAGGATATCTGCATCTTTTCTAACATCTGGACCAACTCCAAGGCCATCAACTGTGGTCCTGCTCCAGAGTTTGTGGCCTTCCGGCTCAGCGCATCTGCCACCACTTTCGCCTTACCTAGGTGGTAGTGCATCTCGTACTGGTAATCTGCTAGGAACTCCACCCACCGTCTCTACTAGGGTTGTGTTCCTAAGGTAGGACTTCTTGATAAGACTGAGTGTAGGGTCTATGTGCCTGAGGTAGGGTCTTGGAGGAGACCTGATAAATCCAGAGGGATTTGTGTTGTAAGCTCTTTGAGATGAGTTTGGGAGGAGATTGCCTCATCTAACGCATTGATAAATAGGTGTATAGGGAAAGTGGATGTACCCAAATCTTGGGGAACCACTATAAATCATTGTGTGATTGATATGTATGTGCTTTATGTAGGGAAGGCGCAACCAACTCGCCCAAAAGCCCGGACTGTTTGAGGACGGCGCTACCACTCCTTTATGGAGCTGGCTACCCTAGGATCCACGGGGCGGCCAGTTAGGCCCCAGGGGACACACCCTTCTGTTTCGACTAGTGCGGGCCATAGCGCCTCGCGCCGTACCTCCCAACACCGGTGGCATTGATGGAACCCAACAATCCCCCCCCCAGCAACGACCCGGGGTTTCGAACCCGTGACCTCCTCTGATACCACTTGTAGGGAAGGCGCAACCAACTCGCCCAAAAGCCCGGACTGTTTGAGGACGGCGCTACCACTCCTTTATGGAGCTGGCTACCCTAGGATCCACGGGGCGGCCAGTTAGGCCCCAGGGGACACACCCTTCTGTTTCGACTAGTGCGGGCCATAGCGCCTCGCGCCGTACCTCCCAACACCGGGGGAATTGATGGAACCCAACAATCCCCCCCCAGCAACGACCCCGGGGTTTCGAACCCGTGACCTCCTCTGATACCACTTGTAGGGAAGGCGCAACCAACTCGCCCAAAAGCCCGGACTGTTTGAGGACGGCGCTACCACTCCTTTATGGAGCTGGCTACCCTAGGATCCACGGGGCGGCCAGTTAGGCCCCAGGGGACACACCCTTCTGTTTCGACTAGTGCGGGCCATAGCGCCTCGCGCCGTACCTCCCAACACCGGGGGCATTGATGGAACCCAACACTTTATATTAACATATCTGCTAAAATCTAATAAGAAGTAATTAAAGTGCAACCCACCTATTCACCCCCCCCCCCCCCCCCCCCCCGCCCTCTAAGTGAGTTAGACTACCATAACATCAAACTATCATGTAGTCTTAGAACAATATATAGAGGAAGATAATCATTCTTGAGGTGCTCTTTTTACTTATTCTATTAGTGAATCTTTATCGATCAAAACTTGGCATTAACAGTCCACCTTGCTTAAGATAAACTAATAACTCAAGGATCACAAACTTTCCAGTGTTGAAAACTGTGAAGATTTTCAATTCCCAGAGAAACCCCAGTCGGTACATTACTATCCCAATAAATGAAGAGATTAGCGCCCCCCACCACCCCCCCCCCCCCCCCCGAAACTCCTGGGATGAGTCTCTTCGACCACCAACATGGTACATTCATCCTATATATACACACAATTGTTAGGGCACTCCATACTTGACTTGGAGTTTTGCCACGAACTTAATCCATTCTTTAGGCCCTCAGAGCTACCCTTTATGACTCCCTTTTCTAGGTCAACATATGATAGAATCAAAAATGGGCCTTTTCTGGATTCAAAATCTTATTCAACCTCTGGTTTCTGTCATGGTGATTGATTCGATGCAATCAAAATGGGAAGCGCCAAGTTATCGGCAAGAAAATTAGACTTATGAGTCTCTTACTACTTCAAGAGTAGTTTACAGGCATCAATATCCCTCCATACTTCCTATTAGTTTGGGTAAGAGGTGATAATATCACTCGATAAGCCAAGTTGTACATTATAGTATAAGTCTTGAAAACCTACTCTTGCATTAAACTCTTCCCTTAATCACTTTGGGGACCCTCAAATCTCAACCAAGTCTATACCCAAGATTGATTCTTGACTAGGATATGCCACAAAACGTCTTGGTAAGTTAGAATAAGGAGTTGTCCTAGTTAGGTTGGCACTAGTTCTAAGGATTAGTGTCCATACTTAATGTGAACCACAAATGGGCACACCACAGCTTCTGCTATGTCAGTTTGCCCTCAAACTGACCTATTGAGCATGGTGGTCGAGTAGATTTGTAACACCCCCTATCCGTCACATAGCATATAGCAGTAGGTCCGGCCGGGGCCCGACGCCATATACCATAGACAGACCGGGTGGTTACTCAATGGAAACCATCTAACTAATCATAACATCCTACACAGAGCATTCTAGCGGAAGCAATTTAAGTTGAAATAAAGAACCCAGCACTAAAGCATGAATGTCCACTAAAATAGCCAACCACAAATGAAGTACATACACCAGTACTGGCCTTAAGGCCTTACAAAAAGGTTTACTTAATGTTACATGATTTACAAACAACGGCACGTAGGCCGGTCATACATGAATAAAGCAGTAAACACTCCAGATAGGCCTTCAAGGGCCGGCTTCACAATTTGGGCTTTAGCCCGCTATTGACCGTTTGGTCCAGCTGCACCTGCAAGCAACATAACCAACGCACGGTGGCAAACAAAAAGGCAACGGTCAGCAATGCTGACCAAATTATAACTATCCCGCCCCCAACTCGGGGCGGCAATGCTCCTTCCCTGCAGTTTTATTAGCACAAGCGAGCAATATAATAGTATTCATTTCATCACAGGCGTAGGCTCACAAGGCCACACACCCCGTGCACTCAGGGCACATTCTTGGTGAACCGGTCGATGTCACGTCAGTTAAAGCCATGGACATTCCGGACGCACCACCGCCACTTTGACGGCCAAATATATGAGCAGTTTGTCTTCCCGGCATGGGTCACGTCAATTTAAGCCATGGACCGCCGAAGACTCTCATCTATGCCAACGGCAAGTGCCACGTAACCTTAGGTCTCTTTAACCCGAACGATATAGATATGGGTACGGTTCCATCTAACCCGTGCTCACGTCGCAACGACAATTTAAGCCATTTGCGCAGGTCAAACTTCTCCCGAGTCCCATTTTCGTCACACAATTTCACATAACTCGGTTATGTTCAAGTTGGCTCTCAGGCCTCCATGTTGGCAAGATCTCGTATCCGCCTAGTTTTCCGGGTGCACCTTTGGGTTAGTCCCCAAGGCTCCCTGCTGCAATCTACCGCGTAGAAAACCCGAAAAACAAACCATAGCACGGAGTCTTCTCCGGCGTTTATGCAATGCAACATCACCGATCCACACCAACATGTCCGGGTAGGATTCACACAACATGCCTATGTCCGTTCTTGCTTACGGACTCTAAACAATGGGGACTTCACATATCTACTCGAAGGAACGCCTCCAACTATCCGCAAACTCGCGAGAGCGAGCTTCCTATGCAAAGAAAGAGAGCTACTCATGCTCAAGATGAGGATCGTTACCCTAGCGTTCCTCTTTGGCGCCATTGAAAAGTAAACGGATGAAAAGCACCGCACTAGCTTTGCCTCCGTGGATCCGGAGTCGGCTCGCGATTCGGAGCTTCAAAGCTCCTCCAATGGCCTGATCTAACTCTTTCTTCCTTCCTTGGCTCTCCTCTCTCTCTAAGGTTTAGAAAGAAGATAACTTATGAAAAGTGAGGGTTTCTAAGTCCAATCCCGGGTATATCCCTTCAGGAACAACCCCCAGCCGTTGGATCTCAAAATAAGGAAACGAACGGCTTTGATTCGGGACTGAAATGCCCAGTCTGGACCGAACACGGCCTGGCACACGCCCGTGTCCAGGGCCGTGTGCCTCATTCGCCGTCAAAATTGAATCACCTGGAACAATACACGGGTATCGAACACGCCCGTGTTCGCTCTGACACGCCCGTGTTCCACCTGACACGGCCGTGTGGCCGGCCGTGTACCCCCATCATTTTTCCCCGAAATCAACCCGAGCACTGCACGGGTTCTAGGACACTCCCGTGTCCTTACCCGTGTCACCTTGACACGCCTGGACTCCTGGCCGTGTATACGGTCTCGACACTCGACACTTCGTCGAGCGAAGATCGTCGACCCGCTGAGACGGCCTTGGACACGCCCGTGTCCTAGGCCGTGTGCCTTGTCTCGACACAATGTCGAGAGCAAAGTGTCGACTTTCTGGGACGAGTGTCGACATGGGTTGACACGCCCTGCGACACGCCCGTGTCGCAGGCCGTGTGCCATGTCTCGACACTTCGTCAAAACAGAATGTCGACTTCGCGGCTAAGTGTCGACACGAGTCGACACGCCCTGCGACACGCCCGTGTCGCAGGCCGTATGCCCAGTCTCGACACATTGTCGACACCAAAGTGTCGACTTCCCGGCTCAGTGTCGACACAGGCTTGACACGCCCTGGGACACGCCCGTGTCCCAGGACGTGTGCCCGCAGCCAGAACCCAAACTGTCCCAAAACGTCCCCCGTCGCTCCTTTGAGTTTCGGGGCGTTACAACTCTCCCCCTCTTAAAAGAATTTCGTCCTCGAAATTATATAAAGGAAAGACATGTACAAAACCAAAATTTGTACCTGAGCGGAACAACTCCGGATACTCGTCAAGCATAGTCTGCTCTCGCTCCCAAGAGAGCTCCTCACGACTGCAATTGTCCCACCGGACCTTGACCATCCTGATCTCTTTATTGCGTAGCCGCTTGACCTCCGAGTCCTCAATCCGCATGGGCTTTACTTTCGTCGTTAACCCACTATCAACCGGCGCTTGATCGACCGCGATCACTCGCGTAGGCTCTAGCACCGCCTTTTGCAGCACCGAAATATGGAATACATCATGTAGACCACTAAGCTCCACTAAAAGCTTCAATTGATAGGCCGCTTCACCAACTCGCTCCATAACCTCAAACGGCCCAAGGTACCTCGGGTTTAGCTTTTTCAATCACCGCACCCGCGAGACACCCTTGAATGGCTTGATCTTTATAAAGTACACCCAGTCGCCCACAGCGAACTTCACGTTCTTGTCCTTGGCCTTATTGTACATCGCCTGCCGGCCCTGAGCGATAAGCAACTTTTCCCGAATGCTTCGCCCCAACAAAGTAACATCCTCCGCCTCGAATCGCTTATACAACTTGCCTCACTCGTTTCCAGCTAGGACAACGGCGTGCGACATCTTCTATCATATAAAGATGGTCATCCGATTGCTTTCCAAATCCCAAGACACACATGCGGAGCATGTCTACCATAGTTCTATTGACCCTCTCGGTCTGCCCATCAGTTTGTTGATGAAAGGCTGTGCTGACTTTTAACTTTGTCCCCAACATTTGCTGCACAAACCCCCCTACCATTGGACGTGAATCGCCCTACTCGGTCACTCACGATGCTGCGGGGCACACCGTGAGGCCGTACTATATTATCCATATATAGTTTTGCTAACGTCTCCACCGGATCATCCTTACTCTGCGGAATGAAAGGCGACACCTTCGTTAACTGATCTACGACCACCCGAATGGCGTCGTGTCCCCTTTTTCGACCTTGGCAAACCGTGCACAAAGTCCATAGAGATGTCGTCGAACTTCCACTCCGGAATAGGCAAGGACTTAAGAAAACCTCCCGGCTTTTGGCACTCCGCCTTCGCCAAGGCGCATGTTTGGCACTTCGCTACGTAGAGCGCCACATCTTTCTTCAAACTATGCCATCAAAACAGTTTCTTCACATCGCGGTACATCTTTGTGCTCCCCGGGTGAATCGAGTACTCAGTATGGTGTGCCTCGTACAACAATTCCACCCGCAAATTGCCCACACTTGGGACGCACAGACGACCGTCTTTCCAAAGCAATCCGTCATCCACAATGAATTGGGAATTTGACTCATCCAGAGCTTCTACCACGAACTGCTTCATATGGACATCCAAATCCAATGCCTGCCGAATCCGATCAGCCAGGCCAGATTGGACTTCAGTCCAATTCAATACTGGTTCAGCACTTGATTTCCTATCCACACAAACAATCTCCAACGCCTCAAACTCCCGTACCAACCGCTCATCATGCATCGATAGCCAATTGCCTTGAGCCGGGGCTCGGCGACACAACGCGTCAGCAACCGCATTCCCTTTATCAGGTGCGTAGTGGATCTGGAATGTAGAGTCTCCCAAGAACTCCATCCATCTACGCTGCCGCGAATTTAGATCCTTCTGACTAATCAGATACTTGACGCTCTTGTGATCGGCGTAGATATCCATCGATATCCATCTTCATACCGTACAAATAATGCCTCCACAGCTTCAAGGCTAAACTCTCGGCCACTAACAACAAGTCATGGACCGGATAGTTCCTCTCGTGCACTTTTGGCTGTCTCGCGCCATAAGCTATTACACTTCCGTGTTGCAGTAGCACACAACCCAAACCGCTGGCCTAAGCATCACTATAAATCTCATAGCCTTAGGTCCACTCGGCGAAGTCAGCACAGGCGCCGTGGTCAACCGACATTACAACTCCTCAAAAACTCGCGCGCACTCCGGCGTCCAGAAGAACTTCTGCTCCTTCCTCGTCAAAGTAGTGAGGGGTAACTCCATCCGCGAGAAGTTCTCTACTAAGCGCCTGTATTAGCCGGCAAGCCCCAGAAAACTCCGGACTTCCGCTACCGTATAAAGCTCAGGCCACTCCTGCATCGCAACAATCTTCGATGGATCCACTGCAATACCTTCCTCACTCACTACAAGACCGAGGACGCCACTGAGGATGACCAAAACTCGCACTTCGAGAACTTGACATACAGTTGATTCCTCCTTAGCGTCTACAAAGCAAAAAGAAGATGCTTAAAGTGATCTTCCTTACTCTGCGAGTACACCAGAATATCGTCGTCGAAGACGAACCCAAAATGGTACAAGTACTCCCGGAAGGTCCGGTTCATCAGATCCACGAACACTGACGGCGCATTAGTCAGCCCAAACGGCATGGCTGTAAACTCGTAGCGCCCGTATCCCGTACTGAACGTTATCTTAGGGATATCACTCTCCCTTATCTAATTTAGAGTACGCCGTTGGCCCGACCAACTGATCACAAAGATCATCGATCCTTGGGATTGGGTACTTGTTATTTTCCATCAACTTGTTGGGCTCCGGATAATTAATACATAGCCTCAAGTTTATGTCATTCTTTCTATTTAAGAGGGTCGGTGCGCTCCAAGGCGAAGGACTCGGACGCACATACCCTTGCTCCAACAACTTTTAGAAGTTGCACCTTCAGCTCCGCAATAGGCTTTGCACCTGGTACTAGCTCAAACATGAAATCTATCTCCCGTCGAGCCGGGGCTCCAGGAAGATCTCTAGGGAACACATCAGGGTACTTCGATACCACTGAAATATTAACCAAAGCGGGCTTCGGCTTTACAACCTCCACTAGTGTACAGAACAGCTCTACACCAGCACGAACAGCCTTCACCACCTGAAGAGCAGACGCCAACGTCTTGCTCGACCTCTTCGAGCCCGAAAAGGTCGTCTCATGACTAGCTCCAAACTTGACTTCCTTGCTGCCACAATCGATATAGGCTTGCTGCTCCGAGAGCCAATCCATGCAAAATATTACGTCGAACTCCCCTAGCGGTAGTAACGACGCTTGCAGATCGAACTCCTGATTCCCAATCCAAAACTAAGCGAAACCAAATCTACCCGTGCACAATGAGCACCTTTGGACTATAACGCATCCAATTTGTCTCTTAGCATCGAAGGAGGTACTCCGACGCACAATATAATTCCTAATAAAGGAATGCGAAGCTCCCTAAACGTACGGTGCTCTCGCAGATAAAGTAAAGTCGCAACAAAGCTTAGCACAAATAGTTCTAAGCTAACATGCACAAGGGCGACAAGTGTTTTAAGGCAAAACTATCTTTAAACCATACCTGTCGTCACGACGGCGTGCTTCCTCCAGGGCTTTAGGCACTCACGAGCATAATGCCTCGGCTCCCCACAGTTGAAACATGTGCCCGGGGTCTGACCCGTAGTCGCCACAGAAGCACCAGAAGGAGCTGGACCCGAAGTCCTATGCTTCTTATACCATTTTCGATATACAGACTTTGAGGTGCTCGACACTTTGAATGCCGTCTCCTTTGCATTTGAGTCCTTGACTGCTCCTGACATGGCTTTCTTGGCCTTCCTAGCACCTTTCCAACAGTCTCGGGCAAAGTGCCCTTTCTTTCCACAAGTAAAACATGTGTAAGTAGCTTTGCTAGTCGATGTCATAACTCCTTTCTCCAGCATTCTGCCGGATGCAGCTCTTATGGGGTTTGTATAGTTCGATACCATGGTCGCTGGCATCGGGAGGGTCTTCCTCAAATCTGCCTCCAAAGATCTAGCTGATTCCACCAAGGCTCGGAATCCTAATAACTTTGGTCCTAGCAGTAGAACTCGTAATTCGGCACGCAGGCCACTATAAAACCTATCGACTGTAGCTTGCTCATTATCCACCTCGAAGCATGGGTAGCGGCTTATCATAAGAAATGCTTGCAAATATTCCTCAACTGTGTGCGCTCCCTGCACTAAATGCATATTCAGCTGCTGCCCCAATGGTCTACCAAAGGTCATCTGCTGCATCGTGCCCACCGGCATTGAAGCCACAACAAGGGCGTAGGGTTGTACGTTTCCTCCAAGCTGTGCACCCGTCACAGCGAACACCGCTTCTACGATCCTTCTAACGGTTTCATACGAAGGAGGAGGCTCAAACACCTCACCGGGTGCACTATGCTCCTCAGAAACCGGACATTCTGGCTGTCCAGCACCGCTTCCGGTCACCTATAGTGGTACAAAACACCGTTAAGCGACCAAATAAAATTGCGAACAGCAATTATAGGAACACGCAGGTTCCACAAACATGTATATGTTCATTCCTAAGTGGACATTCATGGGTTCTTTTACTGTTATAACGATGACGCACACAACGTGCTCACCACCCCTTAAAAAGAATTCGCCCACGAATTTAGCTTAAGTCCGACCAAAACCAGTAGTCTGATACCAATTTGTAACACCCCCTATCCGTCACATAGCATATAGCAGTAGGTCCGGCCGGGGCCCGACGTCATATACCACAGACAGACCAGGTGGTTACTCAATGGAAACCATCCAACTAATCATAACGTCCTACACAGAGCATTCTAGCGGAAGCAATTTAAGTTGAAATAAAGAACCCAGCACTAAAGCATGAATGTCCACTAAAATAGCCAACCAGGAATGAAGTACATACACCAGTACTGGCCTTAAGGCCTTACAAAAAGGTTTACTTAATGTTACATGATTTACAAACCACGGCACGTAGGCTGGTCATACATGAATAAAGCAGTAAACACTCCAGATAGGCCTTCAAGGGCCGGCTTTGCAATTTGGGCTTTAGCCCGCTATTGATAGTTTGGTCCAGCTGCACCTGCAAGCAACATAACCACCACACGGTGGCAAACAAAAAGGCAACGGTCAGCAATGCTGACCAAATTATAACGATCCCGCCCCCAACTCGGGGCGGCAATGCTCCTTCCCTGCAGTTTTATTAGCATAAGCGAGCAATATAATAGTATTCATTTCATCACAGGCGTAGGCTCACAAGGCCACACACCCCGTGCACTCAGGACACATTCTTGGTGAACCGGTCGATGTCACGTCAGTTAAAGCCATGGACATTCCGGACGCACCACCGCCACTTTGACGGCCAAACATATGAGCAGTTTGTCTTCCCGACATGGGTCACGTCAATTTAAGCCATGGACCGCCGAAGACTCTCATCTATGCCAACGGCAAGTGCCACGTAACCTTAGGTCTCTTTAACCCGAACGACATAGATATGGGTACGGTTCCATCTAACCCGTGCTCACGTCGCAACGACAATTTAAGCCATTTGCGCAGGTCAAACTTCTCCCGAGTCCCATTTTCGTCACACAATTTCACATAACTTGGTTATGTTCAAGTTGGCTCTCAGGCCTCCATGTTGGCAAGATCTCGTATCCGCCCAGTTTTCCGGGTGCACCTTTGGGTTAGTCCCCAAGGCTCCCTGCTGCAATCTACCGCGTAGAAAACCCGAAAAACAAACCATAGCACGGAGTCTTCTCCGGCGTTTATGCAATGCAACATCACCGATCCAGACCAACATGTCCGGGTAGGCTTCACACAACATGCCTATGTCCGTTCTCGCTTACGGACTCTAAATAATGGGGACTTCACATATCTACCCGAAGGAACGCCTCCAACTCTCCGCAAACTCGCGAGAGCGAGCTTCCTATGCAAAGAAAGAGAGCTACTCATGCTCAAGATGAGGATCGTTACCCTAGCGTTCCTCTTTGGCGCCATTGAAAAGTAAACGGATGAAAAGCACCGCACTAGCTTTGCCTCCGTGGATTCGGAGTCGGATCGCGATTCGGAGCTTCAAAGCTCCTCCAATGGCCGGATCTAACTCCTTCTTCCTTCCTTGTCTCTCCTCTCTCTCTAAGGTTTAGAAAGAAGATAACTTATGAAAAGTGAGGGTTTCTAAGTCCAATCCCGGGTATATCCCTTCAGGAACAACCCCCAGCCGTTGTATCTGAAAATAAGGAAACGAACGGCTTTGATTCGGGACTGAAATGCCCAGTCTGGACCGAACACGGCCTGGCACACGCCCGTGTCCAGGGCCGTGTGCCTCATTCGCCGTCAAAATTGAATCACCTGGAACAACACACGGGTATCGAACACGCCCGTGTTCCACCTGACACGCCCGTGTTCCACTTGACACGGCCGTGTGGCCGGCCGTGTACCCCCATCATTTTTCCCCGAAATCAACCCGAGCACTGCACGGGTTCTAGGACACGCCCGTGTCCTTACCCGTGTCACCTTGACACGCCTGGACTCCTGGCCGTGTACACGGTCTCGACACTCGACACTTCGTCGAGCGAAGATCGTCGACCCGCTGACACGGCCTTGGACACGCCCGTGTCCTAGGCCGTGTGCCTTGTCTTGACACAATGTCGAGAGCAAAGTGTCCACTTTCCGGGACGAGTGTCGACACGGGTTGACACGCCCTGCGACACGCCCGTGTCGCAGGCCGTGTGCCATGTCTCGACACTTCGTCAAAACAGAATGTCGACTTCGCGGCTAAGTGTCGACACAGGTCGACACGCCCTGCGACACGCCCGTGTTGCAGGCCGTGTGCCCAGTCTCGACACATTGTCGACACCAAAGTGTCGACTTCCCGGCTCAGTGTCGACACAGGCTTGACATGCCCTAGGACACGCCCGTGTCCCAGGCCGTGTGCCCGCATCCAGAACCCAAACTGACCCAAAACATCCCCCGTCTCTCCTTTGAGTTTCGGGGCGTTACAAGATTAATGGACTTCTTTTTCTTAGGATTGTTTGCAAGTTGATACCATTTGTAAAAACCCCCTCCCAAAACACAGGACATGGCTGAGGGGAGTCTTATGCCCAGAACAGTCAGCTTGCGGCAGCATCAGCACACGGGCTAATATGTACCACAAGATGCCTATTCTGCAGGCTACTTCCAATATCACATCGTTATCCCATCAATAGAATAAAAACCCAAGAATCCATGATCCACAATAAGTAAAAAACTCCAAACATAATATAAAATAGGAAGAAACATGGCTCTTGAATATAATCATAGTACAAAATTGTCCGAAGGCTACACTAGAGCGCTCAAAATCTCACATCTATCACGGGGTGTTATTGCTGTTCCATCTGCGAGGTGTCCTCTTAAAAATGTGGGAATAGTAACTGTTAGTCATAAAAACTAAGTGTCTTCATATCCTCTCCCATGATGACTCTTATGCATCAGGCGAAAGGAGGGAAAAAGGGGTACAGTATAAGCAGTGGTGTATAGTATAAACAGATGACACGAGAATTCTCATAACTTAGTAGTTATCATATCAATAGACAGGTATGCACACTACCAAACCTAAGCCTTATGTACGCGTAAATGCTAAGAACCAAACAGAGGAGTCCCTGCGTACTTGCTCGGTCTTCTGAGTCTTAAAAAGGCACAAAAGTGGTTTTGGGGAAGTAAGCATAAAAGATTCTAGCCAAAACGACAGAGTCTATCTGTCAGCTTCCATCGGTGTGATGACTGAGACTCCCATAAACTCGCCATAAGTAATCCTCTCACTAGGATCATTATGTAATAGTGTATCAACCATACACACGCATGTAATTCCCATGGTCAATCCATGCTAACAAGCACTTAAGTATTTCAACCAAATCCTTACCCAATTTAGTATTTTATTTGTATACATGGTGCTAATTATGTTGGTGTTACCATTGTGATCTGGAAGTGATCAAATATGTAGCCTCACTATCAACGCAGTATGAGCCTATCAAGGTCGCACATAAGAATGTTTGGAGAAATTGGGAGATTGGATTAGTATGGTTTTACTCATATGATGAGTGGAAATAACTTATCTTAGCCAGACTTGGAAAGCATCGAGTGCGTTGAGACCACTCAACGCTTTCGTCAAGTAAAGTGCTGACTCGTCGAATGATGGCATTGAGTGTGTTGAGTATTATACTTAAGCGTTGAGTGTGTTGAGTCTACTCAACGATTCATCTAGTCAAAGGTTGATTTGATGAATTTGGCACTTAGGCGTTGAGTGCGTTGAGTTCACTCAACGCCTTCGTCAAGTCAAATGTTGATTCGGCGAGTTTGGCGCTGAGAGTGTTGAGAGCGTTGAGAGCGTTGAGAGCGTTTACTTCACTCGACGCCTTCATCGAGTCAAAAGTTGATTCTGCAAGGCTGGCGCTGAGTTCGTCATGTATCGTATGGATACTCGACAATTCGTCGAGTATGTTATGTATACTCGACGATTCGTCGAATATGTTATGGATACTCGATGATTCATAGAGATAAGGGTTGTCTGGTCGAAATTTTGCATTCCAAGTCTTGGGTATGTGAATAGCTATAGGCTGTTCTGTTTATTCATCGAGATAAGGGTTGTCTGATCATTGCCGGTTGATTCTGTCTAAGCACACAAGCCGCACTGTGCAAAAACCCGAGACCTAAAAGGCCGACAGAAGTTGTTACGCCTTCGTCGATCCTGTCGCCGTCGCTAAACCTGATCCTGACAAGTATCGCCACTGCCTCTTCTGTAACAGACCTAACAGTCTGTGAATCAGCAGAGTGCCCTCTCCCGACCTAGATCTTGTTCGATAAGAGTATACGGGTTCTCCCATTCGTGTGGATCATCTGTAGAGGTGCGGACACTATTCTGCACAAAGGACTCTAGCTGCTTAGTGATTGGAAGATCTTCTGGAGCATCTAGGTTTAGTATAAACTCAATCCTGTATAGGTAAATTTTATTTACTGCACTTTGTTCTTGATACATGTCCATTGTTAGATCCGAACTACTTTTGGGTTTTCTTGTTCCTTTATTTCCGATGGACGCACAAGTGTTGTGCCATCTAGTAAAACCCAACAGTGGTATTAGAGGGAGGTTTCGGCAATGATCATGGTATCAGTAGTGCTAAATCCATGGCAAGTAGATCTGGAAATTTAGAAATGTTCTAAATGTCCAAATCTATTCTTGGGATCCTGCCAAGAACGCATATGATTTTGTTGTGATATCATAGTTGATATCCTTGTTACTCCTTGATAGTAATCGTCCCTCATGTTGTTTTGTGAAACCAAGTATGTTTGATTTTGTATCTCACATAGAGAGAGGATCTTGTCTACTATCTAAGTGGAGTTAGTGTTGCTCATGTCCAGTGCATATAAATCTTAATATTTAGAAGGGTTCTAGACGTTCAGATTTAGCCCAGTTCATCAAATGTTGATGATCTTTCATATGCACATCTGGGATGCACTTGGATTATGAGTGTTGTTATTTTATTTGGTGAAAAGTGCACATTGGTTAATTGTTGACCATGATTAAATGTTAATCAAGTATCTAAAATCCCATAAGAAATATTAAGTATTCAGATGTCTTCTAATGAATGACACTCTTCCTGCCTCGATCGATGAAGTGTGGGCTTGCCAAAGCAATGTGCATTAATATATCTTGGTAAGGGTGAGAGCGGATAATGATGATATCCCACTGTCGACATCGGGTCAAACTTAACTGGGTGACCTCAAAGTTTGAGTGCCCAGAGGAATAGGGGCATGAACCATATGATGGATGCTAATAAAGAGTTATTCACGAACATTATAGGAGTTGAATAGTGATGCAATTGGCAAGTGTTGCCTACCTAAATAACTGTATTGCGAGAGCAAAGCCAAAGCTGACACATAGTGTTGGTGAAATATGGATCTTGTCCACTAAGAGAGTAACTAGTATATACTCTCTGAATTGATATCGAGGGTTATCAGTTTGATAAAAATAGTGGGAGTTGTTTTGATTAAAGTCCTAATTGAAATAATAAAATGTATTTTGAAATGTAGTACTGATTTTTCTCTGCTTGATCCTTGTAGAATTTCCATGGCAAGTGGTTCGCACTCCACCCTGTCCCTCAGAGCCATCCTTGAGAAGGAAAAACTGAGTTGGACAAACTACTTAGACTAGTACAGGAGCTTGAGAATTGTTCTCAGGCAAGAGCGCAAGCTCTATACTTTGGAAGAGAAATCCCCTGAAAAGCCTATCGGGAATACGTCCCGTTCAGATAAAGATACTTATAAGAAGTATCAGGACGACTCTGTTGGAACTGATGTTTCAGATTCCCTGAGTTTGAGAATATCAACTCCCAAATTGTATTTGATCACATCTTCTGTTGATAGTGTGTGCAGGTTGACAGGTTCAAGTGAAGAGAATATGCCTCCTATAGATGATACCGTCGGGCGTTAGAAGTTACCGCTGAGCGGTAGCTGGAATTAAATGGACATAGTGCTCGGCAAGCTATCGAAAAGCGCTAGTACTATCTCCCGTGCTAGCCCAATGAATTTATTCGACATGGTGCTCGGGAAGGTATCGAATAGTGCTAGATGTTACCGCCCCGCGCTAGCGCGCTCAACACCATGTCGAGAGCGTCGAGAAGAAAAGTGTTGAGTGCGTCGAGATAGTGGTGTTGAGTGGTTGCTACTGCCAGGCGCTACCAATTACCGCGCTGCGCAAGCCGCCCGACGAAAGGCGCTCGACGATTGTCATGCAAGATTTCTCGAAAAACGGCATACCGCCAGGCGATAGCCGTTCCCGCACCGCGATAGCCTCTCGATGACTCGACACAATTGTTCCGAATCATCGTGCTCCATATTACCGCACGGCGTCAACATTAACCGCACGACGCTAGCAATGATTAAGCGGCAAATATTTCGTTTTAAATAGTATTCCATACTTGGACGACAGCTGCCATAATAGGAGCGCGAACCTACCGTCGGGCGCTAGTCTTATCGCCGGCGGTATCCTATTTTCTTGAAGACATACAAAAGGCCACCTTTCTTTATGTGCCTGAGGATTTGGAGAAAAAGAAGGGATGGAAGTTTGTGAATTCTAGGGTTTGGCTGCCTTCTTGCGCTCTGTTCCACAAGTCTCCTTCAAAGCAGAAGATAGTTGTCTCCCTCTCGCTCGTGATCGAAAGACTCCGAAGATCCAAGATATACAATGAATACGAAGAATTGATCGGTTGCCAACAAACAGAGATCTTAAGCACCGGCTGCGGATCGCTCTACGGAGTAGTCTTCAAGAGGGAGAACTTCATCTTTTGTATATTTATATCTCTTACTTTTGTAATCTCTTTGTCTTTTCTAGATCTTGAGGAGAGTAAAATCGACCGGTAACGGTCGTCGGAATCCGGGGAAGGATTTCGTGGGAAATCGTCCTGGGGATAAGGACGTATAGATCGGGAGGATGTAGCGGGGCTCTAAGACCCTTCCTTGTGAGGAGGTGAAGAGCCGGCTCGAAGACTTTTCTTGGAGGGAAAAGAAGAGAGCCAATCGGTCCGTGGAGCTGATCGGAATAGAAATCAAAAGAGTTTTTATATTCCATTACCTTCGATCTCCGGCGTCACGAAGATCTCGTTCTTGTAATCATTCAGAAAAATTATCATTTTAATTCATGCAATGGAATTCTTATTTCTTCTTTATCTGATTATCTGATTGTTCTGGTTGTGTCAAGTAAGTGTTTGTGCTGTGTGGCTTGTAAATGAACTTGCGTAGGAAAATGAGTCCACAGACATACCGTCGCACGTTAGATACCTAACGCCCCACGGTAGCTTCTAGAACTCGATTTCCCAGAGCAAAATATTTTTTGAATTTCAAACTACGCTACAAACCCTATTCACCCTCCCCCCTCTAAGGTTGGCCAAAAGATCCAACAAGCGGTATCAGAGGGAGGATATTCCAAAACGGTTTCACCACCGGGAATAATGGCCAACCCTAACCTTGAATTGACAAGTGGGGATGAAAAATTATACACTGAAAATTCATTTGCACCACCTTTATTCATAGGATTTAACTATAACGAATGGAGAACACTGATGAAGAAATTCATTATATTATTAGACATAGAAGTTTGGAACATGTCGTGTCTCAAGCCCCCGAATATCTTAAATAAGCACGAATGCTATTTGAATGCCAAAGCTATGAAAGGTCTATTTTGTGGGCTTGGACAAAACATTTTCAAACTTATCTATACGCTTCCAACTGCATATGATATCTGGAAGTTTCTTGAGCTAACATATAGTTCTCCCTCTATAGATAATGAATCTGATCAATTTCTCATGGATCCAAGCGAAGAACAAAATGGAGACTTGCTCTCAGAGGAAGATAGGACAAACACATTAAGCGGAAGGGAATATGAAAACATATCGTTGGATGAGGAAAACCAAGAGGAAGAAGATAAAGGAACCTTGTGTTCAAATCATGCCTTGCCCAAGAGCGATGTAAGAAAAACAAATTCCTTTCTTTTATACAATTTTATTTCTACATTGAATATCCTAGATGCGGCTAAACGTTGAATTAAAAAACTGAAAAGTATTAATTCAAAACTACGTTTAGAAAATAACCTTTTAAAAGCAAATGTTAATGTAGAATATACCGCAGATGTGACTTGTCTTCCCAACTGCTCTTTAAATAAACTTTCTACACCTTGTATATATTATAAAGAATTAAAAGAAAAATATAAGGTTCTTGAACTAGAGCTTCAACTTACAAAAGAACAAAACGATAAATTATGTCTAGAAAACTCATCATTGAAAAGTGACTGTGCTGAATGTAAAAATTATAAAGTTGAAATCAAAGAAATGAACGAGTCATTCGATGTATTTAGGAGTAAGTATGAATCTCATATAAAATCTGTAGTCTCTACTCTTAAAAATAGCACAATCGCGTACAACAAAGCTAGACATAATCTTAAAATTAAAAATAATGAATTAGTTACAAAAATCAATATGCTTAAGGAAATTATGTTTATAAGCTCACAACACACAACTCCCAAGTTTCAAGCAAAACCTGAAAGCATGTTGAATACGAATTGTCATATACCAACTAAGTCAATCAAAGGGAGTAAAAAATGTCAAGCGCGTGTAAATGAAACTCGAAAGCAGAAGAATCATCGTCATTTGCAACCTCAAGTCACTCCCAGTTTAAAATCAAATGAATGTAAATTTCCTTTGAAGAATCACTACACTATGAGTCCTTATGTTAAGCAACATAATATTAACTTAGAGAACAATTTCAACATATTTAAGCCTTCAACGCAAAATTGTTCGACTGAAGTTCATCAAATAAGAACTCGTGGAAATCTAAAAAGAAATTGGCAACATAAAAATAACATTAAACTAAAGTATGAATGGAGGCCCATCACTCAAAATAGCACACCTATTCCACTTAAAAGGGCACATTCATTACTATCTCCTCATGGTTTATCACGCTATATTTGGGTACCCAAAGGAACCGCAACACTTGCCTCCTTTTGGATACCATAATCTCTTATCCATTAGTTTCCACCAATTGTGTGAAGTAGAAACTAGTTAAACGAAAAGTACTCGATAATCTACTTCACGATATGCATATTGTTCTCTTTTTGTTTTGTTATGTTTTGTCTTGTTTTTGCTTTTGTTTTGTATTTTTTAAGCCAACATATCATGGACACTTAAGATATATTTCCGCTATATGACTTTCTCTTATTTAGATCAATGATAAATCAATCTAACTGAATAAATTAGAATAAAAGTCATATCATTGCCAAGTGTCTATAATTTACCTTCTATAATCATTTTATCACGCTGTCCTAGTATGCCTGCGATCATTCACCCAGTAAGTATGTCTCACAATAGCGTGGGCGTAGGTGTGTATGCTTTGTAAATGCTAACTTGTAAACCACGTCTTGTCCTTAACTGAGGAGGGTTCCAGTAGGTCCTTGTGTGGCGCTGGGGGGAAAGAGTGTTAGGTTAAGCGGGTTATTCTGTGTGCACATGGGATTAACACCCCACCCTACGGCATTTATGCAGCTCCTCATGCCCATCTGTCACTTAGTACGGGGCTAGGGTGTAGACATATAGCTTAGGTATTGGATTATTGGGTATACTTGGGATTCACATATCCACTGCATGAACATTATTTCACTTATCATGTAGGTTATATTCATACACTATAATCTATCATGCTATCTTGTGTTTGCAACGTATATCTTTTTGAGCCTTCATGTTTTTAGAAAAACACAAGTATTTTTTAAAAAAAATATATAGATATATGATTATAAAATAATTTAAAAGAACAAAAAATTATATATCTCTTTTTGTGTTTATTGTTTTGTATTTTATTAAAAAATATTGAAAAGTTTATTATAAAAATTGCCTATTATTCATTGTCATTATCAAGGATGAATACATTCTATCAATAAAAAATTAAATACAATGGTTGATTTAATTGTCAAGTTTCTTAAAAACATTATTTTGGTTATATCATGTCTTGAATATTATCTTATTATGTGCAATGAAATTGAATATAGAAAACATGTGTAGGATTGCTTAGTGTGCTTCTAAGTATGAGTAATGTTTTATGTTTGATAATGATTCTATTCACTCACCTATTTTGATAACCTACATGTGATTTTAATCGTATACCTGCATGACTGTGCAGTGTAATAGTATACTAATTAAAATGCATAAATAGATTACTTACACTACACTGAATTGAGTATTTTAATTCATTATTTTTTTCATGCACTTATTCTTTGGAGAAATGTGTCTTTTCAAAAATTGTTATTGTTTGCGCAAGAAGTGAATTCGGGGTCCTTTGACACTAAAATAAAAATCAAATAAAAATTGACAAGAAAAACTTCACCAAGCACTACTCACCCTCCTGGTAAGTCTTAATAAGCATTGTGAGGTTGAGCACCTTAGAAAAAGAATTGTAAAGTGTCTTGTAACAAATAAAATTGTCACCATTTCTCTTAGTACACTGGATCACAAAAATAAAAAAAACACTAAAAATTGCATAAATGTGATTCCCCAAGCAGTACTCTACTCCCTGATAAGTCTTAATAAGCATTGTGTGTAGAGCACCTTGGTAGTTGTACTTCTTACTCATGTGCATTGAAAATAGTGGAAGTAATATTATTTTTGTATTCTAATGGTATGTTTGTTCATTATATATGTCATGTGTTTTGATTAATTCACTTGTATACTTTATCAAAACACTATTTGAACACATCATTATTTCTCATAAAACATCCACTCATGAGAATTGGATCCTAATGCATACCTATATTATTCTATAAAATCATAAGTAAATGCACTAGATAGCAAAACATGACCACTAAAATGTTTAATTTTACTTGAAATGTGTTTTGAGGTTTCTCATGGGCGTTCACTCACAGCACGAGCAATGCTTCATACATTGTAATACTCAGTTACATGCATAATGGTCTATCATGCTATCTTCAGGTCTTTGTTGTGATGTTCCATTCTCTCAATGTGTTGCTAAGTGTTGTTCGTTTCTTATGTTTGATATTTGTTTGAGATTCTTTTCTGTTATATCTTCATTTTTTGTTACTTGAGTTTCCTTTTTTAACAAAAAATCAAAAAATGTTGCTGATTTATCATGCTCTGGGCTCACATGACTGAGACTTAGACCATAATGCGTACATACAATGTTTGAGTTCAGATTTTTAATCTATACAAACATTGTCCTTTAGTCATAGTGGGTTGAATCTATAGGTGCTTAGCTATTGAGTGCGACAAGGCGGAGTTGTGTCTGTTGTCTATGCCTCTAGGTATGTGTGAGGATTTAGATAGGGGAATGACTTCACATGATACACACATCCCAAGCTGATGTACTCAAGATGAAAAACATGCTATGCATACATACTATAACTCGTGACACTATATTCTAACATGCTAGAATACGTTGAATAATTAATGTCACGATATATTTATGATTATGCTAGGTGTGAAACTTTGGGCCAAAACTCTCGTATAAAAGTTGGCTGTATACAAGTTAAATTGTAATTATCAAGGTGGATAGATTTCGGTTTACTGTATACAAGTTGGCTGTATACAAGTTAAAGTGTATCTATCTTTGTTCTGTGCCATGGTTTTATATAAAGATGAATATAATACAAATAATAAAAATAAAAATCCTTTATAAAAGATTGATCTTATCAGAGATCTTTTGGTTCAGGTGTTAGCCTGTAGGAACAACTAATCTGATGAAGATTTAGTTGAATAACAACCAACTAAGGTATGGTATTTTAACCAACATCCCTCTGATACCAATTGAAAGTGGGGATAAGATCTACCTTAACTCTAGAGGGGGGGGGGGTGAATAGAGTATATTAAAATAATTTTCAAGTTAAAAATTATTTTGCAGTGGAAGACTTAATTTAAATATATGTGTAAGGTGCTTGTAATAAATAAAAATTATGAAAGCAAGAAATAAAAACACAGCACACAACAAACAAAATATAGCAACCAGAAGACACAAGAAGCTATAGTGGTTCCCCAATCAATCTGGGTACATCCACTCTTCTACCACCCTAGGTAGGAATCCACTACAGGATGAGTTGATCAGGTGTCCTGGGCACCAATGAGCTTTTGATAAGGTGCTCAAAAACCAAACTACATTTTTTGATCAGGTGTCTTGCCACCACTGAGTTTGGACAAGGTCTCAGAAACCAGCACAAAACTTTTGAAGAGAGTTTTGAGAAACCCTTTTATAGCAGAAAAAGAAAGAGGTGAGATGTTCTTCTCTGTCAACAATCAGAGAGAAGACTAGTGGATGATGTTATCAAAGCTCCCCCTGAGATCTGGAAGTTGTTCAGGAAAAGAAGCTTTGCACTAGGGTGATAGGCCTTCAGTAGATGAGATCTCCAGCAAAGGATGATTCCAGCAGTTGCTGAAATGTGTAGTGTCTGGAGTCTTGATGGATGAAACCTCTGAACACTTGTGTCAAAAGGGATCTAGAAAATCTTCTTTTCTGTATGTTGATCTCCTTCGGTGGTGTGTGTTCTGAATGAATTCTTTCTGTGTGTCTATCTATGACTGTTCACTTTCTAAGTGTAACTGTTAGGAGTAGCAGAATAAAATCATCTTTTATTCCTTAGATCTGAAAAGAATGAATTGATTCTCTGGCTCCAAGATAGCCGTTAGCCACTCATTAATGACTTCCTTAAATGAATTTTGTCTCTAGAGGAAAGTTCTAGAAAACATTCCTTTAAATCTCCCTTAAAACTTGCTCCAGATTAATTGAAACGGCTACAAGATCCTTGAAATAAATGCTGGGAATAAATAAGATAGAATTCCATAACTGTCTGAATTTGAATCTTGAGAATCGTCGATCTTTCCAGAAAATCGTCGACCTGAGCTCAACTATTGTCGACCTGAGCTCAGAGACTGGGAAAATAGCTAGAGACAAAAACATCGATCTGAGCTCGAAGTTCGCCGAACGGGGTTCGACGACTCGTTGAACTGAGCTTAGAGATAGTCGAACTGAGTTCGACGATTCGTCGACCTGAGCTCGATGAAAATGACTTAGTCTCCTGAATTTGAATATCTGATCTGAGGGTCTTGGGGGCAGCTTTCAAGCCTAAATTCTAACCCTTAGACTCAATCTAATTTACCTTAAAAACTATACAAGGAGGTCAAAATAATTTTCCTAAGGACATAGTGATCCTTGCCCAAATCAGTAATATGGTGTCCCAACAATCTCCCCCTATTTGGGTTAGGATTACTATTTACATGACATAAGAAATAAAAGCATATAATGCAGATATAAAATCAAAAACAACATTGCAGAAACACAAATAAAATCACATCATAAAGTCAGAATAGATAACACTGTCAGCTTATATAATCATTCCTTTTCCTTACTCTTTTTGAGAACTATTTTTCTGTTAGGGTTAAGAGCTTCTTTCTTGGATCTTCTGTCATCATCTACACCTAGAGAAGTTTGATGTTTTGTCCTGAGGACTACAGCTTCTGGGTGCAGCTTCATATAGCTTTCTGAGTCAAAGAATTTGCTGGAAGAATATCTTTCAAGTTCTTTCTTTCTCTGTTCTGATAGAGTGGTGAAATTTAATGTATCTCTTCCTTGTTCTCTTACCTTTTTAATTTGATCTCGTGCAACCAACTCTTTCATTCTTGCTGTCCAAGAAGTAGGATTATTCTCTGGGTCTTCAAATGGAACAGGAGGTTCATATCTATTTGATGAATCATCAGGAGTAGCTCTGGAAGAAACTAGATCTTTTAACTTATAAGGGAAAGGACCAGATGTAGTGTCAGTGGGACCTTGTCCTTCCCTATGATAATGATGCTGCCTAGAATAACCTTTGGAATAAACTCTGAAATCTCTTTGATTTCCCCTATACTGTCCTCTTCTGGACTGGTAGCCTCTTGATTGACATCCTCTTGATTGAGATCTTCCTTGAAACTGAGAGGTGCTTTGACTTTTAGCAACAAATGACTGATAAGCAGAACTTCCACCAGTACCTGCATCTGGTGAAGGAGGAGGAAGAGGATTGAAGTGAGATGATCCTTTATCATGTTTCCTCTTTTTCTTCGTTGCCTTTAGTTGATTCCTGGAAAACTGCATCCATGGTTCTGAAATTGGACAATCATGCAAAATATAGTATGGAATATCATTTACATCTTTAATTTTCTCCTGGGGAACTTTCTTTAGGGCCTTGCTTCTAGCTTTCCTCTTCCTTGCAATGGTTGTAGAGGAATCATCAGAATCAGTTCTAAATTGATCACTATCTAAGCTCTGAGGATTGTCATATAGTTCATCAATCCTTTTGATGTGATCTCTTTGTTGTTGGGATTGAACAGAAGAAACAACAGTAGTAGCAGCAGTAACAAAAATAGCACTAACAAATGTAACTGGAACAATAGATTCAGAAATAATAACAACAGAAACAGCATGCTCAGACTCATTAGCCTCTGTCATAAGCACATCATCAGAAACTAAAACAGCATCAGCAGCAGTAGGAACAACAGAAACTGAAGGAGCACTGTCCACAGCCTTGAAAGATTTTATATAAGAAGATATTATGCTGGGCTCACAGCTAGAAATAGGCACAATGGCCTTAGTAAGATCTTTACTTTTATGATCTGGAAGACAGCTGAGGTAAACAGTATCAAACTCTGACAGCAGTGACCTGAGGTCAACTGTTATAACTGGAACTGAAGCTGGAACTAGAATCTCTGAAGCAGGAATCTCTCTACTTCATATGGCATCTCCCCCTACCTAGATTCAGTAGATACTGGATCAAGGCACCCAATTGAAGGGATTGCCTGAGGAGGATATAGGGAAGAAAGCCTGTCAGATAAATCCTGAACTGATTTCAGAAGTGGAGCCAGGGAGGTCTCCAGCAGGAGTGATAGCCTTGGAGCTAACATCTCATAGAGCATATCTGCTATGGCTGAGAGATCTACTTGCTCAAGTGGTGCTTGAGTAGGGGTAGAGATGAGTGAGTCAGAGATGGATGTTGGAGGAGCTGTAGATATGGTTGGAGAAAGTGTTAATGTGGATGGTAGAATTGATGGTTGAGATATAGGAATGGTGGAGATGGAAGTTAATGGGATGGAGATAGATGGAGTGAAGGATGGTTGAGCAATGATTTCCTGTAGTAGTTCTTGATATGATGTAGAAGAAGATGGTGGCTCAAGGGGTGAGGAGTGAGAGTCATCCATATAGGAATCATCTAAGAGAGTGAAGGATGGAAGGTGAGATGGTGAGTCAATGGTTATGTGTGGATAATGATGTAATGGATGGAAAACATCTTCAGTGGATATTGGTGTTGGTGAAGGAATTGAGTTTGGAGATGGAATCGATATGGGGGATGAAATTGAGATGGTTATGGTGGATGTGATAATTGTTGAGGGAACAGTAGGTGGAGAAGGTGGAGATAAGGAGGCAGGCAGTTCTTCTGATGGGGCAGTTGCCTGAGGGGAAGTGACTGGATCAGTCCTGGTGCCTGAAGATGAGATGACTGCAGAGGCTCTACTTGGCTTTGCAATTTGCCTGGGGGTTGTCTAACATAGACTTCTTCCTTGATGTCTCCATTGAGAAAAGCACTCTTTACATTCATTTAATATACTTTGAATCCTTTGTGTGCTGCATAAGCTAAGAAGATTCTTATGGCCTCTAACCTTGTAACTGGTGTAGAGGTCTGAACATAGTCTATCCCTTCTTCTTGAGAGTATCCTTGAGCAACTAGCCTTGCCTTGTTCCTTACAATGACTCCTTGATCATCCAATTTATTTCTGAACACCCATTTTTTTCCAACAATGGAGTGATCCTTTGGCCTTGGCACTAGTTCCCAAACTTTGTTCCTTTCAAATTGATGTAATTTCTCTTGCATTGCAATGATCCAGTGTGGATCTTGTTCTGCATCTTGAATGGATTGAGGCTTAATTTGAGAAAGAAAGCAGGTGTGCATCAGGTTTTGGTTGACCTGATTTCTGGTTTGCACACCAGCTGAGATGTCTCCAATCACTTGGGAGATTGGATGGTCTCTTGATGTTACTAAATTAACAGGGGGTGTTGATTGTTCAACAACCTGTGTTGTTGTTTCCTCTTGTGGAACAATAACTGGCTCTTCAAGAAGATTCTCTCCAAGATGTTGAATATCTTCTTCCTCTTCACTGCTTTCATCCTTTTGTATAATATGTAACCTGTCCAAATTTTCAGCAAGATAGTGTACCTGCAAAGATTCTATGGTAGAAGTATTCTTCTCCTTAAAAGACATGTTATATTCATCAAAGGATACATGAACAGATTCTTCAATTTTAAGAGTAGATTTGTTATACACCCTATAAGCTTTACTGATCATGGAGTATCCCAGAAACACTCCTTCATCATCTTTAGCTTGAAATTTTGCTATGTATTTCTTGTCATTATTGTGAATATAACAAATGCAACCAAAAATTTTAAAATAATATACTTTAGGTTTCTTCCCTTTGAGTAATTCATAGGGAGTCTTGCCCTTTAGCTTATGTATCAAACTTCTATTCAACACATAGTTGGAGGTGTTCACTGCTTCTGCCCAAAAGGATAGATGAAGGAGAGCATCTAACAACAATGCAGTAGCAGATTCAATAAGGGTTCTATTTTTCCTTTCAGCTACCCCATTTTGTTGAGGAGTTCTAGGAGCTGAGAAAGTGTGCCTGATCCCTTCACTCTGATAGAACTCTTGCATAAGAAGAGAATCAAACTCTATCCCATGATCACTTCTGATTAGGGCAATGCGAGTATTGAACTCACTCTGTATGCATTTGAGAAACTCTGTCAAACACTTAAAGTTATCAGACTTCTTCCTCAGAAAGAACACCCATGTGAATCTAGAGAAGTCATCTACAACTACTAAAGTATAAGATTTCCCTCCTAAGCTTTGTACTGTAATGGGTACAAAGAGATCCATGTGTAACAGATACAAAATCCTAGGTGAATCACTCTTATTAAGTGACTTGAAGCTATTTTTGGTTTGCTTGCCTAATTGACAAGCCATGCAAAGTCCTTCCTTCTTGTAGGGGCCAGAAGGTAGTCCTCTAACAAGGTTGTCCTTGGATAGCCTAGCAATGGTTCTAAGGTTTATATGTCCTAATCTTTTATGACATAGTTCATTAGGTCTACAAATGGAATTGAACAAGCATATATCTACCTTAGTTGAAAGAAAATCTACAAGATAAATGTTACCTTTCGTTTTACCTGTCAACACAGTTGTGTTGTCCTCTGATTTGATTTTGCATGAGGATTTGTTGAAAGTCACTTGGTAGCCTTCATCACACAGTTGACTGATGCTGATTAAGTTGTGCTTCAGTCCTTCCACATAAACTACTTTCTTGAATATGACTGAGCCAATCTGGACTGCACCATATCCTTTTGTTAGTCCAAAGTTTGAATCACCAAATATTACTTTGGGTCCAAGTTTGGCTTTGAAGGATGTGAAATTCTCATTGTTTCCTGTCATGTGCTTTGAGCACCCACTATCCAGATACCATTGCTGGTTTGATGTTGGATAGGTCTTCACCTGCACATAAAACAATTTATTTGTTTTTGACCCAGTTTACCTTGGGCCTAGGTTGATAACCTTTAAATTCTGAAATAAAAGACATCTCTGGTTGACTCTTATAGCCTTCAGGATGATATCTAATAGGAGGTATTATTCATTTAGTATAAGGGTTAAACCTCTGAGAAGTAGGACCTCTAGGATTGAAGTTTGATTTACCTTTGAAAGATTTTTCAAAACTCTGAGCTCTGTTCGACGATCTCTGAGCTGCGTTCGACGATCTTGGGTCAGATCGTCGAGCTCCGTTCGAAGATCGACTATGCTAGAGTTCAGGGTTCAGAGATCGTCGACCTGAGTTCGATGATTCAGCCTGAGATCATTGAGCTCCATTCGGCGATCGTCGAGCTCCGTCCGACGTTTTCTGTTGAACTTTCGTTTTCTTAGGTAAATCAGAATTCTTCCTAGCCACCTCTACAACTCCCTTACCATTATCTAAGATAAACTTGATTGTGGTTGTTAATACTATAGGTTGGCTGGATGAAGCACCCAAGCCCAGTGTACTATTGAATCATGAGTTCACTATTCTTGTGATGTCCATTAGTTTGATACTTCTCCCATTGAGGGATTCTTCAAACTTCTTAGCCTCTGATAGTTCACTTTTCAGTCAGGCTATCTACTCCCTACAACATTCCAACTCCTCAGAGAGTTTGAGGTTATCTGATTTTAAGGTGCTTTGTACAGACAGTTGATTTCTGAGAGAAATAATTTCTTTCTCAGATTTTAATAGATCTAAACAAAGTGCCTTAAATTCACATTTGAAGTCCTCTGAATTAAAATCAAATGAGTCTATTACCTGATCCTCTTCAGATTGAGTTTCTGATTCAGACTCTGACTCTTGTTCTGCATCAGTATTGTGTTGAGAGACATTGATAGCCATCATGCAGAACTCCTTTTCTTCAACATCATCTTCATCATCACTTGAGCTGGATGAAGCTTCTGATTCTTCTTCTGTTTCACTCTAGGTTTCAGCTACAAACCCCTTCCTGGTATGTTTGTTCTTATCGGAGGAGGGTTTGTCATTGTTGTTTTTCCTGAAGTCTTTGTCTCTTCTCCTTTCTTTCCTGTCCTTCTTATTCTTATTCTAATTTTCTGGACAGTCAGGCACAATGTGGCCTGGTTTCCTATATCCAAAACAAATAATTTCTTTGTTATTGGACTTATCATACCTTGGCTTTTCATGCCCTCTGACTGACTTTTTCCTGAAGTCCTTCCTAGCCATTTTATAAAACCTTTTGGCCAGTAAGCTTAGCAGCTCTTCATTTCCTGTGACCTTGTCTTCAGGCTGATATTCAATAGCTTTGAATGCTATTGATTTCTCTTTTGTGATTGCTGGTGAAGCAGCCTTCTACTCTTCTTCTCTGTTCTTGATGAGCAGCTCATAAGACTTGAGCTTGCCCAAAAGAGCCTCAGTGGTGATCTCATTTAGGCTTCTGGCATCCTTGATTGGCCAGATCCTTGAGTCCCAAGTACTGGGGAAGCACATTAGGATTTTGTCATTGAGTTCAGTCAATGAGATCTCCTTGTCCAAGGTTTTCAGTTCATTGACTATAAGACTGAGTCTATTATACATATCAGCAACTAACTCAGTTTCTCCTTTCTTGAAGTTCTCATACTGAGTTATGAGATGGGATCTTCTATCTTTACTTTCATCTGCAGATCCTGACACTATTTCAGATAGTTTGTCCCATATCACTTTTGCTGAGTTGCATTCAGCTACTTTTTGAAATATTTCATCAGACATGGTTTGTGCCAAAATGTTTATTGCTTTGGCATCTGCAACTTTCCATTTTTTGATTTCTACATCTGTTTCTGAAGGAGGTGGAATAACACTTGTACTTGTATTTGTTGGGGGTCTTGAACACACTGTCAAAATAGAATTAAAGATATCTTCATCAATAGAATTCATGTACAATCTTATCCTTCCCTTCCAAAGTGCAAACTTAGATATATTGCACACTGGAGGTCTGGTGCTAGCATAATCTTTGTTCTGTTCCATGGTTTTATATAAAGATAAATATAATACAAATAATAAAAATAAAAACCCTCTATAAAAGTGTAAGAACCGAACAAAAACAAACCGAAATGGTTTTAAACTGAAACTTTATTATCCGAAAAAGTTATCTATTACAAAGGTATGCACTCTCTTATATAGAATGGAGGAGAGATGAGAGAATACAAATAAGTGATGTGGGACTAAAAATTTACAGGACTAAGCGGACTATACAAAACAAACCGCACAAGCCGCGCGGTTAGACAGAAGGGCTTACCGCACGACTACCACAAGAGAAGAAGAGAGATTGCCAGGGAAGACCGCTAGACCGCCCGGTCTCCAAGCCGGCTGAGACAAACCACCAGACCGCGCAGTCTTCAACCCGCCAAGACAGACCGCCAGACCGCCCGGTCACCAACTTCAACACTCCCCCTCAAGCTGGAGTATATATATCGATCATGCCCAGCTTGTCGCAAACATGAAGAAACGAGGCAGGAACTGGCTTGGTGAAGATGTCAGCCAGCTCTTTATCAGAAGTGACAAAGGGAGTGCAAATTTGTTCCTTTAAGATCTCTTCACGAATGAAATGACAGTCGACCTCAATGTGCTTTGTTCTTTCATGGAAGACCGGATTTTTGGAGATGTATATGGCGGCCTTGTTATCACAGAACATAGGTAGAGGATGGTTGTAGACCTCTCCTAAATCTAGCATGAGAGCCCGCAGCCATTTTAACTCACAAGTGGTCGACGCCATACTGCGATACTCAGCTTCTGCACTGGACCTAGAGACAACAGACTTCTTCTTGCTCTTCCAGCTCACCAGATTTCCCCCAACAAAGGTGCAAAAACCTGAGGTTGACTTGCGATCCCCTTTGTCATCAGCATAACTTGCATCTGAGTAGGCTTCAATCCTCAGATGACCATTCTTCTGAAAAAGTAATCCTTTCCCAGGCGCTGCTTTGACATACTCCAAGATCCGCAAGGCGGACTGTAAATGACACTCCCTAGGTGCTTGCATGAATTGACTCACCTTGCCCACATCATAGGAAATGTCGGGCCTGGTCACTGTGAGATATATGAGCTTACCAACCAGACGCCTGTACCTCGAACTATCTGAAAGAGGAGGCGAATCATCTGTCCAGGTTTTGTCTTCTCCAGTTGCCATGGGGCATCAGGCAGGTTTTGCTCCAGTCAATCGTGCCTCTTTTAAAAGATCAAGGGCATACTTACGCTGAGAGAGAACTAAGGAGTCGGGCTTCCGAGAGATTTCGATCCCCAGAAAGTACTTTGGAGAGCCCATATCTTTCGTGATCAGATGTTGGCGAAGATGTCGCTTTGTCAGGGCTATCCTTTCCTGGTCATCGCCAATGAGAAGAATATCATCGACGTACACAGCAAGAACAACCAGCCCCGAGGGAGTTTTGCGAACAAATAGAGAGTGATCAGCAGAGCTTCGCACAAAACCAACGACCGCCACGATGCCGCTGAACTTGTCAAACCAAGTTCGAGGGCTCTGCTTGAGGCCATAAATTGCCTTCTGTAGCCGGCATACTCGTGTCTCCCCCTGAGCAACATACCCAGGAGGTTGCTCCATGTAAACGGCCTCGTGAAGATCACCATAAAGGAAGGCATTCTTGACATCCAGCTGAGAAATCAGCCAATCCCTATTGACCGCCACAGAGAGAAGGACCCGGATAGTGCTGAGACGAGCCATGGGGGAGAAGGTGTCAAAGTAATCAACCCCATAGGTCTGAGTAAAGCCCTTAGCAACAAGGCGAGCCTTATACCGATCCACAGTGCCGTCTAGGCCAAATTTGACCACAAAGACCCAGCGACAACCAACAACATCAGTACCGAAGGGGGGAGGAACAAGAGTCCATGTACCCCGCTCCGTGAGGGTCGTCATTTCCTCATCCATGGCCAGCTTCCAGTGGGGAATAGCAAGGGCATCCTGAAAGGAACGAGGCGTGGCAGTGGCAGAGATAGCCAGCGCAAAGGCCCTGCGAGAAGGGGTAAGACAATCATATGAAACAACAACAGCACGGGGGTGTAGGGTACATGTTCGCACCCCTTTGCGAAGAGCCACAGGGAGATCCAGGTCGGCGGCCCCCTCGGGATCCGGAGCGTCCGTGGCAGAGAGAGCTGGCCCGGGAGAAGAGAGCAACGGTGGCGGAGAGGATGGAGACGGAGGTGGAGAAGTGGGAGAGAGAGGAGGAGCGAGAGGAGGGGACGGAGATGGCGGAGGGGTGGATATCTCGGTAGGAGACGAGGGAACGAAGGGAATAGCAGGAGAGTCAGAAGCTGGGGAAGGATGAGAGGTAGCGGGGGAAAGAGAGGAGGAGTCAGCCGAGAAGTAGGAGGCATTCTCGAAGAAGGTAACGTCAGCAGAGATGAACTGCTGACAAAGAACAGGGTTAAAGCAACAATAGCCTTTCTGAGTGGTGGAGTACCCCAGAAAGACACATTTGGTGGAGCGAGGGGATAGCTTGTCAGGGGTGGCAGATGGGGTATGCACAAAAGCAGTGCATCCAAAGATGCGGAGAGGGAGAGGAAAAGGCTCCTTGCCCTGATACAGAATGGAGAAGGGTGTTTTCCCGTGGAGAATGGTGGATGGAATGCGATTGATGAGGTAGCAGGCAAGGAGAACGACATAGCCCCAATACGAGCGAGGGACATGCATCTGGGTCATCAATGTGCGAGCCACATCGAGGAGGTGACGGCTTTTGCGTTCCGCCACCCCATTTTGTTGGGAGGTGTAAACACAGCTAGTCTGATGAATAATGTCATGTTGCACACAAAAAGAGCTAAAAGCATGACTCAGATACTCTTTAGCATTATCAGAGCGAAATGTTTTAATACAAACATTGAACTGAGTTTTAATCAACTGATAAAAAGATATCCATACATCTAAAAGTTCAGAGCGATCTCGGAGGAGATACACCCAAGTACATCGAGGAAAATCATCTATAAAAGTTACAAAATAAGAACTACCCCGGCCAATGGTGAGGGTAGGAGCAGGTCCCCAGATATCAGAGTGGACAAGATCAAAAGGACGAGTAGAGCCCCGTCCGCGCTTCGGCGGGAAGGAGGAACGGTGATGCTTGCCGAGTTGACAGGCGTCGCATTGGAGAGGAGTACTAGACGGAGGGAGGTGTGGCAGAAGCTGATGTAGAAGACGTGGTGGAGGATGACCGAGGCGGAGATGCCACTGGAGAAGATCTGTACAGGAAGAGGAGAAGGCGGACAAGGCGGAAACGTTGTCAAGGAAGTAGAGGCCGCCGCTCTCAGTCCCAGTAGCAATCGTCTGGTGGGAGCTCGGATCCTGAAAAGAACAAGAAGTTGGTGTAAATGTCACAGAACACTGAAGCTGTTTGCATAAAGAGGTAACAGACAACAGATTGCACGAAAACTTGGGCACATAGAGAGTGTCCGCTAGTCGTAGTGACAGAGTAACATGAACCACTCTCGTCCCATGGACCGGGGAGGGAGAACCATCCGCAACTAGGACCGGGGGCAACTGATCATGTTGTTCGAGTAAAGAGAAGCACTGAGGATTGCCCATCATGTGATTAGTGGCACCAGAGTCGATGAGCCATTTACCTTGAGTCACCATGTGGGCACTACCTGAGGATGTGACAACAGAGGCAGACGGCTTGGAAGAGTCACCGGAGGGGCGAAGATGGGGATGTTTCGTCCAGCAGCGTTCGAAAGTATGGCCGGTTCGGCCACAATGAGAACAGAGGTAGTGGGAAGAAGCACGACCGCCGGACTGGTGACTGCGGCTACCAGAGCCACTCTGCTGAGTGTGATGAGAATAGTTGTCCGGTGGTGGAGAAGGAGCGAGCAAAAGTGGGCACTGAAGGAGAGAGGTGACAGCAGCGATGCGGGCAGCGGTGGAATCTAAGGTAGGAGATTCAGCCTCACCCAGAATTTGCTGGCGGATCATGTCATAAGTATCAGGAAGCCGAAGCAGATAACACACAACCAGAAGCTCCTGGAAGTGCTTGTGTTGTTGAGCCAAATCCGCAGAAAAGGGGCGATTCTGAAGAATCTCAGCCCCAAGAGCCTGAACCTGTTGGTAGGCAGCAGCAGGAGACAAGGTAGGACGGGCAAAGAGGTCCGCATACAACGTATAGATGCGGGAGGTCTGAGCCCCCTTGGAGTACAGAGCAGCAAGATGAAGCCAAGCGGCCTTGACCGTCTCATCATGACATATGACGGGAAGGAACTCATCGGAAAGACTGTTCGCGAGCCAAGTACGCACAAGCGCGTCACTTGCATCCCAGTCATCAAAGAGAGGTGAAGTGATATGAGGTGGGTCATCAACAAGATGGTGGCGTTTGCGTTGTGAGCGAAGAAGAAAGGTGAAAAAGACGCTCCAATCCGGGTAGTTGGAGCCAACAAGCTTGGAAACGGTCCCAAGGTTCCCGGAAGGAGTAGGTGGAAGAGGCGGAGCCGGATTGGTGATAGGGGTGGTGGCAGTAAAGGCATCAAAAAGAGCCATTGGAGCAGGAAAAAAAGGAAGCCGGGCGGTTAGGAAACAACCCGCACGGATAGGAAAAAGAAGGGCTGCGGCGGTCACAAGGGGGGGGGAAACCAACGGCTAGAAAAGCCACGACCAAGCTGCAGACACAAGCAGAGGGGAAGAAGTCGAACGGCGAGAGGACAGGCCGCGCGAACAGAAGCAGGACAAAACAGGTCGCTACGACAAGAGGCGGCGACTTAGAACAGGAAAGTCGCGCACACAGAGGGCAACAACAAGGAGAGGAAGAGGCCGCGCGGACAGGGTGCAAACCGGCACGACAAGCCGCGCGGACAGGAAGACACAGAATCAGGAGGAGTAGATCGAGTGCTCTGATACCATGTAAGAACCGAACAAAAACAAACCGAAACGGTTTTAAACTGAAACTTTATTATCCGAAAAGGTATCTATTACAAAGGTATGCCCTCCCTTATATAGAATGGAGGAGAGATGAGAATACAAATAAGAGATGTGGGACTAAAAATTTACAGGACTAAGCGGACTATACAAAACAAACCGCACAAGCCGCGCGGATAGACAAAAGGGCTAACCGCACGGCTACCACAAGAGAAGAAGAGAGATTGCCAGGGAAGACCGCTAGACCGCCCGGTCTCCAAGCCTGCTGAGACAAACCGCCAGACCGCGCGGTCTTCAACCTGCCAAGACAGACCGCCAGACCGCCCGGTCACCAACTTCAACAAAAAGATTGATCTTATCAGAGATCTTTTGGTTCAGGTGTTAGCCTGTAGGAACAACTAATCTGATGAAGATTTAGTTGAATAACAACCAACTAAGGTATGGTATTTTAACCAACCTGGCTTTGATACCAATTGAAAGTGGGGATAAGATCTACCTTAACTCTAGAGGGGGGGGGGGGTGAATAGAGTATATTAAAATAATTTTTAAGTTAAAAATTATTTTGTAGTGGAAGACTTAATTTAAATATATCTGTAAGGTGTTTGCAGTAAATAAAAATTATGAAAGCAAGAAATAAAAACATAGCACACAACAAACAAAATATAGCAACCAGAAGACACAAGGAGCTATAGTGATTCCCCAATCAATCTGGGTACAGCCACTCTTCTACCACCCTAGGTATGAATCCACTGCAGGATGAGTTGATCAGGTGTCTTCGGCACCAATGAGCTTTTGATAAGGTGCTCAAAAACCAAACTAGATTTTTTTGATCAGGTGTCTTGCCACCACTGAGTTTTGACAAGGTCTCAAAAACCAGCACAAAACTTTTAAAGAGAGTTTTGAGAAACCCTTTTATAGTAGAAAAAGAAAGAGGTGAGATATTCTTCTCTGTCAACAATCAGAGAGAAGACTAGTGGATGATGTTGTCAAAGCTCCCCCTGAGATCTGGAAGTTGTTCAGGAAAATAAGCTTTGCACTGGGGTGATAGGCCTTCAGTAGATGAGATCTCCAGTAAAGGATGATTCCAGCAGTTGCTGAAATGTGTAGTGTCTGGAGTCTTAATGGATGAAGCCTCTGAACACTTGAGTCAAAAGGGATCTAGAAAATCTTCTTTTCTATATGTTGATCTCCTTCAGTGGTGTGTGTTCTGAATGAATTCTTTCTGTGTGTCTATCTGTGACTGTTCTCTTTCTAAGTGTAACTGTTAGGAGTAGCAGAATAAAATCCTCTTTTATTCCTTAGATCTGAAAAGAATGAATTGATTCTCTGTCTCCAAGATAGCCGTTAGCCACTCATTAATGACTTCCTTAAATGAATTTTGTCTCTGGTGGAAAGTTCTAGAAAACATTCTTTTAAATCTCCCTTGAAACTTGCACCAGATTAATTGAAATGTCTATAAGATCCTTGAAATAAATGCTGGGAATAAATAAGATAGAATTCCATAACTATCTGAATTTGAATCTTGAGAATCGTCGATCTTTCCAGAAAATCATCGACCTGAGCTCAACTACAATCGACCTGAGCTCAGAGACTGGGAAAACAGCTAGAGACAGAAACGTCGATCTGAGCTCGAAGATCGTCGAACGGCGTTCGACGACTCGTTGAACTGAGCTCAGAGATAGTCGAACTGAGTTCGACAATTCGTCGACCTGAGCTCGACGAATATGACATAGTCTCCTGAATTTGAATATCTGATCTGAGGGTCTTGGGGGCAGCTTTCAAGCCTAAATTCTAACCCTTATACTCAATCTAATTGACCTTAAAAACTATACAAGGAGGTCAAAATAATTTTCCTAAGGACATAGTGATCCTTGCCCAAATCAGTAATAGGGTGTTCCACCACTCTCGTATAAAAGTTGGCTGTATACAAGTTAAAGTGTATCTATCTAGGTGGATAGATTTCGGTTGACTCGAGGCTCCGTGGATTTTTTTAAAAAATGATGATTAAAGTGATAGATCTATGCTAACGAAATAGAATTGTTGGGTATATTGGATCAAATGTACCTGATTTGAAGAAGCCTCACCCTACTCAATGATATACATCAAAATATATTTGATGTATTTTGAGTTTACTTGTGCAGGTTAAGTATTTACAGGAAAGAAGAAAAAGTTTCTAAGTCCATGTGTCGACACCCAGAGGGAAAGTGTCGACACTTAAGAAGACTTGTGTCGACACCCAGGCAAGCAGTGTCGACACTTGGAGTCATTGTGTCGACACCAGGGATGCAGAGTCGACACCAGACAGAAAGTGTCGACACAAGGAGCTGTGTCGACACTCAATGAAGAAAAGTGCAGTGAAGCAGTGTCGACACTTAACAGTTATGTCGACACCCTGAGGAACTGTGTCTACATCAGAAAGTGTCGACACTTGGAGGCTGTGTCGACACTCAGCAAAAGTCAGCGGAGACTAAGTATAAGTGTCGACACCCAGAACAATGTGTCGACACACAGCAGAAGAGTCAACACTTGAACAAAGTGTCGACACAAGAAAGAATGTGTCGACACTCAGCAGAAGACTCAACACTTGAAGAAAGTGTCGACACAAGAAAGAATGTGACAACACTCAGCTGAAGACTCAACACATGAAGAATGTGTCGACACTAGGAGCTGTGTCGACACTTAGCAATGTTCAACAAAAATATTCTAAGTACAAGTGTCAACACATGAAGATGTGTCGACACTCAGCAAAAGTATCAACAAAAGAAGAATGTGTCGACACAAGGAGCTGTGTCGACACTCGGCAATTATCAACACAGAAGACATGTGTCGACACCAAGAAGCAGTGTCGACACTGACAAGTTCAACACATGAAGATGTGTCGACACAAAGGTGTTGTGTCGACACTTAGAAGAATTCAGCAATATACTGAAGTACAAGTACTTGTGTCGACACTCATTATCAGTGTCGACACATGAAGAAGAAGCAGTGTTGAGACATAAAATCTACAACAAAAGGAGTTGTGTCGACATCTTATAGGCTAGTGTCGACACTTAGTCAACTTGTGTCGACACTTGGTCTATAAGTGTCGACACTTAAAGACAGACAGTCTCGACACTTACAAACAGTTACAGAATTTTCAAGAACTGACTGGATGACTTGACAGCTGCCATTCCAGCCGGTCTACTGCACCTGTCAGAGTTGTCAGAAATCAGTTATGAACCGGACCAGCCGGTTACCATGAAGAAGGCCTATAAATAGGCTTATACTGTCTACAGAAATAGTTGTTCAAGCAATTGAAAAAGATAAGAAGATCTAGCTATTCATTGAAGAATCTAGTGAAGATCTAAGAAGTTGGAGAGAGAGAGCTCCATCCAAGAAGACAACCATTGGAACCAGGCTGAGAAGAAGGGTTCAGATTTGGTCTGAATCTTAAGTAGCAGAGATAAAGGATCAACTGCAGAAGAGATCAATCTTATTGTGTTCTATATTCAAGAAGCTTTGAAGAAAGCCAAGTCAGTTTGATCTCAACTGAGTTCTTCCAAGAACTCATCAAGAAACTCACAACTCTTCTCTCTTTTCTCTGAGTTGTAAAGTTTACATTTTTGTATTCATATTATCTTGTAGGATCCTTAGGGATCTGAGTTTATAAGCTTGTAATTATAAAGGCTGAGTGTAGGGCTTGAGTGCCTGAGTGTAGGAGAGTTGTATCTCTGAGTGTAAGCCTGTTGTGGCTGAGTGTAGGCCTTGGTGGCTGAGTGTAGGCCTTAGTGGCTGAGTGTAGGCTTTGTGAAGAAGCTGAGTTGTAGGGCCTTGGGCCTGAGCTGTAGGAACCTGTTTTGGGGTTCTGAGATAGTGGAGGAGTTTGGCCGAATCTAGTACACTGCTAGATAGGCGAAGGGGGAAAGTGGATGTACCCAAACCTTGGGGAACCACTATAAATCTGAGTGTCTACTGTGTGCTTGTGGAATTCTGTGATTGCTGATTGTGTGCTGTGATAAAGTAGATATAATTCTGCGTTATAAGTTGATTCTTCCTAAAAAATTAAAAAGATTTAAGTCACCTATTCACCCCCCCCCCCCCTCCCTCTAGGTGATTAGGTACAATATCTTTCAAGTGGTATCAAAGCGAGGTTAATCAAAAAGGGACATAACTGTCTGAGTAGATCCTGTTGGCAGATTCAGTCTAATTAAATTACAGAATCAAGAAAGTCAAGAACCATGGGTTCCACTGAGAATCATAAGGAATTGGGATCCATGAAGCTACCCATATGTAGAAAAGAGATCTTTGGTATCTGGAAGGAAAGGGTGAGACTGTTTATGGAAGCCTCAGACCCTAGGATTTATATCACAGTGAAAGAAGGGTCATATGTGCCCATGAAGGTTTCAGTCTTAGATGCAAATCAGAGAACACCTAAGGATTTCTCTGAAATGATAAAGGATGAGATTGTTCTAGCCACAATGAACAAAAGGGCTTAGAACATCATTGTGAGTGCTATAGATGATGCTACCTTTCAGAATCTCATACACTGCAAGACATCCAAGGAAATGTGGGATACTCTTATTGTGTACATGGAGGGTTCTGAAGAAGTAAGGCAAGACAGAAAATCATTGCTAAACCAAGAATATGAAAGCTTTAGGCAAGGTAGATCTGATAGCATAACTGAATGCTATAAAAAGTTCTATAGGATTGTGAATGATCTTATGTCCTATGGCAGAGAGTTCAGTAATTATGAGCTTAATGATAAGTTCTTAAGGTCCCTTACAAAAGATTGGGACACCAAGATCTGTGCCATAAGGGAAATGACAAAGCTAGCAGAAATTCCTCCACCTACACTGTTTGGAAAACTGCTGTCCTATGAAATGCAGCTGATGGTGAGGAAAGAAGAGGAGAAATCTACAAGAAGTGAACATAAAGAAAGGACAGTGGCCTTTAAAATAGGAGCCCCCAGAAAGTACAGAAGTAAGTCACCAACTCCACCAGCAAAAGAAGCTGAAACTGAGTCAGATGAGTCAGCAAGCAGAAAGTCTGAAAGCAGTGAAAGTGATGAGGACTTTGCAGCCTTCACAAGACATTTTAAGAAGTTCTTAAAGAAAAAACAGTGGAGCACAAGGTCATCTACTTCGCAGGGTAAAGAAGACTATTATCAGAATAAAAAGTCTTCAAAGAAAGACAGGAAAAAGACTAAGTCTAGCAAAGCAACTCTTTCAAAAATTGTATGTTATTGCTGTAATAGACAAGGACATGTTGTTGCAGACTGTCCAGAGAAAAGGAAGGAGTTAAATGATAAGAAAAAGACTCCATTCAAGGGCAAGAAGGAAAAGTCTTTTGTTGCCAAAAAGGATAAGAGCCTGTCAGACATTTCTTCATCAGGAACTGAGTCAGATGCTGAGGCATATATAGGGCTGTTTGCTGAGGAAGAAGAAGAGTTCATTCAGATCATGAACTCTATATATGAACAAGAGGACAGTCAGTGCCAAGGGCTAATGGCATTGACAGAAAGTGACAAAATCCTGGAGTAGCCAGGACCTAGTAAGGTACTAAATTGTTCTTTAAGTTCAATTTCTTGTGCTAGTTCAGAAACAGATTCATCATCATCAAATGATGAGAGTGCATCTGAGTCTGAAGAGGATATTCATCAATTGATAGATGAATATAAAGTTCTGTTGCAAGCATTTAAGAAATGCAAATCCTTGGCCAAAAATCAGGCTAAGGAGATTGCAAGTCTCAAAATGGCTGCAACTGATTATGAGAAGATGTTTGATCAAAAGCTAAATGAGATAGCCAGACTGAATCACATAACTGTGATTCAGATGGGGACTATAACATATAAGAATGATCAAATCAAGAGTCTGGAGATTAGTCTTCAGAAGGAGAGAGATCTAGTTGCTAGGTTTTCTAAACCTAAGTCAGTTCTACCTTTAATTGATGAATTTGTTCATCACAAAGGTAAAGCTGGACTGGGATTTACTAAACCTGCAAGGACTATCAAGTCCAAGTCCAAGGGCAAAGCCCCAACTCTCAACAAGCCAGCTGTAGATAAAACAACTAAGACTATACCTAAGCAAAGGTACAATAAGTTTGAGTGTTGGTGCTGTGGCAAAGTAGGCCACTATGCCATGGATTGTTGGCAAAATGCTAGTGCCAAAGTGAGTAGCAAACTGCCTGTTGGAAAACCTCCAGGTAGCTTTGTTAGGAAGCAAACTAAACAGTACCAAGGACCCAAGAATTCTTTGGGTTCTAAGGTTCACTAATCTGTTTTGCAGGTAAGTCCAAGTGGCCATGCCCCAATATGGTACTTAGACAGTGGATGTTCCAGACATATGACTGGAACAAGGGGATTGCTAAAGGACTTCACTCCCATCAAAGATGGTCCTAAAGTCACCTTTGGTGGTTCTGAAAAAGGAATCATCAAGGGTTTTGGTAACATTTCTAGCTCCCATATTACTATTACTCAAGTGGCCTATGTTAAAGGTTTGAAACATAACCTTATTAGTATAAGTCAATTGAGTGATGTAGGATATGACATCTCATTTGTGAAAGATGGTTGTCATATCAGGAGGTCAAATGATCAAGAGATCATTTTGACAGGTTATAGAAAGAGGAATGTCTACTGCCTAGACATTATGTGTGAGACCAATGGTTCTCAAGTGTGTCTTGTAGCTGATGAGAGAGTCTCTCATTGTGTCAAATGGCACAAGAGGCTAGCCCATCTAAATTACAAGATAATTGGCCAACTCTTTAGTAAAGAGTTAGAGAGGAATGATCCTCAAGTTAAGTGTATTAAAGATGGAATATGCTCAGCTTATCAAAAGGGCAAGCAGACTAGATCCAACTTTAATAGCATTGAAAACAAAGATACTGTGAGGTGTTTATACCTCTTGCATATGGATCTCTTTGGTCCTATGCCAGTTCACAACCTAGGTAGGAAGGTCTATACCTTTGTAGTTGTAGATGACTACTCATGGTTTTCCTAGGTGTTCTTCCTTAGACAGAAATCAGAAACACCTAGTGTCTTCTATAGTTTTGTCAAACAAATTTAGAATGAACTAGCTAGTACAGTGGTCAAAATAAGAAGTGACCATAGTACTGAATTTCAGTCTGATAGTATGGCAAAACTATGTGAAGAATTTGAGATATTTCAAGAGTTTTCTTCACCAAGAACACCTCAGCAAAATGGCATTGCTGAGAGGAAGAATAAAACCTTGATTGAGGCTGGTAGGACCCTATTAAGTGATACATCACTACCAGAATATTTCTGGGCTGAAGCAGTTAATACTGCATGCCATGTTATTAATAGGGCTACCATTACTAAAAGCCTCAATAAGACCCCCTATGAGGTTGTGAAAGTCAGGAAACCAAACCTATCCTACTTTAGGATCTTTGGTTGTAAGTGCTTTATACTTAACAATGGAAAGTCTTACTTGACTAAGTTTGCTGCCAAGTCCCAAGAGGGGATCTTTGTTGGGTACAGCAACAATAGTAAGGCTTATAAAGTCTACAACTTGTCTACACAAGTTGTAGAAGAGTCTGTACATGTAGTATTTGATGAAACTAGACTTATTAACAATGAGTTGTCTAGTAGTGTATGCATCTCCACAGGTATAACAAAGAAGATGGGCAAGCTCACTATAGAAGAAGAACTTACTGCAAGGCAGCAAGTAGAAGATAGTGGCTGCTGTCTAGGGGGAGTACTACATGTACCTAATACAGATGAAGTTCAAGGAGTGCAGCAAGATGAAGAAACTGAAGTAGTTCAACCTGAAGTCAGGATGCCTCCAGCCAATAGGCATCTTAGAGATCATCCAGCAGATCAAATCATTGGTGATCCAAGACAAGGGGTACAAACAAGGAGCAAAAATCTGAATGCAGTGCTCTACTCCAGTTTTCTATCCCAAGTTGAGCCAAAAAAGTTTGAAGAAGCCATCCTAGACCCTCATTGGATTGAGGCAATGCAAGAAGAGCTGAATTAGTTTAAGAGGTGCAAGGTTTGGGAACTTGTTCCTAAACCTAAAGACCATAACATAATTGGGACCAAGTGGATCTATAGGAACAAGATGGATGAACATGGAGTAATTGTCAAGAACAAAGCAAGATTGGTTGCCAAAGGATATAGGCAGGAGGAAGGTATTGACTTTGATCAAACCTTTGCTCCAGTAGCCAGATTGGAAGTCATAAGGATGTTCCTGGCCTATGCAACCTTTCAAGGATTTAAAGTTTATCAAATGGATGTAAAGTCAACCTTTCTAAATGATAATCTTAAAGAGGAAGTCTATGTGGAACAGCCATCAGGTTTTGTTGATTCAACTCAACCTAATCATGTATATAGACTTAGGAAAGCTTTATATGGGTTAAAGCAAGCCCCTAGGGCTTGGTATGAAACCCTGTCTAGTTTCCTCATTGAGAATAAGTTCACAAGGGGGAAAATAGACAAGACTCTATTCCTTAGGGAATCCAGAGGCAAAGTAATACTAGTCCAAATATATGTAGATGACATCATATTTGGGTCTACTAAAAGTAGTCTTTGCAAAACGTTTGCAAAACTTATGCAAGGACAATTTGAGATGAGTAGTATGGGGGAACTTAAGTTCTTCTTGGGTCTCCAAGTTAGACATACTGAGAATGGTTTATCCATATGCCAGTCTAAGTTCACCCTAGAACTCATAAGGAAGTATGGTATGGATTCATCCAGTACCATGAAGACTCCTATGGGGTCAAGTATGTCTCTTAGCAAGGATGATGCAGGGAAACCTGTAGATGAGTCTTTGTATAGAGGGATAGTTGGCTCCGTATTATATTTGACTGCAAGTAGACCAGATATCATGTATGCTACATGTGTCTGTGCAAGGTATCAAACATGCCCTAAGGAGTCTCATTTGACAGCAGTCAAAAGGATACTGAGATATCTAAAGGGCACTCCTTATCTAGGCCTTTGGTACCCTAGGAATGGGGATTTTGAACTAACAGGTTATTCAGATGCAGACTTTGCAGGTTGCAAAGAAGACAGAAAAAGCACAACTGGAACCTGTCAATTCCTAGGTGGAAGACTGATTTCATGGAGTAGTAAGAAGCAAACAAGTGTGGCTATCTCCACAGCAGAATCAGAATATGTGGCTGCAGGAAGTTGCTGTGCTCAACTTCTATGGATACAACATCAGCTTGAGGACTATGGAATTCAGGTAAGTAGAACTCCACTCTTTTGTGATTCTACAAGTGCTATATCAATTGCAAATAATCCTGTTTCCCATAGTAGAACTAAGCATATTGAAATAAAATATCATTTTCTTAGGGAACATGTAGAGAAAGAAGATATTTTACTGGAATATGTTAGAACAGATAATCAACTAGCTGATATGTATACTAAGCCCTTAGAAGAAACAAAGTTCAATAGATTTAAAATTGAAATAGGTATGATAAACTTAGAATAAGTTTATAGATATGACTAAGTAAAGTGGTGTCGACACTTCAGGGAATAGGTGTCGACACATCTAGGAAGTTGGTGTCGACACTTCAGAATATTAGTGTCGACACATATAGAGTCAGTGTCGACACAACCAAGGTGGTGTCGACACTTAGTGTTTACTCAGTATTATCTAAGTAAAGTCTCGACTATGTGTCGAGTTAAGTGGTGTCGACACATAAACAAGTGTCGACACATATTATCTGTCGACTAAACTTGTGTCGACACAGTGTGTCGAGACATTATAAGTCTGTGTCGACACTTTTCAACAGTGTCGACACAACTTATGTTAGTTAACCCGCCTTTTCATCTTCAAACCTAGAAAGGTATAAATAGGATTTTGCCTTTGTCTGTCGACACGCTTTCAAAAGTTTCGAGACCAAATTTGTGTGTCGACACCTCTATTCTCTCCAGTCAAATTCTTCAAACCCTAATGGCGCCAAAGCTCGAGGAGAATGTCAATGAAGGCTACGAACTGGTGCGAGACGCGTTTGGTGATGCAGACCCGGAGATCAAGACTGTGGTAACCCTAGTTGCAGACTCAGGGTTAGAATTTCTTGTTTCTGAGGCGACTAAGATCTGGAAGAAAGAAGTACTGGAATTCCTGAATGGAGCTCAAGTAGACGAATTTGGATTCAAGATCAAGTCCAGGGTCCATGGAGAAAAAGTGAAGGTCTCTCCAAAAAGTTTGAGGAAAGTACTTCAGTTACCAAGAACTAAGGAAGAAGAAGAAGTTACTGCTTCCAGGACCCGAGAAGCATTGACATGGTGTGGTCTGGATTCAAAGATGAAAATTGGATCTGTGTTTAATAGGAAAGACATGAACAGCCAGGGAAAATTTCTATCAGAAATTGTTGGAAAAGTAATCTTGAGTAAGCCTGGAGGGCATGATAGGGTCTCAGCCCATATGTTCAATCTCATGACCAGGATAATCTTCAGCTTAAAAACTGATTGGTCTATTGTTGTCTTTGAAAAAATTAAGGAGAGTCTGAAGAAACCCAATTTGGGTAGAATAATAAGTTTATACCTAGCTGGTAGTATACCAGAGGTTATGGGTCAAGCTGCTGGCAGTAAAATCAATCATATGAGAAAAATGGACATGAGGATATTCTATAGATGGGACAGGGTTTTGTCTAAGGAGATGCAAACCCCTAAGAAAATAACTTCTGAGAAAGTAACACCTCAAAAGAAGAAGAAGAAAACTGCCCTAGTGGCTCAGGATTCATCTAGCAGCTCTGAGGAGCAAGTTGTCTTTACACCTGATGATGACCAAGAACCTGGAGATGCTGAGAAATCTCCAGCTCAACAAGATGCTGCAGAGAGGCAGGGGGAGTTACCTCAAGCTAGCCCCTTACATCAGGATTCAGTCCAGGGGGAGCCTCTAATAGTGGAAGAACCAACTCCACTGGAAAGTGAGCAAGCTACAAACACAATTCTTGAGGTAATCTCTGAGCTTAATGCTTTAGATTTCCTTATAGAGGATACTGTTTTATCTGATCCATTAAGTAATGTTAATCAGCAAACTCAGCTGGATAGCCTACCCCCAGATGTTGTCATAGAGGACACATCTGTCACAGTTCAAGTGGAATCTGATCTAGTGGTAGATGAGCCAAGCATTTCTCCAGCCCATTCTCCACAAGAATTTACAATGGAAGATCTATTCCTTAATCTGGATCAAGCAGACCTTGAGAAGGACAGTGCTGCTGCTAAGGGGGAGAATGCTCCAGTTGAGGGGAGAAAGTACAAATTCTGGAAGAACCTGCAAGGCAAGAACCTGAGAAAGCACCAGAAGTGCAGAAGGAGTTACCTCCTAGCCCTAAGGAGAGAGTAGATATAGCCAGCACCTCAGCTTCTGAAGATGAGGAGGCAATAAGGGCTAAGAAAAGGAAGTTTCAAGTTTTCAAAAGAAGAAGTCAGAATTATAAGAAGGCATTGCAAACTATTTCACCACAACCTATATCACAGCCAGCACCAACTGTAGATTACAGTGCTCTTATGGTTGCTATGCAGATAAAGCTGGATGAGCACAGGCAAGCCATTGAGAAGTATGTGGATGAAGGGCAAAAATCATTACAGTTTGATTTGGCCCAGGATATTAAGTCTATAAGATTTGAAATGAATCTTAATAAGAAGGAGATGACTGACTGCTTCCACAAGGGAGGGAATGCAGTAGTCTATCTAGCTACACATCAAGAGAAGATAAAAGCTCAAGTAGATGAACTTGAAGTCAAGCAAGGCTATGTACTAGAGAATCAAATCAGAATGAATGATAACTTGACTGCTTCTTACAATGCCATAGTAATAGAGATGAAGAATCGAGCTGCAGGGCAGACTCCAGCTAATGCTACAGCTAAAGCAGACTTTGACAAAGCATTCCAAGAGGAAATAACTGCTGTTAAGACTGCCATACAAGACTCTCAGAAGATCATAACTGACAAACTCCAAAGGTTAAAACATTACTTTAAGGATGGAGTCAACTATTTGGATGCCCAAATAAGATTTCAAAAGGATGATCTAAGGGATCACATGGTTAGAGAAGTCATAAAGGGGGAGAGGGTATTAATCAAAGCTAGCTCTGATCATGCTAAGTGGATTTCTAATTCTATCAGAGCTACTCTGGGTTATCCTCCTCTTTGTGATGATGACAATGTTGCAGAATCTGGGATACATCCTGCATATCTAGGAGGGGATCAACCAGAAGTGGCTCAAGTAATCTACCCTCCTCCAAATTTTGATATGGTTCAAGCTGATATACAATCCATGTATAGCCCACCTGAGGGAAAAGAAAATGTCATTATAGAAAAGGTGATTCAGACAGTATCTGAGGCTATGCAAGAAGCTCTGCAGAAAGAAGAAGAAGCCAGACTGTCTAAAAAGAGGTTCAGGGAACAAGCAGAACAAAGACCTGACTTTGAGCAGTGGAGCCCCACTTCAAGAAACATTATCTTAACTACATGGAAAGCTGCAAAAGATAACATTCAAGACATAAATAAATGGTTTTCTGAATTGGAATGGAGAAAGCATGAGACAAGGCAAGAAGCCATAGTCCAATATAGAAGGAAGGCCAAGATGGGAAAGCTACCTCCTACTGCCCAGGAGAGTAGCAAGTACTTTCCCAAGCCTTATCATTATTTTGAAAGGCAAAAGATTAAAGCTGAAGAGCAAAAGAAAAAGGATCTGAAAGGCAAGAAGCCTGCTGATACTGAAGTTGCTGAAGCCCCTGTTCAATCCAAAGTACAATCTGGAAAAGGAATAGTGATCAAGGAGGCTGAACAAAAATAGAATAAAATTTTATTCAGTTTACAATTGTAATCTTGTGTTTTTTAAACACTATGTAAAACTTTTGTATAATGAATATTACAAAGTTGTGTGAACAATATGATGTGTTTTAAATTTATTTCATAATTGTTCTGAGATGCTATCTGTGTATACATGTCTTGTTTAATACATGTTTATGTTTGCCCTGTTATTTAATCATGCTTTACATCATACTATGATTTTATTCTGTATGGTGTATATCATTGACTAAGAGTTATGACTTCTCCAAATAGGGGGAGATTGTTGGGTACATTGGATCAAATGTACCTGATTTGAAGAAGCCTCACCCTACTCAATGATATACATCAAAATGTATTTGATGTATTTTGAGTTTACTTGTGCAGGTTAAGTATTTACAGGAAAGAAGAAAAAGTTTCTAAGTCCATGTGTCGACACCCAGAGGGAAAGTGTCGACACTTAAGAAGACTTGTGTCGACACACAGGCAAGCAGTGTCGACACTTGGAGTCATTGTGTCGACACCAGGGATGCAGAGTCGACACCAGACAGAAAGTGTCGACACAAGGAGCTGTGTCGACACTCAATGAAGAAAAGTGCAGTGAAGCAGTGTCGACACTTAACAGTTGTGTCGATACCCTGAGGAACTGTGTCTACATCAGAAAGTGTAGACACTTGGAGGCTGTGTCGACACTCAGCAAAAGTCAGCAGAGTCTAAGTATAAGTGTCGACACCCAGAACAATGTGTCGACACACAGCAGAAGAGTCAACACTTGAACAAAGTGTCGACACAAGAAAGAATATGTCGACACTCAGCAGAAGACTCAACACTTGAAGAAAGTGTCGACACAAGAAAGAATGTGTCGACACTCAGCTGAAGACTCAACACATGAAGAATGTGTCGACACTAGGAGCTGTGTCGACACTTAGCAATGTTCAACAAAAATATTCTAAGTATAAGTGTCAACACATGAAGATGTGTCGACACTCAGCAAAAGTCTCAACAGAAGAAGAATGTGTCGACACAAGGAGCTGTGTCGACACACAGCAAGTATCAACACAGAAGACATGTGTCGACACCAAGAAGCAGTGTCGACACTGACAAGTTCAACACATGAAGATGTGTCGACACAAAGGTGTTGTGTCGACACTTAGAAGAATACAGCAATATACTGAAGTACAAGTACTTGTGTCGACACTCATTATCAGTGTCGACACATGAAGAAGAAGCAGTATCGCGACATAAAATCTACAACACAAGGAGTTGTGTCGACACCTTGTAGGCTAGTGTCGACACTTAGTCAACTTGTGTCGACACTTGATCTATAAGTGTCGACACTTAAAGACATACAGTCTCGACACTTACAAACAGTTACAGAATTTTCAAGAACTGACTGGATGACTTGACAACTGCCATTCCAGCCGGTCTACTGCACCTGTCAGAGTTGTCAGAAATCAGTTATGAACCGGACCAGCCGGTTACCATGAAGAAGACCTATAAATAGGTTTATACTATCTACAGAAACAGTTGTTCAAGCAATTGAAAAAGATAAGAAGATCTAGCTATTCATTGAAGAATCTAGTGAAGATCTAAGAAGTTGGAGAGAGAGAGCTCCATCCAAGAAGACATCCATTGGAACCAGGCTGAGAAGAAGGGTTCAGATTTGGTCTGAATCTTAAGTAGCAGAGATCAAGGATCAACTGCAGAAGAGATCAATCTTATTGTGTTCTATATTCAAGAAGCTTTGAAGAAAGCCAAGTCAGTTTGATCTCAACTGAGTTCTTCCAAGAACTCATCAAGAAACTCACAACTCTTCTCTCTTTTCTCTGAGTTGTAGAGTTTACATTTTTGTATTCATATTATCTTGTAGGATCCTTAGGGATCTGAGTTTGTAAGCCTGTAATTATAAAGGCTGAGTGTAGGGCTTGAGTGCCTGAGTGTAGGAGAGTTGTATCGCTGAGTGTAAGCCTGTTGTGGTTGAGTGTAGGCCTTGGTGGCTGAGTGTAGGCCTTAGTGGCTGAGTGTAGGCTTTGTGAAGAAGCTGAGTTGTAGGGCCTTGGGCCTGAGCTGTAGGAACCTGTTTTGGGGTTCTGAGATAGTGGAGGAGTTTGGCCGAATCTAGTACACTGCTAGATAGGCGAAGGGGGAAAGTGGATGTACCCAAACCTTGGGGAACCACTATAAATCTGAGTGTCTACTGTGTGCTTGTGGAATTCTGTGATTGCTGATTGTGTGCTGTGATAAAGTAGATATAATTCTGTGTTATAAGTTGATTCTGCCTAAAAAATTAAAAAGATTTAAGTCACCTATTCACCCCCCCTCTAGGTGATTAGGTACAATATCTTTCAAGAACTATGGAAGCTATCACATATCTTATCACGCCCCTCCCCCAAGCACTACTCATTCCTCCTAATAAGTCTTCATGAGCATTATGAGGATGAACACTTTAGTTAAAGAATCACATCAATCTTGTGCATCGACTCTATCTTTAGATCAGTGCCCCTAATTTTTGTCTATATATGACATCAAATGACATGTGAGGTGATTATTCGCCTTATTTCCCTTGTGTTAGGCTCCTAGGAGATCGAGATTCATATCGACAAAATGCTATTTTTTCCCCTTGGTGCTGTCTCACTTTCGATGCTACACGCACACATGTCATTGCCTTGTCTAAAACTTCCGCGCATAAGAATTGGACAACAACTACACTATCCTTCTCTTTCGCACAATTTGTACTAGCACACGATTTACACTCATGACATTTTCAATGTTTGTCTCACTAGATTACTTCTTTACTCTCATAGCATTATAGATGTACTCACGGTGTGCTTAGTTTCGTCTGTGCTGTCCAATTTTTGAACTCTGATCATTTCTTTCATCTGTCTATGTACCTTGCTCAATTATGTGACACATGTGCTTGAAATTCTCTGATATGTATTTTTGTTGAGTCACCTCTATGTGTGTCATGTTTATCTTTACCTTTGTGTGTGCACCAATTGCTACTTCTCACAACGCTCATCATTTCTCTTCTTATTTATCCTGCATGTCTGGTTGGCCTTGCCCACCCTTTTGATATTATCAAAGGGGGAGAATAAAGTGTTCATGAGTACGCTCTTGAGTATGGGATTAGGTGAGGTCACCTGTAGGGGGAGTGCACATAGATAGGGGAGCATGTCAAACATGTGGATAGGGGGAGCGCGTGTAGGGAAACCATATAGAGAACCTGCTACAACATGTTGGTAGCCCATAACATTTATTCTTTATCCATGCACTTTATCTTATTGATTATTTCTCATGAACGGAAGTTGATATTATCAAAAGGGGGAGTTTGTTGGAACTGATGTTTCAGATTCCCTAAGTTTGAGAATATCAACTCCCAGGTTGTATTTGATCACGTATTCTGTTGATAGAGTGTGCAGGTTGATAGGTTCAAGTGAAGAGAAGAAGCCTCCTATAGATGATACCGTCGGGCGTTAGAAGTTACCGCTGAGTGGTGGTTGGAATTAAATGGACATAGTGCTCGGGAAGCTATCGGAAAGCACTAGAACTACCTCCCACCCTAGCCCAATGAATTTATTCGACATAGTGCTTGGGAAGCTATCAGACAGCTCTAGCTGTTACCGCCCCGCGCTAGCTCGCTCAACACCGCGTCGAGAGCGTCGGGAAGAAAAGCGTTGAGTGTGTCGAGACAGTGGCATTGAGTGGCTGTTACCGCCAGGCGCTACCAGTTACCACGCCGCACTAGCCGCTCGATGAAAGGCGATCGATGAAAGCCGTGCAAGATTTCTCGAAAAATGACATACAGCCAGGTGATAGACGTTATCGTGCCGCTATAGCCTCTCGACGACTCGACACGACTGTTCTGAATCGTCATGTGCTCCATATTACCGCGCAGCTTCAGCAGTAACCGCGCGGCGCTAGCAATGATTAAGCGACAAATATTTCATTTTAAATAGCAGGCAATACTTGGACGACAGCTGGAACAACAAGCGCGAACCTACCGCCGGCGGTAGCCTATTTTCATGAAGACGTACAAAAGGCCGCCTTGGTTTATGTGCCTGAGGATCTGGAGAAAAAGAAGGGACGGGAGTTCGTGAATTCTAGGGTTCGGCCGCATTCTTACGCTCCATTCCACAAGTCTCCGCCAAAGAAGAAGATAGTCGTCTCCTTCCCGCTCGTCATCGAAAGACTCCGAAGATCCAAGATCGACAACAAATACGATGAGCTGACCGATTGCCAACAAACAGAGATCTTAAACACTGGCCGCGGATCGCTTTACGGAGTAGTCTTCAAAAGGGAGAACTTAATCTTTTGTATATTTATATCTCTTACTTTTGTAATCTTTTTGTCTTTTCTAAATCTTGAGGAGAGGAAAATCGACCGGTAAGGGTCGTCGGAATCCGGGGAAGAATTCCGTGGGAAATCGTCCTGGGGATAAGGACGTCTAGATCAGGAGGATCTAGTGGGGCTCTAAGACCCTTCCTTGTGAGGAGGTGAAGAGCCGGCTCGAAGACTTTTCCTGGTGGGAAAAGGAGAGAGACAACTGGTCCGTGGAGCGGATAGGTATAGAAACCAAAAGATTTTTTATATCCATCGCCTTTGATCTCTGGTGTCACAGAGATCACGTTCTTGTAATCATTCAGAAAAATTATCATTTTAATTCATGCAATGGAATTCCTATTTCTTCTTTATCTGATTATATGATTGTTCTGGTTGTGTCAAGTAAGTGTTTGTGCTATGTGGCTTGCAAACAAACTTGAGCAGGAAAACGAGTCCATTGACGTACTACCACGCATTAGATACCTAACGCCCCACTATAGCTTCCAGAACTCGATTTCCTGGAGTGAAATATTTTTCGAATTTCAAACTACGCTGCAAACCTTATTCACCCCCCTCCCCTCTAATCAAAGGTTCGCCACAAGATCTAACAAACTCCTTAGATGTCGAATGCCTCATGTTGGTAACCATGAACTCTGAGCTCCCAAAGCAACATGAGAACATGGGTTGCAAGGAAATTGACGAGCATCTCAAGAAAATGTTTCAAGGGCAAGCTCATCAAGAGAGGTTTGACGTCACTAAGGTATTGTTTCAGTGTAAGATGGGAGCTCAAGACCTAGTAGGGACTCACGTACTCAAGATGATTAGGTATATAGAGAACCTTGAGAGACTAAGCTTCCCTCTGGTCCAAGAGTTGGCCACTGACCTGTTCCTGCAATCGTTGCCAGACAATTATGAGCAGTTCGTCTTGAATTATAATATGAACGAAATAGAATAGACAATGCCCGAACTCCTAGGCATGTTGAGAACTGCTGAGATCAATATGAAGAAGGCCAAGCCTGCTAGCCCCTTATTGATAGTGCATAAAGGCAAGGGAAAGGCCAAGGGCTTCAAGAAGATGAAGGTAGTACCTAAGTGTGCTCTGGAGCCCAAGTCTTCGGCATTGAAGAAGAAGGGCTTGGTGAAAGAAGGGAAATGTCACCACTGTAGCAAGACTGGTCATTGGAGGAGGAATTGACATTCGTACATTGAGGGTCTGCAAAAGATGAAGACAGGTATGACTTTCGCTTCAAGTATCTATGTTATAGAGATAAACCTTTCTCCTCCTTCATCCTGGGTATTAGATACCAGATGTGATTCTCATATTTGTATAAATGTACAGGAACTGGAAAAGAGAAGAATGTTGAGTAAAGGGGATGTGGACCTACGTGTTGGCAATGGAGCAAGAGTTGATGTTGTCACCGTGGATTTTTACCATCTTTATTTGCCCAGTGGGCTTGTAATCGAACTTGATAATTATTATTATGTTCCTTCCATAACTAGAAACATTATATCTGTTTCATGTTTGGACATGATTGGACTTTCTTTTATTATTAAGAACAATTGTTGTTCTATATTTAAGAATGATGTTTGTTATGGTATAGCTCAAATATTTAATGGTTTGTAAGTTTAGAACTTAAACCATCAGATCTATAATATAAAAATACTAAAAGACTAAAAACAAATGACTCGAACCATAGTTACCTTTGGCATTGTCGTTTGGGCTATATAAATGAGAAATGCATATCCAAGCTCCACAGAGATGGACTATTGGACTCATTTGATTATGAATCATTTGAGAGATGTGAATCTTGTTTGTTAGGCAAGATGACTAAGGCCCCTTTCACTGGTTTCAATGAGAGGGTTGATGATCTCTTGGGTATAGTACATAGTGATATATGTGGACCCATGAGTTCTATGGCTAGAGGTGGATACTTCTACTTTATTACATTTACTGATGATTTTAGTAGATACAGATACATGTATCTTATGAAGTGCAAATCTGAAACCTTTGAAAATTTCAAAGAGTTAAGAATGAAGTAAAGAAACAGTTGGGTAAGATGGTTAAAGCACTTTGATCTGATTGAGGAGGCGAATACCTAAGTCATGAGTTTCATGATCATCTAAAAGAGTGTGGTATTGTATCACAGCTCACTCCACCTAGAACACCTCAGCATAATGGTGTGTCTGAGCAGAGGAATCATACTCTGTTAGACATGATGCGATCGATAATGAGTCATGCAGATCTGCATGTTTCCTTTTGGGGCTTTTCTCTAGAAACTGCTTCTTTTACACTAAATCATGCTCCAATGAAAGCAGTTCTGAAGACACCATATGAGATATGGACTGTGAAGCGTCCTAGTATATCATTCATTAAGATTTGTGGTAGTGAGACTTGCGTAAGATGTCAAATGCCTAACAAGTTGGAACCCAAATCAGATAAGTATTATCTTGTGGGGTATCCTAAGGAAACTAAAGGGTACTATTTCTACCTACCGTTTGAGGGCAAAGTGTTTGTCGCAAGGACTGGTGTCTTTCTTGAGAAAGAGTTCTTAAATAGAAAGACATCCAAGGTAGAACTTAAAGAAGTTCAAGAACCACAAATTGTGAATGAACCGGAATTGGAACCTGAGCCAGGACTACAAGTTATTATAGCTGGAGAGCCTGCTCAGGAACTATAAGTTCCATATAGATCTAGGAGACCAAGGTTTGAGCCTGAGAGATATGGATTTCTCGTGTCTCAAATAGGTAATGTGTTGCTTATGGATCATAGTGATGAGCCTGCAACCTACCAAGAGGCTATGAGTGGATCGAACTCCGAGAAGTGGCTTGAGGATATGAAATCTGAAATGGACTCCATGTATGAAAACCAAGTTTGGACCTTGGTGGAACCACCTGAAGGGTTACGACCCATAGGGTTCAAGTGGGTCTTCAAGAAGAAGACTGATATGGATAGGAATGTACAAACATTCAAAGGGAGACTGGTGTCTAAGGGTTTCAAGCAAATTCATAGTATTAGTTATGATGAGACTTTTCCCCTATTGTCATGGTTAAGTCCATCAGAATTCTGCTTGTTATTATTGCGTATTATGACTATGAAATCTAGCAGATGGATGTCAAAACGGCTTTCCTAAATGGAAATCTCCTTGAGGAAGTGTATATGATACAACCCGAGGGTTTTGTATCTCCGGGTGAAGCCACTAAAATATGCAAGCTATAGAGATCCATTTATGGATTAAAATAGGCTTCTCGAAGTTGGAATCTTCATTTTGATGAAAAGATCAAAGAGTTTGGTTTTATCAAGAGCGAGGATGAACCGTGTGTTTACGAGAGTATTAGTGGGAGTATTGTTATCTTCTTGATATTGTATGTAGACGACATACTGCTGATCGAGAATGACAAACTGACCCTACAAGTTGTTAAGAACAACCTAGTGAACTGCTTTTCTATGAGGGACTTGGGTGAAGCGACTTATATACTTGGTATTAAGATCTATAGAGATAGATTGAAGAAGTTACTGGGTTTGACCCAAAGTACGTACATTGATAAGGTATTGAAGCGATTCAACATGCTTGAGTCCAAGAAAGGATTCTTACCCATGTCTCATGGTGTGAGTCTCTCTAAAGACCAGTGTCCTAAATCTTATGAAGATAAGGACCGCAAGAAGTTGATTCCATCTGCTTTGGCAATTGGGTCAATCATGTATACATTGATATGTACTCAACCCGGTGTCTCTTATGCCTTGATCAATACTAGCAGGTATCAGTCTGATCCCGATTATGGTCACGGGATAGCCGTCAAGAACATCCTAAAGTACTTGAAAAGGACTAAGGATACATTCTTGGTATTTAGCAGAGAGGAAGAGCTCGTTTTAAGAGGTTACACAGATGCTAGCTTCCAAACTAATGGGGATGACTCAAAATCTCAATCAGGGTCCATATTTTGCATAAATGGAGGTGTTGTTAGCTGGAAGAGTTCCAAGTAGGAGACAGTTGCTGATTCTACAATTGAGGCCGAGTATATCGCTGCAGCAAAGGAGTTTTTGTGGATTAGGAAATTCATTGGCTAGTTAGATATAGTTCATAGCATTGTTCATCCTGTAGTTCTCTATTGTGACAACAACGGTCCAATTGCACTTGCTTTGGAACCTAGACCTCATCAGCACTCTAAGAATATACTTTGGCGGTTCCATCTAATTTGAGAGATTCATAATCGAGGAGATGTGGATGATAGCATAGTGCAGACTGAGGAGAATATCTCGGATCCACTAACAAAGCCTCTCACACAAAGAAAGCATGATGGTCATGTTAGATCTATGGGTATATGATATCTTACTGATCAGATCTAGTTGGAGTCTTATGGATTATATTTTATTGGCTATAATAATTCAATTGATGAATAGAGTACTGTATATATTTCATTCATATATTTTGGCAAGTTCTTTTATTTGTAAATTTATTTCTATTTTGATAGAGTAATTTAACATAATAAATGTCCTTAAAATGTTTGCTTCCATAGGAGTCAAGTGGTGACTTGAATGTGAGAGCCTATGTTCTTAGAAGCTTCATTCTTAAATAGTCCCTGGTTTGCGTATCATCTTAGAAGCTAAGGGAGATGATGACACATTAAGACTAGCATGTGCGTTGTCTGATGACCGGTTCACATAGGTCATGATATTATGATATCAAGTCATCACATGGGTACTTGTTAGTGAACAAGTTGTACTAGACAGAACCACCATGAGAATACTTTGTGGATAGTTATATGAACATGTCACAAGTATTGCTCAAGTGGCAATGGTGTTTGTGGTCCTTTGACTTGAAGTCACAGCATTCATCGAGTGAGGAAGAGCGTGCTTTGATGCTATCAAAAGTCCAATCTTGAGAAAGTTGGATGATGAAGGAGGTTATTGGGTACGTTACGAATCATTTGGGTATTTACGTTTGATCAGAGATGGGATTTGTCCTCCTATATGACAGGAGTTACATCCACGGGCCCCTTGATGGAATGGGACTGAGAAATGCATGGCTATGCTTGGATGAGTCAATATATGATATTAGACTCACCGTTTTCTGGAAGTCCATTCCAGATCAGGGAACTAGGATTGAACAATTATGAGGGTGGCATGGTCTATACCTCTAGTTCTATCTGATGTAAGGGACAAGGGTACATGACAACACTAATACATTGGTCACGATGGCTTTTGAGTTCTAAACTCTTATTTCTTATGGAGCAATGATGCATTTCCAGATGCTGTGCATTGTTTGTGAAGCTTTTGTTTGATACTTTCAAGATTAAGTGTGAGAATGTTGGTGTTACCATTGTGATCTGGAAGTGATCAAGTATGTAGCCTCACTGCCAACGCAGTATAAGCCTATCAGGGTCGCACATAAGAATGTTTGGAGAAATTGGGATATTGGATTAGTATAGTTTTACTCATATGATGAGTGGAAATGACTTATCTCGGCTAGGCTTGGAATGCGTCGAGTGCGTTGAGACCACTCAACGCTTTTGTCGAGTCAAGTGTTGACTCGTCGAATGATGGCGTCGAGTGTGTTGAGTTTACTCAACGATTCATCGAGTCAAAGTGTTGATTCATCGAGTATTGCACTTAAGCGTTGAGTGTGTCGAGTTTACTCAACGTTTCGTTGAGTCAAAGGTTGATTCAATGAATCTCGCACTTATGTGTTGAGTGCGTTCAGTTCACTCAATGCCTTCATCGAGTCAAATGTTGATTCGACGAGTTTGGCGCTGAGAGCATTGAGAGCGTCGAGTTCACTTGACGCCTTTGTCGAGTCAAAAGTTGATTCGGCAAGGCTGGCGCTGAGTTTGTCGTGTATCTTATGAATACTCGACGAATCATCGAGTATGTTATGTATACTCGATGATTCGTCAATTATGTTATGGATACTCGATGATTCGTCGAGACAAGGGTTTTCTGGTCGAAATTATGTATTCCAAGTCTTGAGTCTGCGAATAGCGACAGTTTGTTCTGTTTATTTCTTTGGGTATAAATAAAAGATTGTAGGGTTTCTCAAAACACAAAATACACAGGTTGATTCTGTCTAAGCACATGAGCCGCACTATGCGAAAACCCAACACCTAAAAGGCCGACGGAAGCTGTTCCGGCTTCTCTGATCCCTTCGTCATTGCTAATCCTGATCCCGGCGAGTGTTGCCGCCGCCTCTTCTGTAATAGACCTAGAAGTCTGTAAAGATGCAGAGTGCCCTCTCCCGACCTAGATCTTTTTCGACAAGAGTCTACAGGTTCTCCCATTCGTGTGGATCATCTGTGGAGGTGCGTACACTATTCTGCACTAAGGACTTTAGCTGCTTAGTGATCGGCAGATCTTCTGGAGCATCTAGGTTGAGTATAGACTCAATCCCGCAAAGGTAAATTTTTTTTACTCCACTTTCTTCTTGATACATGTCCATTGCTAGATCCGAACATCTTTTGGGTTTTCTTGTTCCTTTCTTTCCGTTGCGCGCAGAAGTTTTGTGCCATCTAGTAAAACCCAACAAATTAGCCTTGGTGGACCTAACAACCGGGTCCTTAACATAATACTATATGATATAGCCATATCCTACAATCTACACCAATCCATTGTTGCTACCCATACTGAGTTGTCATGACTCTAATGCAGTGAAATGTATAAGTCATTGAAATACTCTTACGGTCCTATATGACTACTTATATATTTAACAACAAGTTGAGCTCGTTGATATAATGTCTCAACAATTTGATATGGCAAATTTAACATCAAACTAGAAACAGATTAAAAGCTTGAACATAATTAAAATTAGTGACCCTAGTTTTTTCATACTTTATTATTGTTTTCCATCACATGCTCAATCTCTTAGAGAGTCATAACAAAAGTAAATAATTAAGCGATTATATCAGAATCAAATCCCCTGAATTTCCTACCATATGCCATAGTTAGAATTTTGAGCATTCCCACAAAATTTCAACCCATACGGGTAACATAATAGTTATTTACGACACAATTATTTATATGTTAAGATTGTCAATATCAAAGCAAATACATATCCAAAAATTATAAAACTTAATTGGGGTGAGCTGATTGTCATCAAGTATACATCTACCAAAATCCACAAGCATCCAATAATTATTTTAAGAGAAATTCGTGAAACATCAAAATTTGTATGTTTGCAACACAGTTTACAAAACCTGGATTTCTAGGAGCTATAGTCCGCCAAAAATTATGTTCCACCCAATCTGGAAAGGTATTTTCAAGGGATGTAACTTTTATGTTGAGCCTGAGGTCCAAGTCTAAGTGTATCTTGCCTAAACTAGGTCTGAACCCGACTGTGTAAAACTGGATAGAACCACCTAAGCACCTAAGTCATAACTAATTCTTAACCAGTATTTTTGGGTTAGTTTAGGGAGAAACAGTGCTCCCGAGAAATTTTGCAATAACTCATTTAAAAGTACTTTCTGAGGTCTACAACTTTTATTTTGAGCCCGAGAACTAAATCTAGATGGACCATGCCTAAAAAGTGGCTTGAACCCAGCTGCGCACACAAAACAGAATCTGTTATTAATTAAATAACAGATCTTGCATAGATCTTGAAGTAGATCTAATAGCAATTGTTCGTCATCTTCGTCCATCCAACGGTTTAGAAAAACCTAACCTTTTCACTCCCAAGGCTCCCTTAATAGACCACCAATCTTCACGAGATCAAGTCCTATCTCTTTGTATTAAAGAGAGTAGAAGATTGAAGTTATTTTCGCTGCGAATGATGCCCTAGAATGAATGTTCTAGTGTGGTCACTTCCTAAGAAACTCCATAAATCTCACTGAATCAAGCTCTCTTGAGCCCAATATCTCTCCTAATTTCAGATTTAAAGATCTATCACCAAGGGAGAGGGAAGTCACCTGATTTTCAGTCATGGATCGGGTTTGTTTTCTTGGTGGCATGGTGGCAGTGGCATCCAGCGATCTTGCTCCAAACTTAGTTTCTTCCAAGGAAATTCTTGCTCCTGCAATTTTGAGAGAAGTGAGGAGGAAGACTTCACTCTCAGAAGATGAAAATGAAGTTTAAAGTCAAGGGCATAGGTGAGAGAAAATGGTGGCTGAATTAATGGAGAAAAATATCCCCCATACTTTGGAATGGAACCCCGCCACGTGTCCTTCTCCTATTGGACCAACAATTTAATTTACATTGAAAAAGAAAATATAGCATGGAGCAAGCATGGGCATGGGTATGGGCAAAAGTATGGGCACAAGTATGGCAGAAATGGCCACCCCGCTGAAAGCAGGAATCTGGGACCCACACTTGTCTGTGGCTAACAAAAAAATATGCTAAGTCAAATATCAGCTTCATGAATTTATGAACTATGTAGTCGAATTTGAAATATGCTGTCGAATTTGAAATATGCAATCGAATTTTTACTTAGTGCAGAAATTATGAATTTTGCAATAGAATATAAACTATACGGTCGAATTTGACTTAGTGCAGAAATTATGAACTATATAGTAGAATTTGAACTATTTTGTCAAATTTGAATTGTGCAGTAGAATTTGAACTATGCAGTCGAATTTTAACTTAATGCAGAAATTATGAACTTTGCAGTTGAATTTGAACTATATAGTCGAATTTGAAATATGTAGTCGAATTTAAACTATGCTGTCAAATTTTGACTTTGTGTAGAAATTATGAACTTTGCAGTTGAATTTGAACTATGCAGTCGAATTTGACTTGGTGCAGAAATTATGAACTATGTAGTCAAATTATAAACTATGTAGTCGAATTTGAAATATGCTGTCAAATTTGAACTATGAAGTCGAATTTGAAATATGCAGTCAAATTTTGACTTGGTGCAGAAATTATGAACTTTGCAATCGAATTTTGACTTAGTGTAGAAATTATGAACTTCACAGTCAACTTTGAACTATGCAGTCAAACTTGAACTATGCAGTCCAATTTGAATTTAAGCATCCAGTCGATGTAGTCAATTTTGCCCTTAGAAAACTTATAGCCAATGCAGTCAATTTTGACCTTAAGCATCTAGCCGATGTAGTCGATTTTGCCCTTAGAAAGCTTCCAGCCGATGAAGTCGATTTTGACCTTAAGCATCCAGTCGATGTTGTCGATTTAGCCATTAGAAAACTTACAGCCGATACAGCCGATTTTGACCTTAAGCATCATGCCAATGCAGTCGATTTTTCCCTTAGAAAGCGTCCAGCCGATATGGTTGATTTTGACCTTAAGCATCCAACCGATGCAGTCGATTTTGTCCTTAAAAAGCTTCCAGCTGATGGCGTCGATTTTGACCTTGAGCATCTAGATGCAATCGATTTTGACCTTAGAAAACTTCCAGCCGATGCAATCAATTTTGGCCTTAAGCATCCAGAGTATGCAATCGATTTTGACCTTAGTTAATGTTTATATTAGTCACCTTCCTTTTTATCTAAGCTCTCAAGATGACCCTGATTCAACCATGCCCACTCCAGGGCCTGAGGGCTATTATTTAGTGTTAGTCAACTCATAATCACACAAAACATAATCGGGGGAGGGGTAACTCGAATTGGGAAGTTACAGGAGCTTGGGGTTAACCCCCGGAATCTTTTGTGCCTTCATGGTGAAGCGACGAAAGAAATCCTAGAGTGAGTCTCCTTTGGTCTATCAGATTCCCGTAAGGTACGAGGTGTCTCAAATGATTCGCGGGTTGGTGATAAACTGCTCCGTGAAGAGTTGAGTTAGCTCTATGAAGTTCTTGATTTCCCCCTCCTTTAGGGAGCCTAACCAGGTGCTAGCCTCTCCTTTCAGAGTTGTCGGGAACACTAGGCTTAAGAGTAGATCAGGGGCATTGTTCATAGGCATGATGGTTACAAAGTGCCTGATGTACTCCTAAGGATCACTTGCCTCGTCGAACGTCTCGAAGTCGCGGAGCTTGATCCCGAGAGGAACAAGATACGCTGGAACCGATAGAGCTAGCGGGGAGATGAGGTGGAAGGGGCATTGTATGTTTGTGTCTTGGTGCCCCTTGTGCCCATATTTCTCCTTGATCATGTGTCTTACTTCCTCGCTAGTGATTCTTCTATCGGTCAAGGCGACAACTTCCTTCGTTGCATGAAAGTTCCCTTGCGCACTCCTGGGATGTCCATAAGATATTGCGGGGTGCGCAAGGCTGTCACCATCAGACGATTCGTTTGTGATGGGATCCTTAGAGAGGGTGGTGCCTTCAAGCACTATCTAACCTAGGATTTATGGTTATTGATTTCCTAGTGCCAAGTCAGTGTTGGGGCATGACGAGCCCTTAGATCTTTTAGCAAGGTGAGAACCTTCACATGGCACCCCTTATCAGGCACCTGCATTCTTCCCCCAATGCTTGGAATGTGGTAACAACATCCCCTTCCTGAAGCGTGGCGTTGTCTGCGGGCAAGTCGACAGTGGCTCGTTTGGCGCGTGGAGCTTCCATGTGAGAAGTATTGAGTGGAGAAAAATATGGATCGTGTGGATGTCCTCTGGGTTGCGAGGTTCCACTGAGGTGTCTGGCACCTTTTCTGGATGTTAGACTCTGGTTCTTTTCCTTCTTCCTCCTTTGCTAGCATTGGAGAAGTGTTCCATTAGGAATGATGCCTGGTATGTTGCCATGAGATATGTCCTCGGGGACTTAGAAGTTCCTAAGCCTCTTAGCGGGGCAAGCGTCTCGCCTTGATGTTGCATTTGTGCTTACCCTGAGGACGCTAGCATGTTGATTATCCGCTCACATCGCAGTGCATTGCTGACGGGTGAGTTGCTTGAGGGTTCATGGTCAAATCCCTTGCAAGTTGCATGTCATGCTGCGTGTGCGCCTCCTTCTGTCATTGCAGCCCGTGTTGTGATCTAGAAATTTGCTAGAGCTTTAGGGAACACTTTCTCACAGATGACGACAAACTATTGTGGGTCGCCCAGTCTTTCCTCGGTCCGGAGAAATTAGACCGCCTTAACTCGGAATTGGATCGGGCGTGCAAACAGTCAAATTAAACATCATGAAATGACAAAGGGATTTTTTGACGGGAAAAAACCGGAATGGGCGAAAAACCACATGCTTGGATCTGTGGCGAACCAAAATCCACTAGTTCCTTTGAGTTTACAGGGATTGAGATTTGATCTCGGAGGGAGACATGCCGCTTCTCTGTTACAATTATAATGTACAAAAATGATGAATTGAAACTAAGTCCTTGGAGCCTCGATGAAAGCGCTTCGGCCTTGGATATTTAACTAAGCCCACAGAACCTCATTGGAAGTATTTCGGCCTGGAAATTTGGGTAAGTTCACGGAACTTCGATGGAAGTGCTCCTACCTGGAAATTTGGCTAAGTCCACATAATCTTGGTGAAAGCATTCCGGCTGGGAAAATCTCTAAGTCCACGGAACCTCGATGGAAGTATTCCATCCTGAAAATGCGGTCGAGTCCACAGAGCCTTTGTGCTAGAAGAGGAGCGGAGCGAATTCCTAGGCGGAGAATCGGCCTAAGCCCACAATCCAGCTAGAAAAACTCAGAGCACTCTCTAACCTCTGGAGTTGCTTGTCTTCAAATGAAGTCCTGAGGTCTATTTATAGTTTCTGGAGGGAAACGTCGGTAATTGCGTCGGGCGGAATTTGTGCTAGCTAATGTCGTTGCTCCGTTTCGGTCACCTGGATCACTAATTTTAGCGAAATGACAAAAGTGCCCCCCGGGCAATTCGGGCGACTGAGTAGTTTGCCCGACAACGGCGGCGGGCGGCAACGGAAGGCGGCGGAGATGGCCGGAAGCGATGGGCGACGACCGCCGGTGCGCGTGCACGCGCTACACGAGCAACATGCGCATTTGAGTGCCAGCGTCGTGCACCGCTCCCGCGTAAGGCACGCTCTAGCGTGTGGCGTGACCGTTTTTTTTCAAACTATTTTTTCTTTCACTACAACTCTTCTCTCCCGTTTACCCGTTTTTTATCCTTTCGCATTTTCTGAAACTTTTTTCCCAGTCGGCCTAGACCTAATCCCGTCACTCCATTAGGGAAGAAGAGCACACTAACTGTTAAATCCTCTCTTCTGTTCATCATTTTTTTCAAACGGATTTGTTTTCTCTCTTTGTTACTCATATATCTCATTAACATGCTATTCCTATTCACCATCTTCTTAAATCACTTCTCCTGTTCTTCATTGACAACTAAAGCTTCCTTTGGGGAATGATGCCAGTGATATTTGTTTGTTGTTATGAGTCCATTTGCTCCAAAACCTTTCTTAGAAGCTGTTATAGGCTTCCTTTGGGGGGACTTATTTTCACCGGTCAAGCGGTTACCACCTTATGAAAGATGCAGATATTTCAAACTTTTTTTGGCTATTGCCTATTGGGCATCATCAAACATAAGAATTAGTTTGGACAGCACATTCTTTACGTTTTTGTTCAATTTTATGTCTGCTATCAATGCTTTTTGGCATTTCCAATAGATTTTATGTGTCCTTCCTATATATAAAAGATTAAAATTATTACTAATTCTTCTTAGCAATGTATAAAGTATTTATATTATTTTTTCCTCATATTTGCATGCTAAAATAGTGGCGTGAAGCAATGTCAAATTAGGAGCAATCATGACTTGTTTTGAATGTAAATTTTTTTCTTATAGACTCTAAAGCAATTGAAATTAATTATATTTTGATGGTGCTTTGAAAAGTTTATTTATATCAATGTATTTACGATGATGTTATTTACAATTCTTAGATTTTTGTTTTCAAAAAAAAAAAATTGTTTGCTGATAACAATTATGTTTACGGGCTGTCATTTTTAAAAATAGTTGTCTATGGTTATCAAATAGTTACAGATAATCAAAAGTACGATACTAATAACAACTACCCCAAAAATTATAATAATAATAAAAATCATTCTCTTCTTATTAATTTCCTGTTACCTTGTTCCCTAGTGATTAATTAAGTGCGTTGTTACTTCACATCAGTTTTGGCTATGTGCACACCAAATTTTTAAAATAAAGGTGCTATTATGTGCACACCACTTTTGGCTATGTGAACATCAAACTCTTAAAATAAACAATATCACTATTATTTTCCAATCTCACCCATATTAAACCTTAGTCCGAGGAATTGACATGCTTTAAAAATTGGTCAAAACTCGTTTGGGGTGGCATGTAGTGGTGGTGCTGTAGCTGTCGGGATAGGCAAACCTCGTGCATGACTACTTGTGCACACACTACTACATAATAAAAGTGCAACTACTACTATCACAGGTTAATTCACGCTTAATTACAAGATATAAATTGCTAACTATTGTTTACTAGAGGGAGAAATTATATCAGCAATCCCAACATCACTCTAAGCACAATCATGATTCATTCAATGGAGCTCTTTTAGTGAACTAATTGGTTAACGATCAATTGCATAAATCAGGATTGTGCTTAGTGTGGATTGCTGATATAATCATTCCCTTTTGTGGACAGTAGATATTAATTCATATCTTGTACTTATTCATGAATCACAATCCTTATGTACCAATTTTGGTTAACAAAAGGTGCCAACTCAAGCAGATCATTTCTGTCCGTATCCATATAAATAAGATATTTATATATAATTCGTGTTTTATTGCAACAAAGTAAATGGAATGCCCTTCTGAAATCAAAAGAATAAGCACACTCTACATATGGCTGGATTGTAGTACAATCTCTCTTCTTGCATATCTAAATGCAACTTCTCGTTCTAAAAAAATAAATTATGTAATTTATCTTATTCAGAGTGACTTCTCATAAATCATGGGTCAGTTGAGCGTTCTTGGAGTTTATTTTGGTAACAAAAAACTCAAACTTTATTTGGATATTTATTTAATAATTTGGCATGCAATTAAAATTTATGGTGTTTACTTGACATTTTGGCCTGCAAATAAATTTATGGTGTACACATATCAATGATATGCACATAGCCAAAAATGGTGTGCACGTAACAGTGCCTTTAATTAATCCCAAAAGAGTTACAAAAGCTTCAACAGTAATGACATTGATGTGAGTGACTTATATATTAATTAAAGTGCAAAAAGAAACAAAGAGGAAGAAAAGGTATCATGGATGCTTGGTTGATGGTATCAGCACTCAGCAGATACTTTTTCTAACTATTATGCAAAAAAGAGAAACAATATGCCTGCAAAGTAGAAAAAAAAATCAATGGATAGATGATGAGTTCCTATCGTCGCCGCCATGAACTCCTCACACACCATGGAATGCAAGATTTCGAGCTACGTGTGAGTTTATAAGGCACCGGTACAGGTATGGGTATACGAGTACGGCCGGCGGGATAGGTTATATAAAATATAATAAATATATATATACTAATATATAAGGATAACCAATTATGGTGTAACCATGTCGACCATCAAGTCAATCACAATCGTTTGATTTAATTGAAGTAGAATTTAGTTGTACGATTACCTACATCTTTTTTACTAGAGCTCATACACCTACTATGATATCATGTTCTAGACTTACATTAAGGTGTAGGTTACCTTACTATATGAAATTATGACTTACCACTAAATTTATTGAAAAAGGAGAGTCATATGACCTAATTTTTAATCTCACAAATATTATTTATGGTGAGAATTGAACTCATATTCCCACTTACCCAAACAAAGATGGCAATCATCGCATCATATGGTTTTTATTGAACAATATTGAACTATGATATATATATATATATATGTATATATATATATATATATATGATAAATCTAATTTTATCCATATTTTTATATTTAATTTTTATTTAATAATTAATTAGTTTTTAATATATTCTATGATTTTATTATCTAATTTCTTTATTTTACTATTTTAGGATCAATGTGGGCCGCTAATATTAATATGGAGTCTACAGGATTGATCAGGAGACAAATCTGGACAAAGCTAAAAAAATTGCAAAGCACACGCCCCGGATACGGGCGTGACGAACAGGTCACGGGCGTGCTACCCAGGCGTGAACCCGGCGCGTGTCCAGAACTCCAATCCACGGTAGATGATAGTTACACGCCCGGACACAGGCGTGGCCAGTCCGTGTCAAGTGCGTTTCTAGCATTAAATCAAGTCGTTCCTGCCGTTGCTTCCAGATTGCCCTTTCAGCCTGACACGCCCATGGTCACGGGCGTGACCATGGGGCATGAGCCCTTCATCAACAACCATTTACTCCCGCCGTTTTCAGCTTCCCGCAGTTTTCCAGAAACAGAAGTGACACGCCCTAGGTCACGGGGGTCACCAAGGGGCGTGACCCACAATTTAATAGATTTTGGCGGTTTCTCCTCCAACGTTCCCGAGCTTTCAAGATGGCGGTTCCGAGCCTGACACGCCCTAGGTCACGGGCGTGACCTTGGGCGTGACCTTGCAGAAATTTTTCCTATAAATTCCAGGCAATTCCAGAAGCTGGAGGAGAGTTTTTGGGGAGCTTAGTTCTGTTTTGTTTTCTGTTTTTCTTGCATTTTAATTTCATAGTATAGCCTTTACTTTCAAGTGTATCTTTAGTCATATCTTTCCCTACCTTAACTTTTATTTTCCTAAGGATGATGAGCAGCTAATTTTCATTTAGCGCATGCTCATGATGAAGCTTGAAATAAAATAAATCCTTTTGTCTTTTTATCCAATGTCTTGTTCTTAATTATGCTCGCTACGATTTATCTATGATTTATATTTTTGCCGAATTCATATTTCGCGAATATGTTTTTCGGTCTAAGATCCGTATCCTAAATGACCGAGAGGTTGCGGATATGAGAAGATCACTCAAAGATAATATGAGTTGCATGCACTCCTCGAGAGAGGACGACATAAATCCTACGGATTGGAGTCAAATATAATAGAGTGGTTCACCGCATAAAGCAAGCTTAGGGGTTTCGACTGGCTGAGAGGTCTTAATCGATTAACCTAAGGTTAGTCAAAAGCATGAGCTCGAGAGAGACGCTTTTGTACTTAGGAACTTCCACGGTCGAGTGAGTAGTTTAAGAGCTCGCATTACTTTATTTTCAAAAAGGTTTATTTTAGTTCAAGTGAATTCTAGATCAAGTGCTAGCTTCTCCAAAATCGAACTTCTCTTTCTTAGTGTTTCGTTTCCTTTTCTGTTTTAAACAAAAACCAACTTTCTGTCCGATAAGATAATAACTCTTTCTTGTGAGTACAAGTATTCGACAAGCCCCGAGTCGATATACAACACTTGATCCTATACTCTGAACGATAGGTATACTTGCCTCATCGATTGGAAACACGCGCTAGCGTGGAGAAAATAATCATCAAGTTTTTGGCGCCATTGCCGGGGACTATTTTTGTCGATATTTTGAAAGCAAGGATCTATTAGTTTTATCATTTCCTTTTTGTTTTAAAAATATCAACATAAAAAAAATATTTATTTTGTCTTATTTTGGTGTATGACCCGAGGGAATCCGTCAAATCTAGTTGATTTGGATCCAAAGATCGAGCAAAGCTTACGGCGACGTCTAATACTCCGCGACCTCAATTCTCCAAACTTGGTTGGGGAACCCATCGGTGACACTTCTTTTTCTTCTTCTTCTTCTTCTTCTTGTTCATCTTCTTCCCCTTCTTCTCAATTTTCTTGTATTTTGAATAGCCAAAATTCAAATATGGCCGAAGAACGGAGTATGTCCTATTATTCCCGACCAAATTTGGATGAGGCGCAATCAAGTATTGTTCAACCCACTATTGCGAACAATAATTTTGAGTTGAAGCCAAGCATCATCCAAATGATACAACAATATGTACAATTTGATGGGCTTCAAGATGAGGATCCCAATGTGCATATTTCTAACTTTTTAGAAATATGCGATACTTTTAAAATTAATGTGGTTTCCGATGATACCATTCGGCTAAGGCTTTTTCCTTTTTCTTTGCGCATCAAGGCTAAGCAGTGGTTGGGTTCTCTACCAAGAGACTCCATCACTACTTGGGCCGAGATGACGAAAAAATTTCTTACAAAATATTTTCCGCCCACTAAGACGGCCAAATTGCGCAATGATATTACTTATTTCTCCCAAGTTGATACGGAAATGTTATATGACACTTGGGAGTGATTTAAGGAATTGCTTCGTCGTTGTCCGCATCATGCAATCCCCGATTGGTTGCAAGTGCAAACCTTCTATAATGGCCTCAATCAACAAACGAGGCAACATATTGATGCCGCCGCCGGTGGAACGTTAAACAACAAGACATCGGCGGCCGCCCAAGAACTTATAGAAGGTATGGCCATGAATACGTATCAATGGAGTACACCCCGGTCTCGTCCACCTAAACCGGCTGGGATGTACGAAATAGATACAGTTTCTAGTTTGTCTCTCCAGGTTGAGCAACTACAAAAATAGTTGAACGAGATGTCTGCTTCCTCGTCTAAATCTACCTGTGAGCCCCAATATTGGGAGCCTTCTACTATTGCCGAGCATGTGGATTACATGGGTAATCAGAATCGGCCACCTTATAATCCGGGCAATAATTTTGGCAATACCTATCGCTCGGGTATAAGGAATCACCGCAACTTCTCTTGGAGTAATCCGGGGAACGCGGCGCGCCCGCCAAACACGATTCCACCCTGTTATTTTCCACCGCAAGCTCCAAAAGCTCCAAATCTCGAGGAGTTGTTTACCCAATATACAACTACAAATGATGCCAACATCCGGAATCTCACTGGATCTATTCGTAGTTTGGAGACACAAATTGGGCAAATCGCTAAAATGCTCTTCGATCGTCAACAAGGAGCGCTACCGGGCAATACAGAGCCCAACCCAAGGGAGCAAGTGAAGGCTATCACGCTACGGTGCGGGAAGGAGGTACATACTCCGGTGGAACAAGAGGTAACTACTCCAAATCCGGTGGAACAAGAGGTAACAATTTCTACATCTTATCCCCCTCCTAAGCCTTCGACTGATACTAAACCGAAGGCTTATCAACCACCTCTTCCCTATTCGTCTAGAATGCTAAAACACCGGATGGATGCGCATCACAGTAAATTTCTAAACATGTTTAAACAACTTCAAATAAATTTACCATTTTGCGAATTAATCGCGCAAGTGCCAAAATACGCCAAGTACCTCAAGGATCTTTTATCCAATAAAAAGAAACTTGAGCATATCTCCACGGTTCACTTGAACGCGGAATGTTCGGCGGTTTTACTAAATAGATTGCCTAAAAACTAACCGATTCGAGTAGTTTCTCTATTCCCTATCTATTTGGCGATTTATCAGTAAAACATGCATTGGACGATCTGGGCGCTTCGATTAATTTGATGCCCTATTCATTATTTAAAAAATTGGGATTAGGAGAGCCGAACCTCATAAGCATGAGCATCCAATTGGCGGATCGGTCTATTAAATACCCTATGAGTATCGTTGAGGATGTTCTTGTCAAAGTTGACAAATTCATCTTCCTGGTAGATTTTGTCATCCTTGACATAAAAGAGGACACCGAAGTTCCGCTTATTCTCGGTCGTCCTTTTCTCGCCACCTCGCGCGCCATTATAGATGTTAGTGACAGTAAACTTCTCCTTCGGGCCGGGGATGAAGAAGTTACCTTTCATATTGACTCGTCTATGCACAAAAAACTTTATAACGACAACTCATGTTTTACTTTGGAGGCTTCCCCTGAAGAAGACTCCGTTCATGACGGAAATTTTGAATCTTTAAATTTAATTTCGCATGAAATAAGTAATGATAATTTGGTCACACACGCACCTATTGAAGAAATTCTAAACTTAGGTGGTGAGTTTTTAAGGCCTTCGTTTGAGGAACCTCCAACTTTAAAGCTCGAGCATGTGTTAAATCCTTTACACTATTTATCTCAAGCGGAAGGTTCCAAACTTCCCGTTCATGCGTCGTCTTATGTATCTGAAAATCCCATCACTTAGCGCACATCACTATGGTCGAGCTCACCGACCATAAACAAAGCGCTCGTGGGAGGCATCACATGGTTATCTTTTTATTTTATTTTATTTTATTTAGTTTTACAGGTTTGAAGAATATCTTTGCGGCGTGATGATCGATCGGGAACGTCAACCTCGTGCGAGTTCTTCATGTCGGTAAATTTAATTTATTTTCTTTTACTTCTGTCTTGAAAATATTTAAAAAAAACAAAAAAAACAATAAAACAAAAAAAAACAAAAAGAGAGAAAAAAAAAATTTCTGTTCGTACACGCCTCTGTCACGGCCGTGACCAATTCGTCACGGGCGTGACAGAGCCGTGTTTAGTTCATCTAGCGCAACCCGATAGTGGTTTCGTCGAACGAAGTTTACCGTTCGACTTCCGTTACGAACACAGGCATGCCCATTATTGGTCACGGGCGTGACCAGCGCGGATCTTCGTTCGACGACCTGGATCAGAGAAAACAACAAAGTTTTCCCCGTCACGCCCGTGACAACACATGTCACGCCCGTGACGCATGTAAGTCATGGCCATGACTTGCCCGGGATTTCTCAAAAAAAAAGAAACAATTATTTTTCATCTTTTTCAGTTACACGCCCTAGGGTCACGGCCGTGACCCTGGGCCCTGTCGGCGAATCCGAGGCGTGACCCAAGGTCAATAACTCGCATTCCGTGCTTTTTGTTTTTTTAATTTGCCACGCCCCCAGTCACGGCCGTGACCGAGGTCGTGTCCGTGGCATCCAAGGCCAGCACCTTGGATTCCCGCGCAGCTGCATAGGATACCCCTGACACGCCCGGAGTCACGGGCGTGACTCTGGGGCGTGACCAGGGAATCCGGGGCAGGAGGCCTCGGATCCTTTTTTCCCTTTGACCCGTGCTTGTCACGCCCCCTGTCACGGGCGTGACCGGGGGGCGTGACCTATCCGAAAACCCTATAAATAGGGATTTTTCCCCTCTCATTCCTCCACACCTTCCAGCACTTTCCTTCTCCCTTAGCCAACCCGATTTTTTTTCCCTCCCTTCTTCCAAAATGCCTCGCCACCACCCTCGTTCCACCGCTTCCTCCTACGAGCACCCCGCGGATCCCGCCGCGGCAGAAGCCATGCTTCTCTTTGAAAACCAAACGCAGCTCGATCGCAGCGATCGCCTATGCGCTAAACCCCTTGGCATGTTCCGCATCTTAGATTGGGCGATCCTCGCCACATCTGGAGCAGCGGATCTGGTGCGGGGATTTCTATCCACCCCTGGATGGAGTTCCCTCTTCTCCATTTCTGAGCATGCCTTCCTTGAGCTCACCGTTGATTTCTTAGCTTCATTCGAGTTCCGTTGGGCGGCAAATGATGATTTCATCATCTTTCGCATGGTTGGGGTGGTGCATCAGCTCACCATCCGCAAACTCAACGTTGTCATGGGCTTTTGCTCGGAGTCCTTCTCCCAATCTCCTGCCTACCTCGATTTAATTACTGATTTCCCTCCCCATGTCAACCTTTTCACCTTTTGGGCAGAAATCAGTAATGACACCGCTCCCTACACCCCAAAGAAATACAAAAGAAGCCACCTCATTTCTCCTGCCTTGCTCATTCTCCACAACCTCCTCACCTTTACTCTTTCTGCTCGCGGCGACAGCCACGGGGTGGTGACTCGAGCGGACTTACTATATTTATATAGTATGTTTTACCGAGTCCCGCTCAACCTCGGCTATTTGCTCGCAATTTTCTTTCGGCACCAAGCCGAAAATGTGAGGTTGGGAGAAGTGCACGGTGGGAACTTCATCACTTTCCTCGCCAAGCAGCTCGGCCTTTGAGATACTCTTCCACGCCTCAGCTGCGTCCAGACGCCGCAGGTCATCCAGTTCCAGACCCTTCAGGCTCTCGGCCTAGCGCGACGACGCGATGGAGAGTTTGAGGCTATCCCCCCGCAGTCGGTGGTGGAGATCTTGATCTAGATTTCGGTGCCGGTCCCAGCGGTACTATTCCTTCTTCCACCATTCCACCACCACCGCAGGAGCCTTCTTCAGAGCCCGGTCCTCAAACCTATTGGGATCCACAATTTGGGTTGATTCACACTCGCCTAAATCAGATGGAGACCAATTTTGGCAAACGCTTTACTTATTTTGACGCTCGTTTTGCCGCACTGGAGCAGAGCCACGCTTCTTCTGTGGAGCATATTACATGTGAGTTCATGGATTTGCACACTCATTATCCGCCGCGAGGGGGTGATAGCGATTAGGATTATGTTACTTTATTTACTTTGGGTTGTAATCCGTCATCTTGTATCTTTTCTTTTTTGTTTTTATCTGTCATGTATCTTTTTTTTGTTTTAAAACAAACTATCTATATTAAAAAAAAAGTTTTGCTTCAGTATTGTTTTCCAGGTACACTTTGGACTGATTCGCCCGCTCCAGGGAAGTCTCCTTTTCTTTTTGTTCTTTACTTATTTTTCATTGGGGACAATGCATTTTTAAGTATGGGGGGATAGTTCTCAAGCAAAACATACAAAAAAAAACAAATTATAACACTCAAAAACAAAATTTACCATTTTCAAACTTTATTTTCTTTATCTTCACACACAAAATTGTTTTTTGAAAAAACAACCAAAAATTCAAAAAAAATAGGGTTAATTTTTGTAAATTAGAGAAATCTTTATTCTTATATTTATTCACATGCGAAATCCTTAGTATTCAACTTTTACATAGTGTTTAGAATATTTTAATGCTTTAATTGAATTTTGAATTTTGAAGTAGAACTGTTGGTCATGTTGTGTTTCTAGTCAAGTGCACATGTTTGTAGAATTTAAGTAGAATTAAACATTCAGCATACAATTAGATTTTTATTTTTCTAAATGCATAGAAATAGTTTATTTCACTTCTATCTTAAAACCGATAAAATCTAAAAATAGTTTAGGAGAGTGTGTAGAAGTTTACTAGAGAGATATTTCACGAATCAAGAAAGATGTATTCTTTCTCGATGTCTAGAACTTGCCCTCTAGCTATTCTCAAGACTTTTCATAGGTTAAACTCATTAGCATAAATATGATTTAGGCACTTCTTTTGGCAAGTTTGAGCTTTTGCACCCTTACCTAACGTTTTATCTTTGCTAAGCCAATTTGAGTCTATACCCTTCCTTTTGTTTTATCTCCATCAACACTTTACCAAAGCCTAAAAAGCATCCTAATTACACACCTATGACCGAGCTTGACATTATATATATAGAACCGGTTTTTGAGTAATTAGGGGCCATTTTATTTTGGTGGCTAATTGAAAAAAATAGTTGTTTTTCATTCCTCCTCTAAAAAGAAAAAGGGAAAAAATAATATATAAAAAAAAATGAAATGATGAAAATAGATAGAGGAAGTTGAAAAAAAATTCAACATGTTAAGGAAAAAATACAAAGGAGTTTAGGAATTAGCGGAGCTCTACAAATTATTTTGTGCAAGCTCTCATTAGGTTTTGGTGTGTCTACCCATCGTTTTTATCTTTGATTTTTCCAAGCCCAAAACCTAAGCGTACATTTCAACCTAGTTATGCCCTACTGATTTGTGCTTCTAAGTTAAATTAGTGTCGTGGCGAGAGTGTGAAAGGGCAAGCCTATGACCATCGACATTGATGGATTTCTTTGGAGGGTATCCCGATCTTCGATTTGTGCAATGTTATCTTAGTAAACACGCTACTTTCTACCTAAACATGATTTTAATATTTACCGGGTCTTCATTTTCGAAGTAAAAATAATAAGTGAAAACACATTTTAGAAAATTAAAAACTAACTTGTATGCTGAGTAGGTTTTTCTACAAAAATAACTACGCGCATTGGCACAAGACTTCGCATTCTACTCCTTGGGTTCAATTTTCATTTCTAGTGTTAAAAGTTTTCTACTCTCCATGTAAAGTTGTTTGCTCAGGACGAGCAAACGAGTAAGTATGAGGGTATTTGATAACTCTAATTTTATCCATATTTTTATATTTAATTTTTATTTAATAATTAATTACTTTTTAATATATTCTATGATTTTATTATCTAATTTCTTTATTTTACTATTTTAGGATCAATGTGGGTTGCTAATATCAATATGGAGTCTACAGGATTGATCAGGAGACAAATCTGGACAAAGCTGAAAAAATTACAAAGCACACGGCCCGGACACAGGAGTGACCAACAGGTCACGGTCGTGCTACCCAGGCGTGAACCCGGCGCGTGTCCAGAACTCCAATCCACGGCAGATTACAATTACACGCCCGGACACGGGCGTGGCCAGGCCGTGTCAAGGGCGTTTCCAACATTAAATCAAGGCATTCCTGTCATTGCTTCCAGATTGCCCTTTCAGCCTGACACGCCCATGGTCACAGGCGTAACCATGGGGCGTGACCCCTTCATCAACAGCCATTTACTCCCGCCGTTTTCAGCTTCCCGCGGTTTTCCAGAAACAGAAGTGACACGGACTAGGCCACGGGCGTGACCAAGGGGCGTGACCCACAATTTAACAGATTTTCGTGGTTTCTCCTCCAACGTTCCCGAGCTTTCAAGACGGCAGTTCCGAGCCTGACACGCCCTAGGTCACGGTCGTGACCTTGGGCGTGACCTTGCAGAAATTTTTCCTATAAATTCCAGGAAATTCCAGAAGCTGGAGGAGAGTTTTTGGGGAGCTTAGTTCTATTTTGTTTACTGTTTTTCTTGCATTTTAATTTCATAGTATAGCCTTTAATTTCAAGTGTATCTTTAGTCATGTCTTTCCCTACCTTAACTTGTATTTTCCTAAGGATGATGAGCAGCTAATTTTCATTTAGCGCTTGGTCATGATGAAGCTTGAAATAAAATAAATCCTTTTGTCTTTTTATCCAATGTCTTGTTCTTAATTATGCTCGCTACGATTTATCTTTGATTTATATTTTTGTCGAATTCATATTTCGCGAATATGTTTTTCGATCTAAGATCCGTATCCTAAATGACCGAGAGGTTGCGGATACGAGAAGATCACTCAAAGATAAAAGGAGTTGCATGCACTCCTCGAGAGAGGATGACATAAATCCTCCGGATTGGAGTCAAATCCAATAGAGTGGTTCACCGCCTAAAGCAAGCTTATGGGTTTCGACTGGCCGAGAGGTCTTAATCGATCAAGCTAAGGTTAGTCAAAAGCTTGAGCTCGAGAGAGACGCTTTTGTACTTAGGAACTTCCACGGTCAAGTGACTAGTTTAAGAGCTCGCATTACTTTATTTTCAAAAAGGTTTATTTTAGTTCAAGTGGATTCTAGATCAACTGCTAGCTTCTCCAAAATCAAACTTCTCTTTCTTAGTGTTTCGTTTCCTTTTCTGTTTTAAACAAAAACCAACTTTCTGTCCGATAAGATAATAAATCTTTCTTGTGAGTACAAGTATTCGACAAGCCCCGAGTCAATATACAACACTGTTAGTAATATTGAGTTTTATGTCCGCTCGTGTCGGGTCCGACTCGGAATGGGTTATTGGGTTCGTGTCGCTCTAGGGCTTGGCTCTACGCTGGAGATACTATATAATCCATATTCCAAACTTGATAGGGTTATGTGGACTATCTTGAGCAAACCCTCTTTTACATTCTCAAGATATTTTCATTCTAGGGTTTCACTCTCCCGCATCCGTCCGCTCTCGCACCGTCCGCTCCCGTTCGCGAAATCCCTGTCGCAGCCGAAGTTCGCTCGGGATTTCTCTCGCCGGATCTGTCACGATCTGCTGGTTTTCTACTCGAATCCTCTACTGTCTTCCGTCGGCATTCCGATTTCGCGAGTTTTCTTCCGCTGGCTCTCTTCTGGTTCTAGAAGGGGACGGGGTTGTTTCGTCGCTGATCGTGGAAGAAGGAAAGGGCGCTTTTGCCGGATCTATAGGAACAGGTCGCCGATCGATCGCCAGTGGTGATTTTTTTTCGGTCGATCTTGTCTTCCGCCGCTGTCGCGTTTTCCGCTCCAGATCGGAGAAAGAATCGCAGTTTGGCTCTGTTATTTCTCCCTAAGCGCCGATCAGAGATAAGTTTTATGTTTCTTCTGCAGATCGGAGTAGATCCCCCGCTAATTACATTTGCGGCGAAGAGGACCATCCCTCACAGCAATGTGAAAAGTCTGGTCTCCTGTTGACTAGATCCAGTCAAGTCATCCTGCTACTATATTGCGAATCTATTAATTTGAAGGAAGAAAATCTTGGCAGCAAGCTGGGTACTTGAAGGTCCTCTAAACCAAGATCTGGATCCTGACCTTGACGTTCAAATTCACTGTTTTGGATTTCTCCCTTTTGCCAATCAGTGCATGTTTAGAAGAACAGTGGTGGTTCTTCTCTATTAGGGCCAAATTTTTCAGATATTCTCAGATCTGATTTGTTACTGCCAAGATCAACATAGATTTTCAGATCTGATCTATGCTTGGGAGTGTTCATCAGATTTTTGAAGAAGAGCAAATTATTTCTCTGGATTGGATCCAAAGATTTTCTGACGTCTTCACACGGCTCAGGTGACCTCGTTCTAGCATTTTAATTTTTTGTTTAAATCTAGTACGATGTCGAAGAAAAGCGCGCTCGACACCATAAAACTGCAATCGTTCGACGCCTCCGACTTTCTTAGTTGGAAAATTCAAGTCCAACTAGGAATGAAGAAACGCGAAATTTTTTATACTGTTCAGAGCGATTTTGCTTCTACCATCGAGGACGTGGACGAGTACCAGTGGAACAAGGATGAAGATTTCTGTAGGGATTATCTGTTAAATTCTCTGAATCCCCGGCTCACGTTGACCTACCACGCGTGCAAATCTGCAAAGGAAATATGGGATCGCCTGAATGCGCATTTCCAAAAGGAGGAAGGATTGTCGAAGTCGTTTATTGGAGAGAAGTTCTTCAACTTCAGGTTCAAAGCGAACGTGCCTATCACTTCTCAACTCTTGGAGCTGGTCAACCTTCGTCAGAAGCTGGATGATGATCATTCGATGATGGACGACAGCCTCTTTGTGTATATGATCCTGAGTAAACTGCCTCCTGAATGGCTCTTTTTCAAGACCGAGATGCACCGACTGAAAGAGAAGATCAGTTTGGACGAACTCAAAAGGTTCATCCATATTGAAGACCAGAATATTGTTGGGAAAAGCTTGGAGCAGGTTGCACAGCCCTCACAGGCTGTCAACTTCGTTTCACGTCCTAGTAAGCCTTCTCGGAAGCCCCCGGCACCTAAGGGTGATACTCCAGCACCGTTGGCAATCAAAAAGCCTTCTCTCAAAAGGAAGAAGGGCAAGTGCCACAACTGCGGCAAATGGGGTCACTGGGCCGCTGAATGCAGGTGTCCGAAGAAGCAAAAGGAGGAAGCCCCACAAAATGTGGCGCACATGGTGGTCGACAACTCCGATCCTAAGTCCTTCGTGGCTATGATTGGGAGTAGTCACCGCAGTGCGTCTTCTGAGTGGTGGCTGGACAGTGGTTCTACCTGTCACGTCACCAATGACAGAGGTCTTCTCTCTGAGGTCGTGGCAGTCCAGGAAAAAGTCGAAAATTACAATGGAGGAGCGACTGATGTTACTCTTGCTGGGACTGCAGAGCTTGTGCTCTCTTCAGGTAAAACTTTAATTTTACAACAGGTTAAAGTAGTTCCTAATTTAACTAAAAAACTGATTTCCATAAGCTTATTAGATAAGGCTGGGATGACCTTCACTACTCAAAATGGTAGAATGACCTTAATGGTCAATTCACATTATTTTGGTTGTGCGTATATGATCAACGAAATGTATAGACTTAGCATGAATAATGATAGCATTAACCAAGTGAGTTCTAACCTTATTGATCCCAAGTTATTACATAACGGACTAGGACATGTGAACTATAGGAAAATGCTAGACCTAGCTAAGAGTCAAAACATCCCTTTAGATCTGTCTATTCGATTTGACAAATGTGAGGTGTGTGCGCAAACCAAAATCACTAGAACACCTTTCAAGTCGGTGTCTAGAAGCACACAACTTCTGGAATTGATACATTCAGACCTTTATGATTTTCGAAGTCATATCACTAGAGGGGGAAAGAAGTATCTAATTACCTTCATAGACGATTTTTCGAGATATTGTCATGTGTATTTGTTGAGATCGAAAGATGAGGCCTTTGAGACTTTTAAAATTTTTAAGTCTCGTGTGGAAAATCAGTTGAACCTTAAAATCCAGAGACTTAGAAGTGATCGAGGAGGAGAATACACTGCAACTGAGTTTAAGGAATTTTGTGCCTCTGAGGGCATAATCCTTGAACCACAGCTCCTTACTCACCCCAGTCAAATGGCATTGCCGAGCGTAAGAATAGAACTTTAACAGAGATGTTGAACTCTATGCTCCTAACAGCTGGCATGCCCAACTCTTTTTGGGGAGAAGTAGTTCTTACTGCGAATCACATTCTGAATAAAGTGCCTCACTCAAAACTCGTTTCTATCCCGTATGAGTTGTGGCATGGTTATCCTTGTAGATATGATACTCTAAAGACTTGGGACTGTATCGCATATGTGCGATTACAAGACCTTAAGAGTCCTAAGGTGGGACCTAGAACTACAACATGTGTTTATCTAGGTAGTGCAGAAGATAGTGTCGCTGACAGGTTTCTTGATCTATCCACTAATACAGTGATAGAGTCTAGAGATGCTATTTTCTTTGAACATAAGTTTATCAAAGATCATGGCTTAATCGTCCCCGGGTCTACTGACGTGATTGCAGAATCTACTGTAGAACCTGAAGCTGGCCCCTCTGGCACTGCTCCCCAACCTCTAGAGGTGGAACCTGTTCCTGTTAGAACGTCTACAAGAGATAGAGTCCCTAAGAAATTTGGTGAGAATTTCGTCACCTACCACTTAGAGGACGATCCATTCTCATATCAGGAAGAAATGAGATCTAGAGATTCTTTAATGTGGGCAGAAGCTATCGATGATGAGATGGACTCGCTGCTATAAAATAACACTTGGCATCTAGTTGACCTGCCGAAAGGAGCTAAAATCCTAGGATGCAAGTGGGTACTGAAGAAGAAATTGCACAGTGATGGGTCTATAGCCAGATATAAAGCACGTCTAGTAGCTAAGGGTTATAAGCAACAAGGGGGAATAAACTATTTTGATGTTTACTCACCTGTATGTCACCTATCGACTATTAGGATTCTTCTAGCCTTAGCATCTATCAAAAACTTCATAGTTCATCAGATGGATGTAAAGACAACCTTCTTAAATGGAGAGCTTGATAAAGAGATCTACATGGCACAACCTGAAGGTTATGTTCATAAAGATCTAAAAGACAAAGTGTGCAAATTAAGTAAATCAATCTATGGGCTTAAGCAAGCGCCTAAGATGTGGCACATGAAGTTTGATCAAGTGGTAAAGAGCGTTGGATTTCAGTCCAGTCTTTCGGACAAGTGTCTCTATCACCGCTCGTTGTCTAATCAAACAGTCATCATATGTCTATATGTGGATGACATGTTGATTCTGGGTTCAGATCTTGCTGCAGTGAGGGATGTCAAATCCACTCTCGCAGAAGCTTTTGACATGAAGGACCTTGGTCCTGTGGATACCCTGTTAGGTATGAAAGTTAGAGTTGACAAGGGTAGAGTCACCCTTAGCCAGGCTCATTATATAGAGCAACTACTTTCTACTTGGGGATACAAAAACTGTAGTCCTGTTGAGACACCGTTTGATCATAATATTAAGTTGAGTCCTAATGAAGAGACCAGCATAGATCAATTAAAATATTCCAAAATAATTGGTAGTCTCATGTACGCCACGAGTTGTACAAGACAAGACATTGCCTTCACGGTTGGCATGCTGAGCCGCTTTACCAGTAGTCCAGGCAAAGAGCATTGGGATGCCCTAGATAGGCTGATGAGATACCTGAGAGGTACTACAGATCATGTCTTGTGCTATACTGGTTATCCTCCTACTGTGGATGGATTCTCTGATGCCTCGTGGTGTTCAGAAGTTGGGAATAGCAAGTCTACCAGTGGATATATATTCACTTTGGGTGGAGCTGCTATCACTTGGAAATCCAAAAGACAGACGTGTATAGCCTTGTCATCTATGGAAGCCGAGTTGTTTGCCTTAGCTTCAGCTGGTGAAGAGGCAGATTGGATCAGGAACCTGATTTTAGACATACCCTTGTCTAAGTTACAAGTCAACTCGTTGAGCTTGTATTGTGATAATCAAGCAGCAGCTCAAGTTGTAAAGAATGCCCTCTATAACACTAAGAGGAGACATGTACGACTGAGACATGCTTTGTTGAATTATCTAAAAAAACAAGGAATTATCACTTTGATCGATGTGCGTTCGAAGGATAATCTGGCTGATCCATTGACAAAAGGAATGCCCAAAGACAGGTTAATCAAAACAGTGGGGGAAATGAGACTAAAGGCGATTTAGCTCGGTCTTAGTTCAAGGTTAGGCGATTCCGTTCAGCCTTAGTCCAATTGTTTTGATTTTCATATTTCCTTTGTCAAAGCAAGCATGTTGTGCTTCGTTGATGCTCCTGTTTGCTGAGTTCGGATCTGATAAGTTGTTTCATTCCAAACTTGATGCTAACAACTTCACCTGGATTCGGCTATCTTGCCTTGGAGGAGAGTGTTATTCCAAACTTGATAACACGATCTGACTTGGTTTGACTTTTCTCTTGTTGATTGGTTCCATTCCAAACTTGATGAGTTCCAATCAACTCTAGAAGAGCAGTAACCGTGACATTCCATATAGGAACACAGATATAGCTCCGGTGTCCAGAAGTCCGTAAATCGTTTCATTTGGAAATAGATAACGGATTCTGAGGTTTATCTATAATACTCTGTAGAAGCGTCCTCCTAGCCAACACTAATAATAATAATAATTAAATACTACGTTCTCATGGTAGAACTAGATATTTGTATATTTTCAAATGTTTGAATTCGTTTTAAAATGAAATTCTCTGTTGGAAATTACAGGGGCTGCTGATCTAGGAGGAGCACTGGTAGACTGGGATCCTGATCATGATGATCTTCTGGATATTGACAGTTAGAGTATTGTTAGACCTTCTTTTTGGTATCTCTGTTTCAGAGCACTATTTAGCTCTTTATTTTCTTTCATCTGTTGGTTTGGCCTTCTGTTGCTCTCTGTTTGATTTGGGACGCTAGGCGTTTAGGGTCTGTGCCCTGATTGTATCTGAGACATGTTGTGATGTGGCTGGACTCTTGTTCTGTTTATGCGTGCATACTATTTTTCTTGATTAAGTCTAATGATTCTCAACAGGTATCGGACACGGTTGTGAATGGTTCACTTTTGGCTGAACATTTCACAAACCACCCCCTTTTCCGACGTCGGGTTCACAGCGGACATAGGAGGAGATTGTTAGTAATATTGAGTTTTATGTCCGCTCGTGTCGGGTCTGACTCGGAACGGGTTATTGGGTTCGTGTCGCTCTAGGGCTTGACTCTACGCTGGAGATACTATATAATCCTTATTCCAAACTTGATAGGGTTATGTGAACTATCTTGAGCAAACCCTCTTTTACAGACACTTGATCCTATACTCCGAACGATAGGTATACTTGCCTCATCGATTGGAAACACACGCTAGCGTGGAGAAAATAATCATCAATATATATATATATATATCTTTATACTATAGACAAACTCCAAAAGAGTCATGGTGTAACATTCGTCTTCCCAAAATACCCCTCAGTCATGGTGTAACTTTTTAATGCCAAAATACACCTCATTTTTCTTATTCCTCTACTCAGTTGCATAGTTTTTTTTCTTATTCCCCTACTAGCCTCCCCGCCAATGTCGCCGCCTTCGCCAATGTCGCCGCCCCCGCCCCCGCCTAATGTCGCCGCCCCCGACCATTGTCGCCGCTCCCGACCAATGTCGCCGCTCCCGACCAATGTCACCGCCCCCGACCAATGTCGCCGCCCCCGACAAATGTCGCCGCCCCCGACAAATGTCTCCGCCCCAGACCAATGTCACCGCCCCGCAAGGGGTCTCCCGTGCACGACTGCTTGTATATATATAAATATATATATGGGCCGCCCCTGCCTAATGTCGTCGTGCATGGAGATGTGGTCACCCCCGCAAAATATCGCCACCGCCGTCGAACAGGGGAGGAACTAGGATTTTCATTCAACCCAGACACATATAATTATAAATTAAAAATAATTGATAAAAATATTTCATTTGTAAACCTTGAGAAGTTTGATTTGATCCTACTTTTGAAAAAAAAAATCTCCATTGAATTTAAAAACTAAAAAAGAAAAGAAAACTTAATTTTAATTTATGCATGACATATTAGGAATAAAAATTAAACATAAAAATTCAAATTCTCATGTACACGACATAAAACAAAACCAAATATTTATTGATAAAATGTGATGAGGTACCTACAGCAGTTGGAGTTAGTCTAAGGAGTATCAAGATATTGTATTCCAACAACTAAAAAACAACTCATTTCTTTAGAAAATCAATTATTAAACAACTCATTTCCAAAGTAATTGGACATTGTTCAATTTAACTACACTTAAAGTAATAAACTATATTAGCTCAAAGATAATTTGGATGAGATATTATTTGATCCTATTTTAATAACTATATTAGCTCACTATCTAAGAATCATAAGTGGAACAAAAGAGAATAATTAAATGCATATCAAATTAATATATTCCAAGCAAAGATAACAAGAAAGATAAAAAATAAAATGAACAATATTCTCCATCTAATAAGATAATCTCTCTTAACAATGATAAAATAAAATGGCGAAGTTGTTTAAATTGTTTCAAAACATGCCATTAGAAAAAACTTCAACTGCAATTTGTTATCAAGTGCCACATTTATAGTTGATTAAGACTCCATTTGGCAACGGTGGTCGCGGTCATGAACTTGAGGGTTAAATTGTCATTCGTTAACACCCACCTAAGGAAATTTATCCATTTTTATGTTCAAACGGATGATGTTTGTTAGGTGATCCTTAACTAATGACGGTTTAACCCATGCATTTATGCCACCACCATGCCAAACCGAGCCTAATTTTGCATGCAAATGTCTAAAATAAAATGGCAAAGCTTAACTATCCACTCCAAGGCTTCATAAACGCTCTTCTCAACTTTGCTCTCCTCAGCCACCCCAATATCTCTAACCAATGAAATAAACTATCTTAATTTTTAAGCGGAAAAAGAAATTGACCCCTGTGAAGACTGAAGCCTAAATGGCGAAGGATGAAACAGTGAAAGTGATCTTGTAGACTTGGGATCTGGAAAACCGCCAAACAAGAAATGAGGAAAAGCGACCTGAACTTAGGAGCTAGGGCTCCAAAATTTCAGTGACATGAATGTGAAGAATCAGATTTTAAGATTTAAAAATGAATTCAAACTGATTTAGGCTCCGTTTGGGGGAGCTTATTTTCACCGGTCAAGCGGTTACGACCGCATGAACCGGATAATAATTAAGGCTTGGTTCATGCAGTTGTAACCGCTTGACCTGTAAAAATAAGTCCCCCAAAACAGAGTCTTAATCGTTTCATTTTAAAGTTTTTCAAACCTGAAATTGAAGAATTGACCTGAACTAGAAGCGAAGAGGTAGAAGAGCGACTGGATCTGGATAAGAAATGAAGCAGAGTGACTAGACCTGGACTACATAAGATATTAAGGCTAGCCTCGCTGGCTCGGCCTCATCATCCGTCATCATCAACGTGTCCTCCCATCTCGCGAGCTCAGCGGAAATCCAGGAGGCCCGGCGGAAATGCGGGAGGAAATGTTAGAGGAAATGTTGGGGGAATGAGAGAGGAACGAAACGGTTCGTGATTTTTGGCATTTCATACTCGGGCACTTGCCCTACTATGACACCACATGGGTCTGCCCACGTCGTTGAATGTCGTCGCCCGTACGACGCACATTGCAAGGAGGTTTGCAAGCGGGAGTAGCGTCCTCTCGCCGAGACAATGTCGTGGTCAAGGTATTGTCATGGGGGGCACGGGGCACCGCCTGTGCACTGCACTCGTACTATATACAAAGAAATACTTGTGAGACCCGTGGTGTAACAATGAAAGACCATCAAAGCAATCATAGTCGTTCATCGCATTGGGTATTGAAAGTCTTTTATACGGGTAGCTAAACATTTAGAGGGGGAGGTGAATAGGTTTGTTTTAAATCTTTTTGAATCTTTTCAACTTTGAGCTTTGTGTGTATTAAAGTTAGTAGTTAGCTTTCAAGATCACAAAACAACACACAAGATTTGTAGTGGTTCCCCTATTTAGGATACATCCACTTTCCCCCATCACCTATCTAGCAGTATGTTAGATTCGGATAACTCCTCCTTTATACTCAACTCCTTGAGCTTACACCTCAGATCCCACAGGATCTTACAACTCAGAGTTCAACAACTCCTACAACTCAGACTGCTTCTAGTCCTACCTCAGAGACTAACTTTATTCTCCTTCCTCAGGCGCAATAGCCCTACAACTCAAAGTTAAGCAACTCCTACAACACAGAGATCCACCCGATCTCCTATCTCAGATCTTAACCAAGATCCTACCTCAGATCCACTCTAGGATCCTACCTCAGATCCACTCTAGGACCCTACCTCAAAGATCAGCAACTCCTACCTCAGATTGTTTCACAGTCCAACAACTCTGCCTTTATAAATCAGGCTCATAACTCAGATCTCACAGAAATCCTACAGGTTTGAGTAAAAGTTTGATGACACTGACTCTAGAGAAAAATCTCGGAGTCTTTTTCCTGGACTATGTAGAAAATAGTCCTTCTTCACAGCAACTAAAAAAATATATCTTCAGTGTTGTATCATCTTGTGCTGTTAAGATCTTCTAAAGAGCTCTGCTCCTTCTTCAAGCTTGAGAAAATTTGAATTCTTTATAGTAGGCTTAAAGATGAACAGTGAAATGTCTTGAGCTCTGCTATCTGATTTTTGCAGAAAAAATTTGGGTTTTGAGAGATAGCCAAAAGTTCTTGTAAAGATTGACCTTGCTCTACTTTTATATGCCAGCCATCGTAACAGCTCTTTGCCTCTTTTAAAGCACGGTATAGGCGGATTTAATTATTACTTTATCCAGGATAACTCTGTCAGAGAAGTACGACGTTCTTTTTCTTTTAGTGATCTATCTGCTTTAATTTGAATTTATGAATGATGTCAGCATATTTGACGTTCCCTTGTGGACTTAGAAAAAGTATTCTCGACAACTGGTGCAGGCATTGAGTGTAGTTGTTCGACTCAATGAATTAGCAGTAAACAGTTAAGTTCATAAGTATTGAGTGAACTGCCTTCACTCGACACATTTAACCTTAGCTGAATTCTGCCTTACTGAAGAGGTGTTGAGAGAATATTGATCACTCAATGCTTTTGACTTCAACAACTTTTCTTAAGCAGATGTTGAGTGAACTGCCTCACTCAATGCATTTGAACTTTGGCAGCTTCCCTCCGGTAGGCGTTGAGTGAAAGACCTTCACTCAACGCATTTACACTTTGTAGCATTTCTGAGTAGGCGTTGAGTGAACTGCCTTCACTCAATGCATTTATACTTAGTAGCATTTTTGAGTAGGCGTTGAGTGAACTGCCTTCACTCAATGCATTTCCACTTAGATAGAATTTCCTGAGTAGGCTTTGAGTGAACTACCTTCACTCAATACATTTGAACTTAGCTGAATTCTTTGAGCAGTCCTTGAGCGAACCTTCTTCACTCAATACATTTAACCTTAGCTGAATTCTTTGAGCAGGCGATGAGTGAAGCTTCTTCACTTAATGCATTTTTACTTAGCCAAATTTGAGTCTGCTCCACTGAGGCTTTGAGTGATTGAATATCTATCGACACTTTTTGGCCTCTGGCGTTAAGTGATGTGTGATCACTCAGTGCATCTGTACTTAGCCAAATTTATGTCTCTCCCACATGTTCTGTCTTCTGTCCAGCCAAACCTCTAACATATATAACATATCTAATCATTGAATAGTAGACTTCGTGCATATATGAACTTGAACACATATCAAAGTGTATATTATTGACTTATGGCCTTCTTCAAATTAGCGACATTGTAGTCAATGAACCCAACAATCTCTCTCTATTTGAAGAAGTCAGAACCCTAGTTAATGATATACACTAACTCACAGAAATAATAATTTCACAGAATAAAGAGCATGAAATAGCATATAGACAAATTTTGATTAACACAAAATTGGATTACTATTCATAGAAGTGTGCCTACAATAATAGTTCATTCTCCTAAGGCCCTAAGGAACCTATTTCAAATGTCATTGTTAGGCATCAGGTTCCTTAATGATAATGCCCCTTCTTGATCCTTTTGCATCCTTCTCCTCATCTTCTTTCTTCTATTGCCTATACCTCTCAAAGTAACTGTATAACTTGGAAAAGTATTTGCTTGGCTCTGGAGCATTCATCTGTACAGTACCATCTTTTTTTATCTCTTTTGAATTTTCTCCTCACTTATTCTTGTCTTTCAAACTTGACACATTCAATAGAACTTATGAGTTTGGCCCTGTCAGTCTTGTTCTCTTTAATTTGATCCCAGACAGATAGGATGATAGTCCTTGATTGAGGACTCTATAGTTCAAAATCTGGCATGGTCTACATCTCTTCTCTATACTTTTTCTTGCTTTGTCTAGCTTGTTCTTCCTCATCTACAATAGACTTGCCTTTAGCCTTAGATAGTTGTTGAGTGGTGGGATTGAATGCAGGCATAATAGCAGTTGTATCACCAACTTATTCAGCCCCATCAACATCTTTGTAGATCTCAGGCTCATCATATATGATGGGTTCAAGGCCCAGTGCAACCCTAATAATATTTGAGGTCCATATTGCATGATTAGCACTGGCCTTTATCATTGAGCTCTCCCCTTTTATGACTTCTTCAGATACAGCTTTGCCTAGGGATTGAGTCACTAATCAATCAAGATGCTCCAAGGAAGACCGACGAACACTTGCGGCTAGAGTTTCGATCGTAGAAGCATGTCCACACCTCTATGGGTATCCACACGAGCTAGAAGAACCCTTAGACTCTTGTCACACAAGATCTAGGTTAGAAGAAGGAATGCCCTCAACTTCTCCATGGATTTTTAGATCTGTTAAAGGAGAGGCAACGGTGACGAAGTTGAAGGTTAGGAAACACTTTCTGGTGACGACAATAGATCAGAATGGTCGACGACAATGAATCGACGGTTGCGAATTCTAGGTTGCAGAACAGTTCCGTCAGGAAAGAAGAAGCTGTATTTACGATCTTTATTGATTAGGTCAAGTGTATATCGAGATAACAGTTATCTTATCTATATAGATACCGAAATAGTTGTTACCCACAGACCAGGCCAAAATCAGACCTAAAGAATCGAATTAGAGTTAACAACATTCGTCGAGATGACACGTGCATATACGACGAATCAAGGATCCATTCGCCGAGATAACGTGAGAATCCTCGACAAATTCAGACAAACGAATTCGTCGAAACATTATGAGAATACTTGACGAATCCAAGTCCAATTCGTCTAGATGTGAAGAGTATACTTGACAAATCCAAGTCTAATTCGTCGAGATGTCAAGAGTACACTCGACAAATTCGGACAGATTCTTCGAAACACTAAGATACCTTTCGACGAATTACCCATGAGCCTTCTGACAACTCACTTAGTCATCTATATTCATAATATAGGTCCAAATCTAGAATGTCACAGGCTTGGTCTTTCACTCATATCACATATGAGCAATGCCAACATAAACATATCCAACTTCTCCAATACTCTTATGTACGACCCCATAGGCTCATAATGTGTTGGTAGTGATACTAACAGTTTGACCACTTCTAGATCATAATGGTAACACTAACAGTTCCATTACCTTAGCACATCTCCTTTTATACCTTTGACTTCTACAATGATCATAAAATATGTCTTGTCATCAGAATAGACAGGAATAAAATATTTTATCCTTACTTTATGCGATAACGCTAATTTTGATTCTTGCCACTTTGTACAGGCTAAACAGTAATATTTATCCCGCTTCAATGATAACGTTGAGTATAATCTTCTTTCACAGGGGTATCGGCCTTGGCGTTGAAAACTGCTTCATTCAGCTTTCGCTCCACGATATTGTTGAGTAGAAAATTCATTTTTAATGGTATGTCAACGATACAGTGGACACTGCTATACCTACTCAGCGATATTGTCCTTCTTTTCCTAAACCTGTTTTAGAGTCAACATAAAAGTGTCCTGCATAAACATGAACCTGCCCTTTTGAAAAATACCACTGTGTTGGCCTTCAACAAATTCACTTCAAATCTGATAGATTTGATCTCAGTTGATAGATTTTGGCTCAGTTCTTTTAAAGAATCATCCACATAATGCTCTATTTGCCTCCTCTACTCATATAACAGTCCTTTTAATTGAGCCAGAAAAGAGGAGAACATCTCCATAGATTGCTGAGTGGTTTCTAGAAGGTTGACATCTTCAGCATCCTTGTGTATAGCTACCCTTATTTCAGAATCAGCAACTTCATACTCAGAGGAGTGAGCAGGTAGTTCTATAGTAGGCTCTTCAGCATCTGATAGATCAATCACATTATTAGCTTCTTGAGCAAGGAGCTCAAGATGAGTCTCCCCCTCAACCTCAGCAAACTTCATATCAACTTGTTAAATGATCTCTTGGTCATTTGACCTTTTGAATAGGCACTTATCCTTGTGGAAGATAATAACATAGCCAATATCACAGAGCTAGCTTATGATGATCAGATTGTGTTTCAATCCTTTCACATAAGCCACTTTTGTAATGGAAAGAATGTCATTGGTAATCATACCATAGCCTTTAGTAACTCCTTTGTCTGAACCACGAAATATGACTTTGGGTTCATTCCTCACTTTAATGTAGTCTTTCAGATGGCTCCTTATTCCAGTCATGTGTCTGGAACATCTACTGTCCAAGTACCATATTGGAATTTGATGGGTACTTGGACTACCCTTCAATCACAGATTTAGTTTACCTTAGGTACCCAGAAGAATTTGGGTCCTTAGTTCTTATTAGCATAAAACTAAACACTTCTTCCTGCAGTAGCCTTGATGGGAAGTCTCAACTTTGCAATTGGCACACTTGAGTTGTGCCAATAGTTTATGGAAAAGTGTCTCAGCTTGCCACAGCACCAACAATCATGAATATTATATCTCCTCTTCTAAACAGCCATAGCTATATGTAAACCATCAGCCTTTTCTATTTAGAAGGGAGTATAACGGCCCTCTTCTTGTTTCTTTCAGCAAGAATCTGGCTGAAAGATAGCCTGCCAGTAGGTACACTTAGTTTATTCTCATTTACAACAATAGATGTCTTCTTTGCAGCAGATATGGTGTTGATGACATTAGAAGTGGCCAAGTGAGGCTTACCTGTAGTATTGCTCACGACCTTACTCTTTAATGAAAGATCTTGGGTGGTGGCCACTGTCATACCCTTGAGAGTGGGTGCTGGAGCACCAAACACAAATGGTCCATGGTGGGTCATTAGGATTTTTTTCATGGGAGCCTTTAATGCATTCAACCTCGTGCCCATTCTTCTTCTATTGTAAGGTACACGTGTACTCTTATAAGAAGAACTTCCATTCTTCTAGTGACCATACATATTGTCATGGTCATACCTGTTAGAAGGGAGAATAACTTTATAAAAGGTGGTCTGAGGCACAATTAGAGCCTTACCTTTCCCTTTGGAATGGTCAGCTCTAGTATTCCACTTGAACCCCAATCCCCTCTTATTATTTTGAGAGGTGAAAGAGTCAATCAGTGGCAACACTGTCTTGGGCTTGAAAAACTCAGCTACCAGCATCTTCTCTTTGAGGAGATTCTCTTCAATATCCCTAATGATCTTGCTCTTCTGGCTTATGATTTTGATCTAGATAATGGTCATAGACCTCAGCTGACTAATTTCTCTGCTCATTTGAGCTATCAGTGAGGCTGACTCAGATTGCATATATTTATTCTACTGTAGAAATACAATCTATTCAGCTTGCCTTTTGACAAATTGTTTGCTCTTCTTTAGAGCTTCCAGGAGAGCACTATATTTGTTAATCAATTGATTGATATCCTCATCAGATTCTAATCCATCATCCTCAATGGATGAAGTGGATGCCTCAGAGTCTGAGCCAGTATCATAAATAGAATTAGAGTTGGGAATAGAGAGTACCTCATCAGGAATAGAATTGTCCTGATTATCTTCAGTTAAGGCTATGAGGCTGAACTCTTCATCATCATCACAGTCACTGTCAACAGAGGATAATAGTGCTATTATGCTCATTATGTCAGCAGGAAGACCAGCCTCCTCTTCAATAGAAATAAGACCAATATAGGCATCTTCTTCTTCTGATTCTGAAGACTCAGAATCATTGTCTGACAAGGAAAACTTCTTCTTGGCCAAGAAACTCTTGTCAACCTTCGTGTCCTTATGATGATTTTTTTCATTAAACTTCGTGTTCTCTTTTCTCTTGACTGGACAGTCAGCAATGACATGTCCATACCTGTTGCAACAATAATAAACTACATTAGTATTAAAGTGTTTGTTCTATTTAGAATCATACCTTTCCCTAGAGGGGTCTTTTCTGGACTTCTCTAAGTTGGCATATGGCTTTTTGGATCTAGAGCTAGAAGAGCCCTTATTATTCCACTGCCTCCTCCCGCTTAGCATCTTCTTAAACTGTTTGGAGAACAAGATAAGTTCTCCATCTGACAACACATCCCCTGAAGTGTTGGGACCTGAGCTTTCTGACTCAACATCCCTTATTGGAGGAGAAAGAGCCTTCTCCATGTACCTCCTTGTGGCCTTGGCTTTGAAGGTCACAGTCTTCTCTCTGTTGAGGGACCTGGCAATATCCTCTTCAGCTCTTCTAGAGTTTAGCTGCAGCTCATATGATAATAGCTTCCCAAATAAATTTTGGGGCAGGGTATTGGCCAAGTTACCAACTTACCAGATGGCATAGATCTTGATACCTCATTCTTTGTTGAGAGATATCAAGAACATGTCATTCGGCTTATAGTTGGTGAACTGTCTACCATAAGTGATCAGACTATTCACAATCTTGAAGAACTTCTCATAGAACTCGGTTATAGAATCCTTCTTGCTTTGCGTGAAGGCCGCATACTGCTGGTTAAGGAGGGATTTTATATCATCCCTCACTTCATATGTCCCTTGCATATAGATAATCAGTGAATCCCATATCTCCTTGGTAGTATGTAGTGGACCAAGTTCTGGAATTTAGAATCATCTATAGCACTCACAATACTATTCTGGGACCTCTTGTCCATGGTGGCTAGAATCACTTCATTCTTAGTCATTTCTGTATATTTCTTGGGAGTCTGGATATTGACATTTATAACAGAGACCTTCATGGGAATGAAAGATCCATGTTGAATTGTAATGTATATCCTAAAGTCTGAGGCTTCCATGAATAGCCTTAACCTTTCCTTCCAGATCCCAAAATTATCCTTCCTATAAATAGAAAGTTTCATATTAATCCCTTTTTGAACAATCTCCCTCTGATATACCTTGAAAGTCTTTTCTAAGTGTAGCTAAACACCTAGAGGAGGGGGTGAATAGGTTTGTTTTAAATTTTTTTAAATCTTTTCAACTTTGAGCTTGGTATGTATTTAAGTTAGTAGTTAGCTTTCAAGATCACAAAATAACACACAAGATTTATATTGGTTCCCCTATCTATGGTACATCCACTTTCCCCTTTCACCTATCTAGCAGTGTGCTAGATTCGACTAACGCCTCCTTTATACTCGGCTCCTTGATCTTACACCTCAGATCCCATAGGATCTTACAACTCAGAGTTTAACAACTCCTATAACTCAGACTACTTCTAGTCCTACCTCAGAGACTAACTCCAGTCTCCAACCTCAGGAACAACATCCCTACAGCTCAGAGTTAAGAAACTCTTATAACTCAGAGATCCACCTGATCTCCTATCTCAGATCTTAACCAAGATCCTGCCTCAAATCCACTCCAATATCCTAGCTCAGATCCACTCCAGGACACTAGCTCAGAGTTCAACAACTCCTACATCAGACAGATTTATAGCCCTGCAATACAGCATTTATAAATCAGGCTTACAACTCAGATCTCACAGAGATCCTATAGGTTTGAGTAAAAGTTTGATGAAACTGACTCTAGAGAAAAATCTCTGAGTCTTCTTCCTGTACTATGTAGAAAATAGTCCTCCTTCTTCACAGCAACTAGAAAGTATATCTTCAGTGTTATATCAGCTTGTGATGTGAAGATCTTCTGCAGAGCTTTGCTCCTTCAATCTTGAGAAAATTTGATTTCTATGCAACAGGCTTTGAGATGAACAATGAAATGTCTTGAGCCCTGCTATCTGGCTTTTGCATTAAAAATTTGGGTTTTGAGAGATAGCCAAAAGTTCTTTTAAAAATTAACCCTACTCTGTTATGTCAGTGATGTAGGGGTGACCGTGATTCGTGCCCGAATACGCTAACGGAAAATATTATCACAAGACATAAAACCAAAGGGGAGGGCTCCGACCAAAAAGCGAGCGAAAAGGGGTCGGGTTTGCTCCCAAATCCGAAAGAGAAAATTGCCGGACTCGATACAACGTCCTTAGGACCTACCTCTCCCACAAGCACACAACTCACCGCACCTACACAAGCATCTATTGTACCAACTTGAGCCGTTTCAACGCAGCAATAATTTATTTTCGGATCGGCGGAAAACTTCAATAGGCGGTCGAGTTCGAGTTGTGATTAACTCCCTTGTTAACACCAAAATGTGCCAATCTTGGAGGGCAAGTCAAGGCTAGGCCAAGTCTCGCTCTCGCAACGGATCTACCCAATCCGGATCACAAGAGGTTCAATAACAACGAAATCGAAATCGGAATTTGCAAGTGACGTATTTAAAAATCACGGAAGAAACGGTTTGCAAAAACCTCCACAAAATCTAAAGCAAGAATCTCTAAGGGGAAGAAGTTACCCAACCAAGAACAACAATCACACAAGATAAGGTGGGAGAATCACTCTCTCCACGGATCCACCGGCTTCACACCGAATGGGCTGCAACCTTCTTCCTTGGAGTCGCACCGAAAGGAAGCCACGCCGGAGTCGCACCGAACGGGGATGGAGGAGGCAAGGCTTGGCTTCACACCAAAGGGGGGGGCTGCTAATGGACTCTCTCCATGGTGGCCGAATTCTTCAAAGGGGGGTTTTTTTAGGTTTTCTTTTCATTCCCATAACTCATCATAATAGCCTCCTTTAAATAGGAGTTACAAAAGAGATCCAACCGTCCATGATGGAGATGAAATCTCATCCATCCGGGCGGTTACATACACATAATAGCCTCCTTTAAATAGGAGTTACAAAAGAGATCCAACCGTCCATGATGGAGATGAAATCTCATCCATCCGGGCGGTTACATACACACCAAAATGTTTGCAAAAAATAATTAAAGATTACAAGTCACAAATGAATATAAAATTATTAACCAAGATTGGAATAATTTTATATTCGCACATAAAATAATAAAGCATGACAAAGTAATTAAAATAGTCTTCAAGTGAGGGTAGCACGCCGCGGGCGGAGGTTGTAGCGGCGTCGTCCGTTAGCGTCATCACGGCTCTGAAGGTCTTTATGTTGTAGAGCCTCGGCAACTGGATCGTCATCAAGTAGTGGCGGAGGAGCAGCGACATCAATCCTCCCCCACTCAAAATCACGTATCTCCGATGCGTGGTCCGAGAGATAGCGGCGGAGAAGCTCGGCATCCAAACGTTGAAGCTCTGTCGCAAGTACCCATGAATCATCTGAAGGGGGGCGGTCACGCCAACGGATGAGGAAGCGGTAGGTAGCACCATCAGGAGTGGTAAGTGGCTCAGCAGCAAGTATCATATCTGGAGTGAGAAATGTCTTCGGAAACCTGGGAAACATGTCAGTAGTAGGGAAAAAAGAAGGCAACGTACCATCCGATGTTATACCTGCGGGGACCGAAAGAGAGAGATCATCCGAACTACCACTCCCCAACCCAGTGGAAATTTTAGTGGAGGGAGAAGACGACAAAGAATTCAACTCAGGTGGAGGAGAAACAAACGGCGTCAAAATCCGAGACATTAAAAATAGGGGAGATACCCCAATCAGCTGGCAAATCCAACACGAAAGCGTTGTCACCTAGTTTCTTTATAATTCGAAAAGGGCCGGCGCGCTTTGGTGCCAACTTTTTAACAGTGATAGATGGCAAGCGTTCGGGAACTAACCGGACTAGGACCAAATCGCCGACGTTGAAGTGCAACACCCTCCTATGTAGATTAGCGTGCGACTGATAAGACTCGTATTGAGCAGTCAAGGTAGCTCGTATACGTGCATGTAGGTCACGTGCCTCAGTCATAAGTTCCTTAATGCGTTGGAAAGCAGTAGCGGCGGACCTTGTCCAGGTGAACTCACCTTTCTTCATGCAATCACTAATGGGGGCCATAATGCTACTAAAGTCTTTAATAAAACGGCGGTAAAAAGTAGCTAACCCATGGAAACTTCGCACCTCTCGTAATGTGGTCGGTTCGGGCCAATCCCTCATGACCTTAACCTTATTAGGGTCAACTCTAATGCCTTCTGAACCGACTATATAGCCTAAGAATTCCACTTCAGTGACATAGAATGTGCATTTCTTGAGATTAAGGTATAAGGTTTCCTTCCGCAGGGTGGAAAGAACCGATCTCATGTGGGAGACGTGCTCAGCAGTGGTGGTACTAAAGACTAAAATGTCATCAAAATAGACGACCACAAACTTCCCCATGTAAGGCTGAAAGACATGGGTCATCATCCGGGAGAAGGTACTGGGGGCGTTGGATAGCCCAAAGGGCATCACAAGCCACTCGTATAACCCATCCTTGGACTTAAATGTTGTCTTCCACTCGTCCCCCTCACGGATCCTGATCTGGTGATAGCCACTCCGCAAATCTAACTTTGAAAAAATGGTGGCGCCAGATAAGACATCTAGGAGGTCATCTAATCGCGGAATAGGAAATCTATATTTGATGGTAATCTTGTTGATGGCACGGCTATCAACACACATTCTCCGCGTACCATCCTTCTTGGGGGCAAGAAGGGCAGGTACCGCACATGGACTCATACTAGTCCTAATGAACCCCTTTTTCATCAAATCCTCGATCTGGGTCTGTAACTCCTTATGGGCGGCGGGGTGAAGCCTATAGTGGGGCTGGTTCGGTAAGGAGGAACCGGGGATAAGGTCTATAACATGTTGTATATTCCTAAGCGGTGGTAATACCAAAGGCAGCTCATCCGGGTACACGTCCTTATACTCATCCAACAATTCCCGTAACTCTCTAGGCAACTCATCCAATGTTCTCGTATCCCCTTTCGCACTCATAAGAACTAGAGCGTACATCATCCCGTCAAGAAAGGGATCCTTCACAAACTCTTTTCTTCCCACGAGACTCAACGTTTTCCTCTCGACTGGAACAGTGGTGTCCTTAGCCAAAGCTACTGGCTCTTTCGGGATGGTCGGTCTCAACGTAATAACCTTGCCATTGAATTTAAACTCATATGTGTTGACCCCTCCAAAGTGTGTCACGTCACGGTCGTAAAGCCAAGGGCGGCCCAATAACACGTGGCAAGCGTCCATTGGAAGGACATCGCACCACACCTCGTCAGTATAGGATTTGATCAAGAGAGGTACAAGGCAACGCTTGGTGACCGGGACGGTAACCTTATTAATCCAGGCTACCTGATTGGGAGCCGGGTGGGGCTGCGTAGTCAAGGACATACGTGTAACGACATTCTCAGAGATGACGTTTACACAACTGCCACTATCAATGATCAACTTGCACAACTTGTCGCCACTCTTAAAGATCAGGGAAAATATACTAGTCCTTTTCCAGTCATCTAACGGACGAGGGGTGGTCAAGATACAACGCATCACCATAACGGGGTGTTCGTCCTCTAAATCGCTTGGGACCCCTTCTGGGTCACTCTCCACAGTAGCCTCATAAACGAATTCAGCAAGGTCGGTAGTCGACTCTAGAAGGGCTATGGCTTTAGTCTTCGTTGGGCATTCAAAGGCATAGTGGCCTTGAATGCCGCAAGAGTAACAAGTATTGTTAGCCTTGCTAACCTTCCCTATAGGGACACGCTCACTCACAGGATTCTTGTCGTTCCTAGCAGTAATCACGACAGACTTTGACTCGGCAGACCGAAACTTCCCTTTATCCGGATATGTGGAGGAAGAGGCTCCAGCTGTGGACTTTCCCTTCGCATGGGAATACCGGGAGTGAGCCTTAGAGGCTAAGTGCTTTTCGATGTCGAGGGCGGCATTAAATGTCGTGTTCAGATCCGTATGACCATATCGTAAGAGCTTCCGCTGAATATCAGGATGAAGCCCCTTACGAAATCTGGATAGGGTGACCTCGGGGATCTCCCTCAAATCACAACGCACCATACGGTCCTTTAGTTCTCCCATATACTCAGCTACCGAATTGGAACCCTGCCGTAGAGTGGCAAGCTCGTCGAATATCTGTGTCCGATGGTACGCGGGAACGTACTGATCGGTCAACAAGTTCTTCATCACGGCCCATCCAATAAGTGGGACCCCGTTCCCGGTTCCTAGCCTACGCTCTTCATTCAGCCAATAAGTTTTTGCATGTCCCGTTAGCTTCATCCTGGCAACTTGGACCTTTTGATGGTCCGTAAGGGTGTGCCAATCGAAGTAGCACTCCATATCCACCACCCAAGTAAGGAAGATCTGGGGATCTCCCATGCCATCATAAGTGGGGGCATCGATCTTAATGGCCCTAGTGATATCGTAAGCACGATCGTGGCGGTGTTCTCGAGTGGGCACTCGGGGAGAGACCTCATCGGAATCCGACTCAGGAGTTTGTTGGCGCCGGTTGGGCTGCACAACATTAATGGGTGGCGGGGGTGGCCTTGCTTGATTTTGCAGGATCTGTGCCAACATGTTTCTAAGCTCCGTCATTTCGTTACGTAGCCCTGCTATGGCCTCGGTGTTGGGATCCTCATGCTCGTTCGCAGCCATCCTAGACGTAGACGGTGTCGCGTACTCGGATCCGTGCCTAGTGCGCATTCAGGTCTAGGAAATTTTGGAAAGGTGATTTTTCCTAGGTCTGTAGCTATACTGAAAATAAGATATTTTTATATTTTCCCGATGTGAGGAACACGTGGATCGTTAAAAAAGTTTTTTTTGAAATTTTGCTGAAAAATAAAGATTTCAGCCCGCTATTGGCAGACCACAGAAAATAAATTTTTTTGTTTTTTTTTAGATCCGATCGGGCAACAAGAAACGTAGAGAGAATGTTTGCAACGTGGGAGTTGAAACAACCGCCTCTGATACCAAATTGATGTGGGGGTGACCGTGATTCGTGCCCGAATACGCTAACGGAAAATATTATCACAAGACATAAAACCAAAGGGGAGGGCTCCGACCAAAAAGCGAGCGAAAAGGTGTCGGGTTTGCTCCCAAATCCGAAAGAGAAAATTGCCGGACTCGATACAACGTCCTTAGGACCTACCTCTCCCACAAGCACACAACTCACCGCACCTACACAAGCATCTATTGTATCAACTTGAGCCGTTTCAACGCAGCAATAATTTATTTTCGGATCGGCAGAAAACTTCAATAGGCGGTCGAGTTCGAGTTGTGATTAACTCCCTTGTTAACACCAAAATGTGCCAATCTTGGAGGGCAAGTCAAGGCTAGGCCAAGTCTCGCTCTCGCAACGGATCTACCCAATCCGGATCACAAGAGGTTCAATAACAACGAAATCGAAATCGGAATTTGCAAGCGACGTATTTAAAAATCACGGAAGAAACGGTTTGCAAAAACCTCCACAAAATCTAAAGCAAGAATCTCTAAGGGGAAGAAGTTACCCAACCAAGAACAACAATCACACAAGATAAGGTGGGAGAATCACTCTCTCCACGGATCCACCGGCTTCACACCGAATGGGCTGCAACCTTCTTCCTTGGAGTCGCACCGAAAGGAAGCCACGCCGGAGTCGCACCGAACGGGGATGGAGGAGGCAAGGCTTGGCTTCACACCAAAGGGGGGGGGGGCTGCTAATGGACTCTCTCCATGGTGGCCGAATTCTTCAAAGGGGGGTTTTTTTAGGTTTTCTTTTCATTCCCATAACTCATCATAATAGCCTCCTTTAAATAGGAGTTACAAAAGAGATCCAACCGTCCATGATGGAGATGAAATCTCATCCATCCGGGCGGTTACATACACATAATAGCCTCCTTTAAATAGGAGTTACAAAAGAGATCCAACCGTCCATGATGGAGATGAAATCTCATCCATCCGGGCGGTCACATACACACCAAAATGTTTGCAGAAAATAATTAAAGATTACAAGTCACAAATGAATATAAAATTATTAACCAAGATTGGAATAATTTTATATTCGCACATAAAATAATAAAGCATGACAAAGTAATTAAAATAGTCTTCAAGTGAGGGTAGCACGTCGCGGGCGGAGGTTGTAGCGGCGTCGTCCGTTAGCGTCATCACGGCTCCGAAGGTCTTTATGTTGTAGAGCCTCGGCAACTGGATCGTCATCAAGTAGTGACGGAGGAGCAGCGGCATCAATCAGCCATGGAAACAGCTTTATGCATCTTTTATAACATGGCATGGGCAGCTTTAGTAGTTGCTTCTATCAGAGAAGTACAACGTTCTTTATCTTTTAGTGCTCTATCTGGTTTAATTTGAATTTATGAATGATGTCAGCATATTTAACGTTACCCCTGTGGACTTAGAAAACGTCTTCCCAATAACTGGTACAGGCGTTGAGTGTAGTTTTGTGATTCAATGAATTAGCTGTAAACGGTTAAGTTCATAAGAGTTGAGAGAACTGCCTTAACTCGACGCATTTACCCTTAGTTGAATTCTGTCGTACTGAAGAGGCATTGAGTGAATGTTGATCACTCAACGCTTTTGACTTCAACTCCTTTTCTTAAGCATGTGTTGAGTGAACTGCCTTCACTCAACACAATTGAACTTTGACAGCTTCCCTTCTGCAGGAGTTGAGTGAACGGATTTCTCTCAACGCATTTACACTTAGCGGCATTTCTGAGTAGGCGTTGAGTGAACTTGTAACACCCCCATCCGTCGCATAGAATATAACAGAAGGTCTGGCTGGGGCCCCACGCCATATTCCACGGACGGTCAGTGAAGTTACATATTAATACCAAATTACTATAATAAAATTTTGAATCCTAACACAGAGCATTCTAGCGGAAGCTTTTAAATAAGTTGGAAGAACCAATCACAAAACATGAATGTCCACTATAGTCCATAATAGGAATGAAAGTAAAAATACACAAAGAGTCTTGGTTTTATGGCCTTACAATTGTTTACTTAAATAATAAGTGTTTTACAGACTTCGGCATGCAGGCCGGCCACACGTGAAAATAGGAAAGGAAAACACTTCGCTTTGGCCTTCAAGTGCCAGCACAGCATCAAGGGATTCAACCCGCTACTTGCCACTTGGCTCACTTGTTCCTGCATAAGAACAATCCACCGAATGGTGGCAAAACAAAGCAACGGTCAGTTAAAGCTGACCAAATTATAGTGACCCCACCCCTTACTCGGGGCGGCGGTGCTCCTTCCCTGCAATATTTTAGCAAAACCAAACATAGCTATGAAAGTGAAATTTAAGCACACTTCACCACAGGCATAGGCACGAACGGCCACACACCTCGTGCTCTCAGGGCACATTCTTGGTGTCCAGACAAAAGCCAGGGACTCACCACCGTTCACAAGACGACATCATGCATGAGCATTTTGGTAGGCTTTACGGCCTGTGCAGGGCCTAAGACCCGTAACTATGGCAGCGATAGGTAACACTACCCACAGACGCTCGGCATAGCTACTGGGTAGGTTCGGCCCTTTCCCGCTACTCACATCGCCGGGCGCAAAAAGCCACGACGCAGGTCAGCCACCCCTTCCAATTTCTCCAGACATTACATAGTCGTGTTATGTTCACGGATGGCTCTCAGGCCACCAAGCTAGGCTATCAAAGCTCTCAGCCCCATAACACTGGCCTCAGGTCTCCACGACATAGGCCTCAAACAAAGCTCTCAAGGATCTACCGCCGGCGGTAGCACTACCGTCGCGCGGTACCTGGCAAAAATGCGATTCTACCTAGTTTTTTGGGTGCTCCTTGGATATAGTCTCCAAGGTTCCCTGCTGCAATCTACCGCGTAGAAACCCGAAAAAGAAACATCGTGGAGTCTTCTCCGGCAATACAAGCATAAAGAAAACATCACCAATCCAGACCAACCTATCTGGATGGGTTTCACACATCATGCCTATGTTCTTACTTCGATTCCGAACTCTAAATGCAAAACTACGAAGATACAACGTATCTACCCAAAGAAAGACACCACGCTCACCACACACTCGTAGGAGAGGGTTTCCTATGCAAAAGGAAGAGGACTTCACATGTCCAAGTAGAAAATCGTTACCTTTTGCACTCTCTTCGGTGGCATGCCAATGATCTAGATGGATGAATGCGACCGCAATGATCTTGCCTCCATAGATCCGGACTCGTCTTGCGAATCAGAGCCTCGGGACTCCAACGGTGGTGAGATCTCCTCCCACTTCTTCCTTCTTAGCTCTCCCTTCTCTCTAACACTTAGAAAGAGAATATTCAAAGGAAATGTGAGATTGAAACCTACACTATTGGCTATAAACTCGTAGGGGAAACCGCCAGCATTTGGATCCCTAAAAACAACTAGTTAACGGTCACGATTCTATCTATAATTCAGTTTACGAGTGCTACCTTCGTGCGATAAGAAGTTACCGTTGTGCGATACCTCAATCATTTAGCTTCTTAAGGATGCTACCGCTCAGAACTTAAATCGGGCGTTGACACATGGACGCGTCATATTTGCTATGCTAACTCTTCGTGGTAAGGCTAACAATGCGCGATATCCAACCCGAGAACTTGGCCAAATAAATCACCAAAGCTACCACCAACGCTAATACTACCGCCGCGCGGTAGGCTCTCAATGCCTAGCCAAAGGCGTTGAGTGCTATCTCCATGCGATAATATACTACGGCCCCGCGGTAGTCACTCAACTCTTTAAAGTGTTGAGTGGTAGTGCCATGCCCTAGCTTGCTACCATCCTCTGTTAGGTTCTCGAGCCATTGGATGATTTAATTCAAAGTCTAATGCCAGCGTTAACCCTACCGTTACGCATTATCTCCCAATTCTTCCTTTTTAGGATTTTTGGGGCGTTATAATTCTCCCCCACTTAAAGAAATTTCTTCCCGAAATTTGACGTTACAGGAAAATATAAAAAGTAAACAGTGCATCTGATTACCTCAGTGAAAAAGCTCAGGGAACTACTCCCTCATAGATTGCTCGCGCTCCCAAGACAGCTCTTCTCGGCCACAGTTGTCCCAAAGGACCTTGACCGGCCATTTTAATGGATTTGTTCCACAGCCGCTTGACCTCTACGCCATCAAATTGAATGGGCTTGACCTTCGTCGTCAACCCACTATCGACCGACACTTGATTCGTAGTAACCATATGAGTAGGCTCTTGAATAGCCTTCCACAGCACTGAGATGTGAAATGCATCATGCAAACCGCTCAACTCCACCGAAAGATCCAAACAATAGGTGGCTTCACCAACCCGCTCCAAGATCTCAAAAGGCCCAATATACCTCGAACTAAGCTTCTTTAAGCATTGAATCCTTGATATGCCTTTAAACAGCTTTATCTTGAGGTATACCCAATCGCCCACCGTAAACTTCACGTTCTGATGCTTGGCATTATAGTACTTGTTCTGCCTATATTGAGTGATCAGCAGTCGTTCTCGAATCAACTGTATCATTAAAGTAGCATCATCAACGTCCCTTCGCATGTACAGCTTCGATTCTCCCGTTTCTACCTAAGACAATGGAATACGACACCTCCTACCATACAAAGCCTCAAAAGGCGCCATCTGAATGCTAACTTGGTAGTTGTTATTGTACGCATACTCAATCATAAAAAGATGGTCCTCCCACCTTTTCCCAAAATCCAAAGAACACGTACGAAGCATATCTTACATTGTCTTGTTCGCCATTTCAGTTTGACCATCTGTTTGTGGGTGAAAAGTTGTGTTGAAGTTCAACTTGGTACCCAATAACTGATGAATGAGCCTCCAATTATTGGATGTGAACCAACCATCTCAGTCACTAACGATGCTTTGGGGTACGCCGTGTAAACAAAGTATGATGTCCATATAAAGCTTCGCCAGCTTATCCACTGAATCATCCTTCCTATTGGGTATGAAATGTGACACCTTGGTTAAATGATCAATGACCACCCAAATGGCGTTGTTCCCCTTGTGCGATCTCGGCAAGCCGTGCACAAAATCCATGGAGATGTCATCAAATTTCCACTCCGGTATAGGTAAGGACTTCAGGAATCTGCCAGGATTCTGGCATTCGGCCTTTACTAAGGCACACGTCTGACATTTTATCACATATAACGCTATGTCTTTCTTCAGACCTGGCAACCAGAATAGTTTATTCATGTCCTTGAACATCTTGGTGCTTCATGGGTAAATCGAATACTTTGTGAAATGTACCTCGTACAAGAATTCTTCTCGTAACTTCCCCACATTGGGGACCCACAATCGACTGCTTTTCCATAAAAGCCATTGTCGATAGAGAACTGGTAGTTAGACCCATCAACGGCCTCCACCACGTGACGTTTCAAGCTCACGTCCAACTCCAAGGCCTGTCGAATCCTATCTGTGAGGTCGTATTGTACCTCTGTGAGGTCGTGTTGTGGCTAATGTATTTTACTCTATATAATATATATGCAAATATTGATTTCCAGAGTATAATATATTGAGGCATTCATCTTTAAATTTTATAATTAAATGCATTTTTGTGAAATTATTGGTTCAGTTTTGGGGTTATTTTTATGCATCCATTTCAAATACTTCTAGTGATTTCTAGACACGACATTATATGTTACACTCAATATCCTCTATCGCAACTGGTGGATTTTTTAAAAAAATCGCAATTTTTTACAACAATTTTAAAGTGTTGCCTTTGTATTTTTTGGCAACAGTTTTAAATTGTAATATTACAGGTCAACATTTCTAAAATGTTGCAATAGGTCGACCGAAGACCTGTTGCCTATCCAAGGGTATAGGTAATAGTTTTTGTGTAGTGTTGCCTAAAGGACTAAAAACTATTTCATTAGACCTTTGGTAACACGGGTATAAATGCCCCCTATGGCAATAGTTCTCACTATTTTGGCAACACTTGACAGTTTTAGGCAATAGTTTTTAAGTGTTGATAAAAGTCGAAAATGATGTTGTGAGAAAAAGTGTGATTAAACTATTTGAGAGAAATTTGATGAGATAAAGACTAGCACTTGATCTAGAATCACTCTGGATAAAATAAAGTTTGATAGAAGATTAAAGTGCAAGTTTTAAAATAATTTATCGTCGACCATGAAGGTTCCCAAATTATGTCAACGCCTCTCTCGAGAATAAGCTAACGTCTAGCCTTAGGCAAAATGATTAATACCCCTTGGACAATCGAACCCTCTAAGCTTACTTTAGGTGGTGAACCACACTCTTGGGTTTTACCCCAATCTAGAAGATTTCGGTTGTCCTCTTTTGAGAATTGTATGACAACTCCTTTTATATTTGAGTGATCTCGTATCCACAATCTCTCAGTAAAATCTAGGATACGGATCTAGGATCAAAAACTATGTTAGTGATACATTTAAATAATCTCCTTGTATCCACAGCCACTCAGTAAAATCTAGGATACGGATCTTGGATCGAACATATAATACTAGAATTTGAACAAATAAGAATCAAAGACAACTTGAACCAAATTAGAATAGAAAGATTGCTAGATTATTAAAAGATAAACTAAAGTTCATTTCATTCCAAGGTTCATCATGAACAAGTGCTAATGGAAATTTAGTTACTCATCATGATGGGGAAATTACATAGAGTGGTAGAGAGTGACATGATTAGTAAATATAAGAAAGCTTGAATTATCAAAATACAAAGTTAAACTACAACTAGGAAAGAAAATCAACTAAGCCAAACTATGAACTTGAAATGAAAAATAAAGAATACAAACCAAAATTACATAATTTCTCCACCAAAATCTCCCCCCCCCCCCACGAGTTGAAGGAGAATACTGGTATTTATAAGAAATTTTGCATGGGAGTCATGCCCTTGACCCGGGCATAAAAGGTATGGAACCGGCGACTTAAAAGCCCGGGAAACGCTAGGAAACCAAACCAACAAAAGTCATTTCATTATGAGTCACGCCCCCTGGTCATGCCCGTGACCATGGCGTGTAGCAAACGGATCTGAAAACAGCAGGAGAACGGCTCGATCTAGAGTGATGACAGCAATTGTTGAAGAGGTCACGCCTTGGGGTTACGCTCGTGACCAGGGTAAGGCTGTTGAAATGGTCAATGGCAAAAACTGACTTTCATAACTCTGAAGTACACCCGAGATCTGGATGTTATGCCCTCCCTATCATGTCTGTGATAGGGGTGTGTAACTTTAAACTGATGTGGAGACAACTTTCTGGCAGCAGGATGCGGGATATGTTTCGTGGCTGAGGTCACGCACCCTAGTCACGCACGCGACCAGGGCGTGTAATACTTGATTTTTTATAAAAACTTCAAAACTTTGCCCTATTTACACCAGTGAGCTCCAAATTTATATTAGCAGACCAGATTTACCTGAATTTCATAAAGAAGTCAATTAGAGACTCAAATTGGAAAAATAAAAATAAAATTCGATAAATTAATATAAAAATAATAGTAAAAATAAGATAAAATTATCAAATACCCCCAGACTTGAGCTTTTGTTATTCCATAGCAAAACTATGAGAAATATTTATAAGATATTAATATAATTTTTAAATAAACTAAAAATTTATTAAATCAAAAGAAAGTTAAAAATAAAATTTAGATATTTAAGGATTAAGTCTTAAATTATGAAATTAAAATGAGAAGAGAGAAACATTTAGCAAAGATTTCTCAAATAAATTAACTATCACTCAAAATTGAGTAATTAGCAAACAAAATTAGATTAGAATTATTAACACTCTTTAACCAAAAAGACACTTAAAGAAAAAAATTCAAACTACTTCTTATGCTCTCTTAGTATTTTAATCTAAGTCTAAAGCAATTTTATTGGCTAATTGGGTTTGGGGGAACAAGGAATAAGAAGAGATTTTTGATTGGTGGTGATGAATTTTATTCTCACCCCACACATTTTTCCTTTTTTTATATTTGCATATGATTACAAGAAAATGATGAATTTTATCCTCTCATTTTCCATGACATATGAATAAATATATTTTTTTCTCTCTTCACATAAAAACAAAAATAATTATGAGTAATGAATTTTATTCTCTTACTCCATTTTGTACTCTTAGGGGTTGCATATGTTTACCAAGAAAGCTTGATTCTCATGACAGATGATCTAATAATTAAAAATGAATATATTTACCAAGAGATAATGAATTTTATCTTCTTATCCCCATGACATGTGATCTAACAAGAAAATAAAAAATAAGAGAAAGACTAAACAACTTTTAGATTAAATTTAAAAAACATAGAGAGCAATTATAGTAGAATAAATTTTTCTAAGAATCTTAAAGCATAAAGTGAATATAATTGAAATATAAAGATTGGTAAGCAAAGTACCACAAAATTAAAACTAATTAGAATAAAAAAAAGTGCTAAAGAAATTACTCTAAACAAATTGAATTCATAAGATATTTCTTAAAATTAAATCACCAGAAAATCAAATCAACTAACTATGATGAAATAAAAGACTAGCAAATCAAAAATAATAAAAAATATTATAAACAAACTCAAACTCAATTTCTAAAATTAATAAAGAAACTAGCAAGAGTTTATTAAATTTTTGGATTTTCCTCTAAGGTTTATCTAGTATTTTTTTATTTTGAAATTTGTTTTTTTTATTTTATAATTTTTTTGGATTTTTGGTTGGAATAAAAAAGACAATAAGACTAAATTTTGAAATAAAAGAAAGCAACGAAAATATTGTTTTGAATTTTGCAATACAAAGAAAAGAAAAACTTTTTTTGTGTTTTTGAAAGTTTTTTTTTTAATTTTTTTGATTTTTTTAAAAAAACAACAACTAGGGATCACACCCCCATACTTAAAAATAAACATTACCCAATATTTATAAGTAAAGTAGGACTTCATGTCATAATATTTGTGGTTGTTGACATCAGGTGTTTCAGTCAATTTTAATCATTAAATGTCTCTGTCTAGTCTGTTAGTTCTGTCAATTTCATGGTGTAGTTGTTCTTGCTTTTAATTTGGTGAGATGTAACATAATTTGTGATGTTGTTGAATAAGCTCACATCTCTTCTACAAAGTTCCACCGAGAGGGAAGGCTTCTCTTCAGATCTGAGCACATCTCCTATCACAATCTCAAAGATGCAAGGATTCACTAATTTCTTCTTTATTATGTCCTATTACAATTTATTTAATTCATTTAAGTTCTTCTAATATGGTTGTGCCTTTTACTTGCAACTGTAGTTATAAGTTGGATTTACGTAATTTTGTCCTACCTTTTCTTTATAATTTCATTCCAGTTTTTGGTTAGGGTATTCGGCCTGACATCACCTAAGATTTTCGTCATTCTCTAAATCCATTCACTAAACCTAACTGTGTCTCTTGCTTATTTGTGATTATGTGTTCTTAAAACCAATAATGTTGCTAATGTATCCATAATAACAAAATTATGGATAATAAAACTATAAAAGTATGGTGAATATTTGATCATTATCAATAATTATTCTACAAAGGTGGAATTTTAAACAACTCTCTCTCCCTCTCCCCCCTCTCTTTCTCTCTAATAAAGGAGAACATGGGGATGTGTAAAAGGGGGAAAACATAAACTACATAGCAAAAACGTATCTGGATTGAAAAACAACTATCTCTTCTTATTTCATCTTGGCATGTTGATCATCACTCTTCATCAGAGATCTTGGGGCTTTATTGTTCGATTAGGTTCGGGTGCTTGGAGGACCTCGTCGGAAGCATCAGGGCCGCAGCGTCGTTGATGAGAAAAAAGTGAGGCCTACATCACATCCTTCGTTGTTCTCCTTTGTTAGAAGTGTTGTTCATTAGGTATCTGCAAGTATTAATTGCTCATTAGTTTGTGATTTTAATTCTCTAAACAGGGAGGAAAAACCATGGAAGCTACTGTGATCTTAGAAGTGTTGTTCATTACGCATCTGCAATTATTAGTTGATATGTTTCATTCACAGCCCTTGATACCCTATCTAATTAGTTATAAAAATCTAATGTATAGCTCGAGGAAATGTTTTACAGTACAAACATGCAATATTTCCCCATCAGGTCCTTCTCATCAATATTTTTATTACCGCAATTCTGCATATGTTGATCAACTCTATATGTTAAATTCATTTCTGAATAGTTTTTATTAGTTGACACTCGCCTCTCTGCAATCCATCGGTGAGCTTCCTACCCTCTCAAAATGAATAACCAAGATACTAATAACCAAATATTCAGAACCAATTTCTTCATTCTCTTTCACATTCTGAAATGAAGAACCATAATACAAATATTCGAGAGTACAAATACCTTCTAGCTAGGCTAACCTTTTTCAATAATTTTGTATCAATTTGCAGGTACATTCAAGCATATTGCGAGTTGGTCATCAACAAAGAAGGAAATACAAGAGTGAAGGATTAAAGTAAGTTACTGTTTTTGATGTGGTCATCTTATTGCTGCTAAAATCATAGAAATTAAAAGACATAATACAAATATTCGAGAGTACAAATACCTTCTAGCTAGGCTAACCTTTTTCAATAATTTTATATCAACTTGCAGGTACATTCGAGCATATTGCGATTTGGTTGTCAACAGAGAAGGAAATACAAGAGTGAAGGATTAAAGTAAGTTATTGTTTGTGACATGATCATCTTATTGCTGTTAAAATCATAGATTACTTATATAGATTAATATAATGTAGTTTGTGGTGGTTGATGTATTATTCTCTACTGTAATAAAAATTCTGACTACTGCTATGTCATTATATTGACAGTTTTTTATTACCACATACCGTCATGTCTAAACAATCAGGACAACTATCTCATACACACGATCGTAGGTTTCCGACATGGGCCGAAGAAATATATCGAACAGAAGGGTGTTGACGACAAAGCAGCTTGGCATGATATGCCTAATCTCTACCAATATAACAGACCCAAAGTCCTAATACCAAGGGTGCCAAGGGACATAAGTATCATAGAACAATGGATTTTTTTTCAAGAATTCACAAACACAAAAACGTTTGTTGTGCCAAAATCGTATGACATCGAAGCTACAAAGAAACAAATCAACATAAAATAATCATAGGTAAGTTTTTCAACAGTTGCTTACCTCATATGTAATATTGAAATCACTGGAATTCATTCTTTTTGTACATGGAACCATGGTACGTTTTATGGTAATTGCAACAGTTTGAGGGTCCTGTGCCTACCCTCGTTCACCACCATAGCACTGCTGCTTCAGAAAATATTGTAAGTTCCTTTGTAATATATGATGTAATGTATTTGAAATAGTATGTATACAAATATATATATTGCATTATATATAATCTACTCATGTGGCAGCCAGGAGTGTACGATATGACTCTAGTGATCTTCCTACCATATGTACCTAAGCCTATCAAATTAAATGCATCTGTTTTGCCAAAGGTTGGTTGTTTAAATGTTGTTTTGTATTTAGTGATATATTATTGTCCAAATTGTAGTTTATTTTTTGCTGGATTTTGGACAGGGCATGCTAACTTCTTATCTGCAAGTCTTTATAAATGTCCTTACTTTTTTGATGTCTCTCGGGTGGTCTTCTCCCACATCCAGCCTTCGCCCGCATAAAATTTTGTTTGTCATTCAAGATATCAATGGACATCATACTATTTTGCAATTTCAACATTTCCTTTCAATATTATTTTCATGTTGTGCTAGTAATAATCATATATAAATATGAGTATCTTTGCATGGGCTACACCCGTTCTCGATGCTCTTCACATCGACAGTACACTAGAAGTGATGGTACTTTTCCTTAAACTTGCCCCCTCTACAACACTCGATCAATTGACAGGGCATAGGGAGCCCGCATGCCCTAGAGACAGTACCCGTGCCTCGACAGTGTCTCGGCGCGGTGGCACTTCTACAGCTTGCAAACCCCCATACACATGATAAAATAGGTATGGAGGAGAGCACCAGGCATAGGAGTCGTATGCACGGGTGTTTGCGAGCTGCAGAAGCGTCATCATGCCAGGACACTATGGAGGTGGGGGTACTATTACGTATGGCATGGAGGCTCCTCATGCCCTGTTAATTGATCGAGTGTCGTAGAGGGGGCGAGTTTGGGTGGAGGAACTGTCATTGCTAGGGTACTGTCAATTAGAAGAGCATCGAGCACGGGCGTAGCCCGTGCAAAGATGCTCGTGTGTGTGTGTGTGCTCGTGTGTGTGCTCGTGTGTGTGTGTGTGCTCATATATATGTATGTGTGTGTGCTCATGTGTGCTCGTGTTGTGTGTGTGTATGTGTCTGTGTCTGTGTCTGTATGTCTGTGTGTTTGTGTCTGTGTGTGTCTGTGTCTGCGTGTCTGTGTCTATGTGTGTATGTCTGTGTATGTGTGTGCTCGTGTATCTGTGTGTGCTCGTGTGTGTGCTCGCGTGTGTGTATGTGTGTGTGTGTGTGCTCGTGTGTGTGTGTGTGTTTGCTTGTGTGTGTGTGTGCGCGCGCTCATGTGTGTGTGCGTGTGTGTGCTCATGTGTGTGTGTGTGTGCTCATGTGTGTGTGTGTGTGTGTAACACCCCGAAATCAAGCGGAGCATTTTGAGCAAATCGGGTTCAGGCTTGGGTGACACGGCCTGGGACACGGGCGTGTCCCAGGGCGTGTCAGGCCTGGGTCGTGTCGAGTCGGGCAGTCGACGAAATTCGGAGTCGACACAGCGGACACGGCCTGCGACACGGGCGTGTCGCAGGGCGTGTCGGGGCCGTGTCGACGATCGACCGTGATGTCGACGAATTTCTCTCGACGATCGTCGAGAGTCGAGTGTCGAGTGAGGACACGGCCTGTGACACGGGCGTGTCAATGATCGACGAACTCAACTCGACGTTTTGAGCTAGGGCGTGTTTGCGGGACACAGGCGTGTCCTGGTGCACACGGCCATGAACACGGGCGTGTGCCCGGCCGTGTGCCAGGCTGTGTGAAGTCTCGGGTTGTTTTGGGATTATTTTCGTTGAGGTACACGGCCTCAGACACAGGCGTGTCTGAGGGCGTGTCGAGGACACGGCCGTGACACGGGCGTGTCACACGGCCGTGTTCTGGCTGGATTGAGTCGGTTGTCTGCCGCTTAGGGGGACACGGCCTGTGACACGGGCGTGTCACAGGGCGTGTCAGGCCGTGTTTTAGCTTTTTTGGCCAGATCTGAGCCGTTTGTTTCCCTCTTCCTGAATCCAAGGGCTGGGCTTTGTCCAGGTGTCTAGGAGGCCGAGAATTAGAAGATAAATTCTCTTATCTTCTTCTCCTTCTTCATCTTCATTTTCATTTCAAGAGAGAAAGAAGAAAGGACTAAGGGAGAGAGAAGGGAGGAGTCTACCAGCTGCTGTAGGAGCTGCGGAGTGCGGAGCGAAGATCCGAGAGCGGATTCGTGAAGGCAGAGCCGATGCGGTGATTTCCATCCGGCTACTTCATGGCACCGAAGCGATCTTCAAGGGTAACGATCTCCTTCTTGGACATCGAAGTCCTTCCTTTATTCATGTGCTTGGAATCCTCCACCAAGAGGTGGATAATCGCGGAAGTGATTCCTTTGTTGTGTCTGCATTTAGAGCCGGAAATATAGAGTACGGCGTAGGCATGCTGTGTGAAGCCCATCTGGACCGGTAGTCGGGATTGGTGATGTTCATGGGTAAACCGGAGAAGACTCTGTGGCTTTGATGATGTGCAAAACGGATTTCTGTTGTGATGAATGTATGGATGTGATGATTGTGAGGAGGCTTTGGTGAAGCTCCCGGATATGATATGATCAATTGGTAACATGCCTGGGGAGCTCGTGATAAACCCGACTGTTACACCACCTATGTGGGTTGATCTAGTTAGGAAGGGATCGATGGGTGGCAATGCTAGGGGAGCCGAGTTAAACCCGGGTTGCTGCACCACATAGTGTGGGTCGATCGGATTAGGAGGGGGGTCGATGGGTAGACATTGCCTGGGGAGCTTAGATAAACCCGGCGTGCTACACCACATGTTATGGGTTGACCTACTCTGTTTGTTGGATGTTGTGAGGGTGTACCTCTGTGTGGTTTGGGCGGGATGTCGCCAGCTTGCGAGATTGGTGGACTAGGGCCGGTCAACCAACAAGTTAACACCTCGAGAGACAGCGGTGTACGACGGTGGATTCCGGTATGCCAAGAAGGTGCCCTGAGTGCACGGAGCGTTGGTGGACTCCAGCGTTTGTGATGTGATGTGTTTGTTAGTGGAATAAAGAGAATGATCTATCTATGATATGATTTGGTGATGTTTGATGATACTTGATGAGCACTGTATACAGGGAAGGAACCACTACCCCGGGTAGGGGGTAGGGTCGTTATAATGGGTCAGCCAAATGTTGACCGTTACCTTGTTTTGCCGCTTTTTGGTGGATGTCTCATTGCAGGTGCCGCGGCTTGAATGGAAATGAATATGTGGAATGGCTAGCTTGCTGCTGTTGGCCCTTGAAGGCCAGGCGAAGAGTTGTGCTTGGATTTCATGTGTGGCCGGCCTGCGTGCCGATGTACGAAATGATTGTTGTGTAAAAGAGGAACTTGTAAGGCCATAAGGCCAGGGTGTGTGAGTTGTATACATTCCTGGTGTTGGTATATATAAATGTGATCTTTTATATATGGTGGACATTCTGGTTTGAGTTCATGTTAACATAAAATATGCTACGCTAGAATGGAATGAGTTAAGGATACGCATCGATTTTGGTTTCCACACGTGATTCCTTCGCTTTGTCTGTGAGATATGATGTGGGGCCCCGGCCGGACCCACCATTATATGTCATGTGACAGGTGGGGGCGTTACAAAGTCGTATCAGAGCCCGGTTTAGATTATTTGGGAGGAGAGCACATAAATGAACTCATGAATGTCCACTAGGAATATCTGTCATGCACATGATGTGCGTGCGTGTGTAGCCAATGTACCAGTACCGTTATGATTTGGAAGAATTTAATGGTGTTCTGTACATTGATAGGTGGCGAGGGATGGAGCTGGGCCGTCTGAGCCCCAGCGGTCGGATGAGAGTGCAGCACCCGTGGAAGCGCCTATGCCTCCCTCGGCAGAAGCCATACGGGTGATGACGGAGACAGTGCTTGCAGTATTACAAGCACAACCAACTGGACAGGTAAGACCTGGTGGAAGGCAAGAGCATGCTGCTGAGGTGGTGGAAGCGCAAGCAAGTGACGACTCCTTATCACGTTTTATGAACTTTCATCCACCGACGTTTGGTGGAGCGCTTTCACCAACGCAGGCGGAAGATTGGTTGGCACGAGTAAAAAGGATCCTGACTGCAATTCGGACGGTCGAGGAACAGAAAGTGATGTTGGCCACTTTTCTGTTGGAAGGAGATGCGAGATTGTGGTGGGATGAGATTGAAGTGCACCACTTGGCAGGTCGAGGTTTAATGGAGGTTTCAATGGAGGAATTCTCCCAACTATTTTTAGCCAAGTATGTGCCAGTATCGCAGAGGATTGCGATGGAAAATGAGTTTCTCCGTTTGGTGCAGGGTGAGCGAGATATTGATAACTACCTGCATGAGTTTACAAGATTGGGGAGATATGCAGGATCTACCTTTGCGGAGGAAGCGCGAAAGACAAATCGTTTTTATGAAGGATTGCGGGATGAATTGAGATTGGCACTTTCGAGTTCCGTGAGCCAAGGCTTCCAAGCATTAGTCGATACAGCTCGTGCCTTGGAGAAGGATATGAAGCGAGTACAAGCGAATAAGCGACGGGCAGCGGAAAAGCCAGAGTTTAAAGTGTCGCAGTTGGATCAATCCGAGTTTCGACGACAAGAGAAGAAAAGATTTAGACCTGCAGAATCAACTCCGTCGACTGTTTCTTCAGGGGCGACTTATGGGTCAGGACGTGTGGATACACGTATCTGCTATAACTGTGGGCAGCAAGGACATATAGCAAGATTTTGTCGGAATGCCCCTCCAGGGAGTGAGAAAAAGATAGGTGCGTCCTATGAAGAAAAGGGAAAAGCAGTGGCCGAATCATCTGCACCCCGGACGCAATCTCGATTTCATGCGATGGAAGTGCAAGAGCCGCAAAGCTCAGTTGGTGAAATGCAGCCTCGGGCGTTTAAGTTGTTTCTTAATCATGAATTTCAAAATTGGGAGACTGAGCAGAAGTGAAGTGTGATGTGAATATGTTTGACTGACTCACAACTTGATGAATCATCCATCTTGGTGTATGTAAATGATGTTTATATATATAGTTGTATGTCAACTATATGGCTAAATGATGAATAAAATCGTGATGTTGACAATCTTGCTGAAAATGAATGTGCACAAGTGGAAGTTAGGGATGTTTGTTGTGTTGTCTGTTTGTTAGTGTGTGTGGAGGCTTGCGGTGTACGCTTTGCTGATGTTGTGGCTGTTTGGAGTCAATTTCGAGGACGAAATTATTTGAAGGGGGGGAGGATTGTAACACCCCGAAATCAAGCGGAGCATTTTGAGCAAATCGGGTTCAGGCTTGGGTGACACGGCCTGGGACACGGGCGTGTCCCAGGGCGTGTCAGGCCTGGGTCGTGTCGAGTCGGGCAGTCGACGAAATTCGGAGTCGACACAGCGGACACGGCCTGCGACACGGGCGTGTCGCAGGGCGTGTCGGGGCCGTGTCGACGATCGACCGTGATGTCGACGAATTTCTCTCGACGATCGTCGAGAGTCGAGTGTCGAGTGAGGACACGGCCTGTGACACGGGCGTGTCACAGGGCGTGTCAATGATCAACGAACTCAACTCGACGTTTTGAGCTAGGGCGTGTTTGCGGGACACGGGCGTGTCCTGGTGCACACGACCATGAACACGGGCGTGTGCCCGGCCGTGTGCCAGGCCGTGTGAAGTCTCGGGTTATTTTGGGATTATTTTCGTTGAGGTACACGACCTCAGACACGGGCGTGTCTGAGGGCGTGTCGAGGATACGGCCGTGACACGGGCGTGTCACACGGCCGTGTTCTGGCTGGATTGAGTCGGTTGTCTGCCGCTTAGGGGGACACGGCCTGTGACACGGGCGTGTCACAGGGCGTGTCAGGCCGTGTTTTAGCTTTTCTGGCCAGATTTGAGCCGTTTGTTTCCCTCTTCCTGAATCCAAGGGCTGGGCTTTGTCCAGGTGTCTAGGAGGCCGAGAATTAGAATATAAATTCTCTTATCTTCTTCTCCTTCTTCATCTTCATTTTCATTTCAAGAGAGAAAGAAGAAAGGCCTAAGGGAGAGAGAAGGGAGGAGTCTACCAGCTGCTGTAGGAGCTGTGGAGTGCGGAGCGAAGATCCGAGAGCGGATTCGTGAAGGCAGAGCCGAGGCGGTGATTTCCATCCGGCTACTTCATGGCACCGAAGCGATCTTCAAGGGTAACGATCTCCTTCTTGGACATCGAAGTCCTTCCTTTATTCATGTGCTTGGAATCCTCCACCAAGAGGTGGATAATCGCGGAAGTGATTCCTTTATTGTGTCTGCATTTAGAGCCGAAAATATAGAGTACGGCGTAGGCATGCTGTGTGAAGTCCATCTGGACCGGTAGTCTGGATTGGTGATGTTCATGGGTAAACCGGAGAAGACTCCGTGGCTTTGATGATGTGCAAAACGGATTTCTGTTGTGATGAATGTATGGATGTGATGATTGTGAGGAGGCTTTGGTGAAGCTCCCGGATATGATATGATCAATTGGTAACATGCCTGGGGAGCTCGTGATAAACCCGACTGTTACACCACCTGTGTGGGTTGATCTAGTTAGGAAGGGATCGATGGGTGGTAATGCTAGGGGAGCCGAGTTAAACCCGGGTTGCTGCACCACATAGTGTGGGTCGATCGGATTAGGAGGGGGGTCGATGGGTAGACATTGCCTGGGGAGCTTAGATAAACCCGGTGTGCTACACCACATGTTGTGGGTTGACCTACTCTGTTTGTTGGATGCTGTGAGGGTGTACCTCTGTGTGGTTTGGGCGAGATGTCGCCAGCTTGCGAGATTGGTGGACTAGGGCCGGTCAACCAACAAGTTAACACCTCGAGAGACAGCGGTGTACAACGGTGGATTCCGGTATGCCAAGAAGGTGCCCTGAGTGCACGGAGCGTTGGTGGACTCCAGCGTTTGTGATGTGATGTGTTTGTTAGTGGAATAAAGAGAATGATCTATCTATGAAATGATTTGGTGATGTTTGATGATACTTGATGAGCACTGTATACAGGGAAGGAACCACTACCCCGGGTAGGGGGTAGGGTCGTAATAATGGGTCAGCCAAATGCTGACCGTTACCTTGTTTTGCCGCTTTTTGGTGGATGTCTCATTGCAGGTGCCGCGGCTTGAATGGAAATGAATATGTGGAATGGCTAGCTTGCTGCTGTTGGCCCTTGAAGGCCAGGCGAAGGGTTGTGCTTGGATTTCATGTGTGGCCGGCCTGCGTGCCGATGTACGAAATGATTGTTGTGTAAAAGAGGAACTTGTAAGGCCATAAGGCCAGGGTGTGTGAGTTGTATACATTCCTGGTGTTGGTATATATAAATGTGATCTTTTATATATGGTGGACATTCTGGTTTGAGTTCATGTTAACATAAAATATGCTGCGCTAGAATGGAATGAGTTAAGGATACGCATCGATTTTGGTTTCCACACGTGATTCCTTCGCTTTGTCTGTGAGATATGGCGTGGGGCCCCGGCCGGACCCACCGTTATATGTCATGTGACAGGTGGGGGCGTTACAGTGTGTGTGCTCGTGTGTGTGTGTGTGTTTGCTCGTGTGTGTGTGTGTGTGTGCACTCGTGTGTGTGTGTGTGTGTGCTCGTGTGTGTGTGTGTGTGTGTGTGTGTGTGTGCTCGTGTGTGTGTGTGTCTTTGTGTGTGTGTGTGTATGTGTGTGCTCATGTGTGTGTGTGTGTGTCTGTGTGTGTGTGTGTGCTCATTTGTGTGTGTGTGTGTGCTCATTTGTGTGTGTGTGTGTGTGTGCGCGCGCGCGCGCTCATCTGACCTTCCAAATCAAGATTTTGCAATTTCAATCTTGATGGTGAAATACCTCATGTGGTACTCATCTTCCTGCTAATCCTTTCTCTATCACGATTTTAGGGTTTCCAATCTACATACGCTCGTGGTTCTCTTCTTCCCGCGAAGCCTTTTCCGATCTCAATAGATCACGATTTCCTTCTCCTTCCCGCAGCGATAATGGTGGAAGCCTCTCTAGCTCCAGACGGCCCCTCTCTCTCCAAACGATGTCCTCTCTCTCCATACGGCGCCCTCTCTCCTGATGGATCAGTTACAAATGAGTTGGGATCTCTCCTGATAAACACATTCCATGATTTTATTTATTTGTTCAGAGGTATTGGATCTGTGTGTTCTTAAAAATGCAAAAAAAAACACACAACTTAAGCCCGGCATAAATATTGTTGTATGAAAAAGTAATGTCCATAAAGAAGAACTCAAACCATATAGAAAGCCCGACATAAATGAGATTGATGCATGTTTTGCTGAGAATCAATCAGAATAAGACAAGTGCTTACTAGAGTAGATAATTTCATTATTTCATAGTTAGATTGGACTACATCATTGATCTGTTTAGCCATTGAAAAATTAGTGATATGATTTGTAATATGTACTTGTCTTGCCATTTATCCTGCATTAGTAATATGATTTGTAATCTGGTATTTAAATAACATGTTGGAAAGAAATTTGTTCATCTTGTTGTAGCCTGAAGCTAGAATATGATCTGTATAACAGTCATATAGAATTGTTGTGGTGATAAGGAGTATGCATTATTGATGATAAGTACGTACATTATTATTGGCATGTTTTTGTCTAGAAAGTTACTTTTTATGGAGTATGGATTATTTCTTCATGGTAATTTATTATTACTATTATAGTGCTAATAGTGTTGGGATTTATGTTAGGTTATGACTTTAAAAGAAAGTTGGTGCTTTATTGGTGAAGCAGAGCAGGACATTGCTGAGGTAAGTTATGGCTCTAGTGGGTGTCGATTAGAGCATTTTTTACCATCTTCTATATCATTGTGTTTAATTTTTTTTCTTTTGGTTTTATGTAGAATTACAAAGCAATAAAACCGTTCAAAAGACAGTTATTTGGTACAGTGGAAGAATTTGAGATCCTTTATAAAAACTATTCACACCAAGTTGGGTTTAGTGTGTGCAGTTCAACTTCCACTAAAGATAAAAATAATTATCTTCAATATAAATATTTTGTATGTGCAAAAGAAGGATTTAAGGTTTAGAAAAAATCATTACAACCTGGTTAAGAACTATGCAGGAAATTACCCAATACAAGAGTCGGTTGTAAGGCAAGTGCTAGTGTTAAGAGGATCAATGATGAGAAATATGTCTTGTTCACTTTTCATGAGGAGCATAATCACACGCTATCCACTCCAAGAAAAATACATTTTAATATCAAACCGGAAAGTAACAGATGTCCAGAAGAGTTTGTTAGACACATTAGGTCAGGTAAATATAGGACCTACGCATGCATTTCACATATTGAAAGAGCAAGTTGGAGGGTATGAAAATGTTGGTTTCACCTGCGTAGATGCCAAGAATTATGTCAGAGACCTCAAAGCATTGATTGTTGATTCTGATGCTCAAATATTGATACAAAATTTCAAAAAATTATAACAACAAAACTCATCATTCTTCTTTGCATATGAATTAGATTCTGAATATCATTTGAAATGTGTGTTTTGGTCTAGAAATAATTATTCTATGTTTGGTGATTTACTTTCTTATGATACCACATACAATACCAATAAGTATTCCATGATTTTTGCCCCATTTACTGGACTAAATCATCATAGATTATTTATAACCTTCGGTGATGCGCTACTTGCTAACAAAAAGACTGAATCATTTTCCTGATTATTTGAGTAATTTTTAGATTGTATGGGAGACAATGAACCTATATTGATTGTTACTGATCAGGACCCTGCAAAGAGAAGTGCTTTAGAAAAATCACTTAAAACTGCAAAATACAGATTTTGTATGTGGCATATAATGAAAAAATTGTCTGAAAAAGTTGGTGGTTATTTAAATGTTGATTCAGTCTTTCAACGACGCTTCAATACATGCGTATGGGATTCCGAGAGTACGAATGAGTTTGAAAGAAATTAGAATGCAATAATATCTGATTTTGAATTATCAAAAAATGATTGGATATTGCATATATTTGAGTTTCGCAAAATGTGGATTCTAGCATATTTATAGGATATACCTTTATCAGCTTTATTGCAAACAACATCTAGATCAGAAAGTGAAAATGCATTCTTTTGAAGATTTATGAATAACAAATTGGGCTTAATTGATTTTTATTCAACGTATGATAATGCAATTGAAACTCAACGACGGAGAGAATTGAAGGCTGAGCACGACACATTAAATGGAAAACTAGATTTAAAAACAAGCTTAGCAATCGCGAAACACGCAAGTTCATTATATACACACAAGAACTTTTATATATTCCATGAAGAATTATGGCCTTCATATAGGTTGCGGGGTGAAAATACTCAATAACTCAGTGATTCATGCATATTCACTATTATCGATAGTTGTAACCCAAATGATAAGTACAGAGGAGTTGTTTACAGTTCGTCGCACGTGTTGAAACTGAAAACTTAGTCTCTTGTGGAGTTCACCCTTGGGAAAGGGGTGATCGCGCGCCTACTTTGCTCCTGCAAAAAAAATAACAAAGGAAAACAAGAAAGGACAGACCCAAGGGCTCGACGGGGAGGACCCACCACACACCCGGAAGACCTGAGAGAACTTCCCCTCCTTAGCCACAGGCCGAGCTAAGGCTACCTCAGAAAGCACTATGAGACAAGGAGTATGTGGATCTCGGATGGTGCCCCTTTCTGAGGGGCCCCTTGGGTCTTATTTATAGAATTTCGAAAATGGCCTGTAAATAGCCAACCTCCGCTATTTTGAACAGCAATGTGCAGCCACACTTGGGCTGCAAATAACGTAGCTCCACTGTTCCAACAAGATATTCGCACCCATGTGGAGGGCATCCTGGTAATTATACCTATAGGCCTATACTAAGCCCCATCCCAGGGATATGGAGGTCAGCTCGCCACTAAACTCTCCCCGCGAGAGGCGGGTGCGACCTGGCTCCTGCGAATCGCCCTCTCTTCTCGGGCAAGCGCGGAACGGGCCACCGCGACTCGCCAATCCTCTGCTGAGGCGGACCGACGGCTAGGTCGCGCATAGGAGAGCGGGCTGGCGGCCAGGCTTCCAACTATAACCACGAGAGCCCCGGAGGAGGGCTCGCCGATTTGGACTCGTCGAACCCATCGCGCACCTACTTTGATGAATGCTGACCCAAGATCTGCTCGACGAATGGAGACCCAAGCTTTCCTCGATGAATGGCGACCCAAGCTTTGCTCGACGAATGGCGACCCACGCTCTGCTCGACGAATGGCGACCCAAGCTCTACTCGACGAATGGAGACCCAAGCTCTGCTCGATGAATGACGACCCAAGCTCTGCTCGACGAATGGCGACCCAAGCACTACTCGATGAATGACGACCCAAGCTCTGCTCGATGAATGGCGACCCAAGCTATGCTCGACGAATGGCGACCCAAGCTCTCTGAAAGTGCAGGTTAGATCTGATATACTCTAGAGGGGGGGTGAATATAGTATGGTGCTTACTAAAAACTTTTTACAACTGTTGTTATGTACCTAAGTGAACAGGGAAGTAAATAACATAAAGTAAACAGAACAACTAACTATACACAGAGCAATCACAGACCACAGCAAGAAAATAAAAGAAAATAAGCAACCAGAAGACACAAGGAGCTATAGTGGTTCCCCAATCAATCTGGGTACATCCACTCTTCTACCACCCTAGGTAGGAATCCACTGTAGGATGAGTTGATTAGGTGTCCTGGGCACCAATGGATTTTATCAGGTCCCCAAAAACCAAACCCTCAAGTCTTTTGGAAGGAGACTTGCAACAAAAATAATTTTGAAGGGATTTAAAACCCTGTACAGGAATTAGAGAGAGGGTGATAGTGTCTTCTCTGTCAACAGTCAGAGAGAAGACTTGTGGATTGATGTAGCAAATCTTGCTCCCCCTGAGATCTTGAATTGGTCAGGAATGCTGGAGCATTGCTTCAGGGTGATAGGCCTTCAATGACCTAGAATGCCTGGACCAGAACTACTTCAGGAACTTCTTTTGACTGATAAAGTTCTGTTGTCCTTTGAAGTTGTCCTGAGAATAGAAAGAAGAAGACTCTTGATTGAATTTGGTTGTTCTTCTTCTTCTTCAAAAGTTCTATGGTTAAGGCTGATTGCAGTCAAGAACTTTAGATTTGAGAATATTTTGTTCTTCTGCAGCTTCAGAGTGTCTATCAGATTGTTTTCTGTACTGTGATTCTTGAACTCTGCTTGATTCTCTACTCTCTTACTGTGTCTCTATTTTTTGTGTATCTTTTGTATCTTTTTCTGACTGAGGAATATTCAAACTTTTGAATGTCGAGCGGTAATTATAGTCGGCCTTGGAAAGAATCAGCAATCAATGACTTTCCTAACTGTCCCATAGAAAAATGGCATGTGATCGTCCATAGTCAATGCACGTTCTAACGGTAACATTCCGAGAAATTCTGGCATTAAATGTTCAGGAATCAGTGCCAAGAAACGGGACGGGAACCTTGAAGAAAATCTAATCTGGATTCGTCGAACGCAGAACACAATTCGTCGAACTGCACTTATGTTCGTCGAGCTGAGCTTGAGTTCGTCGAGCTGAGCTTGAGAGAGTTCGTCGACCAGATAATCTTCATTCATCTAATAGACAGTCTTCATTCGTCGAGCTGAAAATCAAATTCGTCAAGATGAGAAAAGTTCTGGACTTAGACAAAATATCCTGCATCTACTGAAATGCTGTGTCGACATAAGTTGGTGCCGACAGATTGATCTTGGTGTCGACACAAATCCTCTAGTGTCGACATAAGCTGGTGTCGACTGAAATCCTGGTGTCGATACAAGTTGGTGTCGGCTGAAATCCTGGTGTCGACACAAGTTGACTGGTGTCGACACAAACCCTAAGTGTCGACACAGATTCTCTGAGTCCAGAAATCGTCGAGTAGAGAATAGCATTCGTCGACCTGAGAAGCTGACTTCGTCGACCTGAGAAGGTGTGAACTTGAGGTCCAAGTTCGTCGAGCTCAGAATATAATTCGTCGACCGAAGCATGAAGCTGGACTTAGAAAAATTTGAAGTCCTCATGACTTTGGCTTGATGTAGAAACTGAGTTTTCATCGAACAGAGAACGTAGATCGTCGAGCTCAGCACTAAGAATTGTCTCACGATCGTCGAGCGCAAAAATCCTTTCGTCGAGCTGAGTTCGACGAACGTCGAACTGACTTTACTTAGTCTTGAAAAACTTGTGAGTCTGGAGTCTCTGAGGGTCTTGTTGAAAGCTGGTCCATTTGGAGTTGAGCCTAAGGACTTATCCTAGACTCTAGGACACAAATTGACCATGGCTATACAAGATGGGTCACATCCTAAGTAAGTGAACCTATCCCAAATCAACTAGGGGTCCAACAATCTCCCCCTATTTGGGTGAGGTCACTAACAGAGACTCAAGACAGAAAATTAAAGCAAGAAAAGAGATATATCTGGCAGAGAATTATAACACATGCAACAGATATATATATACACACAGCTTTGTTTAACAAATAGCACAGTTTAAAAACAAATAACAGACAGAAATGAATCAACAAGAGAATTACTTCTTTTGCCTCTTCTGCTGAGGTTTGTCTTCTGCTTTCTTTTCTCCTGGCTTCTTGAAAATGATTTCTCTATTAGGATTTTGAGCTTGAGCCACTGTCATGGTCATATCAGCTACCCCAATAATTTTCAATGATGTAGCCCTGGGGACAACTGCTTCTGGATGAAGTTTCATATAATCATCAACATTAAATAATTTGTTGCCTTTGTCAAATCTTTTCAGCTCTTCCTTTCTATACTGTGACATGGTTGAAAGACCAGAGATATCTTTTCCTTCTGCTTTGGCTTTATTTATCAAAGATAGACTAATCAGCTCTTGGTACCTAGCCATTCTTGCAGTATTAGCAGTCTCTGGATCTTCAAAAGAAATTGGAGGGGAGTCTGGCTTCTTGGGTCTTTCATCTTTTTGTACTTCAGGACTTTGTTGTTGCTGCTGCCGCTTATGCTGTTGACTACCCGAGGAGGATGGCCTCTGCTGGCTGCTTCCAGAAGATCTCCCTAACTGTCTCTGATAAGTTTGCATTGGGGCAGATCTCTAGGAGTTAGAGCCATTGGAACCAGCTGCTGGAGGAGGAGGAGGAGGAGGAGGATCCTTCCTGTATTTGTGTACTGGAGGAGGGGAGTATCTCCTGCTTCTCTTTCTATCTTTCTGCTGGTTTTTAGAGAGCCACATCCATACTGGCATTCCCTTATATGGAGTCACCTTGTGCAGAATATAGTAGGGAGTGTCTGCAGTGGGATTTGGCTTGGGAGGAGGAGCAGCCTTTCTCTTCTTTGCCAACAATCTCTTTTTCCTACTAGCTGCATCCTTATCAGAATCAATATCATCATCATCAGATTCTGAATCCTGAGGGGTATCATACAATGCATCCAAAGCTTTTAAATCTTTATCAGAAACAACAATCTTTGCTAGAGGAGGGGCAGAAGGTTCAGGAATAAGAGTTTCAGCAACAAGAGACGAATTATCTGTACAAGATTCAGAAACAAAAGAGACAGAGCTATCAGCTACTGCCTTATTCTCTTCTTCAATGTCTGCCTGAATAAGCTCATCTAGAGTAGGCATATGAGAGTCATCCATAATAAAATCTGGTGCTGAAACTGGCACTCGAGTATCTTCTGGAATGACTTTTGAGCGGGAGGCAGATAGAGCAAAATTGTCACAGAGTTACTTGGCAACTGCTGGACTAGCTGGAGAGGTATAAGGTATAATCGCCAAACATGGCTTAGAGAAAACTGCTGGAGGGAATTGCATATGTACAGTATCAAAACTTCTCAACAAAACTGATAAAGTCACTGTGGGATTTAAATAGAAATCACCAATAGGAGTTATTGGAGCAACTGACTCATCCAAATCAATGTCAGTATTCATAAATTGAATTAACTCAGACATCTCAGCATCAAAGTCTGTCAAAATTGGTGTATCCTTATCTGAATCTGAATCTATTGGAGAGGGAACTTCTGTGACTGCTACTGCTGCTGCTGTATCTGCATCTGCTGCAACTTCAACACAAAGCATCTCCCCCTGCCTGGGTTCAGGAATACCTGGATCCAGGCCCCTAGATGAAGAGGGGACAGCAGATAGAAGAGAGATCTGGGAAGATAAGGAATGAATGGAGGTCACAAGAGGTGTAATGGCCTCTTGGATCAAAGATTTGATAAGAGGTGTGAGCAAAGAAATGAGGGTAGATGGATCAAATGGGGAAGGGGAAGGGGATGGAATGGGAGGAGGAATAGCAGATGGAGGGGGGCATCTTGCATGATTGAATCTGATGGTATATTATAAGATGGGATGGTGGATAAGTATGGGGGAAGAGGAGACTGTGGAGGTGTAGGAATAGGAATGTCCTGAGGGGAATCTGGAGGAGTGGGTTGATGATCAACTTGCAAGGGGGAAGATGGAGGTGGAGATGGAATGTTTGTCAGGTCAAGTTGTGGAGATGAAGGAGGGGTAGGTACATGAGGAGGCTTCTTTGGAGGAAGAGGTGCTGGAATAGATGGTTGAGATGGAGGAACCTCTTCAGCAGGGTGGGGAGCGGCCTTTACAGCCCTTGTACTCTCAGAAGTTTGGAGGGAGGAGGAAGAAACCTTTGAGGGCTTGGAGATGGTCCTCTCCCACCTGCCAAATAGAGCGCAAGTGAGGCACTTGCTGGCATTTATGAAGATGGTCGGGGAGACCATACATTCAGCAGCCTTCTCGTTAAGAAATATGCCCAAAATTCTGCCAAAGCAGACTTCCTTCTTGTTGTTCTTCTTTTTGATCAATTCAAAGAACACCTTACTCCAATCAACCTGTCGCTTATTCACTACTGCACACATTATCAAAAATTGGTGACGGGTGATATAGTCATGAGCAAAGTGCTTTGCCATCAGAATCTTTCCCGTAATATCTGCCAGAAATTGGTAGGCGACAGATAATTGCTTTTTCAACAACTTATTAGGGTTGTTCCCAGAGAAACCCATTAGTTTCAGCATATCATTGAATTCCTCAGAATCCATTTCCAGATTGTCTTCTCCATTCACTAATCAAAATATTTCAGTGAGAACTGCGGGAGAGAGGGAAACAGCAGTGTTCCCTATATTACCGGTCAAAACATCTTCTTCAGAAACTGTAGATGTATATACCCATTCTCGTATTTCCGTTCCATGAAGTTTAATGCGCCTGGTCATGAAATCCTTTAAACTTAGTTCTTCCAGTAGTTCTAAGATGTATAGAAAGATGGGGTCAGAATGTTGAAACGACTCAAAGTCCATGTCGAATCCAGTGTCAAACTTCATTGCAACCAAAACACCTGAGGGAATCGCCATTGATGTACTGCAAGAAAAACACAGAGAGAAATGGAGATCAAGAGCAAAGGAACTGAAAGTGCGGGACGGAGGTCGAAGAAAACCTAGATATAAGATTTTCAGAATATGAATCGACAAACTCCGATCCACGAAAAATAAAAATTCTTCGAACTGAGCTCAACGAAATAAATTATAGACAGATAATTCGTCGATCTCATCCAGAAGAATTGAAAACGGTTCGTCGAACTCCACTCGACGAAGCGTCTTCTGAAGCAAGGTTCGTCGATCTCTGGTCGACAAAAATTGTTCCCTCACACAGAGAATTCGTCAATCTCCGTTCGATGAGAATCCCTCAAACTTTCCCTAATTCGTCGAATGCAGACAGAAACTAGGTTAACTCTTCTCCATCAATCATTCCCAGTTGATTTATAAAGAACAGATGGGTTTTCTCATCCAATGGCTTGGTGAAAATGTCTGCTCTTTGTAGATCAGTAGGAATATGGATCAAGTAAATTTTATTTTTGTCCACATTATCTCTAATGAAATGATGTCTTATTTCAATATGTTTAGTCCTAGAATGGTGAACTGGATTTTGTGCTATAGCAATAACACTAGTATTATCACATAATAATGTTGAATTATTTAAGTTGACACCATAATCTGAGAGTTGGTTTTGTATCCATAGCATTTGTGAACAGCAAATACCAGCAACCATGTATTCTGCTTCTGCAGTTGATGTAGACACAGATGTCTGCTTTTTACAAAACCAGGAGACAAGTCTCATACCAAGGAACTGGCATGTTCCAGAGGTACTTTTTCTATCCACTCTACATCCAGCATAGTCAGCATCTGAGTATCCAGTTAACTCAAACTCTGACTCTGCAGGATACCAGAGTCCTAGACTAGGGCAACTCTTTATATATCTCAAAATTCTTTTTAGGAAAATAAGGTGAGATTCTTTAGGGTTCACTTGGAACCTAGCACAAAGGCATGTGGAAAACATTATGTCAGGTCTGCTAGCTGTTAGGTATAATAGGGATCCAATAATTGCCCTATAATTTTTCTGATCTACAGGTTTCCCTGCTGCATCAGAATCCACAACAGCATTTATAGCCATAGGGGTTTTCATCCCTAAAGCATCACCCATCCCAAACTTTTTGATAAGCTTTTTAGCATACTTAGCTTGGGAGAGGAAGATACCATCTGGGAGCTGCTTCACTTAGAGATCAAGGAAGTAGGAAAGCTCAACCATGCTACTCATCTCAAATTTTGAATGCATGAGGTCAGCAAACCTCTTGCACGATTTGGGATCAGTAGACCCAAAAATAATGTCATCCACATATATTTGTACTAACAGTATTTGGTCCTTATGATGTCTAGTGAAAAGTATTTTATCTATGGTTCCTCCTATAAATTCATGCTCTAAAAGAAAGCTTGCTAGGGTCTCATACCAAGCTCTTGGAGATTGTTTTATACCATAGAGAGCTTTATGCAATTTAAAAACAAAAGAGGGTTGAGTTGGAGAGATAAAACCTAGAGGTTGTTCTACATAAACCTCTTCTTGAAGTACTCCATTCAGAAATGCACTTTTGACATCCATCTGGTAGACCTTGAATCTCTTGTAAGCTGCATAGGCAAGGAATATCCTAATGGCCTCTAACCTTGTAACAGGGGCAAAGGTTTGGTCATAGTCTATTCCTTCCTCTTGTCTGTAGCCTTGAGCAACAAGCATAGCCTTGTTCCTCACTATGTTGCCTTGAGCATCCAACTTGTTCCTGTAGACCCATTTGGTTCCAATAACTGGGTAGTTATGGGGTCTTGGAACCAAATCCCAAACTCTACATCTCTCAAACTGATTGAGTTCCTCTTGCATTGCAATGATCCAGTGGGGATCTTGCTCTGCCTCATGTATGGTGAGAGGTTCAATTTGAGAGAGAAAACAGACATGCATCAAGTCTTGGTTGAGTTGATGCCTTGTCTATACACCTACTGAGATGTCTCCAATCACCTGAGATCTAGGGTGATCTCTAAGTGTGACAAGATCAGTTGGTGGAGTTGGTTGAGCAACAGCTTCAGTATTTAATTCCTCTTGGGGAATGATACTAACTGTTGGGGGAAGTTCAGCCACTTCCTCTTCACTTTCCTCATCACTATCTTCAGCATCTTGTGGAGTGGGATGGTTTGATATCTCTTGGGTAAGGTTCAGTCCATCCATAGACTCACACAGTGGTGGAACCTGCAAAGAGCTTATGGTAGAAATTTCTTTCTCCTTGTATGACATGTTAGTCTCATCAAAAGATACATGAACAGATTCTTCAATTTTAAGAGTTGATTTATTATACACCCTATAAGCTTTACTGATCATGGAGTATCCCAGAAACACTCCTTCATCAGCTTTAGTTCGAAATTTTGCTATGTATTTCTTGTCATTATTGTGAATGTAACAAATACAACCAAAGATTTTGAAGTAATCTACTTTAGGTTTCTTCCCTTTGAGTAATTCATAGGGAGTCTTGCCCTTCAGCTTATGTATCAAACTTCAATTCAACACATAGTTGGAGGTGTTCACTGCCTCTGCCCAAAAGGATAGAGGAAGGTGAGCATCTGACAATAATGTAGTAGCAGATTCAATAAGGGTTCTATTTTTCCTTTCAGCTACCCCATTTTGTTGAGGAGTTCTAGGAGCTGAGAAAGTGTGTCTGATCCCTTCACTTTGACAGAACTCTTGCATAAGAAGAGAATCAAACTTTGTCCCATGATCACTTTTGATCAGGGCAATGCGAGTGTTGAACTCAGTCTATATGCATTTGAGAAACTCTGTCAAATACTTAAAGTTATCAGACTTCTTCCTCAGAAAGAACACCCATGTGAATCTAGAGAAGTCATCTACAACTACTAAAGTATAAGATTTCCCTCCTAAGCTTTGTACTGTAATCGGTCCAAAGAGATCCATGTGTAACAGCTACAAAATCCTAGGTGAATCACTCTTATTAAGTGACTTGAAACTATTTTTGGTTTGCTTGCCTAATTGACAAGCCCTGCAAAGTCCTTCCTTCTTGTACGGGCCAGAAGGTAGTCCTCTAACAAGGTTATCCTTGGATAGCCTAGCAATGGTTCTAAGGTTTACATGTCCTAATCTCTTATGCCATAATTCATTAAGTCTACAAATAGAGTTGAACAAGCAAATGTCTACTTTAGTTGAAAGAAAGTCTACTAAATAGATGTTACCTTTCCTTTTACCTGTCAACACAGTTGTGTTGTTCTCTGATTTGATCTTGCATAAGGATTTGCTGAAAGTCACTTGGTAGCCTTCATCACACAGTTGACTGATGCTGATTAAGTTGTGCTTCAGTCCTTCCACATAGGCTACCTTCTTGAATGTGACTGTGCCAATCTGGACTGCACCATATCCTTTTGTTAGTCCAAAGTTTGAATCACCAAATATTACTTTGGGTCCAAGATTGGCCTTGAAGGATGTGAAATTGTCCTTGTTTCCTGTCATATGCTTTGAGCACCCACTATCCAAATACCATTGCTGGTTTGATGTTGGATAGGTCTTCACCTGCACATAAAGCAATTTACTTGTCTTTGACCCAGTTTACCTTCGGCCTAGGTTGATAACCTTTGAATTCAGAAATAAAAGACATCTCTGTTTGACTCTTATAGCCTTCAGGATGATATCTCCTAGGAGGTATTATCCATTCAGTATAGGGGTTAAACCATTGAGATGTAGAACCTCTAGGATTGAACTTTGATTTGCCTTTGAAAGAGTTTTCAAAACTCTGAGCTGAGTTCGACGATCTCTGAGCTGAGTTCGACGATCTTGGGTCAGATCGTCGAGCTCCGTTCTAAGATCGACCATGCCAGAGTTCAGGGTTCAGAGTTTGTCGACCTGAGTTCGACGATTTAGCCTGAGATCGTTGAGCTCCACTCGGCGATCGTCGAGCTCCGTTCGACGAATTCTGTTGAACTATGGTTTTCTTAGGTAGATCAGAATTCTTCCTAGCTACCTCTACAACTCCCTTACCTTTATCAGAGATAAATTTGATTGGGGTTGTTAATACTATAGGTTGGCTGGATGAAGCACCCATGCCCAGTATACTATTGAATCTTGAGTTCACTGTGCTTGTGATGTCCATTTGTTTGATACTTCTCTCATTAATGGATTCTTCAAACTTCTTGGCCTTTGATAGTTCACTTTTCAGTGAGGTTATCTGCTCCCTACAACATTCCAACTCCTTAGAGAGTTTGTGGTTATCTGATTTTAAAGTACTGTGTTCAGATAACTGATTTTTGAGAGAAATGATTTCCTTCTCAGATTTTAATAAATCTAAACATAGTGCTTTAAACTCACACTTGAAGTCCTCAGAATTGAAATCAAAAGAACTTATTACCTGGTCCTCTTCAGATTGAGACTCTGACTCTGACTCTTCTGCATCAGAATTTAGTTGTGAGGCATTGATAGCCATCATGCAGAATTCTTTTTCATCAGCATCATCTTCATCATCACTAGAGCTGGATGAAGCTTCAGATTCTTCTTCTGTCTCACTCCAAGTTTTAGCTACAAACCCCTTCCTGGTGTGTTTGTTCTTGCTGGAGGAGGGTTTGTCATTGCTGTTCTTCCTGAAGTCTTTGTCTTTTCTTCTTTCTTTCCTGTCCTTTTTGTCCTTATACTGATTTTCTGGACACTCAGACACCATGTGGCCTGGTTTCCTGCATCCAAAACAAATAATCTCTTTGTTATTTGATTTGTCATACATTGGCTTCTCATGCCCTCTGACAAACTTTTTCTTGAAATCTTTCCTGGCCATTTTGTAAAATCTTTTGGTCAGTAGGCTTAGCAGCTCTTCATTGCCTGTGACTTTGTCGTCAGGCTGATCTTCAATGGCTTTGAAAGCTATTGACTTCTATTTTCTGACTGCTGGTGAAGCAGCCTTCTGCTCTTCTTCTCTATTCTTGATGAGCAGCTCATAAGACTTGAGCTTGCCCAAGAGAGTTTCAGTTGTGATCTCATTTAGGCTCCTGGCATCCTTGATTGGCCAAATCCTTGAGTCCCAAGTGCTTGGGAAGCACATTAGGATTTTATCATTGAGCTCAGTCAATGAGATCTCTTTGTCCAATGTTTTCAGCTCATGGACTATGAGACTGAGTCTAGTATACATATCTGCTACTGACTCAGCTTCTCCTTTCTTAAAATTCTCATATTGGGTTATGAGGTGAGATCTTCTATCTTTTCTCTCGTCAGCAGATCCTGAGACTATCTCAGATAACCTGTCCCAGATGTCCTTTGCTGAGTTGCATTCAACTACCTTTTGGAATATTTCATCAGACATAGTCTGGGCTAGAATGTTCATAGCCTTTGCATCAGCCAATTTCCATTTCTTGATTTCTGCATCTGTTCCTGAAGGAGGTGGAACAACACTTGTACTTGTGTATTTTGGAGGTCTTGGACACAATGTCAAAACAGAATTGAAAATGTCTTCATCAATAGAGTTCATGTACAATCTAATCCTTGCCTTCCAAAGTTCAAACTTAGATAGATTGCACACTGGAGGTCTGGTGCTAGCATAATCTTTGTTTTGGGCCATGTTCTGTGAAGAAATAAATCTAACAACAAACTTAAGACAGATCTAACTAGGGGGATCTTTGTGGTTCAGGTGTTAGCCTGTGTGACCACTAAGGTGTGGTATGTTAACCAACCTGGAAGATGTGGTATTTTTAACCAACCTCGCTTTGATACCAATTGAAAGTGCAGGTTAGACCTGATATACTCTAGAGGTGGGGGGAATAGAGTATGGTGCTTACTAAAAACTTTTTACAACTGTTGTTGTATACCTAAGTGAACAGGGAAGCAAATAACATAAAGTAAACACAACAACTAACTAAACACAGAGCAATCACAGACCACAGCAAGAAAACAAAAGAAAATAAGCAACCAGAAGACACAAGGAGCTATAGTGGTTCCCCAATCAATCTGGGTACATCCACTCTTCTACCACCCTAGGTAGGAATCCACTATAGGATGAGTTGATCATGTGTCCTGGGCACCAATGGGTTTTGATCAGGTCCCCAAAAACCAAACCCTCAAGTCTTTTGAAAGGAGACTTGCAACCAGAATAATTTTGAAGGGATTTAAAACCATGTACATGAATTAGTGAGACGGTGATAATGTCTTCTCTGTCAATAGTCAGAGAGAAGACTTGTGGATTGATGTAGCAGATCTTGCTCCCCCTGAGATCTTGAATTGGTCAGGATTGTTGGAGCACTGCTTCAGGGTGATTGGACTTCAATGACCTAGAATTCCTGGACCAGAACTGCTTCAGGAACTTCTTTTGACTGATAAAGTTCTGTTGTCCTTCGAAGTTGTCCTGAGAATAGAAAGAAGAAGACTCTTGATTGAATTTGGTTGTTCTTCTTCTTCTTCAAAAGTTCTCTGGTTAAGGCTGATTGCAGTCAAGAATTTTAGATTTGAGAATGTTTTGTTCTTCTGCAGCTTCAGAGTGTCTGTCAGATTGTTTTCTGTACTGTGATTCTTGAACTCTGCTTGATTCTCTACTCTCTTACTGTGTCTCTATTTTTGTGTATCTTTTTCTGACTGAGAAATATTCAAACTTTTGAATGCCGAGCAGTAATTACAGTCGGCCTTGGAAAGAATCAACAATCAATGACTTTCCTAACTGTCCCATGGAAAAACGGCATGTGATCGTGCATAGTCAATGCACGTTCTAACGGTAACAGTCCGAGAAGATCTGGCATTAAATGTTCAGGAATCAGCGCCAAGAAACTGGATGGGAACCTTGAAGAAAACCTAATCTTTATTCGTCGAACGCAGAACACAATTCGTCGAACTGCACTTGTGTTTGTCGAGCTGAGCTTGAGTTCATCGAGCTGAGCTTGAGAGAGTTCGTCGACCAGACAATCTTCATTCATCTAACAGACAGTCTTCATTCATCGAGCTGAGAATCAAATTTGTCGAGCTGAGAAAAGTTCTGGACTTAGACAAAACATCTTGCATCTGCTGAAATGTTGTGTCGACATAAGTTGGTGTCGACAGATTGATCTTGGTGTCGACATAAATCCTCTGGTGTCGACATAAGCTGGTGTCGACTGAAATCCTGGTGTCGACACAAGTTGGTGTCGACTGAAATCCTGGTGTCGACACAAGTTGACTGGTGTCGACACAAACCCTAAGTGTCGACACAGATTCTCTGAGTCCAGAAATCGTCGAGTAGAGAATAGCATTCGTTGACCTAAGAAGCTGACTTCGTCGACCTAAGAAGCTGTGAACTTGAGGTCGAAGTTTGTCGAGCTCAAAATATAATTCGTCGACCGAAGCATGAAGCTGGACTTAGAAAAATTTGAAGTCCTCCTGACTTTGGCTTGATGTAGAAACTGAGTTTTCGTCGAACAGAGAACATAGATCGTCGAGCTCATCACTAAGAATTGTCTCACGATCGTCGAGCGCAAAACTCCTTTCGTCGAGCTGAATACGAAGAACGTCGAACTCACTTTACTTAGTCTTGAAAAACTTGTGAGTCTGGAGTCTCTGAGGGTCTTGTTGAAAGCTGGCCCATCTTGAGTTGAGCCTAAGGACTTAAACTAGACTATAGGACACAAATTGACCTTGGCTATACAAGATGGGTCACATCATAAGTCAGTGAACCTAGCCCAAATCAATTAGGGATCCAACACTCTCCTCGACGAATATCGACTCAGGCTCTGCTCGACGAATGGCGACCCAAGCTCTGCTCGATGAATGACGACCCAAGCTCTCCTCGACGAACGGCGATGCAGGCTCTGCTCGACGAATGGCGACCCAAGCTCTGCTCGACGAATGGCGACCCAAGCTCTGCTCGACGAATTCTGAGCGAGCGAGAGGGGTGGAGGGGGCCAACTCGCGTGGCTCGCCCGCCTGACCTAGGCGAGAGCTAGCTGGCCTCCGGCCGCATGCCCCCCGCATGTTGTTCTTGTGCAGACATGGCAACCTGGTCCGCTCGCCTGGCTTGACGGACCAGCTCGACGAACACGGGGTTGTTCACAATCCCCGCTCTTTTTGAGCTTGACCAAGCTCGGAAAGAATCATCCAACACGCGTGTTCAGCGAGTGTTGTTCTGAGCTGGCATGGAATCTTCTGGTGGATCCCACTACACTGCTATAAATACACCACTGAGCCCGTGGATGAATCCTTACCTCATCTTGACTTCCCTGGTGTACTGTAGCTGCAACATGCCAGTCAGCGAGGAGGTGCGAGCCCGTCTGGCAGCCGCGGGTGAGAAGACTCGAGAAGAGGCCCTCGAGGCCGCCCCTTGGTTAGCACGTGGGTCTCTCGGCCCCCTCTTCAGGCCAGTAAAAGGAAGGATTGTTAGGCGGTCCCCGACGAATGACTTCCCGGGCTCCGCTTCGGCAGCCGACACTGAGGTCGTCCCTGAGGTATGTGCTCCTCCCTCCTGACTTGTTGCTTCATTTCTGACCCTTTATCTCGTAGGTACTGCCGCGCGAAGATGAGGGCTATGGGGGGAGGATCGCTCCCCTCCTCTGTCAACTGAGCAGATTGCCACCCCCTCGGGCCTGGGTCGTCCCCCCCAGGATACCCCTCAGTCGCCGGTTCCCCCCGGGATAGGGAAATCTCTTGTAGCCTTCGAGGGAGGACCCTTTCAAGGCTGGCCGGGCTCTTCCCATCCGTCCGCCGATATGGAGAGCATGCCAACCCCTGGTAAGCTCGCACTCGGCACTCGTTCTGTACTCGCTCGTTGCCTCTGAGTCGCTTTGTTTGCAGGTTCCAACGCGATCTCCTCTAAGACTGAGACGAGCGAGGGGTATTCGCCTCCCCCTGATGTGGAGGGCGTTTCGGACTATCTGGGCGATCCGACTGACGTTGTGGGGATGAAACTGCAGGTGACACGGCTGTTTCAGAAACATACTTTGGTGCTTTAGGAGATCATCAAGAGAGTCGATCGAGACAAGGCCGACACCGAGGCTCGGCTCGCGGCTCTGTAGGGGCCCCGACCCACAACCGAAGGCGATGAGGTCACCTCTCCCGGCATGCACATCACACGGGCCGAGGAGTGGCTTAAGAGTATCACTGAACAAGTTGTTCTGGCTCAACAGGAGCTGGTGGCGGTGCGCGATTACCACTATCCACGCGTGCCGCCACGAACCTAAATGCAAAGGCTGGGTAGGTGGAAGTGGATTAAATACTGATGCGCCTCCCCTGCCTCCTGGCTCGCGGCCTACCGCCGGGCCAGGTCGCATCTGCGCTTCAGGGAGACTCACTTCAGGGGGGGGGGGATCTGTTATTTTTAGGAACTCTTTTTGTGTTTGTAATAATCTGCGACCTTTCTCTCCCGTCCGTGGGCCCGATTTTTGATTTGTGATTTCTGATTTCTGATGTGCTTGTTTCTAACGTGCTCTTGCTAGACCCTCTTTGAGGTGGGCATGGATGAGGCCGCCTCACCCGCTCGCCGCTCTTTTCGGACGGGTGCGAGACCATAGGATGGATTTGCCCAGCCCGCCAACCAGATCTTGGCGAGAGCGGGTCAGAGGCTCGCCGGTAGCGAGTCTCCCTGGCTCGCTTCAGAACTCTGGGCAGCTGCGGGCCGTAGCTCGCCCGCTTCTCGTGCGGATGTGGGTGGGCGTGACCCGATTTTGGACGGTCTCGGCGGCATGATCGTGAGTCGGGAATTCGAACCGTCAGGCCTGATTTTGTTATCCGCACTTTTCCCGCCGACGGAGGATTTTCCCGCCCCTTTTACTCCTATAAATAAGACCTCCCGGGCTTCATTTATTTTCCATCCTCAAGTCGTGTTTCCCCTCCTCGCGCCTTCCGACTCCCGCCTCGTGCGTGCCCTCCCCAGATTTCTTCGTTCGCTCGACAAACCTTCTGCGAGATGGGCGGAGGCAGCGGTGATGCGGACGGGCGGAGTAAGTGCGCTTGGACTTTTTCTGAGCATGATTTTTCTGGCGTCGTTATCTCTGAGAGCGAGTACTTGGACGCCCTCAGTGACCACGTCCCGCCTGGGTTCTTAGCGAGGCGGCCCGGAGAAGGAGAGAAGATCAACGACCTCTTCGTGGATGAGCTCGCCATCCCCCTGGCCCATTTTGAAGTGGGCCTTCGGCTTCCTCTACGCCGCAACTTGGATAGCCTTGCCGCCATCCCGCCTGGGTGAGGTAAGCGACTCGCCATTAATCTGCTTCACTGTTTTGTGCTCGCGTCTCACCTTTCCTTTTTTTGGTAGGTGAGCGGGACGTTCCCCTTCACCCCCCTTATGAGAGCACCAGGGTCGCCGGCGGAGGGCTTGTAACAACCCCATCCGTTCATATGATATATTCGATAAGGTCCGGCTGGGGCCCCACAGTATATATCACAAAACAGGCGGTGGAGGTACAGGATGATACCAGAGTAGCGCATCGCACCTATCACAAATCATTCTAGCGGAAGCCTAAACTACTTGAACTCCTCATGAATGTCCAAACATAAAACTCCACATTTTATATATATATAGGAATGTCTTACACCAAGTCCAAAGAGTTGGCCTTATGGCCTTACATGGCTTTCACACAGTGGCCTAAACAAATTGGCGCGCAGGCCGGCCACAAAAGAAAGAAAACACACAACAACACAGTTAGCCTTCGAGGGCTAGCAGCAGTAGCAGCAACAACAGCAGGAACATCAACCTCTATGCGTCCCGCTCGGCTCTCCAGCACCTGTCCAGGGACAATCCACCCAACGGTGGCAAACAAAAGCAACGGTCAGCGTTCAGCTGACCAAATTATAACGACCCTACCCCTTGTGTCGGGGCAGCGGTATTCTTCCCTGCAGGCATAGCAAATCACAAGTATGGCAATATCTATATCATTCAAATGTGCTTTCACGCACACAAGCCATCACAACCGTTCGCCACCCGGCCCAACGGTCCGTGCACTCAGGGCACATTCTTGGTGTTCTGGCAAAGCTCTTGCCCACCACCGTATCGGGGTCACAACCCAACGGTAAATCTCTTGAGCATTTACTCCATGGCGTGCAGTCGGAGTTAGTCTTCCTACACCGGGATGGCCCGTAGCCCCCCATTGTGTCATGGCGCGCAGGCCGAAGACTCTTGCTATACGCTCCAACAGACCGCACCTTTTGGTCTCATGTCGGACGGACATAATGCAGGTCGGATCCTCCACCCCCGTTGCTCAAATCGCCTTGCCTTCTCCGAGTACGGCGTACTCATGGCTATATCAAAGGCGCGGGTCGGTCTCACCAATCCTGTTCTTGGCATTCAAGCCTGGGCATAAGTCTTACACCCATTTTCTCACAACAACAGCGGGTCTTTCTTGGGCACACCAGTACTTCCTGTTACTCTCTTCACAGGTGGACACCGCAAAAGCACAAATGTCAGGGGTCTTTCCTGGCTATCCTGCTAGTACTTCCTGTTACTCGCTTCATAGGTGGACACCCTACGACATCAAGCATCACAAAGGGCATTTCCTGGTCACACCAGTACTTCCTGTGCCTCAATCACAGGTTGGACCCAAAAACATCACGTGGCTATTTTCCTGGGCTACCACTCCAGTACTTCCTGCTACTCCTTTTCGCAGGCATAACCCGTTGACTCCTCAAACTACAAGTTATCACGGAGTCTTCTACGGTTCGTACGCAACATCACCAATCTAGACCAACCTGTCCAGATGGGCTTCACACAGCATGCCTATTCCGTACTCCATTTCCGGATCTATATGCTAACAAAGGGGATTTCAAGCATCCACCCAAAGATTCCCAAAATCAGCCACCTCTTGGTGGGGGAAATCACAAAGCTATGCCAAAAAGAAAGCCTTCACATGGCTAGGAAGAAAAGTCGTTACCCTTGACGACCGCTTCGGTGCCATGACCTCAAATCTTGCTTGCAAGACTCGCAAGAGCGTTTCCTCCGCAACGACGGCTTCAGATTTCTCGTCGGTAACCAACAGCACCACCAGCAGCAGCCCCCTTTCCTTCTTCCTCCTCCTTTCTCTCTCTCTTTCTCTCTTAACTTGAAGAAAGCTCAAGGCCAAATAAAAATGAGAATCACTTCTCAGTTTTCGGCCTTTAAGAAAAAGAGGAAGAAGCTTCAGCCCTTGGATCCCAGCTGAAGGAATGGACGGCCACGATTCTGCCAAAAACACTTATTTTGACCCGACACGGCCTCTGACACGGCCGTGTGCCAGGCCGTGTGCCTCAAGCGGTGGGCAACCGACTTATCCAAACCAGTGACACGCCCATGGAACACGCCCGTGTCATGGGCCGTGTCACCAACACGCCGTCAGACACGCCCGTGTCTGTGGCCGCGTGCCTGGGCGAAAAAAATCCCAAAACATCCCGAGACTTCACACGGCCTGTGACATGCCCGTGTCCCAGGCCGTGTGCCCTGACACGGCACAAAGACACGCCCTGTCAAAATCCTTCGGCGGGCTGAGTTTGTCGACCCGATTTGACACGCCCTGTGACACGCCCGTGTCACAGGCCGTGTGCAACTTCTCGACACTCGACACCCACGTCTCGACACTCGACGATCGTCGATCAAAAGTCGTCGAGCACACGACACGGCCTTGGACACGCTCGTGTCCTGCGCCGTGTGCCTCCTCTCGACACATCGTCGACTGAAAAATCGTCGAGACAAAGCCCGATCGTCGACACAACCTCGACACGCCCTGCGACACGCCCGTGTCGCAGGCCGTGTCCTTTGACACGCCCTGGGACACGCCCGTGTCCCAGGCCGTGTCACCCAAAAATTTCCGTTTCCGAAATTTGGACTGTTACAATCCTCCCCTCCTACAGGAAATTTCGTCCTCGAAATTCAGACACAGGAAAGGCAACAGAAAACAGCAAGAAATATGTTACAACATACAAAAGTTTATGTTACAACATCCTCTCTCTCAAGATTACAAAAACAGCTCAGGGAACTCTTCGCGCATGGTTTGCTCTCGCTCCCATGACAGCTCTTCACGGCCGCAGTTGTCCCACCAGACTTTTACCATGCCGACCGTCTTGTTCCGCAACTGTTTCTCGGCTCGATCTTCGATCTGAATGGGTCTAACTTTCGTTGTTAGCCCAGACTCCACCGGCACACGATCATCCGCGATCACTTGAGCTGGATCTGTCACGGCCTTCCGAAGCACCGAGATGTGAAAGACATCATGTAATCCACTCAAATCTGCCGACAGAGCTAGTCGATATGCCGCTTCGCCAATTCGCTCAACCACTTCAAAAGGACCCAAATATCTTGGACTCAACTTTTTCAATCGTCGAATCCTGGAGACACCTTTGAATGGCTTGATCTTCAAGTAGACCCAATCGCCAACCGCAAACTCCACATTCTGGTGCTTGGCGTTGTAGTACTTCGCTTGTCGATCTTGAGCAATAAGCAATCTCTCTCGAATCGTCCGTATGGTTGAGTTTGCTTCCTCAACCTCATTTGGTTTAACAACCCGAGCTTCGCCCGCTTCTACCCAAGCCAAGGGAGTACGACACTTCCTTCCATATAGAGCTTCATATGGTGTCATCCCAATACTCGCCTGGTAGCTGTTATTATAAGCAAACTCTACCATATAGAGATGATCTTCCCATCTCTTTCCGAAGTCAAGGGCACACATTCGGAGCATGTCCTCCATTGTTCTGTTGGTACGTTCAGTTTGGCCATCCGTTTGGGGATGAAAGGCCGTACTGAAAGTCAACTTCGTGCCCAACAGTCGGTGAACTAGCCTCCAATCATTTGACGTGAATCTGAAAGTCCACTTAGTGTCAGCAATGTGCACCTATGGGGGGGGGGGGGAATAGGTGACGTGTGGTTCTTTTGCGGAATTTACGGATGTACCTGCACAATATAAACAACAAGCACAGCACACAGAATACACAGCAAATTTATAGTGGTTCCCCGACTTGGGTACATCCACTTTCCCCCTTCGACCTATCTCCCCAACAAGGGACGACTCGGTCACTTCTCCAACGGGATTGAAATCCAATCCCTTCACTAACGGAAGGAGCCCTTCCACACGTGAGAGTCAACACTCTCACAAAACGGGTTGCACCCAACCCTTACAACACGGAACAAAAGTTCCTTTACAACAAAATTAAATGTAGAATGTACACGAGATACAAACTTCTTTTGGAGACTACGGTGTTCCTCTTTGTTCGACGACGTATTCTTGAAGTCGATGAAGAGTCTATAACCTTGGTCCCTCTTGGAGAGGATCTCCCCGTAACCGTCGACGGCAACACAAGCGGCGGCAAGCTTCGGGATCGGCGGCTACGATGAAGAGCGGCTGCAGAACTTAGAGATCCAAACTTCGTAGCGAAGCAAACTCGGTCTACCAACGGTCACTCTAGGATCAGTCGTCTCGATCGATTCGGACGGGGACGTTTTTCCCGGTCAACAAATCGAGAGACAAGAGATCTCCGGATAGACGCGTGAGACACAAGCTTTGCTAAGCTTCTGTCACCGGAGATCGGGAAGAAGAGCGATCTGCAGCGGCGACTACTTGACGCGAGCGGCGGCGGCGGAGCGGAGCGATTTCGCGAATTTAGGGTTACGTCGAGGCTCGGTTTTCTTTCTCTCTTGTCAGTCATTTACTGTTCAAAATACCCATGTATTTATACCCTGTAGACACAACAAATGTGACTGTTTGTGGAACCCACAAAAGGAACCCCCAAATTCCGGTTCAAATAAGTCCAGAAGCAGAATTCGGTCCAGCAGCATTCTGAGAAAACGCCAAGTAAAAATCGACGAGAATCGCAGACGATTCTCGACGAATCGGCGAGAATCACCAAGTGATTCTCGACGATTCGTCGAGAATCGTTTGTGATTCTCGTCGAATCACTTGTCGATTCTCAACGAATTGGACTTTGTATTCATGGGCTGCTTGGCCACTGGTTCGGCGGGAATTACAAGTGATTCTCGCCGAATCTTACTTGGCACCATTTTGAGATGGCCAGAAGGAGTCGGCGAGAATCACTGATGATTCTCGTCGATTCGGCGAGAATCACCAAGTGATTCTCGCCGATTCGGCGAGAATCACTTGGTGATTCTTGTCGAATTTGCCTTGGACGATTTTTCGTCTTCCACCTAGGAGCTGCTCCTTGATCCTCCATGCTCCTTGTCTTCTCTTGCATATGAGCGGCCCTGTACTTGAAAGTAAGTGCACTCCAATAGAGAGAGTACACATAGGCCAACACACTGATCTGCTCAACGAGGGATTACGTCGTGCAGACCCGTGTATATTGACCTACTGCACCCTGACATTGGTGTGCACTTAGCGTGGAGAAACTGCAAGTACAACTTGAAAGAGTTTATCAAATACATTGTGAATTCATCTTAGCTTGACAGGTGGCTTCCTCAAATCTAGGTAATCGTGGATACAATACCCAACAATCTCCCCCTATTTGACGAAGCCAAAACCCTACTAGCTAAGATGAATAACACCTATCAAATAATAATTATAGCATTTAAAAATTAAATATGCAACACAAGGAAATATATGCAATCAGAACAGGACTTGAGTCATTCACACATTCAAGAATATATATATATATATACCAAGAGAAATATATTCACATATAATTCAGAATTGTGCATATGACAGTAATAATCATTAAACGTTCTTAAGACACAGTGACCAGCTATATAATAATGACTATTTGTCCTTAGCTACGTCACCCTTCAGAGTTTGAGCCAAGTACTTTTTGCTTTGCCTTTCCATGTATTCCTTGGGCTTCGGGTAGTACCTAGGAGGAGCAACTTTGTCTGGATCCTTGTTGTTTCTGAAGAAAATGTTGCGTTTCGCTTCAAATGCTTTGTGCGTCTCCCATTCATACTGGCTATATGCTTCATTTTGATTTATCTCTCCTCTTTCTTGCAGCCGGAAGGTGTCTAAGATGATGTTCCTTGAAACTGGGCTCCACCTTTCATTTCTTACATCCTCCTCACTCAGTCTGATCCTCTTTTCAGTTGGTGTCTCCTTGGAGGTCCCTTCCTGAGCTTTCCTCTTGGCCTTGGCTTTTGCAAGGGCCTCTTGATCAAACATGCTCCTCCGTTTAGCCCTATCATCAGCTTCATGTGTGGGAATATCTGCAGCAGCACTTGCACTTACATCCTCAGCAACACTTACTTCCTCAGCAGCCTTAGATGTCCCAGGGACATGAATACCAGCAGGATTGTCAGGTAGAACGACGCCTAACGTACCTAGCGCCTGTTGGAGCATCCACCAGCAGCTCTCATAGACATATTTGCTTGAGTTGGCGAAGTTTGTGTCCATACTTTCTTGAAGTTCGGCCAGCTTAGCTATATACTCTTTCTCCCCCTTTTTGGCTTCGTCAGCTATGCAGTTGGCATATGAGTGCAGGGAGTCATCAATATGCTTAGTTGTCTTGGTGAATTCAGTGATCAGGGCCTGCTGATTTGCATTTAAAATGACCATATTACCATCAAATTTCTGAATATTGTTGGCTACAACGTGTGCGTTCTGATTGACAATAGCCAGAGTATCAGTATTCTTTTTCAAACCGGCCATTAACAATGTGACAGCTTCGCCGGCCGCAGTATACTTTGCTTCGAATTTCTTTTCCATCACATCCAGCTTATGGTTGATTTCCAATATATTCTTCAGCATGAGATCTTCAGAAGTCTTAATCTCTTGCAGCATTGTTTTCTGAGCTTTATCAAAATAGGTTTTAAGCTCATTCACGATACCCTGAATTATGTGTACGGTGTGAATGGCTAGGTCATCGCATAATGGAATGGCCGGAGGCACTTCTTGGCCTTGCTCTTGCTCGTCAGCAGATGCATCGGTGGAGCTGGATACCATCACAGTCTCTACAGGAGGAGTGTGGGCGGCCTCTGTAGATTTATTTAACTCCCCCTCCACTTGTGCAGACTTATCAGGAGGAGGTTCAACAGTATCTGGAGACTCAAACACTTCATGCCCCTCATTTACCTCGTCCTCTCCGTCCTCATCCAAAAATTCTTCCATAACAGCAGCTTCTTCCACTTCTTGATTGTTTCTGTTCAGGACCTCCTCATCCTCCAACCCAGGTTCACTTTCTTCATGAACTTCGGCCACCGCATCCCTGGCAACCTGGGCGATGTCAGATATTATATCCATATGAGAGGGTAGAGTCTCCCCCTCGATTCCTGCAGTCAGGGTATCAGGAATTTCACGGGGGGAGGCTGCTGGAGATACTTCCTCTTGCTCTTCCACAGGCGGCTGCCCGATGCGCCGCTCCCATCGATCAAACACAGTAGCATCCATCTTTTTCAAGTAATGGAGAGGGACTCCTTTGCTCATGTCGAATTTGTCTCCGTTGAGCTGGTTGAGATATAGACTGATGATGCGGCCGAAGCTTGGAGTGCCCAGAGTGTCCTTGATCTTTTGGAACAGCAACTCTCCCCAGTTGAATCTCTTTCTGCAGACCACAGCTATGAGAATTTTGAACATATCTCCGGAGATATGATCATGGGAGCCTGGCTTGTAGATGAGTACTTTTCCTATGATGTCAGATAGGAGCTTCCCTTCTTCATTCATCTCTTTTCTCTTAACTGATCGAGTGCCTCTTGGTAGACCGCAGAACAAGAGGGTTCTGGCTTTGTCCTCATCCTCCAGATAGTCTTCCTGCTCCGAACTTGAAAGCTGCAGGTAGCAAGTTAGCTTACTGGCAGACATCTTTACTTTTGTCCCAGCCACCTTGCTTTTGATGACGGAGTCTCTGTCTCGGAGTCTTGCGGTAGAGAAGAGCTCCAGCACTTCTTTATCTAGGACTTTGCAAGGATGCTCCAAGACGAAGGTTAGCCCAGCCTCTTCGAGCATAAGAATGATATTTCGGAACTCGTCCGAGGCATGAGAAAAACCAGTGCGAACCAGCTCGCAACCAGAAATCAAGCCTGCAGTCGTCCTTGGAGCCATTGAGGATCTAGACAGAAGCCCGACTCTAAGCATTAGTGAACATTCAAAAAGAAGGCATCACTTGGGGTTCGGCCTTGGAGCCATTGAGGAGGAGGTTACCTAAGGGCTTTGGTGGAAGGAAGAGTATCCTGTGGGAAACACAGCAGCGTTTCGCTCACTTCGACGAGAGCGTCGGAGAGCTGCGGGTTTCGGCGAGAGTCGTCGGGATCCTTTCGAAGAGAACTTTGCGAGACCCTAGCGGGAGCCTAGGAGAAGACCTCACGAGCTGCTGTCGGCGGAAGAACTCCTGCTGGTTGCGGAGAATTGGCGAAGCTCCTGCGGGTTGTCGGAAGAGATCTTGCGGGAAGAGTCGGCGAAGCTCCCACTGTGGTCACCAGGGTGTCGGGGTACTTTCTGCAGCGTGACGCGAGAGTTGTGAGGAAGGTGAAGGGTTTTGCGGGATTTAAACTATTCGGCGAGTTTTGTCAAGAATGCGAAGGGTCTTGCGGTATTTGACTGATTCTGCTTTGTCAAGTTCGGCGGGATTCAGGAGATTTGATTAATTCGGCATCTGATACTATTTATCTGATTCGAAATTGAGGGGTCTCTTGACTAGGGATTTTCACATTTGAGGAGCTTGCAATATTTTAGAAATTTTCCGATGTCAAGTCAATAAAAAGAATGCTAAGTACAAGTATATTCTAAAGTCAATCTATTTGAATTTTACTGAGGTTTTAGCAAAGTCTTCTTAATGTCAATTGTATGTTGTCGAGATTTACAACGACATGTCTTCGTTAACCCTTTATTGAGGTGTAGAGGTTTGCATGCATCGAGTTAACCAATCCTTAGACGTGCATACATACACTGATATACAACGAAGGATCTGTATATGATGAGATATATAAGTATATATATTTTGAATGAGGATCCATTATGACACAAGTCCTTGAACTGATCAAAATTACCTGGGATTGTGAGAGTTATCGTCTTAGTCCCACAGGTAGAGCATATTAGTAGCTTAAAGTGAGTATGCTCAACAGGTAGCACATCTGTTATTGCAGACGCTTGTTCCAAGTTAGCCTTGACCCACCTACTGTCTAGTTCCCATAGTATTCACGGGGACCTAGACTACCCTGCAAAACAGAATTACTTTACCTTAGGAACCCAAATCATATTGGGTCCTAGGTTTCTATTAGCATGAGCACGCAACTGCCTTCCTTCAGAAAACCTGTCCGGAAGACTACCCCTGTCCCTAGAATGTGGATAAGCCCTTGCTGTGGGCACAGAGGGATTGTGCCAACAGTCAATCGCAAAGTGTCCCACTTTGCCGCAGCACCAACAAGAGTGAATGTTGTATCGCCGTTTTCGACCTGAACTAGTGACTGATGTAGTCACGGTCCTAGGTCTCGATGGGATAGGGCATGTTCTTGTTGCACAAATTCCTCTTTCATCGAGGCATGATGAAGGGTGGAACGAATGCATGATGTGAGCGTTATGAGGCCGAGAAGGTGGTGCCATTCTTTCAGGCATCTTCCTTGCTGAGGCTCCATGACGCCTGACATCATGACTTCTATTCTCCCTATCCCGTGTCCTCGAATGGAGAGAATTCTTCTGTGAACTAGGACATGCAGATCCATACGTTGTTGTGGCAGTGGCCGTGAATACAAAGGGCTCAGAATGAGCCTTAGGTATTTCCTCATGGGTGGCCATGACGCCTCTTGCACTATGGACGTTTCCACATGGGGACAATTCACCCTTCCAGTGACCACGATTATTCCTGTGGTCATACCTGAAGGCATGATGAGTTGCCTTCCCGCTTGGAGTGGGAGGTCGGAACACCGTTTCCCCATTTCTCCATCCCTGGATAATCCGGGAGATCCACCCGGTTTCTTGTTTTCTCTTTATAGCATCAACTTTGGAAAATTTAGATACTATACGTCTCTCATTATCTAGACTATTCTCTAGAGCTGAGATCTTAGAGTCCTTGACCTTGTTGGACGCCAATTGGAGAACCAACAAGATCTTCAGTCGAGCAATCTCTCGAGCTTGCTCCTCAGCAAGTAGATTGCTTTCCTAAAGGGCTCTCTTCAGGGAATCAGTATTTTCTAGAGGAGAGCAGTTTCTGTCTTCAGAAAAGTCAAAAGATGTGGGACAGGATGAAGATGATACCTGTTCATCTGGGTTATTGTCGTTAGAATCAGTGACCAATGTTTCGTCCTCGTCGGAGCTGCTTTTCTCACTATCTTCTTCAGTCTCTGACAAGGATACTGGAGCTCTGATGCAATCCGAAGGATCCTTGCATTCATCTTCAGAGGTGAGGACCCCCACATACGCTTCATCCTCTGATTGGCAGCATACTTCAGCTTTCTCTGACCCCCCATCAGCTCAGAGATCATCATCCACAGAGATTTAGCCGTTTTACATTTTTCCAATCTAGAGCGAGAGGCTCCAGACCAGATGTTCATGATAATTTGTCGAATCCTCTGGTCCAATTGAAAAAATGAGAGTTCCATCTCTGTCATCTCAGCAATGCACATGGGCACTTGGATCCCCGAGTCGGAGGTCTTCATGGGGATAAACGGACCCTCTTCCAGGATGAGGGATGCTCGTGGATCGATGGCATCCAGGTGAAATAACACTCTCATCCTCCAGATGGGATAATAATCCTTTGTGCATGCAGGGAGTTTGAGTGGCAATACGTCATAATCCAGATCCATGCTTCTGACACAGGTGGCAGGATTCTACTCAAGGTGTTAACCTTTTTGAAGAGCAACCTCCCTCTGATACCACTTGAAAGTCCACTTAGTGTCAGCAATGTGCACCTATGGGGGGGGGGGGAATAGGTGACGTGTGGTTCTTTTGCGGAATTTACGGATGTACCTGCACAATATAAACAACAAGCACAACACACAGAATATACAGCAAATTTATAGTGGTTCCCCGACTTGGGTACATCCACTTTCCCCCTTCGACCTATCTCCCCAACAAGGGACGACTCGGTCACTTCTCCAACGGGATTGAAATCCAATCCCTTCACTAACGGAAGGAGCCCTTCCACACGTGAGAGTCAACACTCTCACAAAACGGGTTGCACCCAACCCTTACAACACGGAACAAAAGTTCCTTTACAACAAAATTAAATGTAGAATGTACACGAGATACAAACTTCTTTTGGAGACTACGGTGTTCCTCTTTGTTCGACGACGTATTCTTGAAGTCGATGAAGAGTCTACAACCTTGGTCCCTCTTGGAGAAGATCTCCCCGTAACCGTCGGCGGCAACACAAGCGGCGGCAAGCTTCGGGATCGGCGGCTACGATGAAGAGCGGCTGCAGAACTTAGAGATCCAAACTTCGTAGCGAAGCAAACTCGGTCTACCAACGGTCACTCTAGGATCAGTCGTCTCGATCGATTCGGACGGGGAAGTTTTTCCCGGTCAACAAATCGAGAGACAAGAGATCTCCGGATAGACGCGTGAGACACAAGCTTTGCTAAGCTTCTGTCACCGGAGATCGGGAAGAAGAGCGATCTGCAGCGGCGACTACTTGACGCGAGCGGCGGCGGCGGAGCGGAGCGATTTCGCGAATTTAGGGTTACGTCGAGGCTCGGTTTTCTTTCTCTCTTGTCCGTCATTTACTGTTCAAAATACCCATGTATTTATACCCTGTAGACACAACAAATGTGACCGTTTGTGGGACCCACAAAAGGAACCCCCAAATTCCGGTTCAAATAAGTCCAGAAGCAGAATCCGGTCCAGCAGCATTCTGAGAAAACGCCAAGTAAAAATCGGCGAGAATCGCAGACGATTCTCGACGAATCGGCGAGAATCACCAAGTGATTCTCGACGATTCGTCGAGAATCGTTTGTGATTCTCGTCAAATCACTTGTCGATTCTCAACGAATTGGACTTTGTATTCATGGGCTGCTTGGCCACTAGTTCGGTGGGAATTACAAGTGATTCTCGCCGAATCTTACTTGGCACCATTTTGAGATGGCCAGAAGGAGTCGGCGAGAATCACTGATGATTCTCGTCGATTCGGCGAGAATCACCAAGTGATTCTCGCCGATTCGGCGAGAATCACTTGGTGATTCTCGTCGAATTTGCCTTGGACGATTTTTCGTCTTCCACCTAGGAGCTGCTCCTTGATCCTCCATGCTCCTTGTCTTCTCTTGCATATGAGCGGCCCTGTACTTGAAAGTAAGTGCACTCCAATAGAGAGAGTACACATAGGCCAACACACTGATCTGCTCAACGAGGGATTACGTCGTGCAGACCCGTGTATATTGACCTACTGCACCCTGACATTGGTGTGCACTTAGCGTGGAGAAACTGCAAGTACAACTTGAAAGAGTTTATCAAATACATTGTGAATTCATCTTAGCTTGACAGGTGGCTTCCTCAAATCTAGGTAATCGTGGATACAATACCCAACAATCTCCCCCTATTTGACGAAGCCAAAACCCTACTAGCTAAGATGAATAACACCTATCAAATAATAATTATAGCATTTAAAAATTAAATATGCAACACAAGGAAATATATGCAATCAGAACAGGACTTGAGTCATTCACACATTCAAGAATATATATATATATATACCAAGAGAAATATATTCACATATAATTCAGAATTGTGCATATGACAGTAATAATCATTAAACGTTCTTAAGACACAGTGACCAGCTATATAATAATGACTATTTGTCCTTAGCTACGTCACCCTTCAGAGTTTGAGCCAAGTACTTTTTGCTTTGCCTTTCCATGTATTCCTTGGGCTTCGGGTAGTACCTAGGAGGAGCAACTTTGTCTGGATCCTTGTTGTTTCTGAAGAAAATGTTGCGTTTCGCTTCAAATGCTTTGTGCGTCTCTCATTCATACTGGCTATATGCTTCATTTCGATTTATCTCTCCTCTTTCTTGCAGCCGGAAGGTGTCTAAGATGATGTTCCTTGAAACTGGGCTCCACCTTTCATTTCTTACATCCTCCTCACTCAGTCTGATCCTCTTTTCAGTTGGTGTCTCCTTGGAGGTCCCTTCCTGAGCTTTCCTCTTGGCCTTGGCTTTTGCAAGGGCCTCTTGATCAAACATGCTCCTCCGTTTAGCCCTAGCATCAGCTTCATGTGTGGGAATATCTGCAGCAGCACTTGCACTTACATCCTCAGCAACACTTACTTCCTCAGCAGCCTTAGATGTCCCAGGGACATGAATACCAGCAGGATTGTCAGGTAGAACGACGCCTAACGTACCTAGCGCCTGTTGGAGCATCCACCAGCAGCTCTCATAGACATATTTGCTTGAGTTGGCGAAGTTTGTGTCCATACTTTCTTGAAGTTCGGCCAGCTTAGCTATATACTCTTTCTCCCCCTTTTTGGCTTCGTCAGCTATGCAGTTGGCATATGAGTGCAGGGAGTCATCAATATGCTTAGTTGTCTTGGTGAATTCAGTGATCAGGGCCTGCTGATTTGCATTTAAAATGACCATATTACCATCAAATTTCTGAATATTGTTGGCTACAACGTGTGCGTTCTGATTGACAATAGCCAGAGTATCAGTATTCTTTTTCAAACCGGCCATTAACAATGTGACAGCTTCGCCGGCCGCAGTATACTTTGCTTCGAATTTCTTTTCCATCACATCCAGCTTATGGTTGATTTCCAATATATTCTTCAGCATGAGATCTTCAGAAGTCTTAATCTCTTGCAGCATTGTTTTCTGAGCTTTATCAAAATAGGTTTTAAGCTCATTCACGATACCCTGAATTATGTGTACGGTGTGAATGGCTAGGTCATCGCGTAATGGAATGGCCGGAGGCACTTCTTGGCCTTGCTCTTGCTCGTCAGCAGATGCATCGGTGGAGCTGGATACCATCACAGTCTCTACAGGAGGAGTGTGGGCGGCCTCTGTAGATTTATTTAACTCCCCCTCCACTTGTGCAGACTTATCAGGAGGAGGTTCAACAGTATCTGGAGACTCAAACACTTCATGCCCCTCATTTACCTCGTCCTCTCCGTCCTCATCCAAAAATTCTTCCATAACAGCAGCTTCTTCCACTTCTTGATTGTTTCTGTTCAGGACCTCCTCATCCTCCAACCCAGGTTCACTTTCTTCATGAACTTCGGCCACCGCATCCCTGGCAACCTGGGCGATGTCAGATATTATATCCATATGAGAGGGTAGAGTCTCCCCCTCGATTCCTGCAGTCAGGGTATCAGGAATTTCACGGGGGGAGGCTGCTGGAGATACTTCCTCTTGCTCTTCCACAGGCGGCTGCCCGATGCGCCGCTCCCATCGATCAAACACAGTAGCATCCATCTTTTTCAAGTAATGGAGAGGGACTCCTTTGCTCATGTCGAATTTGTCTCCGTTGAGCTGGTTGAGATATAGACTGATGATGCGGCCGAAGCTTGGAGTGCCCAGAGTGTCCTTGATCTTTTGGAACAGCAACTCTCCCCAGTTGAACCTCTTTCTGCAGACCACAGCTATGAGAATTTTGAACATATCTCCGGAGATATGATCATGGGAGCCTGGCTTGCAGATGAGTACTTTTCCTATGATGTCAGATAGGAGCTTCCCTTCTTCATTCATCTCTTTTCTCTTAACTGATCGAGTGCCTCTTGGTAGACCGCAGAACAAGAGGGTTCTGGCTTTGTCCTCATCCTCCAGATAGTCTTCCTGCTCCGAACTTGAAAGCTGCAGGTAGCGAGTTAGCTTACTGGCAGACATCTTTACTTTTGTCCCAGCCACCTTGCTTTTGATGACGGAGTCTCTGTCTCGGAGTCTTGCGGTAGAGAAGAGCTCCAGCACTTCTTTATCTAGGACTTTGCAAGGATGCTCCAAGACGAAGGTTAGCCCAGCCTCTTCGAGCATAAGAATGATATTTCGGAACTCGTCCGAGGCATGAGAAAAACCAGTGCGAACCAGCTCGCAACCAGAAATCAAGCCTGCAGTCGTCCTTGGAGCCATTGAGGATCTAGACAGAAGCCCGACTCTAAGCATTAGTGAACATTCAAAAAGAAGGCATCACTTGGGGTTCGGCCTTGGAGCCATTGAGGAGGAGGTTACCTAAGGGCTTTGGTGGAAGGAAGAGTATCCTGTGGGAAACACAGCAGCGATTCGCTCACTTCGACGAGAGCGTCGGAGAGCTGCGGGTTTCGGCGAGAGTCGTCGGGATCCTTTCGAAGAGAACTTTGCGAGACCCTAGCGGGAGCCTAGGAGAAGACCTCACGAGCTGCTGTCGGCGGAAGAACTCCTGCGGGTTGCGGAGAATTGGCGAAGCTCCTGCGGGTTGTCGGAAGAGATCTTGCGGGAAGAGTCGGCGAAGCTCCCACTGTGGTCACCAGGGTGTCGGGGTACTTTCTGCAGCGTGACGCGGGAGTTGTGAGGAAGGTGAAGGGTTTTGCGGGATTTAAACTATTCGGCGAGATTTGTCAAGAATGCGAAGGGTCTTGCGGTATTTGACTGATTCTGCTTTGTCAAGTTCAGCGGGATTCAGGAGATTTGATTAATTCGGCATCTGATACTATTTATCTGATTCGAAATTGAGGGGTCTCTTGACTAGGGATTTTCACATTTGAGGAGCTTGCAATATTTTAGAAATTTTCCGATGTCAAGTCAATAAAAAGAATGCTAAGTACAAGTATATTCTAAAGTCAATCTATTTGAATTTTACTGAGGTTTTAGCAAAGTCTTCTTAATGTCAATTGAATGTTGTCGAGATTTACAACGACATGTCTTCGTTAACCCTTTATTGAGGTGTAGAGGTTTGCATGCATCGAGTTAACCAATCCTTAGACGTGCATACATACACTGATATACAACGAAGGATCTGTATATGATGAGATATATATAAGTATATATATTTTGAATGAGGATCCATTATGACACAAGTCCTTGAACTGATCAAAATTACCTGGGATTGTGAGAGTTATCGTCTTAGTCCCACAGGTAGAGCATATTAGTAGCTTAAAGTGAGTATGCTCAACAGGTAGCACATCTGTTATTGCAGACGCTTGTTCCAAGTTAGCCTTGACCCACCTACTGTCTAGTTCCCATAGTATTCACGGGGACCTAGACTACCCTGCAAAACAGAATTACTTTACCTTAGGAACCCAAATCATATTGGGTCCTAGGTTTCTATTAGCATGAGCACGCAACTGCCTTCCTTCAGAAAACCTGTCCGGAAGACTACCCCTGTCCCTAGAATGTGGATAAGCCCTTGCTGTGGGCACAGAGGGATTGTGCCAACAGTCAATCGCAAAGTGTCCCACTTTGCCGCAGCACCAACAAGAGTGAATGTTGTATCGCCATTTTCGACCTGAACTAGTGACTGATGTAGTCACGGTCCTAGGTCTCGATGGGATAGGGCATGTTCTTGTTGCACAAATTCCTCTTTCATCGAGGCATGATGAAGGGTGGAACGAATGCATGATGTGAGCGTTATGAGGCCGAGAAGGTGGTGCCATTCTTTCAGGCATCTTCCTTGCTGAGGCTCCATGACGCCTGACATCATGACTTCTATTCTCCCTATCCCGTGTCCTCGAATGGAGAGAATTCTTCTGTGAACTAGGACATGCAGATCCATACGTTGTTGTGGCAGTGGCCGTGAATACAAAGGGCTCAGAATGAGCCTTAGGTATTTCCTCATGGGTGGCCATGACGCCTCTTGCACTATGGACGTTTCCACATGGGGACAATTCACCCTTCCAGTGACCACGATTATTCCTGTGGTCATACCTGAAGGCATGATGAGTTGCCTTCCCGCTTGGAGTGGGAGGTCGGAACACCGTTTCCCCATTTCTCCATCCCTGGATAATCCGGGAGATCCACCCGGTTTCTTGTTTTCTCTTTATAGCATCAACTTTGGAAAATTTAGATACTATACGTCTCTCATTATCTAGACTATTCTCTAGAGCTGAGATCTTAGAGTCCTTGACCTTGTTGGACGCCAATTGGAGAACCAACAAGATCTTCAGTCGAGCAATCTCTCGAGCTTGCTCCTCAGCAAGTAGATTGCTTTCCTGAAGGGCTCTCTTCAGGGAATCAGTATTTTCTAGAGGAGAGCAGTTTCTGTCTTCAGAAAAGTCAAAAGATGTGGGACAGGATGAAGATGATACCTGCTCATCTGGGTTATTGTCGTTAGAATCAGTGACCAATGTTTCGTCCTCGTCGGAGCTGCTTTTCTCACTATCTTCTTCAGTCTCTGACAAGGATACTGGAGCTCTGATGCAATCCGAAGGATCCTTGCATTCATCTTCAGAGGTGAGGACCCCCACATACGCTTCATCCTCTGATTGGCAGCATACTTCAGCTTTCTCTGACCCCCCCATCAGCTCAGAGATCATCATCCACAGAGATTTAGCCGTTTTACATTTTTCCAATCTAGAGCGAGAGGCTCCAGACCAGATGTTCATGATAATTTGTCGAATCCTCTGGTCCAATTGAAAAAATGAGAGTTCCATCTCTGTCATCTCAGCAATGCACATGGGCACTTGGATCCCCGAGTCGGAGGTCTTCATGGGGATAAACGGACCCTCTTCCAGGATGAGGGATGCTCGTGGATCGATGGCATCCAGGTGAAATAACACTCTCATCCTCCAGATGGGATAATAATCCTTTGTGCATGCAGGGAGTTTGAGTGGCAATACGTCATAATCCAGATCCATGCTTCTGACACAGGTGGCAGGATTCTACTCAAGGTGTTAACCTTTTTGAAGAGCAACCTCCCTCTGATACCACTTGAAAGTCCACTTAGTGTCAGCAATGTGCACCTATGGGGGGGGGGGAATAGGTGACGTGTGGTTCTTTTGCGGAATTTACGGATGTACCTGCACAATATAAACAACAAGCACAGCACACAGAATATACAGCAAATTTATAGTGGTTCCCCGACTTGGGTACATCCACTTTCCCCCTTCGACCTATCTCCCCAACAAGGGATGACTCGGTCACTTCTCCAACGGGATTGAAATCCAATCCCTTCACTAACGGAAGGAGCCCTTCCACACGTGAGAGTCAACACTCTCACAAAATGGGTTGCACCCAACCCTTACAACACGGAACAAAAGTTCCTTTACAACAAAATTAAATGTAGAATGTACACGAGATACAAACTTCTTTTGGAGACTACGGTGTTCCTCTTTGTTCGACGACGTATTCTTGAAGTCGATGAAGAGTCTACAACCTTGGTCCCTCTTGGAGAAGATCTCCCCGTAACCGTCGGCGGCAACACAAGCGGCGGCAAGCTTCGGGATCGGCGGCTACGATGAAGAGCGGCTGCAGAACTTAGAGATCCAAACTTCGTAGCGAAGCAAACTCGGTCTACCAACGGTCACTCTAGGATCAGTCGTCTCGATCGATTCGGACGGGGAAGTTTTTCCCGGTCAACAAATCGAGAGACAAGAGATCTCCGGATAGACGCGTGAGACACAAGCTTTGCTAAGCTTCTGTCACCGGAGATCGGGAAGAAGAGCGATCTGCAGCGGCGACTACTTGACGCGAGCGGCGGCGGCGGAGCGGAGCGATTTCGCGAATTTAGGGTTACGTCGAGGCTCGGTTTTCTTTCTCTCTTGTCCGTCATTTACTGTTCAAAATACCCATGTATTTATACCCTGTAGACACAACAAATGTGACCGTTTGTGGGACCCACAAAAGGAACCCCCAAATTCCGGTTCAAATAAGTCCAGAAGCAGAATCCGGTCCAGCAGCATTCTGAGAAAACGCCAAGTAAAAATCGGCGAGAATCGCAGACGATTCTCGACGATTCGTCGAGAATCGTTTGTGATTCTCGTCGAATCACTTGTCGATTCTCAACGAATTGGACTTTGTATTCATGGGCTGCTTGTCCACTAGTTCGGCGGGAATTACAAGTGATTCTCGCCGAATCTTACTTGGCACCATTTTGAGATGGCCAGAAGGAGTCGGCGAGAATCACTGATGATTCTCGTCGATTCGGCGAGAATCACCAAGTGATTCTCGCCGATTCGGCGAGAATCACTTGGTGATTCTCGTCGAATTTGCCTTGGACGATTTTTCGTCTTCCACCTAGGAGCTGCTCCTTGATCCTCCATGCTCCTTGTCTTCTCTTGCATATGAGCGGCCCTGTACTTGAAAGTAAGTGCACTCCAATAGAGAGAGTACACATAGGCCAACACACTGATCTGCTCAACGAGGGATTACGTCGTGCAGACCCGTGTATATTGACCTACTGCACCCTGACATTGGTGTGCACTTAGCGTGGAGAAACTGCAAGTACAACTTGAAAGAGTTTATCAAATACATTGTGAATTCATCTTAGCTTGACAGGTGGCTTCCTCAAATCTAGGTAATCGTGGATACAATACCCAACAGAATCGCCCATCTCGATCACTTACGATGCTCCGAGGAACACCGTGAAGCCGCACAATTTGGTCAACATATAACTTTGCCAAATATTCAACTGAATCATCCTGCCTGTTCGGGAGAAAATGTGCTACTTTTGTTAGCCGGTCCACAATGACCCAAATGGAATCATTTCCTCGCTGCGATCTTGGCAACCCATGCACAAAATCCATGGAAATATCATCAAATTTCCACTCTGGGATTGGCAGTGACTTTAGATAACTGCCCGGCTTTTGGCATTCCGCCTTCACCATCACACAGGTTTGGCATTTCGAGACATAAAGGGCAACATCTTTCTTGAGCCCTGGCCACCAGAAAGGTTTCTTCATATCGTTGAACATCTTTGTGCTCCCGGGGTGAATGGAATACTTTGTATAATGCGCTTCATACATCAGTTCTTCCCTCAACTTCCCCACATTTGGGACGCACAAACGACCTTCTTTTCGCAAAAGACCGTCAATCTAGGTGAATTTGCCCTCTGGCCCTTCACTCACATAGCGTAAGAGATCTTCATCCAACTCCGTTGCCCGTCGAACTCGGTCCGCAAGGTCACATTGCACCTCGATCCAGTTCAAACATGCAGTGACAGTGGAACTCTTGTCAACACAATAGATCTCTAATGCTTCCAACTCCTGGATAAGACGTTCATCATGCCTTTGCAACCAATTCGCTCTAGCCGGAACCCGCCGACTCAAGGCATCCGCGACAACGTTCCCTTTCCGGGCATATAGTGAATCTCAAAAGTGTAGTCCCCAAGGAACTCCAACCACCTTCGTTGTCGCATGTTCAAGTCTTTCTGCTCCAAAAGATACTTTAGGCTCTTATGATCGGTATAGATCTCCACCTTCACTCCATAAAGGTAGTGTCGCCACAACTTGAGTGCAAAAATCACCGCCGCTAGTTCCAAATCATGGACGGGATAATTTCGCTCGTGCACCTTCAGCTGGCGTGAGCCATAAGCAATAACCTTTCCATTCTGCAGAAGAATGCAGCCTAAGCCGCTCCCTGAGGCATCACTATAAATCACAAATCCGTCGGTTCCACTGGGTGAAGACAACGCTGGCGCCGTGGTCAACCTAATCTTTAGCTCGTCAAAAGCTCATGCGCACTCTGGCGTCCAAACGAACTTCTGATCTTTTCGCGTCAGTGTGGTTAGCGGCAAAGCGATCCGTGAGAAATTTTCTACAAATCTTCTATAGTAGCCCGCAAGTCCAAGGAAACTCCTGACCTCGGCCACGGAAGACAAGATTGGCCACTCCTGTATGGCCCTTATCTTCGCTAGATCTACTGCAATGCCCGCTCCACTCACCACATGGCCCAAAAATGCCACTGACGATAGCCAAAACTCGCACTTCGAGAACTTGGCATAGAGCTGATTTTGCCTCAACGTGTTCAACACCAACCGCAAGTGAATCTCATGATCAGCTTCCGACTTTGAGTACACCAGGATGTCATCAATGAACACAATCACAAACAGATCCAGGTACTCACGAAAAATACGATGCATCAGATCCATAAACACCGAGGGCGCATTGCACAGTCCAAATGGCATGACTGTGAACTCATAGTGCCCATAACGCGTTCCAAATGCGGTTTTGGGAATGTCACCTTCCCGAATTCTTAACTGGTAATAACCAGACTTCAGGTCCAACTTCAAATAGACGGTCGAGCCCACCAGCTGATCGAATAACTCATCAATCCGGGGTATCAGATACTTATTCTTCTCGGTCAGCTTATTCAGTTCACGGTAATCAATACACAACCGCAACCCACCATCTTTCTTCTTTACAAAAAGCACAGGCGCGCTCCAAGGTGACATACTTGGGAGTATATAACCTTGCTCCAACATTTCTTGGAGTTGAACCTTCAATTCAGCCATCTCTTTTGGGCAATGCGATATGGCGAGCGGGCCACAGGATTCGCACCTGGCACCAACTCAATTATGAAGTCAATCTCCCGCTGGGGTGGTAGCCCAGGGAGATCCGTGGGAAACACATCTGTAAATTCTGCCACAATCGGAACCTCGCACACACTGGCCTTAGGCTCAACAGCCTGAATTAGTGCAAAGTAACATTCCGCACCCTTCCGAACAGCCTTGACTACCTGTAGTGCAGACATCAATGTCCCGGCCACTCCTCGCATACCCGCGAACTTTGTCCCCTGTTCGGTATTCTGGCCCAACGTTATTTCTTTGGACTGACAATCAATCATAGCATGCTGCTCCGCAAGCCAATCCATCCTAAAAATCACATCGAATTCCGATATTGGCAAAACAAATGCAGTTAAACGGAAATCCCGACTTCCTAACTGAACCGCCACATCGCAAGCTTGATCGGCAAGCATCCAACAGCCATTCGGCAACACCACTCTGACGCTATCTGTCTTTGCACGACTGGGTATCCCAAGCCGCGTAATAAACTCACTAGACAAAAAAGAATGCGATGCACCTGTATCAAACAGTGCTCGCACCAGCGTGTCCTGAATCATAACAAAGCCTATGACAAACATGTCACACATACAAGCCGCAAACATAGGGGTACTAAGCAAAGCATACAAACAATAGCATATGCAAAACTAAACTCATACCTGTGACCACGTCACTCTGCTTGATGGCCTCTTGCAGACCAAGGTTGTAGACCCGGGGTCGCGCCTGCGAGGCAGAGGTATCCACCACCGCCTTTCCATTTTCCGCATAAGATGCTCCCGCCTTCTTTTCACTCTTTGGCGGCATCCGACAATCGCGCGCAATATGCCCCATGCGGCCACAATTGAAGCAAACCCGAGTATCAGGCTTGGAGGTAGCCCCTGACGTTGCTCCCGTTGCAACGGATGAAGGAGCTTGTCCACTAGGCCTGAACTTCTTGCCCCATCTCTTCTTATAAAATGGTTTCCCCGATCGGGGTGCCTTCCACTCCGGTTGCGTCACAGCCAAAGCTCTCTTCCCTTGCACCCTTTTCATATCCTTCTCCAGCGCGGTCGTAGTGTCAACCAATGCATGAAAACCTTGGTTCACAGAACTTGACACAAGGAACCTCAGCTCGTCCCTCAGTCCTTCATAGAACCTGTTGGTCTTCCTCTGTTCATCAGCAAATATCGAACCCGCATACCGCCCCAAGCGAGTAAATTCATGCAAGTATGCGTCAACACTGCCATCACCTTGTGTTAACCGTTGGAATTCATTTTCCATGGCTATCCGCTGAGCCGCAGGAAGGTGCTTCTCGAGGAAGAGCCGGGAGAATTCTTCCATCGATACTTGGGTTAACGGACGACCCGCCAAGTGATGCAACTCCATCTCATCCCACCATAACCGAGCTTCTCCTTCAAGCAAGAAGGTAACTAAGGTAACTTTCTGATGCTCCGCCGTTCCTATCGCCGTCATCACTCGCTTGACGTGCGATAGCCAATCCTCAGCCTGAGTCGGAGTTCCCGCTCCCGAAAACGTAGGCGGATGGAAACTCATAAACTGCGTTAGTTGCTTCTCAGCCGCTCGAGGAGCCAAATCCACGACAGGTTCAGGCCTTGCCGCCACCTGTTCTGGCCTCACAGCCGCTTGCTCCTCCCTAAGGGGCTGGCCTTGGATCATGGTAAATAAGGCCTCCGCAACTAAACGCACATGCTCCGCAGACGGTGGAGGTGTAGGCACCGCGGCTGGTGTCGTACTTTCATCAGAACGCTGGGACTCAGACGGCCTAGCTCCACTTCGTGTCACCTAAAGGTGGACAAGATACACTCATTAGCGGTCGTACCCAAGCAAGCAACACAAAAGAAGAACACGCAGGTTCCTCAAACACATCAAGTTTGCATTCCTATCATGGACATTCAGGAGTTCATTCGTAGACTTTGGTTTGCACAAACACGTGCTCGCCACCCCACAAAAGAAGTCGGCCACGACTTCGAGAGGGAAAGACCAAGACGACTGATACCAAAAATATAACAACCCCATCCGTTCATATGATATATTCTAGAAGGTCCGGCCGGGGCCCCACAGTATATATCACAAAACAGGCGGTGAAGGTACAGGATGATACCAGAGTAGCGCATCGCACCTATCACAAATCATTCTAGCGGAAGCCTAAACTGCTTGAACTCCTCATGAATGTCCAAACATAAAACTCCACATTATATATATATATATAGGAATGTCTTACACCAAGTCCAAAGAGTTGGCCTTATGGCCTTATATGGCTTTCACACAGTGGCCTAAACAAATTGGCGCGCAGGCCGGCCACAAAAGAATGAAAACACACAACAACACAGTTAGCCTTCGAGTGCTAGCAGCAGTAGCAGCAACAACAGCAGGAACATCAACCTCTATGCGTTCCGCTCGGCTCTCCAGCACCTGTCCAGGGACAATCCACCCAACGGTGGCAAACAAAAGCAACGGTCAGCGTTCAACTGACCAAATTATAATGACCCAACCCCTTCTCTCGGGGCAGCTGTATTCTTCCCTGCAGGCATAGCAAATCACAAGTATGGCAATATCTATATCATTCAAATGTGCTTTCACGCACACAAGCCATCACAACCGTTCGCCACCCGGCCCAACGGTCCGTGCACTCAGGGCACATTCTTGGTGTTCTGGCAAAGCTCTTGCCCACCACCGTATCGGGGTCACAACCCAACGGTAAATCTCTTGAGCATTTACTCCATGGCGTGCAGCCGGAGTTAGTCTTCCTACACCGGGATGGCCCGTAGCCCCCCATTGTGTCATGGCGCGTAGGCCGAAGACTCTTGCTATGCGCTCCAACAGACCGCACCTTTTGGTCACACGTCGGACGGACATAACGCAGGTCAGATCCTCCACCCCCCGTTGCTCAAATCGCCTTGCCTTCTCCGAGTACGGCGTACTCATGGCTATATCAAAGGCGCGGGTTGGTCTCACCAATCCTGTTCTTGGCATTCAAGCCTGGGCATAAGTCTTACACCCATTTTCTCACAACAACAGCGGGTCTTTCCTGGGCACACCAGTGCTTCCTATTACTCTCTTCATAGGTGGACACCGCAAAAGCACAAATGTCAGGGGTCTTTCCTGGCTATCCTGCCAGTACTTCCTGTTACTCGCTTCATAGGTGGACACCCTACGACATTAAGCATCACAAAGGGCATTTCCTGGTCACACCAGTACTTCCTGTGCCTCAATCACTGGTTGGACCCAAAAACATCACATGGCTATTTTCCTGGGCTACCACTCCAGTACTTCCTGCTTCTCCTTTTCGCAGGCATAACCCGTTGACTCCTCAAACTACACGTTATCACGGAGTCTTCTTCGGTTCGTATGCAACATCACCAATCTAGACCATCCTGTCTAGATGGGCTTCACACAGCATGCCTATTCCGTACTCCATTTCCGGATCTATATGCTAACAAAGGGGATTTCAAGCATCCACCCAAAGATTCCCAAAATCAGCCACCTTTTGGTGGGGGAAATCACAAAGCTATGCCAAAAAGAAAGCCTTCACATGGCTAGGAAGAAAAGTCGTTACCCTTGACGACCGCTTCGGTTCCATGACCTCAAAGCTTGCTTGCAAGACTCGCAAGAGCGTTTCCTCCGCAACGACGGCTTCAGATTTCTCGTCGGTAACCAGAAGCACCACCAGCAGCAGCCCCCTTTCCTTCTTCCTCCTCCTTTCTCTCTCTCTTTCTCTCTTAACTTGAAGAAAGCTTAAGGCCAAATAAAAATGAGAATCACTTCTCAGTATTCGGCCTTTAAGAAAAAGAGGAAGAAGCTTCAGCCCTTGGATCCCAGCTGAAGGAATGGACGGCCACGATTCTGCCAAAAACACTGATTTTGACCTGACACGGCCTCTGACACGGCCATGTGCCAGGCCGTGTGCCTCAAGCGGTGGGCAACCGACTTATCCAAACCAGTGACACGCCCATGGAACACGCCCGTGTCATGGGCCGTGTCACCAACACGCCGTCAGACACGCCCGTGTCTGTGGTCGTGTGCCTGGGCGAAAAAAATCCCAAAACATCCCGAGACTTCACATGGCCTGTGACACGCCCGTGTCCCAGGCCGCGTGCCCTGACACGGAACAAAGACACGCCCTATCGAAATCCTTCGGCGGGCTGAGTTCGTCGACTCGATTTGACACGCCCTGTGACACGCCCGTGTCATAGGCCGTGTGCAACTTCTCGACACTCGACACCCACGTCTCGACACTCGACGATCGTCGAGCAAAAGTCGTCGAGCACACGACACGGCCTTGGACACGCCCGTGTCCTGGGCCGTGTGCCTCCTCTCGACACATCGTCGACTGAAAAATCGTCGAGACAAAGCCCGATCGTCGACACAACCTCGACACGCCCTGCGACACGCCCGTGTCGCAGGCCGTGTCTTTTGACACGCCCTAGGACACGCCCGTGTCCCAGGCCGTGTCACCCAAAAATTTCCGTTTCCGAAATTTGGACTGTTACAGGGCTCGCCCGCGCTCAGGCCGCTGATGCCGCCCAGCGCATCATCTCGACGGTTCCCGCTAAGAAGCGGCCGGGCTGCGAACAACCTACTCCTCCACCGCCCAAGAAGGCGAAGACTACGGGGGAGGCACCCTCCGCGGGCCAAAGGAAAGGCAAGGACCCCGCAATCGAGCCGGTCGGGGATCCCACCTTCGTGATCGCCTCGACCAGCGAAACCCTTGGCGAGGCGGTGGGCACTTCCGAACCGCCGGAAGGGGTGCGAGCCGGGGAGTAGCCGTTGCCGCGAGGGCACCGCAATTTCGGCTATGGTGAAAAATACTTGGATGAGCTCGGCATCCCGCTTCTGCAGTGGGACAAGGAGTCCAATCGTGCGGTGATGTCGACCCTCCTACCGTGCTGGCTAGAGCAGGATACTATCGGCGGGGAAGCCAACAACATCTCATTCGCCCTCTACTCACGGGAGGACGCCGCCATTTATGATAAAGAGGCGATGCGGGTGCTGGTGCATGAAAGTGCGCGGGCTCAACTCCGTGGCCCGGAGTTGGCCCATATGGTCGGGCGGCGCTGCACGCAGTTGGAGCGGAACACCGCCTCGCTCAAGAAGTTGGCGGACGAGAAAGAGGTGGCCTGAAAACTCGCTCAAGAGGAGGCGGAACTCCAGAGGAAGCGAACCGACGTGGCCGAGGTGGCTCTCGCTCAGTATTTGGGGGGGCGGGGTACATCCTTCAGCCCGCTGTTACTTTTTGTCATCACTTCCTTTTCCGAATTTCCCCTTTAACCATCTCCTTTTTCGCGGGATGCGGCGACGGCCCGCCGGATGGGCGCCGAGATCGCCACCCTTTGTCAGGACAAGCTAGTGCTGGAGGCGCGAGTGCGCGAGCTGGAGGCTGCCGCGGCCCCCCCCTCCGTCGGCCAGCATCAGCTGCCCGCTGGAGCACCACTTTGAATACGAGCTGGAGGTGCTAATACAGAAGAATGCCGCCAGAGCCGCCAAATATACGATGCAAGTGCTGCGGCGAGCTGACCTCCTCAATAGCGAGGGCGTGGGTCTCTCAGCGAGTGAGGTGGTATCGGCGCTGTTCCTTCCCGTGGCGGATCTGGAGGACAAGTCCTACCAGTGCCTCTCGGGCTCGCTGCCTGGAGGCCCGCGTCGCCTCTATTCCTGCTCCTCGCCCAACATGTATATATATTTTGTATATTTTTGTTTGTTTAAATGTAAGCGCGGGCTGCGCTCTGACTTTATAACCATGCTTTTTCGTCGAGTGATTCTCTGCTCGCCTTGTGTATATTTGATATTGTTGCTTGCGATTGTTTGTGGGATGTAGGTTCTCTTCCTTTGCGTATCTGCGGCCGGCATTGATCTTATTGTTTGCGGTCGCTCATCCTGTGTTATGTTGGCGAGATCGCACGCCCTCAAACTTAGTTTAGGATCCATAGAGGACTTGGTTAGCCGACCCGCGGATGGCGACCTGCCCCCACAGTCCAGGTTTGTTGTGACGCTGACCCGCTCATTAGGAGAGACGAGCCGGCTCGACTCTCGCCAGGGTCGCCGGGTTTCTTTCGGGCCGACTTTCTCGCGACGCGGCTTGTGTTCTCGCCCCCTGTGCCCGTATTCCGCGCGTTGGGTCATTTCGTTATACTTTCCCTGTTAGTTGCTAAGAAGCCGAAGCCTCCCCCAGTGAGCGACATCCAGTCTTGCCAGCTAAGTGAGAGCCTGGTAGCAGGATCCGCCCGGGGCCTAAGGGTGACACCGAGTGACTTCCAGCCCTGCCAGCTAGGTGAGAGCCTGACAGTGGGATCTGCTCGGGGTCCAAGGATAACGCCATTGAGTGACTTCCAGCCCTGCCAGCTAGGTGAGAGAATGACAGCGGGATCTGCTCGGGGTCCAAGGTTAACGCCATCGAGTGACTTCCAGCCCTGCCAGCTAGGTGAGAGCCCGACAGCAGGATCTGCTCGAGGTCTAAGGATGACACCAAGTGACTTCCAGCCCTGCCAGCTAGGTGAGAGCCTGACAGCGGGATATGCTCAGGGTCCAAGGCTAACTCCATTGAGTGACTTCTAGCCCTGCCAGCTAGGTGAGAGCCTGACAACGGGATCTGCTCGAGGTCTAAGGATGACACCGAGTGACTTCCAGTACTGCTAGCTAGGTGAGAGCCTGACAGCGGGATCTGCTCGGGGTCCAAGGCTAATGCCATCAAGTGACTTCCAGCCCTGCCAGCTAGGTGAGAGCCTGACAGCAGGATCTGCTCGAGGTCTAAGAATGACACCGAGTGACTTCCAGCCCTGCCAGCTGGGTGAGAGCCTGACAGTGAGATCTGCTCGGGGTCCAAAGCTAACACCATCGAGTGACTTCCAGCCCTGCCAGCTAGGTGAGAGCCTGACAGCGGGATCTGCTCGAGGTCTAAGGATGACACCGAGTGACTTCCAGCCCTGCTAGTTAGGTGAGAGCCTGACAACGGGATCTGCTCGGGGTCCTAGGATGACACCGAGTGACTTTCCGCTCTGCCAGCTAGGTGAGAGTCTGAAAGCGGGATCTGTTCGGGGTCCAAGGCTAACATCATCGAGTGACTTCCAGCCCTGCCTGCTAGTTGAGAGCCTGACAGCGGGATGTGCTCGAGGTCTAAAGTTGACACCGAGTGACTTCCAGCCCTGCCAGCTAGGTGAGAGCCTAACAGCGGGATTTGCTCGGGGTCCAAGGCTAACGCCATTGAGTGACTTCCAGCCCTGTCAGCTAGGTGAGAGCCTGACAGAGGGATCTGCTCGGGGTCCAAGGTTAACGCCATCGAGTGACTTCCAGCCCTACCAGCTAGGCGAGAGCCTGACAGCAGGATCTGCTCGAGGTCTAAGGATGACACCGAGTGACTTCCAGCCCTGCAAGCTAGGTGAGAGCCTGATAACGGAATCTGCTCGGGGTCCAAGGCTAACGCCATCGAGTGACTTCTAGCCCTGTCAGCTAGGTGAGAGCCTGACAGCGGGATCTGCTCGAGGTCTAAGGATGACACCGAGTGACTTCCAGCCCTGCAAGCTAGGTGAGAGCCTGACAGCGGGATCTGCTTGGGGTCCAAGGCTAACGCCATTAAGTGACTTTCAGCCCTGCCAGCTAGGTAAGAGCCTGACAGCAGGATCTGCTCGAGGTCTAAGGATGACACCAAGTGACTTCCAGCCCTGCCAGCTAGGTGAGAGCCTGACAACGGGATCTGCTCGGTGTCCAAGGCTAACACCATCGAGTGACTTCCAGCCCTGCCAGCTAGGTGAGAGCCTGACAGCGGGATCTGCTCGAGGTCTAAGGATGACACCGAGTGACTTCCAGCCCTGCCAGCTAGGTGAGAGCCTGACAGCGGGATCTGCTCGGGGTCCAAGGATGACACCGAGTGACTTCCAGCCCTGCTAGCTAGGTGAGATCCTGACAACGGGATCTGCTTTGGGTTGAAGGCTAATGCCATCGAGTGACTTCTAGCCCTGCCAGCTAGGTGAGTGCCTGACAGCGGGATCTGCTCGAGATCTAAGGATGACACCGAGTGACTTCCAGCCCTGCCAGCTAGGTGAGAGCCTGACAGTGGGATATGCTCGGGGTCCAAGGCTAACGCCATCGAGTGACTTCCAGCCCTACATGCTAGGTGAGAGCCTGACATCGGGATGTGCTAGAGGTCTAAGGATGACACCGAGTGACTTCCAGCCCTGCCAGCTAGGTGGGAGCCCGATAGAGGGAACTGCTCTGGGTCTAGGTACACTTCATCTCCCCGTGCGAATCTATTGCGACAGCATTGATGTGTTAAAGAACTTCATTAAAAATCAAAGCACCACTTACATGTTTCAAGGTAAAAAGCGTTTTAAGTCGTCACCACTCTAGGTGAGACTTAGGGTCTCGCCCTCCACATTTTGGAGTCGATACCCCCCTGATCTCAAAACCTCTTTTACAATAAATGGACCTTCCCAGTTGGGGTTGAGTTTCCCCACGGTTACCGACCTCCCTGCTGCATCCACCTTCTTCAGCACCAAGTCCCCCTCCGCAAATTGCTTGACTCTGACGTACTTGTCGAAGTATTTGGCCATCCTTCTCTTCACCTCTTCTTGTCGGACGGCGGAAAGGTCTCGCAGCTCTTCCACCATGTCTAGGGAGAGCCGCAGCTCTTCCTCGTTCTCAATCTGCCATTCTTCCCTGCCTTCCCCAGCCGCAACAACTTGAGGTGTTTGAACTTCAAATTCCACAGGGAGCACTGCCTCACATCCATGGGAGAGTTTGAAGGGGGTATCTCCTGTAGCTGTGTTGGGGGTGGTTCTCAGGGCCCAGAGAACCGCGGGAAGCTGATCCACCCAGCTCCCCTTCAGATTTTCCACTTTCTTCTTTAGGAGGTTGACAATGATCTTGTTCACGGCCTCCACCTGCCCGTTGCTCCTGGGGTGGTGGACCGAGGAGAACCTGAGGTGGATCCCAAGCTGCTCGCAGAAACTGGTAAACTCTACGCTGGCGAACTGGGGCCCATTGTCTATGACAATGGCCTGAGGCAGCCCATGGCGACAGATGATCTCCCCCCATACGAAGTTCCTGATGACTTGGGAAGTCACCTTGGCCAGCGCCTTCACTTCCAACCATTTGGAGAAATAATCGATCATCACCAGTAGGAACCTCCTCTGCCCACTGGCCTAGGGGAACGGTCCAACCAAATCCATTCCCCAAATGGCAAAGGGTCAGGGGGTCGTGATACTTTTGAGTCACTGAGCCGGCTGTAGCTGGAGGGGAGAAAACAGCTGGCATTTATGGCACCTTCTTGCTTACTCCGTTGCATCACGACCCAGGGTGGGCCAGAAGTACCCCTGCCTAACAATCCTCCCTTCCAGGGTCCGACTCCCGGAGTGGCTCCCACACTCCCTGGAGTGGACTTCTTCCAAGATTCTTTGTACTTCCCCCACGGCCACGGATCGAGCCAACATCCCTGAGAGAGTCTTCCTGTACAACTGCCCGTCCTGGAGGAGGTAGTACGCCGACTTGTGCCTGAGCTTCTTCTTGTCTACCCCCTCCGGATACTCTCCAGTGGAAAGGAAAGTTACGACCGGGTCCATCCATGAAGGCCGTTGGTCTATCTCCATAATCCCCCCCTCTTCTATGGAAGGGCGGAATAAGTCGGTGATGGCACCCCCCACTCGGGGACCATACTTCGCTAGCTGATCAGCCTGCTCATTGTCCTCCCGGGGCACGTGCTTGATGGAAAATGTTTGGAACGTGCCAATGACCCCCTTTACTTTGGCTAAGTATAGCCGCAGGGTAGGTTCTCTTGCCTCGAACTCCCCGTTGATCTGGGAAGCTACTACCATGGAGTTGGTAAGGACCTCCACGTCCAACACCCCTAGCTCCCTGGGCAGGCGCAACCCCGCTATCACGGCCTCATACTCGGCCTGATTGTTGGTGATGGGAAAGTGCACCACCACCGTCTACTCAATTCTTATCCCCTGCGGACTCTCTAAAATCACTCCCACTCCTAGGGAGTGCTTTCCCGAGGCTCCATCTACCTTCAACTTCCAAGGGGTCAGACGAGTGAGCTCTTCCTCCGCCACCCTAATCACAAAGTCAGCCAAGAAGTCGGCCATCGCTTGAGCTTTGATCGAGAGGCGGGGGACGAAGGAGACATCAAACTCACTCAACTCCACCGACCACTTGGACAGCCTGCCAGAATGCTCCACCCCCTCAAAGATGTTGCGGAGGGGATGGTCAGTCACCACTCAGATTGAGTGTGCCTGGAAATAGGGTTGTAGCCTTCGTGCTGAGATGACCAAGGCGAATGCTAGCCTCTCCAAAATTGGATACCGGAACTCGGCCTTCCTCAGGACCCGGCTCACGTAATATATAGGGAGCTGCTTCTTCCCCTCTTCACGAACTAGGACAGAGCTTAAGGCCTCCGCCCCGACCCCGAGATACAAAAAAAGATCCTCCCCCTCCTTTGGCCCTTGGAGCAGCGGAGCCTGTGTTAGTTGCATCTTGAGGGCCCGGATTTCCTCCTCGCATTCCTTGGTCCACTCGAACTTTTGACCCCCCCCCCCCTCTCAGTGTTTTGAAGAAGGGGGAGCACTTCTCCTCAGCTCAGGAGAGGAACCTACTTAGCCCCGCCAGCTTCCCCGTCAACCGCTGCACCTCCTTAGTGTTCCGCGGCGACCCCAGCTCCATGACATCCTTGACCTTATCGGGGTTCGGTTCGACCCCCGCAGGGGCGAGGAGGTGCCCCAAGAACTTCCCCCAGCTAGCCCCGAAGACACACTTCAGGGGGTTCAATCGCATCTTGTACTTGCGCACGGTGGCAAAGGTCTCCTCTATGAGGTGAGAGTCCACATCCTGACTCTTGATCATGAGATCATCCATGTACACCTCTAGGTTCATCCCTTTCTGTTCCTTGAAGACCCTATCCATCATCTTCTGATAGGTCGCCCCTGCATTCTTCAGCCCAAACGGCATCATCTTATAGCAGTAGCATCCATCTCCCATGATGAACGAGACGTCCTTGATATCTGGGGGGTGCATCTTGATTTGTTGATAACTTGAAAATGTATCTAAAAAACTCATCATAAAAAAACCGACGGCTGAGTCAACCAGCACGTCGATCCGAGGCAAGGGGTAACAGTACTTAGGACAAGATTTATTAAGCAAAGAGAAATCGATATACATACGCCACCGACCGTCTCCCTTTTTGACCATGACTACATTAGAGTCCCAGTCGGGGTATTGGATCTCGGACACGAAGCCGGCCTTGAGAAGCTTTGCCACCTCCTCTCTGATGGGCTCTTCCAGCTTGTCCGCGGTGGATCTCTTTTGTTGGACGAGGCGTGTTCTCGGGTCCAAGTTGAGGTGGTGGCAAGACACATCTGCATCAACCCCCAGCATCTCCGTGACGCTCCATGCGAAGATGTCCACGTTCTTCTGGATGCACTCCAACATCCTGCCTTGATCCTCCGGGGTCAACCCTCCGTTGACGCGGACCTTCTCTAGCATGCCTCCACGGGTGAGGACTTCCAGCTCCACCACTTCTTCCGCAGCCTCTAGCCTGGACTGCTCCCCCCATTCTTCAACATCCCTCTCCTGTGGGACGAGGACCTCCGCCTCTACCTCTTCTTCTACTACCATCGCCTCGGCCAGCCCCTCCTGGACTCCCTCTTCCACCTCCATCTCGGTGCAGCCTTCCACCTCCATCTCTCCCCTGCCAGCTTCCTGCTCCGCCTCCTCCATCCTTCACTCCATCTCCTCGTCTCCATCCTGCCAAGAGATGGAGTTCACGGTGGTGACGTAGCACTCTCGCGCCACCCTGGGATCCCCCCTAACCCTGACCTGAATCCCCTCTGCATTGAACTTCAAGCATTGATGGAATGATGAGGGGACGCAGTGGAAGGCACTGATAAGGGGCCTCCCGAAGATGGTGTTGTAGCTGCTGGGGGCGTCCACAACGAACCTGTAGTTCCTGGACTGCCCTCCCAGGGTGACATGGAGGCCTACTCCACCTTCTACTTCCTTCCTCTCCCCCGAAAATCGGAACAAGGGCCCATCCAAGGCCAACGCCCTTTTCGCCTCCACCTTCATCGCATCAAATGCCTTCTTGAAGACGACGTTGACGGAGCTTCTGTTATCAACGAGGATCCTGGAGACGGTAAAAGTTTTGATGGCTGTCTGGATGACCAGCGCATCGCAAAATGGATCCTCATGATCCGGCATGTCTCTTCTGGAGAAGGTGATCCTCTCTTCTGGGGGTGGGGTTTGGGATGTGGAGGCAATGCTCCGACAATACATGGTATGGAGGCCCGCCCTCCGGGAGGCCTCTACCCTCGCCCCCCATGGATCGTTCTGATCCCTCTTCGGGTCCCGACATCTACCCGGTCCTCGCAACGGTCCTCCTCCGCCCGAGGCTGGACCTCTTCGATCCTTACTTCCTGATGCCCCTGCTGTTGCTGCTGCTGCTGCTCCCTGTTCCCCCTCATTTCGAGGAACTTCGGACACGTGGCTGTGGCATTCCCCTCCTCCTGGTGGAAGTCACAATAGGGCAACTCCAACCTAACCTCTCTCCTCCTCCTCCTTGCTGCTCTCCTCCTCTCCCCTATGGCTATGGTCATAGCCTCTTCCTCATCTGGGAGTCGGGGCCTCTGGGCCTGCCTCCAGCCTGGGGGGTGGAATTGATCTTGCCCCCTGATGGCGATCCCTTCCTTGGTACCCTCTCTGCGGTCCCTGGCCTTGCCACTCGGGCCTCCAACCCAGCCGACGGTCGGGCTCCTAACGCCCCCACCTGGGCTGCTGCTGCCCCTGGAGTTGCCTCTGCTCCCTCTGTCGGGGCTCTCCTCTCCTCTCCTCTTGTCCTCTTCCTCCTCTGGGGTCCTTCTCCTCCTCCGTGGCCCACATGGCCAGCTTCCGTGCAAACTCCGGGTTTGACGCCTCCCCGTCAACTTCTCTCGCCGCCCTCTCCATCAGCTCCTCGTAGGAGAGGGGGGAACTCTCTTCAGCTCCATCCTAAAGAATCCCTACTGCAGGCCCAGGGTGAAACCATCATCAGACTATTACCTGGCATCTCCTGGACCTGGGTGACCTACTCCTAGAACCGGTCGACGTAGCTTCCCAGCGTCTCGTTCACTCCCAGCTTGATGTGGAATAGAGACTCTGACTCCTTCTTCCTCCTCCTCTTCGAAGTAGTGAACCTCAGCATGAACCTCTGGTGCAGGTCCTCGAAGTAGTAGATGGAACTGGCCGGCAGCTGGTGGAACCATTCCCTTGCCTTCTCCTTGAGGGTGATGGCGAAGAGTCGACACTTGAACCCATCCGACATCTGTCGGATCGAGACCACGTCCTCAAACCACTGGACGTGTTGGACCGGGTCTCCCTTCCCGGTGTAGTAAGACATCTCGGGTTCCCTGAACCCCTCTGGAACCGGGGCAGAGGAGACCAGCTCGCTAAAGGGGTTGCCTCCCCCTACTGGGCAAGTGGGCGCATATCGCAACCCCATCTCGCCGACCCGGCCTCCGCCTGCCGAGCCCATGAAAAGCACGCGGCTGTGGAGCTCGCACCCCCGGCCCTCCTCGGCGACCTTCTTCCCAGCTCGCCTGCCAGGGGCATCCTCGCCAGAGATGGGGTGGCCATGATCTGGGAGGCTGGAGTCGAGCACTCGGCTCGCACGCCGAGTGCGAACTTGATGATGCTCAGCATCTCGTTTCTGAAGTCCTCGAACATCCCCACCGTGGCCAGAGGTGGGGGGGGGTGGCGAGTCTGCTCTGTCAGATCCCTGTCCTCCTGTCATAGAGCTCGCTGAAGCTTTTCTGCACTGACCACGCTCCACTCTCACCGCACCAAAATGTTGAAACAGAAAACTCGGTCTCTTGTGGAGTTCACCCGTGGGGAAGGGGTAATCGCGAGCCTACTTTGCTCCTACAAACAAAATAACAAAGGAAAATAAGAAAGGACCGACCCAAGGGCTCGGCGGGGAGGACCAACCACACACCCGGAAGACCTGAGAGCACTTCCCCTCCTTAGCCACAGGCCGAGCTAAGGCTGCCTCAGAAAGCACTAGGAGATCAAGGAGTAAGTGGATCTCGGATGGCGCCCCTTTCTGAGGTGCCCCTTGGGTCTTATTTATAGAATTCCGAAAACGGCCTGCAAATAGCCAACCTCCGCTGTTTTGAACAGCTATGTGCAGCCCCACTTGGGCTGCCAATAGCGTAGCTCCACTGTTCCAACAAGCTATTCGCACCCATGGGGAGGGCATCCTGGTAATTATACATATGGGCCTCTACTAGGCCCCATCCCAGGGATATGGAGGTCAGCTCGCCACTAAACTCTCCCCGCGAGAGGCGGGTGCGACCTGGCTCCTGCGGCTCGCCCGCCCTTCTCGGGCGAGTGCGGGCCGGGCCACCGCGACCCGCCAATCCTCTACCGAGGCGGACCGGCGGCCAGGTCGCGTATAGGCGAGCAGGCTGGCGGACAGGCTTCCAACTGTAACCATGAGAGCCCCGGAGGAGGGCTCGCCGATTTGGACTCGTCGAACCCATCCCGCACCTGCTTTGAGGAATGCTGACCCTTGGTCTGCTCGACGAATGGCGACCGAAGCTCTGCTCGACGAATGGCGACCCAAGCTCTGCTCGACGAATGGCGACCCAAGCTCTGCTCGACGAATGGCGACCCAAGCTCTGTTCGACGAATGGCGACCCAAGCTCTGCTCGACGAATGGCGACCCAAGCTCTCCTCGACGAATGGCGACCCAAGCTCTGCTCGACGAATGGCGACCCACGCTCTACTCGACGAATGACGACCCAAGCTCTCCTCGACGAACGTCGACTCAGGCTCTGCTCGACGAATTGCGACCCGAGCTCTGCTCGACGAATGGCGACCTAAGCTCTGCTCGACGAATGGCGACCCAAGCTCTCCTCGACGAACGGCGACTCAGGCTCTGCTCGACGAACGGCGACCCAAGCTCTGCTCGACGAATGGTGACCCAAGCTCTGCTCGACGAATGGCGATCCAAGCTCTGCTCGATGAATTCTGAGCGAGCGAGAGGGGTGGAGGGGGCCAACTCGCGTGGCTCGCCCGCCTGACCTGGGCGAGAGCGAGCTGGCCTCCGTCCGCATGCCCCCCGCATGTTGTTCTTTTGCGGGCCGGGCAACCTGGTCCGCTCGCCTGGCTTGGCGGACCCGCTCGGCGAACACGGGGTTGTACAGCACGCAACTTGTAGTTGTAAAATGTTTGAAACTCAAGGCATTCCATGTCGTCATATATTGCTAGTTTTGAAAAGACAAGGAATCAATGAACTGCCATGTTATTGCATATCTACTAGATGGACCAAACTCGCTACTAGCAATCCAATCTTTCAGATAAATCCGAAGTTGTTTGGTGAATGTTCAGAAAGTGAGCGTATAAGAAAGTTGATTTCAAGCGTGGAACTTATAACTGTGATGAAATAGATTTCAATTTTGCTTCACTGGATGAGCCACAAATCCCAAACAAAATCAAGATTCTTCCGCCACATTGTGCAAAAACAAAGTGTAGCGTTAAAAGAATGAAAAGTGGAAAAGAGAAATCCATTGAAATTAAATAAAAAGGGACATGTCTATGCAGAAAATATGGGGAGCAAGCATTACATGATAGCCGCAACTGTCCAAAGAAAATAACATTTGAACATGCAATTTATAAATATCATTTCCATACGAACACTATATGCTGTTTTGATTTTATTATATTTTGCTGTTTTTTTCATTTGTAGGCATAAAGAAACCATCAAAGCAGATAATAACTCATAGGAATACAATTGAATCAAATTTTATGCAGGTATGATTGATGATTTCAAGTTCTTGCTCATGCATTCTCTTCAATTTGTGCTAGCAATTGACAAAAAATTTACACCCTTTGCAGGCATTAGACACCTAGCTGAAAATCTTGTGAAGAAGCAATTTTCTTATTATGGTGTGAATACCAAAATGGAATTTATGAAAAATGGTTTGGAAGAACAGGCTCTGTTCAACTACCTCTTCACTGGATGGAAGCCTCCTGTACTAGGAGCCTCTTTTTATTACAAGTTCAATGTATGCTCAAACAGAAATTTTTTGAAGCTTAACTGGAAGCAAATATACATGTTCGGTTTGTTCCTGCTGTTAGTCCTCCCCACCAGGCCATGATGGATTGTCTGATGCTCCAGTTATTTTGTTGTAGATGCTTGAATTAATACGAGAAGGTTTATTTAATCTTTCAATTGATAGAATAGCTCTAGTTTAGATTTTATGCAAGTATATTTGATTATTGAATGATTGCAATTTGGTATTACAAATATCTTGTATTTTACAAATATATTGTATTTTACAAATATCTTGTATTTTACAAATATCTTGTATTTTACAAATATCTTATATTTTACAAATATTTTGTATTTTACAAATATCTTGCATTTTACAAATATCTTGTATTTTACAGGCTCAAAGCATTACAATCTAATTATGTGGACTTCAGTGTTCCCTTCTCTTATATATTTTACAGCAGTTTGAAATTTTGCTGGGAAGTTATTGTAATTTGATGTATTTGTGTCTGATTTGTGTATTTTTGATATTGACAATCCATTAATGCTTCTGGAGGGAAAGAACGCCGAGAGGGAGAGGGCGTTATTGTCCTAATGTTGTCTTGGCTGAATGAATTCAATAGAGTTTTTTAATCTTGACTTCTCATGTAATTATGAATGACAGGATATAAAATACATTTGTTTGATGCATCTGTTTGTTATTGTGGCTTTCATTACATTAAAACATACAGCTTTGAGGTGAGAGAATATTTACCGTGCGGCGGATGGCACACCGTCGCGCCAGGAGCTGTTACAAATTGCACTTTGCGTTAGTGATCTTCGCTTAGCGTCTTGCTGATTCTGAAATTGGAGCGGAGTGCCTGGACTTACGGCTGTAGGGGCCACTTGGAACATGAGAGATTGGTCCTCGTTGGGCGGCTTTAACTTGGCTCGTTCGTGGCTCGGGTGAGGCCCGGGTGTTGCTCGTAGGAGGAATTCGGCAGAGCTTCGACCTGAGGAAGAAGAAAACTCTGAAGGGAAAAGGTGAGAAATGATGAGACCTATGACTCCTTTTATAGGCTCCAGTGGGTGGTTACGGTGATTATGCGGCTATCTGTACACCGTAACCACCCAATATTAATATTTTTCCATAGTTTAGGGGTGTGTATTAATATCGTTGTTTGCACTCCAAAATAATTGATAAAATTTATTAATTAAATTTCCCCACTAACCGTCGTTAGTGCGTGGTTACATGCGAATCAGACGGCCAAGAACGTCCCCAACCGATCGGATGACGGGAGCGGAACTCCATACGCGGCCGGCGAACTCGCCGCCGAGTTTGCCGGCGAGGGGAGGACCGCCGACGTTGGCCGGGGAGGAGCGGTCGGCGCGGCCGCCCCCGTTGGCCGCACGGTGGCGGCCGAGGGAGGGGCGGCCCGGGCGGCCACGCCGGCGGCCGAGAGGGGGCCGTCCCGGGCGGGTGCTCCCTCAACAGCGGTCAGCGGCCGAGGGAGGGAGCGCCCCACCCCCCCCCCCCCCCCAGGAGCTCGGCCGCGGCCGGCGACCGAGGTAGGGAGCTGCCCGTGCGGTCGCGGCCAGCGTGGGGAGAGAGGGCGGGCGGGCGGCGGCCGGGGAGGAGGTCGGTCGTCCGCCACCAGCAAGGTGGGGCTCGCGGCGGTTTCCCCACTACGCGTGATGGGATCGGCGCGCGGCGTATCAGGTACGGTGATCACGCGTGCGGTCCACCCCATGATCCCACTACTTTTGAGGTGGATATCATAGATGTGTGGTTATTGTTGTTTTGATACTCCAAACCGGACCGGTCTAGCTGGACCGGTTCAGTTGGTTATTAATCCTATATATATTGCTTTGCACAGGGAAATAAAAATTCCGATCCATATCTAACCTAAACTAATCGATCTATCGGGAGAAAGAAATCGCGAAGGGAGGCGGCATCGGGCGAAGGGGGAATGGCGGCATCGGAGCGGTGGCCTCGGGAGATTCTCCGATTAAGCGGCGACATCAAGTAGGAAGAAGGGCAGCGGCTTCGGGAGAAGATCTGGCAGCGGCATCGGGCGAAGGAGGAGCGGCGGCTTCGGGAGCAGCGATCGAGCGCGGTTTGGGGGTTTCTTCTCCGGACAAGATCGAGCGACGACGGGCAGTTCTCCTCCGGCGATAGCGGCGCAGCGGCAAGCCCGGTCTAGGGCTTCTTCTCCGGCGACAACGACAGCAGGATATCGGCCCGATCTAGGGCTACGTAGGTCCGGCAATCCTTGGGGCCCGGCGGTGGCAAGATCGGGCAGAGGCGGCTTCTTCTCCGGCGATTTCGGCAAGGTTTCTTTTATACCAGATCCGGGCTTAGTTCTTCTCCGGCGATCCAGCGGCGGCGGAAACTCCGGCGGTGAGAGAGGGCATAAGGTTGCGGTTCCTTCATCTTGAAGAGGGCAGTGGCTTTCTTGGCCGGAGGACGATGCCGTGTGGCGGAGGGAAAATCGGGTTACCCGATTTTGGGCACCAGTGGCGCATCGAGTTCATCTCCGGAGTTTTACGGCTGCGTGGCCGGCTGTATCCAGGGAGGAGAGGGGGCTCGCGGCGGTGGCTGGGTGCAGATTCTTCCGGCGGCGATTAGATTCAGTTCCAGGCTCCGATTAGCCGGATATTCCTATACCGGCATAGGGGAGTTTTCTTCCCTCTCTCTTGTTTTTGTTGTTTTTTCATTCCTATTCTAGGTTAGTGTCGATCCGTTGAGGATCGTTGAGTGCATGTGTTGTAATCAGATATTTTTTGATTAGTGGATCCGGCGCGCTCTCCCCGTGGATGTAGGAGCTTAACTCTGAACCACATAAATCTCTTGTGTTTGTGGTGTTTTGGAATCTCGTACTGTTCTTTTTGTTTGGTGCGCGCCACTATTTGCTCAATAATTTGCTTCTGTTGCTATTGTCCGTGACGAGTTTCGTACTCGCGGGCAGGTGAAAATTGCACAACAATTGGTTTCAGAGCCATGTTCGTCCTTCGCACCAGTGAACAAATTCAATGGCGGCCAAATTTGAGATTCCAAAATACGATGGCAAGATTGATTTCGGCCTTTGGCAAAAGCGCATAAAGGCCGTACTCGTGCTGCAGGGACTTCACAAGGCACTCCTTGGATAGGAGAAGGCCAAGGTGAAGGACGATGAAGAGTGGGATGAGCTGGATCTCAAGGCCATCAGCACCATACAGCTATGTTTGGCAGACGAGGTCATGTACAATGTAGTCGAGGCAGAAACTACGGTGGACTTGTGGAGGAAGCTCGAGGAGCTCTACATGTCCAAATCGCTTACGAATAAGCTATACGTTAAGAAACAATTGTATAGCTTAAGGATGTTCGAGGGAACGTAGTTGTTGGACCATATGAATGTGTTCAACAAGCTGGTATCCCAGCTGCAGAGCATGGATGTGAAGGTCGGGGAGGAACACCAGGCTCTTGTCCTTTTGTCCTCACTCCCTAGGCCGTTCGATCATTTAGTCACCACCATCTTGTATGGGAAGGATACCCTTAAGATGGAGGAAGTGGTGACGATGCTTCTTTCTAATGAGAAGAGGAGCAATTCCGGATCGAGTGGGAGCGAGGGTCTGCTCGTGAAGAGCAGAGACACATCCCGAGGAAGATCGAGAGGGGGAGGCAAGGAGGATGGTCGACCTAGGTCCATGGGTAGGTGTTATTACTGCAAGGAGGAGGGGCATTGGAAGGCCAACTGCCCAGTGAGGAAACTTAAGGGCAAAGGATCTGTGCCTCAGCAGGCTGCAGTGGCGTCCGAGTGTGTGAGCGATGATGACGTTCTACACGTTTCACAAAGTCGCGACGCGGTCGGGATCACAGACTCCTGGATCATGGATACAGGATGTTCGTTCCACATGTGCCCGAACATTGAATGGTTCTCCAGTATTAGGCACTGTGGAGGTGGTCGTGTTCGGATGGGGAACTGGTCAGAGTGCGAGATATCTGGTGTACAACCCCGTATCCGGTGAGTGGGGTCGCCAGAAACCAGGCCGGTTGGTACAGATCGTCCAAGCAACAGGCGAGCCTAGTAGAGGAACCTGTAGATGATGGGCCAGCTCGGCATAGGGAAGCCAAACCCGAGCTCGACATTCGTCGACCACGAGCTCGGCATTCGTCGACCACGAGCTCGAGATTCGTCGGCCACGATCTCGGCATTCATCGACCACGAGCTCGACATTCGCCGAGCTAAGCCAAGATTCGTCGAGCTGAGGTCGACTAATGGAGGCCGGCCGATACATGAGCTCGCCATCCCAACTCGCACCCGCGCAAAGGAGATCGACAACAGCAGGCGAGCCGGGTCTGCTGAGGTGGCCAGGCCCCCCAGCTCGCCCAGATCTACGAGATACTTTTTACTGTTTTGCCCCGCTGGTCTGTCAATAGCCTTTCAAAACATCAGATTTTTTCTGTTGGCAGACCCAACCAAGGGTGTTTTGGTAACTTCAGGTCAGTCCAGTTTGGTTATTGGTAGTTCAGATTCTAAAAACTATAAATAGGACCCAAGGGGTACCCCAGAAAGGATCCTTCTTGTGCTCTCCTGCTCCAGCTTTCAAGTGCTTTCTGAGGGTACCTTAGCTCGGCCTTTGGCTAAGGAGGGGAAGCGCTCTCAGATCTTCCGGGTGTGTGGTGGGTCCTCCCCGCCGAGCCCTTGGGTCAGTCTTCCCTTTTTTCTTTTGTTGTTTTGCTTGTAGGAGTGAAGTAGTTGCCCGATCACCACTTCCACAAGGGTAAACTCCACAGGAGACCGTTTTTCGGTTTCAACATTTTGGTGCGGTGAGCGTGGAGAGTGACCAGCACAGAAGAACTCATGCGAACGTCATGGCTATAGAAGTCAAACCAGGTGACGACCAGGGTCGTGCGCTGACACTTTGTGTGTAAGGTCTTCATACCCGGAGTCCGCCCATCCTATAGGTGTTGTTGGAAACCCGTAACACTCGGGGTAGGATTTGCACCTATTATAGGCGCTTTTTTCCTTAAGGTATGTAAGTGGTTTCTTATTCTTAATAAAATCTCTTGATGTGTCAGTTCTGTCGCAGTAATTCGTCTGAAAGAGTGACGTGCACTCAGACCTCGAGCAGATCCTGCTGTCAGGCTCTCACTTAGCTGGTAGGGCTGGAAGTCACTCGATGGCGTTAGCCTTGGACCCCGAGCAGATCCTGTTGTTAGGCTCTCACTTAGCTGGCAGGGCTGGAAGTCACTCAGTGTCATACTTAGACCTCGAACAGATCCCGCTGTCAGGCTCTCACTTAGCTGGCAGGGCTGGAAGTCACTCGATTGTGTTAGCCTTGGACCTCGAGCAGATCCTGCTGTCAGGCTCTCACTTAGCTGGCCGGGCTGGAAGTCACTCGATTTCGTTAGCCTTGGACCTCGAGCAGATCCCGCTGTCAGGCTCTCACTTAGCTGGCAGGGCTGGAAGTCACTCGATGACGTTAGCCTTGGACCCTGAGCAGATCCCGCTGTCAGACTCTCACCTAGCTGGCAGGGCTGGAAGTCACTCGGTGTCATCCTTAGACCTCGAGCAGATCCCGCTGTCAGGCTCTCACTTAGCTGGCATGGCTGGAAGTCACTCGATAGCATTAGCCTTGGACCCAGAGCAGATCCCGCTGTCAGGCTCTTACCTAGCTGGCAGGGCTGGCAGTCACTCAGTGTCATCCTTAGACCTCGAGAAGATCCCGCTGTCAGGCTCTCACTTAGCTGGCAGGTCTGGAAGTCACTCGATGGCGTTAGCCTTGTACCCCGGTTAGACTCGCTGTCAGGCTCTCATTAGCTGGCAGGGCTGTAGGCACACTTGTGGGGAAAGGGTTGGTTCTTGGAGATTTTTGCAGGACCCCGAGTGATGCTCGGCCCCGGGTAGACCCGCTGTCTGGCTTCTACTAGCTGGCAGGTCCGTAGGCTCGCCTGGGGGTAAGGGACCCCGAGTGCTGCTCGGCCCCGGGTAGACTCGCTGTCAGGTTCTCATTAGCTGGCAGGGCTGTAGGCACACCTGGGGGGAAAGGGTTGGTTCTTGGAGATTTTTGCAGGTCCCCGAGTGATGCTCGGCCCCGGGTAGACTCGCTGCCTGACTCCTATTAGCTGGCAGGTCCGTATGCTCACCTGGGGGGTAAGGGACCCCGAGTGCTGCTCGACCCCGGGTAGACTCGCTGTCAGGCTCTCATTAGCTGGCAGGGCTATAGGCACACCTGAGGGGAAAGGATTAACTCCGCGTGTACAAGAGGATGCAAAATATATGGGTTTGTTGTTTCACAATATCATGAGAAATTGTATACTGATTGTAAGAAATAGTATTAGAGTAATTAATAGTAGGGAGCATTACGAGTATCGAGTGGTTCAAAAATATCAAAAGGGGCATGGAGAGATTAGTGTTTTAAGTGCAAATTTTAGTTTCTCTCAAATTTTTTCTTTGGGTAGGCTCCCACTCGCCGTATACTTTGGGGTTGGACATTTCTTTCTGAGCTCGTGCCAACCTCGAAAAAAGCGGAGATTGTGTACAACCTCGTACCCGACCGAGTGGGATCCACCCAAATGGCGGGCTCGGGGCATGCTATGAGCGACGATGTGGTGCAGTCCCGTTCAAGGACGTGCGTGCACTCGTACATGCACGTGGAGGTTTTATTTGTAAAGATTTTTTTAATGAATATTTGATATATTAATATTATAATATATTGGTTTCAACATTTATTAATATCATAATATAGATTTTAAATATACTTACATATAAAAGAAAAAAGAAAGAGATAAAGGAGGGGGGATGGCCATCGGGATAGAAAAAAGTAAAAGAGAGAAAAGGAAGGAGGGGGATGGGCATCGGGTGAAGAGAACAACAAAAAGCCAAAAAGAAATGAAGAAGAAGAAGAGGAGGTGTGGGGGGGGGGGGTCGAGGGTTTTTTTCTCCCCGCTAGGGTTCGGCCAAGGAAGGAGCCGCCCGCCTCCCTCTCTCTCTCCGGCCACCGCCTAAGCAAAGAGCCGCCCGTCTCTCTCTCTCTCTCTCTCTCTCTCTCTCTCTCTCTCTCTCTCTCTCTCTCTCTCTCTCTCTCTCTCTCGGTCTGGAGCAGCAACCCCCCCCCCCTCTCTCTCTCGGCCTGGAGCAGCAACCACCGCCTCCCTCTCTCTCTCTCGGCCTGGAGCAGCATGTTATGAAAAATTATGGCTAAGCGTCGCTACAACGAAAGCAATATTATCAAAAATTCAACTTTATGCAGCGACTAATGAAGTTCCAAAGGACCGTTTTAACCAAACACTAACAATCTCAAATTGGAGTATTAATGCAAAATTATTTTCCTAAATTTTAAGAACACAAAATTAATAGAGCTTGAACGAACGATAAATAAAGTGCGGAATTAATCTAATGTATACCGTTCTTGAAATCAAGCTCATGATTCATGGTCGCGGCCATTTGCAATAACCTTGATGTGTTCTTCCTTATGAAATCGACAACGTTAGTGGAAACCGCTGGCAAAAAGATTGCAATAATCTCTACAATGAATAAAATTATCTTAAGAGATATATGTAAAAGAATACAACTTCTGATTAATAATAATCTCTTAATCACCAAGAGAGAACTAAATCTCTACAGCAGAATATTGTCAAAAAGTTTCAGATCTGGGCTAATTAACAAATCTGAAGTCAAATGAAACCAAATTGTAAATCCAGACGTCTAGCTAATTAAATAGATCTCGTGATCTTTTCCTTCACATTTGAAAATTTTCAAAACAAATAAGTGATGCAAACCTCTTCTTGACCTGGATGGTATTGTCGTTCTAAAATGATCTGCAGTAGAAGATCGAAAATTCAGAGATCTCTCCTCGATCTAAGAGGTGATGATGGCTTGTCATCAGGGATGGAGTTTCTCCAGATTTGAGTGAAAGACCAGAAGAGAACTGGATCCGGGTCTAGACTTCTTCTATGAAGCAAAAACCAAGAAGGACAAGAACGATGGCAGTGGCGGCGTTCCGATGAATTATGTCGCAATTAAACGCCGACGAGACGATGTTCTCCGGGTCTGGATGTGTAGTAAATAGGCTCGGCTGTTCCAGATAATGAAGAAGATGAAAAAGCCGTCAAAGATGCTCAAGATCTGGCCGACCGCTGGAGATCGCCGGAGGAGGTTCAGTGGGCTCTTGCCCTAGCCGACGTTTTCCTTTTGCAAATGGAGAGGGGAATCAGTTTCACCCTTGTTCACACTTAATTGCCTATGTCATGAAACCTAATTTTGGGTATTAATAGACAATACTCAAAATAGGAGTTACAAAACTTGGTTTTAATGGATGAAATTAATTCCATTAAACCACATTATAAACTCCATAAAACCATATTCATGACTATGCTGAAATTGTGCCAAGGGCGAGACCGAGTCTGCTACTGAATTTACGAGATAGTCGGGCCCACCTATCACAGGCTTCGACCGTTCGCACGACTAAATTAGCGCGTGCTCGTAGGAGACTGAATGGACTCAAAACTCGCGTACGATTTCATCGAGACGTCTCGATGAGTCAAGTTCACTTAACGAAAATTTTTTAACATTCTCCCACTTGTACTTGTGCTCATCGTAACTTATGACATTCTGATAAAATCTTCACTAAAATTAAGGGTACCATTTAGCGAACGCGGTATGGAGTCTACTCCCACGTCAATCCGGTCCAATCAAATCCTTCACTCTGAATCATGGCGCAACCGCATCATTGAGCGACACGGGAACTTCCATGGTCACAGCAACTTACAGATCTAATCGACATGGACAAAGCGCGGTTATATAAACCATAGAACAACACGCTGACAATGTGCACATGAAGGATGTTCTAATTTGGTGGTCAACCAAAACTTCTCAAATGAATGCACTAAACCATGCTACGAGAAGTTTTTAAGTGTTCAAAAGAACAAGTATGTCTAACCTTAAGGTTCCAAAATTCATGCGTCAAAGACATACTACAGGCCATAATTCAAATGAAGTGCCCTAGGACTTATGCTTCGACTGACACAAGTCATGAGACTTTGTATGAAGTGTGACGTGTCATATAAATTCAACAAATTTTGAAACTAAATAATATTGTTGAATGAATATTCTTTAATTATTAATGAATTAAATAAAGTGCAATGTAAATGACAGAAAATTGAATTGGATCTTTATGTAGCCTCCCACTAAACAAGCGCATTGATCGACTCTTTAAGCCCCATATTAATACCATGTTTTTGAAACACGTTAGAGCGAAGTCCTTTAGTAAGTGGATCGGCCAACATGTCATCTGTCCCTAAATGCTCCACTAAAATATCACCCTTCTTGACTAATTCCTTAACGGTAAAGAATTTAATTTCCATATGTTTGGACCCTGTGATAATTTTATTATTCATCGAGAACATAACTGCAGAGATGTTATCACAGTACATCCGGATGGGTCCAGCTATAGAATCGACAACCTTTAACTCTGAAATAAAATTCTTAAGCCACACTGGGTGTGTCGAAGCTCCAAAGAGAGCGACGAACTCCGCATGCATTGTGGATAAAGTGATGAGTGTCTTTTTGGCACTCTTCCACGAAACGGCCCCACCAGCAAACTTATATGTATAACCTGAAGTAGACTTTCTATCATCCTCACACCTGGCAAAATCAGAATCTGTATACCCCACTAACTCAAGGTTTTGAACTCTATGGTAGACTAACTTAACATCCTTAGTTCCCTTCAGATACCTTAAGACTTTCTTGGCAGCCACCCAATGATCAGGTCTTGGGTTCGACTAATATCTGCCCAAAAGTCCTACTGCGAAGGCAATGTCCGGTCTGGTATAAACTTGGGCATACATAAAACTGCCTACCGCACTAGCGTAAGGTATATCCTTCATGCGCTCTCTCTATATCGTTCCCGGGGCATTGTGATAAGCTGAGCTTATCACCTTTAAGCACATGTACTTCACTAGGCTTACAATCGAGTATGCTAAATCTCTCAAGTACACGCTCGATGTAGGCTTTCTGAGAGAGTGTCAATGTATGGTGAGATCGGTCCCTAATGATCTCAATCCCTAGAACGAAGGATGCTTCTCCAAGATCTTTCATATCAAAATGTTTTGACAGAAATTGCTTAGATTCATGCAATAATGCCAAAGCACTGCTCGCAAGCAACATGTCATCTACATAAAGAATTAAGAAGAAGAATCTGCTCCCATTGATCTTGAGATATGTGCAACGGTCTACCTTATTTTCTACAAAACCAAAAGAAGTAACTACCTCATCAAATTTCAAATACCACTGTCTAGAAGCTTGCTTCAGACCATATAGGGATTTGTTAAGCTTACATACAAGTTGGTCGGAATGACCAGACTTGAATCCCTACGGCTGCACCATATAGACCTCCTCGGCATGATCACAATTAAGGAATACGGTCTTTACATCCATCTGGTGTAGCTCCAAATCATAATGAGCTACTAATGCCATTATCACTCTGAAAGAGTCCTTAGAGGAAACGGGAGAAAAGGTCTCGTGATAATCGATTCCTTCCCTCTGCATAAATCCCTTGGCTACCAGTCTGGCTTTAAACCGCTCGACCTTTCCTTTAGTGTCCTTCTTGGTCTTAAACACCCATTTAGAACCAATGGGCTTACAGCCTTTGGGTAACTCAACCAACTCCCAAACCTTATTCAGCTTCATAGACTTCATCTCGTCTTTCATCGCATCCCACCACAGATCAACTTGAGGTCCAGACACAGCTTCATTAAATGTCACTGGGTCAATCACTTGACCAATGTCATAATCAATCTCTCCTAAATAGACTTCAAAGTCTGAGGAAATCGCAGGCCTTCTCTGTCTAATGGATCTCCTAGCGGGTGGATGAACCTCCTGTACATGAGGAGGAACCTCAACTGGAATCGGTGGTAAGACCGCTTCCACATCCTCCACTTGTTCTGTCACAGGTTCAGGCACCGCAGGATTTCCTATTAAGGGCACAAATAAATTAATGGACACAACTTCCTCGACTTCGCTAATAGGACGATAGCAACTAGGTTCATCAGCGACATCCCATTCTAAAAATTTAGCTGTTTGAGACTCCATAATTCTGGGACCTCCTGAAGGGGAATAGAACTTAAATCCCTTGGAGTGATCTGGGTAGCCAATGAAATAGCAATGACAAGACCTAGGGGCAATATTACTTTCCGATGGGTTGTATAAGCGGACTTCTGCAGGACAACCTCAGACACGCAAATGATTAAGACTGGGTCGTCTACCAGTCCACAACTCAAAAGGGGTTTTAGGTACTAACTTAGATGGGACTCTATTCAGGATGTACACTGCAGTCTTAAGCGCCTCACCCCACAAAAATTCAGGAAGATTCATTCTACTCATCTTGCTCCTCATCATTTCCTTAAGGGTATGATTACGCCTTTCGGCTACACCATTCTGCTAAGGACTACCCGGCATGGAGTACTGGGCAACAATGCCACAGGCCTTCAAGTATCTGGCAAACGGACCTTTATGTTTCCCGGAGGCATCATGTCTACCAAAATACTCGCCACCTCTGTCAGACCTAACAATTTTGATGTCTTTCCCTATTTGTTTCTCAACTTCAGTCTTAAAAATCTTGAACTTTTCAAGAGATTCATACTTCTCTTTAATTAAGTACAAATAGCCAAAACGGGAGTAGTCATCAATGAATGTAATAAAATAGGTGTTCCTACAGAGGGTAGTGGAATAAGGACCACTGATGTCCGTATGAATAACCTCTAACAAACTTGTACTACGATTTGAGCCTTTCTTCTTAATCTTGGTCATCTTACCTCTACAGTAGTCCACGCATGTATCTAGGTCACTGAAGTCTAGAGTAGGGAGAATGTTTTCCTTAATTAATCTTTCTACTCTTTCCCTAGAGATATGACCTAACCTTTTATGTCATAGCATGGAGGACTGCTCCTTAATAAGAGGTCTGAAAGTCCACCTAGTGTCAACTATGTGCACCTATGGGGGGGGGAATAGGTGACGTGCAATGCTTTTGCGGAATTTACGACGGTACCTGCACAATAAAAATGACGAAGCACAGCACACAGAATACGCAAACAATTTATAGTGGTTCCCCGACTTGGGTACATCCACTTTCCCCCTTCGACCTATCTCCCAACAAGGGACGACTCGGTCTCTTCTCCAACAGGATTGAAATCCAATCCCTGCACTATTGGAAGGAACCCTTCCACACGTAGGAGTCAACACTCCCACAAACCAGGTTGCACCCAACCCTTACAATACGGAACAATCGTTCCTTTACAACAAACGTAAAGTAGAATGTACACGAGATACAAACTTCGTTTGGAGACTACGGTGTTCCTCTTCGTTCGACGACGTGTTCGTGAAGTCAACGAAGAGTCTACAACCTTGGTCTCTCTTGGAGAGGATCTCCCGGAACCGGCGGCGGCAAGATGAGTGGCGGCGAGGTTCACGGGATCGGCGGCAACAACGATGTGAGGCTGCACTCCTTTAGAGATCCAACCTTCATAGCGAAGCTAGCTAGGTCTACCAACGGTCACTCGAGGATCGGTCGTCTCGATCGATTCGGATGGGGAACACTTTCCCGATCTACAAATCGAGAGACAAGAGATCTCTGGATAGACGCGTGAGACTCTAAGCTTGGCTAAGCTTCTGTCGCCGGAGATCGGGAAGAAAAGCGACCAACAGCGGCGACCACTTGACGCGAGCGGCGGCGGCGGAGTGGAGCGGAGCGGAAGCGACGATTTAGGGTTTGTCCGTGCTCGCGTATATCTTCTTTTCTTCGCATTTTACTGTTCACAACTACCCATGTATTTATACACTGTAGACCCACATAATATGACCGTTGTGGGTCCCACAAGTAGAAACCCGAAATCCGGTTCAAACTAGTCCAGCTGTAGAATCCAGTCCAGCAGCATCCAGAGAAAACGCCAAGTAAAATTCGTCGAGAATCATTGGTGATTCTCGACGAATCGGCGAGAATCAGTAACGATTCTCGACGACTCGTCGAGAATCACTGGTGATTCTCGACGGATCACTTGTTGATTCTCAACGATTTTCACTTGGTATTTATGACCTGCTCAGCGATGGGTTCGGCGAGAATCATTGGTGATTCTCGCCGAATCTTACTTGGCACGGTTTTGGGGTAGCCGGAAGGAGTCGGCGAGAATCACTAATGATTCTCGATGATTCGGCGAGAATCACTTGGTGATTCTCGTCGAATTACACTTAGACGGGTTCTCGTCTTTCCACCCAAGTGCTGCTACTTGACCCATCCTTGCTCCTTGTCTTCTCTTGCATAAACATGGCCCTGTACTTGAAAGTAAGTGCCCTCCAATAGAGAGAGTACACGTAGGCCAACACACTGTTCTGCTCAACGAGGGATTACGTCGTGCAGACCCGTGTATAATGACCTACTGCACCCTGACATTGGTGTGCACTTAGCGTGGAAGAACTGCAAGCACAACTTAAGAAGTTCCATCAAATACATTGTGAATTCATCTTAGCTTGACAGGTGGCTTCCTCAAATCCAGGTGATTGTGGATACAATACCCAACAATCTCCCCCTATTTGACGAAGCCAAAACCCTACTAGCTTAGATGAATAACACCAATCAAATAATAAAAACAACATTCAGAAGTTAAACGTGCAACACAAGAGAATATAAGCAATCAGATCAGGACTTGAGTCATTCACAAATTCAAATACCAATGTATATATATATATATATATTCTCAGAATTGTTCATATCATAACAATAAGCATTAAATGTTTTTAGGAGAGAATGACAAGCTACAAGTTGTCGACTATCTTTCCTTAGCTAAGTCATCCTTGTGTTTTTGCGCCAAGAACTTCTTCCTTTGTCTCTCCATGTACTCTTTAGGCTTCGGATAGTATCTGGGAGGAGGAACTTTATCTGCATCCGTGTTGTTTCTGAAGAAGATGTTTCGTTTCGCTTCATACGTCTTGTGCCTTTCCCACTCAAACTGGCTGTAAACTTCGTTCCGATTGAGTTCTCCCTGTTCTTGTAGCCAGAAGGTGTCCAAGATGATGTTCTTTGAAACTGTACTCCACCTTTCATTTCGTACTTCCTCCTCACTCGTTCTGATTCTCTTTTCGGCTAGTGTCTCCTTGGAGGTCCCTTCCTGAGCTTTTCTCTTGGCCCTGGCTTTAGCTAGGGCCTCTTGGTCAAACATGCTCCTCAGTTTAGCTTTGGAGAGAGCCCTAGCATCAGCTTCACTTATGGGAACATCTGCCTCACTTGCACTGATTCCCTCAGCAGCACTTACTCCCTCAGCGGCCGTAGAAGTCTCAGGAGCATGAATACCTGCAGGATTGTCAGGCAAAATGATGCCTAACGTACCTAACGCCTGTTGGAGCATCCACCAGCAGCTCTCATAGACATATTTGTTTGACTGTTCGAAGCTTGTGCTCATGCTTTCTTGAAGCTCGGCCATATTAGCTATATACTCTGTCTCCCCCTTTTTGGCTTCGACAGCGATGCAGTTTGCATAAGAGTGCAGGGAGTCATCAATATGCTTGGTGGTCCGGGAGAACTCAGTGACCAAGGTCTGCTGATTGGCGTTGAGAGTGACCATATTACCGTCAAACTTTTGAATGTTGTTGGCTACAACATGAGCGTTCTGATTTACGACAGCAAGAGTGTCGGTGTTCTTTTTCAATCCGGCCATTAGAAGTGTGATAGCTTGGCCGGCCTCGGTGTATTTTTCTTCAAATTTCTTCTCCATCATGTCCAGTTTATGGTTGATCTCCACCATATTCTTGAGCATGAGCTTTTCACATGTCTTAATCCTTTTCAGCATTTTATTCTGAGCTTCATCAAAGGAGGCTTTAAGTTCATTCACAATGCCCTGAATGACATTGACAGTGTGAATGGCTAGCTCATCTCGTAACGGAATAGCCGGAGGCACTTGTGGGCCTTGCCCTTCAGCAGACGCATCTGTAGAGCTGGATACAAGCACAGTCTCTAATGGAGGAATGCTGGCGGCCTCTGGAGATTTATCTGACTCCCCCTCCACTGGTGCATGCTTGTCAGATGGAGGTTCAACAGGATCCGGAGCCTCAAATACTTCATGTCCCTCATGCCCTTCATCCTCTTTGTCATCATCCATGAACTCATCTTCATCAGCAGCCTCTTCCAATTCTTTGTCAGCAGTCTCTTCCAATTCTTTGTCAGCAGTCTCCAGTACAGTGTCACTTTCTTCTTGAATTTCGGCCACCGCATCCCTGGCCACCTGGGAGATGTCAGATACTACCTCAGTATGAGGGGGTACAGGCTCCCCCTCGATTCCTGCAGTCAAGGTATCAGGAACTTCATTGGGTGTGACTGCTGAAGAAACTCCCTGTTGCTCTTCCACTGCACTCTGCCCAATACGTCTCTCCCATCGGTTAAACACACTTGAGTCCATCTTCTTCAAGTAGTGGAGCGGGACACCTTTACTCATGTCAAACTTGTCTCCATTTAGCTGGTTTAGATATAGACTTATGATGCGGCCAAAACTCGGAGAGCCCAAGGTGTCCTTGATCTTCTTGAACAGTAACTCCCCCCAGTTGAACCGTTTACGGCAGACAACAGCTATCAGGATCTTGAACATATCCGCTGAGATATGGTCATGAGAGCCCGGCTTGCAGATGAGCACCTTTCCAATAATGCCAGACAGGAGCTTCCCTTCTTCATTCATATCCTTCCTCTTTATTGACCGAATTCCTCGTGGGAGACCGCAGAATAAGAGAGTTCTGTTTTTGTCATCGTCCTCCAGATAGTCCTCATGCTCCGAGCTAGAAAGCTGTAGAAAGCGGGTCAGCTTGCTGGCAGACATCTTGACCTTTGCCCCAGCCACCTTGCTTTTGATTAGGGAGTTGCCATTTCGGAGTCTTGCGGTAGCGAAGAACTCCAGCACCTCTTTGTCCAGGATTTTGCAAGGGTGCTCCAGGACGAATGTTAGCCCAGCCTCTTCCAGCATCAGAATGATGTTGCGGAATTCGTCCGAGGCGTGAGAAAACCCAGTTCGAACAAGCTCGCAACCAGAGACCAACCCAGCAGTTGTTCTTGGAGCCATTGCGGATCTAGGGAGAGAAGCCCTATTCTACGCTTAATCAAAAATCAAAAAGGAAGTGATACCAGTGATCAAGTCCAAGTACGGGTGAGGAAGAGGTTACCTAAGGGCGTAGACGGAAGTGAATTGGGGAGCTTCCTGCGAGAACTCGACCTTGAGCGTCCTTTGAGAAGACCTATGGTGGAGACCTAGCAGGAAACAACGATGAAGACCTTCGGTGAGTAGGAGGGTGTCCTGCGGCGTTCGGTGGGATTCGTCGGGAGCTCGACGAGAACCTTGCGAGAGCCTTGCGGGAACTTAGGGGAAGGCGATGGAGAACTAGCGGGATTTTGCGAAGGCGGTGCGGGATCCGACGAGAGCCTTGCGCGATTCCTAAAGGAGAAACCTTGCGGGAACTTTGAGAGAGGTGAAGGGTCGGCGAGATTCCGAGTATATAATGGGTCGGCGGGATTTGTCTAATTCGAAATTGAAAGGTTTCTCTACTAGGAATGTTCACGTTAAGAATCATTACAACATTTTCAAACTCTTCTGATGTCAAGTCAATATAAAAACGATAAATACATATTTATTGTAAAGCCAATCTATTTGGGTTTGAGCGAGGCTTCTCCAAACACTTCGCCATGTCAATTGTGAGTTGTCGAGATTCACGATGACATATCTTCGTTAACTCTTTATTGATGTATAAAGGTTTGCATGTATCGAGTTAACCTATCCTTAGATGTGCATACATACACGAATATACAAAGATGTATCTGTATATAAAGATATATATATATGTATAATTGTTAATTGAAAACGACTCAAGTCTTGAAACTGATCATGAGTACCTGGGATTTTGAGAGTCATCGTTTTAGTCCCACAGGTAGAACATATTAGAGGCTCAATGTGAGTATGCTCAAATAAATATCACATCTGTTATTGTAGACGCTTGTTCCAATTTAGTCTTGAGCCACCTACTGTCTAGTTCCCATCATATTCATGGGAACCTAGACTACCCTGCAAGAAAGAATTACTTTACCTTAGGAACCCAAATCATATTGGGTCCTAGGTTCCTGTTAGCATAAGCACGCAACTGCCTTCCTCCAGAAAACATGTCAGGAAGACTACCTCTGTTCCGTGAGTGTGGATGAGTCCCTGCCCTTGGCACAGAGGGGTTGTGCCAACAGTCGATGGCAAAGTGTCCCACTTTGCCGCAGCACCAACATGGGTGAATGTTGTATCGCCGTTTCCAACCTGATCTAGTGACTGAGGTAGTCACGATCTTAGGACTAAACGGGATAGAGCATGATTGCCTCACACAATTTCCTCTTCCATCGTGACACGTGGAAGGGTGGAAGGAATGCATGTTGTGAGCGTCATGAGGCCGGGAAGGTGGTGCCTTTCTTTCAGGCATCCCCCTTCCTGAGGCCCCATGAGAACTTACACCATGACTTCTAACCTCCCTATCCTGTGTCCTCAGGTGGTGAGAAGTCTTCTGTGAGCTGTGACATGCAGATTCACCCCGGGTTGAGGCAGTGGCGGTGAATACAAAGGGCTCAGGCTGAGCCTTAGGTATTCTCTCATGGGGGGCCACGACGGCCCTTGCACTCTGGGTGTCTTCACATTGGGACAGATCACCCTTGCAGTGACCACGATTATTCCTATGGTCATACCAGAAGGCATGATGAGATGTCTTCCTGCTAGGAATGGGGGGTCGGAACACCGTTTCCCCATTTCTCCACGAATTGATAATTCGGGAGATCCACCCGTTTTCTTGCTTTCTCTTTATAGCATCAACTTTGGAAAAGTTTGATACTATTCGTTTCTCATTCTCTAGACTACTCTCTAGAGCTGAGATCTTAGAGTCCTTGACCTTGTTGGACGCCAATTGGAGAACCAACAAGATCTTCAGTCGAGCAATTTCTCGAGCTTGCTCCTCAGCAAGTAGGTTGCTTTCCTGAAGGGCTCTCTTCAGGGAATCAGAATTTTCTGGAGGAGAGCAGTTTCTGTCTTCAAAAAGTTCAAAAGATATGGGGCAGGATGAAGATGTTACCTGCTCATCTATGTTATTGTCATTAGAGCCAGTGACCATTGTTTCGTCCTCATCAGAGCTGCTTTCCTCACTGGCCTCGTCAGTCTCTGACACGGACACTTGAGCTCTGATGTTGTCCGAATGATGATTGCCTTCATCTTCAGAGGTGAGGAACCCCACATAGGCTTCCTCCTCTGGTTGATAGCATATTCCAGCTTTCTCTGACTCCCCCATCAACTCTGATATCATCACCCACATGGATTTAGCCGTCCTGCATTTTGCTAATCTAGAGCGAGAAGCTCTAGACCAGATATCCAAGATAATTTGACGAATCCTCTCGTCCAAGTTAAATAGTGACAGTTCCGTCTCTGACATCTCAGCAATGCACATGGGCACTTGGATCCCAGAGTCAGTGGTCTTCATGGGAATAAATGGACCCTCTTCCAGAATGAAGGATGCTCGAGGATCGATAGCATCCAAGTGAAATGACACTCTCATCCTCCAAATAGGATAATAATCCTTTGTGCATGCAGGGAGTTTGAGTGGCAATACGTCATAATCCAGCTCCATGCTTTTAACACTGGTGGCAGGAATCTACTCAAGGTGTTAGCCTTTTTGATGAGGAACCTCGCTTTGATACCACTTGAAAGTCCACCTAGTGTCAACTATGTGCACCTATGGGGGGGGGGGGGGGAATAGGTGACGTGCAATGCTTTTGCGGAATTTTCGACGGTACCTGCACAATTAAAAATGACGAAGCACAGCACACAGAATACGCAAACAATTTATAGTGGTTCCCCGACTTGGGTACATCCACTTTCCCCCTTCGACCTATCTCCCAACAAGGGACGACTCGGTCTCTTCTCCAACAGGAATGAAATCCAATCCCTGCACTATTGGAAGGAACCCTTCCACACGTAGGAGTCAACACTCCCACAAACCGGGTTGCACCCAACCCTTACAATACGGAATAATCGTTCCTTTACAACAAATGTAAAGTAGAATGTACACGAGATACAAACTTTGTTTGGAGACTACGGTGTTCCTCTTCGTTCGACGACGTGTTCGTGAATTCAACGAAGAGTCTACAACCTTGGTCTCTCTTGGAGAGGATCTCCCGGAACCGGCGGCGGCAAGATGAGCGGCGGCGAGATTCACGGGATCGGCGGCAACAACGATGTGAGGCTGCACTCCTTTAGAGATCCAACCTTCGTAGCGAAGCTAGCTAGGTCTACCAACGGTCACTCGAGGATCGGTCGTCTCGTTCGATTTGGATGGGGAACACTTTCCCGATCTATAAATCGAGAGACAAGAGATCTCTGGATAGACGCGTGAGACTCTAAGCTTGGCTAAGCTTCTGTCGCTGGAGATCGGGAAGAAAAGCGACCAACAACGGCGACCACTTGACGCGAGCGGCGGCGGCGGAGCGGAGTGGAGCGGAAGCGACGATTTAGGGTTTGTCCGTGCTCGCGTATATCTTCTTTTCTTCACATTTCACTGTTCACAACTACCCATGTATTTATACACTGTAGACCCACATAATATGACCGTTGTGGGTCCCACAAGTAGAAACCCGAAATCCGGTTCAAACTAGTCCAGCGGTAGAATCCAGTCCAGCAGCATCCAGAGAAAACGCCAAGTAAAATTCGTCGAGAATCATTGGTGATTCTCGACGAATCGGCGAGGATCAGTAACTATTCTCGACGATTCGTCGAGAATCACTGGTGATTCTCGACGGATCACTTGTTGATTCTCAACGATTTTCACTTGGTATTTATGACCTGCTCAGCGACGGGTTCGGCGAGAATCATTGGTGATTCTCGCCGAATCTTACTTGGCACAGTTTTGGGGTAGCCTGAAGGAGTCGGCGAGAATCACTAATGATTCTCGACGATTCGGCGAGAATCACTTGGTGATTCTCGCCGAATCGGCGAGAATCACTTGGTGATTCTCGTCGAATTACACTTAGACGGGTTCTCGTCTTTCCACCCAAGTGCTGCTCCTTGACCCATCCTTGCTCCTTGTCTTCTCTTGCATAAACATGGCCCTGTACTTGAAAGTAAGTGCCCTCCAATAGAGAGAGTACACGTAGGCCAACACACTGATCTGCTCAACGAGGGATTACGTCGTGCAGACCCGTGTATATTGACCTACTGCACCCTGACAATGGTGTGCACTTAGCGTGGAAGAACTGCAAGCACAACTTAAGAAGTTCCATCAAATACATTGTGAATTCATCTTAGCTTGACAGGTGGCTTCCTCAAATCCAGGTGATTGTGGATACAATACCCAACAAGGTCTTTTACTGGCAACATTCTCTACATTATATGAGGTGGCACAAAAACCAACAGGTGCAAGACATATTCTATATAAACCATTAGATATTGAACATTGGCCAATAAACTGTGATTCATGAAATAACTTAATTAAACCACCAGAAATATTAAAACCATAATTAAGTCTATCTAATGCAGAAACAGAAATCAAGTTTCTTCTAAACGAAAGAATATAAAATATGTCTTTTAATAAAAGTTGATATCCAGAATCAAGGACTAAACAAATGTCCCCGATGAACTCCACCTCCACCTCTGCATTGTTGCCAACTGTGAGTCTGCACTCACCCATGCTTGGCCTCCTCCTTTTGATGAACCCCTGCAGTGTGTAAACAACATGATTAGTTGCTCCACTATCGAGCCACTAAGAACTAGATGGGGCTTCAATTAAATTGGATTCACAAAGGACAAAGGCCAGAGAGTTACCTTTAGGCGCAAAGCCACGTTTATCCATCCAAGCTTTAAATTTCAGGCACTCGTGCTTCACGTGCCCCTTCTTGTTAAAAAAGAAGCAGCTAGGAGGCTTCTTTCCACCAGTGTCCTTGCTCCCTGTAGCTTGTCCATCCTGAGCTTTAGAAGGAGCTTTGAACTTCTTCTTCTTCTTAAATGAGGGTTTGACAACGAGTAAAGCAGTGTTCGTCTTTTCCTTCTTCAGTTTCTCCTCCTCAACAACGCAGCGAGTTATGAGATCATTTATCTTCCACGTCTCATCCTGGGAACTGTAGGTGGTCTTCAAAATACTGAATTCTATAGGGAGTGTATTTAGTGCCTGATGCACTATCAAGGCTTCAGGGAGAGTAATCTCCATCTCTTGCAGTTTGGTCTGGTAATATACCATCTTCAGTATATAATCACGAACTTCGCCTCCTCTCGAATACCTCATGGAGAAGAGGTCCTGAATCAGAGTTCCAATCTCAGCATTTAAAGACACCTTATATCTCTGCCCAACGGCAGTCAGAAAATCCCCAACGACGGTCGTGTCTGGAAGACCACTCAGCAGGTGATCCGGAATGGAAAGCTTCATAGTCAACAAGCAGATTTTGTTCGACTTGTTCCATGCACCATAATGATCCTTCTCAGCTTGAGTGCTAGTCGCTGTGAGGGTTGCAGGCTGGTTGGTATTCATGGCCATTTCTATGTCCGCCATCTCGAGAGCAAACATGATGTCGGACTTCCACTTCTTAAAGTTTGATCCAGTGGGTTTTTCAATGGTCGTCATGTTGTTGTGGACTATAAAGGTGAATGAAAAGAGGGAAAAGAAAAATCAGTGACAAATAGGGCAACATTGGCTATAAAACCCTAAATAGCACACTAGGCGGAGAATCCTGGCGCGTCAACAAGCAACACCTTTGGGCAGACTACGTGTCATGCAATTAGTAATTCTCCACACAAGATCGAGCAATAGTTACGCTTGAGCCTTTTGTAAAACTACCACCTTTGGGTGAATAGATTACTAGAGCCCTACACTACCGTCCAAATGTACTTGTGTAACCCTCTGAACCTATTGCGCAAGCACCACCTTTGGGTGAATGATTGCGCACTAGTCTCGGAGAAATCCCTAAAACATGTGAAACCGTAATCTCACAAATCAACTCGAAAAGGCCACTTTGGCGGCTACAGTTCTTATAAATCCACGAGACCCTTTCACACCGGGATATCTGAATATTGCCCTAAATTAATATCGTGTTTCTTAGCTTAACGATGTGTGGGCACTTAATCGTCTATAGAAAACACGAAGTTCTTTGTCAGGGATTGATTTATGAAAAGCACTTTGAATATCAACCCCAAATTTGTTTCTCTCAAAATACTTAATGGGTTTTGAAAATAGTGTTCTTAATGGAATTAAGTAGAAAAATAATTTACTCCAAATTATGAAGGAGACTAATAGGTTTACTTTAACCTGCTCTGATACCAACTGTTATGAAAAATTATGGCTAAACGTCGCTACAACGAAAGCAATATTATCAAAAATTCAACTTTATGCAACGACTAATGAAGTTCCAAAGGATCGTTTTAACCAAACACTAACGATCTCAAATTGGAGTATTAATGCAAAATTATTTTCCTAAATTTTAAGAACACAAAATTAATAGAGCTTGAACGAACGATAAATGAAGTGCGGAATTAATCTAATGTATACCGTTCTTGGAATCAAGCTCATGCTTCATGGTCGCGGCCATTTACAATAACCTTGATGTGTTCTTCCTTATGAAATCGACAACATTAGTGGAAACCGCTAGCAAAAAGATTGCAATAATCTCTACAATGAATAAAATTAGCACAAGAGATATATGTAAAAGAATAAAACTTCTGATTAATAATAATCTCTTAATCACCAAGAGAGAACTAAATCTCTACAGCAGAATATTGTCAAAAAGTTTCATATCTGGGCTAATTAACAAATCTGAAGTCAAATGAAACCAAATTATAAATCCAGACGTCTAGCTAATTAAATAGATCTCGTGATCTTTTCCTTCACATTTGAAAATTTTCAAAACAAATAAGTGATGCAAACCTCTTCTTGACCTGGATGGTATTGCCGTTCTAAAATGATCTACAGTAGAAGATCGAAAATCCAGAGATCTCTCCTCGATCTAAGAGGTGATGATGGCTTGTCATCAGGGATGGAGTTTCTCCAGATTTGAGTGACAGACCAGAAGAGAACTGGATCCGGGTCTAGACTTCTTCTATGAAGAGAAAACCAAGAAGAACAAGAACGATGGCAGTGGCGGCATTCCGGTGAATTATGTAGCAATTAAACGCCGTCGAGAATATGTTCTCCGGGTCTGGATGTGTAGTAAATAGGGCCGACTGTTCCAGATAATGAAGAAGATGAAAAAGCCGCCGCAGATGCTCAAGATCTGGCCGACCACTAGAGATTGCCGGAGAAGGAGGTTCAGTGGGCTCTTGCCCTAGCCGACGTTTTCCTTTTGCAAATGGAGAGGGGAATCAGTTTCACCCTTGTTCACACTTAATTGCCTATGTCATGAAACCTAATTTTGGGTATTAATAGGCAATACCCAAAATAGGAGTTACAAAACTTGGTTTTAATGGATGAAATTAATTCCATTAAACCACAATATAAACTCCATAAAACCATATTCATGACTATGCCGAAATTGTGCCACAGGAGAGACCGAGTCTGCTACTGAATTTACTAGATAGTCGGGCCCACCTATCACAAGCTTCGACTGTTCGCACGACTAAATTAGCGCGCACTTGTAGGAGACTGAATGGACTCAAAACTCGCGTACGATTTCATCGAGACGTCTCGATGAGTCAAGTTCACTTAACGGAAAGTTTTTTAACATAGCAACCCCCACCTCCCTCTCTCTCTCGGCCTGGAACAGCAACCACCGCCTCCCTCTCTCTCTCTCGGTTGGGAGCAGCAACCCCCGCCTCCCTCTCTCTCTCTCTCGGCCTGGAGGAGCAACCCCTGCCTCCCTCTCTCTCTCTCGGCCTGGCGCAGCAACCACAGCCCTCTCTCTCTCTCTCATGTCGACCTACAGCAGTGCCTGACGCCGCCTCCCTTCTTCCCTCCCGTCGCTGCCTAGGGCAGGTCCGACCACTTGGAGCTGAGATCGGCCTCGTACAACATAGCTCCTCCGCCTAGAGCTCGAATCGGCCACCACCATGTAAAAATGGAGCTAAAGAGGGAGATTTACTTCCACATCCAACAAGGGCTCGGACACCAAAAATATTCAGCAAGGGTTCAGTCATTAAGAGGAAGATTAGGATTTCTTACCTCTCCCAACAGGGCTCGGTCTGGAGTGGAGATCGGCCACCGCCGTAGCTACCCATGGCCAAGCTAGCCAGGGGCTCCTCCACCACCAAGCACACGTCAAGGGTAATGATGTTTCTACTTGGGCAGGAGAAGTCCTCAGTTTACATATTTGCATGGAAGCCCCTCTCCACCAACGAGTGGGGGAAGGGAGCTCTCCAACGGGTTGACGTGTACGCCCCTGCAATTAACTCCATTAGCACTAGGAAGCGTGAGTACGAGTTTAGGCATGTTGTGTGAAGCCCATCCGGACGTGTGAGCCGGATTGGTGATGTTCGGGGGTTCCCGGAGAAGACTCTGAGGAAGTTGTATATTATCTATTTGCAGGGAATGCACACCATAGTCCCCAAAAGGGGTGTATGCAATATATTTGGCCAGCTTATGTTAGCCGACGGTTGTTCAGCTGGCAGTCTCTTGACGAGATGTTGGCGTATAGGTGTTATAGTTCCAAGCGGGGAGTAGCGGGCTTAAGCCCAAGCTTGTGCCGGCCCTCGAAGGCCTATTTTTGCTTATATTGCCGGCCTGCGTGACGAAGTATGGAATTCATATTCCTGTAATTATTTATAATGCCTGTGATGCTCCGTGTATGTGTAGTTTACTTCTTCTGTATTAGGCGGGCAGTGTTCTCATGAACCGCTCGCCCCGAGGGAGCCCCGGGTTATAGTTGCCGGGAAACCCCCTGATGGCCTGTTAACAGCCTTTAGGACAGCGGAGTCGCGCTGTTTGCAGCCCAGTTGGAGCTGCGTAAAGTAGAATTGCTCGGCGAGGTTGCGCCATTGGTAGGGCGGATGAGGAACATTTTACATAGACCCGAGGAGGCACCTCTAGTCAGGAGAGAGTTGGTCTTGAGATTCTCTTTTGAGGTTCCGATTGGCCAAGAGAGCCCTCCGAAGGTGCCTTAGCTCAGCCTTTGGCTTGGGAGGGGAAGAGTTTGCTAGTCTTCCGAGTATGTGGCGGGACCTCCACGCTGAGACCTTGGGTCTGTCCCTTGTGTTCCTAGTCTTGTGCCTACACCATTTGCTTGAGGGTAGTAGGTGCGCGGTCACCCCTTCCCCAAGGGTGAACTCCACAGGAGACTGATTTTCGGTTTCAACAACATGATTTTTGGCATAGGCTGTTTTATATTCCTGTACACAAGCTGAACCGATTTTCAAGAAATGCCCCGACTGACTTATTAGGACCCGATCTTTTCGACAAGACTTAATTTAAATAATAATGAGCAGTCCAATACCAGGGTGACACGTGGAAGGCAGTTTTACCCTAATTCTTCTTATAAAAAGGACGAGACAAACCCTAGCCGTCACTTCATCCTCTTGCCGAGCAGTTACTTGCCGAAACTGTCGGAAGTGAGGACATTGTAGGAGTCATTTTTCTGGAAGAAAAGCCAATCTACCTTCCAGGAAGAACGATACCTACGGGAAGAAGATGTCGCTGAGGAGGATAACGAGATCCATGGATGAAAACGAGATGAGCTTCCTACCCTCTCCCTTGGTGCTAGATCTTTAGTTATTATGTAGGAGATATGTCGACTCAAAGGAGTTTGACTTGTTAGATGAAGATCTCCTCGGGAGAGACCATGCTAGGACCTTGTCCTAGGGATTTGATGCCTACAACCTCTCCTCTCTTCTATGTGAAGGTGGTGGACTTGGTTTCGTGAAGAAGAATGGTCTATTGAGGGTGAATAAGGGAGGAGGAAAATCTGTTAGTGGTTTTGAACAAATATCTAAAGGAAGAAGATGAACTGATGTCCTTCATGTTGCTTTAAGATGCGTGCAGAAATTTATTTTTCGTGCACAACAAAATTCAAATCCATTTTCGAGGGTGACATGACTAGATTTGGATGTTTGACTACACATGAAAGTAGTAGCCCTTGGAATGACATTTCCAACGGATGGTTACATGGTTTTATATGAGTCCTGTAGCCTCGGGAAAGTCCAGTCGAAGTTGTTATACAGTCATGACTTAAGTACATGTTCTCGGTTTGTGTAGAACCAGGTTTGGGTTTTGGTAGGGAACAGTAGCAAAATAATGTTGAGGTTTGGTAAACTTATTCTATACATAATTGTGATGAACAAATGGTTTGGAGAAACATGATTGTGCAAACGATTTGAAGGGGTTTGATAAACAAAGGGTTTGGGTAAGTTAGTGAACAAATGAATTGATACTTTTGGTTGTACAATTGATATTCTTGTGAAATTCGATAGGGATGTGCATGATTATAATCTGGAGAATGAAATGGGTTTTGGAAAGAAGCTGTGATGTTTGACAACTGAATACATAACCCATAGCTATGTTATCATGCTAGTTTGATGTGTATGTGAAGTATTATTATATTGTTGTGGTTTTCATATGGTGTTACACTTGTTGTGTACGCTTGATCGTGTGGAAAGTAATTGGATGTGGTTAATGCATGGCCTTGTGAATTGTTGATTAATGGGATGTGTTTAGTAGTCCACTGCTTAGAGTTGTATCTCCCTACAGGTAGCAGTGTAGGATTGGTGTGTTGTATAAGGTGATTTGCCACTTGTGTAAATGATAAACCCCCACGTGGTATGGAAATATGGAAGGGTTGGAGGTGCGTGTGTGTTTTCTGTACTGGAATGATGTGTTGGTAAGGGACTCAGTTTGGAGCCCTTAAATGTGAAATTGCATGCGGTGTAAGTTGGCACGCAGTGTCATAATCCTGGGTTAAGGATAGTGTGGCAGGTCTACGGGCTCGTTAGTCGTCACACCGACGGGAGTTGACAGATAGACTTTGGACGGTTTGGCTGTGTCCGCGGTGCTCATTCCCGAGGACTTTTCCGTGCCAAGTGGACAGATTGGCTATGTCCTTGGTGCTCATTCCCGTGGCCCTTTCCACGCCACACTGGTAGGCTAGTTTGGGCTGTGTTCTTAGTACAAATCTACCAAAGACCCCTCTGAGTCATAGTACGCATGTGAGCTCAACTGTTGTGTTCTTAGAATTGAGGCATACGAAGGCCTAGGCTTGGTAATGTGGATGCCCGCCTATTAGTGGAAATCCCATTCTACTATCACCGTCTAGCCACGATGGATGGTGCCTGAGAGGTTTGCTACCTGCTTGAAAAGTGGGATCTACAAGTCTATCTCGACATAAAGTGTGTGTGTGAGAGAGCATGGGTGAGTGATTGCATTGCATTAATAAAATTGCATTGCAAAATACATAAGATCCTTGTCATATATGTGTGTATGGGCACTCTTATATGATGAGTTACTTTACTTTTATGCTGATACTTAACTTATTTGTCTGTATGGTCATTCGTATAAGCTGAGTTACTTTTATGTTGCAAACCTATTTACTTGATGGATGGATATGTTTTGAGTAGAACTGCTAAAATATAATGTTGATAATAATCCTATACCTTTACTAATGTTTCTACTCATGTTTAATACATTCTCCACCTGCTTGTACTACTGTTTACACACATACACGCACAAGCTCACACACACGTACAAGCCCGTGCGCATGCGTGCATGCACGCAAGCGCACGCGCGTGCGCGCACACACGCACACACACACACAAGCATCTTTGCTTGGGCTACGCCCATGCTCAATGCTCTTCTAATCGACAGTACCCTAGCAATGACAGTTCCTCCACCCAAACTCGCCCTCGCTACGACACTCGATCAATTAACAGGGCATGAGGAGCCTCCGTGCCATACGTAATAGTACCCCCACCTCAATAGTGTCCTGGCATGACGATGCTTCTGCAGCTCGCAAACACCCGTGCATACAACTCCTATGCCTGGTGCTCTCCTCCATACCTATTTTATCATGTGCATGGGGGTTTGCAAGCTGTAGAAGCAGGGGGGCAGGATGTGATACGCGATCGTGGTAAGATCTTGGGCATGTGCCCGGTGCCTAAGAGTTGCTCTCAGCGATTCTAGAGATCCGGTGGTCGGATTTGTCAATAGATTAGAGATTTAGAAAGCTCTCAGCGATGGCTACGCGATTGTGGTAAGATCTTCCCATTTCCCTGACTTTTAGGTGTTAGGGTTAGCGATTTTGACCACTCTTCTCCTCAAAAAGCTTTAGGAATCATTGCTAGGGCCTTTTCACGACCGATCCTTATCGCGGTGTGAGCGGGTGACGTTTTTCTGGAGGTTCAAGACAAGTGGATTTTCTCCCCTTGCTTGTTGATTTTCTAGCTTACCTTCTTCCTTTCTTCCTCCTCCTTTAGAGAGTAGGAGTAGTATAGGTAAAGCCAAAAGAACCCCCCTAGGTTAGGACATGTTTTCAGCCAAAACTGTGAAAGCTAGGTTTGCGGATAAAGGAATTTTTGGCGAGTATCGCAGCACAATTCATCTAGTATAGGGTAGTAACTCGTCGAATTTCCGTTTGGATCATTTCGGCGAGTTTAGGTGGGTCGATTTGTCGGATTTTCTCTAAGTAGAATTCAGCGGGTATCAGGTAGAAATTCAGCGAGGAAAAGTTAGGAGTCCGTTAAAGCAGAAATCCGTCGTGTATCGTTGACAAATCGTCGGGTATGGTGAGGTGTAGCCTAAGGTAAATTTGGCGAGTATCGCCGAATTCCATTAAGTCATTTTCGGTGAGTATTGATAGTTCTTTTTCGCCGAGTATCATTGAGATTCCATGAGTATCGATAGTTCATTTCCGCCGAGTATTGTATAATTCGTCGTGTATCATCAATCGTCGAACTTTGTAAATTTTCCAAGTAAAATTCGGCATGAATCATTTGAATTCGTCGAATATCGTATGGTCTATTTCGCCGATTAGTGTGGAATTCATCAAGTATCGCTGTTGTTCATCGGGTATACTCGCAGAATTTGGCCAACACTTGGAATTTCTCGTTGTTTTTGTCCTGATTCGTCGTGTATGGTCCTTAAAGTGATTTTTAGACTTGTTTATGTTTTCTTTTGGGTTTAGACTTCGGATTTGGTTAGGGAATGATGTTTCTTGGCTACAAAGGTTGGTAGTGGATAAAGGACCACCAACTGGATGTCGGTTTGCGAATCTTTACAATTGGTGGTTGTTTGTTCTCTGTTTTGAGGACTGTCGGATTAGGTTTGGACAAATGGTCACCACCACAGGGCCTTCTTTTTGAGATGTTCTGGTCTGGGACCCTCGTATGGAACAATTGGTCACCGACTCTGGCCCGGTTGATATTACCAAGTGTTAATGATCCACGTTTTTGAGCTGTTTTGTGCTCGGTTTGCTTTTAGATCATTCTATGCTATTTATGCTAATCCTTACAGTTTCTGTCGAAGCATGGCTTCGTTCCTGACTTGGTGCATATGTTCATTGCAGACTTTTACCTTACCTTATGTTCATTGTATACTATTACTTTACCTGTGTTATTTGACTAATCAGTTGTATTTTTCAGCATTTCTTATAGTCGGATTTGGTAAACATTTTTTTGCTTTTTTACTTTTACCTGATTAATTCCTTTGCCACTTGTATTATTTGCTAATGTGTTCTTATTTTGAATGCCTCAAGTTTGGAAATTGCTGGCCGAATCCAAGTTCGGATTCGTCAATAGATTAGAGATTTAGAAAGCTCTCAGCGATGGCCAAGCGATCGTGGTAAGATCTTCCCTTTTCCCTGACTTTTAGGTGTTAGGATTAGCGATTTTGACCACTCTTCTACTCAAAAATCTTTAGGAATCGTTGCTAGGGCCTTTTCATGACCGATCCTTGTCGCAGTGTGAGTGGGCGACGTTTTTCTGGAGGTTCAAGACAAGTGGATTTTCTCCCCTTGCTTGTTGATTTTCTAGCTTACCTTCTTCCTTTCTTCCTCCTCATTTAGAGAGTAGGAGTAGTATAGGTAAATCCAAAAGAACCCCCATAGGTGAGGACATGTTTTCAGCCAAAACTGTGAAAGCTAGGTTTGTGGATAAAAGAATTTTCGGCGAGTATCGTAGTACAATTCATCTAGTATAGGGTAGTAACTCGTCGAATTTCCGTTTGGATCATTTCGGCGAGTTTAGGTCGGTCGATTCGTCGAATTTTCTCTAAGTAGAATTCAGCGGGTATCTGGTAGAAATTCAGCGAGAAAAAGTTGGGAGTCCGTTAAAGCTGAAATCCGTCGTGTATCGTTGACAAATCGTCGGGTAAGGTGAGGTGTAGCCTAAGGTAGATTTGGCGAGTATCGCCGAATTCCGTTAAGTCATTTTCGGCGAGTATTGATAGTTCTTTTTCGCCGAGTATCATTGGGATTCCATGAGTATCGATAGTTCATTTCCGCCGAGTATTGTAGAATTCGCCGTGTATCATCAATCGTCAAACTTTGTAAATTTTCCAAGTAAAATTCGGCATGAATCATTTGAATTCGTCGAATATCGTATGGTCTATTTCACTGATTAGTGTGGAATTCATCAAGTATCGCTGCTGTTCATCGGGTATACTCGCCGAATTTGGCCAAGTCTTGGAATTTTTCATTGTTTTTGTCCTTATTCATCATGTATGGTCCTAAAAGTGATTTTTAGACCTGTTTATGTTTTCTTTTGGGTTTAGACTTCGGATTTGGTTAGGGAATGATGTTTCTTTGGCTACGAAGGTTGGTAGTGGATAAAGGACCACCAACTGGATGCCGGTTTGCAAATCTTTACAATTGGTGGTTGTTTGGTCTCTGTTTTGAGGACTGTCGGATTAGGTTTGGACAAATGGTCACCACCATAGGGCCTTCTTTTTGAGATGTTCGGGTCTGGGAGCCTCGTCTGGGACAATTGGTCACCGACTCTGGCCCGGTTGATATTACCAAGTGTTAATGATCCACGTTTTTGAGCTGTTTTGTGCTCGGTTTGCTTTTAGATCATTCTATGCTATTTATGCAAATCCTTACAGTTTCTGTCGAAGCATGGCTTCGTTCCTCACTTGGTTTATATGTTCATTGCAAACTTTTACCTTACCTTATGTTCATTGTAGACTATTACTTTACCTGTGTTATTTGACTAATCAGTTGTATTTTTCAGCATTTCTTATAGTCGGGTTTGGTAAACATTTTTTGCTTTTGTACTTTTACCTGATTAATTCCTTTGCCACTTGTATTTTTTGTTGAGGTGTTCTTATTTTGAATGCCTCAAGTTCAGGGCTGTAGCCGGTGGAGCGGATGAGTTGGGTAGTAGTTTGTGGACTGCAGTTTTGCAGTGGTTTTTTCCTCACCGATATGAGGTAGTTTGTTGTTTTGTTTTTTTTAGTTCAGACTTGCATACTTTCAGTGGGTTCGTGTCAGGTTGTTGACGCCCATTGATAGTTTATTTTGGATTATTAAATACTCTGCAAGCTGCTAGTTTACCTCTTGTGGTTATTTTTACTTGCTCTTTGGGATGGTTTTATGCTAGGTTACGTGTTATGTATATTACAGTATAAAAGTTATTACTACTACTCCATACATGTTATATTTGAAACCTAAGTCATTATATTTAAATGGTCATAAAAGTTACTTTTACTATTATTATAAATCTAGTGTCTTGCATACCATGAGTTGTCCTCTGGGGATGTTTAAACTCATGTAGGACGTCTAATCTCGTAAACAAAGTATTTTTTCCGCAATGTATAACTATCTTTTTTTAGTGGGATAGATGAGGCACTAAGCCGAGGGATACAACCAACCACTTAACTTAAACTGGATTTACATTAAATAATTTATCGATCTTTTATAAAGGTGTTTAGTTGGAGTTTTTCCTGAGAGTCGGCAGTTATACCCTGCTGACGTGGCATCATGACACGCATTTTCCCTTACTCTGAGACATTGTTAAATGTGGAGAAAATGTGGGTTGTGACAGTTGGTATCAGAAGGATGGGTTGTTTGACAATTGGTCGAACTGCTATCTCAGATTAGTGTTATTCGTCAAGTTATATTTCATTCACACACCGATGTGTCATCAATACGTCTTGGCCGAAACATGAACACTACACTCATAAGCATGAGAAGAAGTATACGGGACATATTATGTAGTGTGGGATGCAAAATATGTGTTTGTATATTGATCCACCATAGGTGATAACATGTGACTGTTATGTAGTATGGGATGCATAACCACCATCACATGGATGCCCATTAGCACGTTTTATTTTTCGTTGCATGTGATGTTATGTAGTATGGGATGCATATTATTTCATGCTCATAACATGCATTAAGGCCTTTTTAGATTGCATAACACAACATGCATGACATAACATTGCATCAACACACGTGATAAGCTAAAGATTTGCATGATGACATATGTACAAACATAGTTATGAGTAAAACATAACAAGAAATTCAAGCATTCATGGTTTAGGAACATGATTCAATAGGATAACGATATATCATCCTAAGTTTAGTCATGTCATAATAATTTAAAAAAAAATCCAGAGCAAGTTAGTAGCATAAGCAAGTGTTTAATTATGTATTATCTGAACTAAGTTGTTCGGTCCTAGCGGTTAAGATAGGTTTTGATTAGATATTCGTTGTTTATTTAGAATGTCGCCAGAGTGAGTTGCGATAGGATCAACTCCCTAATTTTAGGGTGAGTCGTTAGGTGCGCAGGGTGAGGCCGTGATTGTAGAACTGCGCCAGTGCTTAGAGACCATAGCAAGTTAGGTGGTGGCAATGCAAGCACAGTTGCAGGCATTGTTGGTTGCCACCTTAAGGAGGCAGCCTGGTGAGTACACTCCTGTGGTGGATAAGTTTGAGAGCCAGATTAGTAAATTGAATAGGTTTGCTTCTAAGTTGATAGTTGCTGAGGAGTGTAGAGTTAAAGGTTTCTTGGGCGGTCTCCAAAATGACATCCAACAGTTTGCCAAGACTTACCAGTCCGGGATCAATGCTAGAGTAGTGGAAGATGTAACACCTCCATCTGTTTCGTAAAATATAATAGAGGGTCCGTCCGAGGCCCCACACCATGTAAGACCCCCCACCCCCCTTTTTTTCCTTTTTCGAAACTGGGGTCTTAGGCCCAAAACCGTCATTTTGCGGTGACTCCTTCACGCCCTGAAGGGTCATCACCACAAAGTGCCGATTCTGCCGGCCAATTCGATCACAGAAAAGTAGCATAATGAAGTAAAGGGGAACTATCAGTCCATAGAAAATCACATATCATAGTAAATATATCTCCACGAAGGGAGTGTCCACAGAAGAATACATCAGAGTAGCAAAATAAGGGCTTATGCCCGGTACATAATGTCCTCACTACAAAATCACTCATGCGGAAGCAAAAGCAGAAAAACTACTCAAGGTCGAGACTCACGGTCCCGGGTGTATGAACTCCGGAGCTAGACTGCCCCACCTCCAAGCGCACCGGTGATAAGTTGTAAATATACGTGTTTTTATATACATTAAATAAGATGTATTCGTTTCTTTTTGTAATTTTTAGTTGTTTTTCCTTAATAAATTGCTTCCTTTTTGTAAATATTGTCTAACTAAGAGTTATTTTTATTTTCTGAATTTTTCAGGAAAAATTGCCAAAAACTCAAAGTACACGCCCGTGTCCTGTTGGTCACGCCCGTGACCAGGGCGTGATACGTCAGATTCCCGAGAAATGACAACTTTTTGAAGAAATAGCGTGACACGCCCGTGTCACCCGGGTCACGCCCGTGACCCACACCCGTGACCCATGCCCGTGACCATCCAGATCGACGGAATCGCGCTCAACGATCGTCGACCCAGCTGACACGCCCGGCGACACGCCCGTGTCACCTGACACGGGGCGTGACCCAAGCCGTGACCTCTCCTTTCGATGTTTTTCGCTCAACGTTCGTCGAGCCAACCCGACACGCCTAGAGTCACGCCCGTGACCTAGGGCGTGACTCCTCCACCTGGCCGACAAACTGCCGCCGGCAACCTCCCGAATTCAACAACGCCATTAATCGCCGCACGACACGCCCACCGTCACGCCCGTGACAGTGGGCGTGACCGCCGTGTTTTCCGCCGCAACGTCAACTCGCTGTCAAGTCACCGAAATCTTCTGCTTAATAGTGTCGACACGCCCATAGTCACGCCCGTGACAGGGGGCGTGACCGTCCCGATTTTCAGCGGCCAAAGTCAAATCTCCAGTCAAATCGGAAGGCCGCCATGTGAATAGTGTAGACACGCCCCCGGACACGCCCGTGTCCGAGGGCGTGTCCCGTGAAATTTTTTTCTATAAATTCAGATTTCCTGTCTGAATTCCGGGTTCCATTTTTTGGATCCATTTTGCTTAGGGCTTTGCTGTTAGGTGCTTCCAAATGCTATGTAAAGTTGTTTTCTCCCCCTCTCCTTTATTTTTAGCTTTGTAATCTCCTGTTTAGTTCAATAAAATTTGTATATTTTCTCCTTTACATTGTTATGGACTTCATTTATATGCAATCTCTAAGCAATCTTATGTACTTTTTTACTTTGTTTTTTTTTCGTTTTCTTTTTGTACGCGTGTGGGTGTATGAGATTAATTTTCATGTTATTATACTTAGTTATTTCTTACTCAGTTTTGGTTAGACTTAGGCTTTTTATAGCTTTTTATGCATTCCTATAAACCAGTAAAAGCGTTTTCAAAGTGGTTTTGATTTTTCACTAACTTAGATTATCCTTTTAGGTCGTAAAACTTTTCTTCATTTTCACTTTATTTTCACTTTTTAATCACTTTTGCGGAGTTATAGGAACATTTATATAGTCATTTTAATTTTCCGAGCATTTTCATTTTGCTTTTATTTTCAAAAACTTTTTGCCCGTTTAAATTTTATTTCATCTTTTTACGCATTTCTACCGCATTCCATCGGTAGAAATGTAATCGTTTCAATTTTTCGAGCACTTGCACTTTTCGATTATTTGCAAAAACTTTTGCTCCTTTTAATTTTATTTTCACTTTTTATTCATTTCTACCGCATTCTAGCGGTAGAAATGTAGTAGTTTTAATTTTTCAGTCACTTAGTTTTTCTTAATTTTGTACGTGTGCGTGCGTGTATGAGTAGTTTTTATAGCTTTATTTCAATTCCTGTAGAGTGAGTGTGTGTGTGTGTGTTTTTATTTTTCCGCCTACTCACTTGAGTTAAATGGCTGGATTTTATTCAAGCAAGTGTGTGTATTTTTATTTTTCCGCCTACTCACTTGAGTTAAATGGCTGGATTTTATTTCAGTAGAGTGTGTTTACTTCTTGTAGAGTGGGTGTGTTTTAATTTTATGTTGAGTGCGTGAGTGTTAGCTTTTATTTACCGCCTACTCACTTGAGTTAAATGGCCGGTCTTTACTGTAATAATTTGGAATGCCCTTGTAAATGCATTTAATTTCTCCTACTCAATTGAGTAGGACTTGCTTTCTTTTTCCCGCCCAGGCATTTGCGCCGGGACTTGCAATTTTACTGCTTTCATTTCAGTCCTACTCGTTTGAGTAGGACTTGCAATTTACTGCTTTCCATTTACTGCTTTAATTTTCTTGCTTTATTTTTCTGCTTTAATTTTATTGCTTTCAATCGCTGCCGTCCCCATTCCGATGAGTGGCTAACGTTCTTAGCCCTCAGTATCGAAGAGCATTGTGACAGAAAAAATTCCTTTAAATAATTAAAGGTCTTATTTTTCTATTTAATTAAAAATCACTTAAGGTTTGCCCGGGGTTTACGACGCGTAGGACCACATAATCGATGTGTGGGCCCTATTTCCGTAGTCCATATGCTAGCTAGCCGAGAGGCCGTGCATATGGACCGATCACCCCTTGGTAAATGGAGTTCCGCACTAACCCTCGAGAGAGGAGGCGCGCCAACTCTACCGGATTGGGTTCCCCACCCAATAGCGGGGTTCTTAGCGTAATGCGGGCATTAAGAGGAATCCTTCGTCGGACGAGAGCCCGGTCGAATAGTCTTAATGTTCAGGTGAGCGATAGTCCTAGAGATAGGTGAGTTCATTTTAGTGGAGCCTCCACGGCCAAGTCTCCGCCCTAATTAATTAGAAACTTAGGAGCTCTTTTTATTTAACGTTTATTTTTGTTCAATGTCTCTTCGGTGCCCTCGAGCTGAGCTCTTCATCGGCGCCACCTTTATTATGCTTTTATTTTCTGTCTTTTCTTTATATAAAATAATATCCCGACAAGATAAAATTATCGGTAAAATAATAGTCCCCTCTAGGGAAGAGTAGAAATAAACGAACCGGCCCCGAGAATAATACGACCTCGGTATTCTCCCGAATATCGAGTACTACTCACGATAGGTGCACTTGCCTCCTTTCGTTAAAACTCGATTTAACCAGTTTTACATCCAAATAAATAAATACGCGCGCCCCGTTTTCTTAAATAAAATCAAATCCGCTTTTCTACTTAAATAAAATCGCCCGGGGCGCCGTGCTTCGTAAATCTTTTTGGAGTTTTAACCCGCATTAAGTTTTCGGACTTGATGCGAGAAAATATCAATCAAGTTTTTGGCGCCGTTGCCGGGGATCAAACCCGGGTCACCCGCGGGACAGGCGGGAATACTCACCACTATACTACAACTAGATTATTACAAAATTAATAATAATAATAATACACTATTATAATAATAATTAATTATTTTACAGGCGGGAATACTCACCACTATACTACACTATACTCACCACTATTTTGGTAGTGTTATAAGTTTGTAATTCGCTTATAAATTAACTCGCAACTAGATTGTTGGAGAGCGAAAAAGGGTTAAGAATTGAGATATTCGATTTATTTGATACAAATTTTTTTTTTGATTTGTAGCGGTTTTCTCTCTCTTTTTTTTGGATTTTTAGTCATTGGCCCGCGAACAGACTCTTTGGGTGGTTGGTTCGATGAGTCGAACGCCGCGGGCATGCTAAAAAGCGAGGTTTACAAATAAGAAGAGGCGGGGAAGAAAGAGATTTATGTTTACAAAACATATGTACAAAGGAAAAGAAAAATATTTGTTTTTTTTTTTGAGTTTTTGTTTTATAAATTTTTTAGTTTTTTTTTTTTTTGTTTTAAAATTTTTTTTTTTTTGAAATTTTAGATTATAAAAACAAGAAAGAATTTTTTTTTTTTGGGGTGCAGAAAAAAACAGATGCAAAAAAAATAGGAAACTAAGAATACACCCCCATACTTAAACACAACATTGTCCCCAATGTTGCAATCTAAGTATGCAGAACGAGTAATATACAAAATATAAGATGGGCAAAATAAAGGGGAGGGGGGTCGGAACTACCCTTACACTTGCCTCCTTTCGTTAAAACTCGATTTAACCAGTTTTACATCCAAATAAATAAATACGCGCGCCCCGTTTTCTTAAATAAAATCAAATCCGCTTTTCTACTTAAATAAAATCGCCCGGGGCGTCGTGCTTCGTAAATATTTTTGGAGTTTTAACCCGCATTAAGTTTTCGGACTTGATGCGAGAAAATATCAATCAACCGGTCTCTGGGGCTGCTCCTCCATGCTGGACTCCACAATCCTATAAATGATGCGGTTCGAAAACCGTTAGTCTAGAAGACTAAGTCCTAAGGTGATTTGACTCCACCTCACCTCTGGGAGGACGATCTTTCGTCGGACCCGAGCGCCTCTAAACCCTAGCCAAAACACACCCCACTCCCTTTATCTTCCAATGATGCATCTAACTCTATTTATCCTTTCCAGCAACCCAACAAAACCCAACACATGTGCTCTAATTCATATCCCAAATGATTTCCTGCAGTTTTGCTAAATGCAGACCACTTAAGCTATATGACCCGTAAAATGGGAAGTATACCAAATGGTCATCCGATGCTCATATAATAATTATTGGAGGACTATATTGGCATTTGTAGTCTGAATCCATAATTTCCTAATTTTCATAATTTAACTGATAATTTATTTATTTAATTTAGTAACCAAAAGTTTCAAGTTTGAACATGAAGTACAAGTTTTAGACAAGATAAAATCCCAATAAATTTATGTTAAATGCAAAATGAATAATCATCTAAAAATCCAGAATCTCCCAATTTTTTAGCAAGGTTTAAGCCCTTAAATTTTATTTCAAATTTAGTCCATATTAAATCATTTAAAGGGATGTACTATAAAAATACTTCCAAAAATTCAGAGAAAATTCCAGGATGATTATAAGGGCACATAAAACCACTAAATAAAGTTTCATAATTTTTTGAAATAATCTTTTTCCCTGAATTAACTAAATATCCAATTCTCAAAATTAGGGTCTTGTAAAGGAAGTTCTGTAAACAGACCTCTAAAAATTATAAATAAATTTCTACAAGTACGTTTTGGCCTGAAAGCATCAAAACCTAAGCCTCATGATTTGTCAACAGACATATCATCAATAAATAATTTATTCTACCAAAGCCCCTTTCTGAAATTAATGAAGGAAGTACCAAATAAAATCAATTAAAAATTGTGATAAAATTCAGAGATGTTCACCTAGCCCTAGACTAGCGTCTGACCAAGTTGCATCATATTTTAAAGCAAATAATATAAATAAGAAAATCAAACATCATTTTGGGTCTTTTGGTAATTAACAAATGAAGTACCAACAATATAATCCATAAAATTCTACAGAAATTACCAGAGGTTCTAGGTGGCCTAAAACCTACCCTACCCAAGTTTCATAACATTTGGGGAAGGTTTAGTGGCTGAATATTCAAATTTGTGCTCCTACCATAAAACTAGGGTTAGGGTTTTGAGGTGTCTACCTTGCTCCAACTCTTCTAAAGTTCCTACCAGAGATCTTAGGTTACATTACCCTCAATTGTACTAGGTTTCCAAGGCCATACAAGGGCATTTGCCCCCATGTCCTTCACAACCCTCAAAAGTCCTTCCTTAGGGTTTGAGGTTGAAACCTAGGGTAAATCAAGCCTAAATCATCCCATTTTCCTTAAGAGGGTGACATTAGCAATGCCAAGTCAGTGTCCAAAACCTCAGCCTCTGTTGAGGGGAGGGGACCACCCTAAGTCCATAGTGCACTTGTAATCAAAAATACCCTCGTAAGGCCAAACTAGGGTTTGGTGATTCCCTAACCAAAACATATCCAAATGAGATAAAATTTTGTATAGAACTCGGTCTTGATGCCAGGGACCACTCTCCAAAATTTGGGATGGTTTGGAGGTCATTTGACCACTTAATTAAATTACCCTAGCAATATTAAATAAAAGCAAGAACATTAGGCAAACTGTCTCCACAAATTCTGAGTTTTGTCAGGCCCTAGGTATATCTAGGTTAGACTCCCTGCCAAAATTTCAAGTGATTTGGACCAGGGATGAGGTGTGGGCACTCAGTTTAATGACTGCCTAGCCCTAAGTGTATGTCCCACCAAAATGGGTGCCCTGGTCAGACCATGCACCCAAATTGGTTCAAACCAATTTTAACATAAAGTAGACACAAAGGACTACAACTTTCATGTTGGTGACTTTTTATGCAGAGGGGCCTAAGTATTTTTAAAATTTAAAAGCAATTATATCAAAATCTGTGACATAAATCACATTAATATAAAAAGATTTCCTATAGTTTGATCATATAGCCGCACAGATCTTGAAGCAAAAAGGATGGGATCCCTTCATCTTCCTCCTTGAGCCGACGGCCAGGATCCATCCCGCCTGGAGCCGCTTCCAAGCTCTGCCGCCGGCGATCTAGCCCCTTCCCCGGCCAGCCACCGCCACCACCACCTCCGTTGAGGTGGTGGCTATCGCCAGGCGGCGGCTCAGCCGCCGGAGAGGTGTTTTCCGGCGGTTCTAGTAGGATAATGTTTTTGCCGAAAACCATGAAAATCTTGGTTTGGATCGGGCTCAATTGAGCCCGAACCTTAAACCTAAGGAGACCTATGATCTACCCGTGAGTTAAGGAGAGGGGGAGGACCTTCCTGGCGGCCTGAATGCGGGTGGAGCGGCGGGATGCCATAGCTGACGGCGGTGGCGCTCGGCTTCTACAACAGCACAGTGAGACGGCCTGTCTCCTCCGGGTAAAAGCTCGAAAATGTTCTCCTCTGCCCACTAGTGATGTTTAAATGGGCAATTGGGAAGGGGGGCGGCTGGTTCCTCAATGCCCATCAACACCATTTATGGTGTGGCTCGGGTTGAGTGGAGGGGGGCTGAATCCACCCTTTGATGGCCGGGAAACGGCTGGAATCAACTCCTCTTCCCTAGAGGAGTTGATTGCAGCCATTAAAGGTGGTTGTTAGTCTCCCTTTGGCCGGCTCCACTCTCCCCTTCCTCTCCCCCATCTTCTCTCTCCACCATTAACATGGAGGGAAGCTCCCTTCTCTCTCCTAGTCACCCTTGTTGACTGGTCAACCCCATAGGCTATGTGCAGCCCACTTAGTCATGATGATCATGAAAGTGAGGTTAGCCTAAGGAAGAAGTGGCTTGGGCTTGGGTTAGTCCTTTTGAGCTAGGTTTGACTTGGCTTAAATTAGGGTTGACCTGGGTCAATTTGATCATCTGGGTTGACCCCATTGGGTTTTTAGTGACCCATTGGACTCCCTTAAGGTCTAGGAAGACTTTAATAGTGTTGGTTGGGCATCTTGGGGGTCACATGTCCCTTGGTAAGGGCACTTTGACCATTTTAGGGCTAGAGTTGACTTGGGTCAACATAACCATTTGGGTTGACCCCAATGGGTCCTTGGTGACCCATTGGCCTCCCCTAAGGTCTAGAAAGGGTTATGTAGGGTTACCTTGCACTTTGGAGGTCACATACCTTTAGTAAGGGTACTTTGACCAGATTAGGGACTTGAGTTGACTTGGGTCAATCTGGCCTCTAGGGCTGACCCCAATGTGTCCGTAGTGTCCCATTGACTTCACTTTAGAGTTAGGGGGGCATAGGTGGGGTCCTCTAGGCTAGGAGTAGGTCAATTGATCCTAAGTAGGCCAGTTTGACCCATTTTGGATTAGGGTTGATCTTGGTCAACTGAGTCTCTTTGATTGACACCAATGGGTCCTTATGGCTCTAATGGGCCTCCCAAGGTGTTAGGGGGTGTTGTGGTAGGGTCTTGGGGTCAAGGTGTAGCCCATGGTCATCCTAAACCATTGTTCAGAGTTCTACTATTTGCAGACCATGATGATTTTCCACATTTTGTCTCCTATCTCTTGGCCCATTCCTGGCTTCCTAGGGTTTGTCATGACCTAGTCATGGACAAAACCACTCCTAGGGGTCTAGTTGGAAATGGGATGTTACACACCATAGTCCACAAACATGCGGCGGGGTTACATGTTAATATCAAAGACTACTCGCATCCTAACTCAGAGCATTCTAACGTAAGCTTTAAGGTTACTTGAACTCAAACTCATTTTAATGTCCACAATATATAAACCACCATTTATATATAAAAGAATAGGAATGTCACTGACAAATACACAAAAGTTATGGCCTTAATGCCTTACAGTTACATTTTACCAGTGTGGATTACAAACATCGGCACGAAGTCCGGCCACACATGAAAACAGTAAGTATCTTCATTCGGCCTTCAAGGGGCAGCATAGCAGCAGCAAGGGCTTTAGCCCGCTATTTCCTGCTCGGCTCTCCAGCACATGCACAAGGACAGTCCACCGTAATGGTGGCAAATATGGTAACGGTCAGCATTCAACTGACCAATTTATAACAACCCAACCCCTTTCGCGGGGTAGTGGTATTCCTTCCCTCAATGCATAATATTTTCACAATCAAATATATCACAAAACGTGCACTCATGCACAGTTCAATATATCACAAAAGTTGCCCGCATAACCCGGCATTCCACGCACACAGGGCACATTATCGGTGTACCGGAAAACCAGGGTCCCACCACCGTTCATAAGTCCCAGACCCAATGGTAAACATTGAGCATTCATGCTTCATAGCCCACGACCAGAGACTTTAGTCTTGATGGCCTACAGCCCGACTCTCACTATGTGATCCTAACAAACACCAATTACTTAGGGACTCAAGTTAGACAACCATAACGCGGATACAGTTCAGCCATTGCCCGTTTCTCAAATATCCAGTTCAATGTCTAGACTGACGCGGGTCGGCTTCCTCTTGTTCGTTTGGCTCACTGGCCTTTAAGAGCTCATAGCTCACAATAGCCATACCGTCCTCTAAGGACTGGCTTCATAATCAAAAAGAGTGTCAATGCCAGCGTTCATCACGATCGCTTGGCAGGGCCAACAAAAACTCTCTTTCTACGCCCAAACTCACCCCAAACCCTGCAGCATCCTGCAGTGCCAGAAATACTGGTCTTTCCATAGCATACATCACATGAATTTCGAGGGTATTTTCCTGGAACTCCACTCCAGTACTTCCTGTTACTCCACTTCACAGGCACATCCCACTGACTCCACAAAATACTCATTTATACACAGAGTCTTCTCCAGTGTGCAAAAGAAAGCATCTCCAATCCAGATCAACCTGTCCAGTTGGGCTTCACACAACATGCCTATTCCGTACTACACATTTCCAGATCTATACGCAAGACTCATTGGGGATTACAGGAATCAACCCAAAGGAAATCCCTCGACTCTTCACCTTTTGGTGGGGGATTCCATGCATATGCCAAAATAAGGACTTCACATGTCCAAGAAGAAAGAACGTTACCCTTGAAGTTCTCTTCGGAGCCATGACAAAGATTTTCTACGCAGATGGAAGTGAGCGCCTCACTTTCCCCTTCGCAGATCTAGGCTCTGATCTTGATTTTACCCACAAGATCATCTCCAGCAACCAGTCCAACACCTCTTAATTCCTTCATCCAAGAGCACTCAAAGGAGATGAAAGGAAGAGAAAGAGTGGAGAAGGGAATAATGAATTCTTCAATCCATAACCCTCTACATAAGTAGCCTAGGGGTTTCACCCCAACCATATGATCTCTTCTCATCCTAAAGCAACAACCACGATTTGAGTCGAAATGTCAACCCACCGCTCAACGGCCACTGTTACTACAAACTCCGTTTGACTTTCATAAGGATACAACACAACATTCGCCAACCTTCCCAAAATCCGTTCGACGTTCATTGAAAGGATAACATAAGCACATTCATCGAATGTTGTTTGTCATTCGTCTAATGATGTTCGTCGTTCGTCGAACTCTGTTCGACGCTAAGGGCGTTTGACATTTGTCGAACTCAAGACAGCCGTTCGACGTTCATGCTGTTCGACAAACATGCAGTTCGACATTCGTCAAACTCACTGGAAGTCGTTCAACGTTCATTGAACTGAAGAACATTTGGACGTTCGTCGAACTTGCGATCAGTTCGACGTTCGTCGAACTTGCGATCAGTTCGACGTTCGTCGAACTCGCAATCAATTCGACATTCGTCGAACCCGAGAAATACGTTCGTCGAACTCGAGTGGTAGCCTCCAATGCCACTACTCCTTTTGGGGTATTACAGAAGCAGCCTTGGGAATTGAGGCTTTTGAAAATATCGAGGGTCGTGGTATGATACTGAGAAAAGAAAAGAGAAAATTTGGTAATGGTAAGAACCCCCGGGATTCTGGTCCTGCTTCAAAGAAAAGAAACAATGTGGTGCGCAGTTTCTGTGGCCGGTCAGGCCATTCGTTCGAGAAATGCTTTAAGAGATTGTGAGATCAAAAGCAGGACCAGGTGCATGCGATTTAGAGCTCTCCCAAAGGAGATCTAATCCATGTTTTGTGCAAATGGAAGGGGCACAATGCTGCCCACTGTTGGGTAAAAGAAAGGTGATGCTTCCAGTGCGGACAGGAAGGACATCTCAAGTCAAAGTTCCAGCAGGCTCAGCCCACACTGTAACCAGTCCCACTTCAAGCCTTGCCGCAGCTGCAACAATTAGACAAAGGAAAGGGTAAACAAATTACGGTGACTGAGGAAGAGACACTGTCTTCAACCCTAGTAATCTCAGGTTTGATCGTAAGCTTGTTCTTATCTTTTAGATAAAGTTTTGATATTTATTCGTCTAGCTACGTGCGCGATTTTATAGGAAAGTTTAAGGACAAGAACTACTGGGCGCGCGTTCTTTTTGATTCCGGTGCTACCCACTTGTTCGTGGCTAGGGCCTTCGTAGAGTGTCATGGTTTGACCCTCAATCTTGTTGGCGATGCATTTTGTGTCAAGTTTCCCTCTGGCGATTCTGTGGTATCAGACCAAGGCATTCAGAGATGTCCGATTTTGTTAAGTGATTTTCTAGCCGTTGACGATCTGAAGGTGATAGACTTGGAAGATTTTGATGTGATTTTGGGCATGGATTCATTGTTCAAGTATGATGCGGTCATCTAGTGCAAGGTTAAGCACTTGGACTTTAAGATGGACTACAGTTAACGCATGAGTGTTTATGGTTTTTCGCGCCACGTTTCTCCCATTATTTTTGTGGTAACTGCTCAAAAGCTTGTGAATTTCGAATGTTTTGCCTGTTTGTTTCCGGTGTTGGCGACTGATAGTAGTTTACTGTGAGTTGAGGAGATTGTTGTTATGCGCAAGTTTCCTGAGGTATTTCCTGATAATCTTCCTGGTCTTCCACCCGAGGGAGATGTGGAGTTCGTCATAACTTTGGAGCGGTGTACCCGTCCTATTGCTAAGGCGTCGTACCGTATGGCCCCGCGTGAGCTGGAGGATATGCGTACCCAATTGGATGAGTTGCTTCAGAACGGATTTATTAGACCGAGTTCTTCACCGTGGGGTGCTCCTATACTATTTGTAAAGAAAAAGGATGGATCTACGAGGCGTTGCATCGATTAAAGAGAGTTGAATAAGGTAACCATCAAAAATAGGTATCCCCTGCCGAAGTTTGATGACTTGTTTGATCAGTTGTGTGGCAACTCTATGTTTTCAAAGATCAATCTTCGTTCAAGCTACCACCAGTTGAGGATTCATGAGGCGGATATTCCGCGGACTGCTTTTCATTCACGGCATAGACATTTTGAGTTTTTGGTAATGTCCTTTGGTTTGACCAATGCACCCTCTGCTTTCATGGATATGATGAATAGAGTGTTTAAGGACTTCTTGGATCGTTTCATGGCTGTATTCATAGACGATGTTCTGGTATACTCCCGTAGTGCTGAAGAGCATGACCAGCACCTGCGTTTGGTTTTGACTGCTTTGAGGGAACACAAATTATATGCTAAGCTGAGCAAGTGTGAGTTTTGGCTTCCCCAGGTTTCCTTCTTGGGTCATGGTGTTAATAAGGATGAGATTTCTGTGGACCCTGAGAAGATAGCTGCTGGTTTGAATTGGAATAGACCTGCTACTCCCAAAGAGATAAGGAGCTTCTTAGGGCTAGCAGGATGTTATAGAAGATTTGTGGAGGGTTTCTCTTCGTTGTCTGTGCCGCTGACAAAGCTTACACAGAAGAACGCAGCTTTTGTTTGGAGCGATAGGTGCGAAGAGACTTTTTAAGAATTAAAAAGGAGATTGTGCACTGCTTCGATTTTGCCCTTACCTACTGAAGGGATTGAGTATGATGTGTATGTGGACGCATCACACGTTGGACTTAGTTGAGTATTGATGCAAGAGGGCAAAGTAATATTGTTTGGGTCGAGGTAGTTAAAGTTTCATGAAAGGAATTACCTTACACTTGATCTAGAGTTCGCAACTATGATCTACGCCTTGAATCTATGGAGGCATCTGTTATATGGTGCTTTGTGCAAGATTTATTCTGATCATAAGAGTTTGATGTACGTCTTCACTCAAAAGGAATTGAATTTGTGCCAGCGAAGGTGGTTAAAATATGTTGCAGATTATGATGTTGAGATTCAATACCATCCAGACAAAGCTAATGTGGTAGCCGATGCCCTGAGTAGGAAGTCAGCAAAAATTTTCAACCTTTTTGTGGACTCGCTGGTGCTGGAATTTCTTTTGATGGATATATCGGTGAGGAGTAGTGACTCGCCCAACAATTTGGAAGTATTAGAGCCTTCATGGATTTCACTAACAAGGCTACATCAAAGGGATGACCCTGATTTGCTGCACCTTTATAATAGAACTGGGAAAGGGGAATTACCAGACTTTTTGATTGATGACGCGAGTACTTTGAAGTACAGCGGTAGATTTTGCATTCCCGCAATTGAGGATATCTAAGTTAAGTTGTGCAAAGAGGCGCATGGTTCTAGTGTTGCTTACAATCATGTTCTACGAAAATGTATAAGAGTCTGAAGCAGATCGTTTGGTGGTATGGTATGAAGGGCGATATAGCTATGTATGTGTCAAAAATATTTACTTGCATGCGAGTTAAGGCCGATCATGGAAGTCCTGAAGGCAAGTTGATGCATTTAGAAATTCTGAGTTGGAAGTGGGAGAGTATTTCGATGGATTTTATTACTGTATTGCCGAGATCTCCCCGAGTACATGATTCTGTTTGGGTCATAGTGGACAGATTGACGAAGTGTTCTCACTTTGTGCTGTTTATGATCGACTCCTCCATGAAGTAAATAGCTGAATTATATTTGGATGAGGTCATCAGGTTTCATGGAGTGCATGTTAGCATTGTATTAGATCGAGGCTCCAGGTGTATGTCTCGCTTTTGGAAGAATTTACAGGAGGGGTTGGGTACCGATTTGAGATATTACACTGTCTATCATCCGCAGACAAATGGTCAGATGGAAAGAGTAAATCAGATCGTGAAAGATATGATTAGATGCTATATTTTGGACCACAAAGGAGCGTGTGATGAATGTTTGAGACTAATGGAGTTTGCATAAAATAACAGTTCTAAGATAGTTTGCAGATGGCCTCGTTTGAAGCTCTGTATGGGTGGTGTTGCAGAACTCCCTTGTTTTGGGCCGAGGTTGGTGAGAGACCATTGTTGGGTCCTGAAGCGTTAGAAGAAATAGATATTTTTGTTAAGAATATTCGAGATAAGCTTTGGATAGCTCAAGAGCGTCATGAAAAGAATGCCTATCAGCGTAGGAATGATTTAGAGTTTGTTGTTGGAGACATGGTGTTTCTTAATGTTTCCCCGATGTCTGGTGTTAAGAGGTTCGGTAAGAACCATAAATTGGACCCTAGGTATGTGGGACCATTCATAATTGTTGAGCGGATTGGTGTATCAGCTTATTGACCTGATTTGCCAGCAAAATTTCCTGGTGTGCATGATGTTTTCCATATGAGTCAATTGCGAAAGTGTGTGCTGAGCGGCACTCAAATTCTTGATGTTGTGCCCCAGTTTGTGCCTAACCTTTCATATATGGAAGTGTCTGTTCGTGTTTTGGATTCTCAGGATCGGGTGTTACGAAGGGAGACAATACCCATGGTTAAAGTGTTGTGGAAGAACCAAAATGTGGAGAGCGCGACTTGGGAGTTAGAGTCAGCTATGAGGGAGGCTCATCCTCATCTGTTCTCCTGATGTTTTTGGTGAGTGTTTCTTTGTTAACATATGATTGCTTTTATTCTATTTTGAATTTGATCTTATTTAAAAGTGCAACTAGATCTGATATACTCTAGAGGGGGGGGGTGAATAGAGTATATGGTGCTTTAAAAACTTTTACAAACTTTTACAACAATTGTTGTAATATGTGCGAGCAGGGAAGCAGAAATAAATCTAACCACAGTACTAAGCTATGCAAAAACTAAGCACAGAAAAATCAAGGCCAGAAACAAAAAGAAAGCAAGCCAAAACCAGATGACACAAGGGAATATAGTGGTTCCCCAAACTTGGGTACATCCACTCTTCTACCACCCTAGGTAGGAATCCACTACAGGATGAGTTGATCAGGTGTCCTGGGCACCAATGAGCTTTTGATAAGGTGCTCAAAAACCAAAGTAGATTTTTTGATCAGGTGTCTTGCCAACAATGAGCTTTTGACAAGGTGCTCAAAAACCAGATTCAAACTTTTGAAGGGAGTTTGAAAAACCCTTTACAGAGTGGGGGTGAGAGAGTGATGGAAGTCTTCTCTTTCTCAAACAACTGAGAAGACTATGTGGATTGATGTCAAAGCTCCCCCTGAATCCTTGAAATCTTCAGGAAGAAAAGCTTTGCTAAGGGTGATAGGCCTTCAAATATTGAACTCCAGCAGAAGATGATTTCAGCAATAGCTGAAATGTTGAATGTCTGGAGTCTGGAATATGTTGGCCTTGAACACTTTGAAAACTAAAAGAGATCTGAAGATTTGAAAACTTGATCTCCTTGGATGAGTGTTCTTCAGAATTCTTTTAGACAGAAGATTTTTGAGTGTGTCTCTGTAATCTGTAATATGTGTGCTCTGTTGTGAGAGATTCAAAAATCCTGTCTTTTATTCTCTGGTACAGAATAGAATATTATTCTCTGTCAAGGATAGCCGTTGGTCTGCATTAATTGCATCCTTAATTGCATAATCTCTTTTAGAGGAAAGTCCACAGATATATTCCTTGAAAAATCCCTTGAAACTTTCTCCAGAAGTGAATGAAAACGGCTAGAAATCTCTGAATTAATTGCAGAATAACTCCTAACTGATTTGAATTTGAATTCAGGAAGTTATCTGAAATCGTCGAACTGAGCTCTGCTATCGTCGAGCTGAGCTCAGCGATCTGGAAAACTTGAGCAGCAAAATAATCGTCGATCTGAGCTCAAAGATCATCGAATGGAGTTCGACGATATTATGAAGTTGAGCTCAGCGATCGTCGAATGGAGTTCGACGATCCATCGAAGTTGAGCTAAACGATCGTCGACCGGAGTTCGACGAATCGTCGTGCTGAGCTCGACGATCAGACTTAGTCTCCAGACTGAGAATCCTGGTCTTCAGGGCAGCTTCCAAACCTAGACTTCTAACCCTTAGACTCAATTCTAATTGACCTATTAAGCTATACAGAAGGTCAAGCAAAGGTTCCTAGAGACATAGCGATCCTGACCCAAATTAGTAATAGGGTGTTCCAACAATCTCCCCCTATTTGGGTTAGGATTACTATTTACAGACTTTGGAAAAATTTAAATAACAACATACAATCAAAAACACAGAAAAGCAACAGCTGGATATAACAGAAACATCACAGATATATATGTCATCCAGATAATCAGAAATTCAGAAACTGTCAGCTTACAATGTTATTTCTTCTCTTTACCTTTAACCATTTTGATTTCTCTGTTAGGGTTTAGGGCTTCTTTGTTGGACCTGGTGTCATCTGCTGCACCCAAATAGGTTTGCTTTGTAGGCCTGGGAACCACAGCAGCAGGATGTAATTCCATATATCTGTCAGCATCAAAGAATTTACTGGATCCATATTTCTCTAGTTCTTTTTGTCTTTGCTCAGACATTGTAGAAATGTTGGAAGAATCCAATCCTTGATCTCTGGCCTTCTTAATCTGATCCAATGCAGCCAATTCTTTTAACCTGGCAGTCCAAGCAGCTGGGTTATTTTCAGGGTCCTCAAAAGGTACAGGTGGCTCATACCTGTTGGAAGGATTGTCTTGAGGAGGCCTGGCAGACACAGTCTCTTTTAGCTTATAGGGGAAAGGACCTGATGATGTATCAGATGAAACATGTCCTCCCCTAGAATATGGGTGCTGCCTGGAGTACCCTTTGGAATAAACTTGAAAATCTCTCTGATTACCCATGTATCCTCCTCTCCTAGAATATGAACCCTTAGATTGGCTTTCCCTTTGGTAGGATCTGACATGGGGTTGATAGGGAGCCTGGCTTCTAGCTGGGGGTTGACTTGCAGAGCTACCACCTGCACCTGCATCAAGAGGAGGTGGTGGAGGAGGATGAGGGTGCTGGAATTGGGAAGAGCCCTTCTCAAATTTTCTCTTCTTCTTCATGGCTTTCAGCTGGTTTTTGGAATACTGCATCCAATGTTCAGAGATAGGGCAATTATGAAGGATGTAATAAGGAATATCATTATTATCCTTGACTTTTGCAGGAGGAACCCTTTTCATTGCCTTGCTCCTTGCCTTCCTTTTCCTGGCAATAGTAGCAGAAGAATCATCAGAGTCTGTTTTGAAATCATCAGATTCAGAACTCTGATCATCATATAAAGCATCTATTCTCTTCATCAAGTCTTTCTTCAGCTGAACAGCAGCAGATGAGGCAGCAGTTGAGATAGCAGCAACAGGGACAGCAGTAGATGGAGCAGTAGATGGAGAGGGTGCAACAGAAGCAAATACAGCAGCAGCAGGAGATACTGGACTGGTGACAACAGCAGCAACTGTCTCACTATCATCAGCAGAAATTTCACTAACAGCAGTAGAATCAGCAGAAACAACAGCAAAAACTGCAGCAGGCTCAATTTCAGTGGCCTCTGACATCAGAATATCCTTGGATATTGGTGCATCAGAAACAGTTGGAACTTCAGCATCAATGTGAACAATCTCAGCAGCAGTATCAACAATCCTTTCTTCAGTAGAGGCAGCAGCAGCAACATCTCCAGCAGCAGCAGTCACTGAATGTACAAAAGAGGAGATAATGCTAGGGTCACAGCAAGAGAAAGGCACCATTGCCTTGGATAAGTCTTCTGGGGGCTGGACAGCATTACTCTCTGGCAAACAGCTGAATAAGGCAGTATAAAAGCAGATAGCAAAGACCTTAGGTCAATTGCAAGGACTGCAGTAGGAGGCACAGCAGCAGCAGCAGCAAGAGGAGAAGCAGCAGTCACAGAAACAACAGCAGCAACAGCATGAAGATTCTCTTCATATGGCATCTCCCCATGCCTAGATGCAGATACATCTGGATCAAGGCACACTGCTGGAGGTGCTGCCTGAGGGTATAGGGAGGAGAGCCTGGCAGACTGAGCTGCCACTGACTGGTGTAGACGAGCTAAGGAGGTCTCCAACAGGAGAGAGAGCCTGGGGGCAATCAGCTCATACAGCCTGTCAGCTAGGGCTGAGAGGTCTACTTGCTCAACAGCTGGAGCAGAGGTAGATGGAATGGAAGCAGCTGGGGGTGCTGGAAGGGAAGGGCTGGAGAAGTGTGGTATGGATGGCTCAGGTGTGGGCAGGGTGGATATGGAGGACAGGGGAGTGGATATGGATGGGGTGAAAGTTGGTTGATCAATGATGTGGTGTAGGAGAGCTTGGAATGAAGTGGAGGAGGAGGGTAACTCAGGAGGAGATGAGGGGGAATCATCCATAAAGGAATCATCCAGAAGGGTGAAGGATGGAATGGATGGTGAAGAGGTGATATTTGGAGGAGGGTATGAGAACAGTGGGTGGAAGTGGTCTGCTGGTGGAGGTAGAATGGGTTCTGGAGATGAAGTTGATGTTGGAGATGGGCTGGATATGGTAATGGTGGATGGAGCTGGAATGGTGGATGGTAGGGGAAGGGTTGGAATTGGAGGAGGAGAAGAGGCAGCAACAGCAGCAGCCAGGTCATCTGCAGGGGCAGAGACCTGTGGGAGAGTGACTCCTTGAGTCCTTGTGCCTGAAGGAGCACTTGAGGAGGGCCTGCTAGGCTTGCTTATTTGCCTGTCCCACTTGCCAAAGAGGGCACAGGTAAGTCTCTTGGAGGCATTTATGTGAACTCCAGAGGAGACCAGCAAGGCAGGGCACCTGGTCTGCAGAAAAACTCCAAGAATTCTTCCAAAATTAACAAAACTCTTGTTGATTTTCTTCTTGATTAGGTCAAAGAAGACCTCTCCCCAGTTCAAATTTTTCTTATCCACCAGAGCTCCCATGAGGCAGAGCTGGTATCTGGATATTGTATCATGGGCAGAGTGCTTTGCCAGCAGCACTTTCCCTACCACATCTGCTAGGAACCTGTATTCAACAGACAGATTCCTCTTGAATAACTTGTTAGGGTTTCCCTCTGGATGACCCATCCTGGCAAGTAGTTCAGAATAATCTTCTCCTGATAACTCAGCAACATCTTCTCCATTTCTCAGTCCAAAAACCTCTGTTAAAACTGTGGGGGTCAAGGGTACCTGATTTCCAGCAATGGACCCAATTATTGTAGAGTTGTCTTGATTATGAGCAGTATAGACCCACTCCTTTATCTCATCTGAAGCCAGCTTGATCCTGGTGGTCATGAGGGCAGACAGATTTTGATCCTTGAACAAACCCAGTATGTCTTGGAAAATCTGATCGGTGGTGCTGAATGATTCTATATCAATGTCAAACCCGGCATCGAACTTCATTGCGGCAAGAACTGCAACTGACACAGCCATTGTACCTGCAAAACTCAACAAACAAAACGACCAAGCGTAGAACTGTTTGGAGGGAAAGAAAATTCTTGCAGAGAAATCGAAAGCGCAAAAGAGAACGACGGCGAAAAAAGAGTTTTATATTAGGGTTCGACGCAGAATTGGAGAGATCGTTGAACTCAGTTCGACGATCGAGTCTTCTAAAGGAATCTGAAGAGTCTTCAACATCGTCGATCTCCGTTCGACGATATTGGAGAGTGTCGAGCTCCGTTCGACGATCGTTCAGGGAACATAATCGTCGAGCGCCGTTCGATGATCGTTGACCGGAAGAGATAGTTCATACTATCTGAGAGGCGATGAACTCAGTTCGACGATTTTTGGAAATCGTCGATCTCCGTTCGACGATCTTGGGGCAAATCGTCGAGCGCAGTTCAGAGATCAGAAAAATTCTAGACACTAAGAAAAATCAGAATGTTTGCCTAGTCTTGGTCAATTTTTAGCTTTCAAAATCTTGGATATTATTTAAGACTTCCTCCATCTAACATTCCTAACTGATTTAGGAAGAAGGTGTGTTTCTTTTCATCCAAAGGTTTGGTGAAAATATCTCCCCTTTGTAAATCAGTTGGGATATATTGTAGTTCAATTTTATTCTTTTCAACATTATCCCTTAAGAAATGATGCCTAATCTCTATGTGTTTTGTCCTACTATGGAGGACTGGATTTTGAGCTACGGAAATAGCACTTGTATTATCACAAAAGATTTTAGACGTCTCTAAGTTGTAACCATAGTCTAGGAGTTGATTTTGGATCCACAAGATTTGTGAACAACAACTGCCTGCAGCCATATATTCAGCTTCAGCAGTTGAAGTTGACACAGATGTTTGTTTCTTACAAAACCAAGAGACAAGTCTGTCACCAAGGAACTGACAAGTTCCACTGGTGCTTTTCCTGTCAATTCTGCATCCAGCATAATCAGCATCAGAGAATCCAGTTAAATCAAATGCTGAATCTTTTGGATACCAGAGACCTAGATTTGGACAACTTTTAACATACCTGAGAATCCTCTTTACTAATGTTAGGTGTGACTCTCTAGGGCTAACTTGGAACCTAGCACATATACATGTAGCAAACATGATATCTGGTCTACTAGCTGTAAGATACAGTAAAGAGCCAATTATTGCTCTATATGTTGTCTAATCAACAGGTTTCCCATGTTCATCAGCATCCAATACAGCATTGGTAGGCATAGGTGTTTTCATACAAGATGCCTCTGACATACCAAATTTCTTAACCAGTTCATTGGCATATTTAGTTTGAGAAATAAAGATGCCTTCAGCATGTTGTTTGACTTGCAATCCTAGGAAGAAGGATAGCTCACCCATGCTACTCATCTCAAATTTAGAATGCATTAGGTTAGAAAACCTTCTGCACAATTTTGAGTCAGTAGAACCAAAAATGATATCGTCTACATAAATTTGTACTAGTAGGGTATGGGACTTATGGGTTCTAATAAAAAGAGTTTGGTCTACTCTACCCCTTATAAAACCATTTTCCAAGAGAAAGCATGCTAGGGTCTCATACCATGCTCTAGGAGCTTGCTTGAGACCATATAATGCTTTATTCAGTCTAAAAACATAATCAGGAAAAGTTGGAGAGATAAAACCTGGAGGTTGTCTGACATAAACTTCCTCTTTGATGTCTCCATTCAAGAAGGCACTTTTGACATCCATCTGATAAACCTTGAAGCCTTTATGAGCTGCATAGGCTAGAAATATTCTGATGGCTTCCAATCTTGCAACAGGTGCAAAGGTCTGGTCGTAGTCAATTCCTTCTTCTTGAGAGTATCCCTGAGCAACTAGTCTTGCCTTGTTCCTTATAATTACTCCTTGATCATCCAGTTTGTTTCTGAATACCCACTTTGTTCCAACAATGGAATGATCCTTAGGCTTTGACACTAGTTCCCATACTTTGTTCCTCTCAAATTGATGCAACTCCGCTTGCATTGCAATGATCCAGTGTGGATCTTGCTCTGCATCTTGAATGGACTGAGGTTCAATTTGAGATAGAAAGCAGGTGTGCAACAGGTTTTGGTTGACCTGATTTCTGGTTTGCACACCAGCTGAGATTTCTCCAATTATTTGGGAAATTGGATGGTCTCTTGATGTTACTAAATCAACAGGGGGTGTTGATTGTTCACCAACCTGTGTTGTTGTTTCCTCTTGTGGTACAACAGCTGGCTCTTCAGGTTGTGCTTCAATGTGTTGAGCATTCCCTTCATCTTCACTGCTTTCATCCTCTTGAGCAACCTGTAACTTGTTCATATCTTCAACTAGAGAGTGTTCCTGCAAAGGTTCTATGGTAGAAGAGATCTTCTCCTTGAAAGACATGTTAGTTTCATCAAATGAAATGTGAACAGATTCCTCAATTTTCAAAGATGATTTATTATAGACCCTATAAGCCTTGCTGATCATGGAGTATCCCAGAAACACTCCTTCATCAGCTTTGCCTTGAAATTTTGCTACATATTTCTTGTCATTATTATGAATATAGCAGATACAACCAAAAACTCTAAAATAGTCAACTTTAGGTTTCTTCCCTTTGAGTAATTCATAGGGAGTCTTTCCCTTCAGTTTATGTATCAGACTTCTGTTCAGCACATAGTTGGAGGTGTTCACTGCCTCTGCCCAAAAGGATAGAGGTAGATGAGCATCTGACAACAATGTGGTGGCAGATTCAATAAGGGTTCTGTTTTTTCTTTCAGCTACCCCATTTTGTTGAGGAGTTCTAGGAGCTGAGATAGTATGTCTGATCCCTTCACTCTGACAGAACTCTTGCATAAGAAGAGAATCAAACTCTGTCCCATGATAACTTCTGATCAGGGCAATGTGAGTATTGAACTCAATCTGTATGCATTTGAGAAACTCTGTCAGACACTTAAAGTTATCAGACTTCTTCCTTAGAAAGAACACCCAAGTGAATCTAGAGAAGTCATCTACAATTACTAAAGTGTAGGATTTCCCTCCTAGGCTTTGTACTGTGATGGGTCCAAATAGATCCATGTGTAACAGATACAATATCCTAGGTGAATCACTCTTATTAAGTGACTTAAAGCTGTTTTTAGTTTGCTTGCCTAATTGACAAGCCCTGCAGAGTCCTTCCTTCTTGTAGGGGCCAGAAGGTAGTCCTCTAACAAGGTTGTCCTTGGATAGCCTAGCAATAGTTCTAAGGTTTAGGTGTCCTAGTCTCTTATGTCATAAAACATTTGGTCTACAGACAGAGTTAAACAGGCAAATATCTACATCAGTTGAAAGAAAATCTACTAGATAGATGTTACCTTTCCTTTTACCTGTCAACACAGTTGTGTTGTCCTCTGACTTGATTTTGCATAAGGCTTTGCTGAAGGTCACCTGGTAGCCTTCATCACACAGCTGACTGATGCTGATTAGGTTGTGCTTCAGTCCTTCTACATAAGCTACCTTCTTGAAGGTTACTGAACCAATCTGGACTGCACCATATCCTTTAGTTTGTCCAAAGTTGGAATCACCAAAGATAACTTTGGGTCCAAGCTTGGCTCTAAAGGAAGTGAGGTTGTCCTTGTTCCCTGTCATGTGCTTAGAGTATCCACTATCCAAATACCATTGCTGGTTAGATGTTGGATAGGTCTTCACCTGCACATAAAACAATTCATTTTTTTGACCCAGTTTACCTTGGGCCTAGGTTGATAACCTCTAAAATCTGAAATGAAAGACATCCCAGGTTGACTCTTATATCCTTCAGGATGATATCTCCTTGGAGGTATAATCCATTCAGTATAAGGGTTAAAGGTTTGGGATGAAGAACCCTTAGGATTCAATTTTGATTTGCCTTTGAAAAAGTTTCCAGAGCTCTGACCTCTGTTCGACGATCTTGGAGCTGCGTTCGACGATCTTGGGTCAGATCGTCGAGCTCCGTTCGACGGTCGACTATGGGTGAGGTCAGGTATATGAGATCGTCGACCTGCGTTCGACGACTTTGGCTGAGATCGTCGATCAGCGTTCGACGATTTTTCCTGAGATCGTCGAGCTGCGTTCGGCGACTTTGGCTGAGATCGTCGATCAGCGTTCGACGATTTTTGCTGGGACTTGGTTTTCTGAGGCAGATCAGAATTTTTCCTAGCAACCTCTACAACTCCCTTTCCCTTGTCAGAAATAAACTTGATGGGAGTTGTTAGAACAATAGGTTGGCTGGATGAGGCACCCAAGCCCAGTGTACTGTTAAATCTAGAGTTCACTGTGCTTGTGATGTCCATCAGCTTGATGCTTCTCCCATTAAGGGATTCTTCAAGCTTCTTGGCCTCAGAGAGCTCACTTTTCAGTGTAGCTATCTGTTCCGTACAGTTCTCCAACTCCTGAGAGAGTTTGAGGTTTTCTGACTTTAAAACATTGTGTTCAGATAATTGATTTCTGAGAGAGATAATCTCTTTCTCAGACTTTAGCAGGTCTAAACACAGTGCTTTAAATTCAGATTTAAAATCTTCTGAACTAAAATCAATAGAGCTAATTACCTGATCTTCTTCAGGTTGAGTCTCTGAGTCTGACTCTGATTCCTCTTCCTCTGAATTGTGTTGTGAGGCATTGATTGCCATCATGCAGAACTCCTTTTCTTCTGCATCATCCTCATCATCACTGGAGCTAGAAGAGGCTTCTGACTCCTCTTCTGTCTCACTCCAGGATTCAGCAACAAACCCCTTCCTTGTATGCTTATTTTTGCTTGAAGAAGGTTTGCTATTGCCATTTCTTTTGGAGTCTTTCTCCTTCCTTCTTTCTTTCCTGTCCCTTCTGTCCTTGTTCTTGTTCTCTGGGCAGTCAGGAACTATGTGCCTTGGTTTCCTGCAACCAAAGCAAATAATGTCTTTATTGTTGTTACTGGACTTGTCATACCTTGGCTTGTCCTGCTCCTTGTATGATCTTCTTCTGAAGTCCTTTCTGGTCATCTTGTAGAATCTTTTGGCCAGCAAGCTGAGTAGTTCATCATTGCCTGTGGCTTTATCTTCAGGATGATCCTCAGTTGCCTTGAATGCTATGGTCTTCTCTTTCCTTGTGGCTGGTGAAGCAGCCTTCTGTTCTTCCTCTCTGTTCTTGATGAGTAGCTCATAAGATTTGAGCTTACCCAACAAAGCTTCAGTGGTGATCTCATTCAGACTTCTGGCATCTTTAATTGGCCAGATTCTTGAATCCCAAGTGCTGGGGAAGCACATTAGGATCTTGTCATTAAGTTCTGTTAGAGAGATCTCCTTGTCCAATGTCCTTAGTTCACTGACAATTAGACTTAGTCTGTTATACATGTCTCCCACTGACTCAGTCTCTCCCTTCTTGAAGTTCTCATATTGAGAGATGAGATGGGATCTTCTGTCCTTTCTTTCATCAGCTGAGCCTGAGACTATTTCTGAGAGCTTGTCCCAAATTTCCTTGGCTGAATTACATTCAGCTACCTTTTGAAATATGTCATCTGACATTGTCTGGGCTAGAATGTTCATAGCCTTGGCATCAGCTACTTTCCATTTTTTGATGTCAGCATCTGTTCCTGATGGAGGTGGAACAACATTTGTACTTGTATTCTCTGGGGGTCTTGGACACACTGTCAAAACAGAATTAAATATATCTTTGTCAATAGAATTCATGTAAAGTCTAATCCTTGCTTTCCAAAGTGCAAACTTTGATAGATTGCACACTGGAGGTCTGGTGCTAGCATAATCCTTGTTTTGGGCCATGATTTGTGCAAACAAAATCTAATAATAAAATACAAAAGAAAAACAGATCTAGTTTGGGATCTTTGGGTTCAGGTGTTAGCCTGTACAACCAATCAGGTATGGTATGTTTAACCAACCTCCCTCTTATACCAATTGAAAGTGCAACTAGATCTGATATACTCTAGAGGGGGGTGAATAGAGTATACTTTAAAAACTTTTACAAACTTTTACAACAATTGTTGTAATATGTGTGAGCAGGGAAGCAGAAATAAATCTAACCACAGTACTAAGCTATGCAAAAACTAAGCACAGAAAAATCAAGGCCAGAAACAAAAAGAAAGCAAGCCAAAACCAGATGACACAAGGGAATATAGTGGTTCCCCAAACTTGGGTACATCCACTCTTCTACCACCCTAGGTAGGAATCCACTGCAGGATGAGTTGATCAGGTGTCCTGGGCACCAATGAGCTTTTGATAAGGTGCTCAAAAACCAAAGCAGATTTTTTGATCAGGTGTCTTGCCACCAATGAGCTTTTGACAAGGTGCTCAAAAACCAGATTCAAACTTTTGAAGGGAGTTTGAAAAACCCTTTACAGAGTGGGGGTGAGAGAGTGATGGCAGTCTTCTCTTTCTCAAACAACTGAGAAGACTATGTGGATTGATGTCAAAGCTCCCCCTGAATCCTTGAAATCTTCAGGAAGAAAAGCTTTGCTGAGGGTGATAGGCCTTCAAATATTGAACTCCAGCAGAAGATGATTTCAGCAATAGCTGAAATGTTGAATGTCTGGAGTCTGGAATATGTTGGCCTTGAACACTTTGAAAACTAAAAGAGATCTGAAGATTTGAAAACTTGATCTCCTTGGATGAGTGTTCTTCAGAATTCTTTTAGACAGAAGTTTTTTGAGTGTGTCTCTGTAATCTGTAATGTGTGTGCTCTGTTGTGAGAGATTCAAAAATCCTATCTTTTATTCTCTGGTACAGAATAGAATATTATTCTCTGTCAAGGATAGCCGTTGGTCTGCATTAATTGCATCCTTAATTGCATAATCTCTTTTAGAGGAAAGTCCACAGATATATTCCTTGAAAAATCCCTTGAAACTTGCTCCAGAATTGAATGAAAACGGCTAGCAAATCTCTGAATTAATTGCAGAATAACTCCTAACTGATTTGAATTTGAATTCAGGAAGTTATCTGAAATCGTTGAACTGAGCTCTGCTATCGTCGAGCTGAGCTCAGCGATCTGGAAAACTTGAGCAGCAAAATAATCGTCGATCTGAGCTCAAAGATCGTCGAATGGAGTTCGACGATATTATGAAGTTGAGCTCAGCGATCGTCGAATGGAGTTCGACGATCCGTCGAAGTTGAGCTAAACGATCGTCGACCGGAGTTTGACGAATCGTCGTGCTGAGCTCGACGATCAGACTTAGTCTCCAGACTGAGAATCCTGGTCTTCAGGGCAGCTTCCAAACCTAGACTTCTAACCCTTAGACTCAATTCTAATTGACCTATTAAGATATACAGAAGGTCAAGCAAAGGTTCCTAGAGACATAGTGATCCTGACCCAAATTAGTAATAGGGTGTTCCAACACTATTTATGTTAAGTTTCAGAACGAAACTTCCTTTTGGGAGGGGTGACTGTAACGCCCCTGATTTAACGCCCCTGATTTTTCAGTATTTATTTTTATTTCCCGTGGCGATGTGATGTCATGGCGTTACGTTGACGCATGGTTAACGAGTGTCGTTTGTTGGAGCACGGGTTTGCTCAATGGGTTTTCTTGTGTGGTTAGTTTTTGGTTTGGTTGTGCACCTTCCCTCGCGAGCCGGGTCTGTTTTGGTGATTCGGTGGAGCTTTTTATAGGGATGTGGTGGTATTTTTGCTTTCAGGTGGTGTTTTACCCTGGTATGGGTTGTCAGATTTAAATTTCAACTTCGTCATTAGATTCGTAGCGTCGGTATTTAGCTACGGTGTGATTTTCGTAAGATTCCGAGTTGTTTTGAATTTTGGATCGTTTTGGGATTAATTAATATTGAATGTAAATAATATTATATTATTATAATTGATTATATATGTATATAAATAGTCGGATAATAGGTCATGCGGTTTTCCTATTCATCGTCTTCCTAAACTGACGGTGGACTGTTTTTGCAAAATGGAAGGAGCGGCGGACGAGCGAGCTTTCGGCCGACGATTTCCAGAGATCCGGTGGTCTGATTCATCAATAGATTAGAGATTTGGAATGCTCTCGGCGAGGGCTATACGATCATGGTAAGATCTTCCCATTTCCCCTATTTTTAGGTGTTAGGGTTAGCAATTTTGACCTCTTTTTTCCTCCAAAAATTTCAGGAAATGTTGCTCGGGCCTTTTCACGGTCGATCATTGTCGTGGTGCGAGCGGGCGACGTTTTTCCAGAGGTTCAAGGGATGTGGATTTTCTCCCCTTGCTTGTTTATTTCCTAGCTTACATTATTCCTTTCTTCCTCCTCCTTTAGAGAGTAGGAGTATTATAGGTAAAGCCAGAAGAACCCCCTTGGTTTAGACATGTTTTCAGCCAAAACCGTGAAAGCTAGGTTTAGCGGATAAAGGGATTTTCGGCGAGTATTGCAGCACAATTCGTCGAGTATAGGGTAGTAACTCATCGAATTTCCGTTTGGATCGTTTCGTTGAGTTTAGGTGAGTAGATTCGTCGGATTTTATCTAAGTAGAATTTGGCGGGTATCAGGTAGGAATTCGGCGAGTAAAATTGAGGAGTCCGTTAAAGCTGAAATCCGTCGAGTATCGTTGACAAATCACCGGGTATGGTGAGGTGTAGCCTAAGGTAGATTCAACAAGTTTTGTCGAATTCCGTTAAGTCATTTTCGACGAGTATTTATAGTTCTTTTTTTGCCGAGTATCATAGGGATTTGCAGAGTATCGATAGTCATTTCCGCCGAGTATTGAAGAATTCGCCATGTATCTTCAATCGTCGAACTTTGTAAAGTTGCCAAGTAAAATTCCGCATGAATCATTTGAATTTGTCGAATATCGTGTGGTCTATATCGCCGATTAGTGTGGAATTCGTCGAGGATCACTGCTGTTCATTGGATATACTCGCCAAATTTTGCCAAGACTTGGAACTTTTCGCTATTTCTGGCCCGATTCATCACGTATAGTCCTTAGAGTGATTTTTACACTTGTTTAGGGTTTCTTTTGGGTTTTGACTTGGGATTTGGTTAGGGTATGATGTTTCTTCGGCTACGAAGGTTGGTAGTGGATAAAAGACCACCAACTGGATGCCAGTTTGTGGATCTTTACACATGGTGGTTGTTTGGTTTCTGTTTTGAGGACTGTCGGATTGGGTTTGTACAAAGGGTCACCACCGCATGGCCATCTATTTTTGAGACGTTCAGGTCTGGGAGCCTGGTATGGGACAATTGGTCACCGACTATGGTCCAGTTGATAAGTGTTAATGATCCATGTTTTTGAGCTGTTTTGCGCTCAGTTTGCTTCTTAGATCATTCTATGCTATTTATGTTAATCCTTACAGATTCTGTCAAAGCATGGTTCATTCTGCACTTATTGCATATGTTCATTACAGACTTTTACCTTGCCTTATGTTCATCAGAGACTTTCACTTTATCAGTGTTATTTGACTAATCAGCTGTATTGTTTAGCATTTCTTATAGTCGGGTTTGGTAAACCCTTTCTTGCTTTTGTACTTTTACCTGATTAATTCCTTTGCGACTTGTATTTTATTGCTAAGGTGTCCTTCTTTTGAATGCCTCAGGTTCAGGGCTGTAGCCGGTGGAGCGGCTGAGTTGGGTAGTATTTTTTGTACTGTAGTGTTGCAGTGGTTTTTTCCTCACCACTGTGAGGTAGTTTGTTTTTTTTTGTTTTTTTAGTTCAGACTTGCATACTTTCAGTGTGTCCGTGTCAGGATGTTGACGCCCAATGATAGTTTCTTTTGGATTACTAAATACTCTGCTAGCTGCTAGTTTACCTCTTGTGGTTGTTTTTACTTGCTCTTTGGGAAGATTTTATGCTAGGTTGCTTGTTAGGTATTTTAAAGTATAAAAGTTATTACCATTACTCCACACATGACATATTTGAAACCTAAGTCATTATATTTAAACGATCATAAAAACTACTTTTACTATTATTATAAATCTAGAGTTTTGCATACCAAAAGTTGTCCTCTGGGGATGTTTATACTCATGTAGGACGTCTAATCTCGTAAACAAAGTATTTTTCCGGAATGTATAACTATCTTTTTTTGTGTGCTAGATGAGCCATAGAGTCGAGGGATACGGCCAACCGCTTAACTTAAACTGGATTTCCATTAAATAACTTATAGATCTTTTGTAAAGGTGTTTAGTTGGAGTTTTGCTTGAGCGTCGGCAGTTATCCCCTGCTGACGTGGCATCATGACTCGCATTTTCCCTTACTCTGATATATTGTTAAATGCAGGGAAAATGCGAGTTGTGACACCTTTCGATCCATCTCCCCGCCAGCTTATCTTGGGACGAAGTCGGCTGTTCGTACAGAAGAGTGTCTCGATACTGTGCAAGAATTAATGGATGGAATAAGATGTCCAGCCAATTTGGCTGTGACCTTCGAAGTGTCAGTATTGGAATTGCATGCGAAGAGGTGGTGGAAGTCCCTCATGTGTTCCACTTTCCAAGGTCAAGTGTACACAGATATCAGCTGGGATGAGTTTTCTGGAGCTTTCCTGGAGCATTTCATTCCGTCGACCGCTCGAGACAAACTTCAAGAAAGATTCCAGCTGCTGAAATAGGGATCCAAGTCAGTTATAGAATATAAGCGGGAGTTTTAGCATCTTGCTAGATTTGCAAACTCCTACGAGTTGGATGACTGAGACTATACAAAATGATTCTATAAAGACTTACGAGATCCCCTGAGGCTATCCCTTTTGTTTATAGCGGACTCGAGTTTGGCTGAGATCATCAATATGGCGAAAAGGCTGGAGGAGGATCACTTGGGAAGTGGTAAGAGACCAGCCGAGGGCGTAATGTAAGCAGGACCCAGTTATATAAGAAGGTAGGACAATAGAGGAGGAGGAAATAATAGAGGTGGAGGTCACTTCTGCCAAAATTTCATAATGGAGCTTCCGGCCCCGCAGCCAGCACTACCTCCACCGCAACAACTGTACTTGCATCCCAGGGAGAAGCACGAGCGAGTTTTCTTATAGTGCAACCAGTCGGGCCACATCTGACACTTTTGCCCATGATTAGGTGGAGATGCTCCCCCTGCTCTTCCTCGGGAAGCTCAACGAGGACGGGGACATGTGCTAGGTAGAGGACGAGGACCACGAGAAAGCAATCTTGGACCTGCTCGAGAACAGATGTTTGCGTTGTATATGGCGCAGGAGAGGAATCCACAGGATGTGATCGTAGGTATGTTGTGATTTGGTTAATATTTTAGAAGTATTTATTTTCAATTGCCTACGATATGCTAGGAGGGTACCTTTGAGTCTTTATAATTGATACATTTGCACGGTAATGGTTAGTGGGAAATCAGCTCATACACTATTTGATACCGGTGCCACTCACTCGTTCATTTCGGTGGACTTTGTTAAAGACTTAGAAGGAGTGCAACACTTCACCAGTACCACTCGGAGAGTAGCCCTTCTGGATGCCTCCGAGATGACCTCGTCCGCCAAGTGTGACTTCGAAGTATATATTGGAGGAAAGATCTTTGAAACCCTTGCAACGGTATTGAGAATACCAAAATTCGATCTTATTTTGGGCATGTTGTGGTTGGATTGGCACCACGCCAAGAAATATTGTGCAGAAAAGCAAATCACCTTGAGGCATGGAGACTCGGTGGTCATTTTCCAAGGTATCAAATTTGCACCTCGTATGTAATTGTCTTCGATTCAGTCCCTTAAGGCCCATATGGGAGGGGACAAAGTATATATGATATGTTTTTAATTAAAAAAGATGGCGTCAAGCGTGAAAGATGTATGGGTAGTGCGGGACTACTCTGAGGTATTTCTTGAGAAGTTGCCCAGATTACCCCCACATAGAGAGGTGGACTTTCAGGTTAAATTAGTACCGGGTGCCAAACCCGTCTCTCGGACCCCTTACCGAATGACTCCAAAGGAACTCACCAAGTTTAGGGTTTAGTTACAAGAGTTGGTAGAATCAGGGTTTGTTTGCCCCAGTTCATCACTATGAGGATCCCCTATTCTATTTGTCAAGAAGAAGGACAGAACATTAAGATTGTGCATATACTATCTGGAGCACAACCGACCGACGGTGCGAAACACCTTTCCCCTACCCCGAATTGATGAGTTATTCAATCAGCTGGTAGGAGTGCATTGGTTTTCCAAACTGGATCAACGCTCAGGCTATTACCAGTCGAGGATACAAGAGGAGGATATCTCGAAGATAGCGTTTAGCTTGAGATATGGTCTGTACGAGTTCACGGTGATGCCATTTGGACTCACAAATGCCCCTTCTGTGTTCATGAGTTTGATGAACCGGGTGTTCGAGCCGTACTTATATGTCTTCGTCATCATCTTCATTGATGAAATTTGGTTTATTCGAAGACAAAAGAAGAACATGCTGAGCACTTGGCCCTAGTTTTGAAGAGGCTAAAAGAGCATGCCCTGTTTTCCAAGCTCAGCAAATGCGAATTTTGGCTCCGAGAAGTTACCTTCTTGGGCCATGTGATTAGTGGGGCTGGGTTAGCAGTGGACCCGACTGTAACGCCCCTGATTTTTTGATGTTATTATTTGATTTGGTGTCGTCATAATTATGACGTTTGGGTGTTTCCTTTTTACGTCATGTTGATGTCGCTGCACCATTAGTGCATTTTCGCATCCGTTAGGTCTGTTTGACCAGATTTATGGAGTTTTTAATGAGATTGAATGATTTCTTGTTGGAAGAGTTAAATTTGTGGCATGTATGCTTATAGTAAGCATTTTATGTTTGTGTCTCAAGAATGGTGCCTCAGATTCTAGTGTTGTCTTCGATGTTAAATTTGTAGAGTCAGCGATTTATCCCGGAATATTAGTCAAAATTGAATTTCTGATATTTTCCTGCTTAGTTCTCTGAAATCCTTGCTTGTACTCGTGATGACCAGTCTCATTTCTCGAGAAGCCGAGAGCAGTTCCCGAGAATTTTAAATTCCTTCTCGAAAAATGATGTTTTGTTCCTGAGAGGTCTTGGAGCTCTCGAGAAATGCTCATTTTGTACTCGAGATGCACCCTCTTATTCTCGGGAAATGCAGTCTTAGTTCTCGAGAATTTTATTTAGTTCTCGAGAAGTCTATTTAGTACTCGACAAGTTTTACTTAGTTCTCGAGAAATCCTCTTTTGTTCTCAAGAAATTGATTCGTTGTTCTCTAGTGGTCTAGAAGCCCTTCTCGAGAAGTCCATAGTCTCTTCTAGAGAAGTCCCTTTTTGTACTCGAGATCTGCCCTTGTTCTCGAGAAGGCCATCTTGTTCTCGAGAAGACTCTACCTTGTACTCGAGAACTTGAGTCGTTGTTCCCAAGTAGTACTTCTACTTGTTCTCGAGAAGCCTTTCTTCCGTACCCGAGAATATTCTTTAGTTCTTGAGATACCTTCCTTCTGTTCTCGAGAAATCCATACTTCATGTCGAGATTTCCGGTTCAGCCAATCCTGGTTCATCTCCTTAAGTGTAATGATCCAATATTTTATTTATTTCAATAATATATATATATATACATATATACATATATATAAGAAACATACTTCTCCTCCTTAAGCCGTACTTCCTCCTTCCCGAACCAGAGAGGCGTGAGAGAGAGAGAGAGAGAATGTCCGTTCGTGAATCTTCCGGTGGCTGCCGACGGTGCTCCGGTGCTCGAAATCTTGAACCGAACATAGATCTAGAAAGCTCTCAACGAGAGCTACGTCATTGTGGTAAAATCTTCCCCATTTCTTGAGTTTTTTCTCATTAGGGTTTTGGGTCCTAACCTCTATATCGACCATTCTTGTTCAGATTTTGACTTTCCCTGTCTTCCTTAGTCCCGATCTACGCCGAGGTTCGATTTGGTGGTCTTCTCCGGCAAAACAAAGGAAAGTGATGGTTTTACTCCCCTCTTCCCTTCTTTCTCCCGATCTACTGAAATTTCTAACTTCTTGTTGTAACTATCATTAATAACTTGCTGATTATAGTGTTGTCTTAATCCTTTGTATAAATCCACCTATATTTACATGTTCTTGATTTTGTTGATCTAATCTTGTAAAGTGGTATATGTTTTGATGACATGGTTGAATCTTGCTCTTCTAACCGTCCCTTAACTGTTATGTAGGACGTGTTAGAGTGTATCTATGATTGTAAATCCTTCCTAAAGGTTGATCAACCATTTCTTAAATCTAGATATGTTTTGTAGAATCTGACGTGCCAAGTCGTGATATTTATATCATGGTTTCCATCATAGCAATGTCGTGGGGCAAGACAAGCCTCCAGCCACAGGAAGGGTTGTGGTGGGTCTCTGAGCTCTAAAACCGAGTCATTACAAATTGTGACGGTCATGGTTTTCTTTGTTACGAGTGTTATTAGTGGACGAAACCACCACCACAATGATTGATCCCTCTATTAATCCCTTGTGGAACTATACTAGGTGTTTGGGCATTTGCGGTGAATGGTGGAGTGTTTGAGTCTCCCCCGCAATTAGACGGATAATATATCTGTGGGGGTTGTGTCCGGATGAGTGACCACCCTGCCCATGTTTTTGGGTAGAGTTGACCACAGGTGGTTAATAGAGTTTTGCAATTCTTCCTGATGATTTAATAGTGATTTTCCCCTTATCGTCTTGTGTATCTGGGAACTTTTGTTGTACGTGACGATTCACGTAAGTGTTCCTTTCCTATTTTTGTACCTTACTGTCGTACATTATTTCAGTATTTTTGGTCTTGGGTTGGTACCCTTTGACCTTTGTTTACTTTGGCTTACTTTTCTGCCATCACTTGTACTTTCTTGCTGAGGTGTTCTGTCTTTGGAATGCCTCAGGTTCAGAGCAGTAGCTGGTAGTGGAGCTGGTTTTGGAGTTCCTGAGCAGCAGTGTAGGCTGTGATTTTGACCTCACTGTTGTGAGGTAGTTTGTTGTTTTAGTCTAATTTACCTAGTTCAGACATACTTTTGTTTTATGTGGGTTCGTGTCTGATTGTAGATGCCCACATGATGGTTGATTTTGGATACTTTTGCTAGCTACTACTTTTTTTCTTTCTGAATGGTTGGATTACTTGTTCTTTGGGATGTTTTATGCTAGGATTACATGATAGGTATTTTCAAGTACAAAACTACTATTATTACCTCATGCATTGCATGTTTTAAAATGCCAAATCACTATATTTAATGACCTTAAAAGCTACTTTTACTTCTATTATAAACCTAGAACCTTGCATATCATGAGTTGTCCTCTAAGGACCTTTATACTCATGTAGGATGTCTAATCTTATAAAAGAAGTATTTTCCGCAGCGTATAACTATTTTCTCGTGTACTAGATGAGCCACTAAGCCGATGGATACCGCTAATTGCTTCACTTAAATTGAATTTGTCTCTAAATAACTTAAAGATCTTTCTTTATGTGATATGTAGGAGTTTTGCCTGAGCGTCCGCAGCTATCCCCTGCTAACGTGGCATCATGACGTGTATTTTCCCTTACTCTGATACATCTTTAAAGGCGGTGAAAATGCGTGCCAGATTTTCAAGCGTACTTGGGTTATTGTCGTACCTTCAGCATAGATTTTCATCCTCAGATGGATGGTCAGTCTGAGATAACCATCAGAACTATGGAGGATCTGTTGAGATTGTGTGTAGTGGATAAATGAGAGCCATGGGAAAGGCTCTTGCCACTGGTGGAATTTTCGTACAATAACAATTATCAAGATAACATCGAGATGGTACCCCACAAAGCACTTTATGGGAGGTGGTGTAGAACTCCATTGTCATGGGTGCAGGATGAGGATCCAAAGGTTTTGGGAATCAAATATATTGATGATACTGATGCTGCTGGGTCCTGAGTGATTTAGAGGACGATCACCACCTTATGGTGATGCGTTGTATCTTAACAACTCCTCGTCCGTTAGATGATTGGAAGAGGACGAGCATATTTTCTCTGATTTTTAAGAGTGGTGAGAAGCTCTGCAAACTGATTATCGATAGTGGTAGCTGTGTGAATGTTGTTTTTGAAAATGCCGTTACACGAATGGCCTTGACCACGCAGCCCCATCCGACTCCGTATCAGGTAGCTTGGATCAATAAGGTTACCGTTCCGGTCACCAAGCGATGCCTAGTACCCCTCTCAATCAAATCCGATACTGACGAGGTGTGGTGTGACGTCCATCCAATGGACGCTTGTCACGTGTTGTTGGGCTGTCCGTGGCTATACGACCGCGACGTGACACACTTTGGGAGATCCAACACTTACGAGTTTAAATTTAATGGCAAGGTCATTACATTGAAGCCGACCATTCCGAAGGAACCAGTAGCTGTGGCTAAGGACACCACTATCCCAGTCGAGAGGAAAACATTAAGTCTAGTAGGTAAGAAGGAATTTGTGAAGGATTCATTTCTTGATGGAGTGTTGTATGCTTTGGTACTTATGAGTGCAACGACTAATTTGGGAGTGTTGGATGACTTACCTAGTGAGCTCCGGGCATTGTTGGAAGAATATAAGGATGTTTACCCGGATGAGCTACCTTCGACATTGCCACCACTTGTGGATATACAGCATATGATAGACCTTATTCCCGGTTCGTCCCTACCCAACCATCCCCATTATAGACTTCATCCCGCTGCCCATAAGGAGTTACAGACCCAGATTGAGGACCTGTTGAAGAAGGGGTTCATTAGGACTAGCTTGAGCCCATGTGCGGTACCAGCCTTGCTTGCCCCTGTTAAATTTTCTCAACGTGGTCAGCAAGATAGCCCAAACGCCAAATTAATATCTTCGGAACTATCCAGTTCGCACGCTGAACCTGCGGAAAGCCCAAGGACTAGAGATTGCACCCAACAAACAATGGAAGCACAAGAAGATCTCTTTTATGCATTTACTTCTTTACAATCCGAGGCATACATAGCGAGACATCATTTCGCTAGTATTACAGCTGTAAACAGAAAGAACCAAAAAACAAGCCGGGCGGACAGCACTCCAGTCTGCCGAGACCGCGAGGTCGCCGAGACCGCCGAGACCGCTGAGCTCGCCCAAGCTATGCTGCAATCCGCCGAATACCACGGAGTCCGCCGAGACCGCGAGGCCGCGCGGACACACCGTTATTCGCCTCCTGCTGAACCCGAACTGAGGAACTCCCCTACCCGCCTGAAGCCGGCGGACAGGTTATTGAAGCTGGGAAAGTTGAAACAGAACTGACAAGCCGCAGAGCGACCTCCTGCTGAGTCCGCAGAGACCGCACAATTCCAAGCACTGACCGAAGTCAAAGCCAAGCTCCTGGCTCCTTGAAGTTATCCGCGCGACCTGCACACAGCAAACCGTCAGCCTGAATCAATCCGCGCGGACTGGAAAACACAGACCGCAGCACTCGCCCAACCCAAATTACTGTTCACTCACGTTACTTAGGTTACTGTAGATGTGCCAGGGGGGTCCTATTTATAGGCCAGGTGAGGAGTGTGGTCACCGCCCAAGAGATAGCGACACCGCCCCAGTCCGCGCGAACACAAAACACCGTCCGCTCAGTCCGCGAGGACTTTGCCGGACACCAAGGGAAAACCGCCAGGAGCAAGGCAACCGTTGACGAACCCTCACCAGTCCGCCTAAGCTAAGCGGACAAGGCACCAGCCCGCAAAGCTCCAACCACTGCAGGACAGCAACCCTCTTCAATGGCAGTCCGCACCAACCCGAGGCAGTCCGCAAGACTCACACCTCAATCCGCCACAAGTCCACGACCAAAGGCAGGCATCAATCAGTCCGCCCGGTCACAGCGGACTTTGCGGATACGGTGGACACCATGAACTTGACACCAAGTGTGACCAAGTCCAAAACCATCAAGGGCCAGTGCGAGCATGGCGGACACAAAGTCCCGTCCGCCAAATACCCTAGCACAGACCGCAACCAGTCCGCGAGCTCCTCGCACTTGTCCAACACAGCAGCTTCCTGCCGGACTCCAAAACCAGGCCGCCAATCACGATCTCCACAGCAAACACCTGCTGTGCCACCAGAGCTCGACAAGGCCTCAGCCAAGCTCTAGGCTCAGTCCGCAACAGCCAATACCGCGGACACACCAGTCCGCAAGCCTTCCCGCGAACTCGAACCATCCCGCCAACAGCGCAAGCTTGCACCCGCGGCCTCTGAGCAAAGCACCAGTCCGCAAGCCTCTCTATCCGCAGATACCAGGCCGCACCAAACCGCGGACTCCATGCAACAACCCGCTCTACACAGCCGGCTTCCACCAGACTTTCCACCAGGCCGCATAACGCAGTCCGCCCAGTCCGCCCAGTCCGCCAAAGCTGTCCGCCAAGGCCGCGCGGCTTGTCCTGTCACCCACTTCCACTTCATAAAATTCAACACTCCCCCTTGAAGTGAGAAGTGGTGACCAAGCCCAGCAAACTGCACAAGCGTTCAAAGGGCCCCTTCGACAGCGGCTTCGTGAAGATGTCAGCAAGATTATCTTCACTCCGAACATGCCTGACCAGCAGAGATCCTTCCAACACCTTCTCCCTGATGAAATGGTGATCAATCTCTATATGCTTGGTCCTGGCGTGACACACTGGATTGTTAACCAGCTTGAGAGCACTCTCATTGTCACCCCGGAGTAAAGTAGGCCCTTGCACTTCTTCATGAACATCCTCTATGAGCCTCCTCAACCAAACGGCTTCCCGAGCAGCCAAGGCCGAAGCCTTATACTCCGCCTCCGTGGTTGAGACCGACACCGAGTCCTGCTTCTTGCTACACCACGAGATGTTAGCTGAACCGCAAGTGAACACATAACCTGAAGTAGACCTTCGATCATCCGAATCACCGCCATAGTCAGCATCCGTGTACCCGAGCAACGCAAACTCCGCATCCCTTCCATAGAGGAGTCCCATCTCAGAAGTCACCTTGACATACTTCAGAATCCCCTTAGCCGCCAACAGATGAGATTTCCTTGGTTCAGCCATATATCGACTTACTCGGCCAACAGCATAAGTTATATCCGGCCTTGTAATCGTCAGATAGATCAAGCTCCCAACAAGAGCCCTGAACACCAAGGGATCAATAAGAACCCTTCCCTCATCTCGTCGAAGCTTTAGCCCAGGTTCCAGTGGAGTAGAGCACTTCTTCCCTTCGCCCATGCCAAACCGCTTCACAATACGATTAGCATATCCCTTCTGGCTAATGAGAATCCCGCACTCCTTCCTCTCCACTTCCAGACCGAGAAAGTGATGCAACTCTCCCAAGTCCTTCATCTCGAAGCGTATAGCAAGCTCAGCCCTGAGCCTTGCTACTTCCTCCTCCGAATTCCCTGTGATGATCATGTCATCCACATACAGTAGGACCAAGACTCTTAGCTCTCCCTTCTTCTTGACGAACAAGCTAGAATCCGAGTTAGAAGCAAAGTATCCACAGAATTGCAGGTACTCTGCAATCTTCCCATACCACGCTCTTGGAGCTTGCTTCAACCCGTAGAGAGCCTTCCTGAGCTTACAGACATAGTCCGGATGCTTTTCAGAGACAAAACCAGGCGGCTGATCCATGAAGATGTCCTTGTCAATCTCTCCGTAAAGAAAAGCATTCTTCACATCAAGTTGCCACAACCTCCATCCCTTGCTAGCAGCCAAGGCGATCACCACCCTTACAGATATCATCTTCGCAACTGGACTGAATGTCTCCTCATAGTGTTCTCCATACTGCTGTGAGAATCCTCTAGCGACCAGGCGAGCCTTGAAACGATCAATGCTCCCATCAGCCTTCTTCTTCAACTTGTACACCCACTTGCAAGTAACCGGAGTAATGCCATCAACCTTGGGCACAAGGTCCCAGGTTTCATTCTTCTTCAGAACATCAATCTCTTCCTTCATGGCACCTTCCCACTCCTTCACTCCAGTGGCCTCGTTGAAGCTTGCAGGCTCTCGCTCATCCAGAGGACCTGCAAAGAAGCAGGAGACAAAGCTCACTGCATTCCCTTCACTGTATCGAGCCGGTGGCTTAACCACCCTCTTCGATCTCCGAAGACACGGCTCCTTGCTCACGACTTCCGTTGCTTCTTCAGGCTCCACTCCTACCTGGGGCAAGCATTGAGCAGTGCTCCCCCTGCTTCCTGAGCCAGAAGGCTCAACCTCGGAGTTTGAAGCAACAGGGGCTGCTGGTGAAACAGCAAGCTCCTCTTCCAAGCCTTCAGCAGCCTCCACCGGTGCTTCATCAACCTTGCTACTTCCGGTAAGCTCCACCGAGCCACCTCCATATGACGTCAGCTCGTCAAAGACAACGTCTCTTGACACCACGAACTTCTTCGTCACAGGGTCCATGCATTTCCATCCCTTCTTCCGCTCATCATAGCCAACAAAGACAAGTTTCCTTGCCTTCGCATCCAGCTTTGTCCGTGAAGCATCCGGGACATGCACATAGCAAGTTGATCCGAACACCCTAAGGTGTCCAACACTCGGCTTCTCCTTCAGCAACAGCTCAACAGGAGTCTTCATGTTGATAGGGCTGAGTGGCATCCGGTTGATAACATAGGCAGCACAAGACATTCCCTCCGCCCAAAAGGACCTTGGGATATCTTTCGCATGAAGCCAGCATTTGCAGGTCTCCGTCAAATGACGGATCTTCCGCTCCGCTACCCCATTTTGTTGTGGAGTGTGAGCACAAGTAAGCTCCCGTTGGATCCCGTGCTTCCTGCAAAAGTTAGAAAACTCGGAGGAAACAAACTCTCCCCCGTTATCAGTTCTAAGCTTCTTAACCCGCAAGCCAAGCCGGCCTTCTACCAACTCCTTGAACTCCACGAACAAATGGAAGGCTTCCGACTTCTCCTTTAAGAAGTACACCCAAGTATACCTTGAGTAGTCATCAACCAAGACAAGCATGTATTTGCTTCCACCAAGGCTGGCAGTAACAGTCGGTCCCATCAGGTCGCCATGAATGCACTCCAATGGCTTCTTGCTCCTTGTTTGTGATTTATCAAATGGAAGGCGATGTGCCTTTCCATATTGACAGCCCGCACAAACATGCCCATCACCAAAGGAAGACAACTTCGGCAACCCCCTCACCAGACTTCTACTAGCCATTGCCTTTAGCTTGTCCATGCCAACATGCCCCAGCCTCTCATGCCAGATAGCCGCACTATCATTGGCTCTCATCCTATCAACATAAGCACTGGTGGAAAGAAAAAACAAGTTCTTCACCCTCCTCCCAACATGAGCAACATCAGCCTTCACCGCTGATACGTTGCGAAGGAACCTCACGTCTGTTGGCCCAAACAGAACGTGATACCCAGCGTCCACCGCGTTGGTCACCGAGAAGAGGTTCTTCTTCATGCCCGGTACGTGATACACACTCCTTAACGTGAGTGGCCCCTGATCACTACCCAAAGACACGACCCCCTCCTTCTCTACTGCATAAACAGTATTATCAGCAGTGATAATAGCTTCATTACCTGAGTAAGCCTGCATGGAGGTGAACTTCGACTTGTCTCCGGTGAGGTGATGACCACACCCGGAGTCGATGATCCACTCGCTGTTGAAGTCCTCAGCAGATAAGGCCCGGACACAAGTGCCCGTCATGAAAGCTCCTCCCCATTCTACTTCTTCACTTCGCGAGCAAGCTTCCTCCTTTCCCGCAGCATGCCCAGGCTGCAGTTTGACCTTGCAGTCCCGCTTGAAGTGCCCTCGCTGATGACACCGGTAGCACTTCAAGTTCTTCTTCCAGTCCTTAGGAGCATTGCTCCTCTCCGGCGGATACGAAGATGAAGTCTCCTTCTCAACAGCGGCCTGCACCTTCCTCTTCTTCTTCCCTTCCCATCCCTTCTTCTTGCCTGAGAAGAAAGCCTCGCTGCCCTCCTGATTCAAGTTTACTCCAGCCATCTGCCTTGCTAAGCTCTCCTGCGAGGCAAGCAGATTCTCCAGCTCCAGCAGAGACGGCTGAGTAGCCCACCCCTGAACAGATGTGACAAAGGCCACATACTCCTTCCGCAAGCCGCGGATAATGTGCCTCTTCATCTTTGCCTCAGAGATAGGCTCATCAGGATCCAGTGCCGACAGCTCAGCACACAAGCTCTTCATCTTTAAGAAGTATTTGGAGATGGAAAGGTCTCCCTGAGTTGCCCTGGCCAACTCATTCTCCAGGAACTGCAGCCGCGCCACATTCTTCCTATTGAACAACTCATCAATGGTTGTCCAAATATCAGCAGCCGACTCACATCCAATGATGTGATCAAACAGTTCCGGAGAGACAGCTCTCTTCAGAACGAACTCTGCCTTAGCATTAGTTCTTCTCCAGAGCCTCACCTACTCAGCAGTACCAAAAGCAGCAGTAACTTCCTGTCTATCGTCTCCACCGACGACTTCCCACAGCTCCTCGCCTAGAAGATAACTCTTCATGCACGACTTCCACTTTTTATAGTTAGTCGACGTTAGGAGTTCAATGCCAAGACCTCTTGCTAAGCTTCCTTCCATTGCAATCACCTGTTGGTAATCCTTCAGCAGCTCCGAGCAACAACACAGGTTGAGCACCACTCAATCACTGAGTAACAACGCTGGTTGACCTCCGCTCACGCAACTGAACCTCCGCAACCTCAGAAACCTCGCTCTGATACCATGTTAAATTTTCTCAACGTGGTCAGCAAGATAGCCCAAACGCCAAATTAATATCTTCGGAACTATCCAGTTCGCACGCTGAACCTGCGGAAAGCCCAAGGACTAGAGATTGCACCCAACAAACAATGGAAGCACAAGAAGATCTCTTTTATGCATTTACTTCTTTACAATCCGAGGCATACATAGCGAGACATGATTTCGCTAGTATTACAGCTGTAAACAGAAAGAACCAAAAAACAAGCCGGGCGGACAGCACTCCAGTCCGCCGAGACCGCGAGGTCGCCGAGACCGCCGAGACCGCTGAGCTTGCCCAAGCTATGCTGCAATCCGCCGAATACCACGGAGTCCGCCGAGACCGCGAGGCCGCGCGGACACACCGTTATTCGCCTCCTGCTGAACCCGAACTGAGGAACTCCCCTACCCGCCTGAAGCCGGCGGACAGGTTATTGAAGCTGGGAAAGTTGAAACAGAACTGACAAGCCGCAGAGCGACCTCCTGCTGAGTCCGCAGAGACCGCACACTTCCAAGCACTGACCGAAGTCAAAGCCAAGCTCCTGGCTCCTTGAAGTTATCCGCGCGACCTGCACACAGCAAACCGTCAGCCTGAATCAATCCGCGCGGACTGGAAAACACAGACCGCAGCACTCGCCCAACCCAAATTACTGTTCACTCACGTTACTTAGGTTACTGTAGATGTGCCAGGGGGGTCCTATTTATAGGCCAGGTGAGGAGTGTGGTCACCGCCCAAGAGATAGCGACACCGCCCCAGTCCGCGCGAACACAAAACACCGTCCGCTCAGTCCGCGAGGACTTTGCCGGACACCAAGGGAAACCGCCAGGAGCAAGGCAACCGTTGACGAACCCTCACCAGTCCGCCTAAGCTAAGCGGACAAGGCACCAGCCCGCAAAGCTCCAACCACTGCAGGACAGCAACCCTCTTCAATGGCAGTCCGCACCAACCCGAGGCAGTCCGCAAGACTCACACCTCAATCCGCCACAAGTCCACGACCAAAGGCAGGCATCAATCAGTCCGCCCGGTCACAGCGGACTTTGCGGATACGGCGGACACCATGAACTTGACACCAAGTGTGACCAAGTCCAAAACCATCAAGGGCCAGTGCGAGCATGGCGGACACAAAGTCCCGTCCGCCAAATACCCTAGTACAGACCGCAACCAGTCCGCGAGCTCCTCGCACTTGTCCAACACAGCAGCTTCCTGCCGGACTCCAAAACCAGGCCGCCAATCACGATCTCCACAGCAAACACCTGCTGTGCCACCAGAGCTCGACAAGGCCTCAGCCAAGCTCTAGGCTCAGTCCGCAACAGCCAATACCGCGGACACACCAGTCCGCAAGCCTTCCCGCGAACTCGAACCATCCCGCCAACAGCGCAAGCTTGCACCCGCGGCCTCTGAGCAAAGCACCAGTCCGCAAGCCTCTCTATCCGCAGATACCAGGCCGCACCAAACCGCGGACTCCATGCAACAACCCGCTCTACACAGCCGGCTTCCACCAGACTTTCCACCAGGCCGCATAACGCAGTCCGCCCAGTCCGCCCAGTCCGCCAAAGCTGTCCGCCAAGGCCGCGCGGCTTGTCCTGTCACCCACTTCCACTTCACAAAATTCAACAGCCCCCAAGAAGGATGGTACATGACGGATGTGTGTTGATAGCCGCGCTATGAACAAGATTACTATCAAGTATAGGTTTCCTATTCCACGATTAGATGACCTCTTAGATGTCTTATCTGGCGCCACTATCTTTACTAAGTTGGACTTACGGAGTGGCTATTACCAGATTAGGATCCGTGAGGGAGATGAATGAAAGACTACGTTTAAGTCTAAGGACGGGTTATATGAGTGGCTTGTGATGCCCTTTGGGTTATCCAACACCCCCAGCACTTCTCCCGGATGATGACATATGTCTTTCAACCATTCTTGGGAAAGTTTGTGGTCGTTTATTTCGATGACATCCTAGTCTACAGCACCACCGCTGACGAGCACATTTCCCACATGAGAGCGATTCTTTCCACCTTGAGGAAGGAAACATTGTTTCTAAACTTTAAGAAGTGCACTTTCTACGCGTCAGAGGTAGAGTTTTTGGGTTATATAGTTGGGTCTGAGGGCATACGAGTTGATCCTGGTAAAGTTCAAGTGATATGGGAATGGACCGAACCGACTAGCCTACGTGAGGTGCGTAGTTTCCATGGATTAGCTACTTTCTATCGCCGTTTCATACGAGACTTCAGTAGCATCATGGCCCCCATTACGGAGTGCATGAAGAAGGGAGAGTTCACTTGGACGAATTCTGCCACCCTTGCTTTCAATCGCATTAAGAAGCTTATGACTGAGGCACCTATCTTGCGTCTACCAGACTTCACCAAAGTCTTTGAGTTAACTTGTGATGCTTCTGGGGTGGGTGTTGGAGGTATCTTGACTCAGGAGGGGCACCCAGTTAGTTACTTTAGTGAGAAGTTAAGCAGCACTAAGCTAAATTATTCAAACTACGATAGGGAGTTTTATGCGGTTGTGCGGTGTTTGCACCATTGGAGGCACTATCTCCTCTCCAAGGAGTTTGTGATCCTCTCCGATCACGAAGCTTTGTGCTTCATCAATGGCCAGCATAAAATCAGCCCGCGTCATGCTAAGTGGGTAGCTTTCCTACAAGGTTACACGTTTAACCTTAAGGGGTCAGATAACCGTGTCGCGGATGCTCTTAGTCTCCTTACCCTCTTGCTTTCCACTTTGGAGATTAACATTGTAGGTTTCGAACGCATTAAAGATGAGTACGCTACGTGCCCAGATTTTAAGGAATCCTATTTATCCGCTCAGGATAGCTCCCACACAACGATAACTGCGTTTGTTATTATAGACGGTTACCTCTTTAGGCATGGGAAGTTGTGTATCCCACAATCCTCTCTACGACTTCATATCATTTCGGAGCTGCATAGTGGAGGGTTGAGTGGCCACTTCAGTAGGAACAAGACAATTACGTTAGTTGAGGAGAAATTCTATTGGCCAAAACTTAAGGCGATTGTGGGAAGGGTAGTTAGTAGTTGTCGTACCTGTCAGGTATCCAAGGGCACCAAGACCAACGTAGGATTATATACGCCCTTGCCTATCCCTTCCACACCATGGGAAGACGTGAGTATGGATTTTGTTCTAGGACAACCCACCACTTTACGTCGTCACGATTCTATTTTTGTAGTGGTGTAAAGATTTTCTAAAATGTCGTATTTCATTCCTTATAGTAGGACCAATGACGTGTCTCACATAGCGAAATTGTATTTTAAGGACGTCGTTTGTCACCGTGGAGTGCCGAAGACAATAGTCTCGGATAGGGACGTCAAGTTTACGAGTTATTTTTGGAAAACACTTTGGATTTTAATGGGTACCAAATTATTGTTTTTCGCCTACCATCCACAAACTGATGGGCAGACGAAAGTGGTTAATCGGAGCTTGGGGAATCTTCTTAGATGTCTTGTGAGCGATCACAAGGGCACTTGGGACCTGCTTCTTCCCCATGCCCAATTGGCCTACAATAATTCCAAAAATAGGTCCACGGGTTTGTCTCCCAACGTGATTGTCCACGGGTACAAGGCCCCTGTGCCACTTGACTTGGTTCCATTGCCTCCAACATACAAAGCAAGTCAATTCGCACAATCCTTTGCCCAACACATTCATGACCTACGCGCACGTATACAGGCTACCATGGCTACTCAATACGAGTCTTATCAAGTACACTCTAATCAACATAGGAGAGTGTCAAACTTTAATGTTGGCGATCTGGTCTTAGTCCGGTTAGTTCCCGCACGACTGCCAACTGGCACCGTTAAAAAGTTAGCACCAAAGCGCGCCGGCCCTTTTCGGATTATTAAGAAGATAGGAGACAATGCTTTCGTTTTGGATTTGCCTACTGATTGGGGTATCTCCCCCATTTTTAATGTCTCGGATTTGACGCTATTTGTTTCGCCTCCGCCTGAGTTGAATTCTTTGTCGTCTTCTCCTTCCATTTAACTTTCTAATGGGTTGGGGAGTGGTCGTTTGGATGATCTCTCTCTTACGGTCCCCACAGCTATCTCTTCGGATGGTGAGTTGCATTCCTGTATTCCTATTGCTAACATGTTTCCCAGGTTTTCCAAGACATTTCTCACTCCAGATTGTATCTTGGCGGCTGAGCCACTTGTTACTCCTGATGGTGCTACCTACCGCTTCCTCGTCCCTTGGCGTGACCGCCCCCCCTCGGACGACTCTTGGGTCCTCGAGACGGAACTTCGATGCTTGAATGCCGCTCTTCTCCATCGCTATCTCTTGGACCACGCATCAGAGATACGTGATTTTGAGGAGGGGAGGATTGATGCCGCCGCCTCGCTACCTCCACTTGATGACAATCCAGTTTTGGAGGCGCTACAACATAAAGACCTTCGGAGCCGTGACGACGCTAACGGAAGACGCCGCAACAACCTCTGTCCGCGGCGTGCTACACCCACTTGAAGACTATTTTAATTAATTTCTCATGCTCTAATTATTTTTATGTGCGAATATAAAATTATTCCAATCTTGCTTAATATATTCATTTGGGACTTGTCATATTTATTTATTTTCTGCATTTAGACAAACATTTTGGTGTGTATTTAGCCTTCCGGATGGATGAGATTTCATCTCCATATTGGATGGCTAGATGTGTGTTGTAACTCCTATATAAGGAGATCCTTTTGAGAATGAAGTTAGAGAAAAAATTAAAAGCAGCCCTAATCTTCATTTGCAAGAATTCGGCCAAGGAGATCCCTCCCTAGCCGCCGGCCAAGGTGTGAAGCCGCCACCCCCCTTTGCTTCCTCCCCATACTTTGGTGCGATGCCGGCGTGGCTTCCTTCGGTGCGACTCCAAGGAAGAAGGTTACAGCCCATTCGGTGAGACGCCGGTGGATTCATGGAGAGAGTGATTCTCCCACCTTATCTAGTGTGTTCATGAAAACGGGTTGGGTAACTTCTCTTCCCTCAACTTTGTGATTTTCTTGCATGGTATTGTTTGAAGTTTGAACAACCGTTGTTTCTGTGATTTTTAAATTCAATCGCTCGCAATTTATAACTCGATTTCATCGTTTTCGAACTTCTTTAGATCCGGATTGGTTAGATCCAATTTGCTTGAGTGGATCTTGGCCTGTCGCCTAGATTTTGCTCTCAAAAAGGAGTGACAACCTTTGCGTTAATTTGGGGAATCATCCGACTCTTTTTCTTGATCGTTTTTTAGAGTCGATCACTCCTCCTAGTTATTTTACGTGCTGCGTTTGATCCGAACCGTAACGAGTCGCTAGATGCCTGTGTAGGTGCGGTAGATCTAAGGCGTGTTGGGATTGGTTGGGTTACTTGTCTCTGTAACGCTCTTCGAATGACCCCTACGTCAGCCATTAGACGAATGGTCATGTATACTCGACAATTCTAACTTTCAAGTATGCTGGATAGTATAGGCGTCGAGTGGTCACGACGAATCTCAACGATCCGTCGAGTATATATGGTATACACGACGATTTTGACTTAGAGGATTTTTCGGCCCAGACTATTTTCTATTCCTATACATGGGCTGAACCAGTTTTCGAGAAATGCACCGATTGACTTATCAGGATCCGGTATTTTCGACAAGACTTAATTTAAATAATAATAAGCAGTCCAATACTAGGGTGACATGTGGCGGGCAGTTTTACCCTAATTCTTCTTATAAAAAGGAAGAGACAAACCCTAGCCATCACTTCACCCTCTTGCCGAGCAGTTACTTGCCGAAACCATCGGAAGTGAGGATGTTGCCAGAGTCGATTTTCTGGAAGAAAAGCCGATCTACCTTCTAGGAAGAATGATACACACGGGAAGAAGATGCCGCTAAGGAGGATAATGAGATCCATGGCCAGAAATGAGGTGAGCTTCCTACACTCTCCATTGGTGCTAGATCTGTAGTAATTATCTAGGAGAGATGTCGACTCAAAGGAGTTTGACTTGCGAGATTAAGATATAGGGAGAGACCATGCTAGGACCTTGTCCTAGGGATTTGATGTCTTCAACCTCTCCTCTCTTCTATATGAAGGTGGTGGACTTGGTTTTGTGAAGAAGAATGGTCTATTGAGGGTGAATAAGGGATGAGGAAAATCTGTGAATGGTTTTGAACAAATATCTAAAGGAACAAGATGAACAGATGTCGTTCATCTTGCTTTAAGATACGTGCAGAAATCTGTTTTCTGTGCGCATCAAAATCAAGGCCGTTTTAGGGGGTGATACGACTAGCTCTGTGTTTTTGACTAAACACGAAAGTCATAGCCCTTGGAAATACCTTTCCAGCGGATGGTTACACATTTTCATACAATTCCTGTAGCCTCAGGAAAGTCCAGTCGAAGTTGCTGTACAGTCATGACTTAAGTACATGTTGTTCTCAGTTTATGTAGAACCAGGTTTGGGTTTTGGTATGGAAATAGTAGCAAAATAATGTTGAGGTTTGGTAAACTTAGTCTATACGTAATTGTGATGAACAAATAGTTTGGAGAAACATGATTGTGAAAACGGTTTGAAGGAGTTTGATAAACAAAGGGTTTGGGTAAGTTAGTGAACAAATGAATTGATACGTTTGCTTGTACAATTGATATTATTGTGAAATCCTATAGAGATGTGCATGATTATAATTCGGAGAATGAAATGGGTTTTGGAAAGAAGGTATGATGTCCGACAACTGAATACACAACCTATAGCTATGTTATCATGCTTGATGTGTATGTAGTCCTGCACAAAAATACTGTCGGGCCGGTCCGGGACCGGTCTTTTAAAAGACCGGTCTTTTGGCCAACCGGTCCCGGACCGGTCCCTCTCAAACCAGTCCCAGTCCGGGACCGGTTTTCCTCCTTTGGAGGAGGACCAGCGGGGACCGAAGGACCGGTCCCATACCGGTCTTTTTTACAAGTCTTTTGTTCGGTCTTTTACTAAAATTACGAAAAATGATCGGTCTCTTACTAAAATTACTAAAATGACCGGTCTTTTACCAGTCTTTTGATAGGTCCCAGTCTGGGACCGGTCTTTTACCAGTCCCAGTCCAGCACCGGTCCCAGTCCGGGACCGGTCTTTGATGAAAAAAGGGGACTCCTAGGGACCCCTGGGACCGGTCCGGGACCGGACCGGTCCACACCGGGACCGGTCCCTAGCCGGTCCAGTCCGAACCGGACCGGTTAGGACCGGTTTTTTTGTGCACTACTATGTGTTTGTGAAGTATTATTATATTGTTATGGTTTTCATATGGTGTTACACTTGTTGTGAACGCTTGATCATGTTGCTTGGAATTGGATGTAGTTAATTCATGGTCATGTGATTTGTTGATTAATGGGATGTGTTTAGTACTCCACTTCTTAGAGTTGTGTCTCCCTACGGGTAGCAGCGTGAGATTGGTGTACTGTATAAGGTGGCTTGCCACCCTGTAAATGATGAACCCTCACGTGGTATGGAAATATGGAAGGGTTGGAGGTGCGTGTGTGTTTACTACACTGCAATGATGTGTTGATAAGGGACTTGGTGTAGAGCCCTGAAATATGAAATTACATGTAGTGTGAGTTGACACGCGGTGTCATGATCCTGGGTTAAGGATAGTGTGACAAGTCTACTGGCTCTCCAGCCGTCACACCGGCGGGAGTTGACAGATTGAATTTGGACGGTTTGGATATGTCCTCGGTGCTCATTCACGAGGCCCTTTCCATGCCAAGTGCATGGATTGGCTGTGTCCTTGGTGCTCATTCCTGAGACCCTTTCTACGCCACACCGGTAGGCCAGTTCGAGCTGTGTTCTTCGTGCACATATACCAAAGACTCCTCTGATCCATAGTACACATGTGAGCTCCACTATTATGTTCTTAGCATTGAGGTGTACGAAGGCCTAGGATTGGTAGTGTGGATGACCGCCTAGTATTGGAAAGCCCGTTCCACTATCACCGTCTGGCCATGACGGATGGCCCCTAAGAGGATAACTACATACGTGAAAAGTGGGAACTACAAGTCTATGTAGACATAGTAGTTTGTGTGTGTGTGAGAGAGAGCATGGGCGAGTCATCACATTGCATTCATAACATTGCATTGCATTACATACACAAGATCTTTGTCATATATGTGTATATGAGCATTATTATATGATGAGTTACTTTACTGTTATGTCGATCCTTAACTTTTATGTCTGTGTGGGCATTCATATAAGTTGAGTTACTTTCCTGTTGTAAACCTATTTACTTGATGGATGGATATATTTTGAGTAGAACTGCAAGAATATAATGTTGATAATAATGTTATACCTTTACTATTGTTGCTACTTATGTTTTATACATTCTCCACCTGCTTGTACTACTGCTTACATATATATATATATTTATATATATATTGTACTCTTTTCCTTTCTCCGCCCAGTGCCTAAGAGTTATCGGGGGAGAGGATGTGATAGCCACTTAGTCTTTATGACTAAATGTTGCGACGTATTCCTTTTTAGGAGGAAATCCCGCAGATAGAGCAGCAGTAGGTTGTGCAGGAGGACAGCCAGGCCTAGGTGACAGGTCCTGAAGTGACGATACCATCGCTGTCATCAGTTACTGATGTAAGTTTCTGAGAGATTCTAGTTGTAGTCCTTTGGGCAAAGTTTTACGTACTCTGATATTTTAAAAGCCCGTTGATGCTTCTAATTATTAATGTACTTGTGGACTTATTACTTATGTGGATTTTGACTTCTGTTTTGCACTCTATGTTGGTTGGCAGGGATGCTATTAGTTTTAGCTAGCAGGATAGGTGTCTTGTATTATCGATCAACCCGTGTGTTGGCCTTACCACAAGGCCGCTATTCTAGCCATAAGACTCCCCTCGGTTGTGTCTTGTGTTCCTGGAGGGGGGTCTTACAAAAAGTCCCGCACCAACCTCTCATCTTAAACTTCAATTCGGTTCCTTTGTCTAGAATATTTCCTACTCAAGACATCGACCACCACGTTGGCCTTGCCTGGCGTGTACTAAATCGGTACAGCATAGTCCCCAAGGAACTCGACCCACCTGCGCTACTGCATGTTCCAGTCTTTTTGATTCAAAAGATACTTTAGGCTTTTGTGATCCGTGAAGATCTCCACCTTCGCACCATTCATGTAGTGACGCCACAACTTTAATGCAAAGATTACCGATGCCAGCTCGAGATTATGGACGAGGTAATTCCTCTCATGAGGTTTCAACTGTCTAGACTGAAAGGCTATCAGATTGCCATGATGTACTAGCACACAACCCAAACCGCAACCCGACGCGTTGCTGAAAACCGATATCCTTCAATCCCCACGAGAAGACTTAGGATTGGAGCCAACATAAATGTTTCCTTCAAGGTCTTAAATGCTCGGTTACACTCCTGCGTCCACACAAACTTCTGGTCCTTACGAGTAAGAGAAGTGAGGGGCAAAGCTTTTCGCAAAAAGTTTTCCACAAACCTTCTATTGTACCCAGCTAGTCCAAGGAAACTCCTGACTTCCGCCACGGTTCTCAAAGTTGGCTAATCCCTGATGGCCTCAACTTTTAACGAATCCACCACCACCCCATCACCACTAATCACATGGCCCAGAGATTCCACCTTCTCTAACCAGAACTCGCAATTCGAGAACTTAGCATAGAGTTGGTTCTCTCTCAGAACTTGCAGTACTACTCTCAAGTGAGTCACATGCTCTGCCTCTGACTTGGAATGTACAATGATGTCATTGATGAATATCACCATAAACAAGTTCAAGTACTCCAGAAGCACTCGATTCCTCAAATCCATGAACACTGATGTAGCGTTCGTCAAACCAAACGACATTATCGAGAATTCGATGTGGCCATACCTCATCCCAAACATTTGCTTGGGAATCTCCTCATCCCAAATCTACAACTGGTAATACCTCGACTTTAAGTCCAACTTAGATTACACCACCGATCCTACTAATTGGTCGAACAAGTCATCTGTCCGTGGAATCAGATGCTTATTCTTGATGGTCAGCTTATTCAGCTCATGATAGTCTTTGCACAACCACATACTGTTATCTTTCTTCTTTATGAACAACACCGATGCGCTCCATGGCGAAGAACTAGGCAGAATATACCCCAGCTCTAACATCTCCTGCAGCTAAACTTTAAGCTCATTCAACTCCTTCGGTGCCATCCTAAACGGAGGACGTGACGCCGGCCTACCCCCTGACACAAAATCTGTCATGAAATCAATCTCCTACTGAGGAGGTGCTCCTGAAAGCTCCTAGGGAAACACATCCTCAATCTCTGCCATCACCGACAATTCTTTAACTGACAAATTCAAAAGGTGTACCTCCAGCAAAGCTACAAAAGCTACCCCTCCCCGGTGTACAACCCGCACTAATTGCATGCCAAAATCAGGGAGCAGGTCACTCCATTAGGGCACTAAAACTTGACTTCTTCCTTTCCCATGCTCCTCAGGTCACTACCTTTGATAGCAGACAATACTGACCCATTTCTCTACAAGCCAGTCCATCCCCAAAATCACATCAAACTTGACTAACGGTAGTATTGCTGCTACCAACACAAAGTCAACTTCTCCTATATGCCAACTAATGCGCCCTTTCTTCCTGGAAGTCATGAAAGACCAATTGGGCACGTGCACCCTAAGCTCTGCGTCCATCGAAAAGGGAACGACCCTAATTTTTCAGATAAATCTTTCCGCAAGGAAGGAGTGAGACACTCCTATCGAACAACACTCTAGTAGGATAGCCGGAAACTAGCACAAAACCTACTATACATGCAACTCATATAAAAGGTTACAAAAAGTCTTAAGCTAAAAACAAACTTAAACTTTTCATACCTGTCACCACATCGGGGTGTCGATCGCTTCCTGCTGCCTAAGATTGTAGGCTCTTGGCTGCACTGGTTGGAAATGTGAAGTGCTCGACCACACCGCTTTCCTTTTCTCCACAATACTAGGACCAGAATGCAATGATTGCACCTACCTTGGATCTGACTCAACACCACCCTCGACACCGACTGCTCTTACATTGGATCTGGCTTGCTACACTTGTAGCATGTTGGTGGTCCCTTTAAATGAGACTCCCTTAACGTAGTACAGTTCTTCTCTCCTGACTTGAACAGATAAGGGTTCTTCCAGTTGGGTTTTTGGGGATGGCACAACACTTGTGCACGCAGTGGAAATAAGAACAAGAAAAACCCAAACGAGTTCGGATCTAACAATATTCATGATTCAAGAAGTAAAGCATGCTGTAATAAAATTACCTTCGAGTGATTGAGTCTACCCTCAACCTAGACGCTCCAAAAAAACCGGCCGTCCACTCAGCGGCTTGAGTCTTGAGCTTAGAAAGGATATCCACGCCTCTACAGGAAATCCACACGATTGGGAGAACCCGTAGCAACTTGTCGAATAAGCACTAGGTCGGGAGAGGACACTCAACATCTCCACAGACTGCTAGGTCTGTTGAAGGAGAGGCGGCGGTGACACTCGCCGGGATCAGGATCGCCGACGACGACGGGATTGGCGGAACGCTTCCGTCAAGATTTTAGGTTAACCGCCTTTCGCATAGTGACAGCTCGAGTGCTTAGATAGAAAGAAAAACCCGTAGCAGTAAACCCTAAACTATCCTATTTATTCCCAAGGAAATAAAAGTGATAGTTCATCTTCTCCGCCATTGTTGTGGAGCTGAAGAACATGAAGCTCAAGTCAGGAAGACCAAGAGCAAGTTAGCTGTTGATATGAACATTGTCAACAACAAGATAGTTGGTGTAATCTACGTCTGCACCAGCAAGCAAATCCAGAAAATTGCCTTGAGGAAAGAGGAAGCAACCAAGAGCCGAACCTTGTTGCAAGTTCTTCACAGTTCCCACTGTACAAGCATCCTGAAGATCTTAATCTGGAAGCTGTGGAGAGAAGAGGCTTGAAGAAGCAGAGATCTGAAAGAAGACTTAGTGGGATTTTCCTCAGGAGTTAAAGTCAAGGCTGAATCACCTAAGCCCAAGAAAGGAAGAAGAGGCAGAGCTATCCTAGTCTACAAAGTTAGAGCTGAGATTTTCTCAGCTCAGGTAGCAGCAATTAGCTGCACTAACTTCACTGACCAACAGGAAAAATCCCTGGTGCTGTGAAGTAGTAGTTAGGACTAAGCTTCAGGCCCAGTTTAGAAAGAGGCAGAACATTGCTCTGCAAGTCACTTCCAACTCAAGTAAATACTTGTTGCTCTGGAAGTAGTTAGGAATAAGTACTTCTTAGTTCAGTGAAGGTAGACTCAGGAAATAAATTCTTGTATTCATTGTTAGGCTGAATTTTTCTCAGTCAAGAAGCTTGAAATAGAGAAACATCCCTTGTGTCACTAATTTCCACCAACCCACCTTCATTTTGTAGGATCCAAGTGTGGATCTGAGCTGTAGTGCTTAATTTCCTGAGGTAGGAGAGTGCTGCTCTCTGAGTGTAGGGCCTTTGTGCTTGAGGTAGGTGACTATTGAGTCACTGAGCTATAGGTGACAAGTGTGTCACTGAGTTGTAGGTCTCGGAGGACGCTGAGTTGTATGTTCCTGTAAGGGAACTGAGGTAGGTACCTGTTGGATACTGAGCTGTAGGAGTGCTACAACACTCTGAGAGTAGGGCCTTATGCCTGAAGTGGTCGGGCTGAAAAGCCTGAGCTGTAGGCCTTAGAGACTAGTCTGAGGTAGGTGACTTGCGGTTCACTAAGTGTAGGAGCACTACAGAGCTCTGAGGTAGGATCCTTTGTGGATTTGAGGTAGGGCTATCCTCCCAGCCTAAGTGTAGGGCTTAACAGCCTGAGGTAGATGGTCTGTTGACCACTGAGTTGTAGGCCTTTGTGGCTAAGAAGTAATTCTTGGAGGAGACTTAGAGATCCTGAGGGATCTGAGGTGTAAGCTCTTAGGAGTAGTTTGGAGGAGTTTGTTCCTAGTCCAACAAGATAGTTGGATAGGTGGGAGGGAAAGTGGATGTACCCAATTGGGGAACCACTATAAATCACCGTGTACTGTGCTGTGTTGTTTGTTCTTATTTTTATATTACAGGTATAACGACTCCATCCGTTCATATATCATATAATAGAAGGTCCGGACGGGGCCCCACACCATATACCACAAAACAGGCCGTGAGGTTACAGGTTAATACCAATTCATAATCGCATCCTAACACAGAGCATTCTAGTGGAAAATTTTAACAATAATACTGAACTCAAACCAGAAATATACACTAATATACACAACCACATTTATATAGGAATATACAGCAAATACAATATCGTTTGGCCTTATGGCCTTACAGTTACTCTTTACAAGTGTGGATTCCAACCATCGGCATGCAAGCCGGCCACATATGAACAAAACACAACATTCTAAGCTTAGCCTTCAAGGGCTAGCAGCAGCAGCAGTAGCAGGGGCTTCAGCCCTTATATTTCCCGCTCGGCTCTCCAGCACCTGCACAGAGATAGCCCACCAAGCAGTGGCAAATAAGGCAACGGTAAGCATTCAGCTGACCAATTTATAACGACCCTACCCCTTTCACAGGGCAGTGGTATTCCTTCCATGCTGGGATGGCAATTCATAGGTAGATATAACATACATTGTGCTTTCACGCACAAACCACATATCACAAACATCGCCCACACGGCCCGACCCTCCGTGCACTCAGGGCACATTCTTAGTATACCGGATATACCAGTCTCCCATCGCCATTTAAGGCCCGAAGCCCAACGACAAACTTGAGCATTTTGCTTCATGGATTTCAGCCGGAGACTTTTGTCTTAGTATAACGACCCAGGATTGGCTCGTAGCCCCCCATGGCATCGTGACGCGCAGGCCTAAGCCTCTCGTAATCTTATAACCACCCGGGATTGGCCGGTAGCCCCCCATAGCATCGCTACCGAGTGGCGTGCAGGTCTAAGATGTCTGCCGAGTTCCAGGCGCCCAGGTACTCATGGCAGACATCTATAACGCTAATAGAGGTCAGCCTTTCCCCGTTGCTCAAATCGTTAGTTCAATGCTAAGACTAACACGGGTCGGCATCCCCTTGTCCGTTCGGCACAAAGCCTTTTTAAGAGCTCACAACTCACAATAGCCATACTGTCCGCCAAGGACTGGCTTCACGATAGCCACAATGTCCACCAAGCACTGGTTTCACAATAGCCACAATGTCCACCAAGGACTGGCTTCACAATAGCCACAATGTCCACCAAGGACTGGCTCCACAATCAAAAAGGGGAGTTCATGCTAGTGTCCTTCGCGATCGCTTAGCTGTTTCAGCAGAAACTCTCTTTCTGCACCCAACTCCCCCAAACCCTGTAGCATCCTACAGTGCCAGAAAATTGGTCTTGCCATAGCACACAACACAAGCATCACAAGGGTATTTTCCTGGACTACCACTCCAGTACTTCCTGCTACTACCCTTCACAGGTCCAACCCATCAACTCCATAAACTACACGTTTAACCTCAAAGTCTTCTCCGGTGTGCAAATGAAATATCACCAATCCAAACCAACCTGTCCAGATGGGCTTTACACAACATGTCTATTCCGTACTACACATTTCTGGATCTATATGCAAGACTATTGGGGATTCAAAGAATTAACCCAAGGAAAATCCCTCCGCAATCCACCCTCTGGTGGGGGAAATCCATGCACATGCCAAAAAGAAGGACTTCACATGTACAAGAAGGAAGATCATTACCCTTGATGACCTATTTGGAGCCATGGAAATCTAGCCAGTTGGAAAGCACCGCAGCGGCCTTGCCTCCACAAATCTGGCCTCGGATCACGATCCGGAACTCGAAAGCTCTACCGGCGGCCGGATCCCTTTCTCCTCCTCCTCCTTGCTCTCCCTTCTGTCTACTCTTTTAGAAAGAGGATAGCCAAGATGAATGAGAATCATCTTCTCAATTCTTGGAATTGATACAGCAGGGAGAAGCTTGGACTATTGGATCTCAAATGAAGGAAACGAACGACTAGAAATTGTCCTCAAATATCTATTTTTGGGCTGACACGGCCTGTGACACGCCGTGTCACAGGCCGTGTACCTTATGCAGCACACAACTGACTCAACCCGAATAGGACACAACCATGTGACATGCCCGTGTCACAGGCCGTGTACCCTGACACGACTTTGTACACGCCCATGTCCTGCCCGTGTTCACCATGCCTCATTATCTTGGCCAAATCTAGAGAAGGACACGACTATGTGTCATGCCCGTGTCACAGGTCATGTGCCCAACTCGACTCACCTCTTGAGAAATGTCGCGTGCATTTCGTTGAGTGGAGTTCGTCGACCCCAAGGAGGACACGGCCTTGGACACGCCTATGTCCCAGGCCATGTTCCCTCTCGAGAACTCATTGAGTGCATTTCGTCGAGTACTCGACAGGCTGCTCAACCATACAGAGCATGACACGGCTTAGGACACGCCCGTGTCCCAGGCCGTGTTGCCCAACATTAGCTCAATTGGGATTTGGGGTATTACAACCCTCCTCTCCTTTCAAGAAATTTCGTCCCAAAATTTACGCACGGTAAGGAAACCAGCAGTCAAATGTTATAACTTCAAAGTGTATGTTGCAACAAGATTTGTATTGTACAACAGTTAAACAAACAGCTCGGGAAATTCAGCTTGCATGGTCTGCTCTCGCTCCCATGTTAGCTTCTCACGGCCACAGTTGTCCCATCGGACCTTGACCATCCCGATTGTCGTGTTCCGCAACTGTTGATCGGCTCTATCCTCGATCCGAATGGGCCTAACCTTCGTCGTTAGCCCATACTTAACAGGCACACGATCAATCTCAATCACTTGAGCTGGATCTTTGACGGCTTTCCGAAGTACAAATATGTGAAACACATCGTGTAATCCACTCAATTCTGCCAAAAGAGCTAGCCGATAGGCAGCTTCCCCAATTTGCTCCACCATGTCAAACGGACCAAGATATCACAGACTTAACTTTTTCAGACGCCCAATTCTGGACATGCCTTTGAAGGGTTTAATCTTCAAATATATCCAACCGCCCACCGCGAACTCCACATTCCGATGCTTGGCATTGTAGTATTTTGCTTGACGATCCTGGGCTATCAGTAGCCTCTCTCGAATACAGCATATCGTCGAGTTAGCTTCTTCAACTTCTTTACGCTGATATAGTTTGGATTCGCCTTCTTCTACCCAAGATAACAGTGTACGGAATTTATGACCATACAAAGCTTCAAACGGTGCCATACCGATGCTCGCTTGGTAGCTATTGTTGTAGGCAAACTCCATCATATAGAGATGATCTTCCTATCTCTTACCAAAATCTAGGGCACACATTCAGAGCATATCCTCAATTATTCTGTTGGTCCTCTCAGTCTGGCCATCCATTTGGGGATGAAAGGCCGTACTGAATGTCAACTTTGTTCCCAACAATCGATGGATTAGCCTCCAATCATTCGATGTAAAGCGCCCATCACGGTCACTCACGATGCTACGGGGAACACCGTGCAATCGTACAATCTGCTCCACATAGAGTTTTGCCAAACTTTCCACTGAATTGTCCCGCTTGTTCGGAAGGAAGTGAGCCACTTTAGTCAACCGGTCTAAAATCACCCAGATTGAATCATTCTTGCATTGAGACCTCGGTAACTCGTGCATGAAATCCATTGAAATATCATCAAACTTCCATTCCGGAATAGGTAACGACTTCAAGAAAACTCCAGGATTCTATCATTCCGCTTTCACCAAAGCACAAGTTTGACATTTAGCCATATAATGAGCTATGCCTTTATTTAGTCCTGGCCACCGGAACAACGTTTTCATGTCCTTGAAAATCTTTGTGCTCCAAGGGTGAATTGAGTATTTTGTAAAGTGAGCATCATACATCAGTTCTTCTCTCAACTTATCCATACTCGGGAAGCACAAACGACCCTCTTTTCGCAAAAGGCCATCATTCCAGGAGAATTTGCCATCTAGCCCATCCTTTGCATAGTGTTGGAGACTTTCATCCAGCTCTATTGCTCGTCGAACCCTGTCCGCAAGGTCATATTGTACCTCCATCCAGTTTAAACATGCATCGACTGTGGAATTCTTGTCAACAAAAAAAATCTCTAACGCTTCCAACTCCTGGATCAGATGCTCATCATGCATCTACAACCAAGTTGCCCTTGACGGAGTCCTACGACTCAAGGAATCTGCGATCACATTTCCCATCTAGGGAGTATAATGAATATCAAAGGTGTAGTCCCCAAGGAACTCCATCCACCTTCGTTGTCGTATATTAAGATCCTTCTGATCCAACAAGTACTTTAGGATCTTATGGTCCGTAAAGATATTCACTTTTAAGCCATATAAATAATGCCGCCACAATTTAACCGCAAAGATCACTGCCTCCAATCCAAGTCGTGGACGGGATAATTTCGCTCATGCACTTTCAACTAGCGTGAGCCATAAGAAATCACCTTTCCAAACTGCAGAAGAACGCTGCCTAAGCCGCTCCCTGAAGCATCACTATAGATCTCATAGCCGTCTGTACCACATGACAATGTTAAAACATGCGCCATGGTCAAACGACTCTTTAGCTCTTCAAAAGCTCGCACGCACTCTGGCGTCCAAATGAACTTCTAATCTTTCCGCGTTAATGTGGTAAGAGGCAAAGCGATCCGTGAGAAGTTTTTAACAAAATGTCTGTAGAAGCCTGCCAGTCCAAGGAAACTCCTGACCTCGGCCACCGAAGACAACACCAGCCACTCCTGTATGGCTTTTATCTTTGACGGGTCCACTACTATGCCCTCTCCACTTACCACATGGCCAAAAAAAGCCACCGATGACAACCAAAACTAACACATTGAGATCTTGGCATAGAGCTTATTCCTCCGCAAGGTATGCAACACCAATCGCAAATGGTTTGCATGATCAGCTTCATATTAAGAGTACACCAAGATATCATCAATGAATACAATCCCAAACAGGTCCAAGTACTCTCGGAATGTTCGGTGCATTAGGTCCGTTAACACCGATGGCGCATTACATAGCCCAAACGGCATTACAGTGAACTCATAATGACCATATCGTGTTCCAAATGCTATTTTCGGAATGTCACCTTCCCGAATCCGTAATTGCTAATATAAAGATTTCAAATCCAATTTGGAATAGACGGTTGATCCCACTAGCTGATCAAACAATTCATCTATCCGTGGAATCAGATACTTGTTCTTCTCTGTCAGCTTATTCAATTCACGATAGTCAATACATAACCGCAAACTACCGTCCTTTTTTTTCACAAAAAGAACAGGTGCGCTCTAAGGAGACATACTTGGGCGTATGTACCCCTGAACCAACAACTCTTGCAATTGGACTTTCAATTCAGCCATTTCCTTTGGCGCTACGCGATATGGCGAGCGGGCCATAGGTTTTACACCTGGCACCAACTCAATAGTAAAGTCGATCTCCTGTTGGGGTGGTAACTAAGGAAGGTCCTTAGGAAACACATCAACAAACTCTAATACATTCAGAACATCACTGACACTGGCCTTTGGCTCAACAACCTGAATAAGCGTGAAGAATAACTCCGCACCCTTCCAAACAGCATTGCCGACTTGGAGTGCAGACATCAGGGTCCCACTCACCCCTCGCATACCAGCAAACTTAGTCTCAAGCTCGGTATTCTGTCCAAGTGTGTTCTCTTTTGAATTGCAATAAATAAAGGCACGCTTCTCCGAGAGCAAGTCCATACCAAAGATCATATCAAATTCCGATATCGGTAGCACAGATGTATTCAAATAGAAATCCCGACTTCCTATTGAACCTCCACATCGCAAGCCCTATCCGCAAGCATCAAACATCCATTCGGTAGTAACACCTTTACACTATCTGTCGTCACACGAATAAGTACTCCAATTTGAGTTACGAAATCCTTAGACAGAAATGAATGTGAAGCACCCTTATGAAACAGTTCTCTTGCCGGATTATTCTGAATCAGGACAAAGCCTGTGGCAAACACATCATACACAAGCTATAAACAAGGTATTCAATAAGAAAGACAATCAATAATGTAATGCGTACTTGTGACGACGTCACTTTGCTTTATGGCCTCCTGCTTGCCAAGGTTATAGACTAGGGGCTGTGCCTGGGATGCAGAGGACTCCACCACTGTCTTACCCTTCTCAGCATAAGACGCTCCTGTCTTATTTTCACCCTTTGGTGGACCACCACGATAGTCACGGGCTATATTCCCCACTCTAACACAAGTATAACAGGTACGAGACTCCTGCTTCGAAGTTGCACCCGACACAACTGTAGAAGGAGCCTGTCCAGACGACTTAGATCTCTTTTCCCATCTCTTTGGTTAGTACGATTTTCCAGGCCGGGCGCTTTGAACTCTAGCTTTGTCACCACCAAGCCCCTTTTTCCCTGCACCTGTTTCATATCCTTCTCCAGCGCACAAGCAGTATCGACCAACGCCTGAAACTTATGGTTCACCGAACTCGAGAGAAGGAATCTCAACTCATCCCACAACCCTTCATAGAACCTATTAGTTTTTCATTGCTCATCAGCGAAGATAGAGCCCGCATAACGTCCCAACCTTGTGAACTCATGCAGGTAAGTATTGAAAGTCCACTTAGTGTCAACTACCTTCACCTATGGGGGGGGGGGGAATAGGTGTCTTGCAGCGTTTTTGCAGAATTAAAATCGTACCTGCACACGAAAACAAAACAACACAGCAAAGAAAGGACACAAGCAATTTATAGTGGTTCCCCAATTTGGATACATCCACTTTCCCCCTTCGACCTATCTCCCAACCAGGGATGACTCGGTCACTTCACCAACAGGATTGAAATCCAATCCTTACACTAACGGAAGGAACCCTTCCACACGTAGGAGTCACCACTCCCACAACACGGGTTGCACCCAACCCTTACAACTAGGAACCAACGTTCCTTTACAACAAAATAGAAAATAGATTGTATAAGAAATACAAACAACTTATGGAGACTAAGGTGTCCCTCTTCGTTCGATGACGTGTTCTTGAAGTCAACGAAGAGTCCACAACCCTAGATCTCACTTGGAGAGAATCTCCCCCAAAACCGGCGGCGGAAAGAAGGGCGGCGGCTTGGTTCTCGGGATCGGCGGTGACAATGGTGTGCGGCTACTGTACTTTGGAGATTCAATCTTCGTAGCAAAGCTAGCAAGGTCTTCCAACGGTCACACTAGGATCGATTGTCTCGATCGATTCGGAGTGGAAGGTTTTCCCGATCAACGAATCAAGAGACAAGGGATCTCTGGTTAGACTCGTGAGACGCTGTGCTTGGCTGAGCTTCTGTCCCTGGGAGATCTGGAAGTAACCACGATCAAAGCCGGCGATCTACTGGCACGAGCGGCGACGGCAGCGGGGTGGATTTCACGATCTAGTTCAAGGTCGGCTGCTCGGCTTCGTTTTTCTGTGTGTCTTTACTGTTCAAAAATATGCGTGTATTTATACAGTAAAATACTCCTTTATGACCGTTGTGGGTCACACCAGAAGAAACCCTAAAACCGGTTCAAAACAGCGCCTTAACATTTGATCCGGTCCAGCGAGCTTCAGAAATTCGCCTAAGGCAAAATCGGCGAGAATCGAAGGTCATTCTCGACGATTCGGCGAGAATCCGCCAGTGATTCTCGCCGAATCACTTGGTGATTCTCGACGATTATGACTTAGCGACAGATTTGCACGCTTTGATGTAGCCGGATAGAGATGGCGAGAATCAGCCAGTGATTCTCGACGATTCGGCGAGAATCACTTGGTGATTCTCGTCGATTGTTACTTAGATGATTTTTCGTCTTTCCACCCATGAGCTGCTCTTTGACCCATCCTTGCTCCTTGTCTGCTCTTGCATTGTCACAGCCCTGTACTTGAAAATAAGTACACTCCAATAGAGAGAGTACACGTAGGCCAACACACTGATCTGCTCAACGAGGGATTACGTCGCGCAGACCCGTGTATATTGACCTACTGCACCCTGACATTGGTGTGTACTTAGCGTGGAATAACTGCAAGCACAACTTAAAGGATTTTATCAAATGCATTGTCTATTTACCTTAGCTTGTGCAGGGGCTTCTTCAAATCAGGTACGTTATGGATACAATACCCAACAATCTCCCCCTATTTGAAGAAGCCTAAACCCTACAAGCTAAGGTGAATAGAGCGTATGGGAATGAAAAGCATAAACTTAAAGTTGAGTTGAGAGAGATATCCATTACCAATACCAATTTCTTGAGAGAAAACTTGGAGCCACCTTAGCCTTAGCCGAGAGGGTAATCTCCCCCTTTTCGGCTTCTGCAAAAATCTGGGTCTGTTGCATTTGACCCCTTACTCCCCCTCAATTCTTACATCTGTGCTCACACTTGAGTTCCTGGCAGAAGCTCCCCCTAGATGCACGAGCCTGGAGCTTCTGTAGTCCTCATTCCTCATAGTTTAGAATCCCCAATTCAGTTTTGAAAAGACTGAACTTGGCTTCGTCTAAGGGCTTTGTGAAAATATCTGCAATCTGCTTGTCCGTGGGGACATAACAGAGAGAGATGTACTTGTTCTCCACGTGCTCCCGAATGAAGTGGTAGCGCACTTCAATATGCTTCGTTCTGCTGTGCGATACCGGATTGTTGGCAATTACAATTGCACTGGAGGAGTCGCAGTACATTGGTACTTCCTTGAACTGAAGGTCATAGTCGGCTAACTGGTTTCTGATCCATAGGAGTTGTGCGCAACAGCTGCCTGCCGAGATGTACTCACACTCTGCTGTGGAGGTTGCTACACAATTCTGCTTCTTGCTGTTCCATGAGATAAGCCTTCTTCCAAGGAATTGACACGTCCCGGAAGTGCTTTTCCTGTCATCCCTACTCCCTGCAAAATCAGCATCTGAAAAACCTATTAGCTCGACATCATTGTTTCTCGGGTACCACAAGCCAAGATTGGGAGTACCTTTAAGGTATCTTAGAATTCGCTTTGCAGTGACATAGTGAGATTCCTTCGTGTTCACCTGATATCTGGCACAGACACATGTGGAGAACATGATATCCGGTCTACTGGCAGTAAGGTAGAGCATGGATCCAATGATGCTCCTGTATTTGGTTTCATCGAAAGGTTTACCTTTCTCATGCTTATCCAGAGACATAGTGGATCCCATTGGAGTCCTCATAGAGGTTGCATTCTCCATACCGAATTTCTTGAGGAGTTCATTTATGAACTTCGTCTGAGAGATGAAGATTCCATCCTCAGACTGTTTCACTTGAAGTCCCAAGAAATACTTTAGCTCTCTCATACTGCTCATTTCAAACTTTCCTTGTATAAGTTTAGAAAACGTTTTGCAAAGATTGTTGTCCGTTGAGCCGAATATAATGTCATCGACATAGATTTGCACCAGCAAAATCTTGCCTTTGACTTCCCTGAGAAACAATGTCTTATCTATTTTACCTCTAGAGAACTTGTTCTCAAGAAGAAAACTAGATAAAGTCTCATACCAAGCTCGTGGAGCTTGTTTTAAACCATATAGTGCTTTATTAAGAAAATATACATGATTGGGATAAGTAGGATTGACAAAACCTGGGGGTTGAGCGACGTATACTTCCTCTTTCAGATCTCCGTTCAAGAATGCGGATTTCACATCCATTTGATAGACTGTGAATCCTTTGTGCAAAGCATACGCCAGGAACAATCTGATTGCCTCGAGCCTTGCCACTGGCGCAAAGGTCTGGTCGAAGTCAATCCCGTCCTCCTGTCTATAACCTTAAGCCACCAGCCTGGCCTTGTTCTTTATGATGACACCATGTTCATCCAGTTTGTTTTTGAAGATCCACTTGGTGCCAATCACATTCTGCTTTTGTGGTCTGGGAACCAGCGTCCAAACGTTGCATCGTTCGAATTGATGCAGTTCATCTTGCATGGCCAAAATCCATGCCGCATCTTTGTTCGCCTCGTCGAACTTCTTTGGCTCAACCTGTGACAGGAAGCTAAGATGCAAAATCTCATTAATAGTACCTCTTCGAGTTCTGACACCGTCACGAGGATCTCCGATGATCTGATCTCTAGGATGATCCCTCACGTGCCGGAGCTCTAGAAGTCTGGCGTCTGGAGCCTCGACTACTTCTTGGGCTTCTCCTTCTTCTAAGAGAATTTCTCCATTTTGATCTTCAACATTCCCAGTTGACGTTGAGGTGGAAACTTTGATGTACTTAGGAGTTTCATCTTTAGCGGTCTCATCGTGACTCAGCTGTTCAAGTCGTGCACCTGCATCTTCAAGAATACCACTGGAAGACTGGCTGTTAAGCAAGCTTCCTTCATCAAATACAACATTAATTGATTCTTCTACCACTAGGGTTTTCTTATTGAAGACCCTATATGCCCGACTGTGGGTACTATAGCCCATGAATATGCCTTCGAAGCATTTTTCACCAAATTTAGTATGCGGGTACTTCCCATTATTCAGTACATAACATCTGCAACCAAAGATCCTCAAATAGGACATGGTTGGTTTCCTGTCGTTCAGTAGTTCATAGGGCGTCTTACGATGACTTTTGTTGATCAATGGCCGGTTTTGAACATGTCAAGCCGTATTGACCGCCTCAGCCCAGAAGTATTCTGGGAGTGAAGCATCATTCAACATTGTCGTGCAGGCATCAATGAGTGTTCTATTTCTCCTCTCCGCGACTCCGTTTTGTTGAGGAGTGCGCGGGGAGGAAAACTCATGAAAGATACCAAGTTCTTCACAAAACTCTGTCATAGCACCAGACTCGAACTCTGTTCCATGGTCACTTCTGATTTTGACCACTGAGCAGTTAAGTTCGTTCTGGATCTGCTTGACAAAGCTGGTGAAGATGTCAAACGTATCAGACTTGCGTTTTAAAAAGAACACCCAGGTAAACCGAGAGTGATCATCAACAATCACGAGCGTATAAGACTTCCCTCCTAAGCTATGAACTTGCATTGGACCAAACAAGTCCATGTGCAGAAGATAAAGACATCTGGAGGAGTCTTTGTCTGAGATGCCCTTAAAGGTAGCCCGAGTCTGTTTGCCCATCTGGCATGCAGGACAGGGACTATCTTTGATACACTTAATAATGGGAGCATCCCTCACTAAATCTTTGGAAAATAGCATATTAATTGTCTTGTAGTTAATATGTGCCAATCTCTTGTGCCATTGTTCACAAAGAGATGCACTGCCTTTTGCTACTAGGCATACGGGGGTAGAAGAATCTAAGCTAAGAAAATCTAAGCAGAAGATATTTCTGCTCCTAATGCCTGATAATACCGTCTCAGAAGAGTCACATGATATTATCAGGCATTTATCCTTGCAGAACTTAACGTCATAGCATTTATCACATAACTGACTTACACTGATCAGGTTATGGTTTAACCCTTCAACATAAGCCACGTCGGTGATAGATATTATAACGTTGGAAATCATACCGTAACCTCTGGTGACTCCTCGATCTGACCCCCCAAATATGACTTTGGGTCCATTCTCGACTGGAGTGTAATCACACAGCAGGCTTCTTGTCCCAGTCATATGCCGGGAGCATCCACTGTCCAAGTACCATATTGGAGTTTTGGTGGCCTTTAGACATTCCTGCAAAACAAAATTAATTTCCCTTAGGAACCCAATCGAACTTGGGTCCTAGATTCTTGGTTAGCATACTCCCCCTCGGGTGGTTAACCCTACGAGTGGTCGGCCTCGCATTGCTAACATAAGGAGTCTCGTTATACCTCAGATTAAACCAACAATCCATGGCAAAGTGACCGACTTTGCCACAACACCAATAGTCAAATCTGTTGTACCTCTTCCTAGGCTCCTGCTTTACCCTGGGAATGGAGGGTACAGCCGGGGCCTTGGATCTGGACGTGGAGGCATCATAGTGATTGCAGTCACATGACTTCTTTACCTTCTGTTCCTTCAGTATAACAGGCTTGGCTTTTGGTGCCTGCTTTCTATTATGGCCGCTAGAGAATTGACCATAATTTCCCATGTGGATTTCCTCATAAGGTGCCTTGAAGACACTCTCACCGAAGTTGCGGGGAAAAGTCCAACCATCATATTGGCTCTTTGGCTTTGCAACCGAGGGCCGGAAATGATGACCAAAGGTTGACTCAAAGTCATGTTGGTTGCAGGGAAAGCTAGGCTTTCTGAACGCAACAGGACTGAGTGGGGCCTTTTCCTTTTCAGCAGCAGAGGCCTTCTTGGCGGCCTTATTCTTTCTCTAGTTCCTGTTTCTCCTAGATGAGGAACCAGATACCCCTACATGTCCCAAGCCAGCTCCTTTGGCCTGAGCAGAGAAGGTATCAACTAATGGAAGAACTGTTTTTGGCAAAGAGAAGCTCTTGACAATCTTCCTTTCTGCCGCAAGTTGTTCTTCCAACTTGTCGACTTCCTCCTGCTTAAGATCAAGGAGCTTAAGAGACTCTGAATGCTTTGAAGTCAGGTCTAGGTGCTCCTGTCAGAGAGAGATCAAACTGGTGATATCTTCCCTTAGGGAGACACTCTCACCCTTAAGGAATTTCACTTCCTTTTTCTCAGCCTTCAATCTCTTACGGCACTCCTCGAAAGTGTTGAGCAGAAGCTCATACTTCTCGAGGAGCTCCGCTTCACGGGCCGAAAGGCTATCCTCAGGGTCATCATCCTGAGACGCAGGATCAGATTCAGAGTCGGAGAGAGAGGTGTGAGCTTTTACCTTCCCAGTAAATGGGGGGCATTCTCTTTCTGAGTCGGAGCGACCCACCAGCCCGAAGTAGGCTTCCTCATCATCACTGGAGTCTGAGGAATCAGACTCACTCAGTGTCTTTGGCTTTTTGGCGATGTAGCTCCTCTCTTTCTTCTTATCTCTAGAGGACTTGTGCTCCTCTCCCTTCCCCTTTTCTCTCTTGCCTTGGTGGCAGTCTGCCACGACGTGTCCTGGCTTATTGCATCCAAAACAAATAATGTCAGAAGAGCGATGTTTGTTCGGTTTAGAAGCATACCTGTCAGAAGAATAATTTTTCTTCTGATGCTTGGAGTAGGAGCCGTCTCTCTTTCTTTGATTCCTCATCTTGAGGAACTTCTTGAATTCTCGGGTGATGAGGGAGAAATCTTCCTCAGATAACTCTGAGCTGGAGGAGCATGGCTCGGAGTCCTCCTCCTCATCCTTTTTCCTGGAACGGTATGAAACCGCACCCTTGCCCTTCCTGGAGTGAATGGCTTTTAGGGCTACAGTCTTTTCCTTGGCTGCAGCCTTCTCTGCTTCTTCTTCTGCTTTCCTGGTGTTCAGTTAAAGCTAATAGGACATCAGCTTCCCAAACAGAATTTTCGGGTCTGTTTCAGCAAGTCTGCCAAACTCTCGGATGGCGCAGATCTTTGTGTCCCATTCCTTAGTAAGGGACCTAAGGAATTTATCATTTAGTTCACCATCAGTGAACACTCTTCCATATCCTTTGAGGGCATTGACAATCTTGAGGAAGTTCTCGAAGGTGACTCCGATCTTTTCCTTAGGCCCTTGTCTGAAGGCCTCATATTTCTGGTTCAGGAGGGATCTCCGATCATCCCTCACTTCATCAGTGCCCTCCATTAGGATAATCAGGCAGTGCTAGATCTCCTTTGCTGTCCTGCAGTTGCAGAAGTTCTGCATCATTGAGTCGTCGACCGCACTGACCAGAATGTTCTGCGCCTTCTTGTCAAGTCCCACCAGCACCATCTCGTCCTTGTCCATTTCAGAAATTTTCTTCGGCACTTGCTTGGTAGGATCAATGGTGGAGGTCTTAGTGGGGACATAAGGTCCCTCCTCCACAATCATGAAGAGTCGGGGATCGACCGCTTCCATGTAGAACCTAATCCTTTCCTTCCAGATAGGAAAGTTTAGCCTGGTGCACACTGGGATCTTGCCTGTGTACTTGAGTCCGTCCATAGTAGAAGTCTGCCTTCTTCTTGACACTAGTGGCAGGAACTTACTCAAGGCGTTAACCTATTTGATGAGTAACCTCCCTCTGATACCACTTGAAAGTCCACTTAGTGTCAACTACCTTCACCTATGCGGGGGGGGGGGGGGGGGAATAGGTGTCTTGCAGCGTTTTTGGGGAATTAAAATCGTACCTGCACACGAAAACAAAACAACACAGCAAAGAAAGGACACAAGCAATTTATAGTGGTTCCCCGATTTGGGTACATCCACTTTCCCCCTTCGACCTATCTCCCAACCAGGGACGACTCGGTCACTTCACCAACAGGATTGAAATCCAATCCTTGCAGTAACGGAAGAAATCCTTCCACACGTAGGAGTCACCACTCCGACAACACGGGTTGCACCCAACCCTTACAACTAGGAACCAACGTTCCTTTACAACAAATTAGAAAATAGATTGTATAAGAAATACAAACAACTTATGGAGACTAAGGTGTCCCTCTTCGTTCGATGACGTGTTCTTGAAGTCAACGAAGAGTCCACAACCCTAGATCTCACTTGGAGAGAATCTCCCCCGAAATCGGCGGCGGCAAGAAGGGCGGCGGCTTGGTTCTCGGGATCGGCGGTGACAATGGTGTGCGGCTGCTGTACTTTGGAGATTCAATCTTCGTAGCAAAGCTAGCAAGGTCTTCCAACGGTCACACTAGGATCGATCGTCTCGATCGATTCGAAGGGGAAGGTTTTCCCGATCAACGAATCAAGAGATAAGGGATCTCTGGTTAGACGCGTGAGACGCTGTGCTTGGCTGAGCTTCTGTCCCCGGGAGATCTGGAAGTAACCACGATCAAAGCCGGCGATCTACTGGCATGAGCGGCGACGACGGCGGGGCGGATTTCACGATATAGTTCAAGGTCGGCGGCTCGGCTTCGTTTTTCTGTGTGTCTTTACTGTTCAAAAATACGCGTGTATTTATACAGTAAAATACTCCTTTATGACCGTTGTGGGTCCCACCAGAAGAAACCCTAAAACCTGTTCAAAACAGCGCCTTAACATTTGATCCGGTCCAACGAGCTTCAGAAATTCGCCTAAGGAAAAATCGGCGAGAATCGAAGGTCATTCTCGACGATTCGGCGAGAATCAGCCAGTGATTCTCGCCGAATCACTTGGTGATTCTCGACGATTATGACTTAGCGACAGATTTGCACGCTTTGATGTAGCCGGATAGAGACGGCTAGAATCAGCCAGTGATTCTCGACGATTCGCCGAGAATTACTAGTGATTCTCGCCGAATCGGCGAGAATCACTTGGTGATTCTCGTCGATTGTTACTTAGAAGATTTTTCGTCTTTCCACCCATGAGCTGCTCTTTGACCCATCCTTGCTCCTTGTCTGCTCTTGCATTGTCACAGCCTTGTACTTGAAAATAAGTACACTCCAATAGAGAGAGTACACGTAGGCCAACACACTGATCTGCTCAACGAGGGATTACGTCGCGCAGACCCGTGTATATTGACCTACTGCACCCTGACATTGGTGTGTACTTAGCGTGGAATAACTGCAAGCACAACTTAAAGGATTTTATCAAATACATTGTCTATTTACCTTAGCTTGTGCAGGGGCTTCTTCAAATCAGGTACGTTGTGGATACAATACCCAACAAGTATCAACACTACTTTCTCCTTGCGTTAGCCGTTGGAACTCATTTTCCATGGCAATGCGTTGTGCCGTTGGTAGGTGCTTTGCCAGGAAAAGTCTTGTGAATTCCTCAATCGAAACTTGCATTAATTGCCTGCCCGCTAAGTGGTGTAACTCTATCTCATCCCACCATAGCTGAGCCTCTCCTTCCAATAAGAAGGTGCCCAAGGTGACATTTTGATCTTTCTCCGTCCTGATCGCCGTCAATATACTCTTGACGCGCGACAACCAATCCTCGGCCTGCATTGGGGATCCCACACCCGTAAACGTAGGAGGATTGAAGCTCATAAACTGCTTCAACTGTCGTTCAGCTGCTCGAGGATCAATAGCCGCAACAGGTTCTGGCCTTGCCCCAACCTGTTCTAACACCACTGCCGGTTGTGCTTGCCCACCAGGATGTGCATGAACCAATGCAAATAGCGCCTCAACAACTAAGCGGATGGTTTCCGCAGAAGGGGGAGGTGTCGGCACCTCAGCTGGTGTCGCACTCTCATCATAACCCTGGGGCTCCGACTGCCCAACACCACTACGAGTTACCTATAGGTGAACAAGACACACATTAGCGACCTCGCACAAGCAATAACAACAATTTAGAAACGCACAGGTTCCTCAAACAAGTGTATTTGCATTCCTAAGTGGACAATCATGAGTTCATTAGTGTTAATGTTGTTCGCAGTGACACGTGCTCACCACACCACAAAAGAATTTTACCACGAATTCGAAAGAGGAAGACCAAGACCAGCTGATACCAAAATGTAACGACTCCATCCGTTCATATAGCATATAATAGAAGGTCCGTCCAGGGCCCCACACCATATGCCACAAAACAGGCGGTGAGGTTACAGGTTAATACCAATTCATAATTGCATCCTAACACAGAGCATTCTAGCATAAGCTTTTAACAATAATACTGTACTCAAACCAAGAATGTCCACTAATATACACAACCACATTTATATAGGAATGTACAACAAATACAATATCATTTGGCCTTATGGCCTTACAGTTACTCGTTACAAGTGTGGATTCGAAACATCGCCACGCAGACCGGCTACACATGAACAAAACATAACATTCAATGCTTAGCCTTTAAGGCCTAGCAACAACAGTAGTAGTAGCAGCAGTAGGGACTTCAGCCCTTATATTTCCCGCTCAGCTCTCCAGCACCTGCACAGAGACAGCCCACCAAGCGGTGGCAAACAAGGCAACAGTTATCATTCAGCTGACCAATTTATGACGACCCTACCCCTTTCCCAGGACAGTGGTATTCCTTCCCTGCAGGCATAGCAATTCATAGGCAGATATATCACACATTGTGCTTTCACGCACAAAGCACATATAACAAACGTCGCCCACACGGCCCGACACTCCGTGCACTCAGGGCACATTCTTGGTGTACCGGATATACCAGTCGCCCAACTCCATTTAAGGCCCGAAGCCCAACGATAAACTTGAGCATTTTGCTCAATGGCTTTCAGCCGGAGACTTTAGTCTTAGTATAACAACCCGGGATTGGCACGTAGCCCCCCCTGGCATCGTGACGCGCATGCCTAAGCCTATCGTAGTCTTGTAATGACCCGGGATTGGCCCGTAGCACCCCATAGCATCGCTACCAAGTGGCTTGCAGGTGTAAGACGTCTGCCGAGTTCCAGGCACCCAGGTACTCATGGCAGACAACTATAACGCAGATACTATTCAGCCTTTGCCCGTTGCACAAATCGTTAGTTCAATGCTAAGACAAACGCGGGTCAGCATCCCCTTGTTCATTCGGCATGAAGCCTTTTTAAGAGCTCACAGTTCACAATAGCCATACTATCCAACAAGGGATGGCTTCACAATAGCCACAATGTCCACCAAGGACTGATTTCATAATAGCCATAATGTCCACCAAGGACTGGCTTCACAATAGCCACAATGTCCACCATGGACTGGCTTCACAATAGCCACAATGTCCACCAAGGACTGGCTTCACAATAGCCACAATGTCCACCAAGGACTGGCTTCACAAAGAAAAATAGGAGTTCATGCTAGCGTCCTTCGCGATCGCTTAGCGGGTTCAGCAGAAACTCTCTTTCTACACCCAACTCCGCCCAAATCCAGCAGCATCCTGCAGTGCCAGAAAATTGGTCTTGCCATAGCACACAGCATAAGCATCACAAGGGTACTTTCCTGGATTACCACTCCAGTACTTCCTTCTACTGCCCTTCACAGGTCCAACCCATCAACTCCACAAACTACACGTTTAACCGCGGAGTCTTCTCCGGTGTGCAAATGAAACATCACCAATCCAGACCAACCTATCCAGATGGGCTTCACACATCATGCCTATTCCGTACTACACATTTCCCGATCTATATGCAAGACTATTAGAGATTCCAAAAATCAACCCAAGAGAAATCCCTCTGCAATCCACCCTCTGGTGGGGGAAATCCATACACATGCCAAAAATAAGGACTTTACATGTCCAAGAAACAAGATCGTTACCCTTGACGACCTCTTTGGAGCCATGGAAATCTAGCCAGTTGGAAAGCACCACAACGGCCTTGCCTCCACAAATCTGGCCTCGTATCACGATTCGGAACTCGGAAGCTCCACCGGCGGCCGGATCCCTTTCTCCTCCTCCTCCTTGCTCTCCCTTCTCTCTACTCTTTTAGAAATAGGATAGCCAAGATGAATGAGAATCATCTTCTCAATTCTTGGACTTGATACAGCAGTGAGAAGCTTGGACCATTGGATCCCAAATGAAGGAAACAAACGGCCACAAATTGCCCCCAAATATCTATTTTTGGGCTGACACGGCCTGTGACACGTCCGTGTCACAGGCCGTATACCTTAAGCGGCACACAACCGACTCAACCCGAACAGGACACGGCTATGTGACACGCCCGTGTCACAGGTCGTGTGCCCTGACACGGCTTTGGGCACGCCCGCATCCCGTCCGTGTTAACTAGGCCTCATTGCCTTGGCCAAATCCAGAAAAGGACACGGCTATGTGACATGCCCGTGTCACAGGCCGTTTCCCCAACTCGACTCACCTCTTGAGAAACGTCGAGTGCATTTCGTCGAGTGGAGTTCGTCGACCCCAAGGAGGACACGGCCTCAGACACGCCCATGTCACAGGCCGTGTTACCTCTCGAGAACTCGTCGAGCACTCGACAGGCGGCTCAACCATACAGAGTAGGACACGGCTTGGGACACGCCCGTGTCCCAGGCCATGTTGCCCAGCATTAGCTCAATTGGGATTTGGGGTGTTACAACGGGTGCTAAGGACAACTCTAGATCACTTAGTAAGGAAACATCAAAAAGAACTTAAAAAGTGACCAATAACCTATTCACCCGCCCTAGGTGATTTAGCTATCTTTGAAACATAGACTTTCAAGTGGTATCAAAGAGAGGTTACTCAAAAAGGAATTAACAGTCTGAGTAGACCTCGAAGGATAGCTAAAAGGTTAGCATTGGTTGGTTCAAAAGAGAACCATAAGGTGTGGAGCTCAATGGATCTTCAAGTCTGCAGCAAGGGGTACTTTGGGACATGGAAAGAAAAGATCAGGAAGATCATGAAAGCCAGTGATCCTAGAGTTTTGGCTTCAATTCAAGAAGGACCCTTCATTCCAATGAGGGTCTCTATATCAGATGCAAGCATCCAGACCCCAAAGAGTTATGCAGAGATGTCTGAAGATGAAATCAACTTGGTATCTATGGACAAGAGGGCACACCACATCATGGTAAGTGTCATAGATGACTCCACCTTCGAGATGCTTTTCCACTACAAGACAACTAAAGAGATGTGGGATTCTCTCACTAGCTACATAGAAGGGACAGAGGAAGTCGGTCTTTCTAACAGTGGTTCAGAGTTTGAAAAAGAAGAAGCCTACATTGGGCTAGTTGTTGCTGCTGCTAAAGATGAACCTATTGCAGCAGGAGAAGCCAATCCTCTAGTGATAATAGGATTCAGGGCCCCTCTGTCATAATTAGAAAGTGATTCAGAGGTGGATGATAAAGAAGAAGATGACTGTAGTTGTTATAGGATAATTGCCATGACAAAAGAAGTAGAATCCTTCTAGGATCAGCCTGGTCTAGATCAGTTACAATATCTATCAAGTTCTTCTTACTGCTCAGGTCATGTGACCAGTCCAGATTCTGATGCATCCTCATCCAGGGATGAAGATGACTCTGAATCTAAGGTAGATGTCAATCAATTTATTGACAAGTATGGTAAGATCTTGGATGCTTTGAGAAGAAGCAAGAAGTTCTCCAAGATGCCGTCTGAGGAGATTATCTCTCTACAGCTAGTTGTTACCCAATAGTCTAAGACAACATCCTTGCTGGATCAGAAAGTATGGGAAGTTAGCCAACTAAAGGCCATCTCAATCTTCCAAATTGAGATCATAAGGCAGAAGGACAAGATTATTTGGGATCTTGAAGATAAACTCCTAAAGGAGAGAAGGGTTGTGGCTGAATTCAGCAAGCCTAAAGCTGTGCTGCCCTTGATAAATTCCTTCTCCTCATAAAAGGGTAAGAAGGAGTCAGCAATCAAGGGAAGCATAAGAGTTGACCTTTCCAAAGGGAAAGGCAATGCTCCTGTAGTGTTGCAGTCAACCTTTCATAAGGGAATCCTCCCTTCTCATAGGAATGACCAGGACTGGATGTATTATCACTATAGGTATGAGAATCTTCCTTATAGGACTATAAATGTCTCTTACAATGGAAGAAAAAAGGACATGGGTCGGAGTGCTCAGAAGGCTCCCCATGAAGAAGTGCAAAAGGCCCATCCTGGACCTTTTGTATTTAATGCACCAGCTCCATCTCCCTTGATCAAGGCAGTGGCCTTTTCTCAAAATCTCCCTGCTCACACTCTGACCAAGGGTAAATCTGCCAGGATTCAAGACATGGAATCTTCTAAGGACCAACAACATGTTCTCTGCAAGGAGAACTGCTGCTGATAGAACTTGTGAAAAACCAAGCTCTTATCTTGTCAGACCCACTCTCAGTCAGACTGTGGCTAAGAGAATTTGGAATAAGGAAGCTGATCTTCCTTCTGTTCAGTCTGCAGTCAACCTTGTTGTCAGACCTGCTCAGAAAAGAAGATATAATATTCATAAGTGTTGGTGTTGTGATAAGGTGGGGCCTTTTGTCCTAGATTGCTGGCACAATCTTTCTTTGTCTAGAGCAAGAGTTAGCCTACCTGTCAGAAATGCTGCAGGTAGGCAAGTTAGATTTCAGTCTAATCAGAACCTAGGACCCAATACCTATTGGGGTCCTAAGGTAAGATAATTTTGTTTTGAATGTTAGCCTAAGTACCCATCCCCCATGTGGCACTTGGACAGAAGATGTTCCAGAACTTGGACTGGAATAAGGAAGTTATCCTATGGTTCATACCCCAAGGATAAGGATGTTGTGTGCATTCCTAAAGATGAAAAAAGTACACAAGTCTTGGACAATGACCAGCAGGATCTAGCCAGCAGGACTATCTTCTTGGAATAAGATTTGCTGCCACACCAACAAATAAGGGGAAGAACAAGTAGGGTGTACTGATCACTGAGGAAAATCACTAGAAGTAGCTCCTTTATGAACAACAAGGAAGAGGCACACTGTGCTCAGCTGATCAGGCACACTATACAGAAGGGTCAAACTGTTAAATGATATCATCAACTGAAATGATGACTGACAATCATATGGACAGTATCTGTGCAAATGCTGATGGGGGGCATGTTCAGTCAAGGTTGCTGGACAAGCTTGAATCTTACCCAAAGTTCCCCCAGCACAAAATAGATCAGCATTACTGCTGAGGATCAGCTTGTCCCCATGGACATTGCTGAGTATGAGAGAAAGACTTGGTATTGAATGGCTTTAAAGAACTACAGCTGCATGAGAAGAGAAAGCTGGCAGCTGCACCAGTGGTATCATCATCAATCTGCTAGGGGGAGAAGAGAATCATAGCAGACCAGCTACTCCCTGACAATTCAGAAACCAAGAAGGGATTGATCAAGTGGGGAGATCAACCCTAGTTTATGGCTACTGTTGTACAGTCTGTACTAATACCATAAGAATATGCTGCCGCAGGATAAGCGTAAAAGGCCAACATATCCTAAAAATGCATGAGGCCCTAAGTGGTGGAACAAACCTTTAGTGTTTTGAAGACGTTTCAAGTGGGATACCTCAATTGGTATCAAGGTTGACATACAAAATCATACCAAAACTGTCCAAGTAGTATTCATCCAACTCAAACAGTCAGGTAGATTGGTCAGATGCATATCTGGTGCTGAACAAGTGAGAACAGTGAAAGAACAATTCTTCCACCGCTTCACAATACAAGGAAGAACACAACAATACTGGGATGATGCTCTCCAAATGAGACAGAGCTGTCTGCCCAATCAGATGAAAGGAGAACAGGTGAGAAGATGCACCTCCACAACAGAGTGCAAGGTAGGCAGGATGAGCAAAGATGGAACCTATCAAATCCTATGAAGAAGACTGACTACTTGGAGCTGCAAGAAAGAAATCAGTCATGCAATATCAGATCCATGGTATCAGGACCACATTCTCCAGATAAGTAGAACTACCTTATGTTGACATTCTACTACTATTATCTAGATTGCTAGGAATCCTGTCCTTCACAGCAGGTCTATGCATATGTAGATTAAGTATTAGTTTGTTAGGGAGCTCATGGAAAAACTCAATTCTGAGTTTGTCCTCACTGACAAGTGGCTTATATATTTATCAAACCACTAAATGAAGTCAAGTTCAATGATGCTATAGATCACGGCAGTGAACCGGTCGCACAAGTAATATAAAATGGGGGCTTTCCCAAGTATCAATCTCACAAGGAACACAATAAGGTGGAGTTAATTTCGAGGAGGACTTGAGATTGAAGTCCTTAGGGTCGGAGATAACTAAGGGGGGTTTTGATATTACGGAAACAGAAAATAAAATACTATCAACTACTCCTATGCAACGCCGCTATGCGATGCTACGCTAGGCGGGATGGAAGACTAGTCGGGCCGCTATGCACCGAATCACTAAGCGGATGGACGAGAAGGCTAGCAGATGAGGTGGTTAGAACGGCGGAATGAGGGTCGTGAGCACCTCTTCACAATGCACGCCACTAGCAATTGCTAGTGCGGCAAGGGTGGATGGTAGTGGAATATGGCGCAACTCAAGTAAATAACGAAAACATACAATCACATAGACATAATTGTATAAAACGTTTTACAAACTAAGCATACTTCATCAATATAAATAAAGTTAAACACCAATATTCAACAATAAAGCAAGAACAAGTCAAGATATCGACCGAATCCGAAGCCTTGCTGAGGATTCACGGTTGGAATCGTCGGGTTGTCATTCCGCGTCCAAGCTCGGTCCTCAACTGTGTCCGGGGTAGAGAAGGGCTGTCACCACCTTCCAATGGCCCATCTTCTTCATCTCACGATAGCGGACGAAGTTTGCTAGCTTTCCTTTGCTTGATGGCTATGGCGTCAAACCCTACTTGAAGCTCACGGATGAAGGAGAAGGCCGATAGGAAGCTCTGGCTCGGATTTGGCGATGAAAGCTTGCCCGGAGCACCTCCCTAGGGTGGAAGATGAAGGGGAACGGCGGAGAAGGCGGAAAATGGCGGAGAAACGTCGAGCTCCGGATCCTCTCCTGAATTAGGGCGAGACCTGCACTATTTATACAAAAGCAGAAATGAACAATGCGCACGATCACAGGCGCACGACCAGTGGTCGTGCGCACTATGTCATGTGCTCGTGCGCACTGGCATGGAATAATAGGAAGAAGAACTGGGATAATGCGCACGAGTAGTGGCGCACGACCAGTGGTCGTGCGCACTAAGTCCAATGATCGTGCGATTACCCAGACAGGACTCCAGAAATGAGGAATCAATGCACACGATCAGTGGCGCACGACCGGTGGTCGTGCGCAATATGTCAAGTGGTCGTGCGCTTACCCCAGGCTGATTCTGGAAAACGTAGAGTAGTGCGCACGATCAGGGGCGCACGACCAGTGGTCGTGCGCATTAGATCCCATGATCGTGCGCAGTATTCCTGTTTCACAACCATCCCGGAACACGCACACGACCCCTGTACCGAAAGGAAAAACCAATCACTAATCTGTGCAGACATTCCAGACAATCACAAAAGGGAGTACAAACTATAAAAATAACAAAATACACAACCACGGGCATAAATGTGCACTTCCTATGGAAATAAATATAAGATGAGATATGAACGATATAGAACTAAAAGTGAAGTGCAAACGCGTGAAAACTAGCCCAGATGAGTCCGAAAATAGGTATATAAAGTGGACTCATCATTCAACACCCTCTAGGTTGAGATTGGGTATGTTGAACTTGGAATAGCTTCAGTTGCTCTCTGTTATACTTGTATTGCAGGATTTACTTTTCTTGCAAGTAGATAAGTTCTTGATGTAACATCAAGACTATAAAAAACATCAAGTGGTATCCATACTGGCATAGACTAGAATGTCTACTAGGAATCTGACAAATGATGCTTTAGTTGAGGGGGAGTTGGAAGCTGTTGCAGTAGATCAGCTGTCACAACTGTTGATCAGTTTGTCTTAAAGACAATGCACAGACCAATGAGGAGATCATGAGAAGAGGTACAACTAGCAGCCAGCTCAAGTGGATCCACGGTTCACTCAAGTGCCAAGGGGTTGCAGTGATGTGGTGTATCAATGATATAACCACAAGTGGTTGCTGATTCTTTAAATAAAACATCAGTAAGTGGAACTATGTGTGTAGTAAGTTCAAGTGATGCAGTGTTGTGTTGTTTCATTGTATCCATGCAAAAGGTATGACTCCTAATCTAGTAGATTGATCACTTGGATAATTTCCTTAGTGTTATCAACATAGGACTTTGACTAGGATCAACAGATAATCTCTACCATGATCCTTTCTACTCCCGCAACAGATATACCTATTAAAGAAGACAGAAGGTGGGGGATATGTGGCAATACATATGGGGCAATGCTTCTAGTGGTGCTCCATTTAAATATTAAGTGGTAGAAAGGAGAGTTCATATTAGTTGAGCAATTGCTCAAGTAGTATGAGGATGCATTGACTTAACTTATTATGTCAAAACAATTAATTAGAGCAAATTATATTAATATAACATTAGCTAACATGTGTGTAGAAATGTCTATAGCTGCATGAAATTATTCTGCCTATTATGTTAATGCCTCTTAGTATAGCTAGGTGTTCTGCCTTCTTCAAATTGGGGGAGATTGTTGGGTCCATTGCCCACAATGTTCCCTAAATTGGATTTGAAGAGACATCTTCATCAACACTAAGAGCATAGTTGTATTTGATATTGTTTAAGCTCATCATGTGCAGAATGTTCCATGGAATAAGTCTAGACAGGTTATCTAAGTGATGAGATAGGTGGTCAGAAAGTGAAGATGCTGGAAAGGCAGGAAGTAGCCTAAGTGGCCAAGTCAGGTAAACTCTTACATATGTTGTGGGCTGACAGAAATCTGTCTAAGTCCATAGGCATTGAGTGATGAAGACACACTCAATGTCATACTGCAAAAGGCTGTAAGTTGAACTTTGTCGAACTTAGTTCAAAATTCATCAAACTAAGCTCAAAGTTCGTCGAGCTGAGCTCACCTTTCATCGAGCTAAAATCACAGCAAAAAGTTTGTAATTTGAATTTAGTCGAACTTAGTTCAAAATTCGTCGAACTAAGTTCAGAGTTCGTCGAGTTGAGTGATAATACGATTTGCAGTCAATTTTATTAGGATATTTTCGGGGTTTTAAAGCAAATCATGTCTTGTAAAGTACTTATTTTAATTCCCATTTGTATATATTTTTGTCGCTAATGCGTTTTTTCTGCTTTTTGCAGGTTTTCACGGCTTTCAGCCGAATTTTGCTGTGACACGCCCCAATGTCACGCCCTACCCGGGCGTGTACCTAGGGCGTGTAACCCAGAGGAATGAAGCAATTGGTCTGAAACTGCATTCCGTGGAAACTTTGTGTACACGCCCTCTGTCACGCCCATGTCACATCCGACACGGGCGTGTTCTAGAGGCGTGTCCCCAGGTTCCGAGGAATCGCCGCAACGCGCTCGTTTTTCCCGCTGCACCGTCGCACCGAAAGTGTCATGCCCCAGGGTCACGCTTGACCCGGGCGTGACATATGGGCGTGTACTTCAGCAATTCCGCCCGTCACCTCCAGCATTCAATTTCAGCTCAACAAAGTCACGCCGCAAAGAACACGCCCCAGGTACATGCCCTACCAGGGCGTGACATGTGGGCGTGTACTTCAGCTACTTCGCCAGAATTAAATTCCAGCCCGAAAAAGTCGCGCCGAATGTGTCACGCCCCAGGGTCACGCCCGACCCGGGCGTGACAGGGGGGCGTGACCCGACCCCTTCCTTTAATACGCTTAGCTTTCTTCTAAACCCTGATTTTTCCGTAGATAAAATAATAGATTTCGTGTGAGTAAGCTTGCTCAACTGTTCCCGGATTTTAATACGACACTTGTGTCCCCTAGCTGCATTTCGATAGGTATACTTGCCTTGTTGAATTGTTAGTTTGGTTATTTTCTCCTTGCAGATATCTAAGAGATAATCAAGTTTTTGGCGCCGTTGCCGGGGAGGCAACGCTCGTTGATAAATTGAAAACACGAATATATTAATTTTATCACTTCTCTTTCTCACCCTCCTTCTTAAAAATTTTTCGCCTACTCACTTGAGTTAAATGGCTAGATTTTGTTCAAGCAAGTATGCGTATTTTTAATTTTTCCGCCTACTCACTTGAGTTAAATGGCTGGATTTTGTTCAAGCAAGTGTGCGTATTTTTAATTTTTCCGCCTACTCACTTGAGTTAATTGGCAGGATTTTATTCAAGCAAGTGTGCGTATTTTTATTTTTCCGCCTACTCACTTGAGTTAATTGGTAGGACTTTATTTCAGTAGAGTGTGTTTACTTTCTGTAGAGTGGGTGCATTTTTACTTTATGTAGAGTGCGTGAGTGTTAGATTTTATTTTCCGCCTACTCGCTCGGAGTTAAATGGCTGGATTTTAATTACCGCCTACTTAATAGAAACCAACATCACAAATTTTTCTACACCACTCAACTCTCTCGAAAAGGGCAAAGTGCCTCTAAATGCCACTATCTTGTCTAGTACCTTGCGAACCCTTCACCGGGTAGCCCTTGGGAAGTTCGGGAGTTAAAACATAAAAAACTCTATTTTCAAAAAAAAAAACAAACTTCATTAGCTCTTTTATTTTCTAGTCTTTCTTCTCCTCTCTTCTTCTAGTGTATGACCCGCGGAAATCCGTGGGTTACTTTGGACCTGGACCACGAAATTGAGCGTACTCTTCGGAGAAGATCGCGATTTCAAGGCCCTACTACCCAAGTACTGGTTGAGGATTCCGAGTCATTTTCTACCTTAAGAATGGCAGAACCCAACGTAGAGGAAGCCGTGCAAAGGCCTATGTCCTATTATGCACGACCGAATCTCGAGGGTACAGAATCTAGTATAGTTCGCCCTGCAATAGCAAATAATAATTTTGAACTGAAGCCTAGCATAATTCAAATGGTGCAGCAGTATGTGCAATTTGACGGGCTTCAAGATGAAGACCCGAACGCACACATAGTCAGCTTTCTTGAGATTTGTGACACCTTCAAGATAAATGGTGTCACAAATGATGCTATTAGGCTAAGATTATTTCCTTTCTCTCTTAGAATTAAGGCTAAGCAGTGGCTGAACACCCTTCCTAAAAATAGCATAACTAATTGGACGCAATTAACTGAAACTTTTTTGGCCAAGTATTTTCCGCCTGCTAAAACTGCAAAACTTAGGAATGACATTTCTGCCTTTGGACAAATAGACTCTGAGACCCTTTACGAAACCTGGGAAAGATTTAAAGAATTATTAAGACGATGCCCACATCACGCTCTGCCTGTATGGTTGCAGGTGCAGACGTTCTATAATGGGCTAAATCAAAGCACAAAGCAAATGATAGACGCAGCTTCTGGCGGTACTTTAAACCATAAGACCCCGGAAGCAGCTCTTGAGCTGTTTGAGGACATGGCCATGAACACTTACCAGTTGAATGTGCCTAGGACCCGCCCATACAAACCTGCAGGTCTCTTTGAAGTGGACAACGTCTCCCAACTCGCACTGCAAGTCGAAATATTAAGCAAAAAAATTACGGAGATGACTGCTGCCTCCGCCCCTCAGGTATGGGAATCTGCAACTCCTCCCACCGAACAATTGGATTATGTAAATAATATGCCTAGAACTGCTTTTAATAATTTTTCTGCTGCAAATTTTCATCCTCCTGGTTTTAATTTTCCGAATAGTTATAATCCTGCGTTAAGAAATCATCCGAATTTTTCGTGGAGCAATCCATCGAATGCTGTGCGCCCGCTACCGCAAAGTGATTTTTCTGCACCACCACCACCTCCTCAAAGTTTTCCAAAACCTTCAAATTTGGAGGAAATGTTTTCGAAATACATGAATGCTAATGACGCTACGATTAGAACTTTAACTGGAAGTGTTAAAAATTTAGAAAATCAGGTAGGACAACTCGCTAAAATGATTTCTGAGCGACCCATAGTGTCTCTTCCTTCTAATACCGAGGCCAACCCGAGAGAGCAAGCGAAAGCTATAACTCTTCGGAGTGGGAAGAAAGTTCCCGGTACGATAAGTGAAGAGCCCGAGGCAATCTCCGCTCCCGCTTTAAAAAATCAAAGCTCCGCTCCCGTTTTAAAAATTCCACCCTCTGCCGAAGAAATTATCACCCCTATTTTAGAAAAAGAACTCACTCTACCACCCACCTTTAAAAATAATCCATCCCCGCCATACCCGTCCGAACTTAATAAACAATGACAGGACGATCAATACACCTGTTTTTTAGAAATGTTTAAACAAATCCACATAAATCTGCCTTTCCACGAAGCCATATCCCAGATGCCGAAGTACGCAAAATACATTAAGGACCTCCTGACCAACAAGAAGAAGTTAGAGAACCTTTCTCATGTCACGTTAAATGCCGAGTGCTCGACGGTTTTGACAAACGGATTACCGAAGAAAATCAGTGACCCGGGTAGTTTCTCTATCCCGTGTGTCTTTGGTGATCTCTTTGTCAAACACGCTTTAGCTGACTTAGGTGCGAGTATTAATCTTATGCCCCTCTCGTTGTTTAAAAAGTTAGGCATTGGTAGTCTTAACCCCACACGCATGAGTATCCAGCTCGCCGACTGATCAGTCAAATACCCGTTAGGAATAGTGGAGGACGTCCTAGTCAAAGTTGACAAGTTCATCTTCCCGGTGGACTTTGTCATTTTGGACATCGAAGAAGACGTCGAGGTTCCCCTGATCCTTGGCCGACCCTTCCTTGCCACCTCCCGAGCTATCATTGACGTAAGCAATGGTAAGCTCTTCCTTCGAGTAGGCGACGATGAAGTAACTTTCTCTATCACCCCCTTGATGAAGAACACACTAGCTAATGATGACTCCTATTTTTTCATGGATACCGTAACTGAAGAATCCTTCTCTCACACCTCTGATTTTGAAGAAGAATTTTCCAATTTTTGTTTCTCTCCTACTCCTCCAACTGAATCTCTACACCTAAGTGAAGAATACTCCACCCGCCTTTCTGATTTTGAAAAAGAATTTTTTGATTTCTGTTCCTCTTCTACGTTTCCAACTGAATCGCTGCACGAAGCCGCCATGGCCGCTAGCAAAACCCCTTTTAATTTTACATATAAAAAAGTGTACGAGGACATAGTTTTTGAAAAATAACAAATTTCTAAAACCTCGTATGATGACCCCCCTACCTTGGAACTGAAAGAACTACCAGAGCACCTTCGATACGCTTTCTTAGAAAAGGACTCCAAGCTGCCTGTCATAGTTTCGGCCTACCTCACGGATGCACAAAAGGATAAACTTCTTTCAATTTTACGAAAGCATCGCCAAGCTATTGCTTGGCAGATATCTGATATCAAGGGCATAAGCCCATCTTTTTGCACTCATAAAATCTTAATGGAAGATAATTCACGTAACTCTATACAACCTCAGCGCCGTATAAACCCAAACATGAAAGACGTAGTTAAGGGTGAGGTTATGAAATTGTTAAACGCAGGAATTATCTATCCTATATCCGACAGTAAGTGGGTTAGCCCAGTATAGGTAGTACTAAAGAAGGGAGGGATTACGGTAGTAAGTAATGAAAATAATGAATTAATCCCGACTCGGACGGTGACCGGATTGTGAATGTGTATAGATTACCGTAAGTTGAATGACGCCACCCGCAAGGATCACTTCCCCTTGCCGTTCATTGATCAGATTTTAGAACGACTTTCCGGACATCGCTTTTATTGTTTTCTCGATGGCCTCTCGGGGTATCTTCAAATCCCCATCTCCCCCGAGGACCAGGAGAAAACTATGTTTACTTGTCCCTTCGGCACCTTCGCCTACCGAAGAATGCCGTTTGGATTATGCAATGCGCCAGCTACATTCAAACGATGTATGCTCGCGATCTTTGACAAGTACGTAGAAAGCATTATGGAAGTTTTCATGGATGATTTCTCTGTGTTCGGGAATTCCTTCGATAGTTGCTTAGAGAACCTTGAAAAAGTCTTAGAGCGATGCGAAGAAACTAACCTCGCCTTAAATTGGGAAAAATATCATTTTATGGTGAGGGAAGGGTTAGTTTTGGGACATAAAATTTCTGAAAGGGGTATTGAAGTAGACGTTGCGAAAATAGAAGTTATCGAGAAGCTGCCGCCACCTACGAACATAAAAGCTATAAGAAGTTTCCTGGGTCATGCGGGTTTCTACCGCCGCTTCATAAAGGACTTTTCCAAAATCACCAAGCCCCTTACGCATCTCTTAGAAAAAGATGCCCCATTCATCTTTGATGACCTCTGTCTAGCTGCCTTCAATTTAATAAAAGAAAAATTAGTTAATGCCCCAATCATGATAGCTCCGGTGTGGGATCTTCCATTTAAGATAATGTGTGATGCAAGTAGTTATGCGGTGGGAGCCATACTAGGTCAACGTATTTCCAAAAACTTCCATCCCATTTATTATGCTAGTAAAACACTCACATCTGCACAAGAAAATTACACCACAACCGAGAAGGAGCTATTAGCTGTAGTATTCGCTTTTGACAAATTTCGCCCTTATATTACTCTTTCGAAAATTATTATTTTTACGGACCACTCGGCCCTCAAATATCTTCTCTCTAAAACGGATACCAAGCCTCACTTGATTCGCTGGGTCTTACTCCTCCAGGAGTTTGACTTAGAGATCCGTGATAAGCGAGGTGCCGAGAACTTGGCTGCCGACCACCTTTCGCGCCTAGACAACCCGTTTATAGAAAAATTAGACGAAAATTCTTTTAATGACTATTTCCCTGATGAGAAGTTGTTCATAATTAACACATCTACTTCTCCTTGGTTTGCCCGCATCGCCAACTATCTAGTGGCTCGTGTGCTCCCAAAAGAGTTTTCATCTCAGCAAAAGAAGAAATTCTTTTCTGAGCTGAAAAACTACTTTTGGGAGGACCCGCATCTTTTCAGAATTTGTGCCGACCAAGTGATCAGGAGGTGTGTTTCTTTTGATGAAGGATTAGATATTATTAAACATTTGCATGAAGGACCGACATGTGGGCACTATCAAGCTGCTCGCACCGCTCACATAGTGTTAAGCGCGGGTTTTTACTGGCCCACCCTGTTTAAAGGCGCGCATGCCTTTGTGAGTAGGTGTGATAGTTGCCAACGGTCGGGGAATATTTTGAATAAAAATGAAATGCCACAAAATTATATCCTAGAGTGCGAAGTTTTCGACCTCTGGGGGATTGATTTTGTCGGCCCTTTTCCTTCTAGCTTCGGGAATAAGTACATTTTAGTTGCCGTTGATTATGTTTCGCGTTGGGCCGAAGCCCAAGCTCTTCCTACAAATGACGCCCGAGTCGTAGTTAATTTCCTAAAAAAATTATTTTCTCGCTTCGGTACGCCACGCGCTATCGTTAGTGATAGGGGTTCCCATTTTTGTAACGCGCAATTTTCAAAAATCCTAACAAAATATGACGTTACTCATAAGCTTTCCACTGCCTACCACCCCCAAACTAACAGACAAGTCTAAGTAGTGAATAGAGAAATAAAAAGAATTTTAGAAAAGACTGTTTCCACATCTAGAAAAGACTGGTCAGCCAAATTAGATGATGCTCTATGGGCCTACCGAACAGCGTACAAAACCGCCCTCGGATGTACGCTATATCAGTTGGTTTATGGAAAATCGTGTCATTTACCCGTAGAGTTAGAACATCGCGCCTTTTGGGCCTTACGATTTTTAAACTTCGATCCCCACTGTTGGGTACATTGGTTTAAATGTACCTAATTTGAAGAAGCCTCACCCAACTCAATGATATACATCAAAATGTATTTGATGAATTTTGAGTTACATGTGCAGGTTAAGTAATTGCAGGACTGAAGCAAAAAGTTTTTAAGTCCATGTGTCGACACCCAGAGGGAAAGTGTCGACACTTAAGAAGACTTGTGTCGACACCCAGACAAGTAGTGTCGACACTTAGAGTCATTGTGTCGACACCTGGGATGCAGAGTCGACACCAGACAGGAAGTGTCGACACAAGGAGCTGTGTCGACACTCAGTGAAGAAGAGTGCAGTAAAGCTGTGTCGACACTTAACAGCAGTGTCGACACCTAGAAGAACTATGTCTACACCAGAAAGTGTCGACACTTGGAGCTGTGTCGACACTCAGCAAAAGTCAGCAGAGACTAAGTATAAGTGTCGACACCAAGAACAATGTGTCGACACTCAACAGAAGAGTCAACACCTGAAGTAAGTGTCGACACCCAGAACAATGTGTCGACACTCAGCTGAAGACTCAACACTTAAAGAAAGTGTCGACACATGGAGCTGTGTCGACACTTAGCAAAGAACAGAAAGATCAACAAAATATTCTAAGTACAACTGTCGACACTAAGGGAATGTGTCGACACTCAGCTGAAGTCTCAACAGAAGAATCAAGTGTCGACACAAGGAGCTGTGTCGACACTCAGCAAGTATCAATATAGAAGACTATGTGTCGACACCAAGAAGCAGTGTCGACACTTAATAGATTCAACACAAGAAGGTGTGTCGACACAAAGGAGATGTGTCGACACTTAGAAGAATTCAGTAAAAGATAGAAGATCAAGTACTTGTGTCGACACTCAATTTCAGTGTCGACACATGCATAAGAATCTGTGTCGAGACATAGTATCTACAACACAAGGAGTTGTGTCGACACCTTGTAGACTTGTGTCGACACTTACACAACTTGTGTCGACACTTGGTCTATAAGTGTCGACACTTAAAGACAGAAAGTCTCGAAACTTTCAGACAGTTAGAGATTTTCAAGAATTGACTGGATGACTTGACAGCTGCCGTTCCAGCCGGACTACAGCACCTGTCAGAGATGTCAGAATTCAGTTATGGACCGGACCAGCCGGTTACCATGAAGAAGACCTATAAATAGGCTCATACAGTTTACAGAAACTGTGGTTCAGATTATTATTCAAGTTATTGATCAAGTATCAAATCAAGAAGATCTAGCTGTCCAAGTGCAGATCTAAGAAGTTGGAGAGTGAGGGCTCCATCTAAGAAATCAGCCACTGGAACTAGGCTGAGAAGAAGGGTTCAGATATATTCTGGATCTTAAGAAGCAGAGGTTAAGGATCAACTGCAGAAGGAAACAATCTTATTCAGTTCTACTTTCAAGAAGCTTTAAGAAAGCTAAGTCAGATTGAATCCAGCTGAGTTCTTCCAAGAACTCATCAAGAAACTCTCAACTCCCCTCTCTTGTTTCTGAGTTGTTGAGTTATTATTTCTATAAACATTTTTATCTTGTAGGCTCTTTTGGATCTGAGTGAATTGTAAGCCTGTAATTATAAAGGATGAGGGTAGGGCTTGAGAGCCTGGGTGTAGGAGATTATAATCTCTGAGTGTAGGCCTTGTTGGCTGAGTGTAGGCCTTGTTGGCTGAGTGTAGGCCTTGTTGGCTGAGTGTAGGCCTTTGTGGCTGAGTGTAGGCTTTGGGAAAAGCTGAGTTGTAGGGCCTTGGGCCTGAGGTGTAGGAACTAGTTTGGGTTCTGAGATAGTGGAGGAGTTTGGCCGAATATAGTACACTGCTAGATAGGCGAAGGGGGAAAGTGGATGTACCCAATGCTTGGGGAACCACTATAAAACTCTGTGTCTGCTGTGGTTGTGCTGTGATTGTGAATGCTTGTGTGATTGCTGTGCAAAAGTAGTATAGATTCTGTGATATAACTGATTGCTGCCATTAAAGTTTCAAAAAGAATTAGGTCACCTATTCACCCCCCCCCCCTCTAGGTGTTTAGGTACTATATCTTTCAAGTTGTATCAGAGGGAGGTTCCTCAAAAAGGACTAACAGTCTGAGGAGATCCTGAGTGGCAGATTCAGTCTAAGTCAAAATACAGATTCAAGAAAATCAAGAACCATGGGTTCCTCTGAAAATCATAAGGAATTGGGTTCCATGAAATTGCCCATATGCAGGAAAGAGATCTTTGGGATCTGGAAGGAAAGGGTAAGGCTGTTTATGGAAGCCTCAGACCCTAGGATATACATCACAGTAAAGGAAGGACCTTATGTGCCCATGAAGATATCTGTTCTAGATGCAAATCAGAGAACTCCAAAGGATTTCTCTGAAATGACTAAGGATGAGATTGTCCTAGCCACCATGGACAAGAGGGCACAAAACATTATAGTGAGTGCCATAGATGATGCAACATTTCAGAATCTTATACACTGTAAGACAGCCAAAGAGATGTGGGACACTCTTATTGTGTATATGGAGGGTTCTGAAGAAGTTAGACAAGATAGAAAATCCATGCTAAATCAGGAGTATGAAAGTTTTAGACAAGGAAAGGGTGATAGCATAACTGAGTGCTATAAGAAGTTCTACAGAATAGTGAATGAACTCATGTCTTATGGAAGAGAGTTCAGCAATTATGAACTAAATGACAAGTTCCTAAGGTCCCTAACTAAAGATTGGGACACAAAGATCTGTGCCATTAGAGAAATGACTAAGTTGGGAGAAATTCCTCCACCTACACTGTTTGGCAAGTTATTGTCTTATGAAATGCAATTGACAGTGAGGAAAGAGGAGGAGAAATCAACAAGAACTGAACACAAGGAAAGATTAGTAGCCTTCAAGTCAGAAGCCTCCAGAAAGTGCAGGAATAAGTCATCAACTCCACCTCCAAAGGTAGCTGAATCAGAGACAGATGAGTCAGTCAGCACAAAGTCTGAAAGCAGTGAAAGTGATGAAGACTTTGCTGCCTTCACTAGACACTTTCAGAAATTCTTGAAGAAGAAACAATGAAGGACAAGGCCTTCTACTTCAAAAGGAAAAGAAGATTTTTATCAGGATAAAAAAGCTTCAAAGAAGGACAGGAAGAGGACTAAATCTAGCAAGGCAACTAGTTCTAAAATAGTGTGCTATTGCTGCAATAGACAAGGTCATGTTGTTGCAGATTGTCCTGAAAAGAGAAAGGAGTCTAGTGACAAGAAGAAGACTCATTTCAAAGGCAAGAAAGAGAAGTCTTTTGTTGCCAAGAAGGAGAAGACTCTATCAGATATCTCTTCTTCAGAAACTGAGTCTGATGCTGAGGCCTACATAGGGCTGTTTGCTGAAGAAGAAGAAGAAGAGTTCATGCAGATAATGGAGTCTATTTATGAAAAAGAAGACAGTCAATGCCAAGGGCTAATGGCTTTGACAGAGCATGACAAAATCCTGGAGCAGCCAGGACCCAGTAAGGTACAAAGTTCAACTTTAAGTTCAGTTTCTTGTTCTAGTACAGAATCAGATTCATCATCATCTATTGATGAGAGTGTATCTGAGTCTGAGGAAGATATTCATCAGCTTATAGATGAATATAAAGTGCTGTTGCAAGCTTACAAGAAAAGCAAGTCCCTAGCCAAAAGTCAGGCAAAGGAAATTGCTGATCTTAAAGCTGCTGCAATAGATTCTGAGAAGCAATTTGATCAAAAGCTTAATGAGATAGCCAGGCTGAAACACATAACAGTGATTCATATGGGGACTATCACCTTTAAGAATGATCAAATTAAGAGTCTGGAGATCAATCTTCAGAAAGAGAGAGAGAGCTTGTTGCTAGGTTTTCTAAACCTAAATCAGAGCTACCTTTAATTGATGAATTTGTTCATCATAAAGACAATGCTGGACTGGGTTTTATTAAACCTGCAAGGACTGAGCAGTCCAAGCCCAAGTCCAAGGGCAAAGCCCCAACATTCAACAAGTCTGCTGTAGATAAGACAGCAAAGATAGTACCTAAGCAAAGGTACAATAAGTTTGAATGTTGGTGCTGTGGCAAAGTTGGCCATTTTGCAATGGACTGTTGGCACAATGCTAGTGCCAAAGTGAGTAACAAATTACCTGTTGGAAAGCCAGTAGGTAGTTTTGTCAAGTTGCAAACTAACAAGTACCAACGACCCAAGAATTCTTTGGGTTCTAAGGTTCATTAATCTGTTTTGCAGGTAAGTCCAAGTGGTCATACCCCAACATGGTACTTGGACAGTGGTTGTTCCAGACATATGACTGGAACAAGAGGATTACTAAAGGACTACATTCCAATAAAAGATGGTCCAAAAGTAACCTTTGGTGGTTCTGAAAAAGGAATCATCAAAGGATTTGGTAACATTTCTAGTAACTTAGTTACCATTACTCAAGTGGCTTATGTTAAAGGGTTGAAACACAACCTAATAAGTATAAGTCAATTAAGTGATGTAGGGTATGACATCTCATTTGTTAAAAATGGTTGTCATATCAAGAGGTCAAGTGATCAAGAGATCATTTTGACTGGTTATAGGAAAAGGAATGTCTATTGCTTAGACATTATGGTTGAGAACAATGGTTCTCCAGTGTGTCTTGTAGCTGATGAGATAGTCTCACATTGTGTCAAATGGCACAAGAGGCTTGCCCATCTTAACTACAAGACTATTAGCAAACTCTTTAGCAAAGAGTTAGTGAGGAATGGTCCTCAAGTTAAGTGTGTTAAAGATGGTATTTGCTCAGCTTGTCAAAAGGGCAAGCAGACTAAATCCACCTTTAGAAGCATAGAAAACAAAGATGCTGTGAGGTGTTTATACCTCTTGCATATGGATCTCTTTGGTCCAATGCCAGTTCACAGCTTAGGTAGGAAGGTCTATACCTTTGTAGTTGTTGATGACTACTCAAGGTTTTCCTGGGTGTTCTTCTTGAGACAAAAATCTGAAACACCTAGTGTCTTCCATAGCTTTGTCAAGCAAATTCAGAATGAACTAAACTATACAGTGGTCAAAATTAGAAGTGACCATGGTACTGAATTTCAGTCTGATAGCATGACAATACTATGTGAAGACTTTGGGATATTTCAAGAGTTTTCTTCACCTAGAACACCTCAGTAAAATGGCATTGCTGAGAGGAAGAATAGGACCTTGAAAGAGGCTGGTAGGACCCTATTAAGTGATACATCACTGCCAGAGTACTTATGGGCTGAAGCAGTTAACACTGCATGCCATGTTATAAATAGGGCTACCATCACTAAAGGGCTCAACAAGACCCCCTATGAAGTTGTGAAAGGCAGGAAACCAAACCTATCCTACTTTAGGATCTTTGGTTGCAAATGCTTCATACTTAACAATGGGAAGTCTTACTTGACTAAGTTTGCTGCCAAGTCCCAAGAGGGAATTTTTGTTGGGTACAGCAATAATAGTAAAGCTTATAGAGTCTACAACTTGACTACACAAGTTATAGAAGAAAATGTGCATGTAGTTTTTGATGAGACAAAACTTATTAATAATGAGTTGTCTAGTAGTGTATGCAGCCCCACAGGTTTAACAAAGAAGATGGACCAGCTCACTCTAGATGAAGAATTTACTGCAAGACAGCAAGCAGAAGATAGTGGCTGTTGTCCAGGGGGAGAACTACATATACCAATTGCTGATGAAGTTCAAGGAGTACAGCATGATGGAGATGCTGAAGAGGTTCAACCAGAAGTTAGGATGCCTCCAGCCAACAGGCATCATAGAGATCATCCAGTAGAGCAGATTATTGGAGATCCAAGACAAGGAGTACAAACCAGGAGCAGAAACATGAATGCTGCAATCTACTCTAGTTTTCTGTCTCAAGTTGAACCTAAGAAGTTTGAAGAAGCCATACTAGATCCACAATGGACTGAAGCAATGCAAGAAGAGCTTAATCAGTTCAAGAGGTGCAAGGTTTGGGAACTTGTTCCTAAACCTAAAGATCATAATATAATAGGAACTAAGTGGATCTACAGGAATAAAATGGATGAACAAGGGGTCATCATTAAGAATAAGGCAAGATTGGTTGCTAAAGGATATAGGAACGAAGAAGGCAATGATTTTGATCAAACCTTTGCTTCAGTAGCCAGACTGGAAGCCATAAGAATGTTCTTGGCCTATGCAACCTATCAAGGATTCAAGGTTTACCAAATGGATGTCAAGTCAGCATTCCTGAATGGTAATCTTAAGGAAGAAGTCTATGTGGAACAGCCTACAGGTTTTGTTGATCCAACTCTACCTCATCATGTCTATAGACTTAGGAAAGCTTTATATGGGTTAAAGCAAGCCCCTAGGGCTTGGTATGAAACCCTATCTAGTTTCCTCATTGAGAACAAGTTCTCAAGGGGGAAAATAGATAAGACTCTATTCCTTAGGGAATCTAGAGGCAAAGTTATACTAGTCCAAATATATGTAGATGACATTATATTTGGGTCTACTGAGAGCAGCCTTTGCAAAAAGTTTGCAAAACTTATGCAAGGTCAGTTTGAGATGAGTAGTATGGGAGAGCTGAAGTTTTTCTTGGGTCTCCAAGTTAAACAGACTGAGAGTGGTTTATCCATATGTCAGTCCAAGTTCACCCTAGAACTCATAAGGAAGTATGGTATGGATTCATCTAGCACCATGAAGACTCCTATGGGGTCAAGTATGTATCTTAGCAAGGATGATGCAGGGAAACCTGTAGATGAAACCTTGTATAGAGGGATAGTTGGCTCCCTATTATACTTGACTACTAGTAGACCAGATATCATGTATGCTACATGTGTCTGTGCAAGGTATCAAGCCTGCCCTAAAGAGTCTCATTTGACAGCAGTCAAAAGAATATTGAGATATCTAAAGGGCACTCCCTATCTAGGCCTCTGGTACCCTAGGAATGGAGATTTTGATCTAACAGGTTATACAGATGCAGACTTTGCAGGATGCAAAGAAGATAGAAAAAGTACTAATGGAACCTGTCAATTCCTAGGTGGGAGACTAATTTCATGGAGTAGCAAAAAGCAAACCAGTATGGCTATCTCCACTACAAAGTCAGAGTATGTGGCTGCAGGAAGTTGCTGTGCTCAACTTCTGTGGATACAACATCAGCTAGAGGACTATGGATTTCAGGTAAGTAGAACTCCACTCTTCTGTGATTCTACAAGTGCTATTTTAATAGCTAATAACCCTGTATCCCATAGTAGAACAAAACATATTGAAATTAAATATCATTTTCTTAGGGAGCATGTAGAAAGAAAAGATATTTTATTAGAATATGTTAAAACTGATAATCAAATAGCTGATATGTTTACTAAGCCCCTAGAAGAAGCTAAGTTCAATAGATTTAAAATTGAACTAGGAATGATAAACTTAGAGTAAGTTTACATAATTGAAATTGACTAAGTAAAAAGGTGTTGACACATAGACAAGTCTATGTCGACACAGAATAGTGGTGTCGACACTTCAGGAAAAAGGTGTCGACACATCTAGGAAGTTGGTGTCGACACTTCAGAATATTAGTGTCGACACATGTCAAGTAGGTGTCGACACATCCAATGTGGTGTCGACACTTAAGTTTTACTCAGAATTTTCTAAGTAAAGTCTCGATTATGTGTCGAGTAGAGTGGTGTCGACACATAAACAAGTGTCGACACATAAACAAGTGTCGACACATAAAATCTGTTCACTAAACTTGTGTCGACACATATGTGTCGAGACATTATAAGTCAGTGTCGACATTTATTGCCAGTGTCGACATATTTTAAGTTAGCTGTCCCGCCTGTTCATCTTCAAAATTAGAAAGGTATAAATAGGGTTTTGTCTTTGTTTGTCGACACGCTTTCAAAGTTTCGAGACCAAACTTCTGTGTCGACACCTCTCTTCTCTCAAGACAAATTCTACAAACCCTAATGGTGCCTAAGCTTGAGGAGAATGTCAACGAAGGATATGAGCTGGTGCACGGCGCTTTCACTGATGCTGATCAAGAAATCCAGGCAGTCATAACCCTAGTCGCCGATTCTGGGTTAGAATTTCTAGTGTTTGAATCAACTAAGATATGGAAGAAAGAGGTACTTGAATTCCTCAACGGAGCCAAGGTGGATGAATCTGGATACAAAATCAAATCCAGAGTTCATGGAGCAAGGGTTAAGGTATCCCCTAAAAGTCTGAGGAAGATTCTCCAGCTACCAAGAACTCAATAGGAAGATGAGGTTACTGCTTCAAGGACCAGGGAAGCTCTAACCTAGTGTGGACTTGATCCTAAGATGAAGATAGGTTCTGTTTTCAACATGAAAGGCATGAACAATCAAGAAAAATTCCTCCCTGAGATTGTTGGAAAGGTACTACTCAGCAAGCCAGGAGGGCATGACAGAGTGTCTGCCTCTATGTTTAGTATAATGACAAGGGTAATCTTCACTTTAAAAACTGATTGGTCAGTTATAGTGTTTGAGAAGATTAAGGAAAGCTTGAAGAAGCCCAACCTGGGCAGAATCATAAGTCTTTACCTTGCTGGAACCATACCAGAGGTAATACAACAATCTGCTGGAAGTAAAATTAATCACATGAGAAAAATAGATATGAGGTTGTTCTCAAGATGGGACAGGGTGTTGTCAAAGGAGATGCCAACCCCTGAGAAGACAGTTACTGAGAAAGAAATTCCTCCAAAGAAGAAGAGAAAGACTGCTCCAGTGGCATAAGAGTCCACTAGCAGTTCTGAAAGTGAAGAACAGGTTGTCTTTACTTCAGATGAGCATGAGGAAGAGACTACTGCAAAGACTCCTGCTCCTCAAGAGATTGCTGAGATCCAAGGGGAGCTACCTCAAGCTAGCCCCATCCATAAGGATCAAAGCCAGGGGGGCTTCCAGTTGTAGAAGAACCCTCTACACAGGAAAGTGAACAAGCCACCACAATCATACTAGAGGTACTCACTGAACTAAACACTTTGAATTTTACTATGGAAGATACTGATTTGACTGATGATCATCAGCAAATCTAGCTGGATAGCCAAGTCTCAGATGCTGTCAAAGAAGACACATCTGCTATTATTCAAGTGGTTCCTGATTCAGTGGTTGCAGAGCCTAGAATTTCTCCAGCTCCTTCACCACAAGAATACACCATGGAAGATTTGTTCCTAAATCTGGATCAAGCAGATTTTGACATGGACAAGGCTACTGCTGAAGAAGTGAATGCTGCTGTTGAGGGGGAGCAAGTGCAGAATATGGAAGAGCCTATAAGGCAGGAAACTGAGAAGGAACCTGAAGTGCAGAAAGAGAGGCCCCCTAGTCCTAAGGAGAGGGTGGATATAGCCAGCACCTCTGCCTCAGAAGATGAGGAAGCTGAAAGGGCAAAGAAAAAGAAACTTTATGTCTTCAGGAGAAGAAGACAGAGTTACAAGAAGGCTCTCCAAACAGTTGCACCACAGCCTATAGTTCAGCAAACTCCAACGGTTGATTATAGTGCTTTAATGATTGCCCTGCAGATAAAACTGGATGAACATAGAAAAGCCATAGAGGCTTATGTGGATGAAGGGCAGAAATCTTTACAGTTTGATCTAGCCTAGGATATCAAGTCTATAAGGTTTGAAATGAACCTTAACAAGAAAGAGATGACAGAATGCTTCCACAAAGGTGGAAATGTAGTGGTGTACTTGGCAACACACCAGGAAAAGATCAAGGCACAGGTGGATGATATAGCATTGAAGCAAGGATATGTTCTTGAAAATCAGCTAAGGATGAATGACAATTTGACTGCTTCCCATAATGCTATTGTCACTGAGTTAAAGAACAAGGCTGCTGAACCTTCTACTTCTACTGCTGCTATTAAAGCTGACTTTGACAAGGCATTTCAAGAAGAAATCTATGCTGTTAAGACTGCTATCCAAGACTCCCAGAAAGCCATATCTGAACAACTTAAAAAGCTCAAACCTTTCTTTAAAGATGGAGTCAGATTCTTAGATAATCAAATCAGATTCCAGAAGGATGATGTCAGAGATCATATGGCTAGAGAAGTCATAAAGGGGGAGAGAGTTTTAGTCAAAGCTAGCTCTGATCATGCCAAATGGATATCTAATTCCATCAGAGCTACACTGGGCTATCCTCCACTTTGTGATGATGACAATGTTGCTGAATCTGGAATTCAACCTGCATATCTTGGAGGTGAGCAACCAGAGGTAGCTCAAGTGATCTATCCTCCACCAGATTTTGAAATGGTGCAAGCTGATATTCATCACATGTATAGCCCAACTGAAGGGAAGTCTAATGTTATTCTGGAGAAAGTGGTTCAGCCTATTTCTGAAGCCATGCAAGAGGCACTACAGAAAGAAGAAGAGACAAGGTTGTCTAAGAAGAGGTTTAGGGAACAAGCAGAACAAAGGCCAGACTTTGAACAGTGGAGCCCTACCTCTAGAAACATTATACTAACTGCCTAGAAAGCTGCCAAGGATAACATTCATGATAGGAACAAATGGTTCTCTGAAGCTGAATGGAGAAAACATGAATCTAGACAGGAGGCCATTGTTCAATATAGAAGGAAGACAAAGATGGGAAAGCTACCTCCTACTGCCCAGGAGCCTAGCAAGTACTTTCCAAAGCCATACCATTACTTTGAGAGGCAGAAGATCAAAGCTGAAGAGCTTAAAAAGAAAGATCTAAAAGGCAAGAAGCCTGTTGATGCTGAAACTGCTGATGCTCCTGTCCAAGCTAAAGTCCAAGCTGGCAAAGGCATAGTAATTAAGGAGCCAGAGCAAAAATAGATTTAAAATTTTCTTGAAGTTTATTTTGTAATCTTTTGGATGTAACACGTTTAGTGAACTTCTGAAAATGTATAAGACAGATATTAGAACAATATATGATTAATATATTTCATGTTTGTTCTGTGAATATGTCTATTTCTTATTTGTTCTGTGTTGATGTATGTGTATACATGTGTGATTTATACATGTTTATGTTTACCCTGCTGAATATAATCCTGCTTTACATCATTTTGTAATTTTAATTATGAATGGTGTATATCATTGACTAAGGGTTATGACTTCTCCAAATAGGGGGAGATTGTTGGGTACATTGGTTTAAATGTACCTAATTTGAAGAAGCCTCACCCAACTCAATGATATTCATCAAAATGTATTTGATGAATTTTGAGTTACATGTGCAGGTTAAGTAATTGCAGGACTGAAGCAAAAAGTTTCTAAGTCCATGTGTCGACACCCAGAGGGAAAGTGTCGACACTTAAGAAGACTTGTGTCGACACCATGACAAGCAGTGTCGACACTTGGAGTCATTGTGTCGACACCAGGGATGCAGAGTCGACACCAGACAGGAAGTGTCGACACAAGGAGCTGTGTCGACACTCAGTGAAGAAGAGTGCAGTAAAGCTGTGTCGACACTTAACAGTAGTGTCGACACCTAGAAGAACTATGTCTACACCAGAAAGTGTCGACACTTGGAGCTGTGTCGACACTCAGCAAAAGTCAGCAGAGACTAAGTATAAGTGTCGACACCAAGAACAATGTGTCGACACTCAACAGAACAGTCAACACCTGAAGTAAGTGTCGACACCCAGAACAATGTGTCGACACTCAGCTGAAGACTCAACACTTGAAGAAAGTGTCGACACATGGAGTTGTGTCGACACTTAGCAAAGAACAGAAAGATCAACAAAATATTCTAAGTACAAGTGTCGACACTAAGGGAATGTGTCGACACTCAGCTGAAGTCTCAACACAAGAATCAAGTGTCGACACAAGGAGCTGTGTCGACACTCAGCAAGTATCAACATAGAAGACTATGTGTCGACACCAAGAAGCAGTGTCGACACTTGACAGATTCAACACAAGAAGGTGTGTCGACACAAAGGAGATGTGTCGACACTTAGAAGAATTCAGCAAAAGATAGAAGATCAAGTACTTGTGTCGACACTCAATTTCAGTGTCGACACAGAATCTGTGTGCAGATATAGTATCTACAACACAAGGAGTTGTGTCGACACCTTGTAGACTTGTGTCGACACTTACACAACTTGTGTCGACACTTGGTCTATAAGTGTCGACACTTAAAGACAGAAAGTCTCGACACTTTCAGACAGTTAGAGATTTTCAAGAATTGACTGGATGACTTGACAGCTGCCGTTCCAGCCGGACTACAGCACCTGTCACAGATGTCAGAATTCAGTTATGGACCGGACCAGCCGGTTACCATGAAGAAGGCCTATAAATAGGCTCATACAGTTTACAGAAACTGTGGTTCAGATTATTATTCAAGTTATTGATCAAGTATCAAATCAAGAAGATCTAGCTGTCCAAGTGCAGATCTAAGAATTTGGAGAGTGAGGGCTCCATCTAAGAAATCAGCCACTGGAACTAGGCTGAGAAGAAGGGTTCAGATATATTCTGGATCTTAAGAAGCAGAGGTCAAGGATCAACTGCAGAAGGAAACAATCTTATTCAGTTCTACTTTCAAGAAGCTTTGAAGAAAGCTAAGTCAGATTGAATCCAGCTGAGTTCTTCCAAGAACTCATCAAGAAACTCTCAACTCCCCTCTCTTGTTTCTGAGTTGTTGAGTTATTATTTCTATAAACATTTTTATCTTGTAGGATCCTTTGGATCTGAGTGAATTGTAAGCCTGTAATTATAAAGGCTGAGGGTAGGGCTCGAGAGCCTGAGTGTAGGAGATTGTAATCTCTGAGTGTAGGCCTTGTTGGCTGAGTGTAGGCCTTGTTGGCTGAGTGTAGGCCTTGTTGGCTGAGTGTAGGCCTTGTTGGCTGAGTGTAGGCCTTTGTGGCTGAGTGTAGGCTTTGGGAAAAGCTGAGTTGTAGGGCCTTGGGCCTGAGGTGTAGGAACCAGTTTGGGTTCTGAGATAGTGGAGGAGTTTGGCCGAATGTAGTACACTGCTAGATAGGCGAAGGGGGAAAGTGGATGTACCCAATGCTTGGGGAACCACTATAAAACTCTGTGTCTGCTGTGGTTGTGCTGTGATTGTGAATGCTTGTGTGATTGCTGTGCAAAAGTAGTATAGATTCTGTGATATAACTGATTGCTGCCATTAAAGTTTCAAAAAGAATTAGGTCACCTATTCACCCCCCACCCCCCTCTAGGTGTTTAGGTACTATATCTTTCAGCCACTCTGTCGGCGATTTTAGAAAATTTCAACTTAACGAACTCGACGAGTGGCGCTCTTACGCGTATGAAAATAACAGACTTTATAAAGAGTGGACGAAGCATTTGCACGATCGACATCTTAGGCACCCAAAAATCTTTAAGCCGGGGGACCAAGTTCTTCTTTATAATTCTCGTTTACGTTTATTCCCGGGTAAATTAAAATCACGTTGGTCAGGGCCTTTTACTGTTTTAGAAGTCTTTTCTTATGGTACTGTTTTAATTTCCCATCCTGATAAGGGTACTTTCAAAGTGAATGGTCAGCGTCTTAAACTGTATTTCTGTGATGATGTCAGTCTCAACCCTGTTAACTCTATCTTTCCTGTCCTGACATTTGATTAATCTGAACTTTATTTTTCTTAAAAACTTTGACTTTATTCGAACTTTATTTTTAAATAATATTTGGGACAATCTTATTTTGATGCGTCGAGCTCAAACGATGTTTTAAACAAAGGGCGCTCTTGGGAGGCAACCCAAGTTATCTTTTTCTGTTTTCTTTCTTTCACAATTTTTGCCCCGATGGCTCCGACAAGCTGAAACTTCTGCGCTCGCCTGCTCCAACGGTTCTGCTTCCATGCCCAAGTACACCAGACGACGTTTCCTACAGATCCAGGGCACCAGCATGGAGGAGAGGCATCACTCAGCTTTCCCTGCAAAATAAAACCGGGGAAGTACCTGTTTTTCAATTCTGTCTTTCATTTCTGTTCTTTAATTTTCTCTCATTCTCCAACCTCCTCCATTGAGGACAATGTAGATTTTAAGCTTGGGGGAGGACTTCCTCCTTTTTTCTTTTTGTGAATATCCAAAAAATCCAAAGAATCCAAAAATATATATATATAGCTGCATTTTGGTATTTCAATAAGTACCCCGTGTTTATGTTTTGTTTTTCTCAAACTTCTTTATAAACAACGTAGTTAATTATAATTTTTCTAATCATTTTTTTTATCATATTTCACAAGTAAAATGTTGGCCATGCTGTGTTTCTAATTCACGGTAGCATGTTAGGGTGAAATATTTCTCTAAAACGTGCATTTCTATTATGATTTTTCGTTCTTTATTTTCTTTACTTTCTCTAAAATTTATCATCCACTATTTTCCTTTTCGTCTTTAGATAATTTTTGTAAGAACAAATTTTGAATAACGTAGTAGATATGAACGATCCAACTCACATATTCACTACAACAAAAATACCAATTAGCTATGAAAATTAGAAAGGCTCAAAATTTTCTTGATAATTAACAACAAATTTTGCAAGGGATCATAATATTTTCTCATCTACAAAATTTGAAAGGAGATTTTTTGTTGCTAAATTAGCAACAAATAGTTTGGAGCCAAAAAATATGTTGCTAATTTAGCAACAAAAAATTTTGTTTCTAATTTTATATTAGATAAAAAATTTGTTGTTATTGCTAAATTTGTTGTGAATTATCTTGAAATTATTTTTTCTTTCTAACTTTCCTTGCTAATTAACATGTGTGATAAAATTAAAATGTTGATTTTACATATATATATATATATATAGTTATTCATTTCATTCATCGAATGAATATATGAAAACAAAATTTGGGATAACTTTTTTTTTAAATTTATAGCTCAAAATATATAAAAAAATTTAAATTGGTAATAAAATTATCGTATCGTTTTGCAAAAATTGAAGATAAATGTTATTATTATTAGCAAAAATATTCAACTTAAATTTTAATTTAAAATGATTTATTATCTTATATGAATGAGATTTTATATATATATATATATTATATATGTGTGTGCCTAAGAAAATTAAGGAGATAAGTACTCCTAAAATATGTATATAAAGTTAAATTATATTTACTTATATATATAGTACAATAATATTTATTTAATATGTGTTCTTTTACAACATATATAAAACTTTTCGAATATAATTAATGAAATTGCTTTGGCTTAGTGGTAGCTCTTATTTGTTAAAGGTTTCCAAATGAATTGGATTGAGTTCGAGACCCAGCGGGATCCGCGGAAGGTAGGTTTTTTTACTGGTTTTTAAAATATTTATTTATTATAATTTAAATTAAAAATTAGCAAGCAAACCATTTTCCTTGCTAAAAAAAAGTTATAAACTAGAAAGACTATTTCTCCTTCCTAAAAATTTGTTGCAAATCAACAAGGAAAATCATCCTTCCTAAATTTAACTAGGATCATATTTGCTATGATTTTTTCTTGTTTATGAATTCGTTTCTAATTATAATTAGGAAGGAATTGTATCATTTAGCAACGAATTCCTCTCCTCAGTAATTAGCATTTTTCTTGTAGTGATTATTTTTATTTTCAAGATAATTTCATCAATCTTCTTTTATTATCTCGAACTTGCTTTTTGAAATTTATCAACTCTATGTTTTAAATAAATTTTAAAAAAAAGCGTGAAAATGATTTAGGCCATTTTTGTTTACGTTTGAGCTTTCCTGCCAACCTAAAATCTTTTACCACTAGTTAGCCGCTTTTGAGCCTTTTTTTCCAAATTCATTTGATAACTCCACATAGCATTTCATTTTCACCAAAGCCCAAATTCCTACCTATCTAATCACGCTAAATTTTTTTGAGTTTCATTCTAAAATTTTCATGATAGGAAATTTTGTGTTATCTTTGGCGAAATTGTTAAAAAAGTGTACTCAAAAGCAATGTTTTGAAAAAAGAGAAAAAAATGAATGGTGAAAATAATAATAATAAAAAAATAATAAATAATAATAAAGAAAAAAAGAAAGAAAAAAAATTTTATTATATATATACATATTTTGTTTAAAATAATTTTTTTTTTGAAACTCGTTGTTTTGGTTTAGTATGATTTTTAAGCCTCCATGTTTATATTTGAATTCCACTCCTATTCATAATCCTAAACCAAACGTTTCGGTCTCGTTAAGTCCTTTTGATTCACGCCTTTTTTTAACGTTTATTTAACAACTACGAAAAGAAGAAAAGTAAATCAGTTTTAGTTTTGGATTTAAACTTAGATTTTTGTTATTTAATTGATATAATTATAATGCATTGCTTGGATCTAGTAATAACTCAATACGTTCTTTTCATTTTCATTGCCTTGCTCAAATCTATTTAAAGAATTTCATCAAAATTCTGGATGATTTATTTTTATTAAGTAAGTTTATAAAAGTTAAACCATACCAAAATAATTGTTTTAGATTTATGTTTTACATTCTCCCTACCTAGAATTTCGCATAGTACTTGTGTAAGTATGATTAAAACTTTTTGAATTATTCACTTTTTATGATTAGCTAGTCTTTATATCTTTGCTTGGGGACAAGCAAAACTTAAGCTTGGGGGAATTTGATAATACGGTTTGCAGTCAAATTTATTAGGATATTTTCGGGGTTTTAAAGCAAATCATGTCTTGTAAAGTACTTATTTTGATTCCCCTTTGTATATATTTTTGTCTCTAATGCGTTTTTTCTGCTTTTTGCAGGTCTTCACGGCTTTCAGCCGAATTTGCTGTGACACGCCCCAAGGTCACGCCCTACCCGGGCGTGTACCTAGGGCGTGTAACCCATAGGAATGAAGCATTTGGTCCGAAACTGCATTCCGTGGAAACTTTGTGTACACGCCCTCTGTCACGCCCGTGTCACATCCGACACGGGCGTGTTCTAGAGGCGTGTCCCCAGGTTCCGAGGAATCGCCGCAACGCGCTCGTTTTTCCCGCTCCACCGTCGCACCGAAAGTGTCACGCCCCAGGGTCACGCCTGACCCGGGCGTGACATATGGGCGTGTACTTCAGCAATTCCGCCCGTCACCTCCAGCATTCAATTTCAGCTCAACAAAGTCACGTCGCAAAGAACACGCCCCAGGTACACGCCCTACCAGGGCGTGACATGTGGGCGTGTACTTCAGCTACTTCGCCAGAATTAAATTCCAGCCCGAAAAAGTCGCACTGAATGTGTCACGCCCCAGGGTCACGCCCGACCCGGGCGTGACAGGGGGGCGTGACCCGACCCGAAAAATTCTATAAATAGAGCCCAACTCTAAGGGTTCAGGGACACCTTTTGCATTGAGAGGGGAGGTTCTGTCCTTTGTATTTTTGAACTTTTTCAAGCATGTCTCTTCATTTTTAGTTCTTAGCTCTAGCTTTATGCTTTCCCTGTATTAGTTCCTAGCTTCGTTCTGTAGTATAATGTTAATGATAGTGTAGTTTACCTTCCATGCACTTGTAATCTCTAGTTTTCAAGTTGTAAGATCCCTGTTTCCATTAATAAAAAGTGTTGTTTTCTTTTTCGTTTCTGCTCTGTTTTCATTATTTTTCTTCTACTCACCCCCCCTTCCACCTCACCATGATTAACTAATCCTCCATGTACTCGATCTTGATGATCCGAGGTTCGAGTGATTAGGTTATGATGCTTTGAATCCTACCTTTTCTTTTTAGGTTTTAGCCTTGAATTACTCTTGATTTATCATGGGTTGGAGGTATATCATCGATATATACTCTCACCTTTGCTTTCATTCTGGGCTAGCCGAGAGGCCGAAAGTTTGAAATGAGCACTCAAGAGTAAAGGGAGTTGTTCGCACCCCTCGAGAGAGGCAGACGTTCAAATCTCCCGGATTGGAGTAAAATCCAATAGTGGGGTTCACCGCGTAAAGCGAGTTTTAGGCCTCCGATTTAGGCGAAAGTCGATCGGACCTTCCTAAACTCAGTTAGGCACGGCCTTCGAGAGAAGCGTGTCAATATTTATGGAACCTCCACGGTCAAGGACCTTTACCCTAATTAGCTTAGGTTTATTTATCATATTTTTCTAACCACTCTTGCCGAGGTGATTTCTGATCGAGTTCATTTTCCCCTCATCGTTACTAAGCTTTAGTATAATCGCTCTTTTAGCTCTCTTTATCTTTTCATGCAAGTAGCTCTCTTTCATTGCAACTAGTTCTCTTCCTTTAATACGCTTAGCTTTCTTCTAAACCCTGATTTTTCCGTCGATAAAATAATAGATTTCGAGTGAGTAAGCTTACTCAACTGTTCCCGGATTTAAATACGACACTTGTGTCCCCTAGCTGCATTTCGATAGGTATACTTGCCTTGTTGAATTGTTAGTTTGGTTATTTTCTCCTTGCAGATATCTAAGAGACAATCATTGAGCTCATCATTCGTCGAGCTAAAATCACAGTTTGAGTTTCTGAGTTCATCGAGCTCAGTTCAGAATTCGTCGAACTGAGTTCATAGTTCGTCGAGCTCAGTTCACAATTCGTCAAACTCAGTTCAGAAAAAGGCAAGCTGAGTTAGTCAATGCCTAGAGTTAAGAGGAAGATTTTGTCTCAGCATAACCGCTGAGACAAGTGTTTGTCTCAGCATAACCACTAAGACAAGTGTTTGTCTCAGTAGAGAACAAGAAAGTTCTGAGACAGTTATGCCAGTGTTTTCAAACATAGAAAATTAGGTAAGGAAAAAAAACATTGAGTGATGAAGTCACACTCAGCGCTCTCAACGCTAGAGAAGTAGGAAGATTTTGCCTAAGGAAAAGCGTCGAGACAGCTGAGACAGCTGAGAAGCTCAATGCAAAAATGCTGAGAGAAATGTTCATCTCAGCAAAACCACTGAGACAGGAGTTTGTCTCAGCACAATCGCTGAGACAAGTGCTGGTCTCAGCACAACCGCTGAGACAAGTGTTGGTCTCAGCACAACCGCTGAGACAAGTGTTTGTCTCAGCTGAGAACAAAAAGCGCTGAGATAGTTAAGCAGAAAAATGGTTAAGGCAAAAAGCATTCAGTGGAGGTTGCTCACTCAACGCTGTCAACGCCTAGTGAAGACAGAATTTTGTCTAAGTTTTTTGGCGTTGAGTAATGCTCACACACTCAACGCCAAGCAGCGGATAGCTAATAAAGCAAGTTGGCATTGAGTGAAGCTGAATCTCTCAACGTCTAGAAACAGATTTCAATTATAAGTAGTTTGGCGTTGAGTGAAGGTTACTCACTCAACGTCATGAGGCAGAAAATCTGTCTAAGTGTTTTGGCGTTGAGTGATGCTTACTCACTTAACGCCTATGCTAATATTGTTTGATTTTTGGCTAAGTCCACAGCTAACGGCGTCAGCAAGTCAACATATTTAAAATTAGAGGCGGGATGGCTACAGTATGTGACAAATGTTGTCGCAGACCTACTATACGACGGTTGGTGTTAAAGCAAGGTTGTTGCTAGATATTAAATGTGTGGGGCCCACTGCTCAAGAGCCGTTGGGTCAAAATCAATAAAAGGAAAAAGGCATACTGAGGAGGATAGCCTTCAGAGAAAAGAAAAAAGATAGTTCTTCGTCTCCGCCATTGTTGTGGAGCTGAAGAATAGGAAGCTCAAGTTAGGAAGACCAAGAGTAAGTTAGTTGTTGATATCAACATCGTCAACAACAAGATAGCTGATTTAATCTACATTTGCATGAGCAAGCAAGTCAAGAACATTACCACGAGGAAAGAGGAAGCAGACAAGGGCCGACCCTTACTACAGGTTCTTCACAGTTCCAGCTGTACAAGCATCCTGAAGATCTTAATCTGGAAGCTGTGAAGAAAAGAGGCTTGAAGAAGCAGAGATCTGAAAGAAGACTCAGTGAGCTTTTACTCAGGAGTCAAATTCAAGGCTGAATCACCTCAGCCCAGGAAAGGAAGAAGAGGCAGAGCTATCCTAGTCTGTAAAGTTAGAGCTGAGATTTTCTCAGCTCAGGTATCAGCAATTAGCTGCACTAACTTCACTGACCAGCAGGAAAAATCCCTAGTGTTGTGAAGTAGTAGTTAGGACTAAGCTTCGGGCCCAGTTCAGAAAGAGGCAGAACATTGCTCTGCAAGTCACTTCCAACTCAAGTAAATACTTGTTGCTCTGGAAGTAGTTACGAATAAGTACTTCTTAGTTCAGTGAAGCTAGACTCAGGAAATAAATTCCTGTATTCATTGTTAGGCTGACTTAATGTCAGTCAAGAAGCTTGACACAGAGAAACATCCCTTGTGTTAAGAATTACCACCAACCCACCTTCATCCTGTAGGATCCAAGTGTGGATCTGAGTTGTAGGGCTTAAATGCCTGAGGTAGGAGAGTGCTGCTCTATGAGTGTAGGGCCTTTGTGCCTGAGATAGGTGACTGTTGAGTCACTGAGTTGTAGGTGACAAGTGTGCCACTTAATTGTAGGCCTTGGAGGAGGCTGAACTGTAGGTGCCTGAAAGGGTACTGAGGTAGGTACCTGTTGGGTACTGAGCTGTAGGAGTACTGCAGTACTTTGAGAGTAGGCCCTTATGCCTGAAGTAGTATGGCTAAAAATCCTAAGCTATAGGCCTTAGACATAAGACTGAGATAGGTGGCTTGCGGGTCACTAAGTCTAGGAGCACTGCAGAGCTCTGAGGTAGGATTCTTTGTGGATTTGAGGTAGGGCTGTCCTCCCAGCCTGAGTGTCAGGCTTAACAGCCTGAGGTAGGTGGTCTGCTGACCACTGAGTTGTAGGCCTTTGTGACTGAGAAGTAAGTCTTGGAGGAGACTTAGAGATCCTAAGGGATCTGAGGTGTAAGCTCTTAGGAGTAGTTTGGAGGAGTTTGTGCCTAGTCCAACAAGATAGTTGGATAGGTGGGAGAGAAGGTGGATGTACCCAATTGGGGAACCACTATAAATCACTGTGTGTTGTGCTGTGTTGTTTGTTCTTATTTTTATATTGTAGGTACTAAGGACAACTCTAGATCACTTAGTAAGGAAACAACAAAAAGAACTTAAAAAGAGACCAATAACCTATTCACCCCCGCTCAAGGTGATTTAGCAATCCTTGAAACATATACTTTCAGATTCTAACTTAGCAAAACTATGCTATTAGAGGAAATATGTTGACTTGGAGAAATTTCCCAAGTTTACGGGAGCGCGTCGAGTACACTCGAGGCTGCGTCGAGTGCAGTCAACGCACTCGACGCCAACCAGACTACTCAGAAAAACTAGCTTCACTCAACATTGCATTGAGTGTATAACACTCACTCAACGCTTTCACACAGGCAGAATTTTACAGGATGGCGTTGAGTGTATTCATCTCAATCAACGCCGCCTTGAGTGCACTCAACGCACTCAACTCTTTTAACTTAGATTCCAAGATTTTCCTGATGGAGTCGAATGTATTGAGTGTAACTCCCCGAAACTTAAAAGAGCGACGGGGGAAGTTTTGGGCCAGATTTGGAATCTGGCAGTAGGCACACAGCCTGGGACACGGGCGTGTCCCAGGGTGTGTCAGACTGGAGTCGATGACTTGGCCGCGAAGTCGACGAATTTCGGTCGACACTGTGTCGAGACAGGGCACACGCCTGAGACACGGGCGTGTCTCAGGGCGTGTCGAGCCCATGTCGACGATCGGCCCGGGGTGTCGACGATTTTCGCTCGACGAAGTGTCGAGACGGGGCACATGGCCTGAGACACGGGCGTGTCTCAGGGCGTGTCGAGCCCGTGTCGACAACCGGCCCGGGGTGTCGACATTTTCGCTCGACGATGTGTCGAGACAAGACACACGGCCTAGGACACGGGCGTGTACAAGGCCGTGTCGGGTGCTCGACGAACTTCACTCGACGAAGTGTCGAGACCGTGAACACAGCCTGGAGCCCAGGCGTGTTGAGGTAGACACGGGCAAGGACACGGGCGTATCCAGTACCCGTGTTGTTCTCGGGTTGTTTTCAGGCTAAATCGATGGGGGCACACGACCGACCACACGACCGTGTCAGTTGGAACATGGGCGTGCCAGGTCGAACACGGGCGTGTCGGATGCCCGTGTGTTGTTCCAAGCGCGTCGATTTTGACGGCGAATGAGGCACATGGCCTTGGACACGGGCGTGTGCCAGGCCGTGTTCGGTCTAGATTGTATATTTTAGGCCCGAATCAAGGCCGTTCGTTTCTTTAATTTGGGATCCGACAGTTGGGGGTTGTTCCTACTGGGATATACCCGGGATTGGGCCTTTGAAACCCTCACTTTTACTTGAGTGGTTCTCTTTCTAAGTCAAGAGAGAGAGGATAGCCAAAGGAGGAAGAAGAAGCTAGATCTGGCCATTGGAGGAGCTTCGAAGCTCCAAATCGCGAGCTGACTTCGGATCTACGGAGGAGAAGACAGTGCGGTGCTTTTCATCCGCTTACATTTCCATGGCGCCAAAGAGGAACGCTAGGGTAACGATTCTCTTCTTGAGCATGTGAAGCTCTTGTTGGGTATTGTATCCACAATCACCTGGATTTGAGGAAGCCACCTATCAAGCTAAGATGAATTCACAATGTATTTGATGAAACTTCTTAAGTTGTGCTTGCAGTTCTTACACGCTAAGTGCACACCAATGTCAGGGTGCAGTAGGTCAATATATACGGGTCTGCACGACGTAATCCCTCGTTGAGCAGATCAGTGTGTTGGCCTACGTGTACTCTCTCTATTGGAGTGCACTTACTTTCAAGTACAGGGCCGTATTTATGCAAGAGAAGACAAGGAGCAAGGATGGGTCAAGGAGCAGCTCTTGGGTGGAAAGACGAAAATTCGTCTAAGTAAAATTCGACGAGAACCACCAAGTGATTCTCGCCGATTCGGCGAGAATCACTAGTGATTCTCGCCGAATCGTCGAGAATCATTAGTGATTCTCGCCGACTCTTTCAGGCTACCTCAAAACGGTGCCAAGTAAGATTCGGCGAGAATCACTAGTGATTCTCGCCGAACCAGTCGTTAAGCAGATCTTGAATACAAGTTATATTCGTTGAGAATCAACAAGTGATTCGGCGAGAATCACAAGTGATTCTCGACGAATCGTCGAGAATCACTAACTGATTCTCGCCGATTCGTCGAGAATCACCTGCGAATTTCGCCGATTCTTACTTAGCGATTTCTCTGGAAGCTGCTGGACCGGATTCTGCCGCTGGACTATTTTGAACCAGATGTCGGGTTTCTACTTGTGGGACCCACAACGGTCATATTGTAAGTATCTACAGTGTATAAATACACGGGTATTTTTGCACAGTAAAATCAGCGAACAAGAAAAGAAAAACGTGAGCCGCGACTTGACCTAGTTCGCGATTTCCGCCGCCGCCTCCGTCGCCGCGCGAGAGTGTAGATAGCCGGTCCTGATCGTGGTTTCTTCCAGATCTCCGGTCGATAGAAGCTTAGCTAAGCTTAGAGTCTCACGTGTCTAACCGGAGATCTCTTGTCTCTTGATTTGTAGATCGGGAAAATCTTCCCCATCCGAATCGATTGAGACGATTGATCCTAGTGTGACCGTTGGTAGACCTAGCTAGCTTCGCTACGAAGTTTGGATCTCCAAAGTACAGCAGCCGCGCACCGTCGTTGCCGCCGATCCCGAACCAAGCCGCCGCTCGTCTTGCCGCCGCCGATTCCGGGGAGATTCTCTCCAAGAGAGTTCTAGGGTTGTAGACTCTTCGTTGACTTCACGAACACGTCGTCAAACGAAGAGGAACACCGTAGTCTCCAAACGAAGTTTGTATCTTTGGTACATTCTATTTATTTTTTTTGTAATGGAACAGTTGTTCCGAGGTGTAAGGGTTGGGTGCAACCCGTGGTGTGGGAGTGTTGACTCCTACGTGTGGAAGGGTTCCTTCCGATAGTGCAGGGATTGGATTTCAATCTCGTTGGAGAAGAGACCGAGTCGTCCCTGGTTGGGAGATAGGTCGAAGGGGGAAAGTGGATGTACCCAAGTCGGGGAACCACTATAAATAGCTTGTGTACTCTGTTGTGCTGTGTTGTTTTATTTTCGTGTGCAGGTACAATTTAAATTCTGCAAAAGCGCTGCACGTCACCTATTCCCCCCCCCCATAGGTGAACATAGTTGACACTAGGTGGACTTTCAAGTGGTATCAGAGCCAGGTTACTCATCAAAAAGGTTAACACCTTGAGTAGAATCCTGCCACCAGTGTCAGAAGCATGGAGATGGATTATGAGATATCGCCACTCAAACTCCCCGCATGCACAAAGGATTATTATCCCATCAGGAGGATGAGAGTGTTGTATCACTTGGATGCTGTCGATCCTCGAGCATCCTTCATCCTGGAAGAGGGTCCGTTTATTCCCATGAAGACCTCCGACTCTGGAATCCAAGTGCCCATGTGCATTGCTGAGATGTTAGAGACGGAACTTTCATTATTCAAATTGGACCAGAGAATTCGTCAAATTATTATGGACATCTGGTCTGGAGCCTCTCGCTCTAGATTGGAAAAATGTAGGACGACTAAATCTATGTGGGAGATGATCTCAGAGCTGATGGGGGAGTCAGAGAAAGCTGGAATATGCTGTCAACCAGAGGATGAAGCCTATGTGGGGGTCCTCACCTCTGAAGATGAAGGCAAGGATCTCTTGGACATCATTAGAGCTCCAGTGTCCGTGTCTGAGACTGAAGAGGCCAGTGAGGAAAGCAGCTCTGATGAGGATGACACAATGGTCACTGGCTCGAATGACAATAACACTGAAGAGCAGGTAACTTCTTCATCCTGCCCCATCTCTTTTGAACTTTCTGAAGACAGGTACTGCTTTCCTCTAGAAGATTCTGATTCTCTGAAGAGAGCCCTTCAGTCAAGCAACCTACTTGCTGAGAAGCAAGCTCAAGAGATTGCTCGACTGAAGATCTTGTTGGTTCTCCAATTGGCGTCCAACAAGGTCAAGGACTCTAAGATCTCAGCTCTAGAGAGTATTCTAGAGAATGAGAAACGAATAGTATCAAACTTTTCCAAAGTTGATGCTATAAAGAGAAAGAAAGAAAACGGGTGGATCTCCCGGATTATCAATGCGTGGAGAAATGGGGAAATGGTATTCCGACCCCTCACTCCAAGCAGGAAGGCAACTCATCATGCCTTCAGGTATGACCACAGGAATAGTTGTGGTCACTGCAAGGGTGATCTGTCCCCATGTGGAGACACACATAGTGCAAGGGCCGTCGTGGCCACCCATGAGAGAATACCTAAGGCTCATTCTGAGCCCTTTGTATTCACTGTCACTGCCCCAACACGGTGCGAATCTGCATGTCCCAGCTCACAGAAGACTTCTCACCACCTGAGGACACAGGATAGGGAGGTTGGAAGTCATGGTGTAAGTTTTCATGAGTCCTCAGGAAGGGGGATGCCTGAAAGGAAGGCACCACCTCCCCGGCCACATGCCGCTTGCAACGTGCATTCCTTCCACCCTTCCACGTGTCACGGTGGAAGAGGAAACTTTGTGAGGAGATCATGCCCTATCCCGTTTAGACCTGGGACCGTGACTACCTCTGTCATTAGATCAGGTCAGAAACGACGATACAACATTCACCCGTGTTGGTGTTGTGGCAAAGTGGGGCACTTTGCCATCGACTGTTGGCACAACCCCTCTGTGCCAAAGGCAAGGGCTTATCCACATTCACGGGACAGAGGTAGTCCTCCTGACAGGTTTTCTGGGGGAAGGCAGTCAAGTGCTTATGCTAACAGGAACCTAGGACCCAATATGATTTGGGTTCCTAAGGTAAGGTAATTCTTTCTTGCAGGGTAGTCTAGGTTCCCGTAAATATGAGGGGAACTAGACAGTAGGTGTTCCAAGACTGAATTGGAACATGTATCTGAAATAACATAAGTGATATCTATATGAGCATTCTAACATCGAGCACCTAGTATGTTATAGTCACAGAGACTAAATGATAACTCTCATAATTCCAGGTACGTTTGCTCAGTTCCAGGACTTGAGTCATAGGGTATCCACAGTTATATATATATATATATATATATATATATATATATATATATATATATATATATATATATATATACATACATATTTATATGTATACTTCACTTGTATGTAAGTACATCTAAGGAATGTCAACTGGTATGAGGGTGATTGCAAGTCTGTGTTTTCTTGATCACTCTCTAGTTGTCCTTGAATCATCTAATAACATGGAGGGAAAAGTCCTTATTACATTAGCCTTGAAAAGCTTATTTAGGGATCCTGGTTATTGTTCTAACCTCTTCTCTTAGTGTTCCCTTCATGAACTAGGAATTGATTTTATGATGGCAAATGTACAGATTTAAATAAAGGACCTGTAGCATATGCAAAGCGTATTTACTAGCCTTTGAGGAAACTTAAAAGATATTCATCACTCGTTGCAGAAACCCTGAAAGAAATAATGAATTTTCCATCTGTTCACTAAAAACTAGCGAAAATTGTCATCAAAAATATATGGAAAAGCCGGAAACCCGTTAAATTCATTCTAAATCCCGTTTATCTCACGTGGTCTCCCACCGAACTCATCTTTATGTACATTAGAATCCCGCCGACCCTTCACCTTCCATAAGAATCCCGCCGAAGGAGCAAATTCTACGAATCCCGCCGAACTTCGCAGGAATCACACCAAATCCCGCAAGATTTCTACCGCCGTCTCTTCCCATTCCCACCGACCCGCAGGAAGCTCGTCGAATCGTCCTCTCGCAAGGTTCTCTTCGCATCCCGCACCGTCTTCGCAAAATCCCGCAAGGTTCTCCATCGTCTTCCCATAAGTAACCCACCAGGAATCGCACAGGCTTCCGTCGAATCCCGCCGAACTCCGCAGGAAACTCTCCTACTCACCGAAGGTCTCCATTGCTGTTTCCCGCAAGGTCTCCACCGAAGGTCTTCCCAAAGGACGCTCAAGGAAGATTTCTCGCAGGAAGCTCACCAACTCACTTCCGTCTACGCCTTTAGGTAACCTCTTCCTCACCCGTACTTGGACGTTATCACTAGTGACGCTTCCCTTTTGACTGTTCATTAATCATAGAGTAGGGCTTCTCTCACTAGATCTGCAATGGCTCCAAGAACAACTGCTGGGTTGGTCACTGGTTGCGAGCTTGTTCGAACTGGGTTCTCTCACGCCTCTGACGAATTCAGAAACATCATTCTGATGCTGGAAGAGGCTGGGCTATCATTCATCCTGGAGCACCCGTGCAAAATCCTGGACAAAGAGGTGCTGGAGTTCTTCGCTACCGCAAGACTCCGGAATAGCGACTCTCTAATCAAAAGCAAGGTGGCTTGGGCGAAGGTCAAGATGTCTGCCAGCAAGCTGACCCGCTTCCTGCAGCTTTCTAGCTCGGAGCATGAGGACTATCTGGAGGACGATGACAAAACCAGAACTCTCTTATTCTGCGGTCTCCCACGAGGAACTCGGTCAATAAAGAGAAAGGATATGAATGAAGAAGGGAAGCTCCTGTCCGACATAATTGGAAAGGTACTCATCTGCAAGCCAGGATCTCATGACCATATCTCTACGGATATGTTCAAGATCCTGGTGGCAATTGTCTGCCGTAAAAAGATCAACTGGGGGGCGTTGCTGTTCGAGAAGATAAAGGACACCTTGAGCTCTCCGAGTTTTGGCCGAATCATAAGTCTGTATCTAAATCAGCTAAATGGTGACAAGTTTGACATGAGCAAAGGTGTTCCTCTACACTACCTGAAGAAGATGGACTCAAGTGTGTTTGACCGATGGGAGAGGCATATTGGGCAGACTGCCATGGAAGAACAACAGGGAGTATCTCCAGTAGTCACCCCCAGTGAAATTCCTGATACCTTGACTGCAGGAATCGAGGGGGGAGCCTCTACCCCCTCATACTGATGTAGTATCTGACATCTCCCAGCTGGCCAGAGATGCTGTGGCAGATCTACACGAAGAAAGTGAACCTGAGCTGGAGCATGGGGAGGCCCCGAACCGAAACGATCAAGGAGCCGAAGCTACTGTACTGGAGACTGCTGACAAAGAGTTGGAAGAGGCTGCTGATGAAGATGATTTCATGGATGATTACAGAGAGGAAGACGGGAATGAGGGACATGAAGCATTGGAGGCTCCGGATCTCTTTGAACCTCCATCTGACAAGCATGCACCAGTGGAGGGGGAGTCAGAAAAATCTACAGAGGCCGCCAGCATTCCCCCATTAGAGACTGTGCTTGTATCCAGCTCTACAGATGCGTCTGCTGAAGAGCAAGGCCAAGAAGTGCCTCCGGCTCTTCCATTACGAGATGAGCTAGCCACTCACACTGTCAATGTCATTCAGGGCATAGTGAATGAACTTAAAGCGTCCTTTGATAAAGCTCAGAATAAACTGCTGAAAAGGATTAAGACATCTGAAAATCTCATGCTCAAGAATATGGTGGAGATCAATCATAAACTTGACGTGATGGACAAGAAATTTGAAGAGAAGTATACCGCGGCCGGCGAAGCTGTCACACTTCCTATGGCCGGATTGAAAAAGAACACCGATACTCTTGCGGTAGTGAATCAGAATGCTCATGTTGTAGCAAACAACATTCAAAAGTTTGACGGTAATATGGTAACTCTCAACGCCAATCAGCAGGCCTTGGTCAATGAATTCTCCAGGACTACCAAGCATATTGATGACTCACTGCACTCCTATGCAAACTCTATCACAGTTGAAGCCAAAAAGGGGGAGAAGGAATACATAGCTAAGATGGCTGAGCTCCGAGAAGTCATGATAAACAACTTCGAACAGTCAAACAAATACGTCTATGACAGTAGCTGGTGGATGCTCCACCAGGCGTTAGGCGTCCCCTTGCCCGAAAATCCTGCAGGTATTCATGCTCCTGCGACTTCCACGGCCGCTGAGGGAGTAAGTGCTGCTGAGGGAATAAGTGCAAGTGCTGCAGATGTTCCCATAAGTGAAGCTGATGCTAGGGCTATTTCCAAAGCTAAACTGAGGAGCATGTTTGACTAAGAGGCCCTAGCAAAAGCCAGGGGCAAGAGACAAGCTCAAGAAGGGACATCCAAGGAGACACTAGCTGAGAAGAGAATCAGAATGAGTGAGGAGGAAGTACGAAACGAAAATTGGAGTCCAGTTTCAAAGAACATCATCTTGGACACCTTCTGGCTACAAGAAAAAGGAGAACTCAATCGAAACGAAGTATATAGCCAGTATGAGTGGGAAATGCATAAGACGTATGAAGCGAAACGAAACATCTTCTTCAGAAACAACACGGATGCAGATAAAGTTCCTCCTCCCAGATATTATCCGAAGCCTAAAGAGTATATGGAGAGGCAAAGGAAGAAGTACTTGGCGCAAAAACTCAAGGATGACTTAGCTAAGGAAAAATAGTCAACAATTTATAGCTTGTCATTTTCTCTTAAGAACATTTAATGCTTATTGTTATTATATGAACAATTCTGAGATTATATGTGTATATCTATATATTGGTATATATATTTGAATTTGTGAATGACTCAAGTCCTGATCTGGCTGCTTATATTCTCTTGTGCTGCATGTTTAACTTCTGAATGCTGTTTTTATTATTTGATTGGTGTTATTCATCTTAGCCAGTAGGGTTTTGGCTTCGTCAAATAGGGGGAGATTGTTGGGTATTGTATCCACAATCACCTGGATTTGAGGAAGCCACCTGTCAAGCTAAGATGAATTCACAATGTATTTGATGAAACTTCTTAAGTTGTGCTTGCAGTTCTTCCACGCTAAGTGCACACCAATGTCAGGGTGCAGTAGGTCAATATACACGGGTCTGCACGACGTAATCGCTCGTTGAGCAGATCAGTGTGTTGGCCTACGTGTACTCTCTCTATTGGAGTGCACTTACTTTCAAGTACAGGGTCGTGTTTATGCAAGAGAAGACAAGGAGCAAGGATGGGTCAAGGAGCAGCTCTTGGGTGGAAAGACGAAAATTCGTCTAAGTAAAATTCGACGAGAATCACCAAGTGATTCTCGCCGATTCGGCGAGAATCACTAGTGATTCTCGCCGAATCGTCGAGAATCATTAGTGATTCTCGCCGACTCTTTCAGGCTACCTCAAAACGGTGCCAAGTAAGATTCGGCGAGAATCACTAGTGATTCTCGCCGAACCAGTCGTTAAGCAGATCTTGAATACAAGTTATATTCGTTGAGAATCAACAAGTGATTCGGCGAGAATCACTAACTGATTCTCGCCGATTCGTCGAGAATCACCTGCGAATCTCGCCGATTCTTACTTAGCGATTTCTCTGGAAGCTGCTGGACCGAATTCTGCCGCTGGACTATTTTGAACCAGATTTCGGGTTTCTACTTGTGGGACCCACAACGGTCATATTGTAAGTATCTACAGTGTATAAATACACGGGTATTTTTGCACAGTAAAATCAGCGAACAAGAAAAGAAAAACGTGAGCCGCGACTTGACCTAGTTCGCGATTTCCTCCGCCGCCTCCGTCGCCGCGCGAAAGTGTAGATCGCCGGTCCTGATCGTGGTTTCTTCCAGATCTCCGGTCGATAGAAGCTTAGCTAAGCTTAGAGTCTCACGTGTCTAACCGGAGATCTCTTGTCTCTTGATTTGTAGATCCGGAAAATCTTCCCCATCCGAATCGATTGAGACGATTGATCCTAGTGTGACCGTTGGTAGACCTAGCTAGCTTCGCTACGAAGTTTGGATCTCCAAAGTACAGCAGCCGCGCACCGTCGTTGCCGCCGATCCCGAACCAAGCCGCCGCTCGTCTTGCCGCCGCCGGTTCCGGGGAGATTCTCTCCAAGAGAGTTCTAGGGTTGTAGACTCTTCGTTGACTTCACGAACACGTCGTCAAACGAAGAGGAACACCGTAGTCTCCAAACGAAGTTTGTATCTTTTGTACATTCTATTTATTTTTGTTGTAAAGGAACGGTTGTTCCGAGGTGTAAGGGTTGGGTGCAACCCGTGGTGTGGGAGTGTTGACTCCTACGTGTGGAAGGGTTCCTTCCGATAGTGCAGGGATTGGATTTCAATCTCATTGGAGAAGAGACCGAGTCGTCCCTGGTTGGGAGATAGGTCGAAGGGGGAAAGTGGATGTATCCAAGTCGGGGAACCACTATAAATAGCTTGTGTACTCTGTTGTGCTGTGTTGTTTTATTTTCGTGTGCAGGTACAATTTAAATTCTGCAAAAGCGCTGCACGTCACCTATTCCCCCCCCCCCCATAGGTGAACATAGTTGACACTAGGTGGACTTTCAGCTCTCCTTCTCGCGAGTTTGCGGTGAGTTGGAGGTGTTCCTTCGTTTAGATATGTAAAGTCCCCGTTGTGTAGAGTCCGTAAGCGAGAACGGACATAAGCATGATGTGTGAAGCCTAACCGGACATGTTGGTCTGGATCGGTGATGTTGCATTGCATTAATGCTGGAGAAGACTCTGTGCGATTGTTTGTTTTTCGGGTTTTTTACGTGGTAGATTGCAACAGGGAGCCTTGGGGATTAACCCAAAGGTGCACCCGAAAAACTGGGTGGATGTGTGATCTTGCCAACTTGGAGGCCTGAGAGCCAACTTGAACATAACCGGGTTATGTGAAATGTGTGACGGAAACGTGACTCGGGAGAAGTTTGACCTGCGCATTTGGCTTGAATTGTCATTGCGATGTGAGCACGGGTTAGATGGAACCGTACCCATTTCTATGTCGTTCGGTTAGAGCCGTTGGCATAGATGAGGGTCTTCGGCGGTCTATGGCTTAAATTGTCGTGACCCATGCCGGGAAGACAAATTGCTCATATGTTTGGCAGTCAAAGTGGCGGTGGTGAGTCCGGAATGTCTATGGCTTAAATTGACGTGACATTGGCTGGTTCACCGAGAATGTGCCCTGAGTGCACGGGGTGTGTGGCCGTGTGAGCCTATGCCTGTGATGAAATGAATATTGATACATTGCTTGCTTATGCTAATGAAATGCAGGGAAGGAGCATCGCCGCCCCGAGTTGGGGGCGGGATCGTTATAATTTGGTCAGCATTGCTGACCGTTGCCTTTGTTTGCCACCATGCGGTGGTTTGTTGCTTGCAGGTGCTGCTGGACCAAGCGGTCAATAGCGGGCTAAAGCCCAAATTGCAAAGCCGGCACTCGAAGGTGTTGAAGCCAAATATGACCTCAACGGGAGTTCGAAGAAAAGGGGGTGCAGCCAAAACCTACTTCTCTCAAGTCTCAACCCTCGACTGGATTCAAAGTACCTAATACTGACCCAAAGCCTCAGCAGGGAGGTCACACCTCACACCCGGAAGATCTCTGAGAGCTTCCCCTCCAAAACCAAAGCTGGGCTAGGAGCTCCTCAGAAAGCACTGGAATTTGAGAGATAATGACAGCTTGCCTTCTAAAGAGTCCTTGTGGGTCTATTTATAGCATCGTGCTGACCTGAAATTACTGAAAAGCCCCTAGTTGGTCTGCCAATAGCCGAATCCCACTGTTTTCCTGAGGGCACAATGGTAAATTTACCTGAGGGCAATCTGGTCATTTAACCCTAGGCCTTGGCCCCCACTCGGCGAGAGCTCTGAACCGAGGGCCTTTTACCCAGAGACGGCGCGAACGGTCTCGCCTGCTTACAGGCGAGAGCCCCTTCAAGATTGGAACTTGGCGATAGCGTAAGCACTCCCGCGCTAGCCGCGCTCGACGATCTCGGCCTGTTGATCTCCATTCGACGACTTGACCCGAACGTTCCCGCTAGCTTGGGCGAGACCTCCTTTCGGGCGGGAACGCCTTTGACTAGCTCAACTGTGACCATTGCGCCTGCTGGTCTGACTCAGCGAATATGGGGTTGTACACTATCCCCGCTCTTTTTGAGCTAGCTCTGCGCTCGAAAAGACACGTCCAACCCAGAAATATTCGCTGAGCACGTGTCACCATCAGGGAATCTTTTTGAAGGCCGTACTGTGTCTATAAATACGTGTGCCGATAGACGATCATAACACCTTCCTCGAGTCGTCATTCTCCTCCTGAGCTCTCGCTTCCTCTCGCGATTTTTCCAAGCGCGCCGACAAAATGCTTCCGCAGGATCTGCAAGACCGCATCAACGCGACACAGGTGCGAGCCAGGGCTAACAGCGCCCTGGTTGCCCCATGGCTAGCGAGACGGTCGTCGGCCGCTGAGCCTTCCCTGCCCAAGAAGAAAAAGAAGCGGGCAAAGGTGGTTCAGCGGGACCTGCCCCACGAGAACAGGAGCCCGCCTACCCCAACCCCAAGCCACGCGGATGACCCCTCGCCGCGAAAGGTATGCTTGATTTGCCAATTATTGAAAACACCAGCCTCTCAGTAGTTGACGCGATATCTCTCGCAGGAGACGGTTCCCGACACTGTCACGTCCCCGCGCGAATCCTTGGAGCTATCCTCTCGCCACCTCGAGGATCAACCACGGGTTTCGGAGGTGGCTCCTCCACCTGACCCGAACGCTGCAGGTAACTGTTCCCCTCTCGCCCTTAACTCAAATCTTTGAATGCTGAACTGTCTTCTCGCAGCGCCAGTTTTTGCACCGCCGGGTCTTGCCACCCCGGAGAGCGGAGCGAGGGCTGCGAATCAGCCTGCCCCTGCGGTTGATTCCTCCCTACCGGCGGGAGGAAATACTGTCGAATCTTTCGCGCCTCCGTTTGATGCCAGCCATCCTGCGGGAGTGGAGACCCCCTCCCCCGCTCCCGACCAAGCCGGTATTACCATTCGCAAAATTTACCCCCCGGAAAAGGAAAGCCGATCCACCTACTCTTTGGAGCTGAGGCGGGGGGGGGGGGGGGGGGCTGGGCCTTCTCTCCTGCCGTCGACCGGGGGGCCTCGTCATGCTGCAGGTATATGGAAATTTTATCACAGCAATCCTCTAGCTCTCACTATAATAGGGATTCTTTTGCCAGGGGACATGGGCTCGCGGCTTGGGGCTGAGGTAGAGGAAGAAGAAGAAGAAAAAGAAAGAGATGGGGAGGATGGCGAGAGTTCCCCTTTCCCTTCATCCGACGAGATGGAGGATATCCTGACCGGTGCCGGGAGCGCTAAAAGACGAGGTAAGAAGGTTGTCGCCGTCCTATCGAAGCTCATCCGGCGAGAACGGGTCCGCGACCTCGCGGCAAAAGAGTTTCGCCAATCAGTGGAAAAGAGGCTAGAGACTCTGGAGCGGGACTATCTTATCAGCGAGATGGACCGGACGCGGGGTTCCACCGCCGGATCCTCACCCGAAAGGTGCATCGAGCGGATCCGGGATCTGTCTCGCCGGGTCAACCTAGGATGCACTGTTCTGTCATCCTACTTCAACCCGGAGGCGCCACCCCGGACCAAGCTGTGGGAGCAAGGGAAATGGCGGTGGGAGCAAGGGAAATGGCGATGGGAACCTTATTGAATCGTGAGACCTCCCCTTCTCTTCCCCAGGCCTTCCCCTTCTCAGATGTACCCTTATTTATTCACTGTAGCTAATAACCCTGCTATTATTGCTTACTCTTTATCCAGTTCTCGCTTAGCGAGAGTAACTATTCTGCTCTTATCATTAATATTATTATTGTATATGTTATTATCCTGGGCTATCGGTGGGCGAGAGCACCCTTGCTTCCGCTTATCTTGCTTGCCGCATGTCATTTCACAATGCTTGCGCTAATCATTCGGTCAATCAGTCACTATCGAACTTGGGCGGGAAAATGAAGCGCCGCTGACCTGGGACGTGCCGGCTGTACCCCCGCCGCCTTTTTGAAAACAGTCATCATGATCACGGTTTTCTATAAATAGGGAAGCTCACCTACCACAATCATTTCTCTGATCCCAATCTCTCTCCTCTTCTGTTGCTTTTGCGGTCTCTCCAAAGCTCTCGCTTGTCTCTGCCTTCTCCTTCCATTCTCGTACGGTTCTTGCTCTCGCCTTCTTCTTGAAGATCTCGCTGTCAAACTCTTCATTACGATGCCGGGCGGAGGTGAGTGATGATCCAACTGTGCGGAAGCTTTTCAGAACTACCTTTTCCATCCTGCACCCTCACCGTGGACGAGTTCAACCTAATCAAGACTCAATACGTTCCCGCCAGCTTCACCGCGCGGAACCCAGGCAACCATGATAAGGTAAACACCGCGGGGGAGGGGGAGCTCGCCATCCCCATCGAGAACTTTGAGGTGGGCTTCCGCCTCCCACTGTGGCCCGAGATGCGCCAGGCCCTCCGGTATTACGGGGTAGTTCCCACGTAGCTGAATCCAAATTCGGTTGCAATTCTCGTGGCTTTTATATGCTACATGCGATCCGAGAGGATCGAGTTCAGCCTGCCCATTTTTCGCAAGCTGTTCACTTTCCGCGCCAAAGGAGGGGTGGTCTTCTTCTCTAGACAACTGCTCAAGACGATCGGTCTCGCCAACAAGCACCATCACTGGGGCGAGAGGTTCATCTTTGTTTCCGGCGACTTTGGGAACTTGCCTCTCGCGCCCATCCAATACGAGGATGCCGCCTACAAGCCTCCCTCCTTGGGCTCGCGCGAGAGCGCCCTTCTTGAGTTCTTTGGAACTAAGGACTTCGACGTCCTCTCTCTGCGGCGAGACGTTGATTCACTCCTCCCCGTGCTCCCAGGCGAAGGTAAGGTCTCGCCTTTATCTTGCTAATCCATGTTCTTTTCAAGGTTTGAACTTAGTATTGCCATTTTCGCAGGAGAGCGCGAGATCCCCTTACGCCAACCCTTTGATGAGGCTCTCGCTGGCGGGAGCCAACCTCCAAAAGACCCACTGGCTCTCGCAAAGGCTGCTGCACAAGCTTGCCGGAAAGAACCGGCCCCGCCTCCTTCAATTGGTGCCGGGAAGCGAAAGCCCGGCGCCCCTGCGCCTCAACCAATCAAGAGACCCAAGACAACTGATACCGAGAAGGGCAAGGCCGTTATGGTGCCGCCCTCCCAACCTCTCCCTGCAGGCCGCTCCTTTGAGGAGATCTTGCAAGCTGTCATCGAGATCGCAGCCACAAGGGGCGGCGCTGAGGCTCCTGCTGAGAACCCTCAGGCCCCTGGTGTTGTAGAGGGGGAGGGAGCCACTGCCGAGACCTCCGGCCAGCCTCTGTCTAGAGAGGTGCCGCGGGGCTACCGCAATTTTAGTCTCGGCATGAGGTGCCTGGACGTGGAGAACAAGCCACTGCTACAGTGGGATCCCGACGCCAACAAGGTCTCGATCTCGTCCCTCTTGCCTAGCTGGGCAGAGCGAGATGAGGTTACCAGCGAGGCTTTCGCCTTAGGTTACTGCCTCTACAGCCGGGAGGATGCCAGTGTCTACGACAGGATGTCGACCCGGCTGCTGGCTTACGATTCTACTCGCGCCCTGATGCGCGGGCTGGAGCTTGCTCATATGTGTGCTCGCTAGAGCATCACAATAGACCGCAATTTTCAGGATATGTTCAAGGCTAGGGATGATGCGGTGGCTCAGGCGGCCGCTTTGGCAAAGGAGCTGGCCGAGGCCCAGCAGCTGCTATCTTCACGCCGGGCGGAAGGGGTAAGCGAGATCTTTTACAACGCTTGCTCTCGCTACTTTAACTCTTCTCTTTTATGCTAACCTCTTGCTGCTCAGGATTCCGCCCAAGCCACGCTTCGCGAGGAGCTATCCCAAGCGCGATACGACAACGTCCTCCTGAGGGAGCAGATTGCGCGCCTGGAGGCGAGTGCCCCCCCCCCCCCCCCCCCCCGCTGGATGAAAGACTGAAGAGCCGCTACTACTCGGTTTATGACATCGACAAGCTTCTCCAGGCCAACGCGCAGGCTACAGTCAGCTTGACGCTGGAGACGCTGCGAGATGTCGACTGCTGGGATGGGAGGGACAAAAACATCACCGCACGACAGCTAGTTCCCTTGCTCTTCGAGCCCATTCCAAAGCCCCCGGGCGCCCTTGATACCCCACCCTCGGATGTCCCGAAATCCCCTGCCGCGGGTGGCGAGACCTCCGGGGAGAGCTCCGGCGAAAGCGCCAGCAGGGGCTCCAGCGGGAGCTCTGAGGGGTATAGCTTGTCTCCTTGAGGGGCCCCCTTTTTCTTCTTTTTGTCTAAGTGTAAAGAGCGAGACGCTCTAAACTCATACTTATGTAATATATATTGCAAACGTTCTATTGTAAATGTCTCGTTATTGTGAATGTGCTTGATGTAATTGTTGTGGCCGTGTGCTTCCTACGCATGCTTCCGCCGAGGCCCTTGGCCCCCCTAGGATAGTCTTCCTTAGTGACGAATCAGAGGGAACCTGCTGCAAACTGTCAGTCGGAAGCGTGGCTCACGAACCCTTAAGGCGGAATCGTACCCCTTTAGTCTGCGCGAATCCATTCAGGCCTGTCGCCTAACGATTTCGCCTATCTGCTCGAGAACATTAATAGGAGCCTTCTCGGCGAAAGCCCCCCTCGGCGAGACCTCCTTGACGGGGATTTCCCCGTCGAGATCTACTCCGTCCGAGACCTTTCCTACCTTTACCTCTTTCCATTTCTTGTTCCTGGTGTACTTCTTGCCTTGTCCAAACCAAACTATCCCCCACAGGGAGAGCCTTCAGACCTGCCAGCTAGATGAGAGCCTGCGCAGCGGGTCTACCCAGGGGCCGAGGCGAGCTCGGGGTGTCAATGAAGTTTTCAAACCAACCAAACCTATCCCGCACAGGCGAGCCTTCGGACCTGCCAGCTAGATGAGAGCCCGCACAGCGGGTCTACCTTGGGCCGAGTCGAGCTCGGGGTACCGATGAAGATCTCAAACCAACCAAACCTATCCCCCACAGGCGAGCCTTCGGACCTGCCAGCTAGATGAGAGCCTGCGCAGCGGGTCTACCTGGGGCTGAGGCGAGCTCGGGGTGGCGATGAAGATCACAAACCAACCAAACCTAACCCCCACAGGCGAGCCTTCAGACCTGTCAGCTAGATGAGAGCCTGCGCAGCGGGTATACCTGGGCCCGAGCCGAGCTCGGGGTGCCGATGAAGATCTCAAACCAACAAAACCTATCCCCCACAGGCGAGCCTTCGGACCTGCCAGCTAGATAAGAGCCTGCGCAGCGGGTCTACCTGGGGCCGAGGCGAGCTCGAGGTGCCGATGAAGATCACAAACCAACAAAACCTATCCCCCACAGGAGAGCCTTCGGACCTGCCAGCTAGATGAGAGCCTGCGCAGCGGGTCTACCTGGGGCCGAGCCGAGCTCGGGGTGCCGATGAAGATCTCAAACCAACCAAACCTATCCCCCACAGGCGAGCCTTCGGACCTGCCAGCTAGATGAGAGCCTGCGCAGCAGGTCTACCTGGGGCCGAGCTGAGCTCGGGGTGCCGATGAAGATCACAAACCAACCAAACCTATCCCCCACAGGTGAGCCTTCAGACCTGCCAGCTAGATGAGAGCCTGCGCAGAGGGTCTACCTGGGGCCGAGCCGAGCTCGGGGTGCCGATGAAGATCTCAAATCAACGAAACCTATCCCCCACATGCAAGCCTTCGGACCTGCCAGCTAGATGAGAGCCTGCGCAGCGGGTCTACCTGGGGCCGAGCCGAGCTCGGGGTGCCGATGAAGATCACAAACCAACGAAACCTATCCCCCACACGCGAGCCTTTGGACCTACCAGCTAGATGAGAGCCTGCGCAGCGGGTATACCTGGGGCCGAGCCGAGCTCGGGGTGCCGATGAAGATCACAAACCAACCAAACCTATCCCCCACAGGCGAGCCTTCCGACCTGCCAGCTAGATGAGAGCCTGCGCAGCGGGTCTACCTGGGGCCGAGCAGAGCTCGGGGTGCCGATGAAGATCACAAGCCAATGAAACCTATCCCCCACAGGCGAGCCTTCGGACCTGCCAGCTAGATGAGAGCCTGCGCAGCGGGTCTACCTGGGGCCGAGCCGAGCTCGGGGTGCCGATGAAGATCACAAACCAACCAAACCTATCCCCCACATGAAACCCTTCGGACCTGCCAGCTAGATGAGAGCCTGCGCAGCGGGTCTACCTGGGGCCGAGCCGAGCTCGGGGTGCCGATGAAGATCACAAACCAACCAAACCTATCCCCCACATGCGAGTCTTCGGACCTGCCAGCTAGATGAGAGCCCGCACAGCGGGTCTACCTGGGGCCGAGCCGAGCTCGGGGTACCGATGAAGATCTCAAACCAACCAAACCTATCCCCCACAGGCGAGCCTTCGGACCTGCCAGCTAGATGAGAGCTTGCGCAGCGGGTCTACCTGGGGCCGAGCTGAGCTCGGGGTGCCGATGAAGATCACAAACCAACAAAACCTATCCCCCACAGGCGAGCCTTCGAACCTGCCAGCTAGATGAGAGCCTGCACAGCGGGTCTACCTGGGGCCGAGCCGAGCTCGGGGTGCCGATGAAGATCACAAACAAACCAAACCTATCCCCCACAGGCGAGCCTTCGGACCTGCCAGCTAGATGAGAACCTGCGCAGCGGGTCTACCTGGGGCCGAGCCGAGCTCGGGGTGCCGATGAAAATCACAAGCCAACCAAACCTATCCCCCACAGGCGAGCCTTCGGACCTGCCAGCTAGATGAGAGCCTGCGCAGCGGGTCTACCTGGGGCCGAGCCGAGCTCGGGGTATTACAAAACACATAATTACGTTATATTATGAAAAATTTGACAATAGTTAAGGGAAAATCAATCGATGTAGTATAATAAGTTTATTTTTGATATACATGGTTACATCCTTCCCCCTTCATGGGTAGAAGCGTTTTAGGTCATCACTGCTCCAGGTGTGGCTTAGGGCCCTCCCCTCCACGTCTTGGAGGTAGTATCCTCCTGTTCCGAGGACTTCCTTCACTATGTATGGTCCTTCCCAGTTCGGGTGGAGCTTGCCCACGAGAGCCGACCTTCCTGTCGCGTCAACCTTTCTCAGCACCAGATCCCCTTCAGTAAACTGCTTGACCCTGACATGCTTATCAAAATACTAGGCCATTCGTCGCTTGATCGCTTCTTGCCTAATAGCCGCCATGTCTCGTAGTTCTTCCAGCATATCTAACGAGAGGCGTTGCCCCTCCTCATTCTCCAACCTCCAAGTCTCGTCTCCTTCGCCCGCGGCTGTGACTCGCGGGGACCGGACCTCGAACTCCACTGGTAGGACAGCCTCACACCCATGAGAGAGCTTGAAGGGGGTCTCACCGGTGGCCGTGGTCGGGGCCGTTCGTAGGGCCCACAGGACCGAGGGGAGCTGCTCCACCCAATTCCCCTTTAAGTTCTCCACCTTTTTCTTTAGTAGGTTCACAATGATTTTGTTTGCTACTTCCACCTGGCCGTTACTCCGGGGGTGGTGGACAGAGGCAAACCGGAGATCTATCCCTAGTTGGGCGCAGAAGCTGATGAACTCCTCGCTGGCAAACAGGGGGCCGTTATCTGTCACTATTGCTTGGGGCAACCCATGTCTGCAAATGATCTCCCCCCAGACGAAGTTCCTTATGACCTGTGAGGTGACCTTGGCCAAGGCTTTAACCTCCAGCCACTTCGAGAAATAATCGACCATGACCAAGAGTAATCTCCTCTGCCCACTAGCCGGAGGAAAGGGCCCAACTAAATCCATTCCCCAGATGGCGAACGACCACGGTGCAGTGATACTTCGGAGCCTTTGAGCTGCCAAGAGCTGAAGGGGGGCGCAGAGCTGACATTTTTGACACCTCCTTGCAAACTCCGTGGCATCCTTCCTTAGGGTGGGCCAGAAGTACCCCTGCCTGACCACTCTTGCCTCCAAAGTCCTTCCTCCGGTGTGACTGCCGCACTCGCCCGAGTGCACCTCCCTTAAGCTCTTCGGGATCTCTTCTTCGGTCACACATCTAGCTAGGAGCCCTGACAACATCTTACGATGCAGGCCCCCCTCCATCATTAGGTAGTGAGCTTCTTTGTGCTTGAAGCTTCTCCCGACCTTGGTACCCTCGGGAAGTTCACCGGTGGTTAGGAAGGTCACAAATGGATCCACCCATGAGGGTTGCCGATCTACCATCATCAACTCTCCTTCCTCGATATCCGATCGAAATAGCTCCGTCAGGGTCCCTCCTCCCCGAGGTCCGAACTTGGCTAATCGATCGGCGGCTACACTTTCTTCCCTTGGAATATGCTGGATTGAGAAAGACCGGAACCCCCCGATGATCGCCCATACCTTGGAGAGGTATTGGACGAGGGTAGGCTCCCGAGCTTCAAACTCTCCCCGGATCTGCGACGCTACTACCTTTGAATCAGTGAAACCTTCCACATCCCGAATCTCCAGCTCCTTTGCCAAGCGAAGGCCGGCGATCGCGGCCTCATACTCCGCTTGATTGTTGGTCACGGGGAAATGTAAAATGACCGCTTTCTCTATGGTTACCCCCTGGGGGCTTGTCAATACCACCCCTGCCCCGAGGGAGTGCTTTCCCGAGGCCCCATCAACCATCAACTTCCACGCTTCTCGAGGTTGCTGCTCTCCCCCCTCGACTTCAACAATGTAGTCTGCTAGGAAGTCCGCCACTGCCTGCGCCTTGATGGAGAGTCTTGGGACAAAAGAGATGTCGAACTCGCTTAGCTCAATAGACCACTAAGCAAGTCTCCCCGAGTGTTCCACTCCTTCGAAGATCTTGCGAAGAGGGTGGTCGGTCACCACCCTAACCGAATGTGCTTGAAAGTACGGCCGGAGTTTCCTTGTAGAGATGACCAAGGCGTAAGCGAGCTTTTCGAGTATGGGGTAGCAGAGCTCTGCTTTCCACAATATCCGGCTGACGTAGTAGATGGGCAGCTGCTTCTTTCCTTCTTCCCTTACTAGGACGGAGCTCACCGCCTCCGCTCCTACTCCAAGGTACAAGGTCAGGTCCTCTCCTTCTTTTGGGCTCTGAAGCAGAGGAGCCTGAGAGAGTTGTCTTCTCAGCCCTTGGAAGGCCTCTTCGCACTCGGTGGTCCATTCAAACCTTTGATTCCCTCGCAGCACCTTAAAGAATGAAGAACACTTGTCTCCCGCCCTGGAGAGGAACCTGCTCAGCCCCGCCAGTTTGCCTGTCAAGCGCTGGACCTCCTTGGCGTCGTGAGGTGATTCCAAATCCAGGATAGCCTTTACCTTGTCCGGGTTGGGCTCCACCCCTGCCAGAGTTAGAAGATGCCCGAGGAACTTCCCGCGGCTGGCCCCGAAGACACACTTAAAGGGGTTTAGCCTCATCTTGAACCTCCTTAAGGTGGCAAATGTCTCTTCCAGATCTTGCAGGTGCGAATCCATGCACTTGATTTTGATCATTAGGTCGTCGACATAGACCTCCAAATTTCTCCCCCTCTGATCCCGGAAGACCCGATCCATCATGCATTGGTAGGTAGCCCCTGCGTTCTTCAACCCAAAGGGCATCATTTTGTAACTGAAGCATCCTTCCCTTGTGATAAAGGAAACATCCTTGGTATCAGGAGGGTGCATCTGGATCTGGTGATAACCTGAAAAAGCACCTAAAAAGCTCATGACAGAAAAACCGACGGCTGAATCAACCAGCGCATCGATCCGAGGCAGGGGGTAGCAATCCTTAGGGCATGATTTATTTAACAAAGAAAAGTCAATACACATTCTCCATTTACCCCCTCCTTTTTTAACCATTACCACATTCGAGATCCAGCCCGGATACTGGATCTCCGAGATGAAGCCAGCCTCCAGGAGCTTCCTGACCTCCTCACGAATGGGCTCCTCCAGCTTGGTGGCGACGACTCTCATCTTCTGGCGTATGGGGTGAGTGCGGGGATCCAAGTTCAGGCGATGGCAGGCCACGTCTGCTTCGATGCCCGGCATGTCCACCGTGCTCCAGGCGAAGATGTCGACGTTGCTTTGAATGCAAGCCCGCACTTGCTCCCGGGCCTCGGGACTCAAGCCCCCGCTGACCCGCACCCTTTGTACTCGCCCTGCGCTGGTGAAGACCTCCATCTCCACCACTTCTTTGGCCGGCTCCAGCCGCGACTGCTCCCAGCCGGCCCTTGCCTCTTCCTCCAGCTCCAGCTCTCCCCTTTCTACCTCCTCCTCGATCCCCATCGCTTCTTCAAGCCCCTCCTGCTGCTGCTCGACTCCCACGCCCCTCGGGGCCACTCCCTCAACTCCTCCTACCGCTCGTTCTCCTACTTCCATCGCCCCTTCTGGGCTCTCTTGCTCCTCGTCCCCCCGGACCACCTGCACATCTCCTTGCTGCTTCTCAGTCTCCTCTTCTCCGACTTCCTCTTCAACTATCTCTCTCGCCTCCTGTAGGCCCATTTCCTCTTCCTCACCAACCTCCTCAAGTGCCGCCATCTCTATCTCCAACTCCTCTGCTTCTGCCATCCACGAAATGGTGTTGACTGCTGTAACGTAGCATTGTCTTGCCACCTTCGGGTCCCCTCTTACCTTGACCTGCACCCCCCCCCCCCCCCCCCCCCCGTTATTGAACTTGAGGCATTGATGGAACGAGGAGGGTACGCAGCGAAAGGCGTTGATGAGGGGGCGCCCAAAGATGGCATTATAGCTGCTTGGGGCGTCCACGATTACGAACCTGCAGTTCCGTGACACGACCCCCAACTTCACGTGCAGCCCTACTCCCCCTTCCACCTCTTTCCTCTCTCCGGAGAACCCAAATAACGGTCCATCCGAGGCCAGGATCCTCTTCCCTTCTACCCTCATCTCATCGAAGGCCTTTTTGAAGATGACATTCACCGAGCTCCCGTTATCTACTAGTATCCTCGAGACCATATAATTTTCCACCGCCGTCTGGATCACCAGGTCATCACAGAATGGATCCTCATAGTCTGGCATGTCCACTGACGAGAAAGTGATTTTTTCCTCTGGTGGGGGAGCCTGGGAGGTAGAGGCGACCCCCCTTCGGTACATGGTTTGCAGGCTCCCCTTGCGGGTTGCCTCAATCCCCACTCCTCCGTGAATCACCACGATTCCTCCCCGGGTCCCTACATCTACCCGATCTTCGCACCTATCTTCCACCTTGCCCTGCTGCACCTCTACTATCCTCACCGGTGGATCCTGCCTCCCTGCTCTTCTTGCTTCTCTTATCTCTAAGAACTCCGGGCAGGTGGCCATTGCGTGACCTTCCTCCTGGTGGAAGTCACAAAAAAGCAACGCCTCCCCACCCCTTCTTCCCTCTCCTCTTCTTCTTCTCCCTCCTCCTCGAGCTCCTCTTCCCGCTCCTCTTCCTCTTCCCACTTCCATGGCCTCTTGCGGTGGTGGGGCACGACCCCCCGGCGCCTGCCTCCATGCCGGTTGATCGAACCTCCGGGGTTCCCGTAGATTATCTCTTTCCTGGTAGCCTCCTCCTTGGCCCTGGGGGTGACCCTCCTGGGGCGTCCAACCTAACCGGTTGTTCGGCTCCCGGGCCCCCCATCCCTGCTGCTGCCCAAACCTTCGGGGCTCTTCCCTTCTCCTTTCTTTCCTTTGCTCTCTCTGTTCCCTTGGCTCCTTCTGTCTTCCTGCTGCTGGTTCCTTCACGTCGTCCTCCGCAAACCTGGCCAACTTCCTGGCGAATGCTGGGTTTGCTCTCTCGAAGTCAATCTCCTTTGCCGCCCTCTACATGAGCTCCTCAAAGGAGAGGGGAGGCACTCTCTTCAATTCCATGCTAAAGAATCCCGGTCTCAGCCCCAGGGTGAAGGCCAACATCAGTGCGTACCCTGGGACCTCCTGTACCAGGAGGATCTCTTCCTGATACCGGTCGACATAGTGACCCAGTGTCTCATCCGGCTTCTGCCTTACCGCAAACAGGCACTCCACCTCCTTCTTCCGCTTCTTCGAGGTTGAGAATCTTAATAGGAAACTTCTCCGCAGATCCTCAAAACAGTAGATTGATCTTGCTGGCAACTGGTGGAACCAGTCCCGAGACTTCTCCTTCAACGTGATGGCAAATACCCGGCACTTGAAGGCATCCGTCATCTGCCTTATCGATACGACGTCTTCAAACCACTGTACGTGTTGTACAGGGTCATCCTTCCCCGAGTAGTAGGACATGTCAGGCTCCCGGAACCCCTCCGGTACCGGAGCTGAGATGATGAACTCGCTAAATGGGCTCTCGCCTCCTGCCTGGAGAGAGGGTACATCCCGCGGCCTCGGCTGACTGGCCCGATCCGCGAGACCGTGCCCCGAGAAGAGCTCTCGCACTGCCGCTTCCTTCTCGCCCAGATCCGTCAGCGCCTCCTTGCCCGGGCGCTGGCTATGGCCTGGGAAGAGTTCTCGTGCCGCCACATCTCTCTCGCCCGCCTCCCCCGGGACCTCCTTTCCCTGTCGCTGTCCTGGGGCATTCTCGCCCAAGAGCGGGACCTCTTCTATCGGGACCTGAGGGGTGGCCCACTCGCCTCTGGCCGAGAAGGCCAAACTAATTGTCTGCAGATCCTCTCTCCTGAATTCATCCAGCATCCTCTTCGTGGCTTCGTCTCCCTGGGTGGGGGAGCCTCCAGAACCTGACCCTTCACCTTCTCCTCCAGCCATGAGACAAAACTCAAGGCTTTCTTGTATCAGCTGCCTTCCACGCTCACCGCACCAGAACTGTTGAAGCCAAATATGACCTCAACGGGAGGTCGAAGAAAAGGGAGTGCAGCCAAAACCAACTTCTCTCAAGTCTCAACCCTCGACTGGATTCAAAGGACCTAAGACTGACCCAAAGCCTCAGCAGGGAGGTCCCACCTCACACCCAGAAGATCTCTGAGAGCTTCCCCTCCAAAGCCAAAGCTGGGCTAGGAGCACCACAGAAAGCACTGGAATTTGAGAGATAATGACAGCTTGCCTTCTAAAGAGTCCTTGTGGGTCTATTTATAGCATCGTGCTGACCTGAAATTACTGAAAAGCCCCTAGTTGGTCTGCCAATAGCCGAATCCTGCTGTTTTCCTGAGGGCACAGGGGTAAATTTACCTGAGGGCAATCTGGTCATTTAACCCTAGGCCTTGGCCCCCACTCGGCGAGAGCTCTGAACCAAGGGCCTTTTACCCAGAGACGACGCGAATGGTCTCGCCTGCTTACAGGCGAGAGCCCCTTCAAGATTGGAACTTGGCGCTAGCGTAAGCACTCCCGCGCTGGCCGCGCTCGACGATCTCGGCCTGTTGATCCCCATTCGATGACTTGACGCGAACGTTCCCGCTAGCTTGGGCGAGACCTCCTTTCGGGCGGGAACGCCTTTGGCTAGCTCAACTGTGACCATTGCGCCTCCTGGTCTGACTCAGCGAATATGAGGTTGTACAGAAGGCATAATTGGAGTGTTTACTGCTTTTACTCATGTATAACCGGCATGCGTGCCGTGGTTTGTAAAACATGTAATATTGAAGTAAACCATTTTGTAAGGCCTTGAGGCTTGTACTCGTGTATGTACGACATTCCTGTTTGGTGTATTAGTGGACATTCGTGCTCTTTGTGCTGGGTTCTTTATTGCAACTTAAACTGCTTCCGCTAGAATGCTCTGTGTAGGACGTTATGATTGGTTGGATGGTTTCCATGAGTAACCACCCGGTCTGTCTGTGGTATATGGCGTCGGGTCCCGGCCGGACCTACTTCTATATGCTATGCGACGGATAGGGGGTGTTACAATTTGGTATCATACTACTGGTTTTGGTCGGGCTTAATATGAATTCGTGGACGAATTCTTTTTAAGGGGTGGTGAGCACATGTGTGTGCGTCATCGTTATAACGGTAAAAGAACCCATGAATGTCCACTTAGGAATGAAAATACACCTATTTGGGGAACCTGCGTGTTCCTATAATTGCTGTTTGCAATTTTATTTTGTCGCTTAACGGTGTTTTGTACCACTATAGGTGACCAGAAGTGGTGCTGGGCCGTCGGAACGCCGAGTTTCTGAGGCTAGCAGTGCACCTAATGAAGCTCCTGCAACACCTCTATCGGCTGAGACCATACGATTGGTGGCTGAAGCAGTGTTGGCCATGATTAATGCGCAGCCTGCAAGGCAAACGCAGCAGCCCGCTCCTGCGATGGAGCAGGTATCGCTGCAAGCGGCTGAGCCGAGGAGAGTGGAACAGGTAGTAGTGGAGTCGTTGGTGCCAAGGAGGGCAACTGAGAGACAGCTGAAGCATGTCATGAGCTTTAATCCTCCGGTATTCTCGGGGTTGGGAACCCTATCTCAAGCTGAAGACTCGCTCTCCAGGGTGAAGAGAGTCATGACAGCAACGGAGATGGAGGAGTGGAAAATTACCACCATTGCTACGTTCCTTTTGGATGGTGAAGCGAGAATGTGGTGGGAAGGATTGGAGCTGCATCTACTGAGAGGTAGGCAACTTGTTGATGTCTCGATGGAGGAGTTCTCGAGATTGTTCTTGGCTAGATACCTCCCTTCGGCGAAGAGGATAGTGTTGGAGAACGAGTTCCTGAAGTTGGTTCAAGGAGACAATAGCGTGGATGAATATCTCCACGAGTTTACTCGTTTGAGTCGATATGCTAGCTCCACCATTGCGGATGAGGAGTGCAAGACGAATCAATTCTACGAAGGGTTGAGAGATGAGTTGAGATTACTACTCTCGGGGCCAATGACACAGGGTTTCTTGACCTTGGTCAACACGGCCTGGTCCTTGGAGAAGGACATGAAGAATGTTCAAGCGAAGAAGAACGTTGGTGAGAAGAAATCTGGGTTCAAAGTGCCGACTACTTCAAAGTCTGGCTATCAAAGATTCTTCAAGAAGCATAAGACTTCGGGTCCAACTCCTTCTAGTACTTCTGGGGCGACTACGGGTCGGACCCCGGGTGCATGTTTTACTTGTGGAAAGTCGGGGCACTTTGCCTGTGATTGTTGGAGCGGACGTCCCAAGTCCGAAAGAAAGCCGAGAACGACTTATGAAGAGAAGGGCAAGGCGGTGGAGTCAACCGCGTCCCACTATGCTATGGCCCAACCAAGGGTGTATAATCTTGGCCAACAGGAGGCCACAAAACAGGCGGATATGGTGACGGGTACGGTTTAATTTATAGCAAGTTAATTTCTTTAAATACTTGTTATGCACGTGTTACCTTACCACTGCTTGTTTAGGATTTGTTTTGATTTGTGAAAATCCGGCAAGAGCACTCTTCGATACGGGAGCTTCACACTCCTTTTTGTCCGAGGGATTTATATCACGCGTCGGAGTCCCTTCTTCGATGACGAAGGATAAGTTGGATGTGTTGTTGCCCAATGGGTGTTCGATGCGCGCGGATAGGATCTGCGATGTTAAGATTCGTATTGGGAATCAGGAGTTCGATCTGCAAGCATCGTTACTTCCGTTGGTGGAGTTCGACGTTATATTTGGCATGGACTGGCTCTCGGAGCAGCATGCCTATATTGATTGCGGTCGCAAGTAAGTCAAGCTGGGAGCAAGTCGTGAGACGACTTTTACGGGCTTAATGGGGTCGAGCAAGACATTGATGTCTGCTCTTCAGGTGGTGAAGGCGGTTCATGCCGGTGCAGAACTGTTCTTTACACTAGTGGAGGTTTCGAAGCCGAAGCCCGCGTTGGATAGTATTTCATTGGTATCAGAATACCCTGATGTGTTCCCCCAGATCTTCCTGGAGCCCCGCCTCAGCGGGAGATAGATTTTACGATTGAGCTAGTACCAGGTGCAAAGCCTGTGTCATGATCTCCATATCGTTTAGAGCCTAAGTAAATGGTGGAGCTGAAGGTTCAACTGCAAGAGTTGTTGGAGCAAGGGTTTGTGCGCACAAGTTCTTCACCTTAGAGCGCGTTGGTCCTCTTTGTTAAGAAGAAGGACGGATGCTTGAGGCTATGTATTGATTATCGGGAGCTCAACAAATTGACGGAGAAGAATAAGTACCCGATTCCCCGGATCGATGACCTTTTTGATCAGTTGGTCGGGTCGACGGTGTACTCGAAGTTGGATCTCAAGTCTGGGCACTATCAGCTGCGAATAAGGGAGAGTGATATCCCGAAGACAGCATTCAGTATTTGATACGGGCATTATGAGTTTACGGTCATGCCGTTTGGGCTGACTAATGTGCCGTCAGTGTTCATGGATTTGATGAACAGGACCTTCATGGAGTACTTGGACAATTTTGTGATCGTCTTCATCGACGATATTTTGGTGTACTCGCAGAGTGAGGAAGATCACTTCAAGCATCTTCATTTGGTTTTGGAGACACTAAGGAGGAATCAGTTGTATGTCATGTTCTCGAAGTGCGAGTTTTTGTTATCCTCAGTGGCGTTCCTTGGTCATATAGTGAGTGGAGAGGGTATTGCGTGGATCCGGCGAAGATTGTTACGATACGGGAGTGGCCTGAGCTTTCTACGGTAGCGGAAGTCCGGAGCTTTCTGGGGCTTGCCGGCTATTATAGGCACTTCGTAGAGAACTTCTCGCGGATAGCGTTACATCTAACTACTTTGACGAGGAAGGAGCAGAAGTTCGTTTGGACGCCGGAGTGCGCGCGAGCTTTTGAGGAGTTGAAGTGTCGGTTGAACACGACGCCTGTGCTGAGTTCGCCATGTGTGACCGAAGGTTATGAGATTTATAGCGATGCTTCGGGCAGCAGTTTGGGTTGCGTGCTACTGCAACACGAAAGTGATAGCTTACGGCTCGAGACAGCTAAAAGTGCATGAAAGGAACTATCCGGTCCATGACTTGGAGTTAGCGGCCGTGATTTTTGCCTTGAAGCTGTGGAGGCATTATTTGTACAGTGTGAAGATTGATATCTACACCGATCATAAGAGCCTGAAGTATCTAATTGATCAAAAAAATCTGAATATGTGGCAGCGTAGATGGAGGGAGTTCTTGGGAGACTATACATTCAAGATCCACTATGTGTCTGGTAAAGGGAATGCGGTTGCGGACACGTTTAGTCGTCGAGCCCCAGCTCAAGCCAATTGGCTATCGATGCATGATGAGCGGTTGGTGCGGGAGTTGGAGGTGTTGGAGATTGTTTGTGTAGATAAGCAATCAAGTGCTGAAGCAGTACTGAATTGGACTGAAGTCCAATATAACTTGGCTGATCGGATTCGGCAGGCTTTGGATTTGGATGACCACTTGAAGCAGTTCAAGGAAAAGGCTCTGGATGGGTCAAATTCCCAATTCGTCGTGGAGGACAGATTACTTTGGAAAGACGGTCCTCTGTGTGTCCCAAGTGTGGGCAATCTGCGGGTGGAATTGTTGTATGAGGCATACCATACTAAGTACTCGATTCACCCGGGGAGCACAAAGATGTATCGCGATGTAAAGAAACTGTTTTGGTGGCCGGGCTTGAAGAAAGATGTGGCGCTCTACGTGGCGAAGTGCCAAACTTGCGCCTTGGTGAAGGCGGAATGCCAAAAGCCGGGAGGATTACTGAAGTCCTTGCCTATTCCAGAGTTGAAATTCGACGACATCTCTATGGACTTTGTGCACGGTTTGCCAAGGTCGCAAAAGGGGAACAACGTCATTTGGGTGGTCGTAGATCGGCTAACGAAGGTCTCGCATTTCATTCTGCATAGGAAGGATGATCCGGTGGAGAAGTTGGCAAAACTGTATGTGGATAATATTGTGCGGCTTCATGGTGTGCCCCGCAGCATCGTGAGTGACCGCGATGGGCGGTTCACGCCCAATGATTGGAGGCTTGTGCAGCAAATGTTGGGAACAAAACTAAAATTCAGCACAGCCTTCCATCCGCAAACAGATGGGCAGACCGAGAGGGTCAATAGAACTATGAAGACATGCTTCGCATGTGTGTCTTGGATTTTGGAAAGCAATGGGAAGACCATCTTTATTTGGTGGAGTTCGCATACAATAATAGCTACCAAGAGAGTATTCAAATGGCGCCCTTCGAGGCCCTATATGGTAGAAAATGTCGCACGCCGTTGTCTTGGCTAGAAACGGGTGAGTCAAAGTTGTATAAGCGATTAGAAGTGGAGGATGCTACTTCATTGGTGCGTACCATTCGGGAGAGGTTGCTTATCGCTCAGGACCGGCAAGCGAAGTACTATAATGTCAAGCACAGGAACGTGGAGTTCGCCGTGGGCGACTATGTGTACTTAAAGATCAAGCCGTTCATGGGTGTCTCGCGGGTGCGGCGATTGAAAAAGCTAATCCCGAGGTACCTTGGGAGGTTTGAGGTTTTGGAGCGGGTTGGTGAAGCAGCCTATCGGTTGAAGCTCTCAGTGGAGCTAAGTGGGTTACATGATGTATTCCATATTTCGGTGCTACGGAAGGCGGTGCAAGAGCCTTCGCAGGTGATCGCGGTTGATCAAGTGTTAGTGGATAGTGGGTTGACGACAAAGGTCAAACCCATGCGGATTGAGGACTCGGAGGTCAAGCGGCTACGCAATAAAGAGATCAGGATGGTCAAGGTCTGATGGGACAATTGCGGTCGAGAGGAGCTCTCTTGGGAACGAGAGCAGACTATGCTTGACGAGTATCCGGAGTTGTTCCGCTCAGGTACAATTTAATTTTGTACGTGTCTTTCCTTTATATATAATTTCGTGGACGAAATTCTTTTAAGAGGGGGAGAGTTGTAACGCCTCGAAACTCAAAAGAGCAACGGGGGAAGTTTTGGGCCAGATTTGGAATCTGGAAGTAGGCACACGACCTGGGACACGGGAGTTTCCCAGGGCGTGTCAGACTGGAGTCGACGACTTGGCCGCGAAGTCGACGAATTTCGGTCGACACTGTGTCGAGATAGGGCACACGGCATGAGACACGGGCGTGTCTCAGGGCGTGTCTAGCCCCTATCGACGATCGGCCCGGGGTGTCGATGATTTTCGCTCGACAAAGTGTCGAGACGAGGCACACGGCCTGAGACACGTGCGTGTCTCAGGGCGTGTCGAGCCCGTGTCGACAACCGGCCCGGGGTGTCGACATTTTCGCTCGACGATGTGTCGAGACAAGGCACACGGCCTAGGACACGGGCGTGTCCAAAGCTGTGTCGGGTGCTCGACGAACTTCACTCGACGAAGTGTCGAGATCGTGAATACGGCATGGAGCCCAAGCGTGTTGAGGTAGACACGGGCAAGGACACGGGCGTGTCCAGTATCCGTGTAGTTCTCGGGTTGTTTTCGGGCTAAATCGATGGGGGCACACGGCCGACCACACGGCTGTGTCAGTTGGAACAAGGGTGTGTCAGTTCGAATACGAGAGTGTCGGATGCTCGTGGGTTGTTCCAGGCACGTCGATTTTGACGGCGAATGAGGCACACGGCCCTGGACATGGGCATGTGCCAGGCCGTGTTCGGTCCAGATTGTACATTTCAGGCCCGAATCAAGGACGTTTATTTCTTTAATTTGGGATCCGACGGTTGGGGGTTGTTCCTACTGGGATATACCCGGGATTGGTCCTTTGAAACCCTGACTTTTACTTGAGTGGTTCTCTTTTTAAGTCAAGAGAGAGAGAGAGGAGAGCCAAAGGAGGAGGAAGAAGCTAGATCCGGCCATTGGAGGAGCTTCGAAGCTCCAAATCGCGAGCCGACTTCGGATCTATGGAGGCGAAGACAGTGCGGTGCTTTTCATCCGCTTACATTTCCATGGTGCCAAAGAGGAATGCTAGGGTAACGATTCTCTTCTTGAGCATGTGAAGCTCTCTTTCTTTGTATAGGAAGCCCGCTCTCGCGAGTTTGCGGTGAGTTGGAGGCGTTCCTTCGGGTAGATATGTAAAGTCCCCGTTGTGTAGAGTCTGTAAGCGAGAACGGACATAGGCATGATGTGTGATGCATATCCGGACATGTTGGTCTGGATCGGTGATGTTGTATTGCATAAATGTCGGAGAAGACTCTGTGTGATTGTTTGTTTTTCGGGTTTTCTACATGGTAGATTGCAACAGGGAGCCTTGGGGATTAACCCAAAGGTGCACCCGGAAAACTAGGCGGATACGTGATCTTGCCAACTTGGAGACCTGAGAGCCAACTTGAACATAACCGGGTTATGTGAAATGTGTGACGGAAACGGGACTCGGGAGAAGTTTGACCTGCGCATATGGCTTGAATTGTCGTTGCGATGTGAGCACGGGTTAGGTGGAACCGTACCCATTTCTATGTCATTCGGTTAGAGCCGTTGGCATAGATGAGGGTCTTCGGTGGTCTATGGCTTAAATTGTCGTGACCCATGCCGGGAGGACAAATTGCTCATATGTTTGGCCGTCAAAGTGGCGGTGGTGAGTCCGGAATGTCTATGGCTTAAATTGACGTGACATTGGCCGGTTCACCGAGAATGTGCCCTGAGTGCACGGGGTGTGTGGCCGTGTGAGCCTACGCCTGTGATGAAATGAATATTGATACATTGCTAGCTTATGCTAACGAAATGAAAGGAAGGAGCATCACCGTCCCGAGTTGGGGGAAGGATCGTTATAATTTGGTCAGCATTGCTGACCGTTGCCTTTGTTTGCCACCGTGCGGTGGTTTTGTTGCTTGCAGGTGCTGCTGGACCAAGCGTTCAATAGCGGGCTAAAGCCCAAATTGCGAAGCCGACCCTCGAAGGCCTAATTGGAGTGTTTACTGCTTTTACTCATGTATGACTGGCCTGCGTGCCGTGGTTTGTAAAACATGTAATATTGAAGTAAACCATTTTGTAAGACCTTAAGGCTTGTACTCGTGTATGTACGACATTCCTGTTTGGTGTATTAGTGGACATTCGTGCTCTTTGTGCTGGGTTCTTTATTGCAACTTAAATTGCTTCCGCTAGAATGCTCGGTGTAGGACGTTATGAATGGTTGGATGGTTTCCATTGAGTAACCACCCGGTCTGTCTGTAGTATATGGCGTCGGGCCCCGGCCGGACCTACTGTCATATGCTATGTGACGGATAGGGGGTGTTACATTAAGCACACTCAACGCCGCGTTGAGTGCATGCAGCAGACTCAACGCCTTTTGACTTATTTTCAAATTCTCATGGCGTTGAGTGTATGCATCACACTCAACTCCGCTTTGATTATATGCAGCACACTCAACACCTTTTGACTTAGCGTCAAATTCTGATGGCGTTGAGTGTATGCAGTGCACTCAGCGCCTCATTGAGTGCACTCAACGCACTCAATGCTTATACACTTAGCGTCGCAGACCTCTCAGCAAGGCGTTGAGTGAATTCAACACACTCAACGCCGCGTTGAGTGCACTCAACACACTCAACACTTTTGGACTTAGGATAAAAACTGAACTTTAGTGCTAAGGCTATACTCAACTCCTAACCTGCCCAACGAAATTACCTAAGTCAAAGCTTCAAATTCGACGAATTAACCTACTGTCATCAAGGATTAATTTCTGACATAGCCTAATCAGCCATATAAGACACATTTGATCTAAGCGAAATGCCAAACCCGATAAGATTTCCCTAACCAGACTAATCCCACATTCGACTAAATTTTCTCAACTATCTTCTACTGTTCAGCAGGTCATGATGGCCATACTCTACCCAAAACCCCATTTCTGTACAGGAAAGGATACAGACTTCTACTTCCCCAAATTCACACCAATCATAGATCATTTTTTCTAGTAGAAGGAGGGGGCATGAGGGACAATGCTTAATAGTAAAAAATGACAAGAATCAGATTTCCTTCCTCTTCTTCTTCCCGACTATGATGATGTTCTCAGCCATGACTAATACTCAAATCATAAATATTTGACAGATCTAGGACTAGATTAACAGCCAGTCCGACCCTCGACGAATTTGCCTAGACTAACAATTGTTTAGACGGATGACCCTTGACCGGAAATTATATGGCCAAACACTATGCAAAATCTCAATTTCTGTACAAAGAGAGAATCAAAATAAAATGGATAGAGAACAAGCAAAGGGAAAACCACCACTTGCCTTAAACCTTGCCGAACATGCCAACACCAACACTCCTCCTCACGAATCTGGACGAAAACCACCTAAGCAACAATTCCTGAGACTTTTCAGGATGAAAGAGGGTCAAAACAAAATCCATAACACCCAAAATTTCACAAAACGGGAAATACTAACCGTAGAATCGTAGATCTAGGTGATATCTACCCGGATCTACTCTCCAAAGATGATTACGAGCACCAACACCCCAGAAATCAGTGGCCAAAATCTTAGAAGAGACCGCCGCTCTCGCTCTTCCCGTAACAGCCGACGGTTTCAAAAAGGAGACGATGAATAGGGTTTGTCTATTCACAAGGCTATTTATACTTAGAAATATAAGTATTAAAATAATAGTTTATTATTAAATAATGGTCTAAACGACCCAAAATTCGCGCAAACACGGATTTCTACGAAAATCACACTGTAGCTAAATACCGACGCTACAAACCCAACGGCGCAGTCAAAATTAATATTCCACGAACCAAACTTGGGCAAACACCTCACGAAGCCAAAACACAAGCATTCCCAAAGAGGCTCCACCGAGTCACCAAAACAGACCCGACTCGCTTGGGAATCTCGCAAAAAGGCTAATCCCAGCCACACACAGAAAAACATAAGAGCTAAAACCATGTTGTAACAACGTCATATGCCGAAAACGCATCAACGTAACGCTCTGATGTCATAAACACGCCAGATAACGAATTAGACCAAATATCGAATAAATGGGGGCGTTACAGCCACTCCCCCTAAAAAACATTTCGCCCGAAAACTTTACGCATAAAACCTCTATTACAAAAGAAAAAGAAATAACCAAGGGTTATAGAAAAGATTACATACCAATCAACTAGGAGAACCGAAGAGGAAGAGCCTCCCTCATATCTTGCTCCAACTCCAAAGTGACGCATTCCACGTCTTGGTTTCGCCACAAAATTTTAACCATTGGTATGGTTTTCCTCCACAACACTCGATCTTGAGTATCCAGAATGTGGACAGGAATCTTAACATAGGAATGATTAGGCTCCAAATGGGGCACAACATCAAGAATCCATCTATCGCTGAGTACACATTTCAGCAACAAGCTCACGTGAAACACCTGGTGCTCACCAGGAAAATTTGCGGGCAAATTAATCATATAAGCTGATACACCAATACACTCAACAACCTTAAAAGGTTCCAAATACCTCATGTAACGACTCCATCCATTCATATAGCATATAATAGAAGGTCCGGTCGGGGCCCCACACCATATGACACAAAACGGGCGGCGAGGTTACAGGTTAATACCAATTCATAATCACATCCTAACACAGAGTATTCTGGCGGAAGCTTTTAACAATAATACTAAACTCAAACCAGGAATGTCCACTAATATAAATAACCACATTTGTTGGATCCCTTGTTTGGATTTGGGCTAGGTTCACTGAGTTAGGATGTCTTTGACCCACCTTGTATAGTCAGGGTTATTGGTTGTGTCCTAGAGTCTAGGGTTTGTCCTTAGAACATTATCCTGTGGACCAGCCATCCTCCAGACTTCCAGAGAAACTCAAGGCCTAGAGATATCTTCAGCTCAAGGAAATGTGTTCGACATTCGTCGATCTCAGCTCGACGAACCATATTCCTTGATCGACGATTTCTGGTCTACTATTTGAACTCTTCTTATCCAGAGACTTCTCAGATTCTAAGTCCACAATCATTCTTCGGTGGACGAATTTGGATCTCTGTTCGACGAATGATAATTGTCAGTTCGACGAATGATGATTGTCAGTTCGACGAAGATTGTAGTAGAATTGACAAGTTCCCCTTGAAGACTAATTGCTATTGTCTGGTCGACGAACTCATCAGCTCAGCTCGACGAACTGTGAACTCAGCTCGACGATTGCTGTTCTTCGTTCAAAGATTCCAGACTTGGTCTTCTCCAGTTTTCCGTCCCTTTTCTTGGCGATGATTCCTGAGTAATTAATGCTCAATCTTCTCGGAATGTTACCGTTAGAACGAGTATTGATCATGGATTATTTCATGCCGTATTTCCACGGGACAGTTGGGAAATTCATTCATTGTCGCTTCCTTTCCAGGCCGACTGCATTTACTGCTCAAGGATTCAAATTTCGAATGTTTTTTTAGTCAGTTTCAAGAAAAGAAAAGATTAAGCAGTCCTGCTGAGAGACATTACACTCAAGAAGCTTACGATATACAAAAGGAAGATTGCAGGCAGACTCAAAAAAAAGTCTTACAGAAATCTAAAGTCTCACACACTGCAATCAGCCTAGGCCAGAGAACATCATCATCAAGAAGAAGAAGAACATACAATCTCTATCAAGAGTCTTCTTCTTTCAACCACCCTACATGACAACTTCAGAAGGACAACAATAACTCTATCTGTCAAAGAAGTTCCTGAAGCTATCTCTGGTCAAGATAATCAAGTTTTTGAAGACCTATCACCCTGAAGCAAAGCTCCAGATTTCCTGATCCATTCAGGATCTCAGGGGGAGCAATCTGCTGAAATCAATCCACTAGCCTTCTCAGTTGTTATTGAGAAAGAGAAGACACCATCACCTTTTTCATCCTCTGTACAGGGTTTTAAGTCCCTTCAAAATTATTCCTGGTTGCAAGTCTCCTACCAAAAGACTTGAGGTTTTGGTTTTTAAGCACCTGAACAAAAGCTCATTGGTGTCAGGCACCTGATCAAAAATCTGAGTGGATTCCTACCAGGGTGGTAGAAGAGTGGATGTACCCAGGTTGGGGAACCACTATAATTTCTTGTGTCGTCTGGTTTCCCTTTTTCTTTTGTTTTGGCTGTGTTCTGTGATTTGTTAGGTTGCTGTGTTTATTACTTTGTTTGCTAACCTGTTCACCTAGGATTACATCAAAAGTTGTAAAGATTTTGTAAGAGACCATAATACTCTATTCACCCCCCCCCCCTCTAGAGTATTTCAGATCTAACCTTCACTTTCAATTGGTATCAGAGGGAGGTTGGTTATTATTGGTTGCACAGGATAACACCTGAACCATAAAGATAGCTCTTGTTAGATCTGATTGTTTTGTTTCCTTTATTAGATTTATTTCTTCACAGAATGGCTCAAAACAAAGATTATGCAAGCATCATAACTATAGTATACAATCTTAACAGATTTGCCATCTGGAAGGCAAGAATCAAATTGTATATGAACTCTATTGATGATGATATCTACAATTCTATTTTGAAAGATCCCCCCCCCCCCGCCAAATCTTCACATTTTCTCCAACATCTTCAAGCACAACAACAGTGCCACCACCTGAGTGGACTGAAGCCCAGAGGAAAGCCAAAATTGCAGATGCAAAAACAATGAACATCTTGGCTCAGACTATGCCAGATGATATATTTCAGAAGGTGGCTGAGTGCACCTCAGCCAAGGCCATTTGGGACTCCCTCAACCAAATGGTAGCTGGTTCAGCAGATGAAAGGAAAGACAGGAGATCAAATCTCATATCCCTGTATGAGAATTTTAAGAAGGATGAGGCTGAATTAGTTGCTGAAATGTACAATAGGTTGAGCTCAATCATCAATGAGCTTAAAACCTTGGATAAAGATATCACCCTTATATAGGTCAATGACAAAATCTTGATGTGCTTCCCTAGCTCTTGGGACTCAAGAATCTGGCCTATCAAATAAGCCAGAAGCCTAAATGAGATATCAAATGAATCTCTGCTAGGCAAACTAAAATCTTATGAGCAGTTGATTAAATCAAGAGAAGCAGCTGAACAAAAATCAACAACTCCGGTGAGAAAAGATCACAGTATAGCTTTCAAGGCATCAGAGGAAAGTGAGACCTCAATATCCAATGAAGAGCTAATGAGCCTCTTTGCAAAAAGATTTTATAAGATGTCTAGAAAGGACTTCAGAAGAAAATCATCCAGGCAGGATGATAAGCCCAAATATGACAAGACACCAACCAAGGAGGTTGTGTGCTTTGGATGTAGAAACCCTGGACATTACATCTCTAAATGTCCAGAAAGACAGAAGAAGGAGAAAAGCAGAGAAAAAGACTCCAGGAGAAAACACAGCAGCAGACCCTCCTCCAGCAAGTACAAAAAGAGAGACAAAGGCTTTGTTGCTGAAACATGGAGTGATACTGAAGAAGAATCATCCTCCTCCAGCTCAAGTGAAGAAGAGGAAGAAGCAAGAAACAAGGAGGTTTGCCTTATGGAAATCGATGCCTCCAGGAGCAGTTCAGGATCAGAAAGTGAATCTGAAGATGAGGCAGCCTCAGAGTCAGAGGCAGATCAGGTTCTTTTAAGTTTTGATTATAATTCTGATTCATTGAAAATTGAATTCAAGACTATGTATTTAGATTTAATTAGTATAGAGAAAGAAATAAAAACCCTTAGAGAAAAACTAGGAAACCTTGAATCTGTTAACTCAGAAAATTTTAAATTAAAAGATCAACTAACTTCAGCAAATGAGCAGATAATTAAATTAAAATCTGATTTATGTGAGGCTAGACAACTTGAGCAATCTCTCAATGGAAGAAGTCTCAAGCTGATGGACATAACAAGCACATTAAATGCCAGATTAAATGGCAAGCTGGGCTTGGGTGCATTATCAGGTTTGCCCCCCATAATTAAGAAAAATATCCTTGCGACACCCATTAAATTTGTTTCTGCCAAGGGAAAAGAGAAGATAATAAACAAACCAATGTCTGAAAACAATCCAAAACCCACAGAAAAGGGCAATAAAAATCAGAAAACAGCTAATAAAAACAAGATTCAGCAGCATTCGTCGAACTCAGATCGACGAAATGTGGCCAGTTCATCGAACTTAGATCGACGAACGCTGAACCAAACTTCAGTAATAAAAATTTGTCTAACTGTGATCGACGAACTTTATATGGTTCGTCGAGCAGAGGTCGACGAACATGGGGCGCAGAAAATGACTATTGTCATTCTCTGAGCAGAGATCGACGATCTCAGCCCTATTCGTCGAACTCTGGTCGACGAACTTACAGAAACTCGTCGAACCCAGAAGGACCAAACATAAATCATTTCTCTTACAGAAATTCTAAGCCAGCTAATAAACCATTCACCCCAGTAGCTTATTGGGTTATTCCACCTAGGAGATATCACCCCTTAGGTTATAAATCTCAACCTACTTTGTCAGTTATATCCAGCTTTTCATTTCAACAAAATAAAGGACCCAAGGTAACCTGGGTCAAGAATAATTAATTTTTGTTTTTCATTACAGGTAAAGAGCTGTCCAAGGGTGAGTCAGACCTGATTCTTAGATAGTGGTTGCTCCAAGCATATGACAGGCAGCAAGGACAATCTATCTAATTACAAGTCCAAGCTAGGACCAAAGGTGATCTTTGGTGATTCAAATAGTGGTCAGTCTGAAGGATATGGAGGAGTAAAGATTGGAACAGTTACTTTCAAGAGAGTAACATATGTAAGAGGACTCAAACATAACCTAATATCCATAAGCCAATTATATGATGAAGGTTATCAGGTACACTTTAACTCTACCTCCTGTTCTATTATTAATAATGAAAATAGAACTGTTTTAGTTGGAACTAGACAAGGTAACATATATCTAGTAGATTTTATTTCTCCCAAAACTGATGTTTGTTTACTCAATATCACTAGTAACCAAAATAAGTTGTGGCATAAAAGATTAGGTCATGTAAACCTTAAAAATATAGCTAGGTTATCTAAAGACAACCTTGTTAGAGGCTTACCTTCTGGTCCCTACAAGAAGGAAAACCTATGCAGGGCTTGTCAATTAGGCAAGCAAACTAAAACTAGTTTCAAATCTATTAATAAGAGTGATTCACCTAGGATTTTATATTTGCTTCATGTGGACCTATTTGGACCCATTGCAGTACAAAGCCTAGGAGAGAAGTATTACACTTTAGTAATTGTTGATGACTTCTCCAGATTCAGTTGGGTGCCCTTTCTGAGAACTAAGTCAGATACATTCAAGGATCTTACAGATTTTCTCAGGACCATACAGATTGAGTTCTCTACTCATATTGCATTGATTAGAAGTGATCATGGCACAGAGTTTGAGTCTCTGCTTATGCATGAGTTCTATGAGAAGGAAGGTATCAGGCAGTGCTTTTCAGCCCCTAGAATTCCCCAACAAATGGGGTAGCTGAAAGGAAAAATAGGACACTCATTGAAGCTGCAGGTACATTATTGGCAGATGCTTACATGCCTCTTTCCTTTTTCGCAGAAGCTGTAAACACTGCTAACTATGTCCTGAATAGAAGCCTCATACATAAGCTGAAAAATAAGACCCCCTATGAATTGCTTAAAGAAAAGAAACCTAAAATCACATATTTTAAAGTTTTTGGTTATATATGTTATATTCACACAAACGACAAAAGATACATTAGAAAGTTTGAGGCTAAGGCTGAAGAAGGGATTTTTCTAGGATACTCCCAGGTAAGCAAGACCTATAGGGTTTTTAATAAATCCTCTCTTAAAATTGAAGAGTCAGTCCTTGTATCTTTTGATGAAGCTAACATGTCTTATAAGGAGAAAGAGATTTCTACCAAAAGCTCTTTGCAGGTTCCATAACTGTGTGGGTCTATGGATGGACTAAACCTTACCCAAGAGGTGTCAACCCATCCTACTCCATAGGTTGCTAAAGATAGTGAAGAAGAAAATCAAGTGGAAGTGGCTGAACTTCCCTCAACAGCTAATAACATTCCTCAAGAGGAATTAATTATAGTAGCTGTTGCTGAACAAACTCCACCAACTGATCTTGTCACACTTAGAGATCACCCCGGATCTCAAGTTATTGGAGACATTTCAGCAGGTGTACAGACAAGGCATCAACTTAACCAAGACTTGATGTATGCATGTTTTCTCTCTCAGATTGAACCTCTCTCCATCCATGAAGCTGAGCAAGATCCCCACTGGATCATTGCAATGCAAGAGGAACTGAATCAGTTTTTGAGATGTAGAGTTTGGGATTTGGTTCCAAGACCTCATAACTACCCAGTTATTGGAACCAAATGGGTCTACAGAAACAAGCTGGATGCTCAAGGAAACATTGTGAGAAACAAGGCTAGGCTTGTTGCTTAGGGCTACAGGCAAGAGGAAGGAATTGATTATGACCAAACCTTTGCCTCTGTTGTAAGGTTAGAAGCCATAAGAATATTCCTTGCCTATGCAGCTCATAGGAGATTCAAAGTTTTCCAAATGGATGTCAAGAGTGCATTTTTGAATGGAGTGCTTCAAGAAGAGGTTTATGTAGAACAACCTCCAGGTTTTATCTCTCTAACTCAACCCTCTTTTGTGTTTAAATTGCATAAAGCTCTCTATGGTTTAAAGCAAGCTCTAAGAGCATGGTATGAGACCTTAGCAAGCTTTCTTTTAGAGCATAAATTTACAAGAGGAACCATAGATAACACCCTTTTCACTAGACATCATAAGGACCAAATCTTATTAGTGCAAATATATGTGGACGACATCATCTTTGGGTCTACTGATCCCAAATTATGCAATAGGTTTGCTGACCTCATGTATTCCAAATTTGAGATGAGTAACATGGGTGAGCTTTCCTACTTCCTTGGTCTCCAAGTGAAGCAGCTCCATGATGGTATCTTCCTTTCCCAAGCTAAGTATGCTAAAGAGCTTATTAAGAAGTTTGGGATCGGTGATGCTTCAGGAATGAAAACACCTATGGATACCAATGCTGTTGTGGATTCTGATGCAGCAGGGAAACCTGTAGATCAGAAGCTTTATAGGGGAATTGTTGGATGCCTATTATACCTAACAGCTAGCAGGCCTGATATCATGTTTGCGACATGCCTTTGTGTTAGGTTCCAGGTGAACCCGAAAGAATCTCACCTTATTTTCTTAAAAAGAATTTTGAGATATATAAAGATTTGTCCAAATCTAGGACTCTGGTATCCTGTAGAGTCAGAGTTTGAGTTAACTGGATACTCAGATGCTGACTATGCTGGATGTAGAGTGGACAGGAAAAGTACCTCTAGAACTTGCCAGTTCCTGGGTATGAGACTTATCTCTTGGTTTTGTAAAAAGCAAACATCTGTGTCTACATCAACTGCAAAAGCAGAATATATGGTTGCTGACAGCTGCTGTTCATAAATGTTATGGATACAAAACCATCTCCTAGACTATGGTGTCACCTTAAATAATTCAACATTATTTTGGGATAATACTAGTGCTATTGCTATAGAACAGAATCCAGTTCACCATAGTAGGACTAAACATATTAATATAAGGCATCATTTCATTAGAGATAGTGTAGACAAAAAGAAAATTAACCTAATCCATATTCCTACTGATTTATAGAGAGCAGACATTTTCACCAAACCCTTGGATGAGAAAAATCATCTGTTCTTTATAAATCAACTGGGAATGATCAATGGAGAAGAGTTAAATTAGTTTCTGTCTGCATTCGACGAATTCTCCAGAGTTCGTCGAACGGAGTTCGACGAATTAGGGAAAATTTGAGAGATGCTCGTCGAACGGAGATCGACGAATTCTCTGTGTGGAAACAATTTTCGTCGACCTGAGATCGACGAACTTTGCTTCAGAAGATATTTCATCGAACGGAGTTCGACGAACTGTTTTCGTTTCTTCTGGATGAGATCGACGAATTATCTATCTATAATTTATTTCGTCGACCTCAGTTCGGAGAACTGTTTTCTTTTTCGTGGAACGGAGTTTGTCGATTCAAATTCAGGAAAACCCTATATCTAGGTTTTCTTCGACCTCCATCCCGCGCTTTCAGTTCCTGTTGCACTTGATAGCTGTTTGTCTCTCTTGCAGGTAATCAATGGCGGGTCCAGCGAGCAACCTGGCTGCAATGAAATTCGATACAGGCTTTGATATGGACTTTGATTCATTTCAGCATTCTGATCCTATATTTCTTTACATTCTAGAACTTCTAGAAGAGCTGGGCCTCAAGGATTTTATGACCGGGAGAATCAAACTGCATGCAACGAAGATTAAAGAATGGGTGTATACTTCTTCTGCTTCTGAGGACAACACCTTGACAGGGAATATCGGGGGTAATGTTGTTTCTTTATCCCCCGCCGTTATTTCTGAGATTTTTGAGTTGGTCAATGGAGAAGAAGATTTGGATATAGATTCTGATTAGTATAGTTCAATGCTGAATCTGATGGGGTTTACTGGGAGTAACCCTAACAAGCTGTTAAAGAAACAGCTTTCTGCCGCCTACCAGTTATTGGCGGATGTTGTGGGAAAAGTGTTGATGGGCAAGCACACCGTACACGATTATATAACAAGATACCAATTCCTTGTCATGTGCGCGATGGTCAAAAAGAGTCACGTTGATTGGGGCAAGATCTTCTTTAGTTTGATAAAGAAGAAAAACAGTAAGAAAGAGGTATGCTTTGGGAGGATCCTGGGGATTTTCCATCAAGCAAAAGCTTGTGAATTCATGGTCTCCCCGACCATATTCATCAATGCCAGCAAGCGCATCACATGCGCTTTGTTTGGCAGATGGCAGAGGACGATCTCTAAGCCATCCAAGGCTTCCTCCTCTTCCATCCCAGCTTCTGAGAGCACAAGGGCCGTGCGGGCCACTCCGCACCCTGTAGAAGAGGTAATCCCATCTCTGCAACCTCTTCCAGCAAACCATCTTCCATCTTCAACCAGTCTTCCAATTCCTCCAACTTCCCCCATTCATGTTTCTCCATCAACCCATGCATGCCCTACTATGTCTCCTCCAGCATCACCTCCTCCACCTCATCTGTCTAACATTCCACATTTTGGTATACCATCCCTCTCTCCACCTCCACCAGACACCACCATGACAGATGCCATTCCACCTCCATCTGTTCCCCTCACTTCATCTACTTCTCTACCATCACCAACTACTTCTCCATCTTTGGACCCGCCCCCCACTGTATCTACCATCATAACCCTGCTCACTCCCCTCCTCAAATCCCTAATCACAGAGGTCATTACACCTCTTATAAATTCTATCAATTCTTTATCTGCCCAAGTATCTCATCTTTCTGCTTCCCCCTCTTCATTCAGGGGCCTGGCTTCAGGTTCTCCTGAAACCAGACAGGCGGAGATGCTCTGTGATGAAGCAACAGCAGATATAGCAGCAGTTTCAGATGCAGCATGTTGGAACACCCTATTACTAATTTTGGTCAGGATCACTATGTCTCTAGGAATCTTTGTTTGACCTTCTGTATAGCTTAATAGGTCAATTAGAATTGAGTCTAAGGGATAGAAGTCTAGGATTGGAAGCTGCCCTGAAGACTAAGTTTTTCTGACTGGAGACCAAGTCTGATCGTCGAGCTCAGCACGACGATTCGTCGAACTCCGGTCGACGATCGTCTAGCTCAACTTCGACAGATCGTCGAGCTCCACTCGACGATCGCTGAGCTCAACTTCATAATATCGTCGAACTCCATTCGACGATCGGTGAGCTCAGTTCGACGATTTTGACTCTGCATTGGATCTTTATCTCTGAGCTCAGTTCGACGATCTTTGAGCTCAGATCGACGATTATTTTGCTGCTTAAGTTTTCCAGATCGCTGAGCTCAGCTCGACGATAGCAGAGCTCAGTTCGACGATTTCGGATAACTTCCAGAATTCAAATTCAAATCAGTTAGGAGTTATTCTGCATTTAATTCAGAAGATTTGCTAGCCGTTTTCATTTATTTCTGGACCAAGTTTCAAGGGATTTTTCAAGGAATAATTCTGTGGACTTCCCTCCAGAAGAAATTATGCAATTAAGGCTGCAATCAATGCAGGCCAACGGCTATCCTTGACAGAGAATGATATTCTATTCTGGAACAGAGAATAAAAGATATAGAATGTTTTTGAATCAAAAAAAAAAAGAAGAACAAGAAGAGAACACACAATACAGATTACAGAAAGTCATTCAAAATCTTCTGTCTAAAAGAATTCTGAAGAACACTCATCAAAGAGATCAAGCTTTCAAAAATCTTCAGATCTCTTCAGCTCTCAAAGTGTTCAAGGCCAACATCAATTCAAGACTCCAGACACTCAACATTTCAGCTTGCTGAAATCATCTATTGCTGGAGTTCTACCTTTGAAGGCCTATCACCCTCAGCAAAGCTCTTCTTCCTGAAGATTTCAAGGATTCAGGGGGAGCTTTGACATCAATCCACATAGTCTTCTCAGTTGTTTGAGAAAGAGAAGACTGCTATCACTCTGTCACCCCCACTCTGTAAAGGGTTTTTCAAACTCCCTTCAAAAGTTTGAATCTGGTTTTTGAGCACCTTGTCAAAAGCTCATTGGTGGCAAGACACCTGATCAAAAAATCTGCTTTGGTTTTTGAGAACCTTATCAAAAGCTCATTGGTGCCCAGGACACCTGATCAACTCATCCTGCAGTGGATTCCTACCTATGGTGGTAGAAGAGTGGATGTACCCAAGTGTGGGGAACCACTATATTTCCTTGTGTCCTCTGGTTCTGCTTGTTTACTTTTTGTTTCTGGCCTAGATTTTTCTGTGCTTAGTTTTTGCATAGCTTAGTTCTGTGATTAGATTTATATTTGCTTCCCTGCTCACACATAGTACAACAATTGTTGTAAAAGTTTTTAAAAGTATTAAAACACCATATACTCTATTCACCCCCCTCTAGAGTATATCAGATCTAGTTGCCCTTTCAATTGGTATCAGAGCGAGGTTGGTTAAACATACCATACCTGATTGGTTGTACAGGCTAACACCTGAACCCAAAGATCCCAAACTAGATCTGTTTTATTTTGTATTTTTTTTAGATTTTGTTTGCACAAATCATGGCCCAAAACAAAGATTATGCTAGCACTAGACCTCTAGTGTGCAATCTTTCCAAGTTTGCACTTTGGAAAGCAAGGATTAGACTTTACATGAATTCTATTGATGAAGATATATTTAATTCTGTTTTGACAGTGTGTCCAAGACCCCCAGAGAGCACAAGTACAATTGCTGTTCCACCTCCATCAGGAACAGATGCTGAGATCAAAAAGTGGAAAGTAGCTGATGCCAAGGCTATGAACATTCTAGCCCAGACAATGTCAGATGACATTTTTCAAAAGGTAGCTGAATGTAATTCAGCCAAGTAAATCTGGGATAGACTCTTAGAAATAGTCTCAGGCTCAGCTGACGAGAGAAAGGACAGAAGATCCCATCTCATCACTCAATATGAGAACTTCAAGAAGGGAGAGACTGAGTCAGTGGGAGACATGTATAACAGACTGAGTCTAATTGTCAGTGAACTGAGGACATTAGACAAAGAGATCTCTCTAACCGAACTTAATGACAAGATCCTAATGTGCTTCCCCAGCACTTGGGATTCAAGAATCTGGCCAATCAAAGATGTCAGAAGTCTGAATGAGATCACCACTGAAGCCTTGTTGGGTAAGCTCAAATCTTATGAGCTACTCATCAAGAACAGAGAGGAAGAACACAAGGCTGCTTCACCAGCCACAAGAAAAGAGAAGACCATAGCATTCAAGGCAACTGAGGATCTGCCTGAAGAAAAAGCTACAGGCAATGATGAACTTCTCAACCTGTTGACCAAAAGATTCTATAAGATGGCCAGAAAGGACTTTAGAAGAAGATCATACAAGGAGCAGGATAAGCCAAGGTATGACAAGTCCATTGGTAATAACAAAGACATTATCTGCTTTGGTTGCAGGAAACCAGGGCATATAGTTCCTGACTGTCCAGAGAACAAGAACAAGGACAGAAGGGAAAGAAAGGAGAGAAGAAAGGAGAAAGACTCCAAAAGGAGTGGCAATAGCAAACCTTCTTCCAGCAAAAATAAGCATACAAGGAAAGGGTTTGTTGCTGAATCCTGGAGTGAGACTGAAGAGGAGTCAGAAGCCTCTTCCAGCTCCAGTGATGATGAGGATGATGCAGTAGAAAAGGAGTTCTGCATGATGGCAATCAATGCCTCACAGCACAATTCAGAGGAAGAGGAGTCAGAGTCAGACTCAGAGACTCAACCTGAAGAAGATCAGGTAATTAGTTCTTTTGATTTTACTTCAGAAGATTTTAAATCTGAATTTAAAGCACTGTGTTTAGACCTGCTAAAGTCTGAGAAAGAGATTATCTCTCTCAGAAATCAATTATCTGAACACAATGTTTTAAAGTCAGAAAACCTCAAACTCTCTCAGGAGTTGGAGAACTGTAGGGAACAGATAGCTACACTGAAAAGTGAGCTCTCTGAGGCCAAGAAGCTTGAAGAATCCCTTAATGGGAGAAGCATCAAGCTGATGGACATCACAAGCACAGTGAACTCAAGATTCAACAGTACACTGGGCTTGGGTGCTTCATCCAGCCAACCTATAGTCCTAACAACTCCCATCAAATTCATTTCTGACAAGGGAAAGGGAGTTGTAGAGGTTGCCAGGAAAAATTCTGATCTGCCTCAGAAAAATAAGTCCCAGCCAAAATCGTCGAACGGAGATCGACGATCGCCGAATGAAGATCGACGATCGCCGAACGCAGCTCGACGATCTCAGGAAAAATCGTCGAACGCAGATCGACGATCTCAGCCAAAGTCGTCGAACGCAGGTCGACGATCCCATATACCTGACCTCAGCCATAGTCGACCGTCGAACGGAGCTCGACGATCTGACCCACGATCGTCGAACGCAGCTCCAAGATCGTCGAACAGAGGTCAGAGCTCTGGAAACATTTTCAAAGGCAAATCAAAATTGAATCCTAAGGGTTCTTCATCCCAAACCTTTAACCCTTATACTGAATGGATTATACCTCCAAGGAGATATCATCCTGAAGGATATAAGAGTCAGCCAGGGATGTCTTTCATTTCTGAATTTAAAGGTTATCAACCTAGGCCCAAGGTAAAATGGGTCAAAAACAAGTGAATTATCTTATGTGCAGGTGAAGACCTATCCAACATCTAACCAGCAATGGTATTTGGATAGTGGGTGCTCTAAGCACATGACAGGGAATAAGGACAACCTCACATCCTTCAGAGCCAAGCTTGGACCCAAAGTTATCTTTGGTGATTCCAACTTTGGACAAACTAAGGGATATGGTGCAGTCCAGATTGGTTCAGTAACCTTCAAGAAGGTAGCATATGTGGAAGGACTGAAGCACAACCTGATCAGCATCAGTCAGCTATGTAATGAAGGCTACCAGGTGACCTTCAGCAAAACCTTATGCAAAATCAAGTCAGAGGACAACACAACAGTGTTGACAGGTAAAAGGAAAGGTAACATCTACCTAATAGATTTTCTTTCAACTGATATAGATATCTGCTTGTTTAATTCAGTCTGTAGACCAAATGTTTTATGGCATAAGAGACTAGGACACCTAAACCTTAGAACTATTGCTAGGCTATCCAAGGACAACCTTGTTAGAGGACTACCTTCTGGCCCCTACAAGAAGGAAGGACTCTGCAGGGCTTGTCAATTAGGCAAGCAAACTAAAAACAGTTTTAAGTCACTTAATAAGAGTGATTCACCTAGGATATTGTATCTGTTACACATGGATCTATTTGGACCCATCACAGTACAAAGCCTAGGAGGGAAATCCTACACTTTAGTAGTTGTAGATGACTTCTCTAGATTCACTTGGGTGTTCTTTCTAAGGAAGAAGTCTGATAACTTTAAGTGTCTGACAGAGTTTCTCAAATGTATACAGATTGAGTTCAATACTCACATTGCCCTGATCAGAAGTGATCATGAGACAGAGTTTCATTCTCTTCTTATGAAAGAGTTCTGTCAGAGTGAAGAGATCAGGCATACTTTCTCAGCTCCTAGAACTCCTCAACAAAATGGGGTAGCTGAAAGGAAAAATAGAACCCTTATTGAATCTGTCACTACATTGTTGTCATATGCTCATCTACCTCTATCCTTTTGGGCAGAGGCAGTGAACACCTCCAACTATGTGCTGAACAGAAGTCTGATACATAAACTAAAGTGAAAGACTCCCTATGAACTACTCAAGGGGAAGAAACCTAAAGTTGACTATTTTAGAATTTTTGGTTGTATTTGCTACATTCACAATAATGACAAGAAATATCTAGCAAAATTTCAAGCCAAAGCTGATGAAGGAGTGTTTCTGGGATACTCCATGATCAGCAAGGCCTATAGGGTCTATAATAAATCATCTTTGAAAATTTAGGAATCTGTTCATATTTCATTTGATGAAACTAACATGTCTTTCAAGTAGAATATTTCTTCTACCATAGAACCTTTGCAGGAACACTCTCTAGTTGAAGATATGAACAAGTTACAGGTTGCTCAAGAAGAAGAAAGCAGTGAAGATGAAGGAAATGCTCCACACATTGAAATACAATCTGAAGAGCCAGTTGTTGTACCACAAGAGGAAACAACAACATAGGTTGGTGAACAATCAACACCCCCTGTTGATTTAGTAACATCAAGAGACCATCCAATTTCCCAAATAATTGGAGAAATCTCAGCTGGTGTGCAAACCAGAAATCAGGTCAACCAAAACCTGTTGCACACCTGCTTCCTGTCTCAAATTGAACCTCAGTCCATTCAAGATGCAGAGCAAGATCCACACTGGATCATTGCAATGCAAGAGGAATTGCATCAATTTGAAAGGAACAAAGTATGGGAACTAGTGCCAAAGCCTAAGGATCATTCCATTGTTGGAACAAAATGGGTATTCAGAAATAAACTGGATGATCAAGGAGTAATAATAAGGAACAAGGCAAGGCTAGTTGCTCAGGGATACTCTCAAGAAGAAGGAATTGACTACGACCAGACTTTTGCACCTGTTGCAAGATTGGAAGCCATCAGGATATTTCTAGCTTATGCAGCTCACAAAGGCTTCAAGGTTTATCAGATGGATGTCAAGAGTGCTTTCTTAAATGGAGACATCAAAGAGGAAGTCTATGTCAGACAACCTCCAGGTTTTATCTCTCCAACTCTTCATGATTATGTTTTTAGACTGAACAAAGCATTATATGGTCTCAAGCAAGATCCTAGAGCATGGTATGAGACTCTAGCATGCTTTCTCTTGGAAAATGGTTTTATTAGGGGTAGAGTAGACCAAACACTTTTTATTAGAACCCATAAGTCCCATACCCTACTAGTGCAAATTTATGTAGACGATATCATTTTTGGTTCTACTGACTCAAAATTGTGCAGAAGGTTTTCCAACCTAATGCATTCTAAATTTGAGATGAGTAGTATGGGTGAGCTATCCTTCTTTCTAGGATTGCAAGTCAAGCAACATGCTGAAGGCATCTTCATTTCTCAAACCAAATATGCAAATGAGCTGGTTAAGAAATTTGGTATGTCTGAGGCATCTTGTATGAAAACACCCATGCCTACCAATGCTGTACTGGATGCTGATGAACCTGGGAAACCTGTTGATCAGATAATATATAGAGCAATGATTGGCTCTTTACTGTATCTTACAGCTAGTAGACCAGATATAATGTTTGCTACATGTATATGTGCTAGGTTCCAAGTTAGCCCTAGAGAGTCACACCTCACTTTAGTAAAGAGGATTCTCAGGTATGTTAAAAGTTGTCCAAATCTAGGTCTCTGGTATCCAAAAGATTCAGCATTCGAGTTAACTGGATTCTCTGATGCTGATTATGCTGGATGCAGAATTGACAGGAAAAGCACCAGTGGAACTTGTCAGTTCCTTGGTGACAGACTTGTCTCTTGGTTTTGCAAGAAACAAACATCTGTGTCAACTTCAACTGCTGAAGCTGAATATATGGCTGCAGGCAGTTGTTGTTCACAAATACTGTGGATTCAAAACCAACTCCTAGACTATGGTTACAACTTAGAGAAGTCAAAAATCTTTTGTGACAATACAAGTGCTATTTCCATAGCTCAAAATCCAGTCCTCCATAGTAGGACAAAACACATAGAGATTAGGCATCATTTCTTAAGGGATAATGTTGAAAAGAATAAAATTGAATTACAATATATCCCAACTGATTTACAAAGGGGAGATATTTTCACCAAGCCTTTGGATGAAAAGAAACACACCTTCTTCCTAAATCAGTTAGGAATGTTAGATGGAGGAAGTCTTAAATAATATCCAAGATTTTGAAAGCTAAAAATTGACCAAGACTAGGCAAAAATTCTGATTTTTCTTAGTGTCTAGAGTTTTTCTGATCTCTGAACTGCGCTCGACGATTTCCCCAAAGATCGTCGAACGGAGTTCGACGATTTCCAAAAATCGTCGAACTGAGTTCAGCGCCTCTCAGATAGTATGAACTATCTCTTCCGGTCAACGATCGTCGAACGGCGCTCGACGATTTTGTTCACTGAACGATCGTCGAACGGAGTTCGACGCTCTTCAAGATCGTCGAACGGAGATCGACGATGTTGAAGACTCTTCAGATTCCTTTAGAAGCCTCGATCGTCGAACTGAGTTCAACGATCTTTCCAATTCTGTGTCGAACCCTAATATAAAACTCATTTTTCACCGTCGTTCTCTCTTGCGCTTTCAATTTCTCTGCAAGAATTTTCTTCCCTCCAAACAGTTCTACGCTTGGTCGTTTTGTTTGTTGAATTTTTGCAGGTATAATGACCGTATCAGTTGCTGTCCTAGCCGCAATGAAGTTTGATGCAGGCTTCGACATTGATATGGAATCATTCAGCACTACTGACCAAGTTTTCCAAGATATTCTGAGTTTATTCAAGGATCAGAATCTGTCTGCCCTCATGACCACTAGAATCAAGCTTGCTTCAGATGAGATAAAGGAATGGGTTTATACTGCTCATAATCTAGACAACAACACAATAGTTGGATCTATTGCTGGAACTCAGGTACCTCTGACCCCCACCATTCTAACAGAGGTTTTTGGACTAAGAAATGGAGATGATACTGCTGAACTATCTGGAGAGGAGTTTTCTGACATGCTTGCCAGGATGGGTCATCCAGAGGGAAACCCTAGCAAGTTATTTAAGAGGAACCTGTCTGTTGAATACAGGTTCCTAGCACATGTTGTAGGGAAAGTGCTGCTGGCAAAGCACTCTGCACATGATACCATATCCAGATACCAGCTCTGCCTCATGGGAGCTCTGGTGGATAAGAGAAGTTTGAACTGGGGAGAGGTCTTCTTTGACCTAATCAAGAAGAAAATAAACAAAAGCTTTGTTAACTTTGGAAGGATTCTTGGAGTCTTCCTGCAAAACAGGTGCCCTGCCTTGCTGGTCTCCTCTGGAGTGCACATTAATGCCTCCAAGAGACTCACCTGTGCCCTCTTTGGCAAGTGGGACAGGCAAATCAGCAAGCCAAGCAGGCCCTCCTCTAGTGCTCCTTCAGGCACCAGGACTCAAAGAGTCACTCTCCCACAGGTCTCTGCTCCTGCAGAAGACCTGGCTGCTGCTGTTGCTGCCTCTCCTCCTCCTCCAAGTCCAACCTTACCTCTACCATCCACCATTCCAGCTCCATCCACCATTACCATCTCTAGCCCATCTCCAACATCAATTCCATCTCCAGAACCCATTCTACCTCCACCAGAAGACCATTTCCACCCTCTGTTCTCCTATCCACCACCAGATGTCACCTCTTCTCCATCCATACCATCCTTCACCCTTCTGGATGAATCCTATATGGATGATTCCCCATCCTCTACTCCAGACTTACCCTCCTCCTCAACCTCATTCCAAGACCTCCTCCACCATATCATTGACCAACCAACTTTCACCCCATCCATATCCATCCCCTTATCCTCCATATCCACCATCCCAACACCTCAGCCATCCATACCACCACTCTCCAGCCCTCCATTTCCAGCATCCTCAGCACTCCCTATTCCATCTACCTCTGCTCCTGTTGTTATGCATGTAGATCTCTCAGCCCTAGCTGACAAGTTGTATGAGCTAATTGCCCCCAGGCTCTCTCTGCTCTTAGAGACCTCTTTGGCTCCTCTACAACTGTCAGTGGCAGCTCTCTCTGCCAGGCTTTCCTCCCTCCTTCCTCAGGCAGCACCTCCAGCAGTGTGCCTTGATACAGATGTATCTACATCTAGGCAGGGGGAGATGCCATATGAAGCAAGCATTCATGCTGTTGCTGCTGCTGCTTCTGCTCCTGCTGCTGATGATACTGCTGCTGCTGCTGAGATTTCTGTGTCTGCTGCCTCTTCTGCTACTGTTGCTGTGCCTCCAGAATGTCAGGCTCCTACTGCAGTTCTTGCAATAGACCTAAGGTCTTTGCTTTCTGCCTTTGATCCTACCTTCTTCAGCTATCTCCCAGAAGTTAATGCTGTCCAGCCCCCAGAAGACCTATCTAAGGCACTGGTGCCTTTCTCTGGCTGTGACCCCAGCATCATCTCTTCTTTTGTACACTCAGTGATTGCTGATGCTGCTGCTGTTGAAGAAAAGACTGAATCTGCTTCTGAAATTGTTGATGCTGCTGCTGAAGATGTTCTCACTGCTGCTGAAATCCCAATTGTTTCTGATGAGCCAATATCCAAGGATTTTCTGATGACAGAGGCCACTGTTTTTGAGCCTGCTGCAGAGTTTGATAATGTTACTGCTGCTGTCACCACTTCTGCTGTTGCTGTTATTGTTTCTGCTTTTCCTCCTGTATCTGCTGTTGTATCTGCTCCTGTCTCTGCTGCTGCCCCTACTGCTGCTGGTTCAGCTTTTGCCTCTTCTGCCTCTATTCAATTAAAGAAAGATCTTATGAAGAAAATAGATGCTATATATGATGACCAGAGTTCTGAGACTGATGAATTCAAAACAGACTCTGATGATTCAGCTGCTACTATTGCAAGGAAAAGGAAAGCTAGGAGCAAGGCAATGAAAAGGGTGCCTCCTGCAAAAGTCAAGGATAATAATGATATTCCTTATTATATTCTGCATAACTGCCAAATTACTGAACATTGGATGCAGTACTCTAAAAATCAGCTAAAAGCAATGAAGAATAAGAGAAAGTATGAGAAGGGCTCCTCCCAGTTCCAGCACCCTCATCCTCCTCCACCACCTCCTCCTGATGCAGGTGCAGGTGGCAGCTCTGCAAGTCAAGCCCCAGCTAGAAGCCAGGCTCCCTATCAACCCCATGCCAGATCCTACCAAAGGGAAAGCCAGTCTAGGGGTTTTTACTCCAGGAGAGGAGGATATAGGGGTAGTCAAAGAGATTTTCAGGTTTATTCTAAAGGGCATTCCAGGCAGCACCCATACTCCAGGGGAGGACATGTTTCATCTGATACTACTTCTGGTCCATTCCCCTACAAGCTAAAAGAGATAGTGTCTGCTAGGCCTCCTCAAGACAATTCTTCTAACAGGTATGAGCCACCTGTACCATTTGAGGACCCTGAAAAGAATCCATCTGCTTGGACTGCTAGGATGAAGGAAATGGCTGCACTAGATCAGATCAAGAAAGCCAGAGAGCAAGGCTTAGACACTTCAAATATTTCTACTATGTCAGAGCAAAGACAAAAGGAGTTAGAGAGATATGCTTCCAGCAAATTCTTTGATGCAGATAGATATATGGAGTTGCAACCTGCTGCTGTGGTTCCCAGGACTTCAAAGCAAACATACTTGGGTGCAGCAGATGACACCAGATCCAACAAAGAAGCCCTGAACCCTAACAGAGAAATCAAAATGGTTAAAGGCAAAGAGAAGAAGTAACTCTGTAAGGTGACAATCTTTGGTTTTTCTGACTGCTATCTGGATGCTATATATATATATATATATCTATGATGTTTCTGCAATGTCTAGCTGTTGTTTTTATGCTTTTCTGATTGTATGATGTTATTTGAAATTTTCCAAAGTCTGTAAATAGTAATCCTAACCCAAATAGGGGGAGATTGTTGGAACACCCTATTACTAATTTGGGTCAGGATCACTATGTCTCTCGGAATCTTTGTTTGACCTTTTGTATAGCTTAATAGGTCAATTAGAATTGAGTCTAAGGGATAGAAGTCTAGGATTGGAAGCTGCCCTGAAGACCAAGTTTTTCTGACTGGAGACCAAGTCTGATCGTCGAGCTCAGCACGACGATTCGTCGAACTCCGGTCGACGATCGTCTAGCTCAACTTCGACAGATCGTCGAGCTCCACTCGACGATCGCTGAGCTCAACTTCATAATATCGTCGAACTCCATTCGACGATCGGTGAGCTCAGTTCGACGATTTTGACTCTGCATTGGATCTTTATCTCTGAGCTCAGTTCGACAATCTTTGAGCTCAGATCGACGATTATTTTGCTGCTTAAGTTTTCCAGATCGCTGAGCTCAGCTCGACGATAGCAGAGCTCAGTTCGACGATTTCGGATAACTTCCAGAATTCAAATTCAAATCAGTTAGGAGTTATTCTGCATTTAATTCAGAAGATTTGCTAGCCGTTTTCATTTATTTCTGGACCAAGTTTCAAGGGATTTCTCAAGGAATAATTCTGTGGACTTCCCTCCAGAAGAAATTATGCAATTAAGGCTGCAATCAATGCAGGCCAACGACTATCCTTGACAGAGAATGATATTCTATTCTGGAACAGAGAATAAAAGACATAGAATGTTTTTGAATCAAAAAAAAAAAGAAGAAGAACAAGAAGAGAACACACAATACAGATTACAGAAAGTCATTCAAAATCTTCTGTCTAAAATAATTCTGAAGAACACTCATCAAAGAGATCAAGCTTTCAAAAATCTTCAGATCTCTTCAGCTCTCAAAGTGTTCAAGGCCAACATCAATTCAAGACTCCAGACACTCAACATTTCAGCTTGCTGAAATCATCTATTGCTGGAGTTCTACCTTTGAAGGCCTATCACCCTCAGCAAAGCTCTTCTTCTTGAAGATTTCAAGGATTCAGGGGGAGCTTTGACATCAATCCACATAGTCTTCTCAGTTGTTTGAGAAAGAGAAGACTGCTATCACTCTCTCACCCCCACTCTGTAAAGGGTTTTTCAAACTCCCTTCAAAAGTTTGAATCTGGTTTTTGAGCACCTTGTCAAAAGCTCATTGGTGGCAAGACACCTGATCAAAAAATCTGCTTTGGTTTTTGAGCACCTTATCAAAAGCTCATTGGTGCCCAGGACACCTGATCAACTCATCCTGCAGTGGATTCCTACCTAGGGTGGTAGAAGAGTGGATGTACCCAAGTTTGGGGAACCACTATATTTCCTTGTGTCCTCTGGTTCTGCTTGTTTACTTTTTGTTTCTGGCCTAGATTTTTCTGTGCTTAGTTTTTGCATAGCTTAGTTCTGTGATTAGATTTATATTTGCTTCCCTGCTCACACATAGTACAACAATTGTTGTAAAAGTTTTTAAAAGTATTAAAACACCATATACTCTATTCACCCCCCTCTAGAGTATATCAGATCTAGTTGCCCTTTCACAGTAGCAGTTCCTCCTACAACAGTCTCAGATGCAGAAGCAGCAATTTTGACAGAATTTGATTCAGATTTAATTGACTTGATTCATTTCATGGATACTGACATTGAATTAGATGAGTCAGTTCCAGAGCAGATAAAAATTGTTGGTGATTTCCATTTGAATCTCACAGTTGATTTGGCCGGTTTGTTGAGATATTTTGATACAATTTGGGTACAATTCCCTTCTACTAAGCCATCCTTGGCTATTATTCCTGTCACCTCTCCAATAAGTCCTACAGTTGCTAAGCAACTTAGTGATAGTTTTGCTGTTCTAGAGCAAGCCATCTCTTCCTCCCCAAAAGAGATTTCTTCCCCTATTTTTGTTATGGATGATTCCCCAATGCCTGATCTGGATGAGTTGATCTTGGCTGATATTGACGAATAAAATAAGGCAGCAGCTGAAAGCTCTGTCACAACTACCTCTGATTCTTGTATAGTTTCTTCTTCCACTCCTGCTGAAACTTCAGCTTGTGAAACTTCTGATCCTACTACAGAAAAGACTACCACTTATGATAAAGCCATGAAAGCATTGGATGCTCTATATGATAACCCTCAGGGTTCTGGTAGTGAAGATGATGAAGATGATGATGAAGATGATTCAGATGAAGAAGCTGCCAAGAAGAAGAAGCAAATGTTGTCAAAGAAAAGGAAGGCTCCTCCTCCTCCTGCTCCTAAGCCCAATCCAACAGCTGACACTCCCTACTACATCTTGCATAACATCACTCCCTATGAGGGAATGCCTGCTTGGATGTGGCTGTCAAAGAATCAACAAAAGGAAAGAAATAAAAGTAGGAGATACTCTTCTGCACCAGTTTATAGATACAGAAGAGATCCTCCTCCTCCTCCTCATCCAGCTACTGGTACTTCCAGTTCCTCAATTTCAAAGCCTGCTCCTGTACAAACCTACCAAATGCATCAGAGAAAGTCTTCAGGAGGTTACCAGCAGAGGCAACAATCTTCAGGCAAACAACAGCATCAACAACAACAACCTCAGCAGCAACAACAAAATGTATCTGTAGAACAGAAGGCTGACAGTCCCAAAAGACCATATTCTCCTCCTATTCCTTTTGAGGATCCTGAAATAGCTAACACTGCTAAAATGGCCAGATTACAGGAACTGATTGGCCTCTCATTGATTAATAAAGCAAAAGCTGAAGGAAAGGACATTTCAGGATACTCAACTATGTCAAAATATAGAAAAGAAGAACTTAAAAGGTTTGACAAAGCAAACAAACTTTTCAATGTTGATGAATATATGAATCTCCATCCAAAGGCTGTTGTTCCCAGAGCCTCTACTCAGAATATGCTTGGTATAGCTGATATGACAATGACTATAGCTCAGGCATCTAATCCAAACAGAGATATCAAATTCTCAAAGCCTGGAGCTAGCAGCAGCAGCAGCAGCAAAGAGAAAGACAAAGACCAATTCAAGAAGAGCAAGATATGATCTAAGTTTTTCTTTCTTTTCCTGTTTTTGCTTTTACAACTCTCTGGTTATGTTTCTAAACAAAGCTTTTATATATCTGCTACATGTGTTATAAATTCTCTGTCAGATATATGCTTTTACTGCTTTGTTTCATTCTGTGTCTTCACTTAGTGACCTCACCCAAATAGGGGGAGATTGTTGGATCCCTTGTTTGGATTTGGGCTAGGTTCACTGAGTTAGGATGTCTTTGACCCACCTTGTATAGTCAGGGTCATTGGTTGTGTCCTAGAGTCTAGGTTTTGTCCTTAGAACATTATCCTGTGGACCAGCCATCCTCCAGACTGCCAGAGAAACTCAAGACCTAGAGATATCTTCAGATCAAGGAAATGTCCTCGACGTTCGTCGATCTCAGCTCGACGAACCATATTCCTTGGTCGACGATTTCTGGTCTACTATTTGAACTCTTCTCAGCCAGAGACTTCTCAGATTCTAAGTCCACAATCATTCTTCGGTCGACGAATTTGGATCTCTGTTTGACGAATGATGATTGTCAGTTCAACGAATGATGATTGTCAGTTCGACGAAGATTGTAGCAGAATTGATAAGTTCCCCTTGAATACTAATTGCTATTGTCTAGTCGACGAACTCATCAGCTCAGCTCGACGAACTTTGAACTCAGCTCGACGATTGCTGTTCTTCGTTCAATGATTCCAGACTTGGTCTTCTCCAGTTTTCCGTCCCTTTTCTTTGCGATGATTCCTGAGTAATTAATGCTCAATCTTCTCGGAATGTTACTGTTAGAATGAGCATTGATCATGGATTATTTCATGCCATTTTTCCACGGGACAGTTGGGAAATTCATTCATTGTCGCTTCCTTTCCAGGCCGACTGCATTTACTGCTCAAGGATTCAAATTTCAAATTTTTTTTAGTCAGTTTCAAGAAAAGAAAAGATTAAGCAGTCCTGCTGACAGACATTACACTCAAGAAGCTTGCGATATACAAAAGGAAGATTGCAGGCAGACTCAAAAAAAAGTCTTACAGAAATCTAAAGTCTCACACACTGCAATCAGCCTAAGCCAGAGAACATCATCATCAAGAAGAAGAAGAACATACAATCTCTATCAAGAGTCTTCTTCTGTTAGGTACATTGGAATATATGTACCTGATTTGAAGAAGCCTCACCCTACTCAATGATATACATCAAGGTGTATTTGATGTGCTTTGAGTTTATTTGTGCAGGTTAAGTAATTGCAAGGAAAGCAAAAAAGTTTATAAGTCCATGTGTCGACACCCAGAATAAAAGTATCGACACTTAAGGAGGCTTGTGTCGACACCTAGAGAAGCTGTGTCGACACTTGGAGTAATTGTGTCGACACCAGGAAGGCAGAGTCGACACCAGAAGGAAAGTGTCGACACATACAGGTAGTGTCGACACACAATGAAGAATTGTCTACATAATCAGTGTCGACACCCAGAGAAACTTTGTCGACGGCAAAAGTGTCGACACTAGGAGGCTGTGTCGACACTCAGCAAACTTCAACAAAGTTTAAGTACAAGTGTCGACACTAGGAGGCTGTGTCGACACTCAGCAAACTTCAACAAAGTTCAAGTACAAGTGTCGACACTAGGAGGTTGTGTCGACACTCAGTAAACTTCAACAAAGTTTAAGTACAAGTGTGGACACAAAGGAGATGTGTCGACACTCAGCAAAGTCTCAACACATGAAGAATGTGTCGACACAAAGGAGATGTGTCGACACTCAGCAAAATTTTCAACACAGAAGGCATGTGTCGACACAAAGAAGATGTGTCGACACTTAGAAAGTTTCAACACAAGAAGATATGTCGACACAAAGGAGTTGTGTCGACACTTAGCATAAATCAACTAAGTATTGAAGAAGAAGGACTTGTGTCGACACACAGGATCAGTGTCGACACATTCTGAAGAAGCAGTGTCGAGAAGCTGTTACAACAACACAAGGAGTTGTGTCGACACCATAAAGGCTAGTGTCGACACTTAGTCTACTTGTGTCGACATTTAGTCTATTTGTGTCGACACATAAAGACTATCTGTCTCGACACTTTCAGACAGTGACAGAGATTTCAAGAAGTGACTGGATGACTTGACAGCTGCCATTTCAACCGGTCAACTGCTACTGTCAGAGTTGTCAGAAGGTCTTTAGAAACCGGATCAGCCAGTCACTGTGAAGAAAGCTTATATAAAGGCTTATTCCTTCAACAGAAGAAGGATCGATCAATGAAGTGAAAAATAACACAGCAAGAAGTAGACCTTCAAGAGAAGATCTAATAAGTTGGAGAGAGAGAGCTCATACTAAGTAGACCAGCTGTTGAACCAGGCTGATAAGGAAGATTCAGATTGAAATCAGAATCTCAAGTCAGCAGTTGATTGAAGATCATCTGTATAGAGATACAACCCTACTGTGTTCTAATTCAAGAAGCTTTGAAGAAAGCCAAGGGAGGTTGATCTCAGCCAAGTTCTTTCAAGAACTCATAAAGAAGCCAGTCAACTCATCTCTCTCTATCAGAGTTGTGGTTATATACTTTGTATTTTCTAATTTCTGTAGGATCTTGTATAGATCTGAGTTGTAAGCCTAAATCTATAAAGGCTGAGGTAGGGCTTGTGAGCCTGAGTGTAGGAGAATCATTTCTCTGAGTGTAGGCCTTGTTGAAGGCTGAGGTAGGGCTATTGTGCCTGAGTGTAGGTCTTATTGAAGACTGAGTGGTAGGGCTTGGTGCCTGAGTTGTAGGAGTGGGATCACTCTGAGTTATAGGAACCTGTTTGGGGTTCTGAGTTGTAAGATCTGAGGATCTGAGGAGAAGTGGAGAAGTTATGCCGAATCTAGTACACTACTAGATAGGCGAAGGGGGAAAGTGGATGTACCCAGACCTTGGGGAACCACTATAAATCCTGTGTGCTCTCTGTGAATGTATGCTTGTATGGTTGTTGTGCTGTGATACTTGTAGAATTGCAATTACTGTACTGTATTTCTGCCTTTAAAGTTAAAAAAGATATAGGTCACCTATTCACCCCCCCCCCCTCTAGGTGATTAGGCACTGTTTCTTTCAAGTGGTATCAAAGCCAGGTTCCTCACAAAGGACATAACAGTCTGAATAAAGATCCTGTAGGCAGAATCAAGAATCAAGAAAATGAGTTCAACTGAGAATCACAAAGAGCTAGGATCCATGAAATTGCCAATCTGTAGAAAAGAGATTTTTGGCATATAGAAAGAGAGGGTTAGACTATTTATGGAAGCATCTGACCCAAGAATATACATCACAGTCAAAGAAGGACCATATGTGCCAATGAAAGTATCTCTTCTGGATGAAAATCAGAGAACTCCCAAAGACTATTCAGAAATGACTAAAGATGAAATAATTCTGGCCACTATGGACAAGAGGGCCCAGAATATTATTGTAAGTGCAATTGATGATGCCACATTTCAGAACCTAATACATTATAAAACCTCAAAAGAAATGTGGGACACTCTAATAGTTTACATGGAGGGATCTGAAGAGGTAAGACAAGATTGGAAGTCTTTGTTAAATCAGGAGTATGAAAGCTTCAGACAAGGAAGGTCTGATAGCATTACTGAGTGTTATAAGAAATTCTATAGGATAGTCAATGAATTGATGTCCTATGGAAGAGAATTCAGCAATTATGAGCTGAATGATAAGTTCTTGAGATCCCTAACTAAGGACTGAGATACTAAGATTTGTGCCATAATAGAAATGGCCAAACTAGCTGATATACCTCCTCCAACATTGTTTGGAAAACTGTTATCTTATGAGATGCAGCTAATGGTTAGGAAGGAGGAAGAGAAGACTACAAGAATGGAGCACAAGGAAAGAGCTGTGTCCTTCAAGACTGAAGCCACTAAGAAATATAGAAGCAAGTCTCCATCTCCACCACAAATAGTTGCTGAGACAGTATCAGAAAATTCAGATAGTAAAAATTCAGAAAGCAGTGAAAGTGATGAGGATTTTGCTGCCTTTACAAGGCAGTTCCAAAAGTTTCTGAAGAAGAAGCAGTGGAGGTCTAAGCCATCCACTTCACAGTCTAAAGATGACTACTATCAGAACAGGAAGTCCTCAAGGAATGACAAAAGAAAGTCCAAGCCTAGTAAAAATACATCCTCAAGAATAGTATGTTATTATTCCAATAAACAAGGACATATAGTAGCTGACTGTCCAGAAAAGAGGAAAGAGTCAACTGACAAGAAGAAGACTCAGTTCAAGGGAAAAAAAGGAAAGGTCCTTTGTTGCAAATAAGGATAAGAGTTTGACTGATCAGTCATCTTCAAAAACAGATTCAGAAGCTGAAGCTTATATTGGACTGTTTGCTGAAGAGGAGGAAGATGAGTTCATGCAGCTAATGAACTCAATTTATGAGCATGAGGACATTCAGTGTAATGGACTGATGGCCTTAACAGAAGGAGACAAGATCCAGGATCAGCCTGGACCAAGTAAGGTACAATGTTTTTCAGATTATAGTACTGATTCAAAATCAGATACATCTGCATCAAGTGATGTGGGTGGGTCTGAATCTGAGGGAGAAATTCATCAGTTGATGGATGAATATAGAGATGTATTGCAGGCACTTAAGAAGAGCAAAAATCTGGTCAAAACACTGACTAAGCAAATTGCTAATCTTAAGTTGGCAGCTGCTGATTCATATAAAGTATTAGATCAAAAACTAAATGAAATAGCCAGGCTGAAGAACATTACAGTTATTCAGATGGGAACTATTACATTTAAGAATGATCAAATTATTAATCTGGAGGTTAGACTTCAGAAGGAGAGAGAGATTGTTGCAAGTTTTTCCAAACCAAAATCAGTTTTACCTTTGATAGATGAGTTTATCCCTCAAAAGAGTAAGACTGGATTGGGGTTTACAAAACCTGCCAGGACAATTAGGTCCAAGTCTAAGGGCAAAGCCCCAGTACTCAACAAGAAGCCTGTTGTAGATAAAATAGCCAGGGTTGTACCTAAGCAAAGGTACAACAGATTTGAGTGCTGGTGTTGTGGCAAGGTAGGCCACTTTGCCATAGATTGTTGGCACAATTCTAGTGTCAAGAAGATTAGCAAACTACCTGCTAGAAGAGCTACATGTAGTCTTGTTAAAAGTCAAACTAACCAGCACCAAGGACCCAAGAAATATTTGGGTTCTAAGGTTAAGTAATCTGTTTTGCAGGTGAGTCCAAGTGGCCATGCCCCTATATGGTACTTGGACAGTGGATGTTCCAGGAACATGACTGGAACTAGGGGATTGCTGAAGGACTATACACCAATCAAGGATGGTCCTAAAGTTACCTTTGGTGGTTCAGAAAAAGGAATCATCAAAGGCTTTGGTAACATTTCTAGCAACCTAATTACAATTACTCAAGTGGCTTATGTAAATGGTTTGAAACATAACCTCATTAGCATAAGTCAGCTGAGTGATTTAGGATATGACATCTCATTTGTCAAGGATGGTTGTCATATCAGTAGGTCAAGTGATCAAAAGATCATTCTGACAGGATATAGGAAGAGAAATGTCTATTGTCTAGACATTATGTGTGAGAACATTGTTTCTCCTATTTGTCTTGTAGCTGATGAGAAAGTCTCACATTGTGTTAAATGCGCAAGAGGCTGGCTCATCTTAACTATAAGATAATTGGCCAACTCTTTAACAAAGAGTTAGTGAGGAATGGTCCTCAGGTTAAGTGTATAAAGGTTGGGATATGCTCAACTTGTCAAAAGGGCAAGCAGACCAAATCCACCTTTCATGGCCTTGAGAACAAAGATGCTGTGAGGTGTTTATACCTCTTGCATATGGATCTTTTTGGTCCTATGCCAGTTTACAGCCTAGGTAGGAAGGTCTACATATTTGTGGTAGTTGATGACTACTCAAGGTATTCCTGGGTGTTCTTCCTAAGATAAAAATCTGAAACACCAAGTATCTTGTATAGTTTTGTTAAACAAATTCAGAATGAATTGAACAGTACAGTGGTCAAAATCAGAAGTGACCATGGTACTGAATTTCAGTATGAAAGTATGATAAAACTGTGTGAAGAGTTTGGAATTTTTCAGGAATTTTCCTCACCAAGAACACCTCAGCAAAATGGTATTGCTGAAAGGAAAAATAGAACGTTGATAGAGGCTGGTAGAACCTTATTGAGTGACACTTCTCTCCCAGAATATTTCTGGGCTGATGCAGTCAATACTGCATGTCATGTAATCAATAGGGCTACTATCACCAAGAGCCACAAGAAGACCCCCTATGAGATTGTGAAGGACAGAAAACCAAATCTATCCTATTTCAGGATCTTTGGTTGCAAGTGCTATATCCTTAACAATGGTAAGTCTTATCTAACCAAGTTTGCTGCCAAATCCCAAGAGGGAATCTTTGTTGGGTACAGCAACAATAGTAAGGCTTATAGAGTCTATAACTTGATTACTCAAGTTGTAGAAGAGTCAATTCATGTAGTTTTTGATGAAGCTAGACTCATTAACAATGAATTGCCTAGAAGTGTTTGCAGCTCTACAGGTGTAACTGAGAAGATGGACAAGCTTACCTAAATAGAAGGTCCTTCTACAAGTCAGCAAGTGGAAGATGGTGGCTGCTGTCCAGGGGGAGTACAAGACACTCCTGTTGCTGAAGAAGACCAAGAGGAGCAGCTGAATGAAGAAGCTGAAGGTGTACAACCAGAAGACAGGCTGCCTCCAGCAAATAGGCATTTAAAAGATCATCCAGCCAATAAAATTATTGGAGATCTCATACAAGGGGTACAAACAAGGAGCAGGAATCTAAGTTCAGTTCTCTACTCCAGCTTTCTATCCCAGGTAGAGCCAAAGAAATTTGAAGAAGCAATCCTAGACCCTCATTGGATTGAGGCCATGCAAGAGGAGCTGAACCAGTTCAAAAGATGCAAGGTCTAGGAGCTAGTTCCTAAACCAAAGGATCACAACATTATTGGAACTAAGTGGATCTTTAGGAACAAGCTGGATGAGAATGGAATTATTATAAAGAATAAAGCTAGACTAGTTGCTAAAGGATATAGGCAGGAAGAAGGTATTGATTTTGATCAAACCTTTGCTCCAGTAGCAAGACTGGAAGCAATAAGGATGTTCATTGCCTATGCAACATATCAAGGATTTAAGGTATATCAAATGGATGTTAAGTTAGCTTTTCTGAATGGAAACCTAAAAGAAGAAGTCTATGTAGAGCAGCCATCAGGTTTTGTAGATTCTCTTAAACCTGATTATGTATATAGACTTAGGAAGGCTTTGTATGGGTTAAAACAAGCCCCTAGGGCTTGGTATGAAACCCTGTCTAGTTTCCTCATTGAGAACAAATTCTCAAGGGGGAAAATAGACAAGACTCTATTCCTTAGGGAATCCAGAGGCAAGATTATCTTAGTCCAAATATATGTAGATGACATAATATTTGGGTCTACAGAAAATAATCTTTGCAGAAAGTTTGCAAAACTTATGCAAGGACAATTTGAAATGAGCAGTATGGGAGAACTTAAGTTCTTCTTGGGTCTCCAAGTTAGACAGACTGAAGATGGATTATCCATATGCTAGTCTAAGTTCACCCTAGAATTGATAAGGAAGTATGGTATGGAATCATCCTCTACCATGAAAACTCCTATGGGGTCAAGCATGTCTCTAAGCAAAGATGATGCAAGGAAACCTGTAGATGAAACTTTGTATAGAGGGATAGTTGGCTCCCTACTTTATTTGACTGCTAGTAGACCAGATATCATGTATGCTACATGTGTCTGTGCTAGGTACCAAGCTTGACCTAAAGAATCTCATTTGACAGCAGTTAAAAGAATTTTGAGATATCTTAAGGGCACTCCTTATTTAGGCCTTTGGTACCATAGGAATGGAGATTTTGAACTGACAGGTTATTCAGATGCAGATTTTGCAGGCTGCAAGGAAGATAGAAAGAGTACCACAAGAACCTGTCAATTTCTAGGTGGAAGGCTGATATCATGGAGTAGCAAGAAGCAGACCAGTGTGGCTATCTCCATAGCTGAGTCAGAGTATGTTGCTGCAGGAAGCTGATGTGCATAACTACTATGGATACAACACCAGCTAGAAGATTATGGTATTCAAGTAAGTAGAACACCTTTATTTTGTGATTCTACTAGTGCCATTTCTATTGCAAATAATCCTGTCTCTCCTAGTAGGACTAAGCACATAGAAATAAAATACCATTTTCTAAGAGAACATGTGGAAAAAGAAGATATTTCCCTAGAGTATGTTAAGACAAAAAATTAGTTAGCTGATATGTTTACTAAGCCCTTAGATGAAACCAAATTCAATAAATTTAAAATTGAATTAGGGATGATAAACTTAGAATAGTTTACAAAATTGGCTAAGTAAAATGGTGTCGACACACAGAGTTGTCTGTGTCGACACATAGTAGTGGTGTCGACATTTCAGAGAAATGGTGTCGACACATCTAGGGAGTCTGTGTCGACACTTCAGAGAATTAGTGTCGACACATGCAGTGTAGGTGTCGACACATCGAGGGTGGTGTCGACACTTAGGATTTACACAGAATTAGTCTGGTAGAGTCTTGACTAAGTGTCGAGCTGAGTGGTATCGACACATATATAAGTGTCGACATATATATTCTGTCGACTATATTTGTGTCGAGACATTATAAGTAAGTGTCGACACTTTTCAACAGTGTCGACACAATTTAAGTATTTTGACGCGCCTTTTCACCTTCGATTCTAGAAAGGTATAAATAGGTTTTCCCCATTGATTGTCGACACGCTCACATTAGTCTCGAGACCAAACTTGTGTGTCGACATCTCTTTTCTCTAAATTCAAAATTTCTTCAAACCCTAATGGAGCCCAAGCTAGAAGAGAACATTAATGAAGGATATGAGCTCGTGCGACACGCCTTTGATGACGCAGAACCCGAAATCAAAGGTGTGGTAACCCTAATTGCTGAGACTAGATTGGAATACCTTGTATAAGAACTAATCAAGATCTGGAAGAAGGAGGTCCTTGAATTTTTGAGTGCAGCTTCACTTGATGATACTGGACTCAAGATTAAGTCCAGAGTTCATGGGACCAAAGTCAAGGTCACACAGAAAAGTTTAAGGAAGGTACTTCAACTACCAAGAACAAAAGAGGAATAAGATGTATCTGCTTCTAAGACTAGAGAGGCATTGAGATGGTGTGGACTGGATTCAAACATGAAAATTGGATCAGTTTTCAATAGAAAAGGGATGAAAATCCAAGGAAAGTTTTTGTCTGAAATAGTTGGCAAGGTCATCCTGAGCAAGCCTGGAGGACATGACAGAATTTCAGCTCATATGTTCAGTTTGATGACAAGGATTATCATCAAACTTAAGACTGATTGGTCAGTAGTTCTGTTTGATAAGATAAAAGAGAGCCTGAAGAAGCCCAATCTGGGTAGAATTCTGAGTCTATACCTAGCTGGAAGTACTCCTGATGTGATGAACCAAGCTGCAGGTTCCAAGATAAACCACATGAGGAGAATGGATTTGAGAATTTTCTCTAGGTGGGATAGAGTATTGACAAAATAAATGCCAACTCCAGTAAAGGACACACCTCAGAACAAGAAGAAGAAGACAGCCATTGTGGCTCAAGAATCCTCTAGCAGCTCTGAAGAGCAAGTGGTGTTTAGTTCTGATGATAAACAGGGTAGAAATACTGAACAGTCTCCAGCTAGACTAGAAGATGCATAGAGGCAGGGGGAGCTACCACCAGCTAGCCCAATTCACCTGGATCCTGTAACACCTCCGCTGTAGTGGACGTATAATATGGGTCCGGCCGGGGCCCCACAACATACGAATGCCACAGCTTTTGTATTATAAGTTGATATAGCTACCCAAACTCAAAACACTTGCACAACACAGCGGAAACAAAGCACAACTAGAAGTTATCCACTAACTAAAAGAGTTACAACTAAGGCCTTAAGGCCTACCACAAAAGTCCATACTCAAGTAAAAGTACAATCATGAATGTGCATAGCACTCCTAGTCTACCTCGGCATGCAAGCCGGACAAAAGAGTCTCAAACAAACATCATCATAAATGTAGTGCTACAAAAGAGGGAAAAACACTTCATGGGCTTAGGCCTTTTTGGCCGGCGTGCTAGCTCCTGCATGCGATCCTTGCCCTGTAAAAATTATTAGTAACGTGGGTCAGCAAAGGCTGACCTCAAACTGTGTAACAACACATCTCCTCCCGGCCGCCCCTAACGGACCCCGGGGAACCCTACAACCTGCAAGTCAGCACTTCATATGCAAATAAACATCTATAAATAGAAAAGCATTAAAACAGGCTTGGATGTCTCAATCATAAAACATGTTCTCTATTGGTTGAGCATATAAAGAAAGGGCCTACCATGCAACATGAATGCAACACCCGGGCTTCACCCAAGATACCCTACAACGTATGAATCTAGCACAACATCACATCATTTGGGTACTCACATTTCCCCATTGGCATAAAGCCGCAAACACTAAGGGAGACACCTCTCCCTAAAACGGCGCACAGGCCGCCACAAGGAATTCTTGCTAAGGCCCCACCCGCTCGTGGGCTTAGCCCCGGGCTTTCCTGCAAGCTCTAACGTCTCATGTCAGGATTCCAACAAACACAGACCGACCGATTCTAAGAAGCCTTGCTGGACCCCACCCGCTCATGGCCTCTTTGCCCGGGCTTGCCCCAAGCTTGGCATTCTCGTCAGTGTCACAGAAGGGGGCTAGTCTCGCCGGGACACTCTCCACACATGACGCACATATCACGGGATAGCCAGCCGACCACGGAGACATAGCCACATCTTGGCACACCACAAACCAAGACTAAATACATCATGATCCCTCTTGTACTGCAGCGTTCCCGCGCACCAAGGAAACCATCTCCAACTCGTGCGGAGCTAACCTTGTCCACCAAGGAAACCATCTACCGCCACGAGGAGCTAACCTTGTCCGGGTCCGACTACACGTACCCTTTTCATACAAACGGGACAATCACCACCACAACACAAACGGCATCTTGCCGCAACGGAAATCTCTACGAATCCCTAAGTTTGTATGCAACATCACCGAGTCGGACTAACGGTCGCGACTACGGCTTCACCCACCATGCCTAATCCACTAGCGAAGTGGATCTCTAATGCAAAATATGCCGGGGACGGACTCAATCAACCCGAAAGTTCCTCTTGAAACTTGGCAAACCAAAACCCCTCTCATTTGAGAGTTTGGTGCCCAAAAATTAGAGAGAAAGAAAACTAAATGATGCTAATACATGCGTCCTAAGGACCGAGAGGAGAGATGTCGTTACCTTCCGACTCCTCTTCCTTGCCATGGCAAAATAGCCGGATGGAAATCTTCGCAACGCTCCAAGCTTCACGGATCCGGACTCGGCTCGCGATTTGGAGCTCCGAAACCCTTCCTACAACCCAAGACCTTCTTCTTCTTCCTCCTTGCTCTAGCTTTTCTCAAGAACTTAGAAAGAGAAGACTTGGAAAATAATGAGGGTTTCCCACCCTAAAAATCGGACTTAACTCCCCAAGAACAGTCCTCAGCCGTCAGATCCCAAAATCTGGGAAAGAATGGCCACGATTCGCCTGGAAAATAAAAGACCTGGGCCGAACACGGCCTGGCACATGCCCGTGTCCAGGGCCGTGTGACCCATTCGCCGTCTCAAATCGACTCGCCTGGAACCGCACACGGGCATCCGACACGCCCGTGTTCAATCCGACACGCCCGTGTCCCCAGTGACACGGCCGTGTGGCCGGCCGTGTGCCTCCAACAACACGGCCCCGAAACCAACCCGAGAGATGACACGTCCTGGGACACGCCCGTATCCCAAGCCGTGTGCCAAGTCTCGACACCCGTCGACAGGCTTTGTGTCGACACCGGGGAAAAACGTCGAGCGAAGATCGTCGACCAGGCGGGACACGCCCTGTGACACGCCCGTGTCACAGGCCGTGTGCCCCAGACTCGACACTTTGTCGAGCGAAAGTGTCGACACTTGGGCCGAGTGTCGACACGGCCTCGACACGCCATGCAACACGCCCGTGTCGCAGGCCGTGTGCCCCACTCTCGACACTTTGTCGAGCGAAAGTGTCGACACTTGGGTCGAGTGTCGACACGGCCTCGACACGCCCTGCGACACGCCCGTGTCACAGGCCGTGTTCCTCACTCTCGACACTTTGTCGAGCAAAAGTGTCGACACTTGGGCCGAGTGTCGACACGGCCTTGACACGACCTGCGACACGCCCGTGTCGCAGGCCGTGTGCCCCACTCTCGACACTTTGTCGAGCGAAAGTGTCGACACTTGGGCCGAGTGTCGACACGGCCTCGATACGCCCTACGACACGCCCGTGTCGCAGGCCGTGTGCCTCCTGCCAGAACCTAAAAAATTTCAGAACTGCAGACTGAACCTCTTGCAAAAACTGGGGTGTTACAACTCTCCCCCACTTAACAGAATTTCGTCCCGAAATTTCAAAACAAAAGGGTACAAAACTTAAATTGTACCTGACATGAAGAGTTCTGGATAATCTTCTAGCATGTCCTGTTCTCGTTCCCAAGAGAACTCCTCACGACCGCAGTTGTCCCATCGAACTTTCACGAGTTTGACTTCTTTATTCCGCAACTGCCGAGTCTCTGAATCCTCTATAGCAATTGGAAGGACTCGCGTCCTCAAGTCTTCCTCAATCGGCACCGATGCCGGCTCAATCACCACGCTAGCCTCCACCAAGGCTTTCCTCAAAACGGAGACGTGGAAGACGTCATGTAATCCACTCAAATCTGCGGACAGCGCCAACCGATAAGCTGCTTCTCCTATCCGCTCAACAATTTCAAAAGACCCCAAAAACCTTGGACTCAACTTCTTGAGTCGGCGAATCCGTGAGACGCCTTTGAACGGCTTGACCTTCAGATAAACGCAATCACCAACTGCAAATTCCAACTTCCGGTGATGAGCATTAAAATATTTTGCTTGCCTGTCTTGCGCCACCTTCATACGCTCTTGGATGGTCCGTACCAACTCACAGGCGTCAACTACCGCATCCTTTCCCAAAAGTTTGGTGTCTCCCATCTCTGCCCAAGACATTGGCGTTCGACACCGCCTCCCATACAAAGCTTCGTATGGCGCCATCTTTATACTAGCTTGAAAACTGTTGTTGTACGCAAATTCTACCATGAAGAGGTGATCCTCCCACTTCTTGCCGAAATCAAGAACGCACATTCTCAACATATCCTCCATAGTACGGTTCGTTCCCTCCGTTTGCCCATCAGTTTGAGGATGGAATGTCGTACTGAACTTTAGCTTCGTGCCCAAGCTCTTCTGAACCAATCTCCAGTCCTTAGACGTAAACCGTCCATCTTGATCACTGACTATGCACTTAGGAACTCCGTGCAGTCGCACAATGTTGCGAACATACAACTCCACCAGCTTCTCCACGCTGTCCTCTTTCCGATTTGGGATGAAGTGAGCCACCTTGGTTAGGCGATCCACGATCACCCAAATAGCATCATTACCATGCTGCGATCTAGGCAAACCATGCACAAAGTCCATGGAGATGTCCTCAAATTTCCACTCAGGAATTGGAAGGGGCTTCAGGAACCCGCCCGGTTTCTGACATTCGGCCTTCACCAAGGCACATGTTTGGCAACGACTCACATACAAAGCTACATCTCGCTTCAACCCCGGCCACCAAAAGTATTTCTTCATATCCAAGTACATCTTTGTACTGCCCGGGTGAATGGAGTACTATGAGAAGTGAGCCTTAAACATCAACTCCTCACGGAGATTGCCAAACTGCGGTACACAAACCCTTCCATCCTTTCTCATGATTCCCCCAATCATCTCCCAGGCGCTGCTCTCGCCCTTTTGAGCCTCCAACACAAGAGGTTGAAACTCCACATCCAATCGAGTCGCTTCCCGAATACGATCAGACAAGTCGTTTTGCACTTCAATCCAGTTCAACCGAGCCACGCTAGACTCGCCTCTCGCAACACATTCCAATCCAAGGGACTCCCATTCCCGTAACAACCGCTCATCATGAGCTTCGATCCAATTTCCTTGCCCCGAGTACTTTCTACTCAACGCGTCCGCCACCACATTGGCTTTACCCGGCATATACTGAATCGCCACTTCGTAGTCTCCAAGAAACTCAACCCATCTGCGTTGCCGCATGTTCAAGTCCTTCTGATCCAAGAGATACTTCAGGCTTTTATGGTCCGTGAAGATCTCCACCCTTGCGCCATACACATAGTGTCGCCATATTTTCAACGCGAAGATTACCGCCGCCAACTCCAAGTCATGGACGGGATAATTCCTCTCATGAGGTTTCAGCTGTCTAGACCCAAAAGCTATCACCTTGCCATGCTGCACTAACACGCAACCCAAACCGCATCCCGATGCGTCACTGAAAATCTGAAATCCATCGGTCCCTTGCGGTAAACTCAGGATTGGAGCCATCATAAGCCTCTCCTTCAGGGCCTCAAATGCTTGACCGCACTCTTGGGTCCACACAAACTTATGGTCTTTGCGAGTGAGTGAGGTGAGGGGTAGAGCTATCTTCGAGAAATTCTCCACGAATCACCTATAGTACCCGGCTAGTCCAAGAAAACTTCGGACTTCCGCCACGGTCCTCAACACTGGCCAATCTCTGATGGCCTCCACTTTCGTCGGATCCACTGACACCCCATCACCACTAATCACGTGGCCCAAAAATGCCACCTTCTCCAACCAGAACTCGCATTTGGAGAATTTTGCATACAACTCATTCTCCCTCAACACTTGCAAAACTATTCTCAAGTGGGTCTCATGCTCCACTTGCGATTTGGAATACACCAAAATGTCATCAATGAAGACAACCACAAACGAATCCAATTAATCCCGAAACACTCCATTCATCAGATCCATGAACACCGATGGTGCGTTCGTCAACCCGAACGGCATCACCGTAAACTCAAAGTGTCCATACCTTGTACCAAAGGCAGTTTTGGGGATGTCCTCATCTCGAATTCGCAGCTGATAGTAGCCTGACTTCAAGTCCAACTTCGAATATACCTTTGACCCCACCAATTGGTCAAACAAATCGTCTATCCGAGGAATCGGATACTTATTCATGATGGTCAATTTATTCAGCTCTCGGTAGTCTATGCATAGGCGCATGCTACCGTCTTTCTTCTTTACAAACAACACCGGTGTGCTCCACGGTGAAGAACTGGGTCTAATATACCCTTGCTCCAACAGTTCCTGTAACTGTACCTTAAGTTCCGCCAACTCCTTTGGTGCCATCCTAAATGGAGGACGCGACACCGGTCTAGCCTCCGGCACTAACTCGATCGAGAAGTCGATCTCCCGCCGAGGAGGCGCTCCAGGAAGTTCATCCGGAAACACATCCCTGAACTCTGCCACCACAGGCACTTCCTCAATAGATAGCTGGGAGAGACGAACCTCCAATAACGCTACCAGCGCCACACCACCCTGGTTAACCGCCCGCATCATTTGCATGGCCGTAATTAGGGAATGGGCTACTCCACAAAGGCCCACAAATTTGACTTCCGCTTGCCCATTACTCTTTAGGGTCACTACCTTGGATAAACAATCAATGCTGGCGCGCTGCTCTGCAAGCCAGTCCATGCCCAAAATGACATCAAACTCTACTAATGGTAACACTGCTACTTCCAAAACGAAGACGACTCCGTCTAGCTCCCAACGAATGCGCCCTTTAGCCCCGGTGGTCATAGATGACCCATTGGGCAAGCGCACTTTCAGCTCTTCTCCCGACGAGAAAGACCCAACTCCTATTTTTCGGACGAATCTCTCCGCAAGAAAGAAGTGTGATGCTCCCGTATCGAACAATACGCTAGCTGGGTATCCGGAAACTAGCACGAAGCCTACAACAGGACATCTCACAAAAGGGGGTCTAAAAGTATGAAGCACAATAGCAAACTTAAATTTTCTTCATACCTGTCACCACATCGGTTTGACGGATCGCTTCCTGCTGTCCAAGGTTGTAAGCCCTTGGTTGCATCGGTTGGAACCGAGAAGCGCTCGACTCCGCCATCTTTCCTTTCTCTGCAGCACTGGGGCCCGAGCACACAGACTGCTCCTGCTTTGACTCTTGCCCCGCTCCCCCTTGCTGACAAGAACGGGCTATGTGCCCAACCTTCCCGCAGTTGTAACACATCGGCGGTCCCCTAGAGTGAGAACCCCCAGGCGTCCAAGTGCTCCTCTCACCCGACCTGGAAGTGTGAGGCTTCCTCCTCCACCTGCTCCCATCAGACTTTACATGAGATTGGGAGGGCTTCCCTTCCCCATGCTTGGGAGTAAAACCCTTTCGATGCTGGGTTCGCTCTAGGTCACTCTCCAAACTCCTGGCGGCTTCAACTAGCTCATTAAATCCCGCCCTCTTCATGGAGATGAGGGGCTGTCTCAGATTCTCCCTCAAACCTTGGTAGAAGAGGTTATCCCTCTCTACATCATCCGCCATTGTTGTTCCCGCATAACGACCCAAACGGGTGAACTCTTGCACGTACTCATCCACTGTCTTGTCTCGCTGCATTAGATGCAGAAACTGCCTCTGCAGGGCCAACCGTGTTGAAACTGGAATATACCTCTTAAGAAAAGCGTCCCCAAACTCTTCCACTGACGGGGTGCGCCCCGGGAACAGGCCGCCGCTATGGCTCACCCACCACAATTTGGCGTCTCCTTCCAACATGAACGCCGCATACTCAGCTTTCTTTTCCTCTGGCGTCTCTGCCACCCTTAACAGTTCTTGAATACGAACCCACCAATCCTCCGCGTCCGTTGGCGTTCCTACACCCTTGAAAGACGGGGGATGGAAACTCAGGAAATACTTCATGTGTCGGTCTCCATGCCCTACCACCACCCTTTCTGCCAAAGGCTCCACTCGCCTGGCTTCTCCGCCCGGCACGGTCGTCGCCGTGTCCGGTGTAGCAGGGGTTGCTACATGGGCGGCAGCCGCCGCTTGCACTGCCACCATCACTTCTGCAAGCATACGGCAAAAGTCAGCCGGGTTTACACCCGTGCCCAATAGGCCTGGAGCAGTAGCACTGCTCGCCGAGAGATCATCCCTTGCTCTTGAAGTGCCCGCCTCGTTGCTTGCACTCTTCAAGAAAACAAGAAAGAAGGGATTAGTCTCCAATCTCAAGACTGAAACATAAGGACACTCACGGTCCCGCAATAGTCTTATGTGGATAACTTCTCTTCGCACTGACCTCGAATCTAACCTCGCTTTGATACCAAATTGTAACACCTCCCCTGTAGTGGACGTATAATATGGGTCCGGCCGGGGCCCCACAACATACGAACGCCACAGCTTTAGTATTATAAGTTGATATAGCTACCCAAACTCAAAACACTTGCACAACACAGCGGAAACAAAGCACAACTAGAAGTTATCCACTAACTAAAAGAGTTACAACTAAGGCCTTAAGGCCTACCACAAAAGTCCATACTCAAGTAAAAGTACAATCATGAATGTGCATAGCACTCCTAGTCTACCTCGGCATGCAAGCCGGACAAAAGAGTCTCAAACAAACATCATCATAAATGTAGTGCTACAAAAGAGGGAAAAACACTTCATGGGCTTAGGCCTTTTTGGCCGGCGTGCTAGCTCCTGCATGCGATCCTTGCCCTGTAAAAATTATTAGTAATGTGGGTCAGCAAAGGCTGACCTCAAACTGTGTAACAACACATCTCCCCACGGCCGCCCCTAACGGACCCCGGGGAACCCTCCAACCTGCAAGTCAGCACTTCATATGCAAATAAACATCTATAAATAGAAAAGCATTAAAACAGGCTTGGATGTCTCAATCATCAAACATGTTCTCTATTGGTTGAGCATATAAAGAAAGGGCCTACCATGCAACATGAATGCAACACCCGGGCTTCACCCAAGGTACCCTACAGCGTATGCATCTAGCACAACATCACATCATTTGGGTACTCACATTTCCCCATTGGCATAAAGCCGCAAACACTAAGGGAGACACCTCTCCCTCAAACGGCGCACAGGCCGGCACAAGGAATTCTTGCCAAGGCCCCACCCGCTCGTGGGCTTAGCCTCGGGCATGCCTGCAAGCTCTGACGTCTCATGTCAGGATTCCAACAAACACAGACCGACCGATTCTAAGAAGCCTTGCTGGACCCCACCCGCTCATGGCCTCTTTGCCCGGGCTTGCCCCAAGCTTGGCATTCTCGTCAGTCTCACAGAAGGGGGCTAGTCTCGCCGGGACACTCTCCACACATGACGCACATGTCACGGGATAGCCAGCCGACCACGGAGACATAGCCACGCCTTGGCACACCACAAACTAAGACTAAATACATCATGATCCCTCTTGTACTGCAGCGTTCCCGCGCACCAAGGAAACCATCTCCAACTCGTGCGGAGCTAACCTTGTCCACCAAGGAAACCATCTACCGCAACGAGGAGCTAACCTTGTCCGGGTCCGACTACACGAACCCTTTTCATACAAATGGGACAATCACCACCACAACACAAACGGCATCTTTCCGCAACGGAAATCTCTACGAATCCCTAAGTTCGTATGCAACATCACCGAGTCGGACTAAAGGTCGCGACTACGGCTTCACCCACCATGCCTAATCCACTAGAGAAGCGTATCTCTAATGCAAAATATGTCGGGGATGGACTCAATCAACCCGGAAGTTCCTCTTGAAACTTGGCAAACCAAAACCCCTCTCATTTGAGAGTTTGGTGCCCAAATATTAGAGAGAAAGAAAACTAAATGATGCTAATACATGCATCCTAAGGACCGAGAGGAGAGATGTCGTTACCTTCCGAATCCTCTTCCTTGCCATGGCAAAATAGCCGGATGGAAATCTTCGCAACGCTCCAAGCTTCACGGATCCGGACTCGGCTCGCGATTTGGAGCTCCGAAACCCTTCCTACAACCCAAGACCTTCTTCTTCTTCCTCCTTGCTCTAGCTTTTCTCAAGAACTTAGAAAGAGAAGACTTGGAAAACAATGAGGGTTTCCCACCCTAAAAATCGGACTTAACTCCCCAAGAACAGTCCTGAGCCGTCAGATCCCAAAATCTGGGAAAGAATGGCCACGATTCGCCTGGAAAATAAAAGACCTGGGCCGAACACGGCCTGGCACACGCCCGTATCCAGGGCCGTGTGCCCCATTCGCCATCTCAAATCGACGCGCCTGGAACCGCACACGGGCATCCGACACGCCCGTGTTCAATCTGACACGCCCGTGTCCCCAGTGACACGGTCGTGTGGCCGGCCGTGTGCCTCCAACAACACGGCCCCGAAACCAACCCGAGAGATGACACGACCTGGGACACGCCCGTGTCCCAAGCCGTGTGCCAAGTCTCGACACCCGTCGACAGGCTTTGTGTCGACACCGCGGAAAAACGTCGAGCGAAGATCGTCGACCAGGCGGGACACGCCCTGTGACACGCCCGTGTCACAGGCCGTGTGCCCCAGACTCGACACTTTGTCGAGCGAAAGTGTCGACACTTGGGCCGAGTGTCGATACGGCCTCGACACGCCCTGCGACACGCCCGTGTCACAGGCCGTATGCCCAACTCTCGACACTTTGTCGAGCGAAAGTGTCGACACTTGGGTCGAGTGTCGACACGGCCTCGACATGCCCTGCGACACGCCCGTGTCGCAGGCCGTGTGCCTCACTCTCGACACTTTGTCGAGCGAAAGTGTCGACACTTGGGCCGAGTGTCGACACGGCCTCGACACGCCCTGCGACACGCCCGTGTCGTAGGCCGTGTGCCCCACTCTCTACACTTTGTCGAGCGAAAGTGTCGACACTTGGGCCGAGTGTCGACACGGCCTCGACACGCCCTGTGACACGGCCGTGTCGCAGGCCGTGTGCCTCCTGCCAGAACCTAAAAAATTTCAGAACTGCAGACTGAACCTCTTGCAAAAACTGGGGTGTTACAGATCCACTCCAGGGGGAGCCTCAACTTGTGGAAGAGCCAACTCCACTAGAGAGTGAAAGGGCTACCCACATCATTGTAGAGGTAATCACTGAAATTAATCAATTAGATTTCACTATTGAGGATGAAGTTTTGACTGATTCATTACCTGATGTTCATCAGCAACATAGAGACAACCTCAACAACAAGATGTTGTCATGGAGGACACATCTGTAGCTGATAAAGTGGTTGATGAGTTCAGAGATTCTCCAGCCCATTCTCAACAGGAATTTACATTAGAAGAGTTGTTCCCTGATCTTCTACAAACTGATTTTGAGAGAGAGAAAGGTGCTGCTGAGGGGGAGAAGGTCAATATTGAGGGGGAGCATGTGGAGATTGTAGAGGAAACTTGTAACGCCCCGAAACTCAAAGGAGAAAAGGGGGGGATGTTTTGGGCCAGTTTGAGTTCTGGCCTGAGGCACACGGCCTGGGACACGGGCGTGTCCCAGGATGTGTCAAGCCTGTGTCGACACTAAGGCGGAAAGTCGACACTTTGATCTCGACATTGTGTCGAGACTGGGCACACGGCCTGCGACACGGGCGTGTCGAAGGGCGTGTCAACCCGTGTCGACACTTAGCCGCGAAGTCGACACTGTGCTTTGACAATGTGTCGAGACATGGCACACGGCCTGCGACACGGGCGTGTCGCAGGGCGTGTCAGCCTATGTCGACACTCGTCCCGTGAAGTCGACACTTTGGTGTCGACAATGTGCCGAGACATAGCACACGGCCTGCGACACGGGTGTGTCGCAGGGCGTGTCGATCCGTGTCGACACTTAGCCGCGAAGTGTCGAGACCGTGTACACGGCTTGGAGCCCAGGCATGTCAAAGTGACACGGGCAAGGACACGGGCATGTCCTAGAACCCGTGCAGTGCTCGGGTTGAAAAAGGGGAAAAATCATGGGGTACACGGCCGGCTACACGGCCGTGTCAGGTGGAACACGGGCGTGTCAGCTCGAACACGGGCGTGTTCGATACCTGTGTGAGGTTCCAGGTGATTCGATTTTGACGGAGAATGAGGCACACGGCCCTGGACACGGGCGTGTGTCAGGCCGTGTTCGGTCCAGATTGGGCATTTCAGCCCCGAATCGAAGCCGTTCGTTTCTTTAACTGAAGATCCAACGGCTGGGGGTTATTCCTGAGAGGATATACTCGTGAGTGGACTTAGAAATCCATCACTTTTCATATCTTATCCCTTTCCAAATCCTTAGAGAAAGAGGAGAACCAAGGGAGGAAGAAGAGCTAGATCCCGCCATTGGAGGAGCTTCGGAGCTCCGAATCGCGAGCCGACTCCGGATCCACGGAGGCAACGCTAGTGCGGTGGTTTTCATCCGATTACTTTTCAATGGCGCCAAAGAGGAACTCAAGGGTAACGATCCTCATCTTGAGCCGGAATAGCTCTCTTTCTTAGCATAGGAAGCCCGCTCTCGCGAGTTTGCGGAGAGTTGGAGGCGTTCCTTCGGGTAGATATGTGAAGTCCCCGTTGTTTAGAGTCCGTATGCGAGAACGGACATAGGCATGATGTGTGAAGCCTACCCGGACATGTTAGTCTGGATCGGTGATGTTGCATTGCATAAGGCCGGAGAAGACTCCGTGCTATTGGTTGTTTTCGGGTTTTCTACGCGGTAGATTGCAGCAGGGAGCCTTGGGGACTAACCCAAAGGTGCACCCGGAAAGCTAGGCGGATACGAGATCTTGCCAACTTGGTGGCCTGAGAGCAAACTTGAACATAACCGAGTTATGTGACTTGCGATAGAATGGGACTCGGTGAAAGTTTGACCCGCGCAAATGGCTTAAATTGTCGTTGCGATGTGAGCACGGGTTAGATGGAACCGTACCCGCTTTATGTCGTTCGGTTAAAGAGACCTAAGGTTACGTGGCACTTGCCGTTGGCATAGATGTGAGTCTTCGGCGGTCAATGGCTTAAATTGACGTGACCCATGCCAAGAAGACAAATTGCTCATAGTTTTGGTCGTCTTAGTGGCGGTGGTGAGTCCGGAATGTTAATGGCTTTAATTGACGTGACATCGACCGGTTCACCGAGAATGTGCCCTGAGTGCACGGGGCGTGTGGCCGTACGAGCCAACATCTGTGATGTTATGGCTATGGTTATATATTACTCGCTTATGCTAATGAAATGCAGGGAAGGAGCATCGCCGCCCCGAGTTGGGGGCGGGATCGTTATAATTTGGTCAGCATTGCTGACCGTTGCCTTGTTTTGCCACCGTGCGGTGGTTTGTTGCTTGCAGGTGCAGCTGGACCAAGCGGTCAATAGCGGGCTAAAGCCCTTTTTGCGAAGCCGGCCCTCGAAGGCCCAAGTAGAAGTGTTTACTGTTTTATTCATGTATGACCGGCCTGCGCGCCGTGGTTTGTAAAACTTGTAATATTCAAGTGAAACATTTTGTAAGGCCTTAAGGCTTGTTTTGAGTATTTTGTATAACATTCCTATTTTGTATTAGTGGACATTCGTGCTTTGATGCTGGGTTCTTGTTTACAACTTCATAAACTGCTTCCGCTAGAATGCTCTGTGTAGGACGTTGAGATTGGTTGGATGGTTTCCATAAGTAATCACCCGGTCTGTCTGTGGTATATGGCGTCGGGCCCCGGCCGGACCTACTGCTATATGCTATGCGACGGATAGGGGGTGTTACAATTTGGTATCAGACTACTGGTTTTGGTCGGACTTAAGCTGAATTCGTGGACGAATTCTTTTTAAGGGGTGGTGAGCACATTGTGTGCGTCATCGTTATAACGGTAAAAGAACCCATGAATGTCCACTTAGGAATGAAAATACTCGTGTTTGGGGAACCTGCGTGTTCCTATAATTGCTGTTTGCAATTTTATTGGTCGCTTAACGGTGCTTTGTACCATTATAGGTGACCAGAAGTGGTGTTGGACCGCTAGACTGTCCGGTTTCTGAGGAGCATAGTGCACCCGGTGAGGTGTTTGAGACTCCTCCTTCGTATGAAACCGTTAGAAGGATCGTAGAATCGGTGTTCGCTGTGACGGGTGCACAGCTTGGAGGAAATGTACAACCCTGCGCCCCTGTTGTGGCGGCAACGCCGGTGGGCGTGATGCAGCAGACGACCTTTGGTAGACCATTGGGGCAGCAGCTGAATATGCATTTAATGCAGGGAGCGCACACAGTTGAGGAATATTTGCAAGCATTTCTTATGATAAGTCGCTACCCATGCTTTGAGTTGGATAATGAGCAAGCTACAGTCGATAGATTCTATAATGGCCTACGCGTCGAGTTACGCGTCCTACTGCTAGGACCAAAGTTATTGGGATTCCGAGCCTTGGTGGATTCAGCTAGATCTTTGGAGGCAGATTTGAGGAAAACTCTCCCGATGCCAGTGCCCATGGTATCGAACTATGGAAGCCCCATAAGAGTTGCATCCGTTGGAGTGCTGGACAAAGGGGCTATAACATCGACTAGCAAAACTACTTACACATGTTTTACTTGTGGAAAGAAAGGGCACTTTGCCCGAGACTGTTGGAATGGTGCTCAGAAGGGTAAGAAAGCTAGGTCCGGAGCAGTCAAGGACGTTAGTGTAAAGAAAGTGGCATTCAAAGTGCCGAACACCTCAAAGTCTGTATATCGAAAGTGGTACAAGAAGGCTAGGACTTTGGGTCTAGTCCCTCCTTTCAGAGCTTCGGGGGCAACTACAAGCCAAACCCCGGGAGCATGTTACAACTGTGGGGAGTCGGGGCATTATGCTCGTGAGTGCCTAAAGCCCTGGAGAAAGCACGCCGTCGTGACGACAGGTATGGTTTAAAGATAGTTTTACCTTAAATACTTGTCGCCCTTGTGCATGTTAGCTTAGAACTATTTGTGCTAAGTTTTGCTGCGACCTTACTTTATCTGCGAGAGCACCGTTCGTTTAGGGAGCTTCGCGTTCCTTTATTAGGAATTTTATTGTGCCTTGGAGTACCTCCTTCGATGGAAAGAGATAAATTGGATGCGTTATAGTCCAATGGTGCTCATTCTGCGAGGGTAGAATTCGTTGCTCTTAGTTTGTGGTTTGGGAATTAGGAGTATGATCTGCAAGCGTCGTTACTTCCGTTGGTGGAGTTTGACGTTATTTTTGGCATGGACTGGCTCTCGGAGTAGCAAGCCTACATAGACTGCGGTAGCAAGGAAGTCAACTTGGGAGCAAGTCGTGAGACGACCCTTACGAGCTCAAAGAGGTCGAGCAAGGCGTTGATGGCCGCTCTTCAGGTGGTGAAGGCGGTTTGTGCTAGTGTAGAGTTGTTCTATACACTAGTGGAGGTTATAAAGCCGAAGCCCGTGTTGGATTGTATTTTAGTGGTATCGGAATACCCTGATCTGTTCCCCGCAGATCTTCCTGGAGCCCCGCCTTAGCGGGAGATAGATTTTACGATCGAGCTAGTGCCAGGTGCAAAGCCTGTGTCACGATCTCCGTATCGGCTAGCGCCTAAGCAAATGGCGGAGCTGAAAGTTCAACTGCAAGAGTTGTTGGAGGAAGGGTATGCGCGTCCAAGTCCTTCGCCTTGGAGCGCACCGACCCTCTTTATTAAGAAGTAGGATGGAAGGTTGAGGTTGCGTATTAATTATCGGGAGGTCAACAAGTTGACGGAAAAGAGCAAGTACCCAATCCCAAGGATCGATGACCTTTGTGATCAGTTGGTAGGGTCAACGGCGTACTCTAAATTAGATAAGGGAGAGTGATATCCCTAAGATAACGTTCAGTACAGGACACAGACGCTACGAGTTTACGGTCATGCCGTTTGGGCTGACTAATGCGCCGTCAGAGTTCGTGGATTTGATGAACAGGACCTTCCGGGAGTACTTGTACCATTCTGTGAACGTCTTTGTCGACGATAGTCTGATGTAGTCGCAGAGTAAGAAAGGTCACTTCAAGCATCTTATTTCGGTTTGGAGACGATAAGGAAGAATCAGTCATATGCCAAGTTCTCGAAGTGCGAGTTTTGGTCACCCTCAGTGGTGTCCTTGGTCTTGTAGTGAGTGAGGAAGGTATTGCAGTGGATCCGTCGAAGATTGTTGCGATACGAGAGTGGCCTGAGCTTGCTACGGTAGCGGAAGTCCGGAGTTTTCTGGGGCTTGCCGGCTATTAAAGGTGCTTCGTGGAGAACTTCTCGCGGATAGCGTTACCTCTCACTACTTTGACGAGGAAGGAGCATAAGTTCGTTTGGACGCCGGAGTGCGCGCGAGCTTTTGAGGAATTGAAATGTCGGTTGACCACGACGCCTGTGCTGAGTTCGCCGGTTGGGACCAAAGGCTATGAGATATATACCGATGCTTCGGGCAGCGGTTTGGGTTGCGTGCTACTGCAGCATGGAAGCGTGATAGCTTATGGCTCGAGACAGCTAAAAGTGCACGAGAGGAATTATCCGGTCCATGACTTGGAGTTAGCGGCCGTGATTTTTGCCTTGAAGCTGTGGAGACACTATTTGTACGGTGTGAAGATTGATATCCACACCGATCACAAGAGCCTAAAGTATCTAATTGATCAGAAGGATCTGAATATGCGGCAGCGTAGATGGATGGAGTTTCTGGGGGACTATACATTCAAGATCCACTACGTGCCTGTCAAAGGGAATGCGTTTGCGGATGCGTTGAGTCACCGAGCCCCAGCTCAAGCCAATTTGCTATCGATGCACGATGAGCGGTTGGTGCGGGAGTTGGAGGCGTTGGAGATTGTTTGTGTGGATAGACAATCAAGTGCTGAAGCAGTTCTGAATTGGACTGAAGTCCAATATGACCTGGCTGATCGGATTCGGCAGGCTTTAGATATGGATGCCCATATGAAGCAGTTCATGATAGAGGCTCTGGATGGGTCAAATTCCCAATTCGTCGTGGAGGACGGATTGCTTTGAAAGACGGTCGTCTGTGCGTCCCAAGTGTGGGCAATTTACGGGTGGCATTGTTGTACGAGGCACACCATACCAAGTACTCGATTCACCCGGGGAGCACGAAGATGTATCGTGACGTGAAGAAACTGTTTTGGTGGCCGGGTCTAAAGAAAGATGTGGCGCTCTACGTAGCGAAGTGCCAAACTTGCGCCTTGGTGAAGGCGGAGTGCCAAAAGCCGGGAGGATTTCTTAAGTCCTTGCCTATTCCGGAGTGGAAATTCGACGACATCTCTATGGACTTTGTGCACAGTTTGCCAAGGTCACAAAAGGGGAACGACGCCATTTGGGTGATCGTGGATCGATTAACAAAGGTGTCACATTTTATTCCGCATAGGAAGGACGATCCGGTGGAGAAGCTGGCAAAGCTTTATGTGGATAACATAGTACGGCTTCATGGTGTGCCCCGTAGCATCGTGAGTGACCGAGATGGGCGGTTCACGTCCAATGATTGGAGGCTGGTGCAGCAAATGTTGGGAACGAAGCTGAAATTCAGCACAGCCTTCCATCCACAAACGGATGGGCAGACCGAGTGGGTCAATAGAACCATGGAATACATGCTTCGCATGTGTGTCTTGGATTTTGGAAAGCAATGGGAAGACCACCTTTATTTGGTGGAGTTCGCATACAACAACAACTACCAAGTGAGTATTCAGATGGCGCCCTTCGAGGCCCTTTATGGTAGAAGATGTCGCACGCCGTTGTCTTGGTTAGAAACGGGAGAGTCAAAGTTGTATAAGCGATCGGAAGTGGAGGATGCTACTTCTTTGGTGAGAACCATTCGGGAGAGGTTGCTTATCGCTCAGGACCGGCAAGCAAAGTACTATAATGCAAAGCACTGGAACGTGGAGTTCGCTGTGGGCGATTATGTATACTTGAAGATAAAGCCATTCGAGGGTGTCTCGCGGGTGCGGCGATTGAAAAAGCTAAGCCCGAGGTACCTTGGACCGTTTGAGGTTCTGGAGCGAGTTGGAGAAGCGGCCTATAGGTTGAAGCTTTCAGTGGAGCTAAGTGGTTTACATGATGTATTCCATATTTCGGTGCTTCGGAAGGCGGTGCAAGAGCCTATGCAAGTGATCGCGGTTGATCAAGTGCCGGTGGATAGTAGGCTAACGACAAAGGTCAAGCCCGTGCGGATCGAGGACTCGGAGGTCAAGCGGCTACACAATAAAGAGATTAGGATGGTCAAGGTCTGGTGGGACAATTGCGGTCGTGAGGAGCTCTCTTGGGAGAGAGAGCAGACGATGCTTGACGAGTATCTGGAGTTGTTCCGCTTAGGTACAAATTTTTGTTTTGTACATGTCTTTCCTTTATGTAATTTCGTGGACGAAATTCTTTTAAGAGGGGTAGAATTGTAACGCCCCGAAACTCAATGGAGAAAAGGGGGGGTTGTTTTGGGCCAGTTTGAGTTCTGGCTGCAGGCACACGGCCTGGGACACGGGCGTGTCCCAGGGCGTGTCAAGCCTGTGTCGATACTAAGGCAGAAAGTCGACACTTTGATCTCGACATTGTGTCGAGACTGGGCACACGGCCTGCGACACGTGCGTGTCGTAGGGCGTGTCGACCCGTGTTGACACTTAGCCGCGAAGTCGACACTGTGCTTTGACAATGTGTCGAGACATGGCACACGGCCTGCAACACGGGCGTGTCGCAGGGCGTGTCAGCCCGTGTCGACACTCGTCCCGCGAAGTCGACACTTTGGTGTCGACAATGTGCCGAGACATAGCACACGGCCTGCGACACGGGCGTGTCGCAGGGCATGTCGACCCGTGTCGACACTTAGCCGCGAAGTGTCGAGACCGTGTACACGGCTTGGAGCCCAGGAGTATCAAAGTGACACGGGCAAGGACACGGGCGTGTCCTAGAACCCGTGCAGTGCTCGAGTTGAAAAAGGGGAAAAATCATGGGGTATACGGCCAGCTACACGGCCATGTCAGGTGGAACACGGGCGTGTCAGCTCGAACACGGGCGTGTTCGATACCCGTGTGAGGTTCCAGGTGATTCGATTTTGACGGCGAATGAGGCACACGGCCCTGGACACGGGCGTGTGCCAGGCCGTGTTCGGTCTAGATTGGGCATTTCAGCCCCGAATCGAAGCCGTTCGTTTCTTTAACTGAAGATCCAATGGCTGGGGGTTGTTCCTGAGAGGATATACCCGTGAGTGGACTTAGAAATCCATCACTTTTCATATCTTATCCCTTTCCAAATCCTTAGAGAAACAGGAGAACCAAGGGAGGAAGAAGAGCTAGATCCCGCCATTGGAGGAGCTTCGGAGCTCCGAATCGCGAGCCGACTCCGGATCCACGGAGGCAACGCTAGTGCGGTGGTTTTCATCCGATTACTTTTCAATGGCGCCAAAGAGGAACTCAAGGGTAACGATCCTCATCTTGAGCAGAATAGCTCTCTTTCTTAGCATAGGAAGCCCGCTCTCGCGAGTTTGCGGAGAGTTGGAGGCGTTCCTTCGGGTAGATATGTAAAGTCCCCGTTGTTTAGAGTCCGTACGCGAGAACGGACATAGGCATGATGTGTGAAGCCTACCCGGATATGTTAGTCTGGATCGGTGATGTTGCATTGCATAAGGCCGGAGAAGACTCCGTGTTATTGGTTGTTTTCGGGTTTTCTACGCGGTAGATTGCAGCACGGAGCCTTGGGGACTAACCCAAAGGTGCACCCGGAAAACTGGGCGGATACGAGATCTTGCCAACTTGGTGGCCTGAGAGCCAACTTGAACATAACCGAGTTATGTGACTTGCGATAGAATGGGACTCAGTGAAAGTTTGACCCGCGCAAATGGCTTAAATTATCGTTGCGATGTGAGCACGGGTTAGATGGAACCGTACCCGCTTTATGTCGTTCGGTTAAAGAGACCTAAGGTTACGTGGCACTTGCCGTTGGCATAGATGTGAGTCTTCGGCGGTCAATGGCTTAAATTGACGTGACCCATGCCAAGAAGACAAATTGCTCATAGTTTTGGCCGTCTTAGTGGCGGTGGTGAGTCCGGAATGTTAATGGCTTTAATTGACGTGACATCGACCGGTTCACCGAGAATGTGCCCTGAGTGCACGGGGCGTGTGGCCGTACGAGCCAACGTCTGTGATGTTATGGCTATGGTTATATATTACTCGCTTATGCTAATGAAATGCAGGGAAGGAGCATCGCCGCCCCGAGTTGGGGGCGGGATCGTTATAATTTGGTCAGCATTGCTAACCGTTGCCTTGTTTTGCCACCGTGCGGTGGTTTGTTGCTTGCAGGTGCAGCTGGACCAAGCGGTCAATAGCGGGCTAAAGCCCTTTTTGCGAAGCCGGCCCTCGAAGGCCCAAGTAGAAGTGTTTACTGTTTTATTCATGTATGACCGGCCTGCGCGCCGTGGTTTGTAAAACATGTAATATTCAAGTGAAACATTTTGTAAGGCCTTAAGGCTTGTTTTGAGTATTTTGTATAACATTCCTATTTTGTATTAGTGGACATTCGTGCTTTGATGCTGGGTTCTTGTTTACAACTTCATAAACTGCTTCCGCTAGAATGCTCTGTGTAGGATGTTGAGATTGGTTGGATGGTTTCCATAAGTAACCACCCGGTCTGTCTGTGGTATATGGCGTCGGGCCCCGGCCGGACCTACTACTATATGCTATGCGACGGATAGGGGGTGTTACAAAACTGCAAGTAAGGAGACTGAGGAGCCAAGAGATGCTGAAGGGCTATCAAGGACTGAGAAGGAGTTACCTCCTAGTCCTAAGGATAGAGTGGACATAGTCAACACTTCTGCTTCAGAAGATGAAGAGGCTGCTAGAGCCAAGAAGAGGAAGTTTCAGGTCTTCAAAAGAAGGAGCCAGAACTACAAGAAAGCACTATAGACCATTGCTCCATAGCCTGCCCCATCTACTGATTATAGTTCACTGATGGTGGCTTTGTAGATTAAGCTGGATGAGCAAAGGCAAGCTCTAGAAAAATATATGGATGAAGGGCATAAATCCCTGCAATTTGATCTGACACAAGACATCAAATCAATCAGATTTGAAGTGCATCTCAACAAGACAGAAATGACTGATTGTTTCTATAAAGGAGGCAATGCAATGGTCTATCTGGCTACACATCAAGAGAAGATAAAGACACAACTTGATGATCTAGTAGTAAAGCAAGAATATGTTCTAGAAAATCAAATAAGAATGAATGAAAACTTGACTGAATCCATAATGTGATAGTCACTGAAATGAAGAATCTAGCTACTGCCCACATTGCAGCCATGACTACACCCAAGGCCGAATTTGATCAGGCATTACAAGAAGGTCTCACTGCTGTTACATCTGCCATCTAGGATTCACATAAGCTAATCACTGAAAAGCTCCAAAGGTTGAAACCTTTTTATAAAAATGGAGTTAACTATCTGAATGCCCAGATCAGGTTTCAGAAAGATGATCTGAGGGATCATATAGAGAGAGAAGTCATAAAGGGGGAGAGGGTATTAGTCAAGGCAGGCTCTGATCATGCCAAATGGATTTCAAATTCCATCAGAGCCATCCTTGGATATCCACCTTTATGTGATGATGATAATGTGGCAAAGTCTGGAATAAATCCTGCATACTTTGGAGGAGAGCAAGCTGAAGTGGCTCAAGTGATATATCCTCCTGCAAATTTTGACATGATACATCAGGAGGTACAGTCTATGTATAGTCCTCCTGAGGGTAATCAGAATATCATTCTTGAGAAAGTTGTCCAGCCTGTGCTAGAGGAAATCTTAAAAGAGCAAGAGGCTTTGTTAAAAGAACAAGAGGCCCAATTATCTAAGAAAAGGTTCAGAGAACAAGCTGAATTAAGGCCAGATTTTGAACAATGGAGCCCCACATCCAGGAATATCATATTGACTGCTTGGAAGGCTGCTAAGGATAATGTCTTGGATAGAGGCAAGTGGTATTCTGACCTGGAGTGGAGAAAACATGAGAATAGGCAAGAGGCCATAGTACAATATAGAAGAAAGGCTAAACTGGGAAAGCTACCTCCTAATGCACAGGAGCCTAGCAAGTATTTTCCTAAGCCTTATCACTATTTTGAAAGGCAGAAGATAAAGGCTGAAGAGCTGAAAAAGAAAGATCTTAAAGGGAAGAAGCCTGCTGCTGCTGATGACAATGAAGCTCTAGTTCAAGCAAAGATTCAATCTGGAAAGGGCATTGTAATCAAGGAACCAGAGCAGCCATAGGATAGCATTTTCTTAAGTTTACAATTTGTAATCATTTGTATTAAACTCTATGTAAACTTTTGATAAATGAAAATGTTTGGAGTTGTAAGAACAATGTTACATGTTCAAATATATTACATTAATTGTTCTGAGATAATTGTTTTATACATGTTCTGTTCATACATGTTTAAGTATTTTCCCTGTCATATAATACTGTTTTACATCATACTGAAAATTTGTTATGTATGGTGTATATCATTGACTAAGGGTTATGACTTCTCCAAATAGGGGGAGATTGTTGGGTTCATTGGAATATATGTACTTGATTTGAAGAAGCCTCACCTTATTCAATGATATACATCAAGGTGTATTTGACGTGCTTTGAGTTTATTTGTGCAGGTTAAGTAATTGCAAGGAAAGCAAAAAAGTTTCTAAGTCCATGTGTCGACACCCAGAATAAAAGTGTCGACACTTAAGGAGGCTTGTGTCGACACCTAAAGAAGCTGTGTCGACACTTGGAGTAATTGTGTCGACACTAGGAAGGCAGAGTCGACACCAGAAGGAAAGTGTCGACACATACAGGTAGTGTCGACACACAATGAAGAATTGTCTACATAATCAGTGTCGACACTTAGAAGCAGTGTCGACACCCAGAGAAACTTTGTCGACAGCAAAAGTGTCGACACTAGGAGGCTGTGTCGACACTCAGCAAACTTCAACAAAGTTCAAGTACAAGTGTCGACACTATGAGGCTGTGTCGACACTCAGCAAACTTCAACAAAGTTCAAGTACAAGTGTCGACACTAAGAGGCTGTGTCGACACTCAGTAAACTTCAACAAAGTTTAAGTACAAGTGTCGACACAAAGGAGATGTGTCGACACTCAGCAAAGTCTCAACACATGAAGAATGTGTCGACACAAAGGAGATGTGTCGACACTCAGCAAAAGTTTCAACATAGAAGGCATGTGTCGACACAAAAAAGATGTGTCGACACTTAGCAAGTTTAAACACAAGAAGATGTGTCGACACAAAGGAGTTGTGTCGATACTTAGCAGAAATAACTAAGTATTGAAGAAGAAGGACTTGTGTCGACACACAGGATCAGTGTCGACACATTCTGAATAAGCAGTGTCGAGAAGCTGTTACAACAACACAAGGAGTTGTGTCGACACCATAAAGGCTAGTGTCGATACTTAGTCTACTTGTGTCGACACTTAGTCTATTTGTATCGACACATAAAGACTATCTGTCTCGACACTTTCAGACAGTAACGGAGATTTCAAGAAGTGACTGGATGACTTGACAGCTGCCATTTCAACCGGTCAACTGCTACTGTCAGAGCTGTCAGAAGGTTATTAGAAACTGTATCAGCCGGTCACCGTGAACAAAGCTTATATAAAGGCTTATTCCTTCAACAGAAGGAGGATCGATCAATGAAGTGAAAAATAACACAACAACAAGTAGACCTTCAAGAGAAGATCTAAGAAGTTGGAGAGAGAGAGCTCCTACTAAGAAGACCACCTGTTGAACCAGGCTGATAAGGAAGATTCAGATTGAAATCAGAATCTCAAGTCAGCAGTTGATTGAAGATCATCTGCATAGAGATACAACCCTACTGTGTTCTAATTCAAGAAGATTTGAAGAAAGCCAAGGAAGGTTGATCTCAGCCAAGTTCTTTCAAGAACTCATCAAGAAGTCAGTCAACTCATCTCTCTCTATCAGTGTTGTGGTTATATACTTTGTATTTTCTAATTTCTGTAGGATCTTGTATAGATCTGAGTTGTAAGCCTAAATCTATAAAGGCTGAGGTAGGGCTTGTGAGCCTGAGTGTAGGAGAATCATTTCTCTGAGTGTAGTCCTTGTTAAAGGCTGAGGTAGGGCTGTTGTTCCTGAGTGTAGGTCTTGTTGAAGACTGAGTGGTAGGGCTTGGTGCCTGAGTTGTAGGAGTGGGATCACCATGAGTTGTAGGAACCTGTTTGGGGTTCTGAGTTGTAAGATATGAGGATCTGAGGAGAAGTGGAGAAGTTAGGCCGAATCTAGTACACTACTAGATAGGCGAATGGGGAAAGTGGATGTACCCAGACCTTGGGTAACCACTATAAATCCTGTGTGCTCTCTGTGAATGTATGCTTGTATGGTTGCTGTGCTGTGATACTTGTAGAATTGCAATTACTGTACTGTATTTCTGCCTTTAAAGTTAAAAAGATATAGGTCACCTATTCACCCCCCCCTCTAGGCTATTAGGCATTGTTTCTTTCATCTTCTTTCAACCATACAGGACAACTTTAGAAGGACAACAATAACTCTATCTGTCAAAGAAGTTCCTGAAGCAATCTCTGGTCAAGGCAATCAAGTTTTTGAAGACCTGTCACCCTGAAGCAGAGCTCCAGATTTCCTGATCCATTCAAGATCTCAGGGGGAGCAATCTGCTGAAATCAATCCACTAGCCTTCTCAGTTGTTATTGAGAAAGAGAAGACACCATCACCTTTTTCATCCTCTGTATAGGGTTTTTAGTCCCTTCAAAATTATTCCTGGTTGCAAGTCTCCTACCAAAAGACTTGAGGTTTTGGTTTTTGAGCACCTGAACAAAAGCTCATTGGTGTCAGGCACTTGATCAAAAATCTGAGTGGATTCCTACCAGGGTGGTAGAAGAGTGGATGTACCCAGGTTGGGGACCACTATAATTTCTTGTGTCGTCTGGTTGCACTTTTTCTTTTGTTTTGACTGTGTTCTGTGATTTGTTAGGTTGCTGTGTTTATTAGATTGTTTGCTAACCTATTCACCTAGGATTACAGCAAAAGTTGTAAAGATTTTGTAAGAGACCACAATACTCTATTCCCCCCCCCCCCCTAGAGTATTTCAGATCTAACCTTCACTTTTAACATTTATATAAGAATGTACAACAAAGACATTAACTTTTGGCCTTAAGGCCTTACAGTTCCCCTTTACTAGTGTAGATTCCATACATCGGCGTGCAGGCCGGCCACACATGAACACAACACAAAATGACTTTGCTTAGCCTTCAAGGGTTAGCAGCAGCAGCAGAGACTTCAGCCCTTATATTTCCCGCTCGGCTCTCTAGCACCTGCACATGGACAGCCCACCAAGTGGTGGCAAACAAGCAAACGGTCAGCATTCAGTTGACCAATTTATAACGACCCTAACCCTTTCCCGGGGCAGTGGTATTCCATCCCTGCAGGCATAGCAATTCATAGGCAGATATATCACACATTGTGCTTTCACGCACAAACAATACATCACAACCGTCAGCCACGTGGCCCGACGATCCGTGCACTCAGGGCACATTCTTGGTGCGCCGGAAAACTAGGGCCAACACCACCGTTCACGGTCCGAAACCCAACGGTATTGAGCATTTATTCTTAACGACATGCATGCCTAAGACTCTCATTATGTGCTCCAACTGACCACACTTTCAGGTCTCCAAGTTAGACGGACATAACGCAGGTACGGATCAACCACCCCCATTGCTCAAGTCGCCTTGCCATCACAAATACCAACGTACTCGAGGCCAAATCTAAGGCGCGGGTCAGTTTCGCCTTTCCTGTTCGGCACGAAGCCTTTTAAAGAGCTTACAGCTCACAATTGCCATACTGTCCACCAAGGACTGGCATCACAATAGCCACAATGTCCACCAAGGACTGGCTTCACAATAACCACAATGTCCACCAAGGACTGGCTTCATAATAGCCACAATGTCCACCAAGGACTGGCTTCATAATCAAAAAAGGGAGTTCATGTTAGCATCCTTCGCGATCGCTTAGCGGGTTCATCAGAAACTCTCTTTCTGCACCCAACTTCGCCCAAACCCTGCAGCACCTGCAGTGCCAGAAAACTGGTCTTGCCATAGCACACAACACAAGCATCACAAGGGTATTTTACAGGACTACCACTCAAGTACTTCCTGCTACTGCCCTTCACAGGTCCAACCCATCGACTCCACAAACTACACGTTTAACCGCGAAGACTTCTCCAGTGTGCAAATAAAACATCACCAATCCAGACCAACTTGTCCAGATGGGCATCACACAGCATGCCTATTCCGTATTACACATTTCAAGATCTATATGCAAGACTATTGGGGATTCCAAGAATCAAACCAAGGGAAATCCCTCCGCAATCCACCCTCTGGTGGGGGAAATCCATGCACATGCCAAAAAGAAGGACTTCATATGTCCAAGAAGGAAGATCGTTACCCTTGATCACCTCTTTGGAGCCATGGAAATCTAGCTAGTTGGAAAGCACCGCAGCAGCCTTGCCTCCACAAATCTGGCCTCCGATCTCGATTCAGAACTCGGAAGCTCCACCGGTGGCCGGATCCCTTGCTCCTCCTCCTCCTTGCTCTACCTTCTCTCTACTCTTTTAGAAAGAGGATAGCCAAAGCTAAATGAGAGTTGATCTCTCATATCCCAGCCTTAAAGCAGTAGGGGGAACTTGGATCATTAGATCCTGTTTGGAGAGAATGAACGACCACGATGAAAGTGAGGGTTAGATCTGAAATACTCTAGGGGGGAATAGAGTATTTGAAAACTTAAAACTTTTGCTGTAGATGAAAGATAGACTTAAGATAAAAATAATCTATTACATAAAAAAAACACAAACAAAACAACCTAGAGATCACATCCACATCAAGAATAAAAGAAAAAGGTGCAACCACATGACACAAGAATTTTATAGTGGTTCCCCAACCTGGGTACATCCACTCTTCTACCACCCTGGTAGGAATCCACTCAGATTTTTGATCTGGTGCATGACACCAATAAGCTTTTGTTCAGGTGCTCAAAAACCAAATCTCAAGTCTTTTGGTCAGGTGACTTGCATCCAGGAATAACTTTTGAAGGGAGTTAAGAACCCTTTATACAGTGGGGGATGAGAGATTGATTTTGTCTTCTCTTTCTCAAATACACTCTAAGAAGACTTAAGTGTATCTTGATGTTAGCAAAGGCTCCCCCTGAGAAGTAGAATGATTCAGGAAGTTGGAGCTTTGCTGCAGGGTGATAGGCCTTCAAACAGTTGCTTTGACTAGATGAGTTCCAGGAACTTCTTGACAGATATTGTAGTTGTTGTCCTTTGAATAATCCTGGAAGAAGACAGAAGAAGACTCTTGATTTTGATTAGCTGTCCTTCTTCTTCTTCAGATTGCTTTGATGTTTCTGGTCTAGCGTTGTTTCTCGGTGTACTGTCGAGAAAGAGGATGCTTATTTTTTGTATCTTTCCGACTGTTGTACTGTGTATGTCTGTGTCTTCTATGTGTATCTTCTAAAAGAGAAAAGAAAAATCCTTTTTTATATTTTCCATATGAATATCCTTTTGAAATTTGAATTCTTCTCTGCATTCATTGCTGACAGCCTGGAGAATATTTTGCATTGAATGATTTCCCCAACTGTGCCATTGAAAAATGACAAACAATAATCTTGAAGAAGACCATAATCAATGCTCCATCTAACGGTAATATTCAGAGAATATTTTAGCATTAATTACTCAGGAATTATTGCAATAGAATAAGGACAGATGGAAGAAAATAACTAAGTCTGGAATCGTCGAACAGAGAACAAAATTCGTCGAGCTGAGAAGTTATGTTCATCGATCTGATAATAGTTGTTCGTCGAGCTGAGATCCAAGATCGTCGACCTAAGAACAGACAACTACTTTCTCCATAACCTTGCCAATTCTGTGCATGAAGTTCGTCGAGCTGATAATCTGAGAATTGATTTCGTCGAGCTGAGAACTTCTAACTGTAACTGATAAACCTTGCCAAGAATATGGTCTAAGTTCGTCGAGCTGAGAGGGTGAAATCATCGACTGAAGTATGATCCTAGACTTAGAACATTTACTTATCTCTGGAATAAGATGTTGAAGTAATATCCATAAGTCGTCAACCCGAGTACCAAGTTCGTCGAGCTCAGCTCAGAGAATTGTCTCTGAGTTCGTCGAGCTGAGCACGACTATCGCCAACCTGAGTTCGACGAACGTCGAACTCATTTTCCTGAGTCTTTGAAATCTCTAAGTCTTGAGTCTTTTTGCAGTCTGTTGATGGCTGGTCCATGCAGTGTTGTCTCAAAGTACCTGTCCTAGACTCTAGGAAATAACCATGAACCTGGCTATAAATGATGGGTCAGATGATCCTAACTTAGTGAACCTAGCCCAAATCTAACTAGGGATCCAACAATCTCCCCCTATTTGGGTGAGGTCACTAATTACAGACTCATAATGAAACAAAAAAATTTATAAAACAAGAAAACATATATCTGGCAGGATATATTTACAATAATCTTTGTATCAGGAAATATAAAAAACAGTTTTCAAACTAACTCAGAAATATAAAAGATAGTTCAAGTGTCATTTTGTTTGCTTTTTCTCCTTGTGTTTCTCCTCTTTGCCTTTCTCTCTAGACTGAATGAATATAATTTCCCTGTTGGGATCTGCAGCTTGCACCTTTGTCATAGTCATGTCAGCAGCCCCTATGATTTTTAGAGATGTAGCCCTGGGCACTACTGTTTCGGGATGCAATTTCATATAGTCATCAACATTGAAAAATTTATTAGCTTTAACAAACCTGTTGAGCTCTTCATTTCTGTATTTAGACATTATTGTATATTCAGATGGATCCTTCCCTTCAGCTCTGGCTTTATTGATCATGAAAATGCCAACCAGTTCCTGGAACCTGGCCATCCTTTCTGTTGTAGCTATTTCAGGATCTTCAAATGGTACAGGTGGGGAAGCAGGTCTTTTGGGGCTTTCAGCCTTTTGATGTTCAGGGAGTTGTTGTTGTTTTTATTGTTGATGCTGCTGCTGTTGTTGTTGGTGTCGCTTGCTTGAGGAATAGTGTCTATGCTGGCTGCTTCCTGAAGATGAAGATCTACCTTGATGTCTTTGGTATGTTTGAAACTGGGTAGACCTTTGAGATGTTGAGCCTGAAGCACCAGCAGCTGGAGGAGGAGGTGGAGGATGATCCTTTCTATATCTTTGAGTAGGAGGAGGTGAATATCTTCTGCTCTTCTTTCTCTCTTTTTGTTCATTCTTGGACAGCCACATCCAAGCTGGCATGCCCTTGTATGGAGTGATCTTCTAGAGTATATAATAAGGGGTGTCATTTGCTGGGTTGGGCTTTGGAGCAGGAGGTGGAGGAGCCTTCCTCTGCTTAGATATTTTCTTTTTCTTGGGTTCCTCGTCTGAGTCCTCATCTTCATCATCATCATCATCAGAATCTGGAGGAGCATCATATAAGGCATCAATAGCCTTTAGTACTGCTTTGTCAATTGTCTTTTCAGCCTGAGTTGAAAATGGAGGAGAAGCTGGGACTGGAGCTGGAGAACTGCATACTTCAGTGCTTTCAGCAACTAATTTATTTTCCTCTTGTATCACCAACAGTATTTATTCATTTTATGGCAGTCTCATCCACATCCATGTCAGTATCAATGAAATCATTAAAATCAGATAAATCTAAATCAGCATCTGCTGCTGCATCTTCTAATGCTACTGTTGCTGTTTCTGGAGCTAATTCTACTATTGCTGCTGCTACTGCTATTGGGGATACTGCTGCTGCTACTTCTTCATCAAGTATCTCCCCTTGCCTGGTTTTAGTGGAAACTAAAGAGGGGGCAGCGGAGAGGGCAGTGATTTGGGCAGCTAAGGAGGAAATAGAAGAAGCAAGAGGTGTAATGGCCTCTGCTATAAGATTTTTAAGAAGAGGAGTAAGCAGTGCAATATGAGATGAAATGGTGGAGGGTTCCAAGGTTAGATTTATAGATGGTGGAATGGAAGGTGTTTGAGGGGAAACAGATGGAGGAATGGAAGTTGATGGTGGAGTAGGAGGGATAACATCTTGCATGTGGACATCTTGTGGAGGAGGAGGTGTGAGAAGGGAGGAGAGTAGATTAAATGTTGGGATGGTAGCTAGATGGTGTGGTAAGGGAGATGAAGGTGGTGTTGGTTGAGGTGATGGAGAAGGGGAGGGTTGATGATAATCCTGAATAGGGGATGAGGGGATGTCAGTAAGATCTATTGGTGGAGAAGTGGCATGAGATGTAGCTGGAGTAGGGATATGAGCAGGTTGTTGGGGCTGTTGTTGAAGTATCATCTGATGTTGAGCTGGGATGACTGGTGGAGATGGAGTGTGAACTATTGTGTGGATAGAGGAGGGGAATTGAGGTTTAGTTTGAATTTCTAGAAGTGATGGAGGTGTAGGGTAAATCTCTTCTGTAGGGTGGGAAGTGGCTGGGTCAGCCCTTGTACTTTCAGAAGCCCTGGAGGAAGAGGAAGCCTTAGATGGCTTTGTGATGGTCCTCTCCCACTTGCCCAAGAGGGCACAGGTGAGCCTCTTACTGGCATTGATGAATATGGTCTGGGAGACCAGGGATTCAGCAGCCTTTTCTTTGAGGAAGATCCATAAGATTCTTCCAAAGAAGACTTCCTTTTTATTATTCTTTTTCTTTATCAGATCAAACAGGATCTGAGCCCAATTTACCTTCTTCTGATTTACCACTGCACACATGACCAGGAATTGGTGCCTGGTTATGTAGTCATGGGTTGTGTGCTTGCCTAGCAGCACTTTTCCCACTATATCTGCTAAAAATTTAAATTCATTAGAAAGATGTTTCTTCAGCAACTTATTAGGGGTTTGTCCAGGATAACACATCAAACTTAACATCTCATCATATCCTTCAGTATCCATTTCTAAATCCTCTTCACCATTATTTAATCCAAAAATTTCAGTGAGGACGGCGGGTGTTAGGGAAACAGCATTACTGGATATAGTATCGGTCAAGGTATAGTCATCTGTTGTGGCAGAGGTGTACACCCATTCCTAGATTTCTGTGGCATATATCTTGATTCTAGTCAACAACAGAGTTTTCAGTTGCTAGTCTTCAAGTAGTTGCAGTATTCCCAGGAAGATGGGGTCAGAATGTTGGAAAGAATCGAAATCCACATCGAATCCAGTATCAAATTTCATTCCCTCCAGAGTTCCTGCTGGAATCGCCATTATAGTACCTGCAAGAGAAAAATGACGATCAAGTGCAAAGGAACTAAAAGCGTGGGACGGAGGTCGAAGAAAACCTAGATATAAGGTTTTTTGGAATATAGATCGACAAACTCCATTTCACAAAAAATAAAAAGATCTTCGATCTGAGGTCGACGAAATAATTTGGGGTTAAACAATTCGTCGAGCTCAGTCGGAAGATTTGAAGATATTTCGTCGAGCTCCGTTTGACGAAAGCCTTCGAAAGCAGATTCGTCGATCTCTGTTCGACGGAAACAACTTTATACATAGAGAGTTTGTCGATCCCCATTCGACGAATATCTCAAGAACTTTCCCCAGTTCGTCGAACTCCGTTCGATGAACTTTGGCAAATTCGTCGAGTGTAGACAGAAGTTAGATCAAAGCTTCTCCATTGATCATGCCCAGCTGATTTATAAAGAACAAGTGAGTCCTTTCATCCAAGTGTTTGGTGAAAATATCAGCTCTTTGTAAATCACTGGAGATATAGACAAGTTTGATTTTGTTTTTGTCTACACACTCTCTAATAAAATGATGTCTAATGTCTATATGCTTAGTCCTACTGTGATGGACTAGATTCTGTGCTATGGATATGCACTTGCATTATCACAAAAGAGAGTTGAATTATTTAAGTTGAAACCGTAGTCCAGGAGTTGATTCTGAATCCATAATATTTGTGAATAGCAACTGCCAGCTACAATGTACTCTGCTTAAACAGTTGATGTGGGCACAGATGTTTGTTTCTTGCAGAACCAAGACACTAGTCTCATACCAAGGAACTGACAAGTTCCTGAGGTACTTTTTATGTCTACCCTGCATCCAGCATAGTCAGCATCTGAGTATCCAGTTAACTCAAATTCTTACTCAGTAGGATACCATAGGCCTAGACTAGGACAACTCTTTATATATCTCAAAATTCTTTTTAAGAAAGTAAGGTGAGATTCTTTAGGGTTCACTTGGAACCTATCACAAAGGCATGTGGCAAACATGATATCAGGTCTGCTAGCTGTAAGATATAATAGGGATCCAACAATGCCCCTATATAACGTTTGGTCAACAGGTTTCCCATGTGGATCAGAATCTATTACAATATTAGTAGCCATAGGTGTTTTCTGAGCTGAGGCATCAGCCATCCCAAACTTTTTGAGAAGCTCTTTAGCATATTTAGTTTGAGAGATGAAGATGCCATCAGGTAGCTGCTTCACTTGGAGACCAAGGAAGTAGGAGAGCTCACCCATGCTACTCATCTCAAACTTAGAATCCATGAGGTCAGAGAACCTCTTGCAAAGTTTTGGATCAGTAGAACCAAATATGATGTCATCCACATATATTTGTACTAACAAGATTTTATCCTTATGGTGCCTAGTGAATAATATTTTATCTATTATGCCTCTAGTGAAACCATGCTCTAACAGGAAGCTAGCTAAGGTCTCATACCAAGCTCTTGGAGCTTGTTTTATACCATAGAGAGCTTTATGCAATTTAAATACATGGGAGTGAAGAGTTGGAGAGACAAAACCTGGATGTTGTTCAACATAAACCTCTTCTTTTAGTACACCATTCAGAAATGCACTCTTCACATCCATCTGATACACCTTGAATTTCTTGTAGGCAGTATAGGCCAGAAAACTTCTGATGGCCTCTAACCTTGCAACTGGTGCAAAGGTTTGATCATAATCTATGCATACTTCTTGCCTATATCCTTGAGCAACAAGCCTAGCCTTATTCCTCACAATTGCACCTTGGGCATCTAGTTTGTTTCTATATACCCATTTGGTTCCAATGACTGGGTAGCCTTTGGGCCTTGGAACCAAATCCCAAACTCTACATCTCTCAAATTGATTGAGTTCCTCTTGCATAACAATGATGTAGTGGGGATCCTGCTCAGCATCATGTATGGATTGAGGCTCAACTTGAGAGAGAAAACATGCATGCATCAAGTCTTGGTTGAGTTGATGCCTTGTCTGTACACCTACTGTTATGTCTCCAATCACTTGGGATCTAGGGTGATCCCTTAGTGTGACAAGATCAGTGGGTGGAGTTGGTTCAGCAACAGCATTTGAATTAATTCCTCTTGTGGAATTAAATTTGTTGTTGGATGAGGTTGAATTTCTTCCAGCTGTTCTTCTTCACTGTCTTCATCAACCTGTGGAGAAGGATGTGTTGGAACCTCTTGGGTGAGGTTAGGTCCATCCAAATTTTCACACAAGTGAGGTACCTGCAAATTGTTACTGGTAGAAATCTCTTTCTCCTTATAAGACATGTTAGTTTCATCAAAGGTAACATGAATAGATTCTTCAATTTTCAAGGAGGATTTGTTAAATACCCTATTAGCTTTGCTTACTTGGAAATATCCTAGAAAAATTCCCTCTTCAGCCTCAGCTTCAAACTTTCTAATGTATTTCTTGTTATTATTACATATATAACAAATACAACCAAATACTTTAAAGTAGGTGATTTTAGGTTTCTTCCCTTTAAGTAATTCATAGGGAGTCCTATTCTTTAGTTTATGTATTAAACTTCTATTCAAGATAGAATTTGCTGTGCTTACAGCCTCTGCCCAAAAGGATAGGGGCATGTAAGCATCTGCAAGTAATGTACCTGCAGCTTCAATTAGGGTCCTATTTTTCCTTTCAGCTACCCCATTTTGTTGGGGAGTTCTAGGAGCTGATAAGCAATGTCTGATACCTTCCTTCTCACAGTACTCATGCATAAGAAGAGACTCAAACTCTGTACCATGATCACTTCTGATCAATACAACATGAGTAGAGTACTCAATCTGTATGGTCCTGAGAAAATCTGTAAGAACTTTAAAGGTATCTGACTTAGATCTCAGAAAGAAAACCCAAATGAACCTTGAGAAGTCATCTACAATAACCAAGGTATAGGATTTCCCTCCTAGGATTTGTACAACAATGGGTCCAAATAGATTCATATGTAGCAAATACAAAATCCTAGGTGAATCACTTTTATTAAGTGACTTAAAGATAGATTTAGTTTGCTTGCCTTGTTGACAAGCCATGCAAAGGCCTTCCTTCTTGTAGGGACCAGAAGGTAAACCTCTCACAAGATTGTCTTTTGATAGCATAGTAATGTTTTTTCATGTTTACATGTCCTAGCCTTTTATGCCATAGTTCATTCAGAGTACTAACTATATTAAGTAAGCAGATATCTAACTTGGCAGACTGAAAATAAACTAAGTAAATGTTTCCTTGTCTATTTACAATTAAAACATTTTGTTTTTCCTTATTAGAAAAGATACAAGAAGTTGAGTTGAAATGTACCTGATAACCTTCATCACATAATTGACTTATGGAGATGAGGTTATGCTTGAGACCACTTACATAGGTCACTTTCTTGAAGGTGACTGCTCCAATTTTCACTTCTCCATATCCTTCTGACTGACCACATTTTGAATCACCAAAGATGACCTTTTGTCCCAGCTTGGACTTGTAGTTGATTAAACTGTCCTTGCTTCCAGTCATATGTTTGGAGCATCCACTGTCCAGGGACCAAGTTTGATTAATCACTGAACAACTCTTCATCTGAAAGGAAAACATTTAGTTGTTCTTGACCCAGGTTACCTTGGGTCCTTTATATTGCTGATATGAAAAACTAGATATTACAGAAAATTCTGGTTGAGATTTGTAACCTAATGGATGATATCTTCTGGGTGGAATTATCCAATCAGCTAATGGATTAAATGGTTTCTTAGTTTGATTGGAGTTACTGTTATAGTTATAATTTTTATTAAGTCTTTCTGGGTTCGACGAAATGTTGTGAGTTCGTCGACCAAAGTTCGAAGAATTGGGATGAGATCGTCGATCTCTCCCTAGAGAATGAATATAGTCATTTTCTGTGCGCCATGTTCGTCGATCTCTGCTCGATGAACCATACAAAGTTCGTCGATCACAGTTAGATGAATAATTATAGCTTAAGTTTGCGTTCAGAGTTCGTCGACTAGAGTTCGACGAACTGACCACATTTCTTCGATCTACGTTCGACAAAATCTGCTGAACTTTGTTTTTACCTAAGGTTTTCTGATTTCTGTTATTTTGACCTTTTGAATTAGGCATTTGTTATGTGGTTTGTTTGTTGGTTATAATTACTTTCCCTTTAGCAGAAATAAATTTAATGGGTGTGGATAAAATATTCTTCTTGAGAATGGGGGGAAAACTTGATGCAGAACCCAAGCCTAGTTTGCCATTTAGTCGGGCATTTACAGTGCTTGTAATATCCATCAGCTTGAGGCTTCTCCCATTGAGAGATTCCTCAAGTTGTTTGGCCTCACACAGCTCAGTTTTTAAAGCATTAATCTGTTCATTAGCTAATGTGAGTTCATACTTTAGCCTATTGTTTTCAGAAATAAGATTTTCTTGGTTTCCTAGTCTTTCCCTAAGTATCTTAATTTCTTTTTCTGAATTTATTAAGTCTATGCACATGGTTTTAAATTCAGATTTGAATGAATCAGAACTATAATCAAAAGAAGAAAGTACCTTGTCAGCTTCAGATTCTGAAGCTTCTTCACTGTCAGATGCATCTTCATCTGACTAGTTTTGGAAGCATCAATGGCCATGAGGCACACTTCTTTAGCCCTTGCCTCTTCTTCTTCTTCATTGGAGCTGGAGGATGTTGATTCATCCTCAGTTTCACTCCAGTATTCAGCTATAAAGCCTTTCTCCTTCTTCTTGTATTTGCTGGAAGAAGGCCTACTACTTTTCTGTCTTCTAGAGTCCTTCTCAATTCTCTTTTCCTTCTTCTGATTTTCTGGACATTCTGAGAGGAAGTGTCCAGGTTTCCTGCAACCAAAGCAAACCACTTCTTTAGTGGGGGTTTTATCATACCTTAGCTTGTCATCCTGCCTGGATGACTTTCTTCTAAAGTCTTTCTTTTCCATTTTGTAGAATCTTCTGGCAAATAGACCCATCAGCTCTTCATTTATTATTGGAGTCTCTGTCTCCTCAGTAGCCTTGAATGCAATACTGTGCTCCTTCCTTGCTGGTGGAGGTGTTTTTTGCTCAGCTGCCTCTCTAGATTTGATAAGCTGCTCATAGGACATTAGCTTTCCCAAAAGAGATTTAGTGGAAATCTTATATAGGCTCCTGGCCTCCTTGATGGGCCAGATCCTTGAATCCCATGAGCTTGGGAAGCACATAAGGATCTTGTCATTCACCTCAGTGAGGGTGATGTCCTTATCCAAGGTCTTTAGATCATTGATGATTGAGCTCAACCTATTGTACATGTCAGCTACTGATTCTATTTCCTCCTTCTTGAAATTCTCATATTGGGATATGAGATTGGACATTCTATCCTTTATTTCATCTGCAGATCCAGCCACCATTTGATTTAGAGAATCCCAGATGGCTTTGGCTGAAGTGCATTCAACCACTTTTTGAAAAATGTCATCTGACATTGTTCGGGCCAGAATATTCATGGTCTTGGCATCAACAATTTTAGCCTTCTTTTGGGCTTCAGTCCAATCAGGTGGTGGAACTGCATTTGTGCTTGAAGCTGCTGTAGATGTAGATGCTTGACGAGGACCTGTCACAATGGAATTGAAAATATCCTCATCAATAGAGTTCATATATAACTTGATTCTTGCCTTCTAGATGGCAAACTTATTTAGATTGCATACTGGAGGTCTGGTGCTTGCATAATATTTATTCTGTGCCATGCTGTGAATAACTATCTAACAGAAATAAAAGACATATCTAACTCAGGATCTTTGGTTCAAGGGTTATCTTGTACAACCAAACAGATAACCTCGCTCTGATACCAATTGAAAGTGGGGGTTAGATCTGAAATACTCTAGGGTGCGGGGGGGGGGGGGGGAATAGAGTATTTGAAAACTTAAAACTTTTGCTGTAAATGAAAGACAGACTTAAGACAAAAATAATCTAGCACAAAAAAAAACACAAACACAACAACCTAGAGATCACAGCCATAGCAAGAATAAAAGAAAAAGGTGCAACCAGACGACACAAGAATTTTATAGTGGTTCCCCAACCTGGGTACATCCACTCTTCTACCACCCTGGTAGGAATCCACTAAGATTTTTGATCAGGTGTCTGACACCAATGAGCTTTTGATCAGGTGCTCAAAAACCAAACCTCAAGTCTTTTGGTCAGGTGACTTACAACCAGGAATAACTTTTGAAGGGAGTTAAGAACCCTTTATACAGTGGGGGATGAGAGATTGATTTTGTCTTCTCTTTCTCAAATACACTCTAAGAAGACTTAAGTGGATCTTGATGTTAGCAAAGGCTCCCCCTGAGAAGTAGAATGATTCAGGAAGTTGAAGCTTTGCTGCAGGGTGATAGACCTTCAAACAGTTGCTTTGACCAGATGAGTTCCAGGAACTTCTTGACAGATATTGTAGTTATTGTCCTTTGAAGAATCTTGGAAGTAGACTCTTGATTTTGATTAGCTGTTCTTCTTCTTCTTCAGATTGCTTTGATGTTTCTGGTCTAGTGTTGTTTCTTTGTGTACTGTCGAGAAATACAATGCTTATTTTTTGTATCTTTCTGACTGTTGTAATGTGTATGTCTGTGTCTTCTATGTGTATCTTCTAAAAGAGAAAAGAAAAATACCTTTTTATATTTTCCATATGAAAATCCTTTTGAAATTTGAATTCTTCTCTACATTCATTGCTGACGGCCTGGAGAATATTTTGCATTGAATGATTTCCCCAACTGTCCCATTGAAAAACGACAAACAATGATCCTGAAGAAGGCCATAATCAATGCTCCGTCTAACGGTAATATTCAGAGAATATTTTATCATTAATTACTCAAGAATTATTGCAATAGAATAAGGATAGATGGAAGAAAATTACTAAGTCTGGAATCGTCGAACAGAGAACCGAACTCGTCGAGCTAAGTCCACAGTTCGTTGAGTTGAGAAGTTATGTTCGTCGATCTGATAATAGCTGTTCGTCGAGCTGAGATCCAAGATCGTCGACCTAAGAACAGACAATTGCTTTCTGCAGAACCTTTCCAATTCTATGCATGAAGTTCGTTGAGCTGATAATCTGAGAACTGATTTCGTCGAGCTGAGAACTTCTAACTGTAACTGATAAATATTACCAAGAATATGGTCTAAGTTCGTCGAGCTGAGAAGGTGAAATCGTCGACTGGAGTATGATCCTGGACTTAGAACATTTACTTGTCTCTGGAATAAGATGTTGAAGTAGTGTATATAAGTTGTCGACCTGAGTACCAAGTTCGTCGAGCTCAGCTCAGAGAATTGTCTCCGAGTTCGTGGAGCTGAGCATGACTATCGTCAACCTGAATTCGACGAACGTCGAACTCATTTTCCTGAGTCTTTGAAATCTCTAAGTCTTGAGTCTTTTTGCAGTCTGTTGATGGCTGGTCCATGCAGTGTTGTCTCTAAGGACTTGGCCTAGACTCTAGGACATAACCATGACCCTGGCTATACATGATGGGTCAGATGATCCTAACTTAGTGAACCTAGCCCAAATCCAACTAGGGATCCAACATACGAATCGCCACGAAAATGTCTATTTTGGGCCGAACACGGCCTATGACACGCCCGTGTCACAGGCTGTGTACCTCAAGCGGCACACAACCGACTTAACCCGAACAGGACACGACCATGTGACACTCCCGTGTCATGGGTCGTGTGCCCTGTCACGGCTTTGGACACGCCCGTGTTCCGCCCGTGTCCCGCCCATGTTCAATAGGCCTCATTGCCTTGGACAAATCCAGAGAAGAACACGACCATGTGACACGCCTGTGTCACAGGCCGTGGGCCCAACTCGACTCACCTCTCGAGAAACATTTAGTGCATTTCGTCGAGTGGAGTTTGTCAAACCAGAGGCGGACACGGCCTTGGACACGCCCGTGTCACCGGCCATGTTCCCTCTCGAGAACTCGTCGAGTGCATTTCGTCGAGCACTCGACAGGCTGCTTAACCATACAGAGCAGGATACGGCGTTGGACAGGCCCGTGTCCTAGGCCGTGTTACCCAACATTAGCTTAATTTTGGGATTTGGGGTGTTACAACCCTCCCCTACTTACAAGAAATTTCGTCCCGAAATTTACACACAGTAAGGAAACCAGCAGTCAAAGTGTTATAACGTCAAAGTGTATGTTACAATAAGATATGTAGTGTACAACTGTTAAACAAATGGTGGTCAAAATCAGAAGAGACCACGAAACAGAATTTGAGTCTGGTGTCATGACAGATTTTTGTGGAAGTCAAGTTATCATTCATGAGTTTTCCTCCCCGCGCACTCTACAGCAAAATGAAGTTGCTGAGAGAAGGAATAAAAATCTAATTGAAGCATGTACAACTATGTTGAACGACGCTTCACTTCTGGAGTACTTCTGGGTTGAAGTAGTAAACATGGCTTGTCAAGTGCAAAATAGAGCACTTATCAACAAAAGCTATCGTAAGACCCCCTTAGAGCTATTGAAGGGCAGAAAACTGGCTGTGTCCTATTTTAGAATCTTTGGAAATAAATGCTTCATACTTAATAATGGGAATTATTACCGCACAAAGTTTAGTGAAAAAATATTTTGAAGGTATTTTTGTAGGTTATAGTAGAAAAAGTAAGGCATATAGGATTTTTAATAAGAAAACACTGGTAGTAGAACAGTCAATAAATATTGTATTTGATGAGACCAGCCTGCTCCAAAGCAGCTTGTCTTGTATTATTGGTGCAGATGCAGGTACCTGGTTCAAGGAACTAAGCTTGGATGAAGCTGTCAAGAAAGAAGCTCCAAGCTCGGTCAAGATCGTCGATCCAGGCATGGTGGATGAAGAACTGCTAGAGGAAGAATTACTTCAACCTCTAGAGGATGCACCAAATGTTGTAGAGCCTGTTGGTGGAAGAGCTAGAAACTCGGGTTCAGACACCTAAGAGATCACCAGCTGATCAGATAATCGGAGAGCCAGGCGATGGTGTGAGAACTAGAAGAGGTACTACTAATGAAATTATGCATCTTAGCTTTCTATCTCAGGTTGAGCCGAAGAAGTTCGAAGAGGCAAACAAGGATGCTTCTTGGATACTAACAATACAAGAGGAGCTCAATCAGTTTGAACATTGTAATGTCTGGGAGTTGGTACCCAGGTCCAAGGAACAGAAAGTGATCGGCACCTACTGGATCTTCAGAAACAAGCTGGACGAGAATGGAGTCATCATCAAGAACAATGCTAGACTTATAGCACAAGGATATCGACAAGAAGAAGGGATTGATTTCGACCAGACCTTTGTTATAGTGGCTAGGCTCGAGGTGATCAAGTTGTTTTTGCATATGTTGCCCTCAAACGCTTCACTATCTACCAAATGGACGTAAAGTCAGCTTTCCTCAACGGGAATCTAAAATAGGAAGTATACGTAGGGCAACCCCCAAGTTTTGTTAATTCCAATCTCCCTGATTATGTTTATTTTTTAAATAAAGCCCTATATGACCTAAAATAAGCTCCAAGAGTATGATATGAGATGTTGTCTAGCTTTCTTCTTGAGAACAGGTTCACAAGAGGAAATATAGACAACCCATTATTTCTTATGGAAGAAAAAGGCAAGATTCTGCTAGTGCAAATCTATGTCGATGATATTATCTTTGGCTCTACGGAAGACAACCTTTGCAAAATGTTTTCCAAACTAATGCTAAGAAAGTTTGAAATGAGCACTATGATAGAGCTAAAGTTTTTCTTAGGACTTTTGATGCAGGCTACGTCTCCCGACGAACCACAACGGACAAATGACACTGATTCGTTCTCTCACGTTCCAATTCTACGCTCTCACAAACTAAAACGCAGCACACCCAATTTTGCAATAATATTAATCAAATTCTAACATACGGGTTCGCCACACCCTTGGAGATCGAATAGAAGCTATAAGCTAATATCCTCTCAAGTGAAAGGGATCTACCCGATCTGGTCGAGCGTGTATTGTACCAAAAGAGATCCATCGAAAATAAACGATTCGAAAAATGGTAGATCTATCCCAATAAAAAGAAAACGAGCTCTGCCAATCCTCACGAACTTAAATAGATCAAAATAAAAACACAAAAATGTTTTGGAACAAGACCACGACTGAATCACAATTTCGAAAGCCACCCCAAAGTAAAACCACCACAAGAATTAATCTAGAAGGAAAACACTCAAGGTAGAAATTTTGTTACCCAATCAGAATGGATGATTCCGATTTTATAAAATGGTTCGCTCTGCTATGGTTCTGCCGGATTCACGCCGAATAGAAAGAAACTCGCCCGCCTTCCTTGCTTCATGCCAGAGAATGTTCGTCGTCGCCGTTGATCTTGCTCTTGGCCAAAACTCCATCAAGAAGGGATGAAGTTGGTTGGTCGAATCCTATGAGAGAAGCCAAGAGATGGCCACATTACTCAAGGGGGTTTAGCCTTCGAATCCTTGTGGGGAATTAGAGAGGGGAGGGGTTATTAAGGTGGAGAAAGAGGAGGGGAGAGGGCTGAAGAGGTGGCCAAACCACAAGAGGAAGAGGGGGGAGAGGGTTGAAGAGGTGGCCAAACCACAAGAGGAAGAGGGGGGAGAGGCCGGTGGCCAAAGGAGGAGGAGAATGAGAGGGAGATCTCAATTTAGGATTAGCTTCTTTTTTTCATCAATCTAGTAATAAACTCTTCAAAACATGGCCTATATATAGGCTACACCACTCAATCTTAGTCATTCAAAAGTAAATAAACATATGATGGCTATATGCAGCCCATACAAATAAAAGAAAAAAAAAATAAGAAAATAAATAAATATAATCCCAAATTAAAACAAGCCAACAAGGAAATAAATAAATATAACAAAATATTATAATTATTAGATTATTGTAGCGACGATGGAGTTGTAGCGGCGATGGCGTCATAGCGAAATTATTATCGCGACGATGGCGTTGTAGCAAAATAATTGTCGCGGCGATGGCGTTGTAGCGGCGATGGCGTGCATCAGAATTATTATTGTGGCATCGTCCATCAGAGTCTTCAAACGTACGGTTGCGGCAGATATCAACATAATGCATGGACCCGGCATCGCCATGGAGCTTGCCAAAGAACTCGTCAGCACCATATGCAACGTCATCACGAACAAAGGCGGGACATCATCACCACCAATCAAACCGTCACGATCATCACGAGCAAGTGGCGGGAAAACCGACGAGGTCGCCGGACACGGGATACCCCGGCGGTGGCCTTACTGATTCGCCACCTACGCGCTCCGGGAGGTCGTCATGCAAAAAGTGGTCTCCCATGTCTGGTGACCTCGTCGCTTGTTTCTAGATTGCTCTCTCCAACAGTTTCCAATGGAGGTACGTTGATTGTTGATGAAGAAACGTTTTCTCCTTTATTGCCTAATGCTTTTCCAAGGTTCCCCAGGACCACCATTTTGCATGACTGGATACTCCAACATGTAGTGCTCTCCTCTACAAGTGGTAATCTTTGCCGCTACTTGATTCGATGGTGTGATCGTCTGGCCTCCGATGACGCTTGGCTTCCTGAATCAGAGGTGGAACTTTTGGATGATGCTCTCCAGCACCGGTAATTTCACCTCTTCAACCCTCACGAACTTAATCGGTGATGAGTACTTTTGAGCGGGGGAGGATTGATGGCAATGATGTCGATGCGGCCGTTGATCCCCGTCATAGAGAGTTCGTGGATTGGTACGATTGTTGCCGCAAGCTCGAAGATGAAATTCTACCACGACGTTTCTTCGCCAACGCCGCCGCCATTAAATAAAATATATAATTATAAATTAAATAATCATATATTTTATATTCTATCAATTATTATTTTAGCAATTTTATTTTAAATTTTTATTTCATTTCATGTATGATGGGTGCCTATAACCATCAAGAGTGTTTAATTTCATGCATTTAATTTTTGTATTCTTTTTATTTCATGATGGGTGCATATAACCATCATAGTTTTATTTTGAATTTTGAATGGAGGAGATGGAGTGGTGTAGGCTACATATTGCCATGGTTATGAAGGATTTGAGAGAATGATGAATGAAAGAATTTGAAAACCATATTTGAGTTTCCCCCTCTTTGCTCTCTCCCCTCTTCAACAATTCGGCACCTATCCTCTCTTCCCCTCTTGGCCGACCGCCCCCACTCTCCCTCCTCCCTTGGCATTCTGGACACCTCTCCTCCTCCTTCCTCCTCTCCCTCAAGTGCTCGGCCACCACCCATCCTAGCCTCCACCCTCTTGTTTCCTCCTTCCTCCTCTCCCTCAAGTACTCAATCACCACCCCTCCTAGCCGCCACCCTCTTGTTCCTCCTCTTTTCCTTCTCAACCTCATGGTTTTCTCTTCTCCCATAATTCAGCCCTCTCTCTCTCAAAAACCGACCACCCCCTCTAGCCACCACCTTTTCTCTCCCCCCCCAAAAAAGAAAATAAAACACTCAGCCACCGCTAGCCAAACCCAACCACCAGCACCCTCCATAATAACAAAACTCGACCCCCTCCACAATAATAAAAAACCGACCACCCTCCTCCTTGCCACCAACCAGCCCTCAAATATTTTTGGGTGGATCTCTACCAAGGCATGAAGCGATGAAGGCGAACGAGTTTGCTCTCTATCCGGCGTAATTCCGGCGGAGCCATTGAAGAGCGATCCAAGTTAGTGAAATCAGAATCATTCATTCCGATTGGGTAACGAAAACTTCTACCTTCATGTGTTTCTTTTCCTAGATTTTCTTGTGGTGGTAAACTTTAGCGTTGATTCATGATAGCCTTAAAATAATCGTGGTATTCTTCGATCGATTTTGTTGTCTATCTTGATTGATTTAATTTTCGAGAGGATTGGAGAACCGCGTTTACTTTTTTTGGGAGAGATCTACCGTTTTCGAATCATAAATTTTGGTAGATCTCTTTTTGTACAACCTTCGCTCGATCGGACCGGGTGGGTCCTTTTAGCAGGAAAGAATATTGGCCTATAGCCTTTATTCGATCCTAATCGGTTTGGCTACCCATAGTTTAGCATCCAATTGATATAATTGCATAGCGTGTGCACCATGACGAAGTTTGTGCGAGTGTAGAATTTGATCGTTGAGAGGCAATCGTGTTAAGTCCATTGATTTTACGGTGTCAACGTGTGGTCCTGCATCAACTTTAGGTGAAGCAATCTGAAGATGGAATTTTCATCTCTCAGATGAAGTTCACCAAGGAGATTCTTAAGAAATTCAGAATGGAGAATGCAACCTCTATAAGGACTCCAATGGGTTCAACTGTGTCTCTGGACAAGGATGAGAAAGGAAAATCTTTTGATGAAACCAAGTACAAAATCATAATTGGATCCTTGCTCTACCTCACTGCTAGTAGACCAGATATAATGTTTTCAACATACGTCAACACTAGATTTCAGGTGAACTCAAAGGAATCTCATTACATCGCTGCAAAGTGAATTCTAAGATACCTTATGGGTACACAAAATCCTAGCTTATGGTACCCGAGAAATAATGATGTCGAGCTAATTGGTTTTTCAGATGTTGATTTTGTAGGAAGCAGGGATGACAGGAAAAGCACTTTTGCGACATGTCAATTCCTCGGAAGATGGCTTATCTCATAGAGCAGTAAGAAGCAGAATTGTGTGGCAGCTTCCACCATCGAGTCAGAGTATAACTCTGCAGGTAGTTGTTGCACACAGCTACTATGGATCCGGAATCAACTAGAAGACTATAATTTGAAGTTCAGAGAGATTCCAATGTATTGCGACTCATCCAGCGCAATAGCGATCACAAACAATCCAGTCTCCTATAGCAGGACAAAGCACATCGGGGTGTGCTATCTCTTCATCTGGGAGAATGTGGAGAATAAGGACATAGCCCTCAACTATGTCCCGATGGACAAGCAAGTCGTAGATATTTTCACAAAGCTGCTGGATGAGGCCAAGTTCTCATTTTTCAAAACGGAACTAGGTATGATGAATAGTTACTCCTGAAGAAGTCCTAGCAAGTAGAAGATCTCTCAGGAACTACTTCAAAAAGCAAAAAATTCTCCAAAGGAAAATTCAGCAAATATCAGACGGGAATCCCGTCGATTCGTCGGATATCAATAGATACTCGACGATTCAAATTCTGCATCCGGTGAATTTCGCCAAATTGAACTTGTAAAGAATTTCCTTCTTACTTTATTGAATCCCAAGAACCGACGACAAATAAGGTACGCGCCTTCTAGGCAAATCTGAAAATTATATACATATATATATATATATATATATATATATATATATATATATATATATATGACAATGGGGCCAACCGCACAGTCTATTCGACGAAACTCCAGCCGATTCGTCAAAAACAGAAACCCGACGATTCGGCTCCCGCACAACTAGGTCTTCTTCATCCCGTGGCCAAGGATTCATTCTTCTTCGATTAGGGTTGTGAACTTCTTCCTTGCTCTAGCCGACAGTGGCATCAAGGTTCCCCCACCAACTTCGCACAGTGGTTGATTCACGAAAGCTGATAGTCTCCTATCCCGACAAGTCCAGAATTCCAGTGGTATCAGATTTCAGTTTTCCAAGTCTTGATTTTATTTTTCACCATGGCTCCTAGAAGCACTAGTGGCTTGCTAGGTGGAGGTGAGTTGGTCCGCACAGGTTTTGTTGATGCATCCGATGAGTTCAAAAATGTTATACTAATGTTGGAGACCGTTGGACTCTCCTTCGTCCTAGAACACCCATGCAAAGTTTTGGACAAGGAAGTTCTTCAAATTTTCCAAAATGCGAAGCTCCGACACGAAGATACGTTAATCAAGAGCAAAGTTTAGGGAACTTCCATTAAGGTGAAGGCCTCTCATCTCACCCGGCTCTTGAGGCTCCCAGCTTGTAGATAAGCAGATCACCTCGATGCGGAGGACTTTAAAAGGGCTATGTTATTATGTGGTTTGCCCAGAGGTACAAAAGCGATCAAAAGAAAAGGAATAAACGAAGAAGCAAAGCTACTGTCAGATATCATCAGAAAAGTTCTGCTCTGCAAGACTGGTTCACACGACTTTCTATCTTCAGGAATGGACAAGATTCTAGTAACAATCTTTTGCAGAAAAAGAATGGTCTAGAGTGCGATGTTGTTTGAGAAAATAAAAGATAGTCTCCGCACTCCCAACTTTGGAAGGATTATCAGCATGTACCTGAATCAAATGGACGGTGATAAGTTCGATATGACTAAAGGAGTGACTATCCATCACCTGAAGAAGATTGACTCATTTATCTTCTCAAGGTGGGATAGGAGGATCTTGAGGCAAGGGGGAGCCCTAGATGTGGTTGTGGAGGAGGAATATCAAGATCCTGAGAGTAGGAATCCTACTCCACACCCTAGTGAAGCCCCTGATAGATTGTGTGCAGGAGCTGAGGGGTTGCGGGATGTTAGTTCAGTTGAAGAAAGTCCAGTTCTATTTCTATAGCCAGAGAATATACTAACAGACGTTGCTTAAATTGCACAGACTGCTATTGAGGAGTTAGTGACTGATGAGGTTGAGGATAATGATGCTGCCGATGATGATTTGACCTTGGGTGACTATGAGATAGATGCTGATGAGGAAATGATTTTCCAAAGATGCTGATAATGCTACTGATGGGTCTGAGCTAGTTCTAATAGAGAATCTAATTGTCCCTCTTCTAGAGATTGCTCCTACTTCATCTTCTAAGGGGGAGGTGACTAGGCCCTCGATATCAGTTGCTATTGAGGTTGACAAGTTATCCGCAACCTTGAGAAGAGAGTTGCAAAGGCAATATGTACACCTCTTATTCTTCTTGAGGAGGTAGTGGAGATTTATGATGAGGAAGGAGATGCAAAGGAACATACTCCTCTCCCAACTACTGTTGTCGCTTCGATGAGGTATAAACATGTTTATCTCCGATCTATGAGTCTCTCAGTGAAGATCTACCTTCTCTCCCCCATATTTCTTCTAAGACTGTTGCCACCTCCAATGCTGATAGTTCAATTCTAAAGACAATAGAGGTCATGTTGGCAAGACAGCATGCTCAGTTTGAAGCAATAATAAAGAAAGTGCTGGCCAAGGTGCAATAGACTGAGCAAGACGTCAACAGAGGCCTTGCTGAAGTTAAGATTCAAATTGAAGCTCTTGACACAAAGCTTGAGGGATTGAAGCACGCAATAATTCAATGGCTCAGCATGATGACAGCTTGCAAGCATATGCAAATGCTCTGGCTATAGAAGTCAGAAAGGGGGAGGATTCCTTGAAAGCTATGGTGGCAACTAAGGTCAATGCACTTAAAGCAGCAATGTTAGCAAATTTCAAAAGTACAAATGACTATAGTTATAATAACCGTATGTGGTTGCATAGTTAGTTGACAGGACCTCAAGTACCTGTTGTGCCTGTACCAGCACATGATGAGAATCATCCTACCCAGGATTACTCTCAATTCTGGTTAGACCCACAGGATTTTTCTCAGGCTGATACTGCTGCTACTACTACTGATGAGGCTACAGAGGTAGAGTTTGTTGAAGACTTCCCCCTCTAGTTCACAAGGGAAGAAGATATGGGGAAGGCCCGTATGCTGTCAGGTCAAAGCCTAACAGAGAAATGGAACAGGTTTGGAGTCCCATATCTAGAGGTATTATATTGGATACATTCACCTTGGTTGACATTAGTGTTGAAAAACATCTGCACCACTATGATCAGGAAAAATGGAACAAGTATACGCTATACTGCACAAAAAAGGAGAATTCACTTCAGAAATCATAGAAATGATGATCTGATGCCTGCACCCCTCCAAAGTACTTTCCAAAGCAAAAGGATTATTTTGACAGACAGAGGCAGAAGAGTCAGAGCAGGCTGGACCAATAGTTATATTTTGTGTTGTGTTGAGTTGTGGGTTGACCCCCCAAACTATGAACAATTTGATATATATATATATATATATATATATATATATATAATTTCTATGATTGTCTTGGAATGCTTGTTGTGTTTAGTTTTTGTTATCCTTTCAAGCTGATGGCGACGATGCTGACGCGGCCGTGGATCCCTGTCATATAGAGTTCGTGGATTGGGACGGTCGTTGCCGCAAGCTCAAAGATGGGAGTCTACCACGACGTTTCTTCGCCAACGCCGCTGCCGCTACACGTTTTGATCGACGTCCGCCACAACCAATAATTAAAATATATAATTATAAATTACATAATTATAATTGTATATTCTATCATTTATATTTTTAGTAATTTTATTTTTAAGCAATTTTATTTTAATAGTTTATTTTCATGTATTATGATTGGTGCTTATAACCATCATGTGTTGTTTTTAATTATTTCATTTCACATATAAGATGGGTGCATATAACTATCATGAGTGGTTTACTCTTCAAGGGTGGAGATTGAGTGGTGTAGGCTATATATAGCCATGCTTATGAAGAAATTGATAGAGAATGAATAAGAATTGAAAATCCTAATCTTGCTTGAGATTTCCCTCCTCCTCTCCTCTCTTCCCCCTCTCAAAAATTTCGGCCTCCCCTTTTTCTCCCCTCTCTTGGCCGCCGGCCACAACCCTCCTCCTCTCTATCTCGGCCTCCTATTTCCATCCTCCTCCTCCTATAATTCTTCCTCCAAGCCGAGCCCTTCTTTCCCTACGAAAAAACCCCTAGCTGGCCTCCCTCCCTAGCCGACACCCTCTTTCCTCCACGTCCACCACCCAAAACTGAGCCCCCTCCTCCCTCCAACCCGAGCCACACCATATTAAGGAGGAAACCTACCTCCTTCATCTCCACAAAACGACCACCCTCATTCATCTTGAGAAACATTATTCTCACCACTTTTTCTCTCTCCACCTTCAATATATATTGGCTTTTTCAAGGATCTCCCTCTCTTGGTGTTATTGTAAAGGAAAAATGGCTCGTGTCTTCAAAGTCCGGTGCGGATCCGTGGGTTTGCATGGAAATAGAAAATCTACCACCGTCGTGAGCGCTTCCTCCACTCAATATTCTTGATGGACTTCTTGGGATTGGGTAACGAATTTCTAAACATCTCTTGTGTGATTTTCTTTTAATATTAATTATGAGTTTTGGTTGAATTAGAAGGCTAGTTAATTGTCCTGATTTATATTAAAATCGTGCTAATTTTAATCTAAATTTTAAGCGTGTTTTTCTTCCGAATATTCTGGCATAATTTGGAGCGGATAGATCTCGTGAATACTTGAAGAAATCGGGCTCATTACCCTTGATTTCTCCTTGAGTTCAAGTTATTTGGAATACCCTCATATTAATTATTTTTTTAGGGATTGATTTTGGACTTTATTTAAAATCGTATTTTTAGTCTAGATCCTCTCTAATTGGTTTGTGATTTGTTTGTGGATAAATTTAATTTGAATAGCTAATTGTCCGGATCATGTGGGTCTTATTCGCTTGAGCGAACATTGGCCTATAGCCCTTGTTCAATCGATAAAAGTGGTAGAGTCCCTTTGTTTTGTGTGTTGCTAAATTAGTTGAATAGTCAGTAGAGTTGTTTAGAGAAAATAGTGCTTGCTACGTACCATAATTTAATTGTCGAAACCCCATTGCGCGTAGTTTAATCCGTCGAAACCTTAGGCCTGCATCACAAGCCTTAATGTTTTATTATTTCATTTTTTTATGTGCAATTCACATTAGCTTATAGGGTTCTGACTTTTTCAAATATGGGGAGATTGTTGGGTATTGTCCACAATAACCCGAATTTGAAGAAGGGCCCAGTTAAGCTAAGATGAATTGTGACTGTATTTGATGTTGCTTTTGAGGTATGTACTTGCAGGTCTTCATTGCTAAGTGCACACCAATGTCAGGTTACAGTGGATCAGTAAACACAGGACTACACAATATAATTCCTCATTATGTAGGCCAAAGTGTTGACTGAGGTGTAATCTCTCTATTGTGGTGTACTTATATCCCAAGTACAGAAGAAGGCTCAAGGATGGTCAAGGCTTAGTTTCAGGATGTGGAATATCTCCTAAGTAAAATTTTTCGAGTATGGTTTGGAATACTAATCGAATTCGTCGAGTATCAGCTTGATACTCATCGAATTCATCATCGATACCTATCCATACCCGTCGAATCCAGCGCTTATACTTAGGGAAAATTCACTGAAGTATTGAAAAATCTATTAAGTAAAACTCGCCGAGTATCGTCGTGCATACTCGTCGAATTCGACAAATATATCTAACGATTCTCGCCAAATTCGTCGAATATGATAAGTGATACACGCCGAATTCGTTGACTCTAGTCAACGCTACCTCTCTAGATTTTTCCATGTATAATTCGTCGAGTATCAAAGCGTTGAGTGCATTGAGTTAACTCGACGATATTTGACGAATGCTTTCTATGGCGTTGAGTGAGTAGGATTCGTTGAGTCTTGTCAACACTACCTCTTCGGATCTAGTGTAATATTGTTATAACATTTATTTTCTCTTGTAGGAGAATTTTTCTCCGTGTTTGTAAATCCGTTTGTGGATCGAGTGAGTAGATCCGTTTGTGGATTGAGTGTGTAGATCCGTTGGTGGATCGAGGCATAGGGGAGGTTATTCTCCGAGTTGAAACGCCCCGAAACTCAAAAGAGGGACGGACAATGTTTAGAGCCAAGTTTGGGGCTTGGTAAGGGTTACACGGCCTGGGACACGAGCGTGTCCATGGCCGTGTCGTGCTTGGGTTTGACAAACTTTTCGAGTGGTCGACAAAAATGCACTCGACGATCGTCGAGAAGCGAACATGGCCTGAGACACGGGCGTGTCCGGGGCCGTGTCCTGCTCGGGATGTTAGCCGGGCTGTGTCGGGGGAGGAACACGAATTGGAGCTCAGGCGTGTTCGGGTTGACACGGGCGTGTCAAAATTGACACGGGCGTGTCGAGAACCCATGTCCTCTTCGGGATGATTTTTGTCCTGTGTCGATTGGAGAACACCCCCCGCAACACGGGCGTGTAATGATTGACACGGGCGTATCAAGGTTGACACGGGTGTGTCTGAGCCCGTGTCCTGGTCGGGACGGGATGGTTTCCTGTGTCTCTTGGGGGACAAGCCCCGTGACACGGGCATGTCATAATCTGACACGGGCGTGTCAAGAAGTACACGGGTGTATCTGAGCCCGTGTCCTGTTCTGTTTTCGACGATCGTATTCAGATTGTGAGACACGGCCTGTGACACGCCCGTGTCACATGCCATGTTCGGCCCAGGATTTTGGTTTTAAGTGCGAATTGTGGTCGTTCATTTCCTTCTAATAGGATCTGATGGTCTAGAGATGTCCTTGCTTAGTTAAGTCCGGGAATAGGTTTTGAAACCCTCATTCCTCATCAAGCTTTCTCTTTCTAAAACTATAGAGAGAGGGGAGAGCAAGGAAGAAGGAGAGGGAGAGATCCGTCCACCGGAGGAGCTTCGTAGCCCCAAATCGAGAGCTGAGTCCAGATCTGTGGAGGCAAGTCCGTTGCGATGGTTTTCATCCGACTAAGTTTTCCATGGCTAGGAAGAGGGGACGTAAGGTAACGACACTTCTCCTCTCGGTTTTTAGGATGTGTGCATAGCATCTTTTTCTTTCACGTTTTCGGGTACCAAATCTCTCAAATGAGAGGGGTTTGGGTCACCATGGTTCAAGAGGAACCTCCGGGTTGATTGAGTCCGTCCCCAGCATGATTTTGCATTAGAGATCCGCTCCGTTAGTGGATTATGCATTGTGGGTGAAGCCGTAGTCGTGACCGTTAGTCCTACTCGCTGATGTTGTATAGCGAGCCTTAAGGTTTTGTAGAAATCCGTTGCAACAAGATGCTGTTTGTGATGTATGTGTTTTCCCCCCTATTCTCGAGTGAGTACGTGTAGCCGCAACCGGACAAAGTTATTTTCTACTCAAGGCATCTGCCACCACATTGGCTTTGCCTGGCGTATACTGAATCGCCACCTCATAGTGTATAAGGAACTCGACCCATCTGCGATGCCGCATATTCAAGTACTTCTGATCTAGTAGATACATCAGGCTTTTAATGTCTGTGAAGATCTCCACCTTCGCACCATAAACATAGTGCCTCCACAATTTCAATGCAAAAATTACCGCCGCCAATTCCAAGTTATGGACTTGGTAATTCCTCTCATGAGGCTTCAGCTGCCTAGACCCAAAGGCTATCACAATGCCATGTTGCACCAAAACGCAACCCAAACCGCATCCCGATGCGTCACTGAAAATTTGAAATCCTTCGGTCCCTTTCGGTAGACTTAGGTTGGAGCTGTCATCAGCCTTTCCTTCAGGGTATCAAATGCCTGATTGCACTCCTAAGTCCACACAAACTTCTGATCCTTACGAGTTAGTGAAGTGAGGGGTAGAGCTATCCGCGAAAAGTTTTTTACGGACCTTCTATAGTACCTGGCTAGCCGAAGGAAACTTCGGACTTCTGCCACAGTTCTCAAAATCGGCCAATCTCTGATGGCTTCCACTTTTGTTGGATCTACTGCCACCCCATCCCTACTAATCACATGGCCCAAAATGCCACCTTCTCTAGCAAGAGCTCGCACTTCGAAAACTTTGCATAAAGGTAGTTCTCTCTCAACACTTGCAAGACTACTCTCAAGTGAGTCTCATGCTCCACCTCCGATTTGGAGTAAACCAGAATGTCGTCAATAAAGATAACTACAAAAGATTCCAAGTATTCCAGAAATACTCGATTCATCAAATCCATGAATACGGATGGTGCGTTCGTCCGCCCGAAAGACATCACCGAGAACTCAAAGTGACCATACCTCGTACCAAACGTTGTCTTGGGTATGTCCTCATCTCGAATTCGCAACCGATAGTATCCTGACTTCAAGTCCAACTTTGAATACACCACCGACCCCACGAACTGGTCAAACAGGTCGTCTATCCGAGGAATTGGATTCTTATTCTTGACAGAAAATTTATTTAACTGTCGGTAATCTATGCACAACCGCATACTACCGTTTTTCTTCTTCACGAACAACACAGGCGCGCTCCACGGTGAAGAACTGGGTCTGATATACCGCTGCTCTAACAGTTCCTACAACTATACCTTGAGTTCGGCCAACTCTTTTGGTGTCATCCTAAACGGAGGGCGTGACACCGGCCTAGCCTCTGGCACTAACTCAATTGAAAAATCAATCTCCCGTCGAGGAGGTGCCCCAGGAGGTTCATCAGGAAACACATCCTCGAACTCTGCCACTACAGTCACTTCCCCCAGTGATAACTTGGAAAGGCGAACCTCCAATAATGCTACAAGAGCTACTCCCCCTGGTTAACTGCCTGCACCAACTGCATGGCCGAAATCAGGGAACAGGCCACTCCATTAAGACCCTCAAATTTGACTTCTGCCTGCCCTTTGCTTCTCAGGGTCACCACCTTGGATAGGCAGTCAATGCTGGCACGCTGCTCTGCTAGCCAGTCCATTCCCAAAATCACATCAAACTCAACCAACAGTAGGACCGCTGCAATCAACATGAAGTCAACTCCGTCTACCTTCCAACAAATGCGCCTTTTTTCCCCGGTGGTCATGGATGACCCATTGGGCATGCACACCTTCAGCTCTGCGTCCGCCGAGAACGACTCAACTCCAATTCTCTGGATAAATCTTTCCGCAAGAAAAGAGTGTGACGCTTCCATATCAAACAATACCCTAGCGGGGTATCAGGGAACTAACACAAAGCCTAAAATAGAGGCATCAAACATAAACAGTCTTAAAGTATGAAGTATAAGGTTAAATTTAAACTTTCTTATACTTGTCACCACATCGGGTTGTCGGATCGCTTCCTGCTGCCCAAGGTTGTAAGCCCTTGGTTGTACCGGTTAGAACTGAGAAGCGCTAGACTCCGCCATCTTCCCTTTCTCTGTGGCACTGCGGCCAGAGCGCTCAGTCTACTCCTGCCTTGGCTCCTGCTCAGCACCTCCTTGAGTACAAAAATGAGCTATGTGCCCCACCTTGCCACAACTAAAGAACGTCGGTGGTCCTTTAGAGTGAGACCCTCCGGATTTCCATTTGCTTTTCTCACCGGACTTGAATGGGTGAGGCTTTCTATTCCATCTATTCCCTTCAGACTTCCCTTGGGATTGAGAAGGCTTCCCTTCCCCTTGCTTGGGCGTGAAACCCTTACGACGTTGGGTTCGCTCCAGATCACTCTCCAATGTTCTGGCAGCCTCAACCAACTTATTGAAACCAACTCTCTTCATGGCGATGAGGGGTTGTCTTAGATTCTCCCTCAGCCCCTGGTAGAAGAGGTTATCCCTCTCCTCATCGTCGGCCATTGTCGTTCCCGCATAACGACCCAACCGACTGAACTCCTGTACATACTCATCCACCGTGTTATCCCGCTGCAGCAAGTGTAGAAATTGCCTTTGGAGGGCCAACTTGTCGAAACAAGTTTGTACTTCTTTAGGAAAGCCCAAACTCTTCCATGGACGGGGTGCGTCCAGGAAACTGGCGGCCTCTATGGCTCACCCACCACAACTTCGTGTCTCCCTCCAACATGAAGGCTGCAAACTCAGATTTATTCTCCTCTAGAGTCTTTGCCACCCTCAGACGTTCTTGCATCCGTGCCCACCAATCCTCCACATCAGTCGGCATACCAACTCCCTTAAACGTTGGAGGATGGAAGCTTAGAAAGTATTTCATCTACCGGTCCCCATGCCCGACAACCACCCTTTCGGCCAACGGCTCTGCTCGCCTGGCTTCTCCGCCCGGCACGACCGTCGCCGTAACCGAGGTAGCAGGAGTTGCTACCTGAGCAACATGGGTTGCTACTTGAGCTGTCGCTGCAGCTTGGGCTGCAACCATTGCTTTTGCAAGCATGCGACAAAAATCGGCCGGGTTTACACCCATGCCGAAAGGACCCTGAGCAGTGGCGCTGCTCGTCAAAAGCTCTTCTCTTGGTCTCGACGTACCCGCCTCGTTGCTTGCACTCTTAACAAAAGAAAGATAGCAAGGAATCAGTCTCTAATCACAAGACTCAAACATAAGGACACTCATGGTCTCGCAATACTCCTATGTGGATAACTTCTATACGTGATCCAATTATGCTAAATCGACCGCTAAACCTGACCTTGGACGTAACCTCCCTATGATACCAAACTGTAATAACTCCCCTGTAATGACCGTATAATATGGGTCTGGCAGGGGCCCCACAACATACAGACGCCACATCTTTAGAGTTAATAGATGATATTAACTACCCAACTCAAAACTCAGAATAAAACAACAGCGAAAACCGAAAAACAAGACCAGAAGTTATCCATATACATAAGAGTATCAAATCAGCCTTAAGGCCTTACAACGATAGAGAGTCCAAAACTTAAATGATAAAATCACAGACCAATGTGCATAAGCAATCCTAGACTACCTCGGCATGCAAGCTGGAAACCTAGAGCATCAAACATACAATGCCAGAAAATAGAGCTAGTATAACACTTGGAACACTTCATGAGGCTTAGGCCTTTTTGTCGGTGAGTTAACTCCTGCTTGCGATCCTTGCCCTGTAAAAAATTGATGGTAACATAGGTAAGCAAAGGCTGACCTCAACTGTGTAACCAACACATCTCCTCCTGGCCGCCCCTAACGGACCCCGGGGTACCCCTCCAAACTGCAAGTCAGCACTTTGTATGTCATATACATAAACATGTAAAGCTCTAAAAATAGGTTTGGATGTCTCAAACAACAAACACGTTTTATATGTTGAGCACATAATAAATAGGGGGCCTACTATGCAGCATGTATGCAAACTCGGGCTTCACCCAAGGAAACCTAATGCGTATGCAACTAGCACACCATCATAACATCTGGGTACTATCAATTTCCCCATTGGCATTAAGCCGCAAACAAAAGGGTACTGCAATTCCCCTAACATAATAAAGCCGCCACACAGAAATCTTGCCTAGGCCCCACACGCTCGTGGGTCTTGGACCCGAGCTTGCCTGCAAACTCTGACTTCTCTCGTCAGGATTCCGTCTCACACAAAAACCGATTCTAAGAACCCTTGTCGGACCCCACCCGCTCGTGGCTTCATTGTCTGAGCTTATCCTATGCTTGGTGTTCTCGTCAATCTCACAGAAGGGGACTAGTCTCGTCGGGACGCTCTCCCCACATTACTTGCATGTCACTGGATAGGCAGCCGACCACGGAGACAAAGCCGCACCTTAGCACATCACAATCCATAACCTTTCCAACCCTAATCCATCATTTGTACTACAATGTCCCCGCGCACCAAGGAAACCATCTACCACCAATGTGGAGCTAACCTTGCCCACCAAGGAAACCATCTACTGCCAATGCGGAGCTTATATAGGATTGTTCACTACTGAAGAGGATTCAGTAGAATATGAGTTCTTGCAAATGCTGAACTCAATAAATATGACTGAAGATCATCACTAAAGAGGGCTGATGGCTTTGACTGAGGAAGATCAATGCCAGGATCAGCCTGGTCCCAGCAAGGTAAAAAGCCTATCAACAGTTTCTGATTATTATACTGGATCAGAATCAGAAGCATCTCCATCAAGAGATGTGGATGGTTCAGAATATGAAGGGGATGTTTATCAACTTATTGATGAGTGTGGTGATCTGTTGCAAGCACTTAAGAGAAGCAGAAACCTTGTCAAAAACATGGCCAAGGAAATTGCATCCCTTAAACTGGCTGCATCAGATTCGGAAAAAATGCTGGATCTGAAGAAGAATGAAGTTGTCAAACTAAAAAATATAACTTTTATTCAGATGGGTACAATTTCATTCAAAATTGATCAAATCAAGAGTCTGGAAGTTAGACTTCAAAGAGAGAAGGAACTTGTGGCTAAGTTCTCAAAGCCAAAGTCAGTCTTACCCTTAATTGATGACTTCAGTCTCCAAAAGGGTAAGGCAAGATTAGGTTTCAAGTGAAGAACTAGGGCAGCTAATTCCAAAAGAAAAGGCAAAGTCCCAGTTCAGCCACTAGCCTTCAAACCCCCTATTGCTTTCAGGAAAGTGATGCATCCCACTAACAAGTATGACCATAACATTACATATGGTCACAGTAAGCCTGGTAATCTGAATGACAAGGGTGTAATTGCCAATAGGACAGCCCATTTACAAACACATTATGATCATCAGGAATCATTAATGTTTGATGCATCAGCCCCAGCACTCAAGAAAAGGACTATTGTACCTATAGTTCTAAGGTCTGCTGACAACAATGTTGTTAAGCCTGTATCTAAGATAAGATACAATAGATATGAGTGCTGGTGTTGTAGCAAAGTGGGACATTATGCCCTAGACTGTTGGCACAACACAACTGTCAGGAAGAATGCTAGCTTACCAGTCAGAAAGGTTGCTGGCAAGCAGGTCAAGTTTCAGTCTAACTTGAACCTAGAACCCAATAATTATTGGGGTTCTAAGGTTAAGTAATTGTATTTGATGCAGGTGAGTCCAAGTGGTCATACCCCAATATGGTACTTGGACAGTGGATGTTCCAGGCACATGACTGGAACAAGAAGGATACTGAAGGATTACACTCCCATAGAGGATGGACCCAAAGTGATCTTTGGTGGATCTGAAAAAGGGGTCATCAAAGGGTTTGGTAACATTTCCAATAGCTCAATCACTATCACCCAAGTGGCTTATGTGAAAGGTCTGAAACATAACCTAATAAGTATAAGCCAACTGAGTGATCTTGGTTATGATACCTCTTTTATTAGGAATGGGTGTCGGATTAGAAGGACAAGTGATCAAGAGGTCATCTTGTCAGGTTATAGAAAAAGAAATGTTTATTCTCTAAGTTTTGATTGTGAGAATAAGAACTCTACTATTTGTCTTTTTGCAGATGAGAAAGCTTCTCATTGTGTCAAATGGCACAAGAGGCTAGCTCATCTCAACTATAAGACTATAGGTCAACTCTTTAGTAAAGAGTTAGTGAGAAATGGACCTCAGGTCAAGTGCATCCAGGAGGGTGTGTGTTCAGCTTTTCAAAAAGTCAAGCAGACCAAAACACTACTAAAAAATGAGTATTAGATACACTTTTTTTTGTCAGGGTCAAAATTCATGGCTAATGGTTAAGTATTAGCCACGAATCATATTTCGTGGCTAATAATTAAGTATTAGCCACGGGTAACAAATTCGTGGCAAAAAACTAAACCATTAGCCACGGCCTTGACGAAATTGTGGCTAAATCAATACTATTATGTAGTTTATAAAAATTATATATATTTTATAATTATTAAACACTGCTCGACATTTTCTTCCTAGCCGGCTAGGGCATCCTCTCGCCACTCTCTCCCGCTCCCCCGATCGACATTTCCAGAGGATGCCTCGCCACCGCCTCCACGCCTCCAAGCCTCCAAGCGGCTACGCCATCGCTAGATCCACCAAACGACCACGGTACTTCGTCCTACAGCTAGGGAATCCTCTCGCCACTCTCTCCCGCTCCCCCGATCGACATTTCCACAGGACGCCTCGCCACCGCCTCCACGCCTCCAAGCGGCTACGCCATCGCCAGATCCACCAAACGACCACGGTACTTTCGATGACATCTCCACCGATGGATGACCTCCTCCCACTGCAACACATCTCCCAAACCAATTTTCCTAGAAAGTGCTTCTCTCAAGAACCTCAAACACTGATTCACTCGGTCGTATTGGTTTTTGGCCTCCACCCCAAGCCAAGGTTAAATGATTAATTGAATGGTTTAAAACTTGTGTTGTCTATTGTAAATCCCGAGAATACCATGTTAACTCTGACTAGACTCTATTTTTGTTGCTAAGATAACATGCATGCACTCCTTTTATAGTTTCTCATAAATAATCCTCCTATCCCATGAATGCTAAGAATATATTCATAATGGTGGTCATTTATAGCTTCATAAAATTACTTCAATGTTTTTTTTCTATTCTTTCACATGTTATTATGATCCTCAAACACGCCCCATATACAAACTGTCGGATGTTCCCAAACACATTACTCGACCACTAGCAGGGTGTTACATTCCCTAAGAAGTGTATTCTGTAATTTTTGTTTATTCCCCGATGTTGGCATATGTTATGAACTGTATACTTTTGCCAGGAGTTTGCAAATTCACATACGACTTTACCTTTTGCAAAACTCTGCTCCATATTTAAATACTTTGCAACATCATCTAGTTAAAAAAAACTATCTATTAACATCATACATTTTCTCAATGGTGCAGGGGAGGACTTGGAGAGGGAAAGATTCGAGACCAAAAACTAGTGACAAACCATTCCAATTCCTTCCAACCTCATTTGAATTATTAATGGCCAATATCAATTTCATAAGTGTGTTTTATTGTGTATGCGTGTATATGTGATTTTTTTTGTGTATGTGTGTGTTTTTTGATTGTGTATGTGTGTGTGTGTGTGTGTGTGTTTTGATTGTGTATGTGTGTGTGTATGTGTGTGTGTGTGTGTGTGTGTTTGTTTGTATGTGTGTGTGTGCGTGTGTGTGTGTGTGTGTGTGTGTGTGTGTGTGTGTGTGTTATGGATTGTGTATATGTGTGTGTTATTGATTGTGTATGTGTGTTTGTATGTATGTGTTTTTGATTGTTTATATGTGTGGACTGTTGAAAGGCTTAAATGTTGTAGATTTATATTGCATCATATTTATTCTCTTAATCCTTAATGTTAGCTTACATTATGATATTTATATATTGTTGTTTCAGCCTTTAAAAGAAGGTACAAAGGAGAAGCTGTCACAATTTTGTCATGTATCGGTGAGTCATGTTTGTTATGATTCTTATGTTCTATTGAAAAGAATCTTTGATCCTTTTAGGTTTCTAATTTTCTCAATTTTCATGATGTTCCAAATATATGGCATATTCCGCTACTACTTCGGGTGAGTTATATCACATCAAATGCATATATTTAATTTAATTAATCCAAGGTCCATCCTCGTATGTTAGCATGAATTCAGAATTCATGACCAAAACTAATCGGGCTTTTTATGGTGATATTCTAACTTCAAATCCTCCATACAGAACCAAAATGCTCATGAAGCTATATTAAAGCAGATGAATTGTCTCAGGCATGTTTCATGCAGTAATGCTAATTATTTCTTCTCTAACGTCTCTTTTATTATTGCATATATATCTGATTATGAAGTTTTTGATCCAACATTTCTGATGCTCCAGACTTCCAGAGTTGGACAAAGATGGCAGAGTCATACGATAACCTGACTAGTTCTGTCAGTTCTCTAGATTGGTTAATGTTTGTTTCTGATTCTCTGGTTTCTCTTTGGTTCACCCATAACTGCCCATCTTTTTCAGGTTAAAATTGCTATGGTTGGGAAGTATATTGGACTATCAGATTCTTATCTCTTTGTGGTTAAGGTGTGCAACAGATTTATATTCAGGAACCAGTTCTTCCTGGCTATTTTCTCCGAGCCAAAGCCATTGATCTAATTGTTGAACTCAGATTGATGGAGATAAAGCCGTCGGAAAGAAGTCTCCTCTGGTAATTCTTTCTACGTAAGTTACACCTCTGCATTGCTAGCTCTGCTGATGATCTGCGTTCCCAGGTCCGTGTGGGAACAGAAATAGGATCGAAGCTGAAAAGAACTGGGATTTTATTACTTTATGCCCTCTTGCTTGCTTTTACCCTATCTAAATCTCTTCCTTTGACATGTTTAGTAAGTTTTCTGTAAAAATTCGTTACCTACTTTTTCCAGGCATACTCTATTCTTTTCTAATGGATTCTACTAATAGATTCTATGTGCCATCACAATTCTAACAACTAGTTGTGGAGTTCGTTGAGCAAAATCATAATGTGAGATATACAAACTTTACTATTTCGTGTTAGCATGGCATTTGTGCAAATTGATTTGAGTGGTTCATAAACCTTACAGAATGAAATCAAGATCTTCATGGCAAATTACTACTGTGTTCACCTGCATTCGCTCTTTGGGGCTTTACTTGCTGCTGGACTCGTGGTCGCTAGAGGGGAACTTCAGAGCTAATTTTGTAGATTCTGATCGTCCATTGAAGGACATGAGACTTGGATAAAGAATCCTCAGCCTCGTATTAAACAATCTCATCCCAAACTTTCTAAGAATGTTGAGAAATGTCTCAACTTAGAGACTCCAATGGGCTAGAGATGATTTTATGAGATTGAATTTTTTTGATTTTGTCCTAGTAAAACTTCATTGGTTTAGGGTTGAATTCTTGGCACACTTAGTATTTGAAGTGTCTTTGTTGTTTATCCCTTCAAACAAGGCTATGTATAATAGCAATTTGACAATTTTTACACCATCCTTCGCTTGTGTTGTGAATCTAGCCTCTGGAACAAACCTTTTTTTAATTATATGCCTCAAATTCTAACCCAAAGATGATGTTGACGATGATATTGAATGTGTTTTTTTAAGAAAAACATAAATTAGTATTTGCCACGGCTTGTAACTATGGAAAATAGTTTTTTTTAAAAATGATGAGTTCACTTTTAGCCATGGTTTTATACCGTGGCTAATAGTAGGCTTATTTGCCACGACATTTTTTTTATCATGGATAATACTATTTGCTACAGCCAATTCGTGGCTTAAACATTTTAGTCACGCCGACTTTAGCCACAGAATTTTCCTGTGGCTAGACCGTGGCTAAAACTTTTTAGCCACGGTTTTGGACTTTTTGCCAGGGAAATTTGCCCCGGCCAAAAGTCTGTTTTCTAGTAGTGAAACCTCATTCCATAGTCTTGATACCAAAGACTAAGTGAGGTGTTTGTACCTCCTGCATATGGATATATTTGGTCCTATGCCAGTTCATAGTCTAGGTAGGAAAGTCTACACATTTGTGGTTGTGGATGACTATTCTAGATTTACATGGGTTTTTTTTCTGAGGCAGAAATCTGAAACCCCTACTGTCTTCCACAATTTTGTTATGCAAATTCAGAATGAACTTAACAATTCAGTGGTCAAAATCAAAAGTGACCATGGAACTGAATATCGGTCTGAATGCATGACAATGTTTTGTGAAGAACTAGGGATTCATCAAGAGTTCTCCTCACCAAGAACTCCTCAGCAAAATGGTATTGCTGAAAGAAAGAATATTACTCTTATTGAGGATGGTAGAACACTACTAAGTGACACTTCTCTCCCAAAATATTTCTGGGCTGAGGCAGTAAACACTGCATGTCATGTCCTCAATAGAGCATCCATCACTAAAAGCCACAAAAAGACACCCAATGAGGTTATGAGAGGCAAAAAAAACCAAACTTATCCTATTTTAGGATCTTTGGTAGCAAGTGTTTTGTTCATAATAATGGCAAACACTATTTAACTATGTTTGCTTCCAAATACCAAGAAGGGATATTTGTTGGGTACAGCAACAACAATAGGGCATACAGAGTCTACAACTTGACTACTCAAGTTGTAGAAGAGTCTGTACATGTAGTTTTTGATGAAACTAAACTAATAAACTGAGTTGTCTAGTACTCCTTGTAGCTCTACAGGTTTGAAGGAGAAGATGGACAAGCTAACCATTAGTGAAGACCAACCTGCAAGGCAAGATGAAGACAATGATGGATGCTGTCCAGGGGGAGTACAAGACCCCCAAGCTGATGATGAAAAAAATGATCCGCAGCATGGTAAAGTGACTGAAGGAAATCAAGGTGTGGACAGATTGCCTTCAGTAATTAGACATCTAAAGGATCATCCAGCACACTAAATTATTGGTGATCCAAGTCATGGTGTTCAAACTAGAAGCAAGAACAGGAACACAGTTCTTTGCTCAAGTTTCCTGTCCCAGATGGAACCCAAGAAATTTGAAGAAGCCATGCAAAGAAGATAGAAAAAGTATAACTTGCACATGTCAATTCCTAGGTGGAAGATTGGTGTCATGGAGCAGCAAAAAGCAGACTAGTGTGGCTATATCCACTGCTGAGTCTAAATATGTTGCTGCAGGCAGCTGTTGTGCTCAGTTATTATGGATTTAATATTAACTTGAGGATTATGGCATCTAGGTAAGTAGAACTTCATTATTTTGTGATTCTAATAGTGTCATTTCTATTGCTAGGAATCCTGTTTCTCATAGCAGAACTAAGCACATAGAAATAAGATATCATTTCCTTAGAGATCATGTTGAAAAGGAAGATATAAGTTTAGAATTTGTCAATACAAATTTTTAAATTGCTGATATGTTCACCAAACCCCTGGATGAAACTAAATTCAATTATTTTAAAATTGAATTAGGCATGCTGAACTTAGAATAAGAATGAAAAATTTGACTAAGTAAATTTGTGTCGACACATAAAGACATCGATGTCGACACTTAGTAGTTGATGTCGACATTTAAGGAAAATTTTATCGACACATCAGGTAGTTGGTGTCGACACTCAGAACTTGGTGTCGACATATAGATTTGCTGACACTTAGATATCGATGTTGACACATACAGTCGTCTGTGTCGACACGCAGAAAGTAGTGTAGACACTTAAGGTTGTCTTTGTCGACACATCATAATTTGTGTCGACACATAATATTGAAATACCCTTTAAGTTCTCTGTCGAGACTTTAGTAGACTATGTCGACAAAATCCCCACAGTGTCGACACAATAAGAGTATTCCTACCTCAAGAGACTGTAGATGATGGTCAGGTGCAGGGGGAGCAGATTCCTGCCACCAACATCTCAAAGGTTCAGGTACAGGTAGTGCCTCATAAAGGGGGAGCCAATGAGCTTTCTCCAGCTTCAGCTCAACAAGAGGCATCACATTCAGGGGGAGCTACTGAGCAAGAACCAAATGTCCATACAGCTGCATTGGACAGTGAAGCAGCAACTAAATTTATACTTGAGAATAATCAAGACAATGTACCTGGAAATGATATTCACAATGGAAGACACTTTAGCCTTTACAGACAGTCTACCTGCTGAGAAAGAGACTTTTATTCCATCAGTTTAAATGCAACAAGCGATAAATCTAGAGGAGTTATTTCCTGACATACAAGGTGCAAGGACTGATGAGGAGCTGCTAAGCACTGAAAAGAATTAGCCCATCATTGCCACAAGTCCAAAAGGACCCTGAGGATATAGAAAGTTCATCTGGTTCCTCAGAATATGAACAAGCCTCTAGGGCAAAGAAGAGAATACCTCTTGAGAAGTATGTGGATGAAAGTCATAAAGAAGTGCAATCTACATTGGCCAAAGATATCAAATCTATCAGATTTGAAGTGAATTTGCACAAAAAAGAAATGACAGCTTGCTTCCATAAGGGAGGTAATGCTGTAGTCTATTTAGCCAAGCAACAAGTGCAGGCCAAAACTCAAATAGATGATATAGCAGTTAAACAAGGCTATGTTCTGGAAAACCAAATCAGAATGAATGACAATTTAACAGAATCTCATAATTTTATTGTCACTGAACTCCAGAATAAAGCCACTGCTTTAACTGAAAAACCTTGTTAAAGAAAAGTCTGAGTTTTATAAACAACTCACAACAAATTTGACTGATATTAGCATTGCAATTCAAGACTCTCAAAAGGTCATAAAGGGGGAGAGAAGGTACAAATTATCTAGCTGATCAAATAAGGATTCAGAAGGATTATTTAAGAGCTAATGTTGAAAGAGAAGTCATAAAGGGGGGAGAGAGTGTTAGTCAATGCATGCCTTGAACATGCTAAATGGATAACTAATGCTATCAAAGCAACTCTTGGTTATCCACCCCTTTGTGATGATGAAAATACTGCTGAGTCAGGCTGTCAATGAAGGGGTTCGACAGGAAGTGGCTCAAATCATTTTTCCACTTGCTGATTTTGAGGGCATTCAATATGCAGTACAACAAATGTACAGACCTCCACAGGAGGTACATAATGCAAGTTGTTAAAGTCAACATGCATGATAGAGGAAAGTGGGACTCTGAACAAGAATGGAGCAAGTCTGAAAAACGACAAGATGTCATTTTTCAGTTCAGAAGAGATATCAAAGCTGTAAAAATACCTGCTAACTCTGTGGAAACTAGCAAGTACTTTCTAAAGCCTGATCATTACATTGAAAGGCTAAAGGTCAAGGCTAAAGAGATCAAGAAAAAGGATCTTAAAGGGAAAACGCCAGCTGAAGACAATGCACAAGCAAGAATTCAGTCTGACAAAGGCATTGTCATCAAGGAGACTGATCTGTCTTAGAGTAGATTGACTAGATTTTAGAACAATGTAATCTTTTGTTTTAAAATGTATGTAATCTGTTGTTCAAAAACCTCTTGTACTTCAACAAAACACTGATTCATGTTCACTATATTTTATCATGTTTTGTGATGATATAACATGCTGGTTTTGTTTATGAGTTACCCTGTCTAAATAATGCTTTTATACATCATAATCTGTGTTTTATTATAAAGTGATGTATATCATTGACTAAAGGTTATGACTTCTCCAAATAGGGGGAGATTGTTGGGTACATTTGAAAATGTGTACCAGATTTGGAGAATCCTCACCTAACTCAATGATATCCATCAAGATGTATTTGATGTTGTGTTAAGTTTCAATGTGTTGGTTAAGGAAATGCAGAAAAAGTTTCTAAGTAGAAGTGTCGACACTTGAGAAGAACTGTGTCGACACCTGAGAAGAATTGTGTGGACACTTAGGAAATGCTGTGTCGACACCAGGTGACAAACTGTGTCGACACACAGGACTTGTGTTAACACATAGAAGATCTGTCGACAATAACTGTGTCGACACATTCCAGAATTCTATCGACAACAATTGTGTCGACACACAGGACTTGTGTCGACACACTCCAGAATTCTGTCGACTTCAACTTTGTCGAGACTAGAACCAGTTGTGTCGAAATACAGGACTTGTGTCGACACATTCCACAGAAGCTGTGTTAAGAAGAAAAAGAAGAGTTCTGTCGACACACAGGACTTGTGTCGACACATTCCACAGAAGCTGTGTCAAGAAGAAAAAGAAGAGTTGTGTCGATAGTATGTGAGCTGTGTCGACATCACCAAGAATTGTGTCGACACATGATCTATTTGTGTCGACACATTTGAAGTATTGACTCGACACTTTGATACTGAGTTAAAGTTTAATGAAGAATCACAAGACCTGTCTTGAGACTTGACAGCTGTCATAACTAACAAAGCTGTTGCATCTGTCAGAGCTGTCAGAAGACCGTTATGAACCGGATCAGCCAGTAACCTTGGATGGAGGCTATATAAAGACATGTACTATCATCAGATAGAAGAATCCAAAAATCCGAAGAATCGGAAAATCTAAGGAAGAATCCAAGGATTGAAGGGGAGAATCAATCTAAGGAGAAGAAGAGAAGTCTTCATCCAGAACTCTCTAAGGGTAGATCCTGAACAAATCTGCAAGAAGAATTCAGAGCCACATCTGAATAGAAGAAGGAAGCTGATTGAAGATCATCTCCAAGAAGATCAACCTTACTTTGTTCAAATTCAAGAAGCTTTGAAGAAGCTAAGACAGGTTGGATCTAAAGTAATCAGTTCTATCTAGAACTGATCAAGAAACCTTCAACCCATTCTCTCTCAACCTGGGTGAAGGATTTATACTTTTCATAATCAATTTTCTCTGTAGGATCTGTTATAGATCTGAGTGTAGGAGGTTTATATCTCTAAGTTGTAAGCCTAAATCTATAAAGGCTGAGGTATGCCTGAGTGCCTGAGGTAGGAGATTAATTTCTCTAAGTTGTAGGCATGTTGAAGAGGCTGAGGTAGGGCTGAGTGCCTGAGGTAGGAGATTAATTTCTCTGAGTTGTAGGCCTGCTGCAGAGGCTGAGGTAGGGCTTGATTGCCTGAGTTGTAGGAGTGTGGACTCACTCTGAGGTAGGATTCTCTGGGAGTATCTGAGCTGTAGGACTTGCTGAAGTCTGAGTTGTAGAAACCATTTTGGGTTCTGAGTTGTTAGATCTGAGGATCTGAGGAGGAAGAAGGAAGTTAGGCTAAATCTAGTATACTGCTAGATAGGCAAAGGGGGAAAGTGGATGTACCCATCACTTGGGGAACTACTCTAAATCTGTGTGCACTCTATGATTGGCTGTGATTTCTTTTATACTGTGCTGTGTAAATTGCTGAATATTCTATGTTAACAGTGATATAATTTTTATCTGCCTAAGGAAAAAAGAATTGAACCTATTCACCCCCCCCTCTAGGTGTTTAGGATATCTTGAAACCAATTCTTTCACATCTTCATGGTAGAGTTCGCTTAGAACAACAGTTACCAAGCAAGTATAAAGATGGAGTCATACGAAGCTTTGTTTGGGAGGCGGTGTCGAACACCGATGTCTTGCACAGAGGCGGGAGACGCCAAATTTTTGGGAAAAGATATGGTAGATGATGCATGCGAGTTGGTGCGAACCATTCAGGAGCGCATGAAGGTAGCTCAAGATCGGCAAGCAAAATATTTAAATGCTCGCCACAGGAAGCTGGAGTTCGCGGTAGACGACTGGTTCTATCTAAAGATCAAGCCGTTCAAAGGCGTTTCACGGATTCGCCGACTCATAAAGTTGAGTTCGAGGTTTTTGGGACCTTTCGAGGTTATAGAACGGGTGGGAGAAGCAGCGTACCGGTTGGCGTTGTCCACAGAGCTGAGTGGATTACACGATGTCTTCCATGTCTCCGTATTGAGGAAAGCCTTAGTATAGGCTAGTGCGGTGATCGAATCGGCATCAATGCCGACAGAAGAGGACTTGAGGACGCGAGTTCATCCAGTTAGTATAGAGGATTCAGAAATTCGGCAGTTGCGAAACAAAGAGGTCAAACTTGTAAAAGTCTGATGGAATAACTGCGGTCGTGAGGAGGTCTCGTGGGAGCAAGAACAGACTATGATGGAGGAGTACCAAGAGTAATTCCACTCAGGTATCGTTTAAGTTTTGTGTATCTTTTCCTTTCTGTAATTTCGGGACGAAATTCTTTTAAGATGGAGAGAGTTGTAACACCCCGAAACTCAAAAGAGGGACGGACAGCATTTAGAGCCAAGATTGGGGCTTGGTAAGGGTTACACGGCGTGGGATACGGGCATGTTCATGGCAATGTTGTGCTCGAGTTCGATGAACTTTCTGAGTTGTCGACGAAAATGCACTCGACGATTGTCGAGCAGCGAACACGGCCTGAGACACGGGCGTGTCCAGGGCCGTGTCCTGCTCGAGATGTTAGCCTGGCTGTGTCGGGGGAGGAACACGGCTTAGAGTTCAGGCGTGTTCGGGTTGACACGAGCGTGTCGAAATTGACGCGGGCGTGTCGAGAACTCATGTTCTCTACGGGATGATTTTGGTCCTGTGTCGATTGAGGAACACACCCCGCAACACGGGCGTGTACTGATTGACACGGGCATGTCAAGGTTGACATAGGCGTGTCTGAGCCCGTGTATTGGTCGGGACGAGATGGTTTCCTGTGTCGCTTGAGGGAAACGCCCTGTGACACGGGCGTGTCATAATCTGATACGGGCGTGTCATGCAGTACACGGGTATATCTGAGCCCGTGTCCTGTTCTGTGTTCGACGATCGTATTCAAATCGTGAGACACAGCCTGTGACATGGGTGTATCACAAGCAGTGTTCGGCGCAGGATTTTGGTTTTAAGTGCAAATTGTGGCCGTTCGTTTCCTTCTAATGGGATCTGATGGTTCATAGCTGTCCTTGCTGAGTTAAGTCCGGGAATAGGGTTTGAAACCCTCATTCCTCATCAAGCTTTCTCTTTCTAAAGCTTTAGGGAGAGGGGAGAGCAATGAAGAAGGAGAAGGAGAGATCCGACCACCGGAGGAGCTTCAGAGCCTCAAATCGAGAGCCGAGTCCAGATCCGCGGAGGCAAGTCCGTTGCGGTGGTATTCATCCGGCTAAGTTTTTCATGGCTAGGAAGAGGGGCTGTAAGGTAACGACACTTCTCCTCTCGGTTTCTAGGATGCATGCATAACATCTTTTTCTTTCAAGTTTTTGGGAACCAAATCTCTCAAATGAGAGGGGTTTGGGTCGCCATTGTTCAAGAGGAACCTCCGGATCGATTGAGTCCGTCCCCGGCATGATTTTTCATTAGAGATCCGCTCCGTTAGTGGAGTAGGCATTGTGAGTGATGCTGTAGTCGTGACCGTTAGTCCGACTCGGTAATGTTGCATAGCGAGCCTTAAGGTTTTGTAGAAATCCATGGCGGCAAGATGTCATTTGTGATGTATGTATTTTCCCCATTTTCTCGAGTGAGTTCGTGTAACGAGAACCGAACAAAGTTGGCTCCGCATTGGCGGTAGATGGTTTCCTTTGTGGACAAGGTTAGCTTCGCATTGGCGGTAGATGGTTTTCTTCGTGCGCGGGGACATTGCAGTACAAATGATGGATTAGGGTGGGAAATGTTATGTATTGTAATGTGCTAAGGCGTGACTTTGTCTCCGTGGTCGAATGGCTATCCCGTGACGTGGAAGTCATGTAGGGAGAGTGTCCCGGCGAGACTAGTCCCCTTCTATGAGACTGACGAGAACAACAAGCATAGGACAAGCCCGGACAATGAAGCCACGAGCAGGTGGGGTTCGACAAGGGTTCTTAGAATCGGTTTGTGTGTGAGATGGAATCCTGACGCGAGAAGTCAGAGTTTGCAGGCAAGCCCGGGTCCAAGACCCACGAGCGGGTGGGGCCTTGGCAAGATTTCCGTGTGGCGGCTTTTATGTCGTTTGGGGAATTGCAGTACCCTTTTGTTTGAGGCTTAACGCCAATGGGGAAATTGAGAGTACCCAGATGTTATGATGATGTGCTAGTTGCATACGCGAGGGTGCCTTGGGTGAAGCCCGGGTTTGCATACATGCTCCATAGTAGGCCCCCTTTTTATTATATGCTCAACATAGAAAACGTGTTTGTTGTTTGAGACATCCAAACTTGTTTTTAGAGCTTTACATTTTTATGTATATGTCATACAAAGTGCTGACTTGCAGGTTGTAGGGGTAACCCGGGGTCTGTTAGGGGCGGCCGGTAGGAGATGTGTTGGTTACACAGTTAAGGTCAGTCTTTGCTGACCCACGTTACCATCAAATTTTTACAGGGCAAGGATCGCAAGCAGGAGCTAGCTCGCCGGCCAAAAAGTCCTAAGCCTCATGAAGTGTTCCAAGTGTTGTACTAGCTTTATTTTGTGGCATTGTATGTTTGATGCTCTAGATTTCCCGCTTGGATGCCGAGGTAGTCTAGGATTGTTTATGCACGTTGGTGTGTCATTTTAACATTTAAGTTTTGGACTCTCTATCGTCATAAGGCCTTAAGGCTGATTTGATACTCTTATGTATGTGGATAACTTCTGGTCTTGTTTTTCGGTTTCTGCTGTTATTTTATTCTGAGTTTTGAGTTGGGTAGTTAATATCATCTTTTAACGCTAAAGCTGTGGCGTCTGTATGTTGTGGGGCCTCGGCCGGACTCATATTATACAGTCATTACATGGGAGGTGTTACAAAAGTGGTAGGAGATTCGTCTCCGAGTTGTAGGAGTTGCGGCTCCGAGGTATAAGATTTGACGAAATCTGAGTTTGGTGAAGTAGCCGAATCTTGCCCTTTGTGGTAGATAGGCGACGTGGGAAAGTGGATGTACCCTACTCGGGGAACCACTATAAATCTCTGTGTTTGTGTGCTTGTTTTTAAGTGATTTTTATTCCGCTAAAAGACACAAACATCCTCTATTCACCCCCTCTAGGTGATTTAGGTACACGCTAGATACTTTCACTCGTGCAAATTAAGCAGGGAGAGATCCTCGTGCAAACTAAGCGAAAAACCAGTCGCGGACCAACTAAGCCGCAATCAAAGCCCGCATAAAGCAATGTCACGAGTCAAACAATATTCGGGAAAAAAGAAGAAAGAAAACATTATCGTCACAGCAACATACGAATACATGCGTAAATGCGCTGATCAAAACTGTCCGACAATAACGACAACATACAAAATATTAGACTAAGAAAAAAGAAAAATGCAAATAAGCAAATACAAAGGCATAATGCCGCTATATATCAGCCGCATCAACATCAGTACTCTCATTGCTCGAGATATCATTAAAACTAAAGTCAAATATGTTACATCCCAAGCTCCTGCCAACAAGACGAAAAGCCTTCGAGACTCTGCGCCTAAGTGCCAGTTCACAAACATCCTCCATTTGAGGATCCGCCTCCTTTGTCCAGATCTCATTACGAACCTCCTCACTAATGATGCAAGCTTGCACGTTGATACCAAATAAATCTACGGACAAACACGTTTGCCTCTCCTTGATCAAATCCTATACTCGCACAATCGTTCTACGCAGCACCACGTTAATTAATTCTATCAATTGTATGCTAGCGCACGGGTAGCCAAACCGCTTAGGATCGAACAAGGGCCAGAAAACCAATGTTCTTTCCGGCTAAAATGACCCACCCGGTCTGAACGAGTGGTGTTGTACCAAAAGAGATCTACCCAAAATAACGATTCAGAAAAAGGTAGATCTCTCCCAACAAAAGAAAATGAAGGTTCGTCAAGCCTTTTCGAAAATAAAATCAATTAAGATAAACACAAACCAATCGAAGGAAAACCACGATTATTCAACGCTTCAAGATGCAACGCAAAGAATTTCCACCACAAGAATATCTAGGAAAAGAAACACACGAGAGTAGAAATTTTCGTTACCCAACCGGAATGGATGATTCCGATTTCTTTGCTTGGATCGCCCTTCAACGGCTCCGCCGGAGTCACTTCGGAAGGAGAGGAAACTTATCCGCCTTCGTCACTTCACGCCTTGGCCGAGAATCCACGAAGCTTTGTTGCAAATTACCTTGGCCTAAACACCAAGAGATAGGGAGTGGTCGGGTTCTCCTTTAAGGGGAATGGAGAGGAGGAGAGGGTGGCCAAAATTTGAGAGGGAGAGGGGAGTGGCTGGCGGCCAAGAGAGAAGAGAAAGGGGGAGGGCCGAATTTCTCAAAGAGGAAGGAGAAAGGAGGGGGAAAATTCAAAACTTGAATTCTTAGGATTTCTTTTTTTTCATTCTCTATTTATTCCTTCATAACTTGGCTATATATAGCCTACACCACTCAATCTCCCTCCATTCAAAATTCAAATTCAAAATTCAAAATGAAAGTTATGATGGTTATATGCACCCATCATAACATGAATTATTTAAATGCAATAAAAATAAAAATGCTTAAAATAAAATAAAACATGAAAATGACTTAATAATTAATAATAGTTATTAATAAATTATTATTAATTATTTATATATTGGTTTGCGCTCAGGACGGATATTATGGCGACGTTCCACATGGTCATCCGTAAGCACGCCGTCGCCGTCTTTAAAATGTTGCGGGCCGTCGTCTCCATCAATCCTCCCCCGCTCAAAAGTACTCATCACCGATGAGTTGGTCGGAATGCACCAGCGCAGGAGAGCAACATCCAACAGAGCCACCTCCGATCCAAGAATCCAAGAGTCATCGGAGGCCGGCCGATCACGCCATCGAATAAAGTAGTGGCAAACATCACCACATGTCAGGGAGAGCACTACACCCTGGAGTGTCGTGTCATGCAAAAAGATGGTTCTGGGGAACCTTGGATTAGCATTAGGCAGTAAAGGAAAACAAATTTCTACATCAACAACCAACATACCTCCAGTGAAGAGCGATGAATAGAGCGATCCAGGCACTAGCTCACTACCCAAACCATAAGAAAATAAAGTGGACCCAAACGGACAGACAGATAATTCTAGTGGTGGAGAAACATATAGCGTTAAATTAGAAATATTAAAAAAGGGGTAATACCCCAATCAATGGAAAGCTTCAAATGATATGTGAATTCTCCTAATTTCATTAATATCCGAAAAAGGTCCAACTCGCCAACTCACCAACTTTCTATAGTGCGCGAAGGCAACCGTTTAGGGACGAGACGCACCAAAACTAAATCGCAAATCAAATAGTGAGACGCTCTTCTATGTAAACTAGCATGAAATTGATAAAATATAATTCGTATGGCTAGCGCTTCACTACTGTGCTTATATAATTTTTGAACATGAGAGGCATAAACTAGTGCGAGTTGACTTGGATTATCAGACAGTGGAAACGAAATCAAGTCAAAAGGCACTTGTGCTTTAAATCCGTGCACGATCACATTCGGCGAGCGACAAGCATAAAAATAATCATAAGACGCAACTATATAGAGTAATTTATTACATGTGCGCCTAAATATCTCGCTACCGTGTGGTGTGAACCCATGCGCTATGTGACTCAACCCGAAAACGGAGGATAATGGTGTTAAATCCGGGGGTACGGGATCCTTAAAATCAAAGATGATTTTCATAGGCGTCAAAGTCACAGTTCTAATTTTATAATTAATATAATCACGCTTGGGATGAAGATATGCCAAGGGAAGCCGCTCATCATTAATACTAATAGAATTGAATGCTCCCAACTGTGATAACAGGTGCGAGCGATACAACTCATGTAGCCTAACCGTGGTCCCTAACGGGTGGAAAAAAGGGCCATTAAATGGCGGTGGGTAAATCCGTGCGAATGGGCGTGGTATATAGGTGTGTGACAGAAACACCACAACTAGAGGCACAATAGCCAAAGACTCAAAAACATACGAGGATGGAACCGTAGCAAGACACGCAGAGAACTGAGTAGTCAAATGTGTCATGTACAAAGGAGGGGCCCGCAAGGTTGGCCAAATAAAATGACTCAGATCAGGAGGGAGAGTCCGTAAATCTAAAACCGCAAGAGAGTTAAGATCAAATTTAATTTCACGCAACGGAGATAGCATAAGGGGATGCTCATCCGGGTCTACTTCAATAACATCGTCCAAAAATACAACTCTCTTACTTGAACATTCTTCCAACACACTAAACACTTCATCCAATTCGGAATCAGTATAGGCCTCAGAAATGGGCAAAATCGAACCCAACAAAATTTCTAATTCATATTGGGCTTCAGGCAAAGGAGATAACATCAAAGAAATATCTTCAGGGTCCTCAACGCTAACGTCATCAAAATTAACCTTCCCACACAGGGCAAATCTTCCAATACAACACTTCCCTCGCTAGCCAAATCTTCCCATGATGTAGGTACATCGTCAAAATCAGGATAGAGGACAGGGCAAGTCGAATCCCTGGGAGAATCTAAATTAGCTTGAATCTCAAGCAACGACAATAATATCAATGAACTATCTCCCGGATGTGCATCACTAAGATCATCGCAAGCTAAACATCCATCCCAAGGTGACTCTTCCAACACCGATGAAACATCTACCAACATTGGGTCCACAGAAGACTCCTTGATAATCACGGTAGACGCCTCAGAAATATCATCGACAGGGAGTGTAGATGATTCCTCAGGGGAGAAATCCTCATCCAGGTCACTAGGATAACCAATCTCCTCAACGTCACTAAAAGCGTCAGCGATATCAGCCTCGTCCTCAGTGACGGGCTCAGTCCAAGACACTAGCTCAGACTCATCAGGGGAGTCAACGAGTAGATCAGGCAACTCAGAGGGAGTCTCAAAAGGGTCTATGGGCATAATCAGGGTAGGATGCTCAATAGAGCCATGTTCGATACGCCGCTAGACTCACAAGTCATACTCATCTGTCTGCCCCTACAGATAGGACTACTCTCAGCCCGCGGGCTCATGGCAGTGCTACTAGTCACATGTACCAAACTCGAGATAGGGGACCCCACTATTTCCTTTCCTCTATTGGTGGGTGCAGGTGTGCTACGGGTAGCTCTACCAGCCTGGGGAAAGGATCTTTCCTGGGGGAATAGGTCACCCCTATGGTCAGGTTTGGATAAGGTGCCATAACTATACTGGCTAGCGGATGTCAGGCTAGTAGGAAGGTGGTCGGGGGAATCAAATTTCTCTGAGAGTATTCTTCGCATGTGGGGCCAGGCATATGGATAGCTACCAGCTCCACGCTCTTCGTTCAGCAAAAACACGCGGGCTCGACCTCTTAACCACTCTCGGACTACATTAACCTTTTGGTAGTCGCCCAATTTGTTATAATCAAAATAGATGTCTACCCACTTAAGCCAGTCTCTAAAATACTTTGGATCCCCATAACCATCATAGGTGAAAATCTGAGTGTGTATGAAATCCTTGGGATGATTGGAAACATTAACGTCGAAAGCCATTTCAGTGAGAACCGGAGAGAATATCTCACCCGGAACTGGTGCACATGCAATGAAAAATAACCTGACCGTATTTAAATTTCAAAGATGTAATTATTCCTGTTAATTACTTAAAATAACAAATGTATTTTTTTTTATTTTCTTGCTGGAATTAATATGAAGATTATTAAATTTTTTTTATTTTGCTGAAAAAATAAAAAGATAGGCCGCTATTTGCAGACCAAAATTAAAAATTTATAAAGATTTAATAAAAATAATGACTTAATAAAAATAAATTATTATTTTTGATTTCTTACAAATAAAATGATAGAGAATTTCCAGAATTTTATTTGTTTGAAATTTGAGAAAAGTTGAAAATTTTAGGCCGCTATTGCAGACCAAAATTTAAATATTGATTTTTTTTATGTTGTGCAATGATCGTGCAAGTGCGTGTCGGCGTTCTAAGTAATTTTTTTGTCCTAGGATGGTACTAATTCATAAATTTGCACAACCTGCCTCTGATACCAAATTGATGCAGACTTGCACATTGACACCAAATAAATCTACGGACGAACACGTTTGCCTCTCCTTGATCCAATCCTATACTCGCACAATCATTCTACGAAGCACCACGTTAATTAATTCTATCAATTGTATGCTAGCACACGGGTAGCCAAACCGCTTAGGATCAAACAAGGGCTAGAAAACCAATGTTCTTTCCGGCTAAAAGGACTCACCCGGTCCGAACGTGCGGTGTTGTACCAAAAGAGATCTAACAAAAATGACGATTCAAAAAAAGGTAGATCTCTCCCAACAAAAGAAAACGAAGGTTCGCCAAGCCTTTTCGAAAATAAAATCAATTAAGATAAACACAAATCAATCGAAGGAAAACCACGATTATTCAACGCTTCAAGATGCAACGCCAAGAATTTCCACCACAAGAATATCTAGGAAAAGAAACACACGAGAGTAGAAAGTTTTGTTACCCAACCGGAATGGATGATTCCGATTTCTTTGCTTGGATCGCCCTTCAACGGCTCAGCCGGAGTCACGTCGGAAGGAAAGGAAACTTATCCGCCTTCGTCACTTCACGCCATGGCCGAGAATCCACGAAGCTTTGTTGCAAATCACCTTGGCCTAAACACCAAGAGATAGGGAGTGGTCAGGTTCTCCTTTGAGGGGAATGGAGAGGAGGAGGAGAGGGTGGCCAGAATTTGAGAGGGAGAGGGGAGTGGCCGGCGGCCAAGAGAGAAGAGAAAGGGGGAGGGCCGAATTTATCAAAGAGGAAAGAGAAAGGAGGGGGAAAATTCAAAACTTGAATTCTTAGTATTTCTTTTTATTTTCACTCTAATTATTCCTTCATAACATGGCTATATATAGCCTACACCACTCAATCTCCCTCCATTCAAAATTCAAAATGAAAGTTATGATGGTTATATGCACCCATCATAACATGAATTATTTAATTGCAATAAAAATAAAAATGCTTAAAATAAAATAAAACATGAAAATGACTTAATAATTAATAATAGTTATTAATAAATTATTATTAATTATTAATATATTGGTTTGCGTTCAGGACGGATATTATGGCAACGCTCCACATGGTCATCCGTAAGCACGCCGTCGCCGTCTTTAAAATGTTGCGGGCCGTCGTCTCCATAAACTAATCAAGAAACAATCCGTCATATAATATAAAGACTCCATGTACTCTGCAAGCCCGACAACCTTCAACTCTGACACACGGCTATTAGAAGATAACACCTCCACCTGGGCCTTCTCCGCATGAAGCTCTGTCTCTAAACTGGAAGTTTCCTTCTGAGCGTGCTTCAACATCTGTGCAGTCCTCTCCACTAGAGATTTCTCCACCTCTAAAGATGCCAGTGTCTTCTCCAACTCCGCCTTCAGCTCAGACCCAATCCATTGAAATCGAGAAATGTCCCGATCATGATCATCCCTCAAAGTAGCAAGCGAGCTCGCCGCCATCCGAAATTTCTCCAGAAGGGCCAAGTACCCGTCCTTCAAGCTCACATAGTGGTCATTCCAAGTAACAGAAATCTAGGCCTGAGCCTCAATCAATACAAAAGAAAGAGAAAATGTTCAGTATGACAAAAATAATAATGATGAAACGAAAAATTTCACAAAAGCGAGCACACTCACCACATCATTCATTGCCTTCATAGAAGAAGACACCCTTGTAGCAGTTGCTTCCATAGGGGAAGCCCCGGGGGCAGAAAACCTGAGCACTTGTACTTCATGAGTAGACCCGATTCGATCATCAGAATGAATGATCTTACCCTGAGAAACCGTGCAAGACACCATACCAGCGTCACCACAAGAGTCTACAACAGCCTTCCTCTTCGACCACAACTTGAAGATGCCCCAGTAGTCCACCCAGGATATGAAGAAATACCATACCGCAGTAAGTGTTTCTCTTCCACAAACGAGGAAATGCTGAACAAGCGGTTTGCTAACTCGCCGGGCTCTGAAAATCCCAGTACTGGGGAAAACTCCCGCTCCTTCCCCTTTTGGCGACAACAACAATCAGGCAATGCATTCCACAATTCCAGCAAGCCCTGAGAGTTCTTGACGTAGAAAAATAGTGTATTTCCATGATGGTGGTCCGTCTAATTCTCAAAATCAGGCAAGTTCTTATTACTATGAATTTGAACACGTTCACCACCATCAGAATGGATGTCGCACCAATCTCGAAAACAATCCAATGGGAGTTTCCTGCCATGTTCACGAAAGAAGACAACCAATTCCATGAGGCGCACTACTATTAATGGAATAAATTGAGAAATCGGCATGGCACAAAGCTTTAGAATCTCGATCACTTCCTCTCATGGTGGGAATCAAAACCTCGATCTCAAAGTACTCTCACATATTGTCATCCAACCACGAGGAGGATTTTGAACACTCTCCTCAGCACGCGGTATCGTCACTTCAAGGTCGGCAGGTAATCCGAACCTTCTCCTCCAAATCGCAATCTGATCATTGGAAAGAGAGGAGACAGACGCTACGGTCTCACGGTATACTTCGAACCATGGCATAAAAATCAAGATTAATCTTAGATAAAACAATCTGTAAGTAAAAAAATTTCCTCCCTCGTCGTGCGTATTAAGGCACGTCGCACAGTAAAGTCAAGGCCATACATGTTGGGTATTGTATCCATAATGACCCTAATTTGAAGAAGGGTCTAATTAAGCTAAGATGAATTGAGATTGTATTTGATGTCATATTTTTAGTTATGTACTTGTAAGTCTACATTGCAAAGTACACACCAATATCAGGTTATGGTGGGTCAGTAAACACAGGACTACACAATGTAATCCTTCATTGTGTAGGCCAATGTGTTGACTCACATGTAATATCTCTATTGGTGTGTACTTCTATCCCAAATGCATGAGAAGGATCCAGGAAGGAGAAGGACTTGGAATCAAAAGAATAGAAATTTTACCCAAGTAAAATTCGTCGAGTATTGTAATAAATATTCATCGAATTCGTCGAGTATACTAGTTGATACTCGTTGAATTCATCGTGTATACTTAATAGTACTCATCAAACTCTTCATATGTACTTGAGGTAAAATCTCAGAGAGTTGGAAAATCCGCCAAGTAAAAATCGTCGAGTATTCCCGTGTATACTCGTCGAATTCATCTAATGTATCTAACGATGCTCGCCGAATTTGTCTAATATACTGATCAATACCTGACGAATTCGTCCAGTCAATTCGAATTTACTTCTCAGGATTTTCTAAGTCTAATTCGTCGACTATCACTGGGTCAGAAGACGAGTGCGTCAAGTCAGTTAGACGATACTCATCGAATTCGTTGGGTATACTAGCTGATACTCATTGAATTCGTCGAGTATGACTTCTGCCTGGCGTCGAGCTGTAAGTTGGAATGAGCTATATTTCTCTAAGTGAATTTAATCAAATATCACTACTAGTTTGGCGAGTATACTCAGCTATACTCGACGATACTCGACAAAAAAGACTTGGGTAATTTTTCCGTCTACTGTTCAAATCTCGGCTCGGGTTGAACCACAGCCATGCACATTGATTTCAGAGGTCTTGTTTTGGAAGTTCTTTTAAAACCATTGCTTAGGAGGATCTCTATAAATACCAAGGATGGATTTTTAATCAACCCTAGTTGGGTTATCATTCTCAAATTTCAAATCGAGAAAGTTTCCGAATTTGTAACCCTCGGCGCCCGTACAGTTTGCGATTTTTCTGATTGGCTGACGCTAGTTTTGCATGATTCGATATTCATCTTCCGACTCGATTGGATCCTTGCTATCTCAAGGTTCCTATTATCCTAGATCTAGTCGATTCAAGATTCGAGATTCAAAGTCTTCAAGGTTTCGGATTTTTCGTGTTCTCCAAGTTATTCAAGTTAAACATAATTGAAGAACGGAGGATAGAGGACTTCAGATATTGTCAAGATTGTTTGTAATACTTTTGTATAATACTCTTTTACATTTCTAGGAGATTTTATCTCCTAGTTGTACATCAGTTTGTGGATTGAGTTGTAGATCCGGTTGTGGATCGAGTTGTAGGAGTGGTTGTTCTCTGAGTGGTAGGAGCGTTGTCTCTGAGTTATAAAAGTTCGGCTCCGATGTGTAAGATTTGTTGAAATTTGAGAAAGGTGAAGTAGCCAAATCTAGCCCATTGTGGTAGATAGTCGAGGCAGGACAGTGGACCTACCCAACTCGGGGAGCCACTATAAATCTCTGTGTTCTATGCGCTCTCATTTTTAAAGTATTTTAATTTCGTGAAAAGAGATAGACATCACCTATTCACCCCACTTTAGGTGATTTAAGTATACATTAGATACTTTAAATACACGTTTTAGTATTATGCACCCGAGTACGCACGTATAGGCGGCCCTGTGCGCGCACACTCACAAGACGGTGTGCATGCAAGCTGAAGGACACACGCCCACGCGCAACCTAGAGAGCGCACACTAGCCCACTCTTGTGAGCATGATCTGATGCGCGCGACCTAATGCGTGCGTGCAACCAGGAGCAGACGCACCAACACGTGCATGCTGGAGCGAGCACGCGTGACCTATAGCATGCGAGCGACCTGGAGAGTGCGCGCCTGACCAGGCGAGCGTGCCTGCGCGCGTGACCAGGCATGCATGCGGACATGCGCATGTGAACCCACGCGCGGCATGATGTGCGTGTGCGCCCGCACACTACCAGGTGTGTACGCACCTACACGCGCGCCCTGAAGCACGCACACCAGCATGTGACTTGGGGAGCCAGCACCTGCACACGTTCTGGTGCACGTAGGTGCGCCAACTGCCTTCCCTGGTTGCATTTGTTGGCGCTACCCTTTCCCCCAGGGTGACCGCTCCCGTCCGCCATCATGCGCGGATAAAGTAGTGTTGGCTCTCACGAGCACTCCCTGTCACCTCTCCTTCTCCTACTTGGCATCTTCTAACATTTTACCTGAGTTTATGGGGCGCTACTATCTACTATCTCCGTCCTTTCACCGTTCGTCATCGTCGTCACTATGAAAAAGATTGAGATCCTTGTTCTTTCGCTCGTAATGATATCCAACAACACAGAATCTCGGGTGGCAAATGATGGGTATGAGATCCCTCTTAAAAAAGGATGGTTGTGCACATAACCACACCACCATGATCTCCACCAAAATTAGTGGGATCATGGGTATGACCGCATGCAAGATCACTGCGCCCGATACCCCAGCACGATGATCCCATCATGCATGATGCCAGAACCACCCGTACACACAGAAGGTGGCGACAAAGCCGATCGCCAGTGCGGCCAAAGAGGCGGCCATAGCGGCCGCCCTTCCTCCTTTTTCAGCCGAGTAGTCGGCTGAGCCGACCGCCCCTCCTCGGCCGCAGGCTTCCGGCCGAGAAGGCTGCCAAGACGGCCACCCCGCCTAAGCCACTAGCACACGACCAAAGGGGCCGCCAGGTCGGCCGCCCTACCTCGGCCGCCAATGCGCTGCCAAGAGGGAGGCTAAGCCGGTCTCACCCCTCGGCCGCTGGCACGCGGCCGAGTTGGCTACCCCTCCTCGGCCGCCGGCACATAGCCGAGAAGGCAGTTGAGCTGACCACCTCTCCTCGTCCATCGGCACGCAGCCGAATGGGCGGCCAGGCCAGCGTCCCTTCCTCGGCGGCCGACACATGGTGAAAATGTTTAAGTTGTCTACCTAAATCACCAAGAGGGGGGTGAATAGGTGAGGTCTGCGTCTTTTTGCGGATGAAAAATTTATACGAGCGATGCACAAAAAATAAACAAGCAATCACAAATGACACCAAAAATTATAGTGGTTCCCTAACTTTGGGTACATCCACTTTCCACCTCACTGATCTAGCAACGCACTAGACTCGGCAACTCCACTATTCTCTCAAATTGAAAACAATCCTACCACTCGGAGCAACACCCCTACAACTCGGAGTCAAAACACTCCTACAAAAATCTCGGAGAACAAAGCTCCTACAACTCAGAGAAGAATCTCCTACGAGAATAAAAAGTTATACAGAAAATATACAAACAGCAATATTTCAGATCTAAATCTTCAGCCATTCTTCCTCCTTAAAACTTGAAGCTCTGTCAGAAATGGATCGAAGAAGACAAAGGCAAAATCTCTGGATCTGAAAACTTTAGGATCAGCACGATCATGGAAAAGATCTATCGATGTTGAAAATCTTGATCTATTGACACATTGATAAGTTGTAAATATACCTATTTTTGTGTACATTAATTTAGTTATTTTCATTTATTTTTGTCGTTTTTACATATTTTTGCTTAATAAAATGCTCTTATTTTTGTAAATATTGTACTAACTTGTTCTATTTTATTTTGCAGAAAAAAATGAAAATCTGCCAAAAATTGACCTGTCACGCCCGTGACATGTTGGTCACGCCCGTGACCTGGGCGTGACACGTCAAATTCGCGAGAAATGACATCTTTTTGAAGAAATAGCGTGACACGCCCGTGTCACGCCCGTGTCACCCGAGTCACGCCCGTGACCCATGCCCGTGACCATCCAGATCGACGAAATCGCGCTCAACGATCGTCGACCCTGCTGACACGCCCGTCGTCACGCCCGTGTCACCCGACACGGGGCGTGACCCAAGCCCGTGTTCACTCCACTCGACGATTTCATCTCGACGATCGTCGAGTGTCGACACCTGCTGACACGCCCAGAGTCACGCCCGTGACCTGGGGCGTGACCTTTCCAGCTAGCCCGACAAGACCTGCCCGAAGACTTTCGGCGCGCACCGCGCCCAGATCCACCTGCCTGTCACGCCCCCTGTCACGCCCGTGACCAAGGGCGTGACCTCTGCGAGACCGACACGTGTCCAGCCAAAGTCAACTTTCCCGTCAAATCGCCGGCCGCCTTCTCAAATAGTACTGCCACGCCCCCTGTCACGCCCGTGACCAAGGGCGTGACCCATGAAAATTTTTTCTATAAATTCAGAGGTTCTGCTCTGGATTCCTGTTCCTTTTTTGAACCATTTTGTATAGGGGAAGTGCTGCTCGGATGAGTTCCAAATGTGTTGTAAGGGATATTTTCTCCCTCTTTCTCTTTTTTTAACTTTGTAATAACTTTTTTTTATTAATGCAATTGTAGGTTTTTTTTCCATTACAACCCTTGGACTTCATCTTTGTTTCATCCCTTATGCAATCTTATTTTTTTTCCCTTTTTGTTTTAACTTAGTTTCTGTTCTTCTTTATATGTGTGTGTGAGTGTATGAGTATAGTTTTCATGTTTTTATGTTTAGTTATTTTTACTTGTTTTGGTTAACTTAGTTTTTTTTATAGCTTTCTATATCATTGTTATAAACCCGTAAAATTGATTTCAAAGTAATTTTCATTTCTTTTAAGTTAGATTTTTCTTTTTAGGATGTAAAATCTTTTCATTTTTTTCAGTTTATTTTCACTTTTTAATCAGTTTTACGGAGTTATAGGAATGATTATATAGTTGTTTTAATTTTTCGCGCACTTGGTTTTTCATTTTAATCTTTTGCTCTTTTAATTTTTTCGTTCTCTTTTTATGCATTTCTACCGCATTCTAGCGGTAGAAATGTGTCCGTTTTTATTTTTCGATCACTTGCATTTTCCTTTTTTATTTGCAAACCTTTCTTTCCGGTTAATTTTTATTTCAGCTTTTATTGCATTTCTACCGCATTTTAGCGGTAGAAATGCAGTTGTTTTCATTTTTCGGTAACTTAGTTTTTTTTTGCATTTTTTTATGTGTGCGCATTTATTTCCGCCTACTCGTTAAGAGTTAAATGGCGCTTTGCTTTATTTCAATTCTGTCGTGTGTGTGCGTGTGTTTACTTTCTTGTAGAGTGTGTGTTTTTCATTTATGTCGAGAGAGTGTGTGCGTGCGTTGCATTTATTTTGTCCTACTCGTTTGAGTAGGACCCGTATTTATTTTCTCCTACTCATTTGAGTAGGACTTGCGTGTGTGCGTTTTACCGCTTTCTTTCTCCCGCCCACGCAGTTGCGCTGGGACTCGCATTTTACAGCTTTCTTCAGTCCTACTCGTTTGGGTAGGACTTGCAATTTTCAGCTTTCTTCAGTCCTACTCGTTTGAGTAGGACTTGCAATTTTCTGCTTTATTTTCCTGCTTTCATTTACTGCTTTTTTTATCGCTTTCTTTATTGCTTTTCTCGCAAGCCGTCCCCATTCCGATGAGTGGCTAACAGTTCTTAGCCCTCGGCATCGAAGAGCATTGGGACAGATAAAATAGCTTAAAATAATTAAAGGTCTAATTTTTCTAATTAATTAAAAGTACTTAAGGTTTGCCCGGGGTTAACGACGCGTAGGACCACATATCGATGTGTGGGCCCTATTTCCATTTTCCATACGCTCGCCGAGAGGCCGTGCGTATGGACAGATCACCCCTTGGCAAAGAGAGTTCCGCACTAACCCTCGAGAGAGGAGGCGCGCCAACTCTACCTGATTGGGTTCCCCACCCAATAGCGGGGTTCTTAGCGTAATGCGGGCGTTAAGAGGAATCCTTCGTCGGACTAACGTTCGGTCGAATAGTCTTAGCGTTCAGGTGAGCGATAGCCCTATAGCTAGGTGAGCTCATTTTAGTGGAACCTCCACGGCCAAGTCTCCGCCTTAATTAATTAGAAATTTAGGAGCTCTTTTTATTTAAAGTCTATTTTAGTTCAATTGTTTTTTCGGTGCCATCGAGCTAAGCTCTTCATCGGCACCACCTTCTTGCTTTCTTTTTATTGCTTTCATTTCCTTTCTGCCATTTTCTGCAATTTTTTATATATAAAATACCCGACAAGTAATTATCGGTAAAATAATAGTCCCCTCCAGGGAAGAGTAGAAATAATCGAACCGGACCCGAGAACAATACGACCTCGATATTCCACCCGGAATATCCTGTACTACTCACGATAGGTGCACTTGCCTCCTTTCGTTAAAACTCGATCACACCTTTTTATATCCAAAATAAATAAATAAATACGCGCGCCCCGTTTTCTTAAATAAATTCACTTCCGCCTTTTTCTCAAATAAAACCGCCGGGTCGCCGCGTGAACGCAAAAAATTTCCGAGTTTTTAACCATCACACATCTTGTTCTGAATCTCCGGATCGAGAGAAGATCGGCGATGAAGAACACATCGGCGACGACGCTTCTCGAATTAGAAATTTTAGAATGATTCAGAACCTTGAAAATTCTTTTTTGTTAGGGTTAGTCGATTATGATAAGACCTTTTATAGGACTTGCCTAACGGTCATAATCATAAATGACAGAACATGTGGACCAATAAGAAAAAAGATCAATTTGAAATTACTTTTGTCACGTACTTAGGAAATTTCAGAAACCTGCACTGCATTTCTCGAGTGAGGTAAGTGTTCTCGAGAAGATGATTCTGTTTCTCGAGAAGAGGTATAGAGTTCTCGAGAAGAATACTTAAGAAAAATGTAGAGGTGGAATTCTAGTATCTCGAGAAATAATAGACCTGTTATTCGAGAACGACTCTTCTGTTACTCGAGAATAATAATGCACGTCGAGAAAGAATCTTTGGTTCTCGAGAAAAGAATTCTGGGTCACGAGAAAAAACATCTGGTTCTCGAGAAAAGATTTTGGACTTCTCGAGAAAAGTCGTCGGCATCTCGAGAAAAAGACTTAGAGAAATTTTAGAACATATATTAAAGTAACTCGAGAAGGAGAGTGAATGTGCAGCTATATCTGATATACTCTAGAGGGGGGTGAATAGAGTATATGGTGCTTTAAAACTTTTTACAACAATTGTTGTAATATGAGTGAGCAGGGAAGCGGTAATAAATCTAATCACAGAACTAAACTAATCAAATGCTAATCACAGAATAATCAAGGCCAGAAACAAAAATAAAGACAAGCAAAACCAGAAGACAGAAGGAAATATAGTGGTTCCCCTAACTTGCGTACATCCACTCTTCTACCACCCTAGGTAGGAATCCACTGCAGGATGAGTTGATCAGGTGTCCTGGGCACCAATGAGCTTTTAATAAGGTGCTCAAAAACCAAATCAGATTTTTTGATCAGGTGTCTTGCCACCAATGAGCTTTTGACAAGGTGCTCAAAAACCAAGCTCAAACTTTTGAAGGGAGTTTGAGAAACCCTTTACAGAGGTGGGGGTGAGAGAGTGATGGAAGTCTTCTCTTTCTCAAACAGCTGAGAAGACTATGTGGATTGGTGGTGTCAAAGCTCCCCCTGAGTCCTTGAGATCTTCAGGAAAAGAAGCTTTGCTGTAGGGTGATAGGCCTTCAAAAGTTGAACTCCAGCAATAGATGATTTCAGCAATAACTGAAATGTTGGATGTCTGGAGTCTTGAAAGATGTTGGCCTTGAACACTTGAAAACTAGAGAGATCTGAAGATTGATCTCCTTGGATGTGTGTTCTTCAGAATTCTTTGAGACAGAGTATTTTTGTTCTTGTTCTGAAGATTACTGATGTCTGTTTGTGTATTCTCTGTATTCTATCTCTGTGAGATTCAAAAATCCTTCTCTTTTATTCTTTGGTACAGAATTGAAAAACATTCTCTGAGAAGAATAGCCGTTGGTCTGCATTAATGGCATCCTTAATTGCAAAAATGTCTTCTGGAGGAAAGTCCATAGAATTATTCCTTGAAAAACCCTTGAAACTTGGTCCAGAAATAAATGAAAACGGGTAGGAAATCTTCAGAATTAATTGCAGAATAACTCCTTAACTGATTTGAATTTGAATCTAGAAACATCCTTGAAGTTATCTAAAAACGTCGAACTGAGCTCTGCTATCGTCGAACTGAGCTCAGCGATATGGATTTATACAGCAGAAAAATATCGTCGATCTGAGCTCAAAGATCGTCGAACTGAGCTCAGAGATAGAGATCCAAAGCTGAGTCAAGATCGTCGACCTGAGCTCACCGATCGTCGAATGGAGTTCGACGATATGATGAAGTTGAGATCAGCGATCGTCGAATGGAGTTCGACGATCTGTCGAAGTTGAGCTAGACGATCGTCGATCGGAGTTCGACGAATCGTCGTGCTGAGCTCGACGATATGACTTAGTTTCCAAACAGAAAATCCTGGTCTTGAGGGCAGCTTCCAAACCTAGACTTCTAACCCTTAGACTCAATTCTAATTGACCTTTTGAGCTATACAGGAGGTCAAACATGGGTTTCCTAGAGACATAGTGATCCTGACCCAAATTAGTAATAGGGTGTTCCAACAATCTCCCCCTATTTGGGTTAGGATTACTATTTACAGACTTTGGAAAATTTAAACAACAACAAGCAGCAAAACAGAAAAGCAACAAGCTAGTCATTGCAGAACCACAAATATATATATATATATATATATATATATATATATATATATATATATATATATATATATGACATCCCAGATAATAATCAGAAATCACAGAGATTGTCACGTTACATTGTCATTTCCTTTCCTTGCCCTTAACAAGTTTGATTTCTCTATTGGGATTGAGGGCTTCCTTCTTTGATCTGGTATCATCTGCTGCACCTAAAGATGTTTGCTGTTTAGGCCTGGGAACCACAGCTTCATGATGCAGTTCCATGTACCTGTCAGAATCAAAAAATTTGCTTGATGCATATCTTTCTAGCTCTTTCATTCTCTATTCAGACATTGTTGAGATATTAGAGGAATCTCTTCCTTGCTCTTTAGCCTTTTTGATCTGGTCCAGTGGAGCAAGTTCCTTCATTCTTGCAGTCCAGGCAGCTGGATTGTTCTCAGGGTCCTCAAAAGGTACTAGTGGCTCATATCTGTTAGAAGGATTGTCTTGAGCAGGCCTGGATGACACAGTTTCTTTTAGCTTATAGGGAAAAGGACCAGATGTGGTATCAGTTGAGATTTGTCCTTCCCTGGAGTATGGGTGTTGCCTTGAGTAACCTTTGGAGTAGACCTGGAGATCTCTTTGATTGTCTCTGTATCCTCCTCTCCTGGATTAAGAACCCCTGGATTGGCTTCCCCTATGGTAAGATCTGGCATGAGGCTGATAGGGGGCCTGACTTCTAGCAGGGGGTTGAGCAGCAGAACTTCCACCTGCACCTACATCAGGAGGAGGTGGTGGAGGAGGATGAGAGTGTTGGAATTATGAAGAACCCTTTTCATATTTTCTCTTCTTTTTCATTGCTTTCAGCTGATTCTTAGAGTACTGCATCCAGTGCTCAGTGATATGGCAATCATGAAGAATGTAGTAGGGTATGTCATTGTTATCCTTGACCTTGGCAGGAGGTACTCTCTTCATGGCTTTGCTCCTTGCCTTCCTTTTCATGGCAATGGTAGCAGAAGAATCATCAGAGTCTGTTCTGTACTCATCACTTTCAGAACTCTGGTCATCATACAGGGCATCAATTTTCTTCATCAAATCCTTCTTGAGCTGTATAGAAACAGATGAGGCAACAGATGGTGTAACAATAGAGGTTGAAGCAGTAACAGCAGTGACAGCAGCAGATATAGAAGGTGTTGCAATTGAAGTAGAAGCAGTAACAACAACAGCAGATATTGCAGGTTCAGTAACAACAACAGCAACAACAGATTCACTAACAGTAACATCAATAGTAGAAATATCATCAGAAAATGCAGAGGGCTCAGACTCAGGTGCCTCTGTCATAAGGATTTCCTTAGAAGTTGGTTCATCAGCAGTAACAGAAATATCAGCAGCAGTATCAAAATTTTCAGCAGCAGTAGGGGCAACAACATCAGAAGCAACAACAATGCTTTCATCAGAAGAAGCAGCAGCATATACTGAGTGGACAAATGAGGTGATGATGCTTGGGTCACAGCAAGAGAATGGCACAAGGGCCTTGGACAGATCCTCTGGGGGCTGGACAGCAATTGGCTCTGGCAGACATCTGAAATAGAGAGAATCAAAAGTTGATAGCAAAGACATGTGGTCTATTGCAAGGACTGCAGCAGGATCTTGAGACACAGTAGCAGGAGCAGATTCAAGAGCTGAAGAAACAGCAGCAGTAGCAGCAGCAGACAGGCTCACAGAAACAGCAGCAGCAGCAGGCAGACTCATTTCATAGGGCATCTCCCCCTGCCTAGATTCAGACATGGCTGGATCAAGGTACACTGTAGAAGGGGCTGCCTGAGGGAAAAGAGATGAGAGCCTGACTGTTGAAGTTGGTGACCGGGCGGTCTGGCGGTTTGTCTTGGCGGGTTGAAGACCGCGCGGTCTGGCGGTTTGTCTCAGTCGGCTTGGAGACCGGGCGATCTGGCGGTCTACCCTGGCAGTCTCTCTTCCTCTCTAGTGGTAGCCGTGCGGTTAGCCCTGTTGTCTAACCGCGCGGCTTGTACGGTTTGTTTTGTATAGTCCGCTTGTCCTGTAAATTATAGTCCCACATCTCTTATTTGTATTCTCTCATCTCTCCTCCATTCTATATAAAGGAGGGCATACCTTTGTAATAGATATCTTTTTTTGGATAATAAAATTTCAATTATTCAAAAGTTTATTCGCTTGTTCTCTACTTTTCGCTACTTTCTAACATGGTATCAGAGGACACGGTCATTTCCTCCTGATTCTGTGCGCTCTCTGTTGTTCGCGGCTTGTTTTCCGCTTTCTGCGACTTGTCTCACGACTTGCCTTCTTTTCTGTCCGCTGCACTGTTCGCGCGGCTTGTCTCTGTCCGCTGCCCAGTTCGCGCGGCTTGCTTCTTCTTGGTTCTCTTCTCCTACTACTCTTTATCGCAGCGACCTGTTTCGTTATCGCCGAGCTCCTTGTTCTTTCTTGCCTCTCCGACTTCCTAGTCGTTGCGGTCTGTCTCTGTCCGCGTGCCTTGTCTCTATACTCGCAGTTTGCTGCTGTGATCTGCCTGACCGTGCGGGTTGTTCCTTTCTCACCCGCATCTTGGTCGCGGTCACCTGCTCTTCTCTTCTCTTCTGTTCGCTCGGCCTTCTCAGTCCGCGCGACCTCTTCCCCGCTGGACCTTTGCCTGCTTTTAAGCAGCTTGATTCTCCGTCTGCCCGCGCGACCTGTCCGCGCGGCTTGCCCCTTCTTTTCCGCGACCGTTTTCGCGATCTCCTCTATTCTCCGCGATCTCCTCTACTCGCCGCGCTCTGCTTGCTAGTCTCCCCGGCCTCATCTTTGGCCGTGCGACTTGTTCTCCTCTGTTCGCCCGAATTTTAAGGCCGTGCGACTTCTTTCCCTCTGCTTTGCTCGGCTTCTTGGAAGCAGCCTTCCTAGCCGCCCGACCTGTTTTCTGGTCGCCCGGCTTGGTGCTCTTTTCTCTTCTCGCGGCTTGTTCCTCTCGTCGCAGTTTGCTCCTCTCTTGCTTCCATGGCTCTCCTCTCCTCCAGCCTGTTCGCCTCCGTGGTCACCTCTTCTGGTAGTGCTCATGTTGTGACTCGCGGACGATGGCTCATCGACTCTGGTGCAACAAATCATATGACAGGCAACCCTCAATGTTTCTCTCTTCTTGACACACAGGCTCAGTTGCCCCCGGTCATTGTTGCTGATGGATCTCCCTCCCCGGTCCATGGGACGGGCATGGTTCAAGTCACTCCATCTCTCTGCTTGGCTGATACCCTTTATGTGCCCCAGTTTTCGTGCAATTTATTATCGGTTACTTCTTTATGCAAGCAACTACGGTGTTCTGTCACATTCACCCCTACCTCTTGTGCTTTTCAGGATCCGGACTCCCAACGGACGATTGCTACCGGGACTGAGAGTGGTGGCCTCTACTTCCTCGACAACGTTTCTGCTCTATCCGCCTTCTCCTCCTCCTCTACAGATCTTCTCCAATGGCATCTTCGCCTTGGACATGCTCCTCCCCGAATTCTACGACAGCTCCTGCCGCACCTCCCTCCTCATCATCCTCCTCTAAACTGTGATGCATGTCAACTTGGCAAACATCACCGCTCCTCCTTCCCACCAACGCCAAGTCGGGGCTCTTCCCATCCGTTCGACCTCGTTCACTCTGAAATATGGGGTCCCGCTCCTAACCTCACCATCGGTCGGGGTAGTTCCTATTTTGTCACCTTCATTGATGATTTCTCTCGATGTACTTGGGTATATCTTCTCAAAGATCGCTCCGAGTTGTTCTCTGTTTGGACCTCCTTTTATTCTATGGTTCAAACTCAGTTTGCTACATCTATTAAGCTCCTTCGTTCTGACAATGCTAAGGAGTATCTTAGCCACGACTTCTCCTCCTTTTGTACTCACCATGGTGTTATTCGACAAACCAGCTGTGTCTACACCTCACAACAAAATGGGGTGGCGGAACGCAAAAACCGTCACCTCCTTGATGTCGCTCGCACTATGATGACTCAAATGCATGTTCCTCGCTCCTATTGGGGCTATGCTGTCCTCCTCTCCTGCTATCTCATGAATCGCCTTCCCTCCACCGTTCTCCACGGTGCTACCCCCTTCTCCATTCTTTATCCAGACAAGGATCCCTTTCCTCTTCCTCTGCACATCTTTGGGTGCACCGCTTTTGTGCACTCTCCCGCTGCCACCCGTGATAAACTCTCACCACGTGCCACCAAATGTGTCTTTCTGGGCTACTCTCCCACTCAGAAAGGATATTGTTGCTTTGACCCTGTTACCCGCAAGCAATTTGTCTCTGCGGATGTCACCTTCTTTGCCAATGCATCTTACTTCTCTCCCGCTTCCTCTTCTACTCCTCCTGCTCCTACTTCTCCTACCAACCCATCCATTCCCTCTGCTCCCACTGAGGTTCCACCCTCTCCACCCACTCCACCGTCTTACCCATCCTCCTCATCTCCACCCTCTACTCTGCTTTCTCCCTCCACTCCGCTGCCATCTTTCTCTACTCCCGGGCCAGCTCTCTCCACCACGGATACTCCGGATACTGATGCACCTGCTGACCTGGATCTCCCGATCGCTCTTCGCAAAGGGGTTCGGGCCTGTACCCACCATCCGCTTGCTGCGGTTGTTTCCTACGATCGTCTTAGCCCTGCTCGTCGAGCTTTTGCACTGGCTATCTCGTCCACTGCCACCCCCCGTTCCTACCAGGAGGCCCTTACTATTCCTCACTGGAAAGTTGCCATGGATGAGGAGATTGCTACTCTCACTGAACGGGGTACCTGGACCCTTGTTCCGCCTCCTTTCGGCACAGATGTTGTTGGTTGTCGCTGGGTCTTCGTGGTAAAGTTTCTCCCGGATGGCAGTGTGGATCGTTATAAGGCTCGCCTGGTTGCCAAGGGTTTTACCCAAACTTATGGGATTGATTACTTTGACACTTTCTCTCCCGTGGCTCGCCTCAGCACTATTTGGGTTCTTCTCTCTATGGCTGTCAACAGGGATTGGCCCATCTCCCAGCTAGATGTTAAGAATGCCTTCCTCTATGGTGATCTGCAGGAAGATGTTTACATGGAGCAACCTCCTGGGTATGTTGCTCAGGGGGAGACACGGGTATGCCGGCTAAGGAATGCTATCTATGGCCTCAAGCAGAGTCCTCGTGCCTGGTTTGACAAGTTCAGTGGCATTGTTGCGGCCATTGGTTTTACACGAAGCTCAGCAGATCACTCCTTGTTTGTTCGAAAAACCGCCTCTGGTCTTGTTGTTCTTGCGGTTTATGTTGATGACATTCTTCTTACTGGCGATGACCAGGATGGGGTATTGATGACCAAGAAACACCTTCGTCAACATCTGGTTACAAAGGATATGGGCTCCCCGAAATACTTTCTGGGGATTGAAATCTCTAGAAAGCCCAACTCCATGGTCCTTTCACAACGAAAGTATGCTCTTGATCTTTTAAAGGAGGCAGGACTCACTGGTGTTAAACCTGCACGTTGTCCTATGGCTGCTGGAGAAGACAAAACTTGGACAGATGACTCTCCTCTTCTCTCTGATCTTACGAGATACCGGCGTCTGGTGGGCAAGCTCATATATCTCACGGTAACCAGACCCGACATCTCCTATGCTGTTGGCAAGGTGAGCCAGTTTATGCAAGCTCCGAGGGAGTGTCATCTACAATCTGCTCTGAGGATATTAGAGTATATTAAAGCTGCTCCAGGGAAAGGACTCCTATTTTAGAAGAATGGTCACCTAAGGGTTGAAGCTTACTCTGATTCAAGCTATGCGGATGACAAAGGGGACCGCAAATCGACTTCAGGTTTCTGCACATTTGTTGGAGGCAATCTTGTGAGTTGGAAGTGCAAGAAACAGTCTGTCGTTTCCAGGTCTAGTGCAGAGGTGGAATATCGTAGCATGGCATCGACTACATGTGAGTTGAAGTGGTTGCGGGCTCTCATGCTTGACTTAGGAGAGGTTTACAACTATCCTCTTCCTATGTTCTGTGACAATAAGGCCGCGATACACATTTCCAAAAATCCGGTCTTTCATGAGAGAACAAAACACAAAGAAGTCGACTGTCATTTTATTCGGGAAGAAATATTGAAGAAACAGATTTGCACTCCATTTGTCACGTCCGACAACGAGTTGGCAGATGTCTTCACCAAGCCGGTGTCCGCTTCCTTTTTCCACATCTGCGACAAGCTGGGCATGATCGATATATATGCTCCAGCTTGAGGGGGAGTGTTGAAGTTGGTGACCGGGCGGTCTGACGGTTTGTCTTGGCGGGTTGAAGACCGCGCGGTCTGGCGGTTTGTCTCAGTCGGCTTGGAGACCGGGCGGTCTGGCGGTCTACCCTGGCAGTCTCTCTTCCTCTCTGGTGGTAGCCGTGCAGTTAGCCCTGCTGTCTAACCGCGCGGCTTGTGCGGTTTGTTTTGTATAGTCCGCTTGTCCTGTAAATTATAGTCCCACATCTCTTATTTGTATTCTCTCATCTCTCCTCCATTCTATATAAAGGAGGGCATACTTTTGTAATAGATATCTTTTTTGGATAATAAAATTTCAATTATTCAAAAGTTTATTCGCTTGTTCTCTACTTTTCGCTACTTTCTAACACTGACAGAGAGGGCTGCCACTGACAGGTGTAATGGAGCCAAGGAGGTCTCCAAAAAAAGAGATAGCCTGGGGGCTAGCAATTCATACAGCCTGTCAGCAAGGGCTAGAATGTCTACTTGCTCAAGGGTGACTGGAGCAGAGGTAGAAGATGGAGGAGCAGCTGTGGGTGATGATAGTGGAGAGCTGGTGAATGGGGGAAGAGATGGCTGAGGTGTGGGTAAGGTGGATATGGAGGATAGTGGGATGGAGATGGATGGGGTGAAGGTGGGTTGGTCAATGATCTCTTGTAGAAGATCTTGATAGGAAGTTGAGGATGAGGGTAGATCAGGAGGAGAGGATGGAGAGTCATCCATAAAGGAATCATCAATAAGGGTGAAGGAAGGATGGGAGGGTGATGAAGTAGCATCTGGTTGAGGGTAGGAGAATAATGGATGGAATTGGTCTTCTGTTGTTGGTAGAATAGGTAGTGGAGATGGTGTAGATGTTAGAGAGGGGCTGGAAATGATGATGGTGGATGGAGTTAGAATGGTAGATGGAATGGGAAGAGATGGAATTCGAGGAGGAGGAGAGGCAACATCAGCAGGAGGGTCATCTGCAGAGGCAGAGACCTGTGGGGAAGTGACTCTGAGAGTCCTTGTGCCTGAAGGAGTGCTGGAGGAGGGTCTGCTGGGCTTGCTGATTTGTCTGTCCCATTTACCAAACAGGGCACAAGACAGTCTCTTGGATGCATTGATGTGGATTCCAGAAGAGACCAGCAAGGCAGGGCACCTGTGCTGCAGAAACACCCCTATAATCCTTCCGAAGTTGACAAAACTTTTGTTTATCTTCTTCTTGATAAGGTCAAAGAACACTTCTCCCCAATTCAAATTCTTCCTGTCTACTAGGGCTCCCATGAGGCAGAGCTGATACCTTGAGATTGTATCATGAGCAGAGTACTTAGCCAGTAGCACTTTCCCAACTACATCTGCCAGGAATCTGTATTCTACAGAAAGGTTCTTTTTCAAGAGCTTGCTAGGGTTGGCCTCAGAATGACCCATTCTGGCAAGCAGGTCAGTATACTCTTCTCCAGACAAGTCAGCAGTATCTCCACCAGTTCTTAACTCAAAAACCTCTGATAAAATTGCAGGGGTTAGAGGTACCTGTGCGCTAGAGATTGATCCAACAATGGTGGAGTTGTCTTGATTGTGGGCAGTGTAGACCCATTCCTTAATCTCATCAGATGCAAGCTTGATCCTTGTGGTCATAATTGCAGTCAGGTTCTGCTCTTTGAATAACCCCAAAATATCCTGAAAGACCTGGTCGGTTGTGCTGAAGGAGTCCTTGTCTATGTCGAAGCCAGCATCAAACTTCTTGGCGGCGAGAACAGCAACAGACACAGCCATGGGTACCTGCAAAAAATTCAACAAACAAAACGACCAAGTGCAGAACTGTTTGGAGGGAAAGAAAGTTCTTGCAGAGAAATCGAAAGCGCAAAGGAGAACGACGGCGAAAAATGAATTTTATATTAGGGTTCAACGCAGAATAGGAAAGATCGTTGAACTCAGTTCGACGATCGAGGCTTCTAAAGGAATCTGAAGAGTCTTCAACATCGTCGATCTCCGTTCGACGATATTGGAGAGCGTCGAGCTCTGTTCGACGATCGTTCAGAGAACAAGATCGTCGAGCGCCGTTCGACGATCGTTGACCGGAAGAGATAGTTCATACTATCTGAGAAACGCTGAACTCAGGTCGACGATTTCAGAAATCGTCGAGCTCCGTTCGACGATCTGGGGGAAAATCGTCGAGCGCAGTTCAGAGACCAGAAAAACTCTAGACACTAAGAAAAATCAGGATGTTTGCCTAGTCTTGGTCAATTTTTAAGCTTTGAAGATCTTGGATATTATTTAAGACTTCCTCCATCTAACATTCCTAACTGATTTAGGAAGAAGGTGTGTTTCTTTTCATCCAAGGGCTTGGTGAAAATATCTCCCCTTTGTAAATCAGTTGAGATATATTGTAGTTCAATTTTATTCTTTTCAACATTATCCCTTAAGAAATGATGCCTAATCTCTATGTGTTTTGTCCTACTATGGAGGACTGGATTTTGAGCTATAGAAATAGCACTGGTGTTATCACAAAAGATTTTAGACTTCTCTAAGTTGTAGCCATAGTCTAGGAGTTGGTTTTGAATCCACAAGATTTGTGAACAACAACTGCCTGCAGCCATATATTCAGCTTCAGCAGTTGAAGTTGACACAGAAGTTTGTTTCTTACAAAACCAAGAGACAAGTCTGTCACCAAGGAACTGACAAGTTACACTGGTGCTTTTCCTGTCAATTCTGCATCCAGCATAATCAGCATCAGAAAATCCAGTTAAATCAAATGCTGAATCTTTTGGATACCAGAGACCTAGATTTGGACAACTTTTAACATACCTGAGAATCCTCTTTACTAGTGTTAGGTGTGACTCTCTAGGGCTTACTTGGAACCTAGCACATATACATGTAGCAAACATTATATCTGGTCTACTAGCTGTAAGGTACAGTAAAGAGCCAATCATTGCTCTATATGTTGTCTGATCAACAGGTTTCCCATGTTCATCAGCATCCAATACAGTATTAGTAGGCATGGGTGTTTTCATACAAGATGCTTCAGACATGCCAAATTTCTTAACCAATTCATTTGCATATTTGGTTTGAGAAATAAAGATGCCTTCAGCATGCTGTTTGACTTACAATCCTAGGAAGAAGGATAACTCACCCATGCTACTCATCTCAAATTTAGAATGCATTAGGTTGGAAAACCTTCTGCACAATTTGGAGTCAGTAGAACCAAAAATAATACCGTCTACATATATCTGTACTAGTAGGGTATGGGACTTATGGGTTCTAATGAAAAGATTTTGGTCTACTCTACCCCTCAAAAATCCATTTTCCAAGAGAAAACATGCTAGGGTCTCATACCATGCTCTAGGAGATTGCTTGAGACCATATAATGCTTTATTTAATCAAAAACATAATCAGGATAAGTTGGAGAGATAAAACCTGGAGGTTGTCTGACATATACTTCCTCTTTGATGTCTCCATTTAGAAATGCACTTTTGACATCCATCTGATATACCTTGAAGCCTTTATGTGCTGCATAAGCTAAGAATATTCTGATGGCTTCCAATCTTGCAACAGGTGCAAAAGTCTGGTCGTAGTCTATTCCTTCTTTTTGAGAGTATCCCTGAGCAACTAGCCTTGTCTTGTTCCTTACAATTACTCCTTGATCATCCAGTTTGTTTCTGAATACCCACTTTGTTCCAACAATGGAGTGATCCTTAGGCCTTGGCACTAGTTCCCACACTTTGTTCCTTTCAAATTGATGCAACTCCTCTTGCATTGCAATGATCCAGTGTGGATCTTGCTCTGCATCTTGAATGGACTGAGGATCAATTTGAGATAGGAAGCAGGTGTGCAACAGGTTTTGTTTGACCTGATTTCTGGTTTGCACACCAGCTGAGATGTCTCCAATTATTTGGGAAATTGGATGATCCCTTGATGTTACTAAATCAACAGGGGGTGTTGATTGTTCATCAACCTGTGTTGTTGTTTCCTCTTGTGGTACAACAACTGGCTCTTCAAGTTATTCTTCAATATGTTGAGCATTTTCTTCATCTTCATTGCTTTCATCCCTTTGGGTAACCTGTAATGTTGGGTACATTGGTCTAAATGTACTTGATTTGAAGAAGCCACACCCTGCTCAATGATATACATCAAAATATATTTGATGTATGTTGAGTTTACTTGTGCAGGTTAAGTATTTACAGGAAAGAAGAAAAAGTTTCTAAGTCCATGTGTCGACACCCAGAGGGAAAGTGTCGACACTTAAGAAGACCTGTGTCGACACCCAGGCAAGCTGTGTCGACACTTGGAGTCATTGTGTCGACACCTGAGATGCAGAGTCGACACCAGACAGAAAGTGTCGACACAAGGAGTTGTGTCGACACTCAGTGAAGAAGAGTGCAGTGAAGCAGTGTCGACACTTAACAGTTGTGTCGACACCCAGTGAAACTGTGTCTACATCACAAAGTGTCGACACTTGGAGGCTGTGTCGACACTCAGCAAAAGTCAGCAGAGACTAAGTATAAGTGTCGACACCGAGATCAATGTGTCGACACACAGCAGAAGAGTTAACACTTGAAGAAAGTGTCGACACAAGAAAGAATGTGTCAACACTCAGCTGAAGACTCAACATTTGAAGAAAGTGTCGACACAAGGAGCTGTGTCGACACTTAGCAAAGATCAGCAAAAATCAACAAAATATTCTAAGTACAAGTGTCGACACAAAGGAGATGTGTCGACTCTCAACCAGAGTCTCAACACAAGGAAGAATGTGTCGACACAAGGAGCTGTGTCGACACTCAGCAAGTATCAACACTGAAGACTTGTGCCGACACCAAGAAGCAGTGTCGACACTGACAAGTTCAACACATGAAGATGTGTCGACACAAAGGTGTTGTGTCGACACTTAGAAGAATTCAGCAAAATACTGAAGTACAAGTACTTGTGTCGACACTCAATATAAGTGTCGACACATGAAGAATAAGCAGTGTCGAGACATAAAATCTACAACACAAGGAGTTGTGTCGACACCTTGTAGGCTAGTGTCGACACTTAGATAACTTGTGTCGACACTTGGTCTATACGTGTCGACACTCAAAGACAGACAGTCTCGACACTTACAGACAGTTACAGTTATTTCAAGAACTGACTGGATGACTTGACAGCTGCCATTCCAGCCGGTCTATTGCACCTTTCAGAGTTGTCAGAATTCAGTTATGAACCGGACCAGCCGGTTACCATGAAGAAGGCCTATAAATAGGCTTACACTGTCTACAGAAATTGATTGATGAAGTGGTTCAAGTGATCATTCACAAGAGAAACACACAAGAAGATCTAACTTTAAAGTGAAGATCTAAGAAGTTGGAGAGAGAGAGAGAGAGCTCCATCCAAGAAGTCAGCCATTGGAACCAGGCTGAGAAGAAGGGTTCAGATTTATTCTGAATCTTAAGTAGCAGAGATCAAGGATCAACTGCAGAGGAATCAGTCTTATTGTGTTCTACATTCAAGAAGCTTTGAAGAAAGCCAAGTCAGATTGATTTCAGCTTAGTTCTTCCAAGAACTCATCAAGAAACTCACATCTCATCTCTCTATTCACTGAGTTGTTGAGTATATACTTTTGTATTCATTATATCTTGTATGATCCTTAGGGATCTGAGTCTTGTAAGCCTGTAATTATAAAGGCTGAGTGTAGGGCTTGAGTGCCTGAGTGTAGGAGATTGAAATCTCTGAGTGTAGGCCTGTTGTGGCTGAGTGTAGGCCTTGGTGGCTGAGTGTAGGCCTTGGTGGCTGAGTGTAGGAACCTGTGTTGTGGGTTCTGAGTGTAAGACCTGAGGATCTGAGATAGTGAAGAAGTTGGGCCGAATCTAGTACACTGCTAGATAGGCGAAGGGGGAAAGTGGATGTACCCAAAACTTAGGGAACCACTATAAAACTGTGTGTCTACTGTGTGCTGTGGAAATCTGTGATTGCTGAATGTGTGCTGTGATAAAGTAGATAGAATTCTGTGTTAGATTGTGTATTGTGTATTCTGCCTTAAAAAGTTAAAAAGATTCAAGTCACCTATTCACCCCCCTCTAGGTGTGTAGGTACAATATCTTTCAAGTGGTATCAGAGGGAGGTTACTCAAAAGAGGACATAACTGTCTGAGTAGATCCTGTTGGCAGATTCAGTCTAAGTCAATTACAGAATCAAGAAAATCAAGAACCATGGGTTCCAATGAGAATCACAAGGAATTGGGATCCATGAAGTTACCCATATGTAGAAAAGAGATCTTTGGTATCTGGAAGAAAAGGGTGAGACTATTTATGGAAGCCTCAGATCCTAGTATTTACATCACAGTAAAAGAAGGGCCATATGTGCCCATGAAGGTATCAGTCTTAGATGTTAATCAAAGGACACCTAAAGATTTCTCTGAAATGACTAAGGATGAGATTGTTCTAGCCACAATGGACAAAAGGGCTCAGAACATCATAGTGAGTGCCATAGATGATGCAACTTTTCAGAATTTGATACACTGTAAGACAACTAAAGAGATGTGGGATACTCTTATTGTGTACATGGAGGGTTCTGAAGAAGTTAGGCAAGACAGAAAATCCTTGCTAAACCATGAATATGAAAGTTTTAGACAAGGAAAAGCAGATAGCATAACTGAATGCTATAAGAAGTTTTATAGGATTGTGAATGAACTCATGTCCTATAGCAGAGAGTTCGGTAATTATGAACTCAATGATAAGTTTCTAAGGTCCCTTACAAAAGATTGGGACACCAAGATCTGTGCCATTAGGGAAATGACAAAGTTAGCAGAAATTCCTCCACCAACACTATTTGGCAAACTGCTGTCCTATGAAATGCAGTTGTCAGTGAGGAAAGAAGAGGAGAAATCAACAAGAAGTGAACATAAGGAAAGGACAGTGGCCTTTAAAACAGAAGCCCACAGAAAGTACAGGAGTAAGTCACCAACTCCACCTCCAAAGGTTGCTGAAACTGAGTCAGATGAGTCAGCAAGTGGAAAGTCTGAAAGCAGTGAAAGTGATGAGGACTTTGCTGCCTTTACAAGACATTTTCAGAAGTTCTTGAAGAAGAAACAGTGGAAGACAAGGCCATCTACTTCACAGGGAAAAGAAGACTATTATCAGAATAAAAAGTCTTCAAAGAAGGACAGGAAAAAGACTAAGTCTAGCAAGGCAACTCTTTCAAAAATAGTATGTTATTGCTACAATAGACAAGGCCATGTTGTTGCAGATTGTCCAGAAAAAATGAAGGAGTCTAGTGACAAGAAGAGGACTCAATACAAGGGCAAGAAGGAAAAGTCTTTTGTTGCCAAAAAGGACAAGAGCCTGTCAGATATTTCTTCTTCAGAAACTGAGTCAGATGCTGAGGCATATATAGGGCTGTTTGCTGAGGAAGAAGAAGAAGAGTTCATCCAGATTATGAACTCTATATATGAACAAGAGGACAGTCAGTGCCAAGGACTAATGACATTGACAACAAGTGACAAAATCCTGGAGCAGCCAGGACCTAGTAAGGTACAAAGTTCAACTTTAAGTTCAATTTCTTGTGCCAGTACAGAATCAGATTCATCATCATCAAGTGATGAGAGTGCATCTGAGTCTGAAGAGGATATTCATCAGTTCATAGATGAATATAAAGTTCTGTTACAAGCTTATAAGAAGAGCAAGTCCCTAGCCAAAAGTCAGGCAAAGGAAATTGCTAATCTCAAAGTTGCTGCAACTAATTTTGAGAAGTTATTTGATCAAAAGCTTAATGAGATAGCCAGACTGAAGCACATAACTGTGATTCAGATGGGGACTATATCATTTAAGAATGATCAAATCAAGAGTCTGGAGATTAATCTTCAGAAGGAGAAAGATCTTGTTGCTAGGTTTTCTAAACCTAAGTCAGTTCTACCTTTAATTGATGAATTTGTTCATCATAAAGGTAAAGCTGGACTGGGTTTTACTAAACCTGCAAGGACTGTTCAGTCCAAGTCCAAGTCCAAGGGCAAAGCCCCAACTCTCAACAAGTCAGCTGTAGGTAAAACAGCAAAGACTGTACCTAAGCAAAGGTACAATAAGTTTGAGTGTTGGTGCTGTGGCAAGGTAGGCCACTTTGCAATGGACTGTTGGCACAATGCTAGTACCAAAGTGAGTAGCAAACTGCCTGTAGGAAAGCCTGCAGGTAGCTTTGTCAGGATGCAAACTAACAAGTACCAAGGACTCAAGAATTCTTTGGGTTCTAAGGTTCACTAATCTGTTTTGCAGGTGAGTCCAAGTGGCCATGCCCCCAATATGGTACTTGGATAGTGGATGTTCCAGACATATGACTGGAACAAGGGGTTTACTAAAGGACTACATACCCATCAAAGATGGACCAAAAGTCACCTTTGGTGATTCTGAAAAAGGGATCATCAAGGGTTTTGGTAACATTTCTAACTCCTTTATTACAATTACTCAAGTGGCCTATGTTAAAGGTTTGAAACATAACCTTATTAGTATAAGTCAATTGAGTGATGTAGGATATGACATCTCATTTGTGAAAGATGGTTGTCATATCAGGAGGTCAAATGATCAAGAGATTATTTTGACTGGTTATAGAAAGAGGAATGTCTACTGCCTAGACAATATGTGTGAGACCAATGGTTCTCAAGTGTGTCTTGTAGATGATGAGACAGTCTCTCATTGTGTCAAATGGCACAAGAGGCTAGCCCATCTAAACTACAAGACAATTGGCAAACTCTTTAGCAAAGAGTTAGTGAGGAATGGTCCTCAAGTTAAGTGTATTAAAGATGGTATTTGCTCATCTTGTCAAAAGGGCAAGCAGACTAGATCCATCTTTAGAAGCATAGAAAACAAAGATGCTGTGAGGTGTTTATACCTCTTGCATATGGATCTTTTTGGTCCAATGTCAGTTCACAGCCTAGGTAGGAAGGTCTATACCTTTGTAGTTGTAGATGACTACTCAAGTTTTTCCTGGGTGTTCTTTCTTAGACAGAAATCTGAAACACCTAGTGTCTTCTATAGCTTTGTCAAGCAAATTCAGAATGAACTAGACAGTACAGTGGTCAAGATTAGAAGTGACCATGGTACTGAATTTCAGTCTGATAGCATGACAAAACTATGTGAAGAATTTGGGATATTTCAAGAGTTTTCTTCTCCAAGGACACCTCAGCAAAATGGCATTGCTGAGAGGAAGAATAGAACCTTGATTGAGGCTGGTAGGACCCTATTAAGTGATATATCACTACCAGAATATTTCTGGGCTGAGGCAGTGAATATTGCATGCCATGTTATTAATAGGGCTACCATAACTAAAAGCCTCAACAAGACCCCCTATGAGATTGTGAAAGGCAGGAAACCAAACCTATCTTACTTCAAGATCTTTGGTTGTAAGTGCTTCATACTTAACAATGGAAAGTCTTACTTGACTAAGTTTGCTGCCAAGTCACAAGAGGGAATTTTTGTTGGGTACAACAACAACAGTAAGGCTTATAGAGTCTACAACTTGTCTACACAAGTTGTAGAGGAGTCTGTACATGTAGTCTTTGATGAAACTAGACTTATTAACAATGAGTTGTCTAGTAGTGTATGCAGCTCCACAAGTATAACAAAGAAGATGGACAAGCTCACTATAGAAGAAGAACCTACTGCAAGACAGCAAGTAGAAGAGAGTGGTTGTTGTCCAGGGGGAGTACTACATGTACCTAATGCAGAAGGAGTACAAGGAGTACAGCAAGATGATGAAGTTGAAGAAGTTCAACCTGGAGTAAGGATGCCTCCAGCCAATAGGCATCTTAGAGATCATCCAGCAGAACAAATCATTGGTGATCCAAGACAAGGGGTACAAACAAGGAGCAGAAATCAGAATGCAGCAATCTACTCCAGTTTTCTATCCCAAGTTGAACCAAAGAAGTTTGAAGAAGCTATCCAAGACCCTCACTGGATTGAGGCAATGCAAGAAGAATTGAATCAGTTCAAAAGGTGCAAGGTCTGGGAACTTGTTCCTAAACCTAAAGACCATAATATAATAGGAACCAAGTGGATCTATAGGAATAAGATGGATGAACATGGAGTCATCATTAAGAACAAAGCAAGATTGGTTGCTAAAGGATATAGGCAGGAAGAAGGTATTGACTTTGATCAAACCTTTGCTCCAGTAGCCAGACTGGAAGCCATAAGGATGTTCCTGGCCTATGCAACCTTTCAAGGATTTAAAGTTTACCAAATGGATGTCAAGTCAGCATTTCTGAATGGTAATCTTAAAGAGGAAGTCTATGTGGAACAGCCATCAGGTTTTGTTGATTCAACTCTACCTAATCATGTCTATAGACTTTGGAAAGCTTTATATGGGTTAAAACAAGCCCCTAGGGCTTGGTATGAAACCCTGTCTAGTTTCCTCATTGAGAATAAGTTCACAAGGGGGAAAATAGACAAGACTCTATTCCTTAGGGAATCCAAAGGCAAAGTAATACTAGTCCAAATATATGTAGATGACATAATATTTGGGTCTACTGAAAGTAGTCTTTGCAAAAAGTTTGCAAAACTTATGCAAGGACAATTTGAGATGAGTAGTATGGGAGAACTTAAGTTCTTCTTGGGTCTCCAAGTAAGACAGACTGAGAATGGTTTATCCATATGCCAGTCTAAGTTCACCCTAGAACTCATAAGGAAGTATGGTATGAATTCATCCAGTACCATGAAGACTCCTATGGGGTCAAGTATGTCTCTTAGCAAGGATGATGCAGGGAAACCTGTAGATGAAACCTTGTATAGAGGGATAGTTGGCTCCCTATTATATTTGACTGCAAGTAGACCAGATATTATGTATGCTACATGTGTCTGTGCAAGGTATCAAGCCTGCCCTAAAGAGTCTGATTTGACTGCAGTCAAAAGAATATTGAGATATCTAAAGGGCACTCCTTATCTAGGCCTCTGGTACCCTAGGAATGGGGATTTTGAACTAACAGGTTATTCAGATGCAAACTTTGCAGGATGCAAAGAAGACAGAAAAAGCACAACTGGAACTTGTCAATTCCTAGGTGGAAGACTGATTTCATGGAGTAGCAAAAAGCAAACAAGTGTGGCTATCTCCACTGCAGAGTCAGAATATGTGGCTGCAGGAAGTTGCTGTGCTCAACTTCTATGGATACAACATCAGCTTGAGGACTATGGAATTCAGGTAAGTAGAACTCCACTCTTTTGTGATTCTACAAGTGTTTTATCAATTGCACATAATCCTGTTTCACATAGTAGAACTAAACATATTGAAATAAAATATCATTTTCTTAGGGAGCATGCATAAAGAGAAGATATTTTACTAGAATATGTTAGAACAGATAATCAACTAGCTGATATGTATACTAAGCTCTTAGAGGAAACTAAGTTCAATAGGTTTAAAATTGAACTAGGAATGATAAACTTAGAATAAGTTTATCGAAATGACTAAGTCAAAAGGTGTCGACACACAGAGTTCTCTGTGTCGACTCAGAATAAAGGTGTCGACACTTCAGGAAAAAGGTGTCGACACATCTAGGAAGTTGGTGTCGACACTTCAGAAAATTAGTGTCAACACATGGCAAGTAGGTGTCGACACTTCCAAGGTGGTGTCGACACTTAGGTTTTACCCAGAATTATCTAAGTAACGACTCGACTATGTGTCGAGTTAAGTGGTGTCGACACATAAACAAGTGTCGACACATATAATCTGTTGACTACACTTGTGTCAACACGTAAGTGTCGAGACATTATAAGTCAGTGTCGACACTTATCGACAGTGTCGACACAATTTCAGTTAGCTGCCCTCCTTTTCATCTTCAAACCTAGACAGGTATAAATAGGATTTTGCCTTAGTTTGTCGACACGCTTTCAAAAGTTTCGAGACCAAACTTGTGTGTCGACACCTCTCTTCTCTCAGTTCAAATTCCTCAAACCCTAATGGCGCCAAAGCTCGAGGAGAACGTCAATGAGGGATATGAACTGGTGCGCGACGCGTTTGAGGATGCAGACCAAGAAATCAAGAATGTGATAACCCTAGTTGCAGACTCAGGGTTGGAATTTCTTGTTTCAGAGCCTACAAAGATCTGGAAGACGGAAGTACTGGAATTCCTTAACGGAGCAACCCTAGACGACACTGGCTTCAAGATCAAATCCAGGGTCCATGGTGCAAAGGTGAAAGTGACACCTAAAAGTTTGAGGAAAGTACTACAGTTACCAAGATCTAAGGAAGAGGAAGAAGTTACTGCTTCAAAGACCAGAGAAGCTCTAACTTGGTGTGGACTAGATTCTAAAATGAAAATTGGATCTGTTTTCAATAGAAAGGGCATGAACAGCCAAGGGAAATTCATGTCTGAAATTGTTGGCAAAGTGATATTGAGCAAACCTGGAGGACATGATAGGATATCTGCCTATATGTTCAGCATTATGACCAGGATAATCTTCAATCTGAAAACTGACTGGTCTGTAGTGATCTTTGAGAAGATCAAGGAAAGCCTGAAGAAGCCCAATTTGGGTAGGATCATAAGTTTATACCTAGCTGGTAGCATACCAGAGGTTATGCAACAAGCTTCAGGCAGTAAAATCAACCATATGAGAAAGATGGACTTGAGGATATTATCCAGATGGGACAGGGTGTTGTCTAAGGAAATGCCAACTCCTGAGAAGGTAATTCCTGAGAAAGTATCACCTCAAATGAAGAAGAGGAAAACTGCTCCAGTGGCTCAGGTTTCCACAAGCAGCTCAGGTAGTGAAGAGCAAGTGGTCTTCACACCTGATGAGAATGAAGAACGACCTGCTGTAAAGTCTCCAGCTCCTCAAAATGTTGCTGCAATCCAGGGGGAGCCTCTAGCTGTAGAAGAGCCAACTACTCTAGAGAGTGAGCAAGCTACAACCATCATTCTTGAGGTAATCACTGAGCTTAATGCTTTAGATTTTCCTATAGAGGATACTGATTTGTCTGATGTTTATCAACAACCACAGACTGATAGTCAAGTTCCAGATGTTGTCATGGAGGACACATCTGTTGTAGTTCAAGAAGTATCTAATCTAGTTGTTGAAGAGCCTAGAGTTTCTCTAGCTCATTCTCCACAAGAGTATACCATGGAAGATCTTTTCTTAAATCTGGATCAAACAGATTTTGACAAGTATTGTGTTGTAGCTGAGGGGGAGAATGCTCCAATTGAGGGGGAGCAAGTGCCAATTCTTGAAGAATCTGCAAGGCAAGAGACTGAGAAGGAACCAGATGTGCAGAAGGAGTTCCCCCCAAGCCCTAAGGAGAGGGTAGAAATTGCTAGCTCCTCAGCTTCTGAAGATGAGGAAGCTGCAAGGGCAAAGAAAAAGAAATTTCAAGTATTCAGAAGAAGCCAGAGTTACAAAAAGGCTCTCCAAACTGTTGCTCCACAGCCTATATCACAGCCAGCACCAACTGTTGATTATAGTGCTCTCATGGTTGCAATGCAAATTAAGCTTGATGAGCACAGGCAGGCCATTGAGAAGTATGTGGATGAAGGGCAGAAATCATTGCAGTTTGATTTGGCACATGATATAAAGTCTATAAGATTTGAAATGAATCTTAATAAGAAAGAGATGACAGACTGCTTTCACAAGGGAGGAAATGCAGTGGTGTACTTGGCTACACATCAGGAAAAGATTAAAGCACAAGTAGATGACATTGCACTGAAGCAAGGGTATGTACTGGAAAATCAGATAAGAATGAATGATAACTTAACTGCTTCCCATAATGCAATTGTCACAGAAATGAAGAACATAGCTGCTGGACCTTCTACTTCTACTGCTACTGCTAAAGCAGAATTTGACAAAGTATTCCAAGAAGAAATAACTGCTGTAAAGACTGCCATTCAAGACTCTCAGAAGATCATAACTGACAAACTCCAAAGGTTGAAACCTTACTTTAAAGATGGAGTTAATTATTTGGATGCTCAAATTAGATTCCAGAAAGATGATGTAAGAGATCACATAGCCAGAGAAGTCATAAAGGGGGAGAGAGTGTTAGTCAAAGCCAGCTCTGATCATGCCAAGTGGATATCTAATTCTATCAGAGCCAATCTTGGTTATCCTCCTCTATGTGATGATAATGATGTAGCAGAATCTGGAGTTAATCCTGCATATCTTGGAGGTGAGCAACCTGAAGTAGCTCAAGTGATCTATCCTCCTCCAGATTTTGAGATGGTGCATGCTGATATCCAGACCATGTATAGTCCACCTGATGGTACTCAGAAGGTTATCCTAGAAAAGGTTGTTCAGCCAGTCTCTGAAGCTATGCAGAAAGAAGAAGAAACCAGATTGTCTAAGAAGAGGTTCAGGGAACAAGCTGAACAAAGATCAAACTTTGAGCAGTGGAGCCTCACCTCTAGGAACATTATTTTGACTGCATGGAAAGCTGCAAAAGATAACATTCAAGACAGGAACAAGTGGTTTTCTGAGGCTGAATGGAGAAAGCATGAGTCAAGGCAGGAGGCTATAGTCCAATACAGAAGAAAGGCCAAGATGGGAAAGCTACCTCCTACTGCTCAGGAGCCTAGCAAGTACTTTCTCAAGCCTTATCATTATTTTGCAAGACAAAAGATTAAGGCTGAGGAACTTAAGAAGAAGGAGCTGAAAGGAAAGAAGCCTGCTGAAACTGAAGATGCTGAAGCTCCTATACAAGCCAAAGTACAAGCTGAAAAGGGCATAGTCATTAAGGAGGCTGAACAGAAATAGCATAGAAATTTTCTTAAGTTTACTATGTATTCTTTTTATGTAAAACATTCTGTAAACTTTAGAATTATGAATATGACAAGCTATTAGAACAATGTCTGTGTGATAAATTTGTTGTGTAATAAATTTGTTTCATAATTGTTCTGTGATGATGTCTATGTATACATGTGTGATTGATACATGTTTATGTTTGCCCTGCTATATATAATCCTGCATTACATCATTTTGTAATTTTATTATGAATGGTGTATATCATTGACTAAGGGTTATGACTTCTCCAAATAGGGGGAGATTATTGGGTACATTGGTCTAAATGTACCTGATTTGAAGAAGCCTCACCCTACTCAATGATATACATCAAAATGTATTTGATGTATGTTGAGTTTACTTGTGCATGTTAAGTATTTACAGGAAAGAAGAAAAAGTTTCTAAGTCCATGTGTCGACACCCAGAGGGAAAGTGTCGACACTTAAGAAGACCTGTGTCGACACCCAGGCAAGCTGTGTCGACAGTTGGAGTCATTGTGTTGACACCTGAGATGCAGAGTCGACACCAGACAGAAAGTGTCGACACAAGGAGTTGTGTCGACACTCAGTGAAGAAGAGTGCAGTGAAGGAGTGTCGAAACTTAACAGTTGTGTCGACACCCAGTGAAACTGTGTCTACATCACAAAGTGTCGACACTTGGAGGCTGTGTCGACACTCAGCAAAAGTCAGCAGAGACTAAGTATAAGTGTCGACACCCAGATCAATGTGTCGACACACAGGAGAAGAGTTAACACTTAAAGAAAGTGTCGACACAAGAAAGAATGTGTCGACACTCAGCTGAAGACTCAACACTTGAAGAAAGTGTCGACACAAGAAGCTGTGTCGACACTTAGCAAAGATCAGCAAAAATCAACAAAATATTCTAAGTGCAAGTGTCGACACAAAGGAGATGTGTCGACAATCAGCTAGAGTCTCAACACAAGGAAGAATGTGTCGACACAAGGAGCTGTGTCGACACTCAGCAAGTATCAACACTGAAGACTTGTGTCGACACCAAGAAGCAGTGTCGACACTGACAAGTTCAACACATGAAGATGTGTCGAACCAAAGGTGTTGTGTCGACACTTAGAAGAATTCAGCAAAATACTGAAGCACAAGTACTTGTGTCGACACTCAATATAAGTGTCGACACATGAAGAAGCAGTGTCGAGACATAAAATCTACAACACAAGGAGTTGTGTCGACACCTTGTAGGCTAGTGTCGACACTTAGATAACTTGTGTCGACACTTGGTCTATAAGTGTCGACACTCAAAGACAGACAGTCTTGACACTTACAGACAGTTACAGTTATTTCAAGAACTGACTGGATGACTTGACAGCTGCCATTTCAGCCGGTCTATTGCACCTGTCAGAGTTGTCAGAATTCAGTTATGAATCGGACCAGCCGGTTACCATGAAGAAGTCCTATAAATAGGCTTACACTGTCTACAGAAATTGATTGATGAAGTGGTTCAAGTGATCATTCACAAGAGAAACACACAAGAAGATCTAACTTTAAAGTGAAGATCTAAGAAGTTGGAGAGAGAGCTCCATCCAAGAAGTCAGCCATTGGAACCAGGCTGAGAAGAAGGGTTCAGATTTATTCTAAATCTTAAGTAGCAGAGATCAAGGATCAACTGCAGAGGAATCAGTCTTATTGTGTTCTACATTCAAGAAGCTTTGAAGGAAGCCAAGTCAGATTGATTTCAGCTGAGTTCTTCCAAGAACTCATCAAGAAACTCACATCTGATCTCTCTATTCACTGAGTTGTTGAGTATATACTTTTGTATTCATTATATCTTGTAGGATCCTTAGGGATCTGAGTCCTGTAAGCCTGTAATTATAAAGGCTGAGTGATGAATTGTAAATATACCTATTTTTCTGTACATTAATTTAGTCGTTTTCATTTATTTTTGTCATTTTTACTTATTTTTATTCAATAAAATGCTCCTATTTTTGTAAATATTATACTAACTTAGTTTATTTTATTTTTCAGGAAAAAAATGGAAAATCTGCCAAAATTGACATGTCACACCCGTGACATATTGGTCACGCCCGTGACCAGGGCGTGACACGTCAAATTCCAGTCAATCAGCAAATTTTGAAGGCAAAGCCTGACATGCCCGGGGTCACGCCCGTGTCACCCGACACGGGGCGTGACCCAAGCCCGTGTTTACTTCCCTCGACGAATTCCTCTCGACGATCGTCGAGTGTCGACACCAGCCGACACGCCTAGAGTCACGCCCGTGACCTGGGGCGTGACCTTTCCAGCTAGCCCGACAAGACCTGCCCGAAGACTTTCGGCGCGCACCGCGCCCAGATCCACCTGCTTGACACGCCCAGCATCACGCCCGTGACCTGGGGCGTGACCACTATGAGACCGACACGTGTCTAGCCAGAAGTCCACTTTCCCGTCAAATCGTCGGCCACCTTCGCAAATAGTACTTACACGCCCCATGTCACGCCCGTGACCAAGGGCGTGTACTTGTAAATTTTTTCCTATAAATTCAGAGCTTCTGCTTAGGATTTCTGTTCCCTTTTGGATCCATTTTGTATAGGGGAAGTGCTACTGGGATGAAATCCAAATGTGTTGCAAGGGATATTTTCTCTCCCTCTTTCTCTTCTTTTTTTAGCTTTGTAATAACCTTTTTTATTAATGCAAATGTAGTTTTCTTTCTCATTTCTATGTTTTGGACTTCATCTATGCGCCCACCCTTTACAATCTTATTTATTCCTTGTTTTAACTTCTTTTTCCTTCTTTTGTAATGGGTGTGTGTGTGTATGATTATAACTTCATAATTTTATGTTCTTAGTTTTGTTAACTTAGAATTGTTATAGCTTTATTTGCATTCCTATAGATCCGTAAAAAATGTTTTCAAAGTGATTTTTATTTTTTCTAACTTAGATTTTCTTGTTTTGATTGTAAAACGTTTTCGTTCTTTTCGCTTTATTTTCACTTTTTAATCGTTTTTACGGAGTTATAGGAATGATAATATAGTCATTTTAATTTTTCAAGCATTTTCATTTTTGTTTTTATTTCAAAAACTTTTTCCTTATTTAATTTTTTCGTTCTCTTTTTATGCATTTCTACCGCATTCTAGCGGTAGAAATGTATTTGTTTTAATTTTTCAAGCATTTTCATTTTTGTTTTTATTTCAAAAACTTTTTCCTTATTTATTTTTTTCGTTCTCTTTTTATGCATTTCTACCGCATTCTAGCGGTACAAATGTATTCGTTTTAATTTTTCGAGCACTTGCATTTTCATTTTTGTTTGCAAAACTTTCTTTCCGGTTAATTTTTATTTTCACTTTTTATGCATTTCTACCACATTTTAGCGGTAGAAATGCAGTTGTTTTAATTTTTTCGGTAACTTAGTTTTTTTTGCAATTTTTTATGAATGCGCATTTATTTCTGCCTACTCGTTAAGAGTTAAATGACGCTTGCTTATTTTACTTTCTGTAGAGTGCGTGAGTTTGTAATTTTCTTTATTTCCGCCTACTCATTCGAGTTAAATGACAGGTCTTTATTTTCCCTACTCATTTGAGTAGGATTTGTGTGTGTGTGTTTTCATTTATGTCGAGAGAGTGTGTGCGTGAGTTTTACTTTATGTTGAGTGTGTGCGTTTGTTGCATTTATTTAGTCCTACTCGTTTGAGTAGGACACGCTTTCTTTCTCACGCCCACGCATTTGCGCCGAGACTCGCAATTTACAGCTTTCTTTAGTCCTACTCGTTTGAGTAGGACTTGCAATTTTCAGCTTTCCTTTACTGCTTTCATTTTATCGCTTTCATTTACTGCTATATTTTCTGCTTTTCTCGCAAGCCGTCCCCATTCCGATGAGTGGCTAATCGTTCTTAGCCCTCGGCATCGAAGAGCATTGGGACAGAAAAAATTCCTTTAAATAACTAAAGGTCTAATTTTTCTAATTAATTAAAAGTACTTAAGGTTTGCCCGGGGTTAACGACGCGTAGGACCACATATCGATGTGTGGGCCCTATTTCCGTTTTTCATACGCTCGCCGAGAGGCCGTGCGTATGGACAGATCACCCCTTGGCAAAGAGAGTTCCACACTAACCCTCGAGAGAGGAGGCGCGCCAACTCTACCGGATTGGGTTCCCCACCCAATAGCGGGGTTCTTAGCGTAATGCAGGCGTTAAGAAGAATCCTTCGTCGGACGAGAGCCCGGTCGAATAGTCTTAGCGTTCAGGTGAGCGATAGCCCTATAGCTAGGTGAGCTCATTTTAGTGGAACCTCCACGGCCAAGTCTCCGCCTTAATTAATTAGAAATTTTGGAGCTCTTTTTATTTAAAGTCTATTTTAGTTCATTTGTTTTTTCGGTGCCATCGAGCTAAGCTCCTCATCGGCACCACCTTCAAGCTTTCTTTTCATGCTTTCATTTTTCTTTCTGCCATTTTCTGCTTTTTATTATATATAAATACCCGACAAGTATTATCGGTAAAATAATAGTCCCCTCCAGGGAAGAGTAGAACATAAAATTAACAAAACTAAGAACAATTCTATAGGAAAACATTTTAATAATAGTCCCCTCCAGGGATATTTTAGGGAAGAGTAGAACATAAAATTAACAAAACTAAGAATTGTTTTAACTTCTTAGAATTGTTAACATAGAATTGTTATAGCTTTATTTGCATTCCTATAGATCCGTAAAAAATGTTTTCAAAGTGATTTTAATTTTTTCCTATAGGAATGCAAATAAAGCTATAACAATTCTAAGTTAACAAAACTAAGAACATAAAATTATGAAGGTATACTCATACACACACACCCATTACAAAAGAAGGAAAAAGAAGTTAAAACAAGGAATAAATAAGATTGCAAAGGGTGGGCGCATAGATGAAGTCCAAAACATAGAAATGAGAAAGAAAACTACATTTGCATTAATAAAAAAGGTTATTACAAAGCTAAAAAAAGAAGAGAAAGAGGGAGAGAAAATATCCCTTACAACACATTTGGATTTCATCCCAGCAGCACTTCCCCTATACAAAATGGATACAAAAGGGAACAGAAATCCTAAGCAGAAGCTCTGAATTTATAGGAAAAAATTTACAAGTACACGCCCTTGGTCACGGGCGTGACATGGGGCGTGTAAGTACTATTTGCGAAGGTGGCCGGCGATTTGACGGGAAAGTGGACTTCGGGCTGGACACGTGTCGGTCTCGTAGTGGTCACGCCCCAGGTCACGGGCGTGACGCTGGGCATGTCAAGCAGGTGGATCTGGGCGCGGTGTGCACCGAAAGTCTTCGGGCAGGTCTTGTCGGGCTAGCTGGAAAGGTCACACCCCAGGTCACGGGCGTGACTCTGGGCGTGTCGGCTGGTGTCGACACTCGACGATCGTCGAGAGGAATTCGTCTAGTGGAGTGAACACAGGCTTGGGTCACGCCCCGTGTCGGGTGACACGGGCGTGACCCCGGGCGTGTCAGGCTTTGCCTTCAAAATTTGCTGATTGACTGGAATTTGACGTGTCACGCCCTGGTCACGGGCGTGACATGTCAATTTTGGCAGATTTTCAATTTTTTTCCTGAAAAATAAAATAAACTAAGTTAGTATAATATTTGCAAAAATAGGAGCATTTTATTGAATAAAAATAAGTAAAAATGACAAAAATAAATGAAAACGACTAAATTAATGTACAGAAAAATAGGTATATTTACAATTCATCACTGAGTGTAGGGCTTGAGTGCCTGAGTGTAGGAGATTGAAATCTCTGAGTGTAGGCCTGTTGTGGTTGAGTGTAGGCCTTGGTGGCTGAGTGTAGGAACCTGTGTTGTGGGTTCTGAGTGTAAGATCTGAGGATCTGAGATAGTGAAGAAGTTGGGCCGAATCTAGTACACTGCTAGATAGGCGAAGGGGGAAAGTGGATGTACCCAAAACTTGGGGAACCACTATAAAACTGTGTGTCTACTGTGTGCTGTGGAAATCTGTGATTGCTGAATGTGTGCTGTGATAAATTAGATAGAATTCTGTGTTAGATTGTGTATTGTGTATTCTGCCTTAAAAAGTTAAAAAGATTCAAGTCACCTATTCACCCCCCTCTAGGTGTGTAGGTAAAATATCTTTCATGTAACTTGTTCAAGTCTTCAACTAGAGAATGCTCCTGCAAGGGTTCTATGGTAGAAGAGATCTTCTCCTTGAAAGACATGTTAGATTCATCAAATGATATGTGAACAGATTTTTCAATTTTTAAAATGATTTATTATAAACTCTATAAGCCTTGCTGATCATGGAGTATCCCAAAAACACTCCTTCATCAGCTTTAGCTTGAAATTTTGCTAAATATTTCTTGTCATTATTATGTATGTAGCAAATACAACCAAAGACTCTAAAATAATCAACTTTAGGTTTCTTCCCTTTGAGTAATTCATAGGGAGTCTTTCCCTTTAGTTTATGTATCAAACTTCTATTCAGCACATAGTTGGAGGTGTTCACTGCCTCTGCCTAAAAGGATAGAGGAATGTGATCATCTGACAACAATGTAGTGGCAGATTCAATAAGGGTTCTATTTTTCCTTTCAGCTACCCCATTTTGTTGAGGAGTTCTAGGAGCTGAGAAAGTATGCATGATCCCTTCACTATGACAGAACTCTTGCATAAGAAGAGAATCAAACTCTGTCCCATGATCACTTCTGATCAAGGCAATGTGAGTATTGAACTCAATCTGTATACATTTGAGAAACTCTGTCAGACACTTAAAGTTATCAGACTTCTTCCTTAGAAAGAACACCCAAGTGAATCTAGAGAAGTCATCTACAACTACTAAAGTGTAAGATTTCCCTCCTAGGCTTTGTACTGTGATGGGTCCAAAAAGATCCATGTCTAACAGATACAATATCCTAGGTGAATCACTCTTATTAAGTGACTTAAAGCTGTTTTTAGTTTGTTTGCCTAATTGACAAGCCCTGTAGAGTCCTTCCTTCTTGTAGGGTCCAGAAGGTAGTCCTCTAACAAGGTTGTCCTTGGATAGCCTAGCAATAGTTCTAAGGTTTAGGTGTCCTAGTCTCTTATGCCATAAAATATTTGGTCTACAGACAGAATTAAACAGGCAAATATCTACATCAGTTGAAAGAAAATCTACTAGATAGATGTTACCTTTCCTTTTACCTGTCAACACAGTTGTGTTGTCCTCTGACTTGATTTTGCATAATGCTTTGCTGAAGGTCACCTGGTAGCCTTCATCACACAGCTGACTGATGCTTATTAAGTTGTGCTTCAGTCCTTCTATATAAGCTACCTTCTTGAAAGTTACTGATCCAATCTGGACTGCACCATATCTTTTAGTCTGTCCAAAGTTTGAATAACCAAAGATAACTTTGGGTCCAAGCTTGGCTCTAAATGATGTGAGGTTGTCCTTGTTCCCTGTCATGTGCTTAGAGCACCCACTATCCAAGTACCATTGCTGGTTAGATGTTGGATAGGTCTTCACCTGCACATAAGACAATTCATTTGTTTTTGACCCAGTTTACCTTGGGCCTAGGTTGATAACCTTTAAATTCTGAAATAAAGGACATCCCAGGTTGACTCTTATATCCTTCAGGATGATATCTCCTTGGAGGTATAATCCATTCAGTATAAGGGTTAAAGGTTTGGGATGAAGGACCATTAGGATTGAATTTTGATTTGCCCTTGAAAAACTTTCCAGAGCTCTGACCTCTGTTCGACGATCTTGGAGCTGCGTTCGACGATCTTGGGTCAGATCATCGAGCTCCGTTCGACGGTCAACTATGGCTGAGTTCAGGTACTTGAGATCGTCGACCAGCGTTCGACGATTTTGCCTGAGATCGTCGATCTGCGTTCGGCGATCGTCGATCTCCGTTTGGCGATCGTCAATCTCCGTTCGACGATTTCTGTTGGGACTTAGTTTTCTGGGGCAGATTAGAATTTTTCCCAGCAACCTCTACAACTCCCTTTCCTTTATCAGAAATGAATTTGATTGGAGTTGTTAGAACTATGGGTTGGCTGGATGAAGTACCCAAGCCCAGTGTACTGTTAAATCTGGAGTTCACTGTGCTTGTGATGTCCATCAGCTTGATGCTTCTCCCATTAAGGGATTCTTCAAGCTTCTTGGCCTCAGACAGCTCACTTTTCAGTGAAGCTATCTGCTCCTTACAGCACTACAACTCCTGAGAGAGTTTGAGGTTTTCTGATTTTCAAGTATTATGTTCAGATAAATGATTTCTGAGAGAGATAATTTCTTTCTCAGATTTTAGCAGGTCTAAACACAATTCTTTAAATTCAGATTTAAAGTCCTCTGAATTAAAATCAAAAGAACTGATTACCTGATCTTCTTCAGGTTGAGTCTCTGAATCTGACTCTGACTCCACTTCTTCTGAAATATGTTGTGAGGCATTGATTGCCATCATGCAGAACTCTTTCTCTTCTGCATCATCCTCATCATCACTGGATCTGGATGAGGCTTCTGACTCCTCTTCAGTCTCACTCCAGGATTCAGCAACAAACCCCTTTCTTGTATGTTTGTTTTTTCTTGATGAGGGTTTGCCATTGCCATTCCTCTTGGAGTCTTTCTCCTTTCTTCTTTATTTCTTGTCTCTTCTGTCCTTGTTTTTTGTTTTCTGGACAGTCAGGAACTATGTGCCCTGGTTTCCTGCAACCAAAGCAAACAATTTCTTTATTATTATTAATGGACTTGTCATACCTTGGCTTATCATGCTCCTTGTATGATCTCCTTCTGAAGTCCTTTCTGGCCATCTTGTAAAATCGTTTGGCCAACAGACTGAGCAGTTCATCATTGCCTGTGACTTTGTCTTCAGGCTGATCATCAGTTGCCTTGAAGGCTATGGTCTTCTCTTTTCTTGTGGCTGGTGAGGCAGCCTTCTATTCTTCTTCTCTATTCTTGATAAGTAGCTCATAAGATTTGAGCTTACCCAATAGGGCTTCAGTGGTGATCTCATTCAGACTTCTGGCATCCTTAATTGGCCAGATTCTTGAATCCCAAGTGCTAGGGAAGCACATTAGTATCTTGTCATTGAGTTCAGTTAGTGAGATCTCTTTATCCAATGTCCTGAGTTCACTGACAATTAGACTGAGCCTGTTGTACATATCTCCCACTGACTCAGTTTCTCCCTTCTTGAAATTCTCATATTGGGATATGAGGTGGGATCTCCTGTCCTTTCTCTCATCAGCTGAGCCTGAGACTATTTCAGAGAGTTTGTCCCAAATTTCCTTTGCTGAATTGCATTCAGCCACCTTTTGAAATATATCATCAGACATTGTCCGGGCTAAGTTGTTCATAGCCTTGGCATCAGCTACCTTCCATCTCTTGATGTCAGCATTTGTTCCTGATGTAGGTGGAAGAGCATTTGTGCTTGAGTTCTCTGGAGGTCTTGGACATACTGTCAAAACAGAGTTAAAAATATCTTCATCAATAGAATTCATGTATAGTCTGATCCTTGCTTTCCAAAGTGCAAACTTGGATAGATTGCACACTGGAGGTCTGGTGCTAGCATAATCTTTGTTTTGGGCCATGATTTGTGAAAACAAGATCTAATAATAAACTACAAAAGAAAACAGATCTAACTTGGGATCTTTGGGTTCAGGTGTTAGCCTGTGCAACCACCAAGGTGTGGTATGTTTAACCAACCTGGCTCTGATACCAATTGAAAGTGCAGCTAGATCTGATATACTCTAGAGGGGGGGTGAATAGAGTATATGGTGCTTTAAAACTTTTTACAACAATTGTTGTAATATGAGTGAGCAGGGAAGCAGTAATAAATCTAATCACAGAACTAAACTAATCAAATGCTAATCACAGAATAATCAAGGCCAGAAACAAAAATAAAGACAAGCAAAACCAGAAGACACAAGGAAATATAGTGGTTCCCCTAACTTGGGTACATCCACTCTTCTACCACCCTAGGTAGGAATCCACTGCAGGATGAGTTGATCAGGTGTCCTGGGCACCAATGAGCTTTTGATAAGGTGCTCAAAAACCAAATCAGATTTTTTGATCAGGTGTCTTGCCACCAATGAGCTTTTGACAAGGTGCTCAAAAACCAAGCTCAAACTTTTGAAGAGAGTTTGAGAAACCCTTTACAGAGGTGGGGGTGAGAGAGTGATGGAAGTCTTCTCTTTCTCAAACAGCTGAGAAGACTATGTGGATTGGTGGTGTCAAAGCTCCCCCTGAGTCCTTGAGATCTTCAGGAAAAGAAGCTTTGATGTAGGGTGATAGGCCTTCAAAAGTTGAACTCTAGCAATAGATGATTTCAGCAATAACTGAAATGTTGGATGTCTGGAGTCTTGAAAGATGATGGCCTTGAACACTTGAAAACTAGAGAGATCTGAATATTGATCTCCTTGGATGTGTGTTCTTCAAAATTCTTTGAGACAGAGTATTTTTATTCTTGTTCTGAAGATTACTGATGTCTGTCTTTGTATTCTCTGTATTCTATCTCTGTGAGATTCAAAAATCCTTCTCTTTTATTCTCTGGTACAGAATTGAAAAACATTCTATGAGAAGAATAGCCGTTGGTCTGCATTAATGGCATCCTTAATTGCAAAAATGACTTCTGGAGGAAAGTCCATAGAATTATTCCTTGAAAAACCCTTGAAACTTTGTCCAGAAATAAATGAAAACGGCTAGGAAATCTTCAGAATTAATTGCAGAATAACTCCTTAACTGATTTGAATTTGAATCTAGAAACATCCTTGAAGTTATCTAAAAACGTCGAACTGAGCTCTGCTATCGTCGAATTGAGCTCAGCGATATGGATTTATACAGCAGCAAAATATCGTCGATCTGAGCTCAAAGATTGTCGAACTGAGCTCAGAGATAGAGATCCAAAGCTGAGTCAATATCGTCGACCTAAGCTCACCGATCGTCGAATGGAGTTCGACGATATGATGAAGTTGAGCTCAGCGATCGTCGAATGGAGTTCGACGATCTGTCGAAGTTGAGCTAGACGATCGTCGATCGGAGTTCGACGAATCGTCGTGCTGAGCTCGACGATATGACTTAGTTTCCAAATAGAAAATCCTGGTCTTGAGGGCAGCTTCCAAACCTAGACTTCTAACCCTTAGACTCAATTCTAATTGACCTTTTGAGCTATACAGGAGGTCAAAAATGGGTTTCCTAGAGACATAGTGATCCTGACCCAAATTAGTAATAGGGTGTTCCAACAGAGAGTTTTGATCTACTCGAGTACGCATGACTTTCTCAAGAACTGCACTATGATTTCTCGAGAATAGCTTCTGCTACTCGAATACATGAATAAGCTTACTCGAGTACTAAAAATAATTCTACTCGAGTACAAAAAGTCCTACTCGAGAATAATACTTAGAAAATTTCTGTAAGTCTGAAAATTGATTTTCTTCAAGAAATCTAGCAACCAGCTTTTCTCCTATAGTTTTAATACTTGAAAATGAAGTGTGTCCCAATAGAGTGGTTACACATGAGTCAACACCATGGATCACACAATGAGGGATTACATTGTATGGTCCCGTGTTTAGTGACCCATTGTAAACTGATATTGATCCACATTTGCCAATAGTAACCTGCAAGCACTCAAATTGAAAAGACATCAAATACAAACTTAATTCATCTTAGTTCAAGGATGACTTCATACAAATCTAGGTTATTGTGGATACAATACCCAACATGCAGCCAAAGGGGCGGCCGAGCCCTTCGCCCCTCCTCAGCCACCGACACGAGGCTAAGGTTGCGGCTGACCATCCCCTCTCCGCCGTCGTCCTAGTTTTCGCGTGCTATCTCGTCCGTCTGCGGCAATCTCCCTCCTCGCTGTCAAGTTTGTCGGCTACACATGGGTGCCCATCCCCACCGTCCGATCCTTTCGTGTCATTCCCTGTCATCTGATTCGCATGCAACCACCCACTAACCACCAGGTTAGTCGTTGAATTTTATTATTAATTTAATTGGTGTACAAATATCAAAATTAATTATCCTAATATGCGCCTCTAAGCTATAACCAAAATATTTATGATGGTGGTTGTGTTGTGTGGATAGTCGCGTAACCATCATAACCATCTCTTGGAGACTATAAAAGGAGCAACAGGCCTCCTCATTTCTAACCTTTTTCTTCGAGCCTTCTTCCTCATGCCGAAGCACTGGCATATTTCTCCTACGAGCAGCACTCAAGCTGCATTCAAACCACTCCGGAAACACATTCAAGCCATCTCCAAACAACATTCGAGCCCCCTAACAATTCCCGATCTCTCCGCTTCTGGGAGGTCTTCGCGACAGCCAATTCAAGTGCTCCACTCTAGCGTTCAGAGTCTGCATGACGGCCCAAAGAGCCCATCATCATGAAGAGCATTTGGTAACAAATGCCGTGCATGACATCCTGTCGTCCGCCAAGCGCCAAGTGTTATCTCATCTCTAAATTGTAACGACGAGCGGTCTGTCACCCTCAAATCTACAAACAAATTGTAACTGCAAGCAAATAGTGGACTTTGATCGGCACAGATCTGGTCATGTGGTTTTTTAACCAGTTGAGAGTTTTTTCCACGGTAAAACTTTGTGTGTACATTTGAATCATCTCATTAACTGTGTGCGCGCTCGACCATTCCGAGATCTAAAGCGGTCTAGGTTGCTTCGGTCTGACCGGGATGTCAAGTTAGGCCGCAACAATGCTAATTTTGATCTATGGTAAGAATTTTAGAGGTTTTGGTTTTGAAATGATTCGTAGATTAAATATTCTACTATAAATTTTTACACTGATTACAAACTATTTTGATGTGCAAATAAGTCATCGTTTTGGAAAACATGCTTACATATTTTAATAATGAAATCGAGGGAATTAGATTTGAGATTGATCTCATATTTGATTATTTCATTATTATCGATAAGATATGGTTTATTAGTTTTGTAGCATTCAATGTTGAGACAAGCACGAGGAAGGAAATGGCGAGTAAATATGGTTGTTCATGCCTTACTGTGAACTCAAATTGGTCACTATATATACGAATTGTCCTTTAGGATCATAGAGAGTAATTCCATGACTTACACATTTTACTACATTAGAATTACAACAACTCATTAAAAGCAGCTATGATGGCTTGGTGAAGGTTATAGGATATGATTATATTTTAGGGTCTTTTATTAAGGACCTGGTCGGTAGGTCCTTGGGTGCTAATTAGCTCCGGTTATGTAACACCATAGGTTTTCCATGTTTGAAAACAACAATTTTCTGGTTAGTGGAAGTTATCGCTCAATGATAACAAGATACTGCAGGCGATAGTGGGCGTTGAGTTGATGTCGTCGAGTTGATGGCGTCAAGAACAACTAGTGGGGTCGAGAACAACTAGTGGCATCGAGAACAACTAGTGGCGTCGAGAACAACTAGTGGCATCGAGTTTCTACTGACAGGCGATAGCGATACCGCTGCCGATAGTATGCCACGTGTAGAGTGATGCTGAGGCGATCGTTAAGCGGCAAAGCGGTGTTGGATAAGACCACTACCACTGCCTAAGCTATCGCCACGAGATAGAATGCTACCTCGTGATGACAATGAATTTAAAAAGAATGGTCGAGTAAATCGTGCCATCCATGTGTTTTTGTATAACATCCTGTTTTGCGCTAGACCCCTCACACGTGTTTTTGATTCAAGGGAGTTGACTCGGGGTCGGGGTGCGCCGGACTTGACAAGTAAAATTTGTCATGGATATCCGACAAATTCGTCGAGTATGGCTTGTGAAGTTGAGACCAATACTCTTCGTCGAAAATCGGACGAATTCGTCGAGTATATGGACTTAGAAATTATTCTGGAAAGCTGGCGTTGAGCGGACTCAATGCTACTCGATGAATTAGGACTTAGAAATTATTCTGGAAAGTTGGTGTTAGGTGGACTCAATGCCACTCAATGCAGCATTGAGTGCGTTGAGTACAGTCAACACCATTCGAAGAAACAGGTTGAGGCATTGAGTGGACTCAACGCCACTCAACGCCGCGTTGAGTGCGTTGAGTGCACTCAACGCCATTTTACTTAGAAGATAACTCAGATAATTGGCATCGAGTGTGTTGATTGCACTCGACGCCATTAATCTTAAAGGCGTCGAGTGCGTTGAGTGCACTCGACGCCACTCAACACTATTTACATAGATTATTCTGAGAGCCGTGGGATTGAGTGCGTTGAGTGCACTCGACTCAACTCGATGATTCATCGAGTAAAGAAGGTGCACTCGACGATTTTTACTTGAAAGTGTTGTGATTACATATGGCGTTGAGTGGTGTCGACGAATCTCGACGAATCATCATGTAAGAGTATAATACTCGACGATTCGTTGAGTAAGGATTGCTTTCTCGAAAAATTTGACTTAGCAATTTTTCTGGAGCAGTCTATTTCCTGACACTTGGCCGGTCTGAACCGAATTTTCGGGAATTGTGCCAAACCGACTTAAATGGGCTGCATCCTTTCAACATGACTCATTTAAAGTAGTATTAGTAGTTCCAATGTTAGGCCGACACGTTGCAAAGCAGTTAACCCTAATTTCTCATTATAAAAATGGACATGAGGAAAACCCTAGCCGACACTTTACCAGTTTGTTGAGCAGTTGTATTTTTTGAGCCCGATGACACAAAGAAGCCTCCGGAGTCGATTTATGGAAGAAAATCTTCTCCTTCTCTATTCCCGTAAAGAACAATACTAGCACGCAGATAGATGCCGCCAAGGAGAGTGACAAGATCCATGGCCGGAGATGCCGGAACCGAGGTGAGCTTCCTACCCTCTCCCATGGTGCTAGATCTTTAGTTATTCTTAGGAGAGATATCGACTCAAAAGAGTTTGATTCATGAGAAGAAGTTTTCCTAGTAGAAGGCCATGCTAGAGCTTGTGTCCTAGAGATAAGATGTCTTTGACCACTCCTTCCTTCCATGTGAAGATAGGGACTTGGTTTCATGAAGAAAGTTGACCTTTTGAGGGTGAATAAGGGAGGAGGAATTCTGTATGTGATTTGGGAATTTTGGTTGGAGGAAGAAGAAGAACCGATGAAGTTCGTTCCGCTTTAAGATGCGCGCAGAAATCTGCTTTATGCTCGCAGCAATCTTAAAGTCCATTTTCGGACATGGTGCGGCCAGATCTGGGTTTTTGGATAAACACAAAAGTCGTAGACAATGGAAATACCTTTCCAACGAGTGGTTATACGTCTTCATGCAAGGTCTGTAGCCACAGGAAAGTCTTAACAAACATGCTACCTGTAAACGTGCAAAAAACAAATTTCTGAACGCAGTAGACTTCGAGGCTGATTTCAGGAGTGTTAGGTTCCGAACTGGGTTGCGGGCCGAATACAAAAGTTATAGTTCTTGCAAATACCTTTATAACGGATGGTTAAACACCTTCATATGAGTTCCGTAAACATAGGAATGGCCGAACTAAGTGGCTATACAGCCAAGTCCTTGTATTTGTTACTCTCGGGTTAGTATAGTATTGGGCTTGGTTCGAGTAATGAAACAGAAGATTAATTGTTGTGGTTTGAGCAAATTTGACCCTATGAGAATGTGATAAATAAATGTTTAGGAAACTTCATTGGTCGTGACTGTAACTTGTGTAATGGAACGGGTTTGGAATAAGAAGTGACGCTTGCAAAAGAACTATCTTTATGTGGATGTAATTACCGTGGCGAAAGCATAATGGTTGTGGATGCTTGATTTCTTGAAATAAATCGGAAGAGGTTGATGCATGTCATGATTCTTGACAAATAAGGAAGTCTATGGTGGTCCACTGTTGTGAGGTGTGTTTCCTTATGGGAAGAAGTGTGGATTATATGTTGTATGAGGTGGTTCGCCACCTGTGTTGATGATGAACCCTTATGTGCCTTGGGGCACGGGATTGTGAAAGGGTGTAAGTGTGGTTGTTTGACCGCACTGGATTGGTAATGATGAAAAGAGACATAAGTCGATGGTTGGCCTTGGTCCTCTAGTGGTTTGTTCACAGAGGCACCTTCAGTGCCACGATGATGTGAAATAGCATGCGGTGTGAGTCGACACGCGGTGTCGTAATCCTGGGTTAAGTATAGTGTGGCAGGTCTACAGGATCGCCAGTCATCACACCGATGGGTGTCGACAGATAAACTTGCACGGTTGGGCCTTGTCCCTCAGTGCTTACTTCCCGAGGCACCATCCGTGCTCGTGGACGGTTGGCCTTGGTCCTTTGGTGAGTTGTTCACGGAGGCACCTTCCTTGCCATGATGATAGGCCAGTTGGGATGGGATATCGGTGCACATCTACCCGAGACCCCTTTTGAGCTGTAGTACGCATTTGAGATCTGCTGTTATGATCTTAGCATTGAGGCGTACTGAGTCCTAGGCTTGGTAGTGTGGATGCCCGCCTAGTATTGGAGAAGCCCGCTCCACTGTCACCGCCTGGCCACGACGGTTGATGCCTGAGAGGTTAGCTACCTGCTCAAAAGGTGGGAACTACAAGTCTGTGTCGACATAGCAGTTGCATGTGCGTGATCATGGGTGAGTCATTGCATTACATTCATCTCATTACATTACATTGCATACACAAGATCCTTATCATATAAGTTTGCATGGACACTCTTATAAGATGAGTTACTTTACGTTGAGCTGATCCTCAACTTATATGTCTGTATGGGCATTCATATAAGTTGAGTTACTATCTGTTGTAGTTCTATATTTTATACTATTGTAGATGGTAGTACTACTAGAGTAGTTTATTTACTCACTTATTGTTTTACTGACATGCTCTGGTATTATTCTCTCTTATACCACCTGTTTGTACTACTGCTCTATATATATATATATATATATATATATATATATATATATATATATTGTACTTGTCCTTTTCTCCGCTGGATGCAGAGGAGTCATCGTGGGAGCGGATATGATAGCCACTTAGCTTTATGGCTAACGGTTGCTACGTCTTCCTTTTTAGGCGGGAACCCCGTAGATGGAGCAGCAACGGGTTACACTGGAGGAGAGCCAGGCCAGGGAGACAGGGCCTGATGTGACGGTACCGTCGTTACCGTTAGTGACAGATGTGAGTGTTTTGTAGTGAGACTCTTTTGTAGCCCCTTTGGGCATGTACACTGATATTTTAGGAGCCTTGGTTGCTTCTTTATTTGATGTACTATTTTGGACTTATATACTAGTGTGTGTTTTGACTTCTAATTTTATACTCTTTATGTTGGGTTTGCTTGGATAATATGATTAGCCAGCAGGATTAGCGTCTTATTGTACAGGTTAGCCCGTGCGCTAACGCTACCGCAAGGCAGCTGTTCTGGGCATAAGACTCCCCTCGTGCCATGTTTTGTGTTTGGGGGGAGGGGTCTTACATTTTGCATGAGGATCTTAAGGAAAGGATTACTCTAGTGTATCTTAACCAGAGTAGTGTAGGAAGGGGATAATCATTTCTCTTTCTCTCTCTCTCTCTCACTTTCCCTACATCCTTGAGGAAAGAAGGAAATGATGGCAAAGATGATGGTTTTTAGCCCTTAGAGGAGAGTTGGAAAGCCATTAAATGAGATCTTGTGATTAGAGTCAGGAGCCGATGTTAGATTTGTGGAGAGGAAGGTGCTACGAACACTTCCATCTGGATCTCTTACAATTTCAGGGCTCATAAGCGATTTATAAGGGTGGATTGTCCTTGTGCAGATGTTGGAGAGCCGAGCAGGAGGTAGCGGACTGAAGCCCTTTTTTGCTGTATTGGCTGGCCCTCTGTTGGATCCCTACTTATGATTTGGGCAAGATTTACTATTAGGATTGATGACCCAGCATGTATAGTCTAGGGTCATAAGTCAGTTCCAGGGTTTAGGTCAGTCACATTAGGTTAGATTGTTTGAAATCCTACATTCAGATGACTTCAGAGATAGAAGACTTTAGAGACAAGACAATTTTAAAGATTGCAGAAACGGTGTTTGACGATAGCTGAACTCAGCTCGACGACCGTCTATCTCAGATCGACAAACTCAGAGTTTCTTCTTTAAGTTGAGCTCAACGAAAGTCTAGCTTAGGTCGACGAACTCTGATCCTTCCTCAGAATCTCAGCTCGACAAAGTGCCTTCTCAGTTCGACGAACTTGGAGCTCAGATTAACAAGTATATTTTTTGTTCGACGATCTTGGAGCTCAGTTTGACGAAGGAGAATTATCAGCTCGACGAACTTGGAGCTCAGGTCGACGAAATCTTTGTTGAGTTCGACAAACTCCTTCTAGGTTATGTTCGACTAAAATTCTCTGCAGTTTCTCAGATTGACTAAAGCAGTTTGATTTCAAGTATTAAGATAGTAATACTTTGTTAATTAATACTCAATATTCTTCAGAATATAGCCATTTTCTGGCTGCATTAATTATGGATTATAGAGTTATTACTCTACCATTTTTACTGGGATAGTTGGGGAAATACATTGAAGACAAAAATCAGTCGTTCCAACTCCCAGAAATTATGCAGAAGATTTCCAGGAATTTAAAATTCAAATGTGTTTGAAATCAGCAATCAATATATAAAGAAAATTTTCAGAAGATTGTCTAAAACAAGCAATTAAGAAGAACAAGGAGTAATCAACAAGGAGAAGAAGAAAGAAAAAACTGCAATCAGAGAACAAGAGACAGAGAAAAAGAAACATCTTGTTCATTATTCTTCTTCTTCAAGATTTTCTTCCAGCAACACATATTCAATTTCAGACCAAAAGCTCAATCTCTCAGAATGATTTACTGGAAGAAGAAGTTCTCTTTGAAGGCCTACACCCTGAAGCAAAGCTTCCACTCCTGATCAAATTTTTATAACTTAGGGGCATCTTTGACAACAACAACAAAATCCACTAGTCTCCTCAAAGATTTGAGACTGAGAAGACAACATCTTTTTATTTTTTTTCACAATGTACAGGGTTATAAATCCCTTTGAAAGTTAAACTCTTTGGTTCTCAAGTCTCCTGATCAAAAGACTTGGTTTGGTTTTTGGGCACCTGATCAAAAGCTCAAAGGGTTGCTAGATCTCCCTTAGAAAATAGATCTTGTGGTGATAGGGCACCTGATCATAAACGTGTGGTGACAGGGCACCTAATCAAAAACCTATGGAGACAGGGTACCTGATCAAAAACCTGTAGTGGATTCCTACCAGGGTGTTAGAAGAGTGGATGTCCCCAGGTTTATTGGGGAACCACTATAAACTCTTTGTCTCATCTGGTTATGCTTTACTTTTTATTTGTTGTGTTGTGATACTTCTTTATATATATATATATATATATCACCTATTTTGATCTGCTGTAAAAACAAAGTTAAATTTTAAAGTACTCTATTCACCCCCCCTGTAGAGTTAGTTAGATCAATCCCTCACTTTCAATTGGTATCAGAGGGAAAGGTTACTTGGTTGTACAGGTTAACACCTGAAACAAAAGATCTTTGATTGATTTTATCTACTCTAGCTATCTTTCATATCATGACACAAAATAAGGAGTATTCAAGCACCAGGCCTCCAGTGTGCAATCTTAATAAATTTGCACGACAAAGATTAGACTTTATATGAATTCCATTGATGAAGACATATATAATTATATTTTGACAGGTCCCCCACTACCAGTGGCAACTACAAGCAAAAGTGTTGTTCCACCACCTGAGTGGACTGAAGCACAAAAGAAGGCCAAGATTGCTGATGCTAAAGCAATGAATATTCTGGCCAAACCATGTATGATGACATATTCCAGAAGGTTGCTGAATGTACTTCAGTAAAGGACATTTGGGACTCACGGAATGCTATTGTAGCAGGATCTGCTGATGAAAGGAAGGATAGGAGATCAAACATGATCTCTAAGTATGAAAATTTTAAGAAGGAAGAGCCAGAGACAGTTACAGATATATACAACAGACTCAGCCTCATAAATAATGAGCTGAAAACTCTGGACAAGGACATCTCATTAACAGAGATAAATGACAAGATCCTTATGTGCTTCCCTAATACATGGGACTCTAGGATCTGGCCAATCAAGGAAGCCAGAAGCCTGAATGAGATCTCTATTGAAACCTTGTTGGGCAAGCTCAAGTCTTATGAACAGCTCATCAAGACCAGAGAAGCTGAGCAAAGGACTACGTCATCATCAGGAAGGAAAGAGCAAAGCATTGCTTTCAAAGCATGTGAAAAAGCAGAAGCCACTCCAGATAATGAAGATCTATTGAGTCTCTTGGCTAAGAGATTCTACAAGATGACAAGGAAGGATTTCAGGAGAAGATCTTCCAGAAAAGATGACAAGACAAGGTATGATAAAACCCCTACTAAAGAAATAGTTTTCTATGGATGTAGAAAACCTGCACACATACTACCAAAATGTCCAGAAACACAGAAGAAAGATAAGAGAAAAAAGAAAGACTCCAGGAAGCATTCCAGCAAGCCCTCCTCCAGCAAATATAAAAAGAAGGAGAAAGGATTTGTTGCTGGGACTTGGAGTGAATCTAAGTCAGAATCTTCATCCAGCTCCAGTGAGGATGAAGAAGAGGCTAAGGCCAGAGAAATCTACTTGATGGCAATCAGTGCATCTTGCAACAACTCTGATGCTGCTGATTTAGAAGCTGACAACTCAGAAGATGAATCTACGTCAGAAGAAGATCAAGTAATCTCCTCTTTTGATTTTACTTCTGATCAATTTAAAACTTATTTCAAATTATTATGCACTGATTTGATTAAATTTGAGAAGGAAATCAAACTCCTCAAGGAAAAAGTAATTGAATTTGACAATTTGTCTTCAGAAAACTTAAAACTTAAGGAAGACTTAAAAACTGCTAATGAACATATATTATCTTTAGAAGATAAACTAAATAAGGGTAAGCAATTTGAAGAATCCCTTAATGGGAGAAGTATCAAATTGATGGATATCACATGCATAGTGAATGTCAGGCTAATTGTCAAGCTGGGCTTGGGAGCTTCATCTAATCAGCCTCCTCTTTTACAGAAAAATATCTTGTCTACCACCATAAAATTTGTTTCTGAAAAAGGTAAAGAAAAGGTAGAAGTTAGTAATAAAGAAACAAAAATTTTACATAAAACTCAACCTAAGAAAAAGAAAACTTTAACAAAAATTATTTTAAACATATTTCATTGAACCAAGCTCAACGAAATGAATGTGGTTCGTCGAACTCAGATCGACAAACTATGAACGCAAGTTTTTGGTATAACTATTCGTTTAACTACGCTCGACAAACTCAATATGGTTCGTCGAACCGTGATCGACGAACGTGGGGTGCAGAGAATGAACACTTTCATTCTGTAAACGAAGCTCGACGAACTAATCCCTATTCATCGAACGCAGATCGACGAACCTATTATAATTCATCGAACCCAGTTTCTTATAACAGAAACTTAAATTCTTTTCAAAATTTTATTAAAACTAAAACACCTATTAATCCTTTACTCAGTGGATTATTTCCCATAGGAGATATCATCCACTAGGTTATAAAGACCAACCTGAATTTTTTTACATTTCTAGTTATAAATTTGAAAGAAATCAAAGACCCAAGGTTACCTGGGTCAAGAACAACTAATTTTGTTTTCTACAAGTAAATAACTATCCTACCACAGATCAACGGTGGTATCTGGATAGTGGCTGTTCAAAACACATGACAGGAAGTAAATACAATCTAACTGATTTAAAAGCAAAACTTGGACCATAGGTGATATTTGGAGACTCTAACTGTGGACAGACAGAAGGATATGGAAATGTCAAAGTTGGAGTTGTTACCTTCAGGAAGGTAGCATATGTAAGTGGTCTCAAGCATAACCTAATATCCATAAGCCAATTATTTGATGAAGGTTATCAGGTATCATTTAATCAGTCTTCTTGTATTATTAATTCTAATAAAAACAAAACTGTTTTAACTGGAATTAGACAAGAAAACATATACGTAGTAAATTTCAAATTTTCTAATATAGAAATTTGCTTATTTAACCAAATTAGTTCAATTATTGATTTATGACATAAGAGACTAGGTCATGTATACCTTAGGAACATTGCTAAATCATCTAGGGACAACCTTGTTAGAGGTCTGCCTTCTGGTTATTACAAGAAGGAAGGACTCTGCAGGGCTTGTTAATTAATCAAACAAACTAAAAATAGTTTCAAATACATCAACAAAAGTGATTCACCCAGGATTTTGTACTTGCTACATATGGACCTTTTGGACCTATTATTGTATAATGTTTGGGAGGAAAGTCATACACACTAGTTACTGTTGATGACTTTTCTAGAATTACTTGGGTGTTCTTTCTGAGAAACAAGTCAGATAACTTTAAAGTTCTTGCAGATTTTCTTAAGAGCATATAGATAGAGTACTCTACTTAGGTTGCATTGATCAGAAGAGATCATGACATCGAGTTTGAATCTCTTCTCATGCAAGAATTCTGTGAGAAGGAAGGCATCAGGCATTGTTTTTCTGCTCCTACAACTCCTCAACAAAATGGGGTGGCAGAAAGGAAAAATAGAACCGCTATTGAATCTACCGGGATATTGCTTGCAGATGCTTATTTGCCCCTATCCTTTTGGGCAGAGGCTGTAAGCACAACAAATTATGTTCTTAACAAAAGTTTAATTCATAAGGTAAAGGGTAAGACTCCCTATGAATTACTTAAATGGAAGAAACCTAAAGTAGATTACTTTAAAGTATTTGGATGCAAATGTTATATGAACAATAATAACAAGAAACAACCAAGAAAATTTGAAGCCAAGGATGCAGAGGTAATTTTCCTTGGATATTCCCAAGTCAGCAAAGCTTATATGAAATTTAACAAATCAACATTAAAAATAGAAGAATCTGTACATATATCCTTTGATGAAGCTAACATGTTTTAAAAGGATAAGGATTCTTCTACCATAGACACTTTGCAAGTACCCTATCTGTGTGAGAAGCTGGATGATTTAAACCTTACCCAAGAGGTTACATTATATCTTTCTCCACAGATTAATGAAGACAGTGAAGAAGAAGTTGTTGAAGCAGTTGAACCCGCAACAACAAATATAATTCCATAAGAGCAATTAATTCCACAAGCTGTTGATGAACCAACACCTCCTGTTGATCATATCACACTTAGATATCAGCCCAAATCTCAAGTGATTGGAGACATATTGGCTGGTTTGCAAACAAGGCATCAACTCAACCAAGATCTGATGCATGCTTGCTTCATTTCTGAAATTGAGCCTCAATCAATAAAAGATGCAGAGTAAGATCCCAACTGGATTATTGTAATGCAAGAGGAACTCAATCAATTTGAGAGATATAGAGTTTGGTATTTGGTTCCAAGACCCAAGAACTACCCAGTCATTGGAACTAAATGGGTCTTTAGGAACAAATTGGATGCTCAAGGATTAATTGTGAGGAACAAAGCAAGATTGGTAGCCCAAGGTTATTCACAGGAAGAAGGCATTGATTATGATCAAACCTCTACTCTTGTTACAAGACTTGAAGCCATTAGGATATTTCTTGCATATGCTGCCTATCAGAAGTTCAAGGTCTATCAGATGGATGCCAGAAGTGCATTCCTAATTGGAGAACTTAAAGAGGAAGTTTTTGTTGAACAACCTCTAGGTTTTATCTCCTCAACTTATCCACCTTATGTTTTTAAGCTTCATAAAGCTCTTTATGGTCTAAAGCAATCTCCAAGAGCTTGGTATGAGATCTCAGCTAGCTTTCTTTTAGAGCATAAGTTCATTAAAGGCATTGTAGATATGACCTTATTCATTAGACATCATAAATCAAAAATTTTGCTAGTCCAAATATATGTAGATGATATAATATTTGGCTCTACTGATTCCAAACTTTGCAAAAGGTTTCTGACCTGATGCATTCAAAGTTTGAAATGAGTAGCATGAGTGAACAATCCTACTTCCTTGGTCTTCAAGTGAAGCAAACCCCAGATGATATCTTTATATATCAGTCAAAATATGCTAAAGAGCTTCTCAAAAGATTTGGGATGACAGATGCCTCAGTCAAGAAAACACCCATGCCCTCAAATACTGTAGTTGTTTCTGATGAACAGGGCAAGTCAGTTGATTAGAAAACATATAGGGCTATTGTTGGGTCCTTATTGTATCTTACAGTTAGTAGACCAGACATTATGTTTGCTACTTGCATTTGTGCTAGATTTCAAGTAAATCCTAAAGAATCTCACCTTATTTTACTAAAAAGGATTTTGAGATATATAAAGGGTTGTCCTAATCTAGGACTCTGGTATCCTACTGAGTCAGAATTTGAATTATTTGGATTCTCAGATGCTGACTTTGCTGGATGTAGAGTTGATAGGAAAAACAAATCAGGAACTTGTTAGTTCCTTGGTTATAGGCTTGTGTCCTGGTTTTGTAAAAAACAAACTTCTGTGTCCACATCAACTGCTGAAGTTGAATACATATCAGCAGGTAGTTGGTGTTCACAATTTTTGTGGATTCAAAATTAGCTCCTGTATTATGGTTTCACATAAATAATTCAACTATTTATTTTGATAATACCAATGCAATTTCTATTGCACATAATCCAATGCATCATAGTAGGACAAAATATATAGAGATTAGACATCATTTCATAAGAGATTGTGTGGGCAAAAATAAAATTAAACTTGTCCTTATCTATACTGATTTAGAAATTGTAGATATTTTCACCAAACCCTTAGATGAAAAGAAACATTTGTTCTTCCTAAATCAGTTAGGTATGATTAATGTAGAATCTTTAATTTGATTTTTGTCTGTGTTCGACGAACTGTTCACTTTTCATCTAACGGAGATCGACGAACTACGAACTCTTCGTGGAGTGTTCGTCGAACGGAGATCGACGAACCTTCCTTTGTGAAACTTTTCCGTCGAACGGCGATCGACGAATTTGTTTCAGAAAATTTCTCGTCTAACGGAGATCGACGAAGTTTGTTTCAGAAAATGTTTTCGTCGAACGGAGAACGACAAATTGTTTTCCCCCTCTTTAGACGTAGATCGATGCATTTATTTCTGTACGAGATTTTTCGTCGAATTGAGTTTGAATTTTTTAATTTTTCGTCGGATGGAGTTCGTATTTTCATCTTCTGAAAACTTATAATAGGGTTTTCATCGAACTCCATCTCGCGCTTTCCAGTTCTTGTGCACTTGATCTTTTGTTTTTGCAGGCATCATGATTTCGATGGCGACCCTTTCTAGAATGAAATTTGGTGCAGGGTTTGACATTGACATCGATTCATTCAGCCATTCTGATCAAATCTTCAAGAACATTCTTCAGTTGTTTGAGGCTCCATAGTTGAGATAGTTTATGACCTTAAGGATCAAGCTTCCAGTGCAAGAAATCAAGGAATGGGTATTTACATCAACCTTTCTAGATCAAACCTCCATTTATGGATCGATTTTTGGACACTAGGTTTATCTTACCCCTACTATTCTAACTGAAATTTTTGGATTTATCAATGGGGAAGATAATATTGAACTATCTAGCACTGAGTTTGATGAGATGCTAGTTCTAATGGGTCACTACTAGGGAAACCATAAAAAATTGCTGAAGAAAAACTTGTCAGTTGAATACAAGTTCTTCGCAGATGTTGTTGGCAAGGTAATCTTGGGTAAGCACTCTGCCCATGACTACATAACTAGACAACAATTCCTTCTGATGAGTTCCCTGGTTAATCAAAAATCAGTGAACTGGGGTGAAATTGTGTTTGATTTGATTAAGAAGAAAAATAGTAAGAAGGATGTTAGTTTTGGTAGAGTTCTGAGAATTTTCTTACAGGCAAAGGTTCCAGAACGTTTGGTCTCCCAGACCATTTTCGTCAATGCCTCTAAGAGGCTTACCTCTGCCCTCTTTAGTAGATGGGAGAGGGTTATCCCAAAGCCCTCCAGAGCTTCCTCTTCCAGAATAGCTTCAGAGGACACAAGGGCTGAAACAGGCACTCTCTCAACCATTGAAGAAGCTCCTTCTCCTCCTCCATCTCCACATCACTATATATTTCCTTCATCAACTCCATTTGTTGATGTTTCTACTATTCAGCAACCATCCACTATCATTACAGACACACCTTCTACTTCCATCCCTACTGTCTCACTATCTAGACCACCATCTCCACACTCACCAATCTACATTCCTGAGGATACAACATATCCACCTCCTCAATTACGTCTACCATCACATATTGATGACACAGATCCACTACTGTCATCACTAAATTTTGATATACTTTCATCTCCATCTCCATAACACACTCCATCTCTTTCACCTCAAATTCATACATCTCCACCTCATTCCCATATTCAGGAAGATACTATCCTCCCTGATGTCATAACCTCCAACATTCCAACTGACATTCCAACACCCTCCATTCCATAGGCATTCACAATCTGTCCAACTTGCTCCATGCCATCCTCTTCTACTAACAACCAACCTTCAACATCTACTAATCCAAATGATTACATGTATGTTTATTTTTTCTTCTATATCAGCAAACATTCTTGAGTTTATTACCCCTACACTCAAGAAACTCATAGATGAGGTCATTCCTCCACTTGCTACTTCCATCAATATTCTTTCTTCGCCGTTAGCTGCCTTCTCCACTGTCCCTTCTTCTGGGGTACTGGGTTCAGGACTCTGAATCCAGGCAGGAGGAGATGTTCAATGAAGATGCTATAAAATTTCATGAAGAAGCTCCAGTAATAACCCTAGCAGCAGTAGTTAATGAAGAAGCAACAACAGATACAGAAATGCTTCAGTTTGTACAGAAAAAGAAGCAATAGATTTTGATATAGTTTATAGCACCACCTTACCAGCTTTTGATAATTATTCTAAGGCTATAGTCTGCTACACAGCACCAATAAGTCCTGTAGCTTTGGAACAACAAAGGACAAGTCTTATAGTTAATAAGAATATTATAGAGCAAATAACTGATATAGAGCCAAAGGATTTCTCACCTCCAACTTTTGGCTGGGCTGAATCCCCCTAGCCCAATCTTGATGTATTCATGTATCAAGATATGGAACAAGAGACTGACAATGTTCAGGCTCAGGTTATTATAGATATTGAGCCAGAAGGTCAAGCACAGTCTCAGGCTAAAGAAGAAAATATAGCTGAACAGCCACTGGCTCACCCAGTAGTCTCTGCTGAAATGCTTAAATAGATTAATGCCCTCTAAGATAATCCTTCCAATGAATCTGATGACGATGATGAGTCAGATGATTCAGAATACTTTGCTTCTAAAAAGAGAAAACTTAATAAGAAGGTTCCATTCAGGGCTACTCCAAAACCCTCTTCTACTACTGACACCCCATATTATATTCTGCACAACATTACTCTCACTCCAGACACTCCTCACTGGATGAGGTATTCAAAGAATGAGATGAAAGCAAGGAAGAATAGCAGGAGATACTCTCCACCACTACAATTCAGGAGAGGTCCTCCTCCTCCTCCTGCAGCAGGATCAGCAGGAAATGTTTCACAAGTTCAAAGGTCTACATCTTCTTATCATTCCAGACCATATCAAAGAAGCAGCAGATAGCAGTACAGTTCCCAAGGCAGCAAACAACAACAAAGAAGGTAAAGCTGTCAACAGCAAACATCTGAAGATAATCAGCAAGAAAAATGAAGTCCAGAAAGGCCATTATCTCTAGTATATGATCCTGAAATGGATCCTAATTTTAGAATGACCAGATTCAAGGAGGTCATATCACTTTCACAGATCAGGAAAGCTAAGGAAGAAGTAAAAAGACACTTCTCAGTATTTAACCATGTCTTCCTACATGAAGAAAGAGATAGAAAGGTATGAAAAGAAAAATCTCTTTAATGTTGATACTTATATGAGTCTCCATCCAGAAGCTGTAGTGCCTAGAGATGTATCAATAAAGATTCTGGGTGCTGAAGGCATGAAGATGACTCAAAGAGAAGCAGAGGATCCCAAAAGAATAGTGGTCTTCTCAAAACCCGCTCCTTCTTCAGATGCTTCAAAGAAAAATCTATTATTTTCTAATTATGCATTTTGAATCTTATTTTTGCTATATGTATACTCACAAGGCACATTTGTTTATATCTGCTGAAGTTTTATAATTCTGTCAGATATTTTCATTACTTTGTGATTTTCTTTATTTTTATTTTTATAGTGACCTCGCCCAAATAGGGGGAGATTGTTGGAACCCTACTTGTGATTTGGGCCAGGTTCACTATTAGGAATGATGACCCAACATGTATATTCTAGGGTCATAAGTTAGTTCTAGGGTTTAGGTCAGTCACATTAGGTTAGATTGTTTGAAAACATACCTTCAGAAGACTTCAGAGATAGAAGACTTTAGAGACAAGGAAGTTTTAAAGATTGCAGAAAACGTGCTTGACGATAGCTGAACTCAGCTCGACGATCGTCGATCTCAGATCGACGAACTCAGAGTTCCTTCTCTGTGTTGAGCTCGACGAAAGTCTAGCTGAGGTTGACGAACTCTGATCCTTCCTCAGAATCTCAACTCGACGACGTGCCTTCTCTGTTCGCCGAACATGGAGCTCAAATTGGCAAGTATTTTTTTTGTTCGACGATATTTGAGCTCAGCTCGACGAAGGAGAATTATCAGTTCGAAGAACTTGGAGCTCAGGTCGACGAAATCTTTACTAAGTTCGACTAACTCATTCTAGATTCTGTTTGACTAAACTTCTCTACAGTTTCTCAGATTTGATAAAACAGTTTGATTTCAAGTATTAAGACAATAATACTCTATTAATTAATGCTCAATATTCTTAAGAATATAGCCGTTTTCTGGCTGCATTAATTATGGATTACAGAGTTATTACTCTACCATTTTTATTTGGATAGTTGGGGAAATACATTGAAGACAAAAATCAGTCGTTCCAACTCCCAGACATTATGCAGAAAATTTCAAGGAATTTGAAATTCAAATGTGTTTGGAATTAGCCATTAATATATAAAGAAAATTTTCAGAAGATTGTCTAGAACAAGCAATTAAGAAGAACAAGCAGTAATCAACAAGGAGAAGAGAAAGAAAATCTAAAATCAAAGAATAAGAGACAGAGAAAAGAAACATCTTGTTCATCATTTTTCTTCTTCAAACTCTTCTTCCAGCAACACATATTCAATCTAAGACCAAAAGCTCAATCTCTCAGAATCATTTATTGGAAGAAGAAGTTCTCTTTGAAGGCCTACACCTTGAAGCAAAGGTTCCACTCCTGATCAGATTTCTATAACTCAGGGGGAGTTTTGACAACATCAACAAAATCAAATAGTCTTCTTAATGATTTGAGATAGAGAAGACAACATCATTTTATTTTCTTTCACTGTGTACAGAGTTATAACTCCCTTCAAGAGTTGAAATCTTTGGTTCTCAAGTCTCTTGATCAAAAGACTTGGTTTGGTTTTTGGGCACCTGATCAAAAGCTCAAAGGGTTGCTAGATCTCCCTTAGAAAATAGATCTTGTGATGACAGTGCACCTAATCAAAAAGTTGTGGTGACAGGGCACCTGATCAAAAACCTGTGGTGGCAGGGCACTTGATCAAAAACCTGTAGTGGATTCCAACCCGGATGGTAGAAGTGTGGATGTATCCAGGTTTATTGGGGAACTACTATAAACTCCTTATGTCATCTGGTTGTGCTTTACTTTTTATTTTCTGTGCTGTGATACTTCTTTTTATTTATTTATATATATGTATCACCTATTTTAATCCGCTGTAAAAATAAAGTTAAATTTTAAAGTACTCTATTCACCCCCTCTAGAGTTAGTTAGATCAATCCGTCACTTTCACCCTCAAAGGCTCAAGTGTTTATTTTTATTTTTATGTATGGCCGGCCTGTGTGCCAAAGTATGTAAAACACATTTATGAAGGAAACAGTTTGTAAGGCCTTAAGGCCAAACAGTTTATGTATTTATATATCGTTCCTATGGTTTGATTAGTAGACATTCCTGATGTTGGGTTCTTATTACTCAAAAGCTTTCACTAGAATGCAACTCTGAGTTAGGATCTGTGAATGTTTTGATTTCAATGCATAACTCTACTGACTGTCCATGGAATATGGCACGGGCCCCCGACCGGATCTTCTGTTATATTTTTCGAGATGAATGGGGGTGTTATAAGTTAAACTTATAAATAATTAATTGTGCTATGGACTCAGTTGGGAGTCCTTGGGTGCTTGATAGTACAAGATGATCATGGGAATTACATGGTGTATGGTATATACCTGGTTCCATATTGATCCTTGTTGGATGATTACTTGTGGTTGGTCTATAAGCTTATTGGTTGCCACAACGACGTGAGTTGGCAGACAGACTCTTGGCCAGTGGGGATGTGTTGCTTGGTGTTTCCCAATGACCCTTTCTTTATGACATAAGATTTAGTTGGTTTTAGCCAGTAATAGTACGTTGGTTCTCCTTTGTTTGGTTCTAAGCGTCAAGGCATATGTAAGGTGTAGGTCCGATAGTCAGCATACACATATAGTACTGGAGAAGCTCATTCCACTGTCTCCATCTGGCCACAATGTGAGGTGCTTGAGTGGTTATCTGCCCTCGAAAAGAGGTAACTAAGGTTTATGTCGACATAATAAATCAGAGTGTGTGAGTAAATCATGGGTGAGTCATCATACATACATTCATTGCATTATACCTCATGAAGATCCTTATCATATAAAGTTATTTGAGCACTTTTATCTGATAAGTTACTATTTGTTATACTAGATGTCACAACCCGCATTTTCTCTACATTTACCGATTTAACAGAGTAAGAAAAAATGCACGTCATGATGCCATGTCAGTAGGGGATAACAGCAGACACTGAGGCAAAACTCCAACTTGACACTTTTATGAAAGATCCGTAAGTTATTAAAGGGAAAATCCAATTAAAGTTTAAGTGGTTAGCTGTATCCCTCTGCTCAGTGGCTCATCTAGTCTATGAGAAAAAAATAATTATACGCTGCGGAAAATACTTTATTTACAATATTAGACGTCCTACATGAGTATAAACAACCCCAGAGGACAACTCTTGGTATACAAGACTCTGGATTTATAATAATTATGAAAGTAGCTTTTACGACCGTTAAACATAGTGATTTAGACTTCAAACATGGCATGTATGAAGTAATAGTAATAATAGTTTTTATATTTTAAAATATCTAACATGCAACCTAGCATAAAATCTTCTCAGAGAGCAAGTACAACCAACCAAAAGAGTAAACTAGCAGCTAGCAAAGAATTCAACATTCCAAAAGAAAACTGCCAGTGGGCATCAACAACCTGACACGAACCCTTTGAAAGTATGCATGTCTGAATAAAAAACAAAAACAACAAACTACCTCACGACGGTGAGGAAAACCAATATAATAACTGCAGTCCACAAGCTACCACCCAACACAACCGCTCCACTGGCTACAGTCCTGAACCCGAGGCATTCAAAGAAAGAACACCTCAATAAGAAATTTGCAAGCGGCAATGTAAATAAGCAGGTAATAAGTAGAAACAAGCAAGAAAGGGTTTACCAAACCCGACTATAAGAAGAGCTAAAACCACAGCTGATTAGCTAAATAAAAATAGGTAAAGTGAAAAGTTTGCAATAATAGAGTTAAAAGAAAATTGCACCAAGTGCGAGACGAATTCATGCTTCAACAAAATCTGCAAGGATAAGAATGAAATAGCATAAACTAAACTATAAGAAGCAAGTGAGCACAAAACAGCTTGAAAAACATGAATCATTAATGCTGGTAAAAATAACTGAGCCAGAGTCAGTGACCAAAACGTCCAAATCCGAACTACCAGACCCAAATGTCTCAGAAAAGGCGCTACAATGGTGGCCACCTGGCCCAACACAACCCAACAGTCCACCAAATAGAGACCAAACAAACCTCCAAGTGAAATGATTCACAAACCAACGTCCAGTTGGTGGTCGTTTATCCACTGCCAACCTTCCTAGCCGAAGAGAACATCATACCCAAACACCCCAAACCAAAACCAATCCTAAACCCAAAGAAATACCTTGACAAGACCTAAATTTACTCTAAGGACCATACACGACGAATTAGACACAAATCAGTGAAAAGCACAAAGTCCACGGTGAAAGCATCGAGTCAACTCGACGCCGCGTTGAGTGCTTTCAATGCAATCAACTCCAAGCCAGATACTCAATGAATACACCTTCACTCAATACCGCGTTGAGTTCATCCAGTGCACTCAATGCCAAAACAATGATACTCAACGAATTCGTCGAGATCACTCGACAAATTTGACTTACGCTCAAGATCACTCAACGCTCTTAGCTCCAAGCCTAATACACCTAACGCCAAGCCTTATACTAGACGAACTCGATGCAAAACTAGCCTTACTCGACGAATTTGCCGAGAATACTCAATGAATTGGACTTAACTCAAATCTCACTCAACGCCAAACTGATACTCGATGAATTCGTCGAGAATACTCGACGAATTGGACTCGGCGAATTCTAACCTTACCCGACGAATGATACTCGACGAATTTACCTTAATGGATTTCTACACCTAGTTCATACTCGACAAATTCTTCCCACGATATACGCCGAAATTGTCCTTAGACTAAACTATGTTACTCGATGAATTTTAGCCGAAAAGTCCTAACTATCCTAGGGATTTTCTCAAGGCTAACTCCTACATAACTCCTACGCACAAAGGAGAGAAAGAAAAGGAAATACATGAAAGGAAAATAACAAGCAAGGGGGAAATCGCCACTTGCCTCAAATCTCGGAAAATCCGCCTCCTCCAACACTCCACGACAAGGATCGGCCGCAAGAAGACCTAGGCAATATTTCCGGAAACTTTTGGTCGAAGAAGGAGGTCAAAATCACAAACCTAACACACAAAAATTGGAGAAAGGGGAAAATCTTACCACAAATGCGTAGATCTCGGCGAGAGCTTTCAAAATCTCTAATCTATTGACAAAACCAACCAACGAAGATCTCTCTATCGCCGGCAAAACGCACGCGAAGTCGCCGCTCCTCTTCCGCTCGTGAAACCGCTGTCGCTCATGTTGGGAAGATGAACATGGAAATAAGATTTGACGCGACGGTTTTCTATTTATACATACAAATAATATTAAATCATAATTATTTAAATAACGCCAAGACAACCCAAAATTCAAACCAACTCGGAATCTTACGAAAATCGCACTATATCTAAATAACAACACTATGAATCTAACGGCGAAGTCGAAATCCAAATTCAACAAACCAAACTCGGGTAAAATACCACCCGAAGATAAAACACCACCACATCCTTATAAAAGCTCTACCGAGTCACCAGCAGACCCGGCTCATGAGGGAAGGTGCACAACCAAGCCAAAACCAACCACACGGGAAAACCAACTAAGCAAACCCATGCTCCAACAACGACACCATTTTAACTATGCGTCAACGTAACACCCTGACGTCAAAAATACATTACTACGGCTATTAAAATAAACACCGAAAAATCAGGGGCGATACAACCCCCCCCCCCCCTAAAAAGGCGTTTCGTCCCAAAACATGACATAAATAGGATCAAATCCAAAATAGAAGAAGAGTAATCATATGCTATCAAAAAAACACTTACCAAAAGCATCAGGAGAACAGATGAGGATGTGTCTCCCTCATAGCTGACTCCAACTCCCAAGTCGCGCACTCCACGTCTTTGTTCCTCCACAAAACTTTAACCATGGGTATTGTCTTCCTTCGCAATACCTTAACAAGAGTATCCAAAACATGAACAAGCACTTCCACATAAGAAAGATTAGGCTCAAACTGGGGCACAACATTAAGAATCTACCGGCCACTAAGTACGCACTTATATTACTAGCTTACCTGGAAAACCTCATGCACACCAGGAAAATTTACTGGCAAATCCAGTCTATAAGCAGACATCCCAATACGTTCCACAATCTTGAAGGGTGCCACATACCTAGGATCCAACTTATGGTTCTTACCAAACATCTTAACGCCAGACATCAGGGAAACCTTAAGAAAAACCATGTCCACAACAAAAAATTCCAATTCCATCCTTCGACGATTGACATTCTTTTATAACGCTCCTGAGCTATTCCAAGCTCTATCGAATATGCCTAAGAGAGATATCCATTGCTTCCAAGGCCTCCAGACCCAACAATGGTCTCTCACCAACCTCAGCCCAAAATAAGGGAGTTCTGCAACATCTCCCATACAAAGCCTCAAACGGGTCCATCTGCAAGCTCTCTTGAAAACTATTATTGTACACAAAATCCATCAATCTCAAACGCTCATCCCAAGCTCCTCTATGATCCAAAATATGACATCTAATCATATCCTCCGCGATATGATTTTCTCTCTCCGTTTGACCATTTGTGTACGGATGATAGGCGCTGGAATACCTCAAATCGGTACCCAACCCTTCCTATAAACTTTTCTAAAAGAGAAACGTAAACCTAGATTCTTGATCTGATACAATACTAATAGGTACTCCATATAATCTGATGACCTCATCCAAGTATAACTCAGCTATTTTCTTCATGGAGTAGTCGATCTTAAACGATATGAAGTGAGCACACTTCGTCAGTCAGTCCACTATAACCCAAACAGAATCGTGTCCTCGGGGATATCTCATCAATCCAGTAATAAAATCCATCAAAATACTCTCCCACTTCCAACTTGGAATTTCTAAAGGCGTCAACTTTACTCCAGGCCTTCCATGATCGGCCTTAACTCGCTTGCAAGTAAAACATTCGGATACAAACTTAGCTATAACACCCTTCATACCATACCATCAAATGATCTGCTTCAGATCCTTATACATTTTAGTTGAACCGGGGTGGTAGGCAACACTAGAACCATACGCCTCTTTACATAACTAAACTCGAATATCCTCAACTACGGGAATACAAAATCTGCTGCGGTACTTCAAGGTACTCGCATCATCAATTGAAAAGTCTGGTAATTACCTTTTCTCAGTTCTATTATAAAGGTACAACAAACCATGATCATCCTTTTGATGTAGCCTTGTAAGTACAATCCATGAAGGCTCTATTACTTCCAAACTTCTTGGCGAGGTGCAACTACCAACCGATATATCCATCAAGAGAAATTCCTCTACCAGCGAATCCACAGACAGGTTAAAAATTTTCGCTATCTTCCTACTCAGGGCATTGGCTACCACATTAGCTTTGACTGGATGGTATTGGATCTCAACATCATAATCCACGACATATTCTAACCATCTCCGCTGGCGCAAGTTCAATTCCTTTTGAGTGAATATGTACTTCAAACTCTTATGATCCATGTAAATCTTGCACAATGCGCCATATAAGAGGTGTCTCCACAGCATTAGGGCATAAATCACGGCTGTGAATTCTAGATCATGCGTAGGGTAGTTCCTCTCATGTATCTTTAACTGTCTCGACCCATACGCAATCACTTTGCCCTCTTGCATCAACACGCACCCAAGTCTAACGTGCGATGCATCCACATACACAGCATATTCCATCCCTTCAGTAGGCAAGGACAAAATTGGGACAGTGCACAATCTCCTCTTCAATTCCTGAAAATCCTCTTTGCACTCATCACTCCAAACAAAAGCTGCGTTCTTCTGCATAAGCTTAGTCAGTGGCACAGACAACATATAGAAATGCTCCACAAACCTCCTATAATATACTGCCAACCCTAGGAAACTTCTTATCTCTCTGGGTGTGGTAGGTCTATTCCAATCCATTATAGCAGCTATCTTCTCGGGGTCCACAGAAATTCCATCCTTATTAACCACATGACCCAAAAAGGAAACCTGAGGAAGCCAAAACTTACACTCGGTTAGCTTGGCAAACAACTTATGCTCCATCAAAGCAGACAAAACTAAATGCAATTGCTTGGCATGCTCTTCAGCACTACAGGAGTATACCAACACATCATCTATAAATACGACCACAAAACTGTTTCGAAAATCCATGAACACTCTATTCATCATGTCCATAAAGGCAGAGGGTGCATTAGTTAATCCAAAGGACATCACTAAGAACTCAAAATTTCCATGATAAGAACGAAAAGCAGTCCGTGGAAAATTTGTCTAACGAATCCTCAACTGATGGTAGCCTGAACAAAGATCAATCTTTGATAACACGGTGCTACCACGCAACTGATCAAACAAGTCATCTATTCTCAACAAGGAATACCTGTTCTTGATCGTTACCTTATTCAGTTCTATATAATCAATGCACAGCCTCATCGATCCATCCTTTTTATTCACAAATAGCACGGGAGCACCCCACGGTGAAGAACTTTGTCTAATGAATCCATTCAGCAATTACTCATCCAGCTGAGTACGCAACTCCTCCACCTCATGTGGGGCCATACGGTACAGTGCTTTAGCAATAGGACAGGTACCCAGCTCCAAGTCTATGACAAAATCCACGTCTCTCAGGTGGAAGTCTAGGAAGGTTATCAGGAAAAACATCAAGAAACTCGTGCACTATAGGAATCTCCTCTACATGGGGCAAACTACAACCAGTCTCCAACACCGAAACCAAACAGGAAAAAAATTCGGAATCTAATAGCTTATGAGCATATAACGTAGAAATTATCGGAGAAAATTGGTGCGGAAAGCCATAAACACTCCTGGGTTGACCATTGTCCATCTTGAAGTCCAAACGCTTGACCTTGCATTGGATGACTGCATCATACTTGGACAACCAGTCCATGACCAATGTTGAAGCCAGCAACCCGACTTCCCCTAAAGTTCAGACCTGAATTTGCAACTCACACCTACTCTTCTAGAAACACCCTCTCGACGTAAGTCATAGGAACAGAAACAGACCGAGGGTCTCAGCTCGGAGGTCCCACCTCTTACCCAAAAGAATCAGAAGTTCTCCCCCTCCCTACCCAGTACTGTGCTAGGTGGATTTGAGGAAAAAGATAGAAAGAGTTCAACAACCTTTTCAAGGCACCTTATCGGTATATTTATAGGTCTCTGAGTTTGACATGCCAATAACCAAACTGAATCGACCTGGAATTACCAAAATACCCTGGGTTGGGTCTGCCAACAGCCAAACTCCACTGTTCTGAATGGTTATATGCAGATCACAAAGGGTAAAAGGGTAAAATTACCTGGGGTAAAAGAGTAAAATTCCCCATTGGGGGTAAGAAAGTAAAAAACACCTTTTTCTCATATGTCGAGTGAGAAACTGGCCAGCGTGTGAGATGAGCCTACCTGTTCGTCTCACAAATCTCTTGCCTCGCGAGAGACATCTCGCCATCAAGAGCCAGCCCGCTCCGCGAGAGACGTCTCGCCCATTAAGCGGCACCCGGTCTCACCCCCAGCGAGTGGACCATTTGGTCCCACTCGCCTCTGCAGCTCCTCTCGCCACCTTCTCAACACTACTACTTGAACCGCCTCCAGCGATCCAAGGTTGTACACAATCCCCGCTTTTTTCGAGGTTGCCTCAAACTCGGAAAGAAAGTCCAACAAAGGCTCGCGTGGCTGAGATTCATTTATGAGAGAATCTTTGGCGGGCCCTCCCCCCGGAGCCTATAAATATGCGACCCCAACTTATCGTGGAGACTGCCCCCTCTCTCATTTCCTCCTCTCTTTTTTACCGTCAACATGTCTCATAGTCAGAGTTTTCGCGAGCGCCTCGCAATGGTATGCAATCAGAATAAGGCCAACGTGGCTGCTCTGGCCCTGACTCTACTTCGTACCCCAGCTTCAGCACCTTTGTCGTCTCGCTTAAAGAAGGCAAAAATCGTCGGTCCTCCCTTCTCGGCCGGTGTGACTACTTCGTCACCCTCGGGAGCCAACACACCACCTCCCACGCCCTTTGAGGAGAGACAAGTGATTCTTGACCCCTCCTCTCGCCTCTGTCTTTTCCATTTTCTTTTATCGTCCCGCTTACTCACCATGTTTTTCCAGGGAAACCTCGCCGACTCCCCCATGCCTGTGAATCCTCCTGATGCTACCGACAAACATTATCAGGACTCCGACTTGCCGCAGCAATCCTCGCCCCCTATCGCGAAGAATGACGACATCTTGCAGATTATGGATAACCCTCGCATCCCAAGTAAATGAACTAACCATGCCCCTTCATCCGTATAGCTCGCATCCTCCAAGCCTTCTTGCAATACCATCATATATTTTGATCCTCAACCTTTCTTGTGTTGGTTTCCAGATGGACTCGACAGCTGAGGATTTCCCCGGGCAGCCCGCCCTCTCACCTCTTCCTCACCCAGATGAGATTGAAGACTATCTTGATGATCCTATGGATCCACTGGAGATGAAGCGCAGGACGACTGGGATGCCTCAAAAATATACACACATCATCCGTGAGATGGAACGGGAGAAGCAAGCCACCTACCGGCGCATTGACTGGCTTGAAATTGAGTGCGCCCGCCTCTCCTCTGAAATCGACACTCGGGTTGAAATAGATGAGACCACCCCTAGGCCATCATTAGCGAGATAGACCAACAGCTTTGTCTCATGTGCCGCGGTCTAGATGTCGTTCAAGCCTTTCACATCCTTGGACAGCCTCCATCCGCGGGATGTCACGGTGGTCACTAGAGATGGCACAAGAACTGAGGGCCCTCCATCTCGTCTCGCCTATTCAACTATGCCATGTGACTATTATTTCTATTAATATGCCATCTGTTTGTTTAATTATAATTTGTTATTTAAAACCCCTATGGGCATGCTGCCCACCTCATGCGGGATGAAATAATTCATGATGATATTCACTTAATCTCTCTTATGCTGGTCTTTTTATTATAGCTGCATTAATTGCTACTTTTTCCTTTTTATTTCGGCTCATTGGAAAGATCACCGTGGAACGTCGCGCCTCGAGGTCAGGAGAGAGAGGTAAAACGAACCGTCGGGTTGCCTCTTCGACTTCCCCCTTCACATTTTCCCGCCCATTTTTTCTTCTCTCTCCATCCGCTAAAAATAGCTCCCCCCGGATCCAAACATTTCATCCCTGCGTTGTCCCTTCCTGCTGCATCTTAGAGTCCTCGCTTGCTTCCCCTCAACTTCTTCTCGCATCTTGCTCTCGCCTCCCCCTTTTCTTCCTCTCTCTTCTCATGTCGTCTCGCCTGCCATGGGAAAGAAGAAAGCTGAAGAGGGCGAGGGCCGCAACCATTGTGGCAGGAGATTCGTTGACCACGATTTTACCCCTGTGAAAATCTTAGAGGAGGACTATACCCGTTTCATCCGCGAGTTCCTGGCGGAGGGTTTTGAATCTCGGCCACCCAAGGTCAGCAAATCGATCAATACCTTCTACCGCGGCAAACTCGCCTTCCCCGTCTCGCACTTTGAGTTGGGGCTGAGACTCCCCCGCTGGCCAGAGGTAAAACAGGCTCTGAAATATTTCGGGGCCGTCCCCGCGTAGCTCAACCCGAATGCCATCTCGTTGTTGGTTGCTTTCGTCAGTTACATGCACCGCGAGCGCATCGAGTTTAGCATCACCGTCTTCCACAAACTATTTGTCTACCATGCCAAAGATGACGGCGTCTTGTACTTCACCGGCCAGGACTTAAAGGTGTGCGAGACCCCAAACAAGAACCACCATTGGCTCACTCGTTTCATCTTCATCGGCGTAATCTGGGAGGCGTCCCACTCGCCCCGGTATCGCCTGACGAGGTATATTACGAGACACCCAAGGTCGGGGGCACGGAAAAAGCTCTACGATTTATTCGCGGGGAAGAATTTTGAAGTCAACTTCCTAAGGCGAAATCTCGACTCACTCCCTCCCGTATTTCCCGGTGAAGATTCACTCGCGCCCCCTTATCCTTATGTTTACCGTCCCTTTATTCTGTTCTAACCGTTTTATTGTTTAGGAGAGAGGACTATCCCTGTCCATCCCCCCTACATGAGCAACGCAGGGCCGTCCAAAGGTCTTGCCCTCGCTAGCATGGTGGCATAGGCGACGAAGGAATCGCTGACCACCGCCCCCAAGAAAAGATCTGGAGATGATGCCGCTCCTTCTCGGCACAACCCCAAGAAAAGGATCAATGTTGGGTATTGCATCCACACTAACCCAGATTTGATGAAGTCACCTTGGAACAAAGATGAATTAAGTTGTATTTGATGCTTGGTTTGAGTTATATGTTTGCAGGAATTTCACTGGAAAGTGTAGACCAATGTCAGTCCACAGTGGGTGACGAAACACATGAACTGTGCAATGTAATCCCTCATTGCGTATTCCAAAGTGTTGACTCATGTGTGGTCTCTCTATTGGGATACACTTCATATTCAAGCTATTGGACCTTGGGAAAAGGATTGGAAGTTGACTGCATTAGAAGAAAGAGTTTTCCAACAGCAAAAATTCTCTAAGTCTTTTACTCGAGTAGGTCCATAACTACTCGAGTAGATTATGCATAATTTACTCGAGTAAAAAAACCTTGTACACGAGTACTTAAGTGTATCTCTCGTGTAGCTAAGTCATGTACTCGAGTAGACGTAGTCATATACTCATGTAGCATGTTTATACACTCGAGTAGATCACTCATTATACCCGAGTATAAAGGCCTCACTCATCAAAATTTTTCTAAGTCATGGACTCGAGTAAGTGTACTCACATACTCGAGTAGATAGAATTATACTCGAGTAGTTCATTATACCTACTCGAGTAGATCATGTTTCACTCAAGTACCTTGAAATTTTCCTACTCCAGAATTTTCTAAGTCTTTTACTCGAGTAGAACTTTCACCTACTCGAGTAGATCACTTCCTCTCGAGTAGTTTAATTCAACTACTCGAGTAGCTGCTTGCTGACTTCTTCAGAATTTATTATAAGTATCCCACTCGAGTAGTCCTTCATGTACTCGAGTAGTTCATGTAATATACTCGAGTAGTTTTTCTTGTACTCGAGTACATCCTTTATGTACTCGAGTAAGTCAATATACATACTCGAGTAGTTCCTTCTGCTTACTCGAGTAGTTGATTTCTACCTACTGGAGTAGCCTATCTTTATATACCCGAGTATGTTTTCCTTCATGTACTCGAGTAGTTATTTAACTACTCGAGTAGCTCCTCTCTTACTCGTGTATATGGCTGAATTTTTCTGAAATTCGTCTAAGTTCTTTTTTGACGGGATTTTCAAATCACGCGACATGATTGGTCCACGTGTACATCATTATGACCGATTATGACCGTTATTCTCTCCTATATAAAGTCTTATCAGAAAATGACAAACCCTAATTTTTCTCCAAGCATTCTTGTCATTTTATTTTGAGAAAGTTCTTCAGCCGACTCCTCACTGTTTTCACGAAACGGAAGCCGCCGCCACCATCTTCTCCGGCCAGTCCTTCTAAGTTCAGAGGATTCATTCTGAAGAAAGTTACAGATCGAGATCGACATCACTGTTCATCTTCTCTCTCTGATTCTGTAAAAGCAAGAAGATCCAAATCTGGGCCGAGACTCTCTTCACCGATTTCTGATAGTGCTGCAAAGTCCATAAGAAGAAGCTTTCTGGCCGTTTCATCAGATCTGATTGGATTTACTGTTTGTATAATTTTTCAAAACTTTATTAGTCTTGTAGGAGAAAGTTTCTCTGAGTGTAGGAGTTTTTTTTTACTCCGAGTTTGTAGGAAGTGTTATCTTCCGAGGTGTAGATCCCGTTGTTTGGATCGGGTTTGTAGGAACTTTGTTCCGAGGGTTGGATCGATTTTTGATCCGAGATAGTGGAGTAGCTGTATCTAGTTGATTGCTAGATCGGTGAGGGAAAGTGGATGTACCCAAGGGAGGGGAACCACTATAAATCTTGTGTCGTCTGTGATATTGGTAGATAGTTTTGTGCTGTGCTCTAATTATTTTTTTTATTCTGCAAAAGACGCACAACTAACCTATTCACCCCCCTCTAGGTGATTTAGGTTGACAATCGTTTTCTTTCAATTGGTATCAGAGCGAGGTTGATCGTTAAAAGGTTAACACCTTGATTAGATCCAAATCTGTTGTCTGAAAGATTCTACCATAAAATGGGCAAGGGCAAAGATTTTGCCAAGCTTCCACTGTGCAACAAAAATAACTTTCCCATGTGGAAAGAAAGGATAAAATTTTTCATGGAAGCTGTGGATCCAAGGATCTTCATGATCGTTGAAGAAGGCCCTTACATTCCCATGACTGTGTCCACTATCGACCCTACCAAGAAATTTCCCAAAAAGCTAATGGATCTCGACAAAGACGAGATTGCACTTGTCTCCCTCGACAAGAAAGCTAAGAACATTATAGCAAGTGCAGTAGATGACTCGATGCTGCAAAATTTGATTCACTGTCAATCGGCTAAGGAGATGTGGCATTCCTTAGTCACTTTGATGGAAGGAACTGAAGAACTAAGGGATGATCGGAGATCCCTTCTCAACCAAAAATATGAAGCATTCCGACAAGGGAACAAGGAAACAATTGCCTACACATTTGAAAACTTCTTCAAATATGTGAATGGCCTAAGGGTGTATGTTCGTGTCTTCACCAACGGAGAACTAAACGACAAGTTCTTGAGATCCCTAACCAAGGAATGGTATAACAATGTATGCGCCATCAGGGAGTTCGGGAAGCTAGCTGAAACGGACCCGCAAAATCTCTTTGGAAAGCTTATGTCTTATGAACTCCAAATCAATACAAGAAAAGCTGAAGAAGAGAAAGGCAGGTCTGCACTCAAGGAGAAATCTGTCACTTTGAAGGCGGACACCTCCAGAAAGACTAAGGCTGCCTCCCCCGCTCCAGCTCCAGAAGGTGATGAAGAAGAAGAAACATCAGAGCCTAGCACTTCAGGCTCTGAACTATCAAAAGGAGAGTTTTCCTTACTCTCGAGGCAATTCAAGAAGTTTCTTAATAAAAATAAACAATGGAAAGGCAAGGATGCCTCATACAGAAGATCGCAGTGCGATGGCGATCGACAAATAAAAGGCTCAAGCAGCCACGAAAGGTATAATACTAAACAGAACAAATACGTTTCAACTAACATCATTTGATACTGCTGTAATAAGCCAGGTCACGTCATTGCTGACTACCCTCATAAGAAGAAGGAGGGTGGTATAAGAGAAGACAATAAATCCTCACACAACAAGAAGAGGAAAGAGAAGTGCCTCATATCCAAAAGGAGCAAGACTCTTAGCGACTCCGACTCATCTGAGTCAAGCGAAGAAGAAGAAGCTTACTTTCTGCTAATGGCTCAAACAGATGATGAACAAGAGCCCCAGTTCACTGGGAAGGTAAACTCTCATACCCCTCTTTCAGATTCTGAAGTCTCTGAACATGATTGCGAGGGTAGCTCCTCTGACGATGAGTCAGAATTAATGGCCCAGTACAAGGAGTTAATCATGGCTTACGACAAATGTCGTCGAGTCGTGAAGACCCAGGCTAAAGAGATCAAATCTCTAAAAGCCGAAGAGAGCATCTTGAGAGAGAAAGTCGCAAAGACTGACTCCCTCGAAGAAAACTTCAATAATGCTATTGAAGAATACAACAAGGCTCTTGAGCACCTTGACCTTAAGGAGAAGATCATCAAGGGATTGGAAGCCGAACTTGCGGCTGAAAGGAAACTTGTTGAGAGTTTCTCGAAGCCCAAGACAGTTCTTCCATTCGTTGCTGAATTCTCAGCAAAGGCCAAGGGAGCTGGACTAGGCCATGAAGAAGCTCCTAGTAAATCCTCTAGGAGAAACAAGAATCAACGGAAAATTAAGGCCGCCAAAAAGGCCTCAGCCGAAGAAAAGGGAAAAGCCCCTCAAAATCAAACTACATTCAAAAAGGTCATTTTTCCATCAAATGAGTTTGATTTTGACTCATCCTATGTCACTTTGCTAGGCCTACATATGTAGAGCCAAAGTCTCGCTATCAAGGATGGGCTCGACCCCGAAACTTTGGCGAAAGTGTCTTTAAGGCACCTTATGAAGAAGTTGTTCTTCAGAGCTATGGCCCTTTCAATCATGGGCATAACTTCAAGAAGGCACCAAAGACAAAGCCTGTTGTAGAGAAGCCCAAAAAGGAGAAGAAGCAATGTGATTGCCATCATCATGAGGCATCTTTCTCCAAGAATGCTACCCCTGCTAGACCAAAGTTCCAAAAAGTCAAGCAGGAGATCTTGAGGCAAAGGTACAACAGATTTGACTGTTGGTGCTGTGTCAAGGTTGGTCACTTCGCCATAGATTGCTGGTTCAATTCCAGAAATGCTGCAACCCCTCATGTTAGAAATATGAGAAAGACATCTCATAGTGCTAACACTCATAGGGGGAGCACTCTAACCCGATACCAAGGACAAAATGTGTTTGGGTTCCTAAGGCAAATTGATTATGATTGAAGGGATGTCCAAAGGCCAACAAAACGCCCATCTGGTACTTGGACAGCGGATGCTCTCGGCATATGACCGGGACTAGAAGCCTCATTCAGAACTTTACTTCAGTCGTGAAAGGACCAAAGGTCATCTTTGGAGGTTCAGACCGTGGAATTACTAGAGGCTATGGTATGATTACTAACGGCAATGTATCCTTCTCAGATGTGGCTTATGTAGAAGGATTGGAACACAATCTCATAAGCATAAGCCAACTCCGCGATAAAGGATACATAGTTGAATTTCATGATGATAAGTGCCTAATAAAATCCGTTGACAATATGGAAACGATTCTATCCGGCACTCTAGGCAGGAATATTTTTTGTTTAAATTTCATTTGTATTGATTCCTCTACACCAGTGTGTCTTTTAGCAAAAGATAGTGCATCTCTTGGTAACCAATGGCACAAGAGACTCGCACATATTAATTTCAAAACTATTAATAAACTATTTTCAATGAACTTGGTACGTGATGCCCCGAATGTCAAATGCGTCAAAGACAGACCTTGTCATGTATGCGTAAAAGGCAAGCAAACAAGGGCTACCTTTAAAAGCATTATTGGCAAAGACTCTAACAGATGTCTCCATCTATTGCACATGGACTTGTTTGGTCCACTGCAGTTTAGAAGTTTGGGAGGTAAGGACTATACATTGGTAATTGTTGATGACTACTCGCGCTTTGCGTGGGTGTTCTTTCTGAAACACAAGTCAGATACCTTCGACATCTTTACTAATTTTGTCAGGCAAGTCCAGAATGAATATAACTGCTCCATAGTCAAAATCAGAAGTGACAACGGAAAAGAGTTCAAGTCTGGGGCCATGACAGAATTCTGTGAAAGCTTAGGTATCTTTCATGAGTTTTCCTCTCCTCGTACTCCACAACAGAATGGAGTGGCTGAGAGAAGGAACAGAACACTCATAGAGGCCTACAGGAACATGTTGAGTGATGCTTCACTACCGGATTACTTCTGGGCTGAAGCCGTCAACACTGCATGCCACGTGCAAAATCGAGCACACATAAACAAAGACCACAATAGGACACCTTACGAACTTCTGAAAGGCAGGAAACCAACAGTCTCATACTTTAGAATCTTTGGCTGTAAATGCTTCATACTTAACAATGGCAAGTATCATACCACCAAGTTCAGCGAAAAGAGCTTTGAAGGTATTTTTGTAGGATATAGTAGCCATAGTAAGGCATATAGGATATTTAATAGAAAACCCCTGGTGGTGGAAGAGTCGATACATGTTGTATTTGATGAGACGAGCTTGCTGCAAAGCAATCCGTCTAGTGTGCTCATTGAAGATGCAGGTGATAAGCTGAAAGAAACTAGCTTGGATGATCCGTCCGAAGACAAAGGCGAGAAGTTCGTTAAGGTCACCACTCCAACTCCTATTGGAGAGGCTGATGATCAAAATAAAGAAGTCATCCAGGATGAAGAAATCCCTCCAGTGATTGAAGACAATCCAGATGCATGAACTCTAGAGCTCAGACATCTGAAGGATCACCCCATGGACCAGATCATAGGAGATCCCCGGGATGGTGTCAGAACTCGAAGAGGTACAACTGTAACACCCCAGTTTTGCAACAGGGTCAGTCTGCAGTTCTTGAAATTTTTGGGTTTCTGGCAGGAGGCACCCGGCCTACGACACGGGCGTGTTCCTGAAGCCCCTTCCAATTCCTGAGTAGAAATTTGAGGACATCTCCATGGACTTTGTGCATGGTTTGCCTAAATCGCAACATGGTAATGATGCTATTTGGGTGATCGTGGATCGCCTAACCAAGGTGGCTCACTTTATCCCAAATCGGAAAGAGGACAGCATAGAGAAGCTGGTGGAGTTGTATGTTCGCAACATCGTGCGACTGCACGGAATTCCTAAAAGCATAGTCAGTGATCGCGATGGACGGTTTACGTCCAAGGACTGGAGATTGGTTCAGAAGAGCTTGGGCACGAAGCTAAAGTTCAGTACAGCGTTCCATCCTCAAACTGATGGACAAACTGAAAGAACGAACCGTACTATGGAGGATATGTTGAGAATGTGCGTTCTTGATTTCGGCAAGAAGTGGGAGGATCACCTCTTCATGGTAGAATTCGCGTACAATAACGGTTTTAAAGCTAGTATAAAGATGGCGCCATACGAAGCTTTGTATGGGAGGCGGTGTCGAACGCCAATGTCTTGGGCAGAGGCGGGAGACACCAAACTTTTGGGAAAGGATGTGGTAGTTGACGCTTGTGAGTTGGTACGGACCATCCAAGAGCGTATGAAGGTGGCGCAAGACAGGCAAGCAAAATATTTTAATGCTCGTCACCGGAAGTTGGAATTTGCAATTGGTGGTTGGGTTTATCTGAAGGTCAAGCCGTTCAAAGGCGTCTCACGGATTCGCCGACTCAAGAAGTTGAGTCCAAGGTTTTTGGGGCCTTTTGAAATTGTTGAGCGGGTAGGAGAAGCAACCTATCGGTTGGCGTTGTCCGCAGATTTGAGTGGATTACATGACGTCTTCCACGTCTCCGTTTTGAGGAAAGCCTTGGTGGAGGCTAGCATGGTGATTGAGCCGGCATCGGTGCCGATTGAGGAAGACTTGAGGACGCGAGTCCTCCTAATTGCTATAGAGGATTCAGAGACTCGCCAGTTGCGAAATAAAGAAGTTAAACTCGTGAAAGTTCGATGGGACAACTGCGGTCGTGAGGAGTTCTCTTAGGAACGAGAACAGACCATGCTAGAAGACTATCCAAAACTCTTCATGTCAGGTACAATTTAAGTTTTGTACCCTTGTGTTTTGAAATTTCGGGACGAAATTCTGTTAAGTGGGGGAGAGTTGTAACACCCCAGTTTTGCAATAGGGTCAGTCTGCAGTTCTGGAAATTTTTGGGTTTCTGGCAGGAGGCACACGGCCTGCGACACGGGCGTGTCGCAGGGCGTGTCGAGGCCGTGTCGACACTTGGCCCAAGTGTCGACACTTTCGCTCGACAAAGTGTCGAGAGTGGGGAACACGGCCTGCGACACGGGCGTGTCGCAGGGCGTGTCGAGGCCGTGTCGACACTTGGCCCAAGTGTCGACACTTTCGCTCGACAAAGTGTCGAGACTAGGGCACACGGCCTGTGACACGGGCGTTTCACAGGGCGTGTCCCGCTTGGTCGACGATCTTCGCTTGATGTTTTTCCGCAGTGTCGACACAAAGCCTGTCGACGGGTGTCGAGACTTGGCACACGGCTTGGGACACGGGCGTGTCCCAGGCCGTGTCAACTCTCGGGTTGGTTTCGGGGCCGTGTCATTGGAGGCACATGGCCTGCCACACGGCCGTGTCACTGGGGACACGGGCGTGTCGGATTGAACACGGGCGTGTCGGATGCCCGTGTGTGGTTCCAGGCGCGTCGATTTGAGACGGCGAATGAGGCACACGGCCCTGGACACGGGCGTGTGCCAGGCCGTGTTCGGCCCAGATTGTCTATTTTCCAGGCGAATCGTGGCCATTCTTTTCTGGTTTTGGGATCTAACGGTTCAGGCCATCTCTTAGGAAGTTAAGTCCGATTTTAGGGTTGGAAACCCTCATTGTTTTCCAAGTCTTCTCTTTCTAAGTTCTTGAGAAAAGCTAGAGCAAGGAGGAAGAAGAAGAAGGTCTTGGGCTGTAGGAAGGGTTTCGGTGCTCCAAATCGCGAGCCGAGACCGGATCCGTGAAGCTTAGATCGTTGCGAAGATTTCCATCCGGCCATTTTTTTCCATGGCAAGGAAGAGGAGTCGGAAGGGAACGACACCTCTCCTCTCGGTCTTACGATGCATGTCTTAGCATCATTTATTTTCTTTCTTTCTAGTTTTTGGGCACCAAACTCTCAAATGAGAGGGGTTTTGGTTTGACAAGGTTCAAGAGGAACCTCCGGGTTGATTGAGTCCGTCCCTGGCATATCTTGCATTAGAGATCCGCTTCGCTAGTGGATTAGGCATGGTGGGTGAAGCCGTAGTCGCGACCGTTAGTCCGACTCGGTGATGTTGCATACAAACTTAGGGATTCGTAGAGATTCCGTTGCGGCAAGAAGCCGTTTTTGATAGGGTGGTGATTCCCTTTTGTTTGAAAGAGTACGTGTGGTTGGAACCGGACAAGGTTAGATCCTCATGGCGGTAGATGGTTTCCTTGAGGGACAAGGTTAGCTCCGTATGAGTTGGAGATGGTTTCCTTGGTGGACAAGGTTAGCTCCGCACGAGTTGGAGATGGTTCCTTGGTGCGCGGGAACGCTGCAGTACAAATGAGGGATTATGGTGATTTTAGTCTTGGATTGTGATGTGCCAAGGCGTGGCTATGTCTCCGTGGTCGGCTGGCTATCCCGTGACATGTGCGTCATGTGTGGAGAGTGTCCCGGCGAGACTAGTCCCCTTCTATGAGACTGACGAGAATGCCAAGCTTGGGGCAAGCCCGGGCAATGAGGCCATGAGCGGGTGGGGTCCAGCAAGTCTTCTTAGAATCGGTCAGTCTGTGTTTGTTGGAATCCTGACATGAGACGTCAGAACTTGCAGGCAAGCCCGGGGCTAAGCCCACGAGCGGGTGGGGCCTTGGCAAGAATTCCATGTGGCGGCCTGTGCGCCGTTTGAGGGAGTTGTGTCTCCCTCATTGTTTGCGGCTTTATGCCAATGGGGAAATGTGAGTACCCAAATGATGTGATGTTGTGCTAGATGCATACGCAGTAGGGTGCCTTGGGCGAAGCCCGAGTGTTGCATACATGTTGCATAGTAGGCCCTTTTATTACATGCTCAACCAGTAGATAACGTGTTTGATGATTGAGACATCCAAGCCTGTTTTAATGCTTTTCTATTTATAGATGTTTATATTGCATACGAAGTGCTGACTTGCAGGTTGGAGGGTTCCTCGGGGTCCGTTAGGGGCGGCCGGGAGGAGATGTGTTGTTACACAGTTTGAGGTCAGCCTTTGCTGACCCACGTTACTAATAATTTTTACAGGGCAAGGATCACATGCAGGAGCTAGCACGCCGGCCAGAAAGGCCTAAGCCCCATGAAGTGTTTTCCCTCTTTTGTAGCACTACATTTGTGATGATGTTTGTTTGAGACTCTTTTGTCCGGCTTGCATGCCGAGGTAGACTAGGAGTGCTATGGACATTCATGATTGTAATTTTACTTGAGTTTGGACTATTGTGGTAGGCCTTAAGGCCTTAGTTGTAACTCTTTTGGTTAGTGGATAACTTCTAGTTGTGCTTTGTTTCCGCTGTGTTGTGCAAGTGCTTTGAGTTTGGGTAGGTATATCAACTTATAATACTAAAGCTGTGGCATTCGTATGTTGTGGGGCCCCGGCCGGACCCATATTATACGTTCACTACAGGGGAGGTGTTACAACAACTAATGAGAATCTTCATTTGAGTTTTCTCTCACAGGTTGAACCAAAGAAATTTGAGGAACAAACTCAGACGCATCATGGATTATGGCAATGGAAGAAGAGCTAAATCAGTTCAAGCGCTGCAATGTGTGGATGCTTGTTCCAAGACCCAAATGGAAGAACATCATTGGAACAAAATGGGTTTACAGGAACAAGATGGATGAAGACGGAACTATCATAAAGAACAAGGCCAGACTCGTAGCTAAAGGCTATCGTCAAGAAGAAGGAATCGACTTCGACCAGACATATGCTCCAGTGGCGAGGCTGGAGGCAATAAGGTTGTTAATAGCATATGCTGCTTTCAAAGGCTTCATCGTCTATCAGATGGACGTGAAGTCGGCCTTCCTGAATGGTAACATAAAGGAGGAAGTGTATGTGGAACAACCTCCAGGTTTCGTTGATCCTAACCTTCCTGATCATGTCTTTTTTCTGCACAAGGCCCTATATAGTCTGAAACAAGCTCCTAGAGCTTGGTATGAAACGCTGTCTACCTTTCTACTTAAGAACAAGTTCACAAGGGGAAAGATAGACAAGACATTATTTCTTACGGAAATATAAGGCAAGATTTTGCTAGTGCAAATCTATGTCGACGACATTATTTTTGGCTCTACAGATGTCAACCTCTGCAAAAAGTTCTCAAAACTTATGCAAGGGAAGTTTGAAATGAGTAGTATGGGTGAGCTGAAGTATTTCTTAGGTCTTCAGATGAAACAATCTGAAGATGGAATTTTCATCTCACAGACCAAGTTCACCAAAGAGCTAATTAAGAAATTCGGAATGAAGAACGCAACCTCTATGAGGACTCCAATGGGCTCAACTATGTCTCTGGACAAGGATGAAAAAGGGAAACCTTTTGATGAAACCAAATACAGAAGCATAATTGGATCCTTGATCTCCCTTACTGCCAGTAGGCCTGACATAATGTTCTTAACATGTGTTTGTGCTAGATTTCAGGTGAACTCTAAGGAATCTCATTACGCTGCTGCAAAGCGGATCCTGAGATACCTTAAAGGCACACCAAACCTTGGATTATGGTACCCAAGAAGTAATGATAGCGAACTAATTGGGTTTTCAGATGCAGATTTTGCAGGTAGCAAAGACGACCGGAAAAGCACCTCAGGGACTTGCCAATTCTTCGGAAGAAGGCTAATCTCATTGAGTAGCAAGAAGCAAAATTGTGTCGCAATCTCAACGGCCGAGTCAGAGTATATCTCTGTAGGCAGTTGTTGCGCACAGTTGTTATGGATAAAGAATCAGTTCGAGGACTACAACCTGCAGTTCAAGGATATTCCTCTGTAATGTGACTCCTCCAGCACAATTGCAATAGCCAACAATCCAGTCTCCCACAGCCAGACAAAGCACATCGAGCTAAGGTATCACTTCATCCGGGAACATGTGGAGCATGGAGACATAGATCTCCAACATGTGCCTACAGATATTCAAGTTGCAGATATCTTCACAAAGCCGCTAGACGAGACCAAGTTCTCATTCTTCAAGACTGAGCTTGGTATGCTTAACAAAGAGGACTAAAGAAGGCTGGATGACTAATAAGCAAGTAATTGCAAGGGGTTAGTCAAAATCTACTTTTTCTAAACTTTTTCAAAGTTCAACTCGAGAAGCAGAAGACATACTCGAGTATGTGACTTCACCTACACGAGTCACGGCAGACCTACTCGAGTAACAACTGACATACTCGAGTACTCTTCTCTACTTACTCGAGTATAAGAGTGTGCCTACTCGAGTACCTACTTACCTACTCGAGTACCTACTTACCTACTCGAGTAAGTCACTTACCTACTCGAGTAAGTCAATTTTCTACTCGAGTATTTTTCTCCACCTACTCGAGTACTTTCTGCAGACCGACTCGAGTAACTTCTGACGATCTACTCAAGTAACCTCTTACCTACTCGAGTAGTTTATCTCTTTCTCGTGTACTGTTTCCCAGATTTTGAAATTTCTTTCTATTCGCCACCCAAGGCTAAATGCCGCCTCTTCCTTTAAATAAATTAGCTGTAATTTAAGAGATATATATATGAAATTCCGAAAACCCAAACCTACACGACATTATTTCTTTCTCTCGAGTACCCTCTGCCGCTTCGCCTACTCTGCTGATTCGCCTAGTCTCCTCTGCCGCTGTTGCAGAGCCGCCTCTCTCCTCACCTCTTCCAGTCAACCGCAGCCATGGCGGCTTCTTCCAAGATCGGCGTCGGATCAGAACTCGTCATCGCCGGTATTGCAGAGCTCTCAGATGACTTCCAAAACCTCCTCATCCTTCTCGACACCGCCGGCCTCTCCTTCATTCTCCAGGAACCCTGTCGCATTTTATTCCCAGAAGTTGCCGAATTCTTCTCCAATATCAAGGTCAGCAGGAATGGACAATTCCTAAAATCAAAAGTGAAGGGTTTGAAACTTAAGTTCACCAAGACCTCTGTCTCTCAGCTTCTCCGAATGCCGATTGTCGATGAAGAAGATGAGTTAGATGATGAAGACTCTGACCGAACAGCCCTTTTCTGTGGCATTTCTCCTGACGCTCAGTATATTAAAAGGTCAGACATGAACGCTGAAGGAAAATTTCTAGTTGACATTATTGGCAAAATTCTACTGTGCAAGACACACTCCATCAGAGACATTCCCTTATATTTCTTCGATATAATGCAAGCAATTTTCTGCCGCAAGAAATATCAATTTGGTATGCTGATTCTGGATAAAATCAAGGACAGCTTGAAATCCCCTAACTACGCCAGAATTATCTCTCTGCTCCTCCATGAAACTAATCCTGAGGTCTTCAACTTCTCCAAAGGGACCCCACTTCATCACATGAAGAAGGTCTCCATCTCTTCTATTCAGAGATGGGATCTCAAGCTAAATAATTCTACCCAAGCTGCACAGGTTTCAGAAGTTCCAGAAGTTCCAGCTGTAGAGGACAGGACTCCATCTCCCTCTCCTCATCATGTGGCCAGCTCCTCTGGTGCACCAAGTGAGGGGGAGCCTGCTCCTTCTAGCCAAGTCAGGCAGCCCTCTCCTCAGCCAGAAATTCCTTCCCTACCTCATACTCCACAGAGTCCAACCACTCCTTCAAATCAAGTACCTCAAGACTCTCTTCTGTCCATAGCTGCTGCTATTGATGCTATGATTGCAGAGCTCTCTGAAGAAGTGCTCCCCCTCCTCCTCTATCACCTCCAGCTCCAACCTCTGAAGGTCACAAGGACTTTTCTCCAGCCCAGTCTCCTGCCCATTCTCCAGCCAGGACTCCAACACCATCTCCACATCCTCCAACAGACAAGCCAGACACCATTCTTATTTCTGATGAGACCTCTCCAGAGCCAGCTGAGGCCCCTCTCAGAAACATAGATTTCTCCATCCCCCATGATACAGAAGAAAGGGATGTTATAATTCATACCACCAGAGCCCTCAGCTCTATCATCATTGAAGAAATAGCTCCTTGGGTAACTCCTCCTATCCCTACTACTGCTCCCTCTGCTGCTGCTACAGTATCTTCCTCCTCAGATTTGCTGCAACACATTACACTTCTTCTTCAAGAACAGAGAACTTATTTTGACACCTCTCTAAAAATAGTCACTGACAAGATAACTACTCTTGAGACTGAGATGAGCAGAGGCTTTGTTGAAATTCAGGATAACACTGACAGGCTCAAGTACTTATTTCAACTTGGTGGCAAAGCCCTTGACCACACTATCACTAGTGTTGGCAATGTTATGGAACAAGGTGTCACACTTGATAACAATCTGATACAGCTAGACAAGAGAAATGAAGCAAACAAAATGAAAATCTGTGAAGAAGTGGGTATTTTCAAAGATGATGCTATAACCCAGCTATCTGTTGAAATCAGAAAGGGGGAGGGTTTGATAAAAGAACTCAAAGAACAGGTAGAAAAATCTGCTGCTCAGAAGACAGATGAAATGGGAAGCTCATGTGAAGGCCATTCATGATGATGTGCTAGCCCAGATACAGAGTGTCAAGTTTCACACCTATGACACTGCTGTATGGATACACAATCAGATCTTGCCATATCTTGTAGTTGACCCCAACATCATTCCTCATCACTTAAACCCACTAGCTACAGATGTTACTGCCCCAGCTGTTCCTTTGCAACCTTCTTTATCTCCCAGACCTGGAGACACAGTTGACCCTCCAGACTCCTATGCTCCAAAAGACCCTGCTGATATCTTCCTTCAAGCTCCCCCAGAGATCAGAATCCACAAGAAGAAAAGGAAGTATGGTGAAGGTCCCTCTGCTAGCAGGACTGCTCCTACTAGAGCTCCTGACCATGCTGAAGCTTGGTCTCCAACTTCCAAGTCTCTAATTTTGGACACACTCAGGCTAGTTATGGATCACAATGAGAACATGAGCATTCACTACAGTTCCCAGGAATGGGAGTTATATGAGAAATCAATGCAAAAAAGGAAGATCCATGACAGAGAGTTTGGGAGAAATAATCCTGCTGCTCCTCCAAGGCCTCCTAAATATTTCCCTAAGCCTTTCAGCTATCTAAGGAGACAGCAAGAAAAGATGGAAAAACAGCAAACCCAAGCCTAAACCTAAAAGATGTTGAGAGATTGAAATGACAAGTTGTAGACTTGATGTTTTTGGAAATTTACATATATACAATTCTAAATTTCTGTCTAATTATCTTTTTCATTGTCTATTGCTTACCTGCTCATGTCTTTCTACTTAGTTTCTTTTATGTCTATAATTCACCTTAGTGTAAAGGGTTCTGACTTCAACAAATAGGGGGAGATTGTTCGGTATTACATCCACACTAACCCAGATTTGATGAAGTCACCCTGGAACTAAGATGAATTAAGTTGTATTTGATGCTTGGTTTGAGTTATATGTTTGCAGGAATTTCACTGGGAAGTGTAGACCAATGTCAGTCCACAGTGGGTCACCAAACACAGGAACTGTGCAATGTAATCCCTCATTGCATATTCCAAAGTGTTGACTCATGTGTGGTCTCTCTATTGGGATACACTTCATATTCAAGCTATTGGATCTTGGGAAAACTATTGGAAGTTGACTGCATTAGAAGAAAGAGTTTTCCAACAACAAAAATTCTCTAAGTCTTTTACTCGAGTAGGTCCATAACTACTCGAGTAGATTGGGCATAATTTACTCGAGTAAAGAAACCTTGTACTCGAGTACTTAAGTGTATCTCTCGTGTAGCTATGTCATGTACTCGAGTAGACGTAGTCATATACTCGAGTAGCATGTTTATATACTCGAGTAGATCACTCATTATACCTGAGTATTAAAGGCCTCACTCATCAAAATTTTTCTAAGTCATGGACTCGAGTAAGTATACTCACATACTCGAGTAGATAGAATTATACTCGAGTAGTTCATTATACCTACTCGAGTAGATCATGTTTCACTCGTGTACCTTGAAATTTTTCTACTCCAGAATTTTCTAAGTCTTTTACTCGAGTAGAATTTTCACCTACTCGAGTAGATCACTTCCTCTCGAGTAGTTTAGTTCAACTACTCGAGTAGCTGCTTGCGGACTTCTTCAGAATTTATTCTAAGTATCCCACTCGAGTAGTCCTTCATGTACTCGAGTAGTTCATGTAATATACTCGAGTAGTTTTTCTTGTACTCGAGTAGATCATTTATGTACTCGAGTAAGTCAATATACATACTCGAGTAGTTCCTTCTGCTTACTCGAGTAGTTTATTTCTACCTACTCGAGTAGCCTATCTTTATATACCCGAGTATGTTCTCCTTCATGTACTCGAGTAGTTATTCAACTACTCGAGTAGCTCCTCTCTTACTCGTGTATATTGCTGAATTTTTCTGAAATTCGTCGAAGTTCTTTTTTTGACGGGATTTTCAAATCACGCGACATGATTGGTCCACGTGTACATCATTTTGACCGATTATGACCGTTATTCTCTCCTATATAAAGTCTTATCAGAAAATGACAAACCCTAATTTTTCTCGAAGCATTCTTGTCATTTTATTTTGAGAAAGTTCTTCAGCCGACTCCTCACTGTTTTCACGAAACGGAAGCCGCCGCCACCATCTTCTCCAGCCAGTCCTTCTAAGTTCAGAGGATTCATTCTGAAGAAAGTTACAGATCGAGATCGACATCAATGTTCATCTTCTCTCTATGATTCTGAAAAAGCAAGAAGATCCAGATCTGGGCCGAGACTCACTTCACCGATTTCTGATAGTGCTGCAAAGTCCATAAGAAGAAGCTTTCTGGCCGTTTCATCAGATCTGATTGGATTTACTGTTTGTATAATTTTCCAAAACTTTATTAGTCTTGTAGGAGAAAGTTTCTCCGAGTGCAGGAGTTTTTTTTACTCCGAGTTTGTAGGAAGTGTTATCTTCCGAGGTGTAGATCCTATTGTTTGGATCGAGTTTGTAGGAACTTTGTTCCGAGGGTAGGATCGATTTTTGATCCGAGATAGTGGAGTAGCCGGATATAGTTGATTGCTAGATCGGTGAGGGAAAGTGGATGTACCCAAGGGAGGGGAACCACTATAAATCTTGTGTCGTCTGTGATATTGGTAGATAGTTCTGTGCTGTGCTCTAATTATTTTTTTTATTCCGCAAAAGACGCACAACTCACCTATTCACCCCCCTCTAGGTGATTTAGGTTGACAACCGTTTTCTTTCAATCAAGAAGGTTATGTCGCTCCCGAAGGGAAAAAGGAAACCGCTCCAAAGGAAAGGAAAGAGATGTCGGGATCTCTGACCCCCATCTCTGTGGAAGAGCCTCAATCACCTCATCGCCAAGCCGTCTCGCCCTCTCGCGATACGACACTACTCGACCAAACTGCCACCACCTCAGCTCAATCTGCCAAGCTTCCTCCTCGCGAAACAGGCTCCTCCAGTCGCCCGGCCCCCTCTTTGCATTAAAACTACAATATGGGGCATGTGGTGAATGATGTTGTCGGCGAGCCGGTCCTCCTGTGGGAAAAGGACTCGAACTGATTCTCGGTGTCTACTATCCTTCCCTCCTGGAAGGAGAGAGACCCTCCGACCAGCCACGCCTTCTCCCTCGGCTACAGGCTCTATGGCGGCCTTGGGACGGAGCCCTTTGACAATGGGTCGTCGTGAGTCCTCGTCTTGAAGACCGCCCAAACCCAATTTTGCACCCTGGAGCTCTTGCACAGAGTCTCACGCCGCCTCATTTTCAACAACAAAAAGTGGAAGGATATCGAGGCGGCCCAAGCAGTAGAGTGGGAGAAGTCTGACTATCTCGAGAAGAGGTTGGCGGTCGCCAAAAATCATCTCGCCAAAAGCCAGGGTGGTGTGGTAAGCCTTTCAAACTGTCCTTTGCCAGTTTCATTTTTGCGTAAATTTTGTTGATTGATGACCTTCCCGCAGGATGCCGAGACGGTCGATCGAATGTGTTCGAGCATAGCGGCCCTGGCGGAGGAGAATAAATAGTTAAATGCCCAGAACGCCCGCCTTCTGGACAGCACCCAGCTGCACATTCAACCAAATCCCCTCCAAGCACCCCCGCCCACTCATTATTCTTTGGACGAGGTCAACGACCGTTGCCAAGATGCCAATATCAAGACGGCCGAGCTCGTCCTGAAGATGATGAAAGAGCTGGAGGTTGTTAAAGAAGATGTCGAGATGGTCACTGCTCGCGGCCTGGTCCCCCAGCTTTATGGCGAGACGGATGAAGGCTCTGCTTCCAGTGAAGAGGAATGAAACAATAATGGTATAACGGTCCAGGCCCATCAACATGGGACCCAGCTGGAACCGCCGGCCTACCAGAGTCCAGACCCGGGCCCACTGCTTGTAGTCAGCCTATCACATTCAACCCTACAGTCCATGCACCCCAACCCCTCTCTGCACCTGTTTATCAGCAGCGGTGGGTTGTTGTCACTGGGGATCAAACCCAGGACCTTGATAAGAGAGCTTTACGCCACTCCCGCCGCTGGTGATGAGGGAGTGGAGTAAAGCTCTCTTATCAAGGTCCTGGGTTCGATCCCCAGTGACAACAACCCGCCGCTGCTGATAAACAGGCGCGGAGAGGGGTTGGGTTGCATGGCCTGTAGGCTTGAATGTGATAGGCTGACTACTAGCAGTGGGCCCGGGTCTGGACTCTGGTAGGCCGGCGGTTCCAGCTGGGTCCCATGTTGATGGGCCTGGACCATTATAAAAAGTCATGGTAGTCAGCCTATCACATTCAAGCCTGCAGGTCATACACCACAACCCCTCTCCGCACCTGTTTATCAGCAGCAGCGGGTTGTTGCCACTGGGGATCGAACCCAGGACCTTGATAAGAGAGATTTACTCCACTCCCTCATCACCAACTGATCTGCAGCTCAGTTGGTGATGCGGGAGTGGCGTAAAGCTCTCTTATCAAGGTCCTGCGTTCGATCCCCAGTGGCAACAACCCGCCGCTGCTGATAAACATGTACGGAGAGGGGTTAGGGTGCATGGCCTGCAGGCTTGAATGTAATAGGCTGACTACCAGCACTTTTTATAATGGTCCAGGCCCATCAACATAGGACCCAGCTGGAACCGCCGGCCTACTAGAGTCCAGACCCGGGCCCACTGCTGGTAGTCAGCTTATCACATTCAAGCCTGCAGGCCATGCACCCCAACCCCTCCTCGTGCCTGTTTATCAGCAGCGGCGGGTTGTTGTCACTGGGGATCGAACCCATGACCTTGATAAGAGTGCTTTACGCCACTCCCTCATCACCAACTGAGCTGCAGCTCAATTGGTGATGAGGGAGTGGCGTAAAGCTCTCTTATCAAGGTCCTGGGTTCGATCCCCAGTGACAACAACCCGCCGCTGTTGATAAACAGGCGCGGAGAGGGGTTGGGTTGCATGGCCTGCAAGCTTGAATGTGATAGGCTGACTACCAGCAGTGGGCCCGGGTCTGGACTCTGGTAGGCCGGCGGTTCCATCTGGGTCCCATGTTGATGGTCCTGGACTGTTATAAAAATTTTAGAGCTAGTCTCTCCCACACGGGTAGGGACACGCCCGTGTCTCTACCCGTGTCCTACTTTGTACTGATTTCTCCTCCCGATCATAAGTGTCGCCCCGTTGCCAGCAATTCCCTGAACCCAAGTCAGCTCTCCTGACTCAAAAACGCGCACGAGGGGCCTAATGCGAATCGGGACGTTACAAATCCTATAAACAAAATAAAAGATTTCATCCATGAAATTAGGGTAAGGCTACGGGGAGAGAAAGCATAACAGAAATTGAAATATGGTTTTAAGAATTACCTTGAGCAAACAACTCCGGGTAGCGTTTTTCCATCAAGTCCACCGGCTCCCATGTATACTCCTCCTTCCCATGGTTCGACCACAGCACCTTCACCAAGGGAACACTTTTGCGGCATAATATTCTTGTCTCGTTGTCTACGATACGCACCGGCTCCAGTCGCACAGACCTATCAGTCGCCACTGCACCATCAGTGGTGGGGATGTATTGTTCGGGCCGCAACAATGTAACACCCCCTATCCGTCGCATAGTATATAGCAGTAGGTCCGGCCGGGGCCCAACGCCATATACCATAGACAGACCGGGTGGCTACGTATGGAAACCATCCAACCAAACTCAACGTCCTACACAGAGCATTCTAGCGGAAGCAGTTTATAAGAGTTGTAAACAAGAACCCAGCATAGGAGCATGAATGTCCACTAATACCAAAAGGAATGTTATACAAAAATACCCAAAACCTGCCTTAAGGCCTTACAAAGTGTTTCACTTGAAAATTACATGTTTTACAAACCACGACACGCAGGTCGGTCATACATGAATATAGCAGTAAACACTTCTACTTGGGCCTTCGAGGGCCAGCTTCGCAAAAAGGGCTTTAGCCCGCTATTGACCGCTTGGTCCAGCTTCACCTGCAAGCAACAAACCACCGCACGGTGGCAAAACAAGGCAACGGTCAGCAATGCTGACCAAATTATAACGATCCCGCCCCCAACTCGGGGCGGCGATGCTCCTTCCCTGCATTTCATTAGCATAAGCGAGCAATGTATATAACCATAGCCATTTCAACACAGACGTTGGCTCGCACGGCCACACGCCCCGTGCACTCAGGGCACATTCTCGGCGAACTGGTCGATGTCACATCAATTAAAGCCATTAACATTCCGGACTCACCACCGCCACTTAGACGGCCATACCTATGAGCAATTCGTCTTCTCGGCATTGGTCAAGTCAATTTAAGCCATTGACCGCCGAAGACTCACATCTATGCCAACGACGAGTGCCACGTAACCTTAGGTCTCTCTAACCAAACAACATAAAGCGGGTATGGTTCCATCTAACCCGTGCTCACATCGCAACGACAATTTAAGCCATTTGCGCGGGTCAAACTTCCTCCGAGTCCCATTCTACCGCAAATCACATAACTCAGTTATGTTTGAGTTGGCTCTCAGGCCACCAAGTTGGCAAGATCTCGTATCCGCCCAGTTTTTCGGGTGCACCTTTGGGTTAATCCCCAAGGCTCCCTGCTACAATCTACCGCGTAGAAAACCCGAAAAACAACCAATAGCACGAAGTCTTCTCCGGCCTTATGCAATGCAACATCACCGATCTAGACTAACATGTCCGGGTAGGCTTCACACATCATGCCTATGTCAGTTCTCGCATACGGACTCTAAACAACGGGGACTTTACATATCTACCCGAAGGAACGCCTCCAACTCTCCGCAAACTCACGAGAGCGGGCTTCCTATGCTAAGAAAGAGAATTATTCATGCTCAAGATGAGGATCGTTACCCTTGAGTTCCTCTTTGGCGCCATTGAAAAGTAATCGGATGAAAATCACCGCACTAGCGTTGCCTCCATGGATCCGGAGTCGGCTCGCGATTCGGAGCTCCGAAGTTCCTCCAATGGCGGGATCTAGTTCTTCTTCCTCCAATGGCTCTCCTCTTTCTCCAAGGACTTGGAGAGATGATAAGGTATGAAAGTGATGGATTTTCTAAGTCAAAACCCGGGTATATCGCTTCAGGAACAACCCCCAGCCATTGGATCTCAACCTAAGAAAACGAACGGCTTTGATTCGGGGCTGAAATGCCCAATCTGGACCGAACACGGCCTGGCACACGCCCGTGTCCAGGGCCGTGTGCCGCATTCGCCATCAAAATCGAATCTCCTGGAACCTCACACGGGTATCGAACACGCCCGTGTTCGAGCTGACATGCCCGTGTTCCAGCTGACACGGCCGTGAGGCCGGCCGTGTACCCCATGATTTTTCCCCATTTTCAACCCGAGCACTGCACGGGTTCTAGGACACGCCCGTGTCCTTGCCCGTGTCACCTTGACACGCCTGGGCCCCAGGCCGTGTACATGGTCTCGACATTTCGTCGCGTGCAGTTCGACGACTTGATGACACGGCCTTGGACAGGCCCGTGTCCTAGGCCGTGTGCCTTGTCTCGACGATCATCGAGCGAATCTCGACGACTTCCCCGGGACGATCGTCGACACGGGTCGACACGCCCGGCGACACGCCCGTGTCGCGGGCCGTGTGCCCATTCTCGACGATCCGTCGAGTATAACTCGACGACTCCGCGGCTAAGTGTCGACACGGGTCGACACGCCCTGCGACACGCCCGTGTCGCAGGCCGTGTGCCCATTCTCAACGAATCGTCGAGTATAACTCGACGACTTCGCGGCTAAGTGCCGACACGCGCTTGACATGCCCTGGGACACGCCCGTGTCCCAGGCCGTGTGCCTTCAGCCAGAACCCAAACTGGCCCAAAACGTCCCCCTTTGCTCCTTTGAGTTTCGGGGCGTTACAACTCTCCCCCTCTTAAAAGAATTTCGCCCACGAAATTACATAAAGGAAAGACATACAAAAACAAAATTTGTACCTGAGCGGAACAACTCCGGATACTCGTCAAGCATAGTCTGCTCTCGCTCCCAAGAGAGCTCCTCACGACCGCAATTGTCCCACCGGACTTTGACCATCCTGATCTCTTTATTGCGTAGTCGCTTGACCTCCGAGTCCTCAATCCGCACGGGCTTGACCTTTGTCGTTAGCCCACTATCCACCGGCACTTGACCGACCGCGATCACTTACGTAGGCTCTTGCACCGCCTTCCGAAGCACCGAAATGTGGAATACATCGTGTAAACCACTTAGCTCCACTGAAAGCTTCAACCTATAGGCCGCTTCTCCAACTCGCTCCAGAACCTCGAACGGTCCAAGGTACCTCGGGCTTAGCTTTTTCAATCGTCGCACCCGCAAGACACCCTTGAACGGCTTGATCTTTAAGTGTACATAATCGCCCACAGAGAACTCCACGTTCCTGTGCTTGGCATTATAGTACTTTGCTTGTCGGTCCTGAGCGATAAGCAACCTCTCCCGAATCGTTCTCACCAAAGAAGTTGCATCCTCATCTTCCGATCGCTTATACAACTTTGACTCACCCGTTTCTAACCAAGACAATGACGTGCGACATCTTCTACCATATAGGGCCTCGAAGGGCGCCATTTGAATACTTGCTTGGTAGCTGTTGTTGTACGCGAACTCCACCAAATAAAGGTGGTCTTCCCATTGCTTTCCGAAATCCAAGACACACATGCGAAGCATGTCTTCCATGGTTCTATTGACCCTCTCAGTCTGCCCATCCGTTTGTGGATGAAAGGCTGTGCTGAATCTCAGCTTTGTTCCCAACATTTGCTGCACAAGCCTCCAATCATTGGACGTGAACCGCCCATCTCGGTCACTCACGATGCTGCGGGGCACACCATGAAGCCGCACTATGTTATCCACATAAAGCTTCGCCAACTTCTCCACCGGATCATCCTTCCTATGCGGAATAAAATGCGACACCTTCGTTAATCGATCCACGACCACCCAAATGGCGTTGTTCCCCTTTCGCGACCTTGGCAAAACGTGCACAAAGTCCATAGAGATCTCGTCAAATTTCCACTCCGGAATAGGCAAGGACTTAAGAAATCCTCCCGGCTTTTGGCACTCCGCCTTTACCAAGGCGCAGGTTTGGCACTTCGCTACGTATAGCGCCACATCCTTTTTCAAACCCGGCCACCAAAATAGTTTCTTTACATCACGGTACATCTTCGTGCTCCCCGGGTGAATCGAGTACTTGGTATGGTGCGCCTCGTACAACAACTCCACCAGTAAATTGCCCACACTTGGGACGCACAAACGACCGTCTTTCCACAGCAATCCGTCCTCCACGACGAATTGGGAATTTGACCCATCCAGAGCCTCTATCATGAACTGCTTCATATGAGCATCCATATCCAAAGCCTGCCGAATCCGATCAGCCAGGTCATATTGGACTTCAGTCCAATTCAGAACTGCTTCAGCACTTGATTGCCGATCCACACAAACAATCTCCAACACCTCCAACTCCCGCACCAACCGCTCATCATGCACCGATAGCCAATTGGCTTGAGCTGGGGCTCGGCGACTCAACGCGTCCGCAACCGCATTCCCTTTGCCAGGCACGTAGTGGATCTTGAATGTATAGTCCCCCAGGAACTCCATCCATCTACGCTGCCGCATATTCAGATCCTTCTGATCAATAAGATACTTCAGGCTCTTGTGATCGGTGTAGTTATCAATCTTCACACCGAACAAATAGTGTCTCCACAGCTTCAAGGAAAAAATCACGGCCGCTAACTCCAAGTCATGGACCGGATAATTCCTCTCGTGCACTTTTAGCTGTCTCGAGCCATAAGCTATCACGCTTCCGTGCTGCAGTAGCACGCAACCCAAACCGCTGCTCGAAGCATCGCTATATATCGCATAGCCTTCGGTCCCAACCGGTGAACTCAGCACAGGCGCCGTGGTCAACCGACACTTCAACTCCTCAAAAGCTCACGCGCACTCCGGCGTCCAAACGAACTTATGATCCTTCCTCGTCAAAGTAGTGAGAGGTAACGCTATCCGCGAGAAGTTCGCTACGAAGCGCCTATAATAGCCGGCAAGCCCCAAAAAGCTCCGGACTTCTGCTACCGTAGCAAGCTCGGGCCACTCCCGTATCGCAACAATCTTCGCCGAATCCACAGCAATACCCTCTCCACTCACTATATGACCGAGGAACGCTACTGAGGATAGCCAAAACTCGCACTTCGAGAACTTGGCATACAACTGATTTCTCCTTAGCGTCTCCAACACCAAATGAAGATACTTGAAGTGATCTTCCTCACTTTTTGAGTACACCAAAATATCGTCGATGAAGACGATCACGAAATGGTCCAAGTACTCCCTGAACGTTCTGTTCATCAAATCCATGAATACTGACGGCGCATTAGTCAGCCCAAACGGCATGACCGTAAACTCATAATTCCCGTATCTCGTACTAAACGCTGTCTTCGGGATATCACTCTCCCTTATCCGCAGCTGATAGTACCCAGACTTGAGATCTAACTTCGAGTACACCGTCGACCCGACTAACTGATCAAAGAGATCATCAATCCTAGGGATCAGATACTTGTTCTTCTCAGTCAGCTTGTTTAGCTCCCGATAATCAATACATAATCTCAAGCTTCCGTCCTTCTTCTTAACAAATAGGACCGGTGCTCTCCAAGGCGAAGAACTCGGGCGCACATACCCTTGCTCCAACAACTCTTGCAGTTGAACTTTCAGCTCCGCCATTTCCTTAGGCGCTAGCCGATACGGAGATCTTGACACAGGCTTTGCACCTGGCACTAGCTCGATCGTAAAATCTATCTCCCGTTGAGGCGGGGCTCCAGGAAGATCCGCGGGGAACACATCAGGGTATTCCAATGCCACTGAAATACAATCCAAAGCGGGCTTCGGCTTTGCAACCTCCACTAGTGTAAAGAACAGTTCTGCTCCGGCACGAACCGCCTTCACCACCTGAAGAGCAGACATCAACGTCTTGCTCGACCCCTTTAAGCCCGTAAAAGTCGTCTCACGACTCGCTCCCAGCTTGACTTCCTTGCTACCGCAATCTATATGGGCCTGCTACTCCGAGAGCCAGTCCATGCCAAAAATGACGTCGAACTCCACTAACGGAAGTAAAGACGCCCACAGGTCGAACTCCTGCTCCCCAATACGAATCTTAACATCGCAGATCCTAACCGCTCGCATCGAACACCCATTGGGCAACAACACATCCAACTTATCCTTCGCCATCGAAGAAGGGACTCTGAAGCGTGATATAAATCCTTCGGACAAGAAGGAGTGTGAAGCTCCCGTATCGAAGAGTGCTCGTGCCGGATTTTCACAAATCAATACAAATCCTAAACAAGTAGTGGTAAGGTAACAAGTGCATAACAAGCATATAAAGAAAGTGACTTGCTATAAATTAAATCGTACATGTCACCACATCGGCTTGTTTAATGGCCTCCTGTTGGCCAAGATTGTAGACCCTTGGTTGGGCCGGAGCATAATGGGATGCGGTCGACTCCACCGCCTTTCCCTTTTCTTCATAAGTAGCTCCCGGCCTCCTCTCGGACTTAGGACGTCCGCTCCAACAATCACAGGCGAAATGCCCCGTCTTTCCACATGTAAAACACGCACCCGGGGTCCGACCCGTAGTCGCCCCAGAAGCACCAGAAGGAGCTGGACCCGAAGTCCTATGCTTCTTGAAAGACCTCCGATAGCCGGACTTTGAAGTAGTCGGCACTCTGAACTCAGATTTTCTATCAACCAAGCCTTTCTTCGCTTGCACATTCTTCATGTCCTTCTCCAAGGACCGGGCAGTATTGACCAAGGTTAAGAAACCCTGCGTCATCGGCCCTGAAAGTAATAATCTCAGCTCATCCCTCAAGCCTTCATAGAAGCGATTAGTCTTGCGCTCCTCATCCATGATGGTGGAGCTAGCACAACGACTCAAACGCGTAAACTCGTGGAGATATTCATCCACGCTCCTCTCACCTTGCACCAACTTCAGGAACTCATTCTCCATTGAAATCCTCTGAGTAGAAGGGAGGTATCTTGCTAAGAACAATCCCGAGAACTCTTCCATCGGAATGTCTATCAGTTGTCTACCTCTCAAATGATGCAACTCCAATCCTTCCCACCACATCCTCGCTTCACCGTCCAAAAGGAACGTAGCGATGGTGGTCATTTGCCACTCCTCCGTCTCCGTCGCTGTCATGACTCTCTTCACCCTGGAGAGCCAGTCTTCAGCCTGAGATGGGGTTCCCAACCCCGAGAATAACGGAGGGTTAAAGCTCATTACATGCTTCAACTGCCTCTCAGTTGCCCTCCTTGGCACTATTGGTTCCGCAACCACTTGCTCCACTCTCCTCGGCTCAGCCTCTTGAAGAGGTACTTGCTCCATCACAGGAGCGGGTTGCTGCGCTTGCCTTCCAGGCTGCGCATTTATCACGGCCAACACCGCTTCAGCCACCAATCGTATATTCTCAGCCGACAGAGGTGTTGCGGGAGCAACATCCGGTGCACTACTAGGCTCAGAAACTCGGCGTTCTGACGGCCCAACACCACTTCTGGTCACCTATAGTGGTACAAAACACCGTTAAGCGACCAAATAAATTGCAAACAGCAATTATAGGAACATGCAGGTTCCTCAAACACGAGTATTTTCATTCCTAAGTGGACATTCATGGGTTCTTTTTACTGTTATTACGATGACGCACACAATGTGCTCACCACCCCTTAAAAAGAATTTGCCCACGAATTCACTTTAAGCCCGACCAAAACCAGTAGTCTGATACCAAATTGTAACACCCCCTATCCGTCGCATAGTATATAGCAGTAGGTCCGGCCGGGGCCTGACGCCATATACCACAGACAGACCGGGTGGCTACGTATGGAAACCATCCTACCAATCTCAACGTCCTACACAGAGCATTCTAGCGGAAGCAGTTTATAAGAGTTGTAAACAAGAACCCAGCATAGGAGCATGAATGTCCACTAATACCAAAAGGAATGTTATACAAAAATACCCAAAACCGGCCTTAAGGCCTTACAAAGTGTTTCACTTGAAAATTACATGTTTTACAAACCATGGCACGCAGGCCGGTCATACATGAATAAAGCAGTAAACACTTCTACTTGGGCCTTCGAGGGCCAGCTTCGCAAAAAGGGCTTTAGCCCGCTATTGACCGCTTGGTCCAGCTGCACCTGCAAGCAACAAACCACCGCACGGTGGCAAAACAAGGCAACGGTCAGCAATGCTGACCAAATTATAACGATCCCGCCCCCAACTCGGGGCGGCGATGCTCCTTCCCTGCATTTCATTAGCATAAGCGAGCAATGTATATAACCATAGCCATTTCAACACAGACGTTGGCTTGCACGGCCACACGCCCCGTGCACTCAGGGCACATTCTCGGCGAACCGATCGATGTCACGTCAATTAAAGCCATTAACATTCCGGACTCACCACCGCCACTTAGACGGCCATACCTATGAGCAATTCGTCTTCTCGGCATTGGTCACGTCAATTTAAGCCATTGACCGCCGACGACTCACATCTATGCCAACGGCGAGTGCCACGTAACCTTAGGTCTCTCTAACCGAACGACATAAAGCGGGTACGGTTCCATCTAACCCGTGCTCACATCGCAACGACAATTTAAGCCATTTGCGCGGGTCAAACTTCCTCCGAGTCCCATTCTACCGCAAATCACATAACTCAGTTATGTTCGAGTTGGCTCTCAGGCCACCAAGTTGGCAAGATCTCGTATCCGCCCAGTTTTTCGGGTGCACCTTTGGGTTAATCCCCAAGGCTCCCTGCTGCAATCTACCGTGTAGAAAACCCGAAAAACAACCAATAGCACGAAGTCTTCTCGGCCTTATGCAATGCAACATCACCGATCCAGACTAACATGTCCGGGTAGGCTTCACACATCATGCCTATGTCCGTTCTCGCATACGGACTCTAAAAAACGGGGACTTTACATATCTACCCGAAGGAACGCCTCCAACTCTCCGCAAACTCGCGAGAGCGGGCTTCCTATGCTAAGAAAGAGAGCTATTCATGCTCAAGATGAGGATCGTTACCCTTGAGTTCCTCTTTGGCGCCATTGAAAAGTAATCGGATGAAAATCACCGCACTAGCGTTGCCTCCGTTGATCCGGAGTCGGCTCGCGATTCGGAGCTCCGAAGCTCCTCCAATGGCGGCATCTAGTTCTTCTTCCTCCAATGGCTCTCCTCTTTCTCCAAGGACTTGGAGAGATGATAAGGTATGAAAGTGATGGATTTTCTAAGTCAAAACCCGGGTATATCCCTTCAAGAACAACCCCCAGCCGTTGGATCTCAACCTAAGAAAACGAACGGCTTTGATTCGGGGCTGAAATGCCCAATCTGGACCGAACACGGCCTGGCACACGCCCGTGTCTAGGGCCGTGTGCCGCATTCGCCATCAAAATCGAATCTCTTGGAACCTCACACGGGTATCGAACACGCCCGTGTTCGAGCTGACACGCCCGTGTTCCAGCTGACACGGCCGTGAGGCCGGCCGTGTACCCCATGATTTTTCCCCATTTTCAACCCGAGCACTGCACGGGTTCTAGGACACGCCCGTGTCACCTTGACACGCCTGGGCCCCAGGCCGTGTACATGGTCTCGACATTTCGTCGCGTGCAGTTCGACGACTTGATGACACGTCCTTGGACACGCCCGTGTCCTAGGCTGTGTGCCTTGTCTCGACGATCGTCGAGCGAATCTCGACGACTTCCCCGGGACGATCGTCGACACGGGTCGACACGCCCGGAGACACGCCCGTGTCGCGGGCCGTGTGCCCATTCTCGACGATCCGTCGAGTATAACTCGACGACTCCGCGGCTAAGTGTCGACACGGGTCGACACGCCCTGCGACACGCCCGTGTCGCAGGCCGTGTGCCCATTCTCAACGAATCGTCGAGTATAACTCGGCGACTTCGCGGCTAAGTGCCGACACGCGCTTGACATGCCCTGGGACACGCCCGTATCCCAGGCCGTGTGCCTTCAGCCAGAACCCAAACTGGCCCAAAACGTCCCACTTTGCTCCTTTGAGTTTCGGGGCGTTACAAACAACGCCTTCCAAAGCGACGACACATGGAACACATCGTGGAGATTCTCTAGCTCTGGCGGTAACTCCAACCGATAGACCAACGAGCTAATCCTTTCCAGTATAGTATAAGGCTCAACGTACCTTGGGCTGAGCTTTTTCACACAATGCACCCGTGACACTTCATGCATTGGCCGAATCTTCAGAAACACCTTATCACCCACTCGAAACTCCACCATCCGGTGCTTTGAATTATAATACTTCTCCTGCCGACTTTGAGCCTCCAACATGAGATCCCGTATCAGTCTAACAGCCGCATCCGTATCATCAATATACTTAATTCCCAAAGCGTTCGGTTCTTCATCTTACACCCAAGACAAGGGGGTTCTGCACCTTCTTCCGTAAATGGCTTCATGGGGCGCCATGCCGATGCTCGCCTGGTGGCTGTTGCTGTAGGAGAATTCTTCTAGTGGTAAGAGCCTTTCCCACGACTCTCCTCTATCCAATATACATAATCTCAACAGGTCCTCCAGTGTTCTGATGGTCCTCTCAGACTGCCCGTCCGTCTGAGGATGAAATGCAGTGCTAAAGGTAAGGCGTGAGCCCAAATACACCTGTACGGCTTTCCACTCCTTGGAGGTGAAACAACCATCCAGGTCAGAAATGATTGTCTTAGGCACGCCATGGTACCGTACGAACTTCTCCACAAAGAGGCATACCTAAACATCCACATGAGCGTCTTTCTTCATAGGTATGAACCGGGCTACCTTTGTCCGGCGATCAACAATCACCCAAACTGAATCATTCCCTGAGCGTGAGCGAGGTAGCCCATGGACGAAGTCCATGGATATATCCTCAAACTTCCACTCGGGGATGTGCAATGATTGTAACAAACCACCGGGACTCTTGCATTCCGCCTTCACCCTTTGACAAGCTTCGCAATGTGCAATAACATATCTGACATCTTTCTTTATTGCCGGCCAACACATGGTCTTCCGTAAGCCAGTGTACATCTTGGCAATACCCAGGTACACTGAATACTAAGAGCAATGTTGTAACACCCCCTATCCGTCGCATAGTATATAGCAGTAGGTCCGGCCGGGGCCCGACGCCATATACCACAGACAGACCGGGTGGTTACTTATGGAAACCATCCAACCAATCTCAACGTCCTACACAGAGTATTCTAGCGGAAGCAGTTTATAAGTTGTAAACAAGAACCCAGCAACAGGCATGAATGTCCACTAATACAATAATTAGGAATGTATACAAAATACCCAAAATTCGGCCTTAAGGCCTTACAGAGTGTTCCACTTGTTTAATACATGATTTACAAACCTCGGCACGCAGGCCGGTCATACATGAATAAAATAGAAAACATTTCCACTTGGGCCTTCGAGGGACAGCTTCGCAAAAGGGCTTTAGCCCGCTATTGACCGCTCGGTCCAGCTGCACCTGCAAGCAACAAACCACCGCACGGTGGCAAACAAGGCAACGGTCAGCAATGCTGACCAAATTATAACGATCCCGCCCCCAACTCGGGGCGGCGATGCTCCTTCCCTGCATTTCATTAGCACAAGCGAGCAATGCATATTAACATAGCCATTTAATCACAGACGTTGGCTCGTACGGCCACACGTCCCGTGCACTCAGGGCACATTCTCGGTGAACCGGTCGATGTTACGTCAATTAAAGCCATTAACATTCCGGACTCACCACCGCCACTTAGACGGCCATTCCTATGAGCAATTCATCTTCATGGTATTGGTCACGTCAATTTAAGCCATTGACCACCGAAGACCCCCATTTATGCCAACGGCGAGTACCACGTAACCTTAGGTCGCTCTAACCGGACGACATAAAGCGGGTACGGTTCCATCTAACCCGTGCTCACATCGCAACGACAATTTAAGCCATTTGCGCGGGTCAAACTTCCACCGAGTCCCATTCTACCGCAAGTCACATAACCCCGTTATGTTCAAGTTGGCTCTCAGGCCACCAAGTTGGCAAGATCTCGTATCCGCCCAGTTTTCCGGGTGCACCTTTGGGTTAGTCCCCAAGGCTCCCTGCTGCAATCTACCGCGTAGAAAACCCGAAAACACCAAATAGCACGGAGTCTTCTCCGGCCTTATGCAATGCAACATCACCGATCCGGACTAACATGTCCGGGTAGGCTTCAACCAAAATGCCTACGTCCGTTCTCGCATACGGACTCTAAACAACGGGGACTTTACATATCTACCCGAAGGAACGCCTCCAACTCTTCGCAAACTCGCGAGAGAGGGCTTCCTATGCTAAGAAAGAGAGCTATCATGCTCACAAGTGAGGATCGTTACCCTTGCGTTCCCCTTTGGCGCCATCGAAATGTAATCGGATAGAAATCACCGCACTTGCGTTGCCTCCGTGGATCCGGAGTCGGCTTGCGATTCGGAGCTCCGAAGCTCCTCCAATGGCGGATCTAGCTCCTCTTCCTCTTGCCTTAGCTCTTCTTTCTCCAAGGGTTTGGAGAGATGAAAAGGTAAGAAAATGATGGATTTCAAGGTCAACTCCCGGGTATATCCTCTCAGGAACAACCCCCAGCCGTTGGATCTTCAATCAAGGAAACGGACGGCTTTGATTCGGGGCTGAAATGCCCAATCTGGACCGAGCACGGCCTGGCCCACGCCCGTGTCCAGGGCCGTGTGCCGCATTCGCCGTCAAAATCGAATCTTCTGAACACGCACATGGGTATCGAACACGCCCGTGTTCGAGCTAACACGCCCGTGTTCTAGCTGACACGGCCATGGAGCCGGCCGTGTACCCCATGATTTTCCCCCCGTTTCCAACCCGAGCACTACACGGGTTCTAGGACACGCCCGTGTCCTTGCCCGTGTCACTTTGACACGCCTGGGCCCCCAGACCGTGTACACGGGTCATTTCGTCGAGTGGAGATCGACAACTCGATGACACGGCCTTGGACACGCCCGTGTCCTAGGCCGTGTGCCTTGTCTCGACGATCGTCGAGTGAATCTCGACGACTCCCCGGGACGATCGTCGACACGGGTCGACACGCCCTGCGACACGCCCGTGTCGCAGGCCGTGTGCCCATACTCGACGAATCGTCGAGAATAACTCGACGATTTCACGGCTAAGTGCCGACACGGGTCGACATGCCCTGCGACACGCCCGTGTCGCAGGCCGTGTGCCCATTCTCGACGAATCGTCGAGAATAACTCGACGACTTCGCGGCTAAGTGTCGACACACGCTTGACACGCCCTGGGACACGCCCGTGTCCCAGGCCGTGTGCCTTCAGCCAGAAACCAAAACTGGCCCAAAACGTCCCCCTTTGCTCCTTTGAGTTTCGGGGCGTTACAACTCTCCCCCTCTTAAAAGAATTTCGCCCACGAAATTACATAAAGGAAAGATGTACAAAAACAACATTTGTACCTGAGCGGAACAACTCCGGATACTCGTCAAGCATACTCTGCTCTCGCTCCCAAGAGAGCTCCTCACGACCGCAATTGTCCCACCGGACTTTGACCATCCTGATCTCTTTATTGCGTAGCCGCTTGACCTCCGAGTCCTCAATCCGCACGGGCTTGACCTTTGTCGTTAGCCCACTATCCACCGGCACTTGATCGACCGCGATCACTTGCGTAGGCTCTTGCACCGCCTTCCGAAGCACCGAAATGTGGAACACATCGTGTAAACCACTTAGCTCCACCGAAAGCTTCAACCTATAGGCCGCTTCTCCAACTCGCTCCAGAACCTTAAACGGTCCAAGGTACCTCGGGCTTAGCTTTTTCAACCGTCGCACCCGCGAGACACCCTTGAACGGCTTGATCTTTAGGTATACATAATCGCCCACAGCGAACTCCACGTTCCTGTGTTTGGCATTATAGTACTTTGCTTGCCGGTCCTGAGCGATGAGCAACCTCTCCCGATTGACTCGCACCAAAGAAGTAGCATCATCCACTTCCGATCGCTTATACAACTTCGACTCGCCCGTTTCTAACCAAGACAACGGCGTGCGACATCTTCTACCATATAGGGCCTCGAAAGGCGCCATCTGAATACTTGCTTGGTAGCTGTTGTTGTATGCGAACTCCACCAAATAAAGGTGGTCCTCCCATTGCTTTCCAAAGTCCAAGACACACATGCGAAGCATGTCTTCCATGGTTCTATTGACCCTCTCGGTCTGCCCATCCGTTTGCGGGTGGAAGGCTGTGCTAAACTTCAGCTTTGTTCCCAACATTTGCTGCACCAGCCTCCAATCATTGGACGTGAACCGCCCATCTCGGTCACTCACGATGCTGCGGGGCACACCATGAAGCCGTACTATATTATCCACATAAAGCTTCGCCAGCTTCTCCACCGGATCGTCCTTCCTATGCGGAATAAAATGCGACACCTTCGTTAATCGATCCACGACCACCCAAATGGCGTCGTTCCCCTTTTGCGACCTTGGCAAACCGTGCACAAAGTCCATAGAGATGTCGTCAAATTTCCACTCCGGAATAGGCAAGGACTTAAGAAATCCTCCCAGCTTTTGGCACTCCGCCTTTACCAAGGCGCAGGTTTGGCACTTCGCTACGTATAGCGCCACATCCTTTTTCAAACCCGGCCACCAAAATAGTTTCTTGACGTCGCGGTACATCTTCGTGCTCCCCGGGTGAATCGAGTACTTGGTATGGTGTGCCTCGTACAACAACTCCACCCGTAAATTGCCCATACTTGGGACGCACAAACGACCGTCTTTCCACAGCAATCCTTCCTCCACGACGAATTGGGAATTTTACCCATCCAGAGCCTCTATCATGAACTGCTTCGTATGAGCATCCATATCCAAAGCCTGCCGAATCCGATCAGCCAGGTCATATTACACTTCGGTCGAATTCAGAACTGCTTCAGCACTTGCTTGCTTATCCACACAAACAATCTCCAACGCCTCCAGCTCCTGCACCAACCGCTCATCATGCACTGATAGCCAATTCGCTTGAGCTGGGGCTCGGCGACTCAACGCGTCCGCAACCGCATTCCCTTTGCCAGGCACGTAGTGGATCTTGAATGTATAGTCCCCCAGGAACTCCATCCACCTACGCTGCCGCATATTCAGATCTTTCTGATCAATCAAGTACTTTAGGCTCTTGTGATCGGTGTAGATATCAATCTTCACACCGTACAAATAGTGTCTCCACAGCTTCAAGGCAAAAATCACGGCCGCTAACTCCAAGTCATGGACCGGATACTTCCTCTCGTGCACTTTTAGCTGTCTCGAGCCATAAGCTATCACGCTGCCGTGCTGCAATAGCACGCAACCCAAACCACTGCCTGAAGCGTCTCTATATATCTCATAGCCTTCGGTCCCCACCGGCGAACTCAGCACAGGCGCCGTGGTCAACCGACACTTCAATTCCTCAAAAGCTCGCGCGCACTCCGGCGTCCAAACGAACTTATGCTCCTTCCTCGTCAAAGTAGTGAGAGGTAGCGCTATCCGCGAGAAGTTCTCTACGAAGCGCCTATAATAGCCGGCAAGCCCCAAAAAGCTCCGGACTTCTGCTACCGTAGCAAGCTCAGGCCACTCCCGTATCGCAACAATCTTCGCCGGATCCACAGCAATACCCTCTCCACTCACTATATGCCCGAGGAACGCCACTGAGGATAGCCAAAACTCGCACTTCGAGAACTTGGCATACAACTAGTTTCTCCTTAGCGTCTCCAACACCAAATGAAGATGCTTGAAGTGATCTTCCTCACTTTGCGAGTACACCAAAATATCGTCGATGAAGACGATCACGAAATGGTCCAAGTACTCCCTGAACGTCCTGTTCATCAAATCCATGAATACTGACGGCGCATTAGTCAGCCCAAACGGCATGACCGTAAACTCATAATGCCCGTATCTCGTACTAAACGTTGTCTTCGGGATATCACTCTCCCTTATCTGCAGCTGATAGTACCCAGACTTGAGATCTAACTTCGAGTACACCGTCGACCCGACTAACTGATCAAAGAGATCATCAATCCTAGGGATCGGGTACTTATTCTTCTCAGTCAGCTTGTTTAGCTCCCGATAATCAATACATAATCTCAAGCTTCCGTCCTTCTTCTTAACAAAGAGGACCGGTGCGCTCCAAGGTGAAGAGCTCGGGCGCACATACTCTTGCTCCAACAACTCTTGCAGTTGAACTTTCAGCTCCGCCATTTCCTTAGGCGCTAGCCGATACGGAGATCGTGACACAGGCTTTGCACCTGGCACTAGCTCGATCGTAAAATCTATCTCCCGTTGAGGCGGGGCTCCAGGAAGATCTGCGGGGAACACATCAGGGTATTCTGATACCACTGAAATACAATCCAAAGCAGGCTTCGGCTTTGCAACCTCCACTAGTGTAAAGAACAGTTCTGCTCCGGCACGAACCGCCTTCACCACCTGAAGAGCAGACATCAACGTCTTGCTCGACCCCTTTAAGCCCGTAAAAGTCGTCTCACGACTCGCTCCCAGCTTGACTTCCTTGCTACCGCAATCTATATGGGCCTGCTGCTCCGAGAGCCAGTCCATACCAAATATGACGTCGAACTCCACTAACGGAAGTAAAGACGCCCGCAGGTCGAACTCCTGCTCCCCAATACGAATCTTAACATCGCAGATCCTAACCGCTCGCATCGAACACCCATTGGGCAACAACACATCCAAATTATCCTTCGCCATCGAAGAAGGGACTCCGATGCGTGATATAAATCCTTCGGACAAGAAGGAGTGTGAAGCTCCCGTATCGAAGAGTGCTCGTGCCGGATTTTCACAAATCAATACGAATCCTAAACAAGCAGTGGTAAGGTAACATGTGCATAACAAGCATATAAAGGAATTGACTTGCTATAAATTAAACCGTACCTGTCACCACGTCAGCTTGTTTAATGGCCTCCTGTTGGCCAAGATTGTAAACCCTTGGTTGGGCCGGAGCATAATGGGATGCGTTCGATTCCACCGCCTTGCCCTTCTCTTCGTAAGTAGCTCCAGGCCTCCTTTCGGACTTAGGACGTCCGCTGCAACAATCACGGGCGAAATGCCCCGTCTTGCCACAAGTAAAACACGCACCCGGGGTCCGACCCGTAGTCGCCCCAGAAGCGCCAGAAGGAGCTGGACCCGAAGTCCTATGCTTCTTGAAAGCCCTCCGATAGCCGGACTTTGAAGTAGTCGGCACTCTGAACTCAGATTTCTTATCAGCCAAGCCTTTCTTCGCTTGTACACTCTTCATGTCCTTCTCCAAGGACCGGGCAGTATTGACCAAGGTTAAGAAACCCTGCGTCATTGGCCACGACAGTAATAATCTCAGCTCATCCCTCAGGCCTTCATAAAAACGATTAGTCTTGCGCTCCTCATCCATGATGGTAGAGCCCGCATAACGACTCAACCGCGTAAACTCGTGGAGATATTCATCCACGCTCCTCTCACCCTGTACTAACTTCAGGAACTCATTCTCCAACGCTATCTTCTGCGTCGAAGGGAGGTATCTAGCCAAAAATAATCTTGAGAACTCCTCCATCGAGACATCACAAAGTTGCCTACTTCTCAGTAAGTGCAGCTCCAAACCTTCCCACCACAACCTTGCTTCACCGTCCAACAGGAACGTAGCGATGGTGGTCATTTGCCACTCCTCCGTCTCCGTCGCTGTCATGACTCTCTTCACCCTGGAGAGCCAGTCTTCAGCCTGAGATGGGGTTCCCAACCCCGAGAATAGCGGAGGGTTAAAGCTCATTACATGCTTCAGCTGCCTCTCAGTTGCCCTCCTTGGCACTAATGGTTCAACAACCACTTGCTCCACCCTCCTCGGCTCAGCCTCTTGAAGAGGTACTTCCTCCATCATAGGAGCTGGCTGCTGCGCTTGCCTCCCAGGCTGCGCATTGATCACGGCCAACACCGCTTCAGCCACCAATCTTATATTTTCAGCCGACAGAGGTGTTGCGGGAGCAACATCCGGTGCACTACTTGCCTCAGAAACTCGGCGTTCTGACGGCCCAACACCACTTCTGGTCACCTATAGTGGTACAAAACACCGTTAAGCGACCAAACAAATTGCAAACAGCAATTATAGGAACACGCAGGTTCCTCAAACACGAGTATTTTCATTCCTAAGTGGACATTCATGGGTTCTTTTACCGTTATAACGATGACGCACACAATGTGCTCACCACCCCTTAAAAAGAATTCGCCCACGAATTCACTTTAAGCCCGACCAAAACCAGTAGTCTGATACCAAATTGTAACACCCCCTATCCGTCGCATAGTATATAGCAGTAGGTCCGGCCGGGGCCCGACGCCATATACCACAGACAGACCGGGTGGTTACTTATGGAAACCATCCAACCAATCTCAACGTCCTACACAGAGCATTCTAGCGGAAGCAGTTTATAAGTTGTAAACAAGAACCCAGCAACAAGCATGAATGTCCACTAATACAATAATTAGGAATGTATACAAAATACCCAAAATTCGGCCTTAAGGCCTTACAGAGTGTTCCACTTGTTTAATACATGATTTACAAACCTCGGCACGCAGGCCGGTCATACATGAATAAAATAGAAAACATTTCCACTTGGGCCTTCGAGGGCCAGCATCGCAAAAGGGCTTTAGCCCGCTATTGACCGCTCGGTCCAGCTGCACCTGCAAGCAACAAACCACCGCACGGTGGCAAACAAGGCAACGGTCAGCAATGCTGACCAAATTATAACGATCCCGCCCCCAACTCGGGGCGGCGATGCTCCTTCCCTGCATTTCATTAGCATAAGCGAGCAATGCATATTAACATAGCCATTTCATCACAGACGTTGGCTCGTACGGCCACACGTCCCGTGCACTCAGGGCACATTCTCGGTGAACCGGTCGATGTTACGTCAATTAAAGCCATTAACATTCCGGACTCACCACCGCCACCTAGACGGCCATTCCTATGAGCAATTCGTCTTCATGGTATTGGTCACGTCAATTTAAGCCATTGACCACCGAAGACCCCCATTTATGCCAACGACGAGTACCACGTAACCTTAGGTCGCTCTAACCGGACGACATAAAGCGGGTACGGTTCCATCTAACCCGTGCTCACATCGCAACGACAATTTAAGCCATTTGCGCGGGTCAAACTTCCACCGAGTCCCATTCTACCGCAAGTCACATAACCCCGTTATGTTCAAGTTGGCTCTCCGGCCACCAAGTTGGCAAGATCTCGTATCCGCCCAGTTTTCCGGGTGCACCTTTGGGTTAGTCCCCAAGGCTCCCTGCTGCAATCTACCGCGTAGAAAACCCGAAAACACCAAATAGCACGGAGTCTTCTCTGGCCTTATGCAATGCAACATCACCGATCCGGACTAACATGTCCGGGTAGGCTTCAACCAAAATGCCTACGTCCGTTCTCGCATACGGACTCTAAACAACGGGGACTTTACATATCTACCCGAAGGAACGCCTCCAACTCTTCGCAAACTCGCGAGAGAGGGCTTCCTATGCTAAGAAAGAGAGCTATCATGCTCACAAGTGAGGATCGTTACCCTTGCGTTCCTCTTTGGCGCCATCGAAATGTAATCGGATAGAAATCACCGCACTTGCGTTGCCTCCGTGGATCCGGAGTCGGCTTGCGATTCGGAGCTCCGAAGCTCCTCCAATGGAGGATCTAGCTCCTCTTCCTCTTGCCTTAGCTCTTCTTTCTCCAAGGGTTTGGAGAGATGAAAAGGTAAGAAAATGATGGATTTCAAGGTCAACTCCCGGGTGAATCTCGACGACTCCCCGGGACGATCATCGACACGGGTCGACACGCCCTGCGACACGCCCGTGTCGCAGGCCGTGTGCCCATACTCGACGAATCGTCGAGAATAACTCGACGATTTCACGGCTAAGTGCCGACACGGGTCGACACGCCCTGCGACACGCCCGTGTCGCAGGCCGTGTGCCCATTCTCGACGAATCGTCGAGAATAACTCGACGACTTCGCGGCTAAGTGTCGACACACGCTTGACACGCCCTGGGACACGCTCGTGTCCCAGGCCGTGTGCCTTCAGACAGAAACCAAAACTGGCCCAAAACGTCCCCCTTTGCTCCTTTGAGTTTCGGGGCGTTACAAATGTGCCGCTCTCAAGATATCAACCAGAATTTTACCGCCCTTGGGGATATAGAGCCGGACGCGAAAATAAACGAGGTCATCTTTTAGTGTATACTCGTCAGTAGTCCCATCTTCGATCGACTTGATTGCCGGGGCCAGAGCCACATCCCTTCCTTGCTCCACCCGGATTCGGTCCCGGATATCGCAAACTATGCTCATGATTGCCAAGTACTCTGTATACTCTGCCGAAGGAGCCTTATATACCAAAGTAATATCCATCTCTTCAATCATCTGGGCCAACTAAATACTCATTAACTGAGACGCCGAGCTCGAGTCCGGTACTTTTTTGCTTAATGCATCGGCCACCGAGTTCGCTTTGCTGGGGTGCTAGTTCATGGTGAACTCATAATCGCACAGAAACTCTAACCACCGCCGTTTGTCTCAAGTTCAACTCCTTCTGTGTATGAATGTACTTTAAGTTTTTATGGTCTGAGAAAATCTCGCAGTGGACGCCGTATAGATAGTGCCTCCAAACTTTCAAGGCGAACACCACTGCTCCCAATTCCAAATCATGAACCGGGTAATTAATTTCATGATTCTTCAGCTGTCTTGAAGCATAAGAAATCACGTGTCCGTGCTGCATCAACACTGCTCCCATTCCTTGGTATGATGCGTCGGTGTAAACTTTAAATCCTTCCTTCCCAGACGAAAGTGCTAGGATTGGTGCAGATGTCAGTCTGTCCTTCAGCTCTTGGAACGCCGCTTCACACTGAGGTGTCCACTCAAATGGCACACCTTTCTTTATCAAGGAGGTAAGAGGAAGGGAAAGCTTTGAAAATCCTTTTACGAACATGCGGTAGTACCCGACAAGTCTAAGGAAGCTCCGCACATCGGTCGCTGACTTCAAGGGTGACCAATCCTTCACGGCACGCACTTTGGCTGGATCCACCGCTAGCCCAGCTCCACTGATCACATGGCCCAAGAAAGCAACCTCTTTAAGCCAGAATTCGCACTTGCTGAACCTGGCGAACAAGGCGTGCTCCTTCAATTTCTTCAATACCAAGGTCAAGTGCTCAATATGCTCCTCCTCCATCTTTGAGTAGACCAGGATATCATCGATGAAAACAATGACGAAAATATCCAAATAAGGTTCAAACACCTTGGTCATCAGGCTCATGAAGGCCGAAGGGGCATTTGTGAGCCCAAACGGCATTACGGTGAACTCGTACAATCCATATCTTGAACTAAAGGACGTTTTCTGGATGTCCCCTTCTTGTATCCTCAGTTAATAATATCCCGAGCGCAAATCTAGCTTAGAAAACTAATGCGCCCTCACCAATTGATCGAACAGCTCGTCGATCCGGGGTAGCGAATTAGTGTTCCGCACTGTCAGTCTATTGAGCTCCCGATAGTCTATGCATAAATGCAGGGTTCCATCCTTCTTCTTGACGAACAATACAGGGGTTCCCCAGGGTAACGAGCTGGGTCGAACGAACCCTGACTCCACAAGTTCTTGCAGTGGAACTCTAAACTCCGCGAGTTCCTTCAGGGCCATTCGGTAAGGGGCCCTGGATACATGTTTGGCACCCGGTACTAGATTAATTTGAAAATCAACTTCTCTGTGTGGGGGTAATCCTGGCAGTTTCTCAGGAAATACCTCTGGGAAGTCCCGCACTACCCGTACATCTTTCATATCCAATGTCATCTCCTTCAACTCGAAACAGATCATGAAGACTTCATCCCCCTTCATATGGGCTTTTACAGCCTGAACTGAAGATAACAACATACAAGGTGCGAAGCTAATACCTTGGAAAATGATGTTAGTGTCTCCATGTCTCAAATAGATTCGCTTCTACGCGCACTCGATCCTTGCGATGTGCCAGTCCAACCACGTCATCCCCAAAATGATGTCAAATTCCGGCATTCTCAAGACCGTGGCAGGCGTATCAAAGGCCTTTCCCCCAATGAATATCTCTAGCTCACACTTAGCGGTTGCGGTCATCTCCGAGCCATCCGGGAGGCTTACTCGTCGGGCTATACCAGTAAAATATTGTACACCCTCCATGTCTTTAATGTAGTAGTCGGACACGAAGGAGTGTGAGGCACCAGTATCGAACAGCGCATAGGCCGTCTTTCCGCCAACTACCACGATGCCTAAGTACCAATAACCAAAACTCAACACTAGGTGTCTAGTATGTCTTAAGCAAGTTAAGTTAAACAATGAAAATGTGAAAGTCAAGGGCAACATACCTGCAATCACATCCTGGGGATTCCGTTCTTGTGCCATGTCCAGTGCGTACACTTGATCCCGGGCAGGACCCGGGTATCCTCCTCGCAGTCCTCGTCCTCGACCATGCATGTAACCCCATCCTCGAATAGCTGCCGGAGGGAGAGCAAGAGGGATGCACCCAAACAACCGTGGGCAGAAACGTCGAATGTGGCCCAGTTTGTTGCATTCGAAGCACACCCGCCCATAACGCCCCTCAGGTTGCTGAAATTGTTGAGGCTGTGGTGGTGGAGGCAACGCGGGCCGTTGCGGAATCGGGTGCTCCACTCTAAAATCTCGGTGGAAACGTCCTCCACCTCTTTGATGTCCTCTTCCTCCTATAAAGTCTCGCCTTCTTCTGTTGCTTGGGCCAGCTTCTATCACACCCTCCGCAGGTATCTTACCACTACTCAAGTGGTCCGCCTCCAATCTCTTCTCCATGTCGATTATCTTCGCCAAGCTAGAGTCCGCTATAACAAAAGGGCCTGCTTTAGGGGATCTCGCAGCCCTTTGTAGAAATGCTTGACATATCCTCTATCATCCAAATCATACGAATCTGCGAACCTTGCGAGGTGCTGGAATTCTCGTTGGTATTCCATAACTGATTTTGATCCTTGCTTCAGTAGAAGAAACCTCTCTTCGAGTTCAATTCGAGCGGATGTGGGAATAAAGTGCTCCAAGAAGACACCCGAGAACTCGCTCCAACTTATCTCTGTATAGACCCGGCCTTTGAAGGTGGAGCCCATGAGGGAATTCCACCACCTCTTAGCATGTAGCTCCAAGACGGACACCGCCAATGACACAGCCATGTTAGCTGGGCAACGGATCCCCGCCAACAACTCCTGCACTATGTCAAGCCATTCCTCCGTGCGTACGGCCGGCTCCATCCTGAGGTAGGCGGGAGGGGAGAGGGCCCTAAAGGTGCTCAACCAGTTAGAGCCCGGAGCCTATTGTTGCACCGGAGGCTGCTGAGCCCTAAAGGAATCCAGGATGGCGGTGAGCGTCTGCCCCAACTCGGAATGTTGGAACTGAGTGGGTATGGAAGGGGCAGGAGTGCCCCCCATCGGCTCAACGTGCACTAGAATATACACGTAAAACACAACGTATGGTCAGGTTGGCTAATCTTAAGGTCGAAGTTGGACAAACTTAGTGTGAATTACATATGGGCACACCACTGCTTCCGCTAAGTTAGTTTGTCCCCAAACTGACTAGTCGAACGGGGGTGGTACCATTTTTGAATGAATTCTTTAGTTGAGAATCGTGGCAAACTGATACCATTTGTATGTGTCACTGAGAATCAAACCACCGACCTCCTGCTCAAAGAAACTCGCCTTAATCATTTGTAAGAACCTTCTCCCGGATCCCAAAACACGGCACGAAGGGGGTTCTTATGCCTAGAACAGCCGCCTTGCGGTAGCATTAGCGCACAGGCTAACCTGTACCACAAGACGCCTATTCTGCCGGCTACAACCAATATCAATATATATATGCCAACCCAACCAAATGTAAACAAGAGAAGTCAAATCCACACCAAGCATATAAGTCCAAATGATACATCAAAATAGAGAAGCTAAAACATGCTTCTACAAAATCAGAGTACAGCTAATAAATGCCCAACCGGGCTACATCAAAGTCGCTCAACACTCACATCAGTAACAGACGGTAGCGACGGTACCGTCACTTCAGGCCCTGTCGTCCTGGCCTGGTTGTCCAGCTGTATAGTCTGCGGCGGCTCTACCTGCGGGGTGACCTCCTAAAAAGGAAGATGTAGCAACCGTTAGTCGAAAAGACTAAGTGGCTTCACATCCGCTCCCCCGGCGACTCCTCGGCACTGGGCGGAGAAAAGAGCAAGGGTACAAGTATAATAAATAGTATAAGCAGGTATAAGCAGGTGGTAATGGTACAATAAGATTAAGAGCAGAATAATCTAGCAGTTCTACGTAAGCAACAACAATCATCAAGTACAAGTAAGTACAGCAGGTAAGTAACTTAACTTATAAGGACGCCCATACGAGCTTATAAGTTAAGGATCGGTTTACATAAAGTAACTCATCGTATAGGAGTGCCCATACAAATTTATACGATAAGGATCTTGTTGTGCAATGTTATGAATTGGTATGAATGCTATGAAATGACTCACCCATGATCAAGCACATGCAATTTCTATGTCGACACAGACTATAGTTATCACTATTCGAGCAGGTAGCTAACCTCTCAGGCATCAACCGCCATGGCCAGGCGGTGACAGTAGAGCGGGCATCTCTACTACTAAGCGGGCATCCACACTGCTTCACTTAGACCTCCGTATGCCTCAATGCTAAGAACACAACAGCGGAGCCCATGCGTATTATGGCCCAGCGGGGGTCTCGGGTTGATGTGCACCGAGAACACAGCCCCGAACTGGCCTTGTGTGACCTAGAAGGGGGCTTAGAAGTAAGCATGAGGACACATCCCAACCGTTTACTTGGCATGAAAGGATCTCCGGGACGTGAACACCGAGGACCAAGCCCAACAGCCCAAAGTCCAACTGTCAACTCCCGTCGGTGTGATGATCGGCGAGCCCGTAGACCTGCCACACTATCCTTAACCAAGGATTACGACACCGCGTGTCGACTCACACCTCATGCGATTCCACATCACTGTGACATGCAAGGAGCCTCGGAGAAAGCACGAGGACCAAACCCAACCATCCACTCGGCATGGAAGGAGCCCCGGGAATGAACACCGAGGACCAAGCCCAACCGTCCGACTTTTACTCATCTCAAGGCAATCCCAACTAGTGACGATCAACACCGCACTTCACCCTTCCACAATGCTACCCGTAGGGAGACGACACTCTAAGCATTGGACTACTAAACTCAATCAATTAAATAGTTATTCACATGGCCATAGATTATCTTCCTACATGTCATTTCATATGGTTCCAACACACAATAAACATGATGCGCATTTATGTTAGTCTACCAATTCCTATCAAATCATTTCGTTTGAGTATGCTTGCTTCACAAATAGATTACATAGAATCCAATTAATAAATTTCAACATTTGTAGAACTATGGTGGTTATCATAAAAGAGTTCATCCAACCTCAGATTAATTTACTACATTGTATCTACCGAGTCCAAATCCAAAGTTATACCAAAACCAGAATTCCAAATACATGACACTATCAGGACAGCAACTTCGACCGGAGATTTCTGAAGGTACAGAATCCGGTGAAGATGTGTAACCCCTCGATGGAAAGGTATTTCCATGGGCTACAACTTTTATGTTTAGACCACAACCTAGATTCAAGAGTATCATACTTGAAATCAGCATTGAATTCCACTGCGTATAGAGCACAATTTCTGCATGCATGACTTATTGGACGTCATTTTCGTTCAGACATTCCTATGGCTACAGACATCGCCTGAAGTCGTGCAACTACTCGTTCGAAAGATATTTTCGATGACTTCAACTTTCATGTTTAGTCGACAGCGCAAATCTGAACATATCAAGCCTGAAAATGGTCAAGAAGATCACTGCACGCAGAACCCAGATTCTGCACGCATCTTAAGGCGGAATGAATGACATCGGTTCATCTTCCTCCTCAAGTCGGTCTTCGAAAATGACACCAGAAATTCCGCCTCTCTTATTCACCCTCATGAGGCCATGACTCTTCACAAAACCATCCACCATTTTCACATAGAAGGTAGGATAGGTTGAAGACACCACTAACCTAAGAGTACAAGCCCTAGAACGGCCTCTTCCTACAGAAATCACCATCTTGCTAGTCTAGACTCTTTTAAGTCGACATCTCACCTAGATATCTATGTTGGGTACATTGGAATATATGTACCTGATTTGAAGAAGCCTCACCCTACTCAATGATATACATAAAGATGTATTTGATGTGCTTTGAGTTTATTTGTCCATGTGTCGACACCCAGAATAAAAGTGTCGACACTTAAGGAGGCTTGTGTCGACACCTAGAGAAGCTGTGTCGACACTTGGAGTAATTGTGTCGACACCAGGAAGGCAGAGTCGACACCAGAAGGAAAGTGTCGACACATACAAGTAGTGTCGACACACAATGAAGAATTGTCTACATAATCAGTGTCGACACTTAGAAGCAGTGTCGACACCCAGAGAAACTTTGTCGACAGCAAAAGTGTCGACACTAGGAGGCTGTGTCGACACTCAGTAAACTTCAACAAAGTTCAAGTACAAGTGTCGACACTAGGAGGCTGTGTCGACACTCAGTAAACTTCAACAAAGTTTAAGTACAAGTGTCGACACAAAGGAGATGTGTCGACACTCAGCAAAGTCTCAATACATGAAGTATGTGTCAACACAAAGGAGATGTGTCGACACTCAGCAAAAGTTTCAACTCAGAAGGCATATGTCGACACAAATAAGATGTGACGACACTTAGCAAGTTTCAACACAAGAAGATGTGTCGACACAAAGGAGTTGTGTCGACACTTAGCAGAAATCAACTAAGTATTAAAGAAGGACTTGTGTCGACACACAGGATCAGTGTCAACACATTCTGAAGAAGCAGTGTCGAGAAGCTGTTACAATAACACAAGGACTTGTGTCGACACTTAGTCTATTTGTGTCGACACATAAAGACTATCTGTCTCGACACTTTCAGATAGTGACAGAGATTTCAAGAAGTGACTGGATGACTTGACAGCTGCCATTTCAACCGGTCAACTGCTACTGTCAAAGCTGTCAGAAGGTTGTTAGAAACCGGATCAGCCGGTTACCGTGAAGAAAGCTTATATAAAGGCTTATTCCTTCAACAGAAGAAGGATCAATCAATGAAGTGAAAAATAACACAACAAGAAGTAGACCTTCAAGAGAAGATCTAAGAAGTTGGAGAGAGAGAGAGCTCCTACTAAGAAGACCAGCCGTTGAACCATGCTGATAAGGAAGATTCAGATTGAAATCAGAATCTCAAGTCAGCAGTTGATTGAAGATCATCTGCATAGAGATACAACCCTACTGTGTTCTAATTCAAGAAGCTTTGAAGAAAGCCAAGGGAGGTTGATCTCAGCCAATTTCTTTCAAGAACTCATCAAGAAGCCAGTCAACTCATCTCTCTCTATCAGAGTTGTGGTTATATACTTTGTATTTTCTAAGTTCTGTAGGATCTTGTATAGATCTGAGTTGTAAGCCTATTCTATAAAGGCTGAGTGTAGGAGACAGTGTGCTCTGCGTGTAGGCCTTGTTGAAGGCTTAGGTAGGGCTGTTGTGTCTGAGTGTAGGTCTTGTTGAAGACTGAGTGGTAGGGCTTGGTGCCTGAGTTGTAGGAGTGGGATCACTCTGAGTTGTAGGAACCTGTTTGGGGTTCTGAGTTGTAAGATCTGAGGATCTGAGGAGAAGTGGAGAAGTTAGGCCGAATCTAGTACACTACTAGATAGGCGAAGGGGGAAAGTGGATGTACCCAGACCATGGGGAACCACTATAAATCCTGTGCGCTCTCTGTGAATGTATGCTTGTATGGTTGCTGTGTTGTGATACTTGTAGAATTGCAATTACTGTACTGTATTTCTGCCTTTAAAGTTAAAAAGATATAGGTCACCTATTCACCCCCCCCCCCTCTAGGTGATTAGGCACTGTTTCTTTCAAGTGGTATCAAAGCGATGTTACTCACAAAGGACATAACAGTCTGAGTAAAGATCCTGTAGGCAGAATCAAGAATCAAGAAAATGGGTTCAACTGAGAATCACAAAGAGCTAGGATCCATGAAATTGCCAATCTGCAGAAAAGAGATTTTTGGCATATGGAAAGAGAGGGTTAGACTCTTTATGGAAGCATCTGACCCAAGAATATACATCACAGTCAAAGAAGAGCCATATGTGCCAATGAAAGTATCTGTTCTGGATGCAAATCAGAGAACTCCCAAAGACTATTCAGAAATGACTAAAGATGAAATAATTCTGGCCACTATGGACAGGAGGGCCCAGAATATTATTGTAAGTGCAATTGATGATGCCACATTTCAGAACCTAATACATTGTAAAATCTCAAAAGAAATATGGGACACTCTAATAGTTTAAATGGAGGGATCTGAAGAGGTAAGACAAGACAGAAAGTCTTTGTTAAATCAGGAGTATGAAAGCTTCAGACAAGGAAGATCTGATAGCATTACTTAGTGTTATAAGAAATTCTATTGGATAGTCAATGAATTGATGTCCTATAGAAGAGAATTCAGCAATTATGAGCTGAATGATAAGTTCTTGAGATCCCTAACTAAGGACTGGGATACTAAGATTTGTGCCATAAGGGAAATGGACAAACTAGCTGATATACCTCCTCAAACATTGTTTGGAAAACTGTTATCTTATGAGATGCAGCTAATGGTTAGGAAGGAGGAAGAGAAGACTACAAGAATGGAGCACAAGGAAAGAGCTGTGGCCTTCAAGACTGAAGCCACTAAGAAATATAGAAGCAAGTCTCCATCTCCACCACAAATAGTTGCTGAGACAGTATCAGAAAATTCAGATAGTAAAAATTCAGAAAGCATTGAAAGTGATGAGGATTTTGCTGCCTTTACAAGGCAGTTTCAAAAGTTTCTAAAGAAGAAGCAGTGGAGGTCTAAGCCATCCACTTCACAGTCTAAAGATGACTATTATCAGAACAGGAAGTCATCAAGGAATGACAAAAGAAAGTCCAAGCCAAGTAAAAATACATCCTCAAAGATAGTTTGCTATTGTTGCAATAGACAAGGACATATAGTAGCTGACTGTCCAGAAAAAAGGAAAGAGTCAACTGACAAGAAGAAGACTCAGTTCAAGGGCAAAAAGGAAAGGTCCTTTGTTGCCAAGAAGGATAAGAGTTTGACTGATTAGTCATCTTCAGAAACAGATTCAGAAGTTGAAGCCTATATTGGACTGTTTGCTGAAGAGGAGGAAGATGAGTTCATGCAGCTAATGAACTCAATTTATGAGCATGAGGACAATCAGTGCAATGGACTGATGGCCTTAATAGAAGGAGACAAGATCCAGGATCAGCCTGGACAAAGTAAGGTACAATGTCTTTCAGATTATAGTACTAATTCAGAATCAGATACATCTGCATCAAGTGATGTGGGTGGGTCTGAATCTAAGGGTGATATTCATCAGTTGATGGATGAATATAGAGATGTATTGCAGGCACATAAGAAGAGCAAAAATATGGTCAAAACACTGACTAAGGAAATTTCTAATCTTAAGTTGGCAGCTGCTGATTCAGTTAAAGTGTTAGATCAAAAACTGAATGAGATTGCTAAGTTGAAAAACATTACTGTCATTCAATTGGGAACAATCACATTTAAGAATGATCAAATTAAAAATCTGGAGGCTAGACTTCAGATGGAGAGAGAGGTTGTTGCAAGTTTTTCTAAACCAAAATTAGTTTTACCTTTGATAGATGAGTTTATACCTCAAAAGGGTAAGACTGGATTGGGGTTTACAAAACCTGCCAGGACAGTATGTTCAAGTCTAAGGGCAAAGCCCAGTACTCAACAAGAAGCCTGCAGTAGATAAAACAGCCGGGGTTGTACCTAAACAAAGGTACAACAGATTTGAGTGCTGGTGTTGTGCCAAGGTAGGCCACTTTGCCATAGATTGTTGGCACAATTCTAGTGTCAAGAAGATTAGCAAACTACCTGCTAGAAGAGCTACAGGTAGTCTTGTTAAAAGTCAAACTAACCAGCACCATGGACCCAAGAATTATTTGGGTTCTAAGGTTAAGTAATCTGTTTTGCAAGTGAGTCTAAGTGGCCATGCCCCTATATGGTACTTGGACAGTGGATGTTCCAGGCACATGATTGGAACTAGGGGATTGCTGAAGGACTATACACCAATCAAGGATGGTCCTAAAGCTACCTTTGGTGGTTCAGAAAAAGGAATCATGAAAGGCTTTGGTAATATTTCTAGCAACCTAATTACAATTACTCAAGTGGCTTATGTAAAGGGTTTGAAACATAACCTCATTAGCATAGGTCAGCTGAGTGATTTAGGATATGTCATCTCATTTGTCAAGGATGGTTGTCGTATCAGTAGGTCAAGTGATCAAAAGATCATTCTGACAGGATATAGGAAGAGAAATGTCTATTGTCTAGACATTATGTGTGAGAACATTGTTTCTCCTATTTGTCTTATAGCTGATGAGAAAGTCTCACATTGTGTTAAATGGCACAAGAGGCTTGCTCATCTTAACTATAAGACAATTGGCCAACTCTTTAGCAAAGAGTTAGTGAGGAATGGTCCTCAGGTTAAGTGTATAAAGGTTGGGATATGCTCAGCTTGTCAAAAGGGCAAGCAGACCAAATCCACCTTTCATAGCCTTGAGAACAAAGATGCTGTGAGGTGTCTTTACCTCTTGCATATGGATCTTTTTGGTCTTATGTCAGTTCACAACCTAGGTAGGAAGGTCTACACATTTGTGGTAGTTGATGACTACTCAAGGTATTCCTGGGTGTTCTTCCTAAGGCAAAAATCTGAAACACCAAGTATTTTGTATAGTTTTGTTAAACAAATTCAGAATGAATTGAACAGTACAGTGGTCAAAATCAGAAGTGACCATGGTACTGAATTTCAGTCTGAAAGTATGACAAAACTGTGTGAAGAGTTTGGAATTTTTCAGGAATTTTCCTCACCAAGAACACCTCAGCAAAATGGTATTGCTGAAAGGAAAAATAGAACCTTGATAGAGGCTGGTAGAACCCTATTGAGTGACACATATCTCCCAGAATATTTCTGGGCTGAGGCAGTAAACACTGCTTGTCATGTGATCAATAGGGCCACTATCACCAAGAGCCACAAGAAGACCCCCTATGAGATTGTGAAGGGCAGAAAACCAAATCTATCCTATTTCAGGATCTTTGGTTGCAAGTGCTATATCCTTAACAATGATAAGTCTTATCTAACCAAGTTTGCTGCCAAATCTCAAGAGGGAATCTTTGTTGTGTACAGCAACAATAGTAAGGCTTATAGGGTCTACAACTTGATTACTCAAGTTGTAGAAGAGTCAGTTCATGTAGTTTTTGATGAAGCTAGACTCATTAACAATGAATTTCCTAGAAGTGTTTGCAGCTCTACAGGTGTAACTGAGAAGATGGACAAGCTTACCTTAACAGAAGGTCCTTCTACAAGTCAGCAAGTGGAGGATGGTGGCCGCTGTCCAGGGGGAGTACAAGATACTCCTGTTGCTGAAGAAGACCAAGAGGAGCAGCTGAATGAAGAAGCTGAGGGTGTACAACCAGAAGACAGGCTGCCTCCAGCAAATAGGCATTTAAAAGATCATCCAGCCAATCAAATTATTGGAGATCTCAGACAAGGGGTACAAACAAGGAGCACGAATCTAAGTTCAGTTCTCTACTCCAGCTTTTTATCCCAAGTAGAGCCAAAGATATTTGAAGAAGCAATCCTAGACCCTCATTGGATTGAGGCCATGCAAGAGGATCTGAACCAGTTCAAAAGATGCAAGGTCTGGGAGCTTGTTCCTAAACCAAAGGGCCACAACATTATTGGAACTAAGTGGATCTTTAGGAACAAGTTGGATGAGAATGGAATTATTATATAGAATAAAGCTAGACTAGTTGCAAAAGGATATATGTAGGAAGAAGGTATTGATTTTGATCAAACCTTTGCTCCAGTAGCAAGACTGGAAGCAATAAGGATGTTCCTTGCCTATGCAACATATCAAGGATTTAAGGTATATCAAATGGATGTTAAATCAGCTTTTATGAATGGAAACTTGAAGGAAGAAGTCTATGTAGAGCAGCCATCAGGTTTTGTAGATTCTCTTAAACCTGATTATGTATATAGACTTAGGAAGGCTTTGTATGGGTTAAAACAAGCCCCTAGGGCTTGGTATGAAACCCTGTCTAGTTTCCTCATTGAGAACAAATTCTCAAGGGAGAAAATAGACAAGACTCTATTCCTTAGGGAATCCAGAGGTAAGATTATCTTAGTCCAAATATATGTAGATGACACCATATTTGTGTCTACAGAAAGTAGTCTTTGTAGAAAGTTTGCAAAACTAATGCAAGGATAGTTTAAAATGAGCAGTATGGGGGAACTTAAGTTCTTCTTGGGTCTCCAAGTTAGACAGACTGGGGATGGTTTATCCATATGCCAGTCTAAGTTCACCCTAGAATTGATATGGAAGTATGGTATGGAATCATCCACTACCATGAAAACTCATATGGGGTCAAGCATGTCTCTAAGAAAAGATGATGCAGGGAAACCTGTAGATGAAACTTTGTATAGAGGGATAGTTGGCTCCCTACTTTATTTGACTGCTAGTAGACCAGATATCATGTATGCTACATGTGTCTGTGCTAGGTACCAAGCTTGCCCTAAAAATCTCATTTGACAGCAGTCAAAAGAATTTTGAGATATCTTAAGGGCACTCCTTATCTAGGCCTTTGATACCCTAGGAATGGAGATTTTGAACTGACAGGTTATTCAGATGCAGATTTTGCAGGCTGCAAGGAAGATAGAAAGAGTACCACAGGAACCTGTCAATTTCTAGGTGGAAGGCTGATATCATGGAGTAGCAAGAAGCAGACCAGTGTGGCTATCTCCACAGCTGAGTCAGAGTATGTTGCTGCAGGAAGCTGTTGTACACAACTACTATGGATACAACACCAGCTAGAAGATTATGGTATTCAAGTAAGTAGAACACCTTTATTTTGTGATTCTACTAGTGCCATTTCTATTGCAAATAATCCTGTCTCTCATAGTAGGACTAAGCACATAGAAATAAAATATCATTTTCTAAGAGAACATGTGGAAAAAGAAGATATTTCCCTAGAGTATGTTAAGACAGAAAATCAGTTAGCTGATATGTTTACTAAGCCCTTAGATGAAACCAAATTCAATAAATTTAAAATTGAATTAGGGATGATAAACTTAGAATAGTTTACAAAATTGGCTAAGTAAAATGGTGTCGACACACAGAGTTGTCTGTGTCGACACATAGTAGTGGTGTTGACATTTCAGAGAAATGGTGTCGACACATCTAGGGAGTCTGTGTCGACACTTCAGAGAATTAGTGTCGACACATGCAGTGTAGGTGTCGACACATCGAGGGTGGTGTCGACACTTAGGATTTACACAGAATTAGTCTGGTAGAGTCTCGACTAAGTGTCGAGCTGAGTGGTGTCGACTTATATATAAGTGTCGACACATATATTCTGTCGACTATATTTGTGTCGAGACATTATAAGTAAGTGTCGACACTTTTCAACAGTGTCGACACAATTTAAGTATTTTGACGCGTCTTTTCACCTTCGATTCTAGAAAGGTATAAATAGGTTTTCCCCATTGATTGTCGACACGCTCATCTTAGTCTCGAGACCAAACTTGTGTGTCGACATCTCTCTTCTCTAAATTCAAAATTTCTTCAAACCCTAATGGCGCCCAAGATAGAAGAGAACATTAATGAATGATATGAGCTCGTGCGACACGCGTTTGATGACGCGGAACCCGAAATCAAAGGTGTGGTAACCCTAATTGCCGAGACTGGATTGGAATACCTTGTATCAGAACCTATCAAGATCTGGAAGAAGGAGGCCCTTGAATTTTGAGTGCAGCTTCACTTGATGATACTGGACACAAGATTAAGTCCAGAGTTCATGGGACCAAAGTCAAGGTCACACAGAAAAGTCTAAGGAAGGTACTTCAACTACCAAGAACAAAAGAGGAAGAAGATATATCTGCTTCTAAGACTAGAGAGGAATTGAGATGGTGTGGACTGGATTCAAACCTGAAAATTGGATCAGTTTTCAATAGAAAAGGGATGAACATCCAAGGAAAGTTTCTGTCTGAAATAGTTGGCAAGGTCATCCTGAGCAATCCTGGAGGACATGACAGAATTTCAGCTCATATGTTCAGTTTGATGACAAGGATTATCTTCAAACTTAAGACTGACTGGTTAATAGTTCTGTTTGATAAGATAAAAGAGAGCCTGAAGAAGCCCAATCTGGGTAGAATTCTGAGTCTATACCTAGCTGGAAGTATTCCTGATATGATGAACCAAGCTGCAGGTTCCAAGATAAACCACATGAGGAGAATGGATTTGAGAATTTTCTCTAGGTGGGATAGAGTATTGACAAAAGAAATACCAACTCCAGTAAAGAACACACCTCAGAAGAAGAAGAAGAAGACAACCATTGTGGCTCAAGAATCCTCTAGCAGCTCTGAAGAGCAAGTGGTGTTTAGTTCTGATGATGAACATGGTAGAAATGCTGAACAATCTCCAGGAAGACTAGAAGATGCACAGAGGCAGGGGGGAGCTACCACCAGCTAGCCCAATTCACCTGAATCCACTCCAGGGGGAGCCTCTACTTGTGGAAGAGCCAACTCCACTAGAGAGTGAAAGGGCTACCCACACCATACTAGAGGTAATCACTGAAATTAATCAATTAGATTTCACTATTGAGGATGAAGTTTTGACTGATTCATTACCTGATATTCATCATCAAACACAGATACAACCTCAACCACAAGATGTTGTCATGGAGGACACATCTGTTACTGATAAAGTGGTTGATGAGATCAGAGATTCTCCAGCCCATTCTCAACAGGAATTTACATTAGAAGAGCTGTTCCCTGATCTTCTACAAATTGATTTTGAGAGAGAGAAAGCTGCTGCTGAGAGGGAGAAGGTCAATATTGAGGGGGAGCATGTGGAGATTGTAGAGGAAACTGCAAGCAAGGAGACTGAGGAGCCAAGAGTTGTTGAAGGGCTATCAAGGACTAAGAAGGAGTTACCTCCTAGTCCTAAGGATAGAGTAGACATAGTCAGCACTTCTGCTTCAGAAGATGAAGAGGCTACTAGAGCCAAGAAGAGGAAGTTTCAGGTATTCAAAAGAAGGAGCCAGAACTACAAGAAAGCACCGCAGACTATTGCTCCACATCCTTCCCCATCTACTGATTATAGTTCACTGATGGTGGCTTTGTAGATTAAGCTGGATGAGCAAAGGCAAGATCTAGAAAAATATATGGATGAAGGGCATAAATACCTGCAATTTGATCTGGTACAAGACATCAAATCAATCAGATTTGAAGTGAATCTCAACAAGAAAGAAATGATTGATTGTTTCCATAAAGGAGGTAATGCAGTGGTTTATCTGGCTATACATCAAGAGAAGCTAAAGACACAACTTGATGAACTAGCACTAAAACAAGGCTATGTCCTGGAGAATCAGCTGAGAATGAATGATAATCTGACTGCTTCTCATAATGTCATAGTCACTGAAATGAAGAATATAGCTACTGTCCAGACTGCACACAGTGCTGCTGCCAAAGCTGAGTTTGATAAGCAACACCAAGAAAGCCTACTTGCAGTTCACACTGCTATTGCAGATTCTCAAAAGGTTATTACTGACAGGCTACAAAAGTTAAAACCTTTCTATAAAGATGGAGTCAACTATTTGAATGCACAGATACGATTCTAAAAGGATGATCTTAGAGATCACATAGTGAGAGAAGTCATAAAGGGGGAGAGGGTACAAGTCAAGACAGGCTCTGATCATGCAAAGTGGATTTCAAACTCCATCAGAGCCACCCTTGGATATCCACCTTTATGTGATGATGATAATGTGGCAGAGTCTGGAATAAATCCTGCATACTTTGGAGGAGAGCAAGCTGAAGTGGCTCAAGTGATATATCCTCCTGCAGATTTTGACATGATACATCAGGAGGTACAGTCTATGTATAGTCCTCCTGAGGGTAATCAGAATATAATTCTTAAGAAAGTTGTCCAGCCTGTGCCAGAGGCAATCTTAAAAGAGCAAGAGGCTTTGTTAAAAGAATAAGAGGCTCAATTATTTAATAAAAGATTCAGAGAGCAAGCTGAATTAAGGCCAGATTTTGAATAATGGAGCCCCACATCCAGGAATATCATCTTGACTGCTTGGAAGGCTGCTAAGGATAATGTCCTGGATAGAGGCAAGTGGTATTCTGACGTGGAGTGGACAAAACATGAGAATAGGCAAGAGGCCATAGTACAACATAGAAGGAAGGCTAAACTGGGAAAGCTACCTCCTAATGCACAGGAGCCTAGCAAGTATTTCCCTAAGCCTTATCACTATTTTGAAAGGCAGAAGATAAAGGCTGAAGAGCTGAAAAAGAAAGATCTTAAAGGGAAGAAGCCTGCTGCTGCTGATGACAATGAAGCTCCAGTTCAACCAAAGATTCAAACTGGAAAGGGGATTGTAATAAAGGAACCAGAGCAGCCATAAGATAGCATTTTCTTAAGTTTACAATTTGAAATCATTTGTATTAAACTCTATGTAAACTTTTGATTAATGAAAATGCTGGAATTTGTAAGAACAATGTTATATGTTCAATCTATATACATTAATTGTTCTGAGATAATTGTCTATACATGTTCTGTTCATACATGTTTAAGTATTTACCCTGTCATATATTACTGTTTTACATCATACTGAGAATTTGTTATATATGGTGTATATCATTGACTAAGGCTTATGACTTCTCCAAATAGGGGGAGATTGTTGGGTACATTGGAATATATGTACCTGATTTGAAGAAGCCTCACCCTACTCAATGATATACATCAAGATATATTTGATGTGCTTTGAGTTTATTTGTGCAGGTTAAGTAATTGTAAGGAAAGCAAAAAAGTTTCTAAGTCCATGTGTCGACACCCAGAATAAAAGTGTCGACACTTAAGGAGGCTTGTGTCGACACCTAGAGAAGCTGTGTCGACACTTGGAGTAATTGTGTCGACAACAGGAAGGCAGAGTCGACACCAGAAGGAAAGTGTCGACACATACAGGTAGTGTCGACACACAATGAAGAATTGTCTACATAATCAGTATCGACAATTAGAAGCAGTGTTGACACCCAGAGAAACTTTGTCGACAGCAAAAGTGTCGACACTAGGAGGCTGTGTCGACACTCAGCAAACTTTAACAAAGTTCAAGTACAAGTTTCGACACTAGGAGGCTGTGTCGACACTCAGTAAACTTCAACAAAGTTTAAGTACAAGTGTCGACATAAAGGAGATGTGTCGACACTCAGCAAAGTCTCAACACATGAAGTATGTGTCGACACAAAGGAGATGTGTCGACACTCAGCAAAAGTTTCAACACAAAAGGCATGTGTCAACACAAAGAAAATGTGTCGACACTTAGCAAGTTTCAACACAAGAAGATATGTCGACACAAAGGAGTTGTGTCGACACTTAGCAGAAATCAACTAAGTATTGAAGAAGGACTTGTGTCGACACACAGGATCAGTGTCGACACATTCTGAAGAAGCAGTGTCGAGAAGCTGTTACAACAACACAAGGACTTGTATCGACACTTAGTCTATTTGTGTCGACACATAAAGACTATCTGTCTCAACACTTTCAGACAGTGACAGAGATTTCAAGAAGTGACTGGATGACTTGACAGCTGCAATTTCAACCGGTCAACTGCTACTATCAGAGCTGTCAGAAGGTTGTTAGAAACCGGATCAGCCGGTCACCGTGAAGAAAGCTTATATAAAGGCTTATTCCTTCAACAGAAGAAGGATCAATCAATGAAGTGAAAAATAACACAACAAGAAGTAGACCTTCAAGAGAAGATCTAAGAAGTTGGAGAGAGAGAGCTCCTACTAAGAAGACCAGCTGTTGAACCAGGCTGATAAGGAAGATTCAGATTGAAATCAGAATCTCAAGTCAGCAGTTGATTGAAGATCATCTGCATAGAGATACAACCCTACTGTGTTCTAATTCAAGAAGCTTTGAAGAAAGTCAAGGGAGGTTGATCTCAGCCAATTTCTTTCAAGAACTCATCAAGAAGCCAGTCAACTCATCTCTCTCTATCAGAGTTGTGGTTATATACTTTGTATTTTCTAAGTTCTGTAGGATCTTGTATAGATCTGAGTTGTAAGCCTATTCTATAAAGGCTGAGTGTAGGAGACAGTGTGCTCTGAGTGTAGGCCTTGTTGAAGGCTGTGGTAGGGCTGTTGTGCCTGAGTGTAGGTCTTGTTGAAGACTGAGTGGTAGGGCTTGGTTCCTGAGTTATAGGAGTGGGATCACTCTGAGTTGTAGGAACCTGTTTGGGGTTCTGAGTTGTAAGATCTGAGGATCTGAGGAGAAGTGGAGAAGTTAGGCCGAATCTAGTACACTACTAGATATGCGAAGGGGGAAAGTGGATGTACCCAGACCTTGGGGAACCACTATAAATCCTGTGTGCTCTCTGTGAATGTATGCTTGTATGGTTGTTGTGCTGTGATACTTGTAGAATTGCAATTACTGTACTGTATTTCTGCCTTTAAAGTTAAAAAGATATAGGTCACCTATTCACCCCCCCCCCTCTAGGTGATTAGGCACTATTTCTTTCAATCTACAGATCTAGCACCAAGGGAGAGGGGAGGAAGCTCACCTCATTTTCGATATTTCCACCATTTCCGGCCATGGACCTTGTAACTCTCGCGGTGATATCTTCTCCTTCACGATGACGACAGATCTCCTCCTCTTGGACTTGCTCCAGCAGTTTTCCCTCTCTACAGAAATTTCTCTCAGAAAAATGGCTGGAATGAGGACTGAAAATGGCTAAGGTTTTCACAACCCTTATAAATGAAAAGTGACATGGGTAGGGACACGCCCGTGTCCTTACCCGTGTCCTGCTCGGGCGAAACGTCAACGATAGTTTTAGTGTCGGTTCAATACTTGACACTGGTAGGGACATGCCCGTGTCCATACCCGTGTCCACATGACACGGCCGTGTTCTCTGGCTGTGTCCTTCTCTGGACACGCCTTGACGAACCAAACCCGACACACACACGGGTAGGGACATGCCCATGTCTCTACCCGTGTCCTTCTCGGGCACACTTCGTCAATCTCAACTCGACGCACACGGGTATGGTCATACTCGTGTCTCTAGCCATGTTACCTTGACACGGTTAGTGACACGCCTAGCTCAATTGGTGATGAGGGAGTGGCGTAAAGCTCTGTTATCAAGATCTTGGGTTCGATCCCCAGTGACAACAACCTGTCGCTGCTGATAAACATGCGCAGAGAGGGGTTGGGGTGCATGGCCTGCAGGCATGAATGTGATAGGCTGACTACCAGCAGTGGGCTCGGGTCTGGACTCTGGTAGGCCGGTAGTTCCAGCTGGGTGCCATGTTGATGGGCTTGGACCGTTATAGTTGTTGTGACTTGAAACTTCTCCCCCCTTTTTTGTTTCTTTTACTTGTATACTTATTTTTTGAAGCATAAAAATGTTCTTTCATGGGAGAGTCTCCCCTTTTTTGTAATAAACATTGGAACTTATGTTATATCTTGCTTTGGATTCTTTTCCCCTTATTTTATTTATTTATTCATTGTCGATAACCCTCTGCTCCGTTTCTACTCGAGAGGTAGAACTCCCAGCTGTCTCGCTTAAGAATTGGTTTAGAGAGCGAGTCATTAGCCTTCTTCTTGCCTTTCCGTGCGCAAGATCATTTACTCTTTTCTCTTCGTATTGCCTTGAGGACAACCCAGCGCGAGTAGACACAGGAGATCCATTCGCTCTTGTGAGAAGTCATCCCCTTTAACCTTATATGCGAGGCCTGCCCTTTGTCAGCGAGCGCCTACTTGCTATAGGGGAGATCCTCCATACCGAGAGCTGGCCTGGAATGTCCATCCTCATTTACATCTACCAAACCTCCTCCACCCCTAGGAGTTTTTCATTCTCTATAAACCTTCTTCATTTTCTAATACGTTTAGATATTTTTCTGAGGAAATCTTATAACTTGTCTTGCTACCAAGTGAGCCTACAGCCCTGCCAGCTAGGTGAGAGCCTGGTAGTGGGTCTGCTCGGGGTCTCTTCTCTTTAAACAACCTCCAACCACCGAGTGATTATATAGCCCTGCTAGCAAGGTGAGAGCCTGGTCAGCGGATCTGCTCGGGGTCCCCTCTCCAAAAAACCACCAACCACCGAGTGAACCAACAGCCTTGCCAGCTAGGTGAGAGCCTGGTCAGCGGGTCTGCTTGTGGTCTCCTCTCCAAACAACCACCAACCACCGAGTGAGCCTACAACCATGACAGCTATGTGAGATCCTAGTCAGCGTGTCTGCTCGGGGTCTCCTCTCCAAACATCCTCCAACCACCAAGTGAGCCTACATCCCTGCCAGCTAGGTGAGAGCCTGGTCAGTGGGTCTGCTCGGGGTCTCCTCTCCAAACAACCTCCAACCACCGAGTGAGACTACAGCCCCGCTAGCTAGGTGAGAGTCTGGTCAGCGGGTCTGCTCGGGGTCTCCTCTCCAAACAACATCCAACCACCGAGTGAGCCTACAACTCTTCCAGATAGGTGAGAGCCTGGTCAGCGGGTCTGTTTGGGGTCTCTTTACCAAACAACCTCCAACCACCGAGTGAGCCTACAACACTTCCAGTTAGGTGAGGGCCTGGTCAGCAGGTCTGCTCGGGGTCTCCTCTCTAAACAATCACCAACCACTGAGTGAGCCTACAACCATGCCTGTTAGGTGAGAGCCTGGTCTATGGGTCTACTTAGGGTCACCTCTCCAAACAACCACCAACCACCGAGTGAGCCTACATGCCTGCCATCTAGGTGATAGCCTGGTAAGAGGGCCTACTCGGGGTCTCCTCTCCAAATAACAACCAACCACCGACTGAGCCTACAGCCCTGCCAGCTATGTGAGAGCCTGGTCAGCGGGTCTGCTCGGGGTCTCCTCTCCAAACAACCTCCAACCACCAAGTGATCCTACAGCCCTGCCAGCTAGGTGAGAGCCTGCTCAGCGGGTCCGCTCGGGGTCTCCTCTCCAAACAACCACCAACCAATGAGTGAGCCTACAGCCCTTCCAGCTAGGTGAGTGCCTGGTCAGCGAGTATGCTCGGGGTCTCCTCTCCAAACAACCTCCAACCACCGAGTGAGCCTACAACCCTGCCAGCTAGGTGAGAGCCTGGTCAGCGGGTTTGCTCAGGGTCTCATCTCCAAAAAACTTCCAACCACCGATTGAGCCTACAGCCCTGCCAGCTAGGTGAGAGCCTAGTCAGCGAGTCTGCTTGGGGTCTCCTCCCCAAACAACCACCAACCACTGAGTGAACCTACATCCCTGCAAGTTAGGTAAGAGCCTGGTCAGCGAGTCTGCTCGGGGTCTCCTCTACAAACAACCACCAGCCACCGATTGAGCCTACAGCCCTACAAGCTATGTGAGAGCCTGTTCAGCGGGTCTGCTCGGGGTCTCCTCTCAAAACAACCACAAACCACCGAGTGAGCCTACAACCCTGCCAGCTAGGTGAGAGGCTGGTCAGCGGGACTGCTCGGGGTCTCCTCTCAAAACAACCTCCTGCCACTGAGTGAGCCTACAGCCCTGCCAGCTAGGTGAGAGACTGGTCAGCAGGTCTGCTCGGGGTCTCCTCTCCAAACAACCTCCAACCACCGAGTGAGCCTACAGCCCTACCAGCTAGGTGAGAGCCAGGTCAGCGGGTGTGCTCGGGGTCTCTTCTCCAAACAACTTCCAACCACTGAGTGAGCCTATAGCCCTACCAGCTAGGTGAGAGCCTGGTAAGTGGGTCTGCTCGAGGTTTCCTCTCTAAACAACCACCAACCATCGAGTGAGCCTACAACCCTGCCAGCTAGGTGAGAGCCTGGTTAGTTGGTCTGCTCGGGGTCTCATCTCCAAACAACCACCAACCACCGAGTGAGCCTACAGCCCTGCCAGCTAGGTGAGAGCCTGGTCAGCGGGTATGCTCGGGGTCTACTCTCCAAACAACCATCAACCAATGAGTGAGCCTACAGCCCTGCCAGCTAGGTGAGAGCCTGGTCAGTGGGTCTACTCGGGGTCTCCTCTCCAAACAAGCTCCAACCACTAATTGAGCCTACAGCCCTGCCAGCTAGGTGAGAGCCTGGTCAGTGGGTCTGCTCGGGGTCTCCTCTCCAAACAACCACCAACCACCAAGTGAGCCTACAACCCTGCCAGGTAGTTGAGAGCCTGGTCAGCGGGTCTGCTCGGGTTCTCCTCTCCAAACAACCACCAACCACCGAGTGAGCATACAGCCCAGCCAGCAAGGTGAGAGCTTAGTTAGCGGGTCTGCTCGGGGTCTTGCCATCCGTCCTTTTCACTCTCATACCATGAAAGAAGACACCAGCGATTTCATCATAACAGAAGATCACAACAAATTTATAAGTATTGAATGATGAAAAATGTTATGGATAAAATATTTTCAAGTTATCGCCGCTCCAGGCATGATCGAGGGATACACCATCCACATCCTGGAGGTGGTACCCTCCTGACTTCAAGACCTCCTTCAGTACAAAGGAATCTTCCCAATTGGGATTGAGCTTTCAACCTGAGGCTCCTCTTCCTGCTGCGTCTACTTTATTGAGGATCAGGTCGCTATTCTGGAATTTCTTGACCCTTATATATTTATCAAAGTATATCGCCATCCGGCGCTTTACTTCTTCCTGCCGGATAAATGCTAAATCCCTGAGTTCTTTTACCAGATCAAGAGAGAGTTTCTGCTCCTCCTCATTCCCTGCCCTCCATCCTTCGTCTCCCTCCTTTACAACGGCTACTCTTGGGTATATGACCTCGAACTCTATCGATATGACGACCTCCGAGCCATGAGAGAGTTTAAATGGAGTCTCTCCCATGGCGGTGTTTGGTGTGGTTCTCAGGGCCCAAAGAACTGAAGGGAGCTGTTCCACCCAACTTCCTCTTAAGTTCTCCACTTTCTTCTTCAAAAGATTCACGATAATCTTGTTTGCTGCTTCCACCTGTCCATTGCTCCGTGGATGATGAACCGAGGCGAAACAAAGGTCTATGCCCAACTGGATATTGAAATCCATGAATTCCCTGCTAGTGAATTGTGGTTCATTATCAGTGATGATGGCCAGCAGAAGCCCATGCCTGCAGATGATCTCTCCCCATATGAAATTTTTGACCACTTGCGATGTCACCTTAGCCAACGCCTTCACCTACAGCCACTTTGAAAAGTAATCCACCATGACCAGCAGAAACTTCCTTTGGCCACTAGCTTGGGGAAAAGGACCCACCAAATCTAGCCCCTATATCGCGAAGGGCCAGGCAGCCGTGATTGTACGTAGACTTTGGGCGGGAAGGAGTTGGAGGGGGGCGAACTCCTGACACTTTTGACATCTTTTTGCGAATTCTTCTACATCTTTCCTGAGGGTAGGCCAGAAGTATCCCATCCTCAACACTCTCCCCTTTAAAGTTCGACACCCCAAGTGACTCCCGCACTCCCCTGAATAAATTTCTTCCAAGACCCTTGGAACCTCCTCCTCAGATACGCATCGAGCCAGCAAACCCGATAGCGTATTACGGTATAATGCCCCATCCTTCAGCAGGTAGTATGATGATTTATACCTGACCCGCTTCTTATCGTGATCCCTCTCGGGAAGTTGTCCCGAGGTTAAAAAGGTGATGAAGGGGTCAACCGAAGACCCTTGTAGGTCAATCTTCATTAGCTCTCCCTCTTCTAAGGATGGCTTGAAGAGTTCCATCACCGTTCCCCCGGCTTGAGGGCCATACTTTGCGAGTTGGTCAGCCTGAGCACTTTCATCCCTCAGGACGTGTTGAATCGAAAAACTGCGGAACTGCCCGATTATGTCTTTGACCTTCACTAGGTACAACTGGAGGGTGGGTTCCATCACTTCAAACTCTCCTTTGATTTGGCACGCAACCACCATCTAGTCTGTGGAGACCTTAATGTCATGTATGCCCAGCTCCCAAGCTATCTTGAACCCTGCGATAATCGCCTCATATTTTGCTTGGTTGTTAGTGAAAGTGAAGTGGATCTTCAGAGGTTGCTCAATTCTGGCCACTTCTGGACTTACCAAGATCATCCATCCTCCAAAAGAATTTTTTCCTGACGCTCCATCTACCAGTATCTCCTAAGTAACTCGAGGCAGTGCCTAAGCCTCTCGGATCTCGACTACGTAATTTGCCAGGAAATTGTCAACCGCTTGTGCTTTGATGGCTAGCCGAGGAATAAAAGTGAGGTCGAACTCACTGAGCTCTATCAACCATTTTTCCAACCTCCCAGAATGCTCCACCCCCTCCAGGATACGGCGAAGGGGGTGATCTGTCACTACTTGAATTGAATGGGCCTGAAAGTATGGTCAAAGCTTCCTGACTAATATGATGAAAGCGAATGCCAGCTTTTCAAGGATAGGGTACCCGAGTTCCTCCTTATTCAGAATCCGACTTACGTAATAGATTGGGAACTTCTTTTTTCCTTCCTCCCGTACAAGAACTGAACTCACGGCTCCGGTCCCTACTCCTAGGTACAAGAGCAAACCCTCCTCTTCCTTTGGCCCTTGGAGTAGAGGCGTCTGGGTGAGCTGTTGTTTTAGGGCTTGAAAAGCCTTTTCACATTCAAGGGTCCATTCAAAATTTTGGCCTCCTATCAATGTTTGGAAGAAAGGTGATAACCTCTCCCCTGCCGGGAGAGAAATCTGCTTAATCCAGCCAGCTTGCAGGTGAGATGTTGGATTTCCCTGACATTTTTTGGAGATTCCAGCTCTAGGATTGCTTTTACCTTATCATGGTTGGGTTCTACTCCAGATGGAGTAAGGAGATGCCCTAGAAACTTTCCCCTACTGGCTCCAAAGACACATTTTAGGGGGTTGAGTCTCATCTTGTAACATGTCAATTGGCGCTAGGCCCCTCGTGCGTACTTTTTAAGTCAGGAGAGCGGACTGGTGCTCAGGGAGTGCTGGAAGTTAGGCTTGGACTCGAGTAAGGGAGGAGAAGTTGGTCCAAAATAGGACATGGGTAGTGACATGGGCGTGTCCATACCCGTGTGGTACTCTGGTGTCTTTGCGTCTTCCTTGTGAGATTTCCAAAGAAGGAAACGGGTAGTGACACGGGCGTGTCCATACCCGTGTGGTTCTCCGACAACCCTGCGCATTCTTTGTCATGTTCCTCCCAAGCAGGACACGGGTACTGACACGGGCGTGTCCCTACCCGTGTGTGTCCAAGCAATAGCTCAATGATTCGTCGAGTAGAGCTCCACGAACATCGTCGACCAGAGAACGTGTTCCTCCCGAGCAGGACATGGGTAGAGACTGGGGCGTATCCCTACCTGTATGTGTGTCCAAGCAGCAGCTCGACGAATTGTCGACCGTGTTCCTCCCGAGCAGGACACGGGTAGTGACACGGGCGTGTCCCTACCCGTGTTTGTCCAAGCAGCAGCTCGACAATTCGTTGAGCGGAGCTCGTCGAATCGTCGACCACGTTCCTCCCGAGCAGGACACGGGTAGTGACACTGGCGTGTCCCTACCCGTGTAGTTCAATTTCGGGTTTTGGCGAATTTTCCGGCTGCGTCGTTTCAAAGGGACTCATTTACTGAGTTGATTGGCGGTCCAATGACAGGCCGAAACGTGGCTATGCAGTTACCCAACTTCTCACATGAAAAGGGGAGAAAACCCTAGCCATTTCTAGTCTTCCTTCCAAGCCATGCTGTAAGGAAATTACTGGAGAGGAAGAAGGTGTTGGTGCCAATCTTCTTCCCGTGAAGAACTAACACTGACCGAGGAGGAGAAGATGCCTCCAAGAAGGGTGACAAGATCCATGGCTGGAAACACTGGATACGCCAAAAACAAGGTGAGCTTCCTACCCTCTCCCTTGGTGCTAGATCTTTAGTTATTTCTAGTAGAGATATCGACTGAAAAGGGACTTGATTTATGAGGAGAAGCTTTCTAGGAAAAGGCCATGCTAGGACTTGTGTCCTAGGAATTAGAGTCTTCAACCTTTCCCTCACTTCGAATGCAGTTTGTGGACTGATTTCGTGAAGAGAAGTGGCCTTATGAGGGTGAATAAGGGAGGAGAAATCCTGGATGTTATTTAAAAAGTTTGGTTGAAGGAAGAAGACGAACCGATGTCGTCCGATCGACTTTAAGATGCACGCAGAAATCTGATTTCTGCGCGCACAAGAATTCGAGGATGTTTTCAGTCGCGATACAACCATATCTGGTCTTTCGACTAAACGCAAAAGTCACAGCCCTTGGAAATACCTTTCCAACAAGGGGTTAAACGCCTTCACCGGATTCCTGTAGCCTCGGAAATCCCTGTTTGAAATTGTTGTGCAGTAATCATTCCTGCAGATGTAATTCTCGTGTTTGTTTTGTATTGGTTGAGAGATCATAGTACAGTAACGTTAATGTTTGTGGAATTTAGACTATAAATGATTGGGGTGAAATATGTTAATGACATTTGTTGGTTAGATCCTTAATGAACAAATGGTGTAGTAAGGTGCACTCAACCGAGGTGATTTGGTGGAGGTTAGAGAAAGATTTAAATATGTGAAATAATGAGGACGTACTTGACAGTTGTAATGTGTTGAATAATGATGAGTTTGGCTTGAATATGCTGTATTTAATTTGTAATGACTGTATGAACAAATTGTTGTGGTCTTTAGAAGATGGAAGTGTGAAGTATCCTTACACTGATAATGAACCCTTAAGTACCTTGGGGCACGGTGTTGTGAAAGGGTGTAAGTGAGGGTGTTCGACCGCACTGGTTTGGTAATATTGAGAAGAGACGTAAGTGGACGGTTGGGCTTGGTCCTTGGTGTTCATTCTCGAGGCACCTTCCATGCCAAGTGGACTGTTGGGCTTGGTCCTCGTGCTTTTTCTGAGGCTCCTTCCATGCCACGATGATGTGAAATTTCATGCGGTGTGAGTCGACATGCGGTAACGTAATCCTGGGTTAAGGATAGTGTGGCAGGTCTACGGGCTCGCCAGTCGTCACACCGACAGGAGCTGACAGATAGACTTTGGACGGTTGGGCTTGGTCCTCGGTGTTCATTTTCGGTGATCCTTCCGTGCCAAGTGGACGGTTGGGCTTGGTCCTCGTGCTTTTTCCGAGGCTCCTTCCGAGTCACAAAATGGGCCAGATCGAGGCTTAGTTCTTGGTGCACATCTGCCCGAGACTCCCACTGAGCTATAGTATGCATGGGATCTCCGCTGTTGTGTTCTTAGCATTGAGGCGTATAGAGGCCTAGGCTTGGTAGTGTGGATGCCTGCCTAATAGTGGAGAAGCCCGCTCCACTGTCACCGCCTGGCCACGACGGTTGACGCCTGAAAGGTTATCTACCTGCTCGAAAAGGGGGAACTAAAAATCTGTGTTGACATATAAATTGCATGTGCGTGATCATGGGTGAGTCATTGCATTGCATTCATATCATTACATTACATTGCATACACAAGATCCTTATCGTATAAGTTTGTGTGGGCACTCTTATACGATGAGTTACTATACTGCTGAGCAGATCCTTAACTTATATGTCTATATGGACATTCATATAAGTTGAGTTACTTTCTGTTGTACCTTTATATTTTTATACTTCTATAGGTGGTAGATCTGTTAGAGTAGATGGTTTACTCATTTATTGTGCTACTTTTATACATTGATATTGTTCACTCGATACCACCTATTTGTACTTGTGCTCTACTTATATATATTGTAACCTTATTCTTTTCTCCGCCCGGTGCCGAGGAATCTCCAGGGGAGTGGATGTGATAGCCACTTAGTCTTTATGACTAACAGTTGCAACATCTTCCTTTTAGGAGGAAATCACGCAATCAGAGCAGCAGCAGATTTTGCAATAGGACAGCTAGGCCAGGACGACAGGGCCTGAAGGGACGGTGCCTTCGATACCGCCGGTGATCAATGTGAGTTGAGAGACTCATGATGTAGCCCTTTGTGCAAGTTGTACTTGTACTCTAATACTATAGAAGCTTGACGGAGATTCTTATATTTGATGTACTTTATTTGGACCATTCTTTCTTATGTATGAATTTGACTTCTAATTCATGTTGTTGGTTGGGTTGGCATTGAATGATATTGTTTATGGCCGGCAGAATAGGCATCTTGTGGTGCAGACCAACACGTGCATTGGTGCCACCGCAAGGAGGCTGTTCTGGGCATAAGACTCCCCTCGTGCCGTGTTTTGTGTTCCGGGAGGGGGGTCTTACAAATAGTATCAACTTGTTATGATCGTGAAATAAAGAAGTCATTCAACAATGGTGACACCCCCGTTCGATTAGTCAGTTTGGGGACAAACTGAATTAGCGGAAGCAGTGGTGTGCCCATATGTAATTCACACTAAGCATGTCCAATTTTGACCCTACAATTAGCCAACCTGACCTTAGGTTCGTACCTTTATATGTCGACCTCCTAAAGTTTGGATGATCCCAGGTACGTAAAACTATTGTATAAAGTCTTGTGAGATCCCCTCGGGCAAGCACTTTTGTTTAAAGCGGATTTTGAATTTAGAGGAAATAGTAGACATGGTGGATTCCCTAGGACAACTGATTGATATTTTGCATCAAGTCCCCGACAACGACACCAAAAACTTGATGGTTAAAACTCACGGCGTCCCGCGGGTGTTATTTAGTAGAGCGGTTTATATTTTTTATTTTGAAAAGACGGGGCGTGCGGATTTATTAATTATAAAAAGATGAAACCGAGTTTTAACGAAAGGAGGCAAGTGCACCTATCGCGTGTAGTACAGGATAATCCAGTGTGAAATATCGAGGTCGTATTATTCTCAGGGTCGGGTTGATTATTTCTACTCTTCCCTGGAGAGGACTATTTTTTTACAGATATTTAACTTGTGAGGTTATTATGTATATATATATAATAGAGAGAAAATAAAAGCTTTAAGATGGAGCCAATGAAGAGCTTAGCGCAACCGCATTGAGTAAAATTTGAACTAAAATAAACTTTTAAAAAAAAAGAGAGATCCTAAGTTTCAAATTAATTAAGGCGGAGATTTGGCCGTGGAGGTTCCACAAAAATGATCTCACCTATCTCTAGGGCTATCGCTCACCTGAACATTAAGACTATTCGACTGGGCTCTCGGCCGACGAAGGATTCCTCTTAATGTCTGCATTACGCTAAGAAGCCCGCTATTGGGTGGAGAACCCAATCTGATAGAGTTGCGCACCTCCTCTCTCGAGGGTTTGTGCGGAACTCCCTTTACCCAGGGGTGATCGATCCATACGCACGACCTCTCGGCTAGCTAGCGTATGCATTACAGAAATAGAGCCCACACATCGATATGTGGTTCTACGCGTCGTAGACCCGGAGTAAACCTTAAGTAATTTTAATTAATTAGAAAATCAGGACCTTTAATTATTTAAAGCGATTTTTTCTGTTCCAATGCTCTTCGATACTGAGGGCTAAGAGCGGTTAGCCACTCATCACAATGGGGATGGCTTGTGTGAAAAAGCAATAAAATGAAAGCAATAAAATCAAAGCAAGAAATAAAGTAATAAAATCAAAGCAGGAAATAAAGCAGTAAAATAAAGCAGGAAAATAAAGCAGGAAATTGTGAGTTCTACTCAAACGAGTAGGCGGGAAATGAAAGCCGTAAAAGACAAGTCCTACTCAAACGAGTAGGACTGAAATTAAAATGAGTCCTACTCAAACGAGTAGGAGAAAATAAATGCACACACGCACGCACTCTACAGAAATGAAAACACACACACATACACACACTCTACTGAAATTGAAAACGCAAACACAGAACAGAAAAGTAAAACACACGCACACACTCGACATGAAATGAAATACGCACACACACAAGTCCTACTCAAATGAGTATGCGGAAAATTAAAGCTAGTCCGACTCAAATGAGTAGGAGAAAATAAATGCACCCACGCAGGCATTCTATTGAAATGAAAACACACACACTCTACTGAAAATGAAAACGCACACACACACACACTCACTCGACAGAATGTAAAACACCTACACTCTACATAAAGTAAAAAACTCACACACACTCTACAGAAAGTAATGAAAGCTATAAAATCTATCTCATACACGCACTCACACAAGCGAAAAAAATAAGAAAAACTAAGTAACTGAAAAATTAAAACAACTACATTTCTACCGCTACAATGCGGTAGAAATACATAAAAAGTCAAAATAAAAATTAACGGAGCAAAACGTTTTGCAAATAAACGCAAAGTGAAAGTGCTCGAAAAGTTAAAACAAATACATTTCTACCGCTAGAATGCGGTAGAAATGAATAAAATGAAGACAGAAAAATTAAAAGAGCAAAAAGGTTTTGAAAATACAAGTGCAATGAAAATGCTTGAAAAATTAAAACGAGTATATATCCATTCTTATAACTCCGTAAAAGTGCGTAAAAAGTGAAAATAAAGTAAAAATAACGCAAAGATTTACGACCTAAACAAGAAAATCTAAGTTAGAGAAAATGAAAACCACTTTGAAAACGCTTTTACGGATTTATAAGGATGCATAAAGGGCTATAAAAATCCCAAGTCTAACACATTTAAGTAAAAATACTAAAACATAAAAACATAAAAAACATTCTCATACACACACACACCAATATTAAAAGACAGAAAAATAAAAATAAAACAAAAAACATAAGGTTGCTTAGGGTCGCCACATAGATGAAGTCCATAACAATGAAAAGGGAGAAAATAAACAAATTTTATTAAACTAAAAATGAGATTACAATGCTAAAAATAAAGGAGAGGGGTAGAAATTGCCTTACAAATCATAGAAACCACCTAAGCAGTCAGCCCTAAGAAAAATGATTCCAAAAAAGGGGAACAGGACTTCTTACAGCAAGCTTCTATTTATAGGAAAGAAATTTCAAAGTAAACGCCCTTGAACACGGGCATGTAGGGGGGGGGGGGGGGCGTGTCACTACTATTCATGAGGTGATTCGACGATTTGATGGCTGTTTGACTTTGCGGCTGTACACGTGGAGGTCACGCCCTAGGTCATGGGCGTGTCAGTGGGCGTGTCGGGGAGGTCGATCTGGGTGCGGGTCGTGTCGAAAAGTCGCCGCGCTATCTTGTCGGGCCAGGTGGAGGAGTCACGCCCGTGTCGCATCTTGACACGGGTGTGTAAGGCGGTCGACGATCGTCGAGCGCGAAATCGTCGAGCTGGAGTGACACGGGCTTGGTCACGGGGCGTGTCATTGGACACGGGCGTGTAGAAGGGCGTGCCCAGCTATTTTTTTGCGGGCGGCTGATTTCGCTTGAAATTGAAGGTACACGCCCAGGTCACGGACGTGACCCAAACTACACGGGCGTGTACTATGCAAATTTGGCAATTTTCCTGAAAATTTCAGGAAATAATTTTAAAGCTAAGTTAGTACAATTTTTACAAAAAAGAAACATTTTATTGAACAAAATTAAGTAAAAATAGCGAAAATAAATGAAAATGACTTAATTAATGTACAAAAAATACGTATATTTACAACTCATCAAATACCCCCATACTTAAGCTTTTGCTATTTCAGAGCAAAAGTTGGAGATATATACTTATAATGAATTAAATAAATCCTAAGTTTAGCTACCGCTTGAATTAATTGAAAGAAAGATCTAAATAAATATCCGGAGTATAAGAGTTAAATCCTAAATTATGATAAAAATTTAAATAAAGGAAGAGTTTCAGCTAAAAACTTCTCGTTATAATGAAAATAGATAGCAAAAAATTTTATTTGTTAGGTTAACAAAAATATATTGGATTTATGAAAACTTTAGCTTAAAAGAATTATAGGAAATAATGAATTTACAAATTATGCTCTCAAAAAGACTTTATAATTAAATCTAGAATCTTTTGAAATGGGCGGAGGGGGATGTTGAGGTTTATGAAGTGCTTTGAATTTTAGAGGCGAGGGTATATTTTTTCGCTCAAACCTCTAATGAAATTTTTTTGGTTTTGAATATGGATGTTTAGGAAAACGAAATCTTATTTTCCCTAACATAAAAAAAAATTTAACAACTCCATAATAACCCAATATATATGTATAGGAGTAATGAATTTTATCATCTTACTCCGTAACATATAATCTTTTAAAATATTGGATGTCTATGTTTACGAAACAAAATCTTATTCTCATTGACATAAGATCTTTTAAGGATCAAAATCATGCCAAGTATGACATGAAAAAAGATGGAAAGGTAGGTTTTTGTTTTTCAGAAAAAAAACTAAGTTTAATAAAAAAATTTTGAGAGCAACCTTTATAAATTAAACGTTCCTATATTTCAAAAAAAAAGCTTGGAGTAAACATAATTGAAATCTAAGGTTGTTATTTTCTAACAAAATTAATGTGCAACTATTTAAATAAGTAGAAGTGGTGTTGAAAACAGGTACCTTGTCTAAATAAAAAAAAGTAAAGCACAAGTAATTCTTTAAAACTTAACCCCAGATATCTAAATCTATCGATCTTCAATTAATAAACGAATAGTAAACAAAGAATTAATAAACTTCGCTTATAAATAAACTCGCAACTAGATTTTTGGAGAGCGAAAAGGGTTAAGAATGAGATATTCGATTTATTCGTTACATAATTAACAAATCATTTTTTGGTTTTTTTAGAGTTTTATCCTCTTATTTTGTATATTTTTTTGATTTATTTTCTTTTTTTGAATTTTTTAGGGTTTTATCTTTTTTGTATTTGAAGTTATTATCTTTTTTTTGAATTTTTAGAGTTATTGCCTTTTTTGTATTTTTTGTTTTCTAAGTTTTTTTGAGTTTTTTAAATTTTTAAGAAACAATTTACAAGAAAGAGATGAGAAAGAAGTGTTATTTACGAAGAAAAGTGGGGAAAGACAAAGATTTTTTACAAAGAAGAAGAGAGGGGGAAAGAGAAAGATTTTTTTACAAAAATATTTACAAAGTAAATTTTTTTTTTATATAAGTTTTTTTTGTTTTGTTTTATGAAATTTTTGAGTTTTTGTTTATAAAAACAAGGAAATTTTTTTAAAAGTTTTAAATTTTTTGCATTTTTTCTATTTTTGATGAGTACAGAAAATATAAGTGCGAAAAAAGAAATATGCGAGTAACAAGAACACTCCAATACTTAGTTCCAACATTGTCCTCATTGTTGCAAGATAAGCATGATGAATGATAACAAAATAGAATGCAAGTATGTACAAAATAAAGAGGAAGGGGGTAGGAACTTTCCTGAGATGTGTTTGGGGAGGCCCGAGATGAAAGCCTGCATTTATTAATAACAAAATAGGAAAACTATAACAGAAAAGTAAAAAAGATAAAGTCGGCCATAAGGATGTGGGTGGTAGGGGGTGGCAAGTGGATGTGACTCGGAAGTAGCTAATGTCTTAGCTACAAGAGCGTGATAGAAATGCGATCCCCTAACGCGCACAGGAGTGTGAAGCGCGCCGAAGCGAAATGAAACAAAATAAGTTAAAATAAAACAAGTTAAAATAAAATAAGTTAAACAAAACATAGATACATTGTTAATAAAATATTTATATTGTTTTTTGTGTTTTTAAGTAGATTTTTAATTTTTAGTTGATTTTAAGGTAGGTTTTCTAGTATTTTTTAGGTTTGTGATTTTTATAGTGTTTAGTTTTTGTTATTTTTTAGATTTTTTTGGGTTTTTAGTGTTTTAGATTTTTGTCGATTTTTAGTTTTTAGAATTTTTTGTGGGTTTTGAGTTTTTTTTGTTTAGATTTTTATAAGTTTTATAGTTTTTTTTTAAAAAAATTTGTTTTGGTTTTTAGATTTTTATATTGTTTTTGGTTTTTTGTGTTTTCATAAAAAAATAATGAAATTTTTTAGATTTTATGATTTTTTTCATTCATTCATTCATTTTTTTTGTTTTGTTTTGTGATTAGATTTTTTTTGGTTTTATAGTTTTTTCAATTTTTTAGTTCTATAGGTTTTGTTTTGTTTTGTTGACCATTTTTTTGTTATATATATATAGGTAAAAGTAATAGTTCTCCAGAGTTCAAAATAACGACACGAAATTTCCCCGGCAACGGCGCCAAAAACGTGATTGAAAATTTGCATCAAGTCCCCGACAATGGCGCCAAAAACTTGATGGTTAAAACTCGCGGTGCCCCGTGAGTGTTATTTAGTAAAGCAGTTTATATATTTTATTTTGGAAGGATGCGGCGCGCGAATTTATTAATTATAAAAAAGTTGAACCGAGTTTTAACGAAAGGAGGCAAGTGCACCTATCGCGTGCAGTACATGATATTCCGGCGTGGAATATCGAGGTCATATTGTTTTCGGGGTTGGGTTGATTATTTCTACTCTTCCCTGGAGAGGACTATTATTTTACCGATATTTAACTTGTGAGGATATTTTTAAATATATAAAAAAAGACAAAAAAAGTATTTAAAGATGGAGCCGATGAAGATCTTAGCTCAATCGCATCGAATAAAATTTGAACTAAAATAAACTTTTAATAAAAAGAGATCCTAATTTTCAAATTAATTAAGGCGAAGACTTGGTCATGGAGGTTCCACAAAAATTAGCTCACCTATCTCTAGGACTATCGCTCACCTGAACATTAAGAATATTCGACCGGGCTCTCATCAGACGAAGGATTTCTCTTAATGCCCGCATTACGCAAAGAACCCCGCTATTAGGTGGGCAACCAAATCCAGTAGAGTTGGGCGCCTCCTCTCTCGAGGGTTAGTGCAAAACTCTCTTTACCCAGGTGTGATCGGTCTATACGCACGGCCTCTCGGCTAGCTAGCATATGCACTACGGAAATAGAGCCCACACATCGATATGTGGTTCTACGCGTCGTAGACCCGGAGTAAACCTTAAGTAATTTTAATTAATTAGAAAAATAGGACCTTTAATTATCTAAAACGATTTTTTCTGTCCCAATGCTCTTCGATACTGAGGGCTAAGAGCGGTTAGCCACTCATCGGAATGGGGACGGCTTGCGGGAAAAAGCGATAAAATGAAAGCAATAAAATCAAAGCAGAAAATAAAGCAGTAAAATAAAGCAGGAAAATAAAGCAGGAAATTGTGAGTCCTACTAAAACGAGAAGGCGGGAAATGAAATTAGTAAAAGACAAGTCCTACTCAAACGAGTATGACTGAAATTAAAGTGAGTCCTACTCAAATGAGTAGGAGAAAATAAATGCACACACGCACGCACTCTACAGAAATGAAAACACACACACACACTCTACTAAAATTGAAAACGCAAACAAACAACAGAAACGTAAAACACACGCACACACTCAACATGAAATAAAATACGCACACACAAGTCCTACTCAAATGAGTAGGCGGAAAATTAAAGCGAGTCCTACTCAAAAGAGTAGGAGAAAGTAAATACACCCACGCACGCACTCTACTGAAATGAAAACACACACACACACTCTACTGAAAATGGAAATGCACACACACTGCATGTAACGACTCCATCCGTTCATATAGTATATACTAGAAGGTCCGTCCGGGGCCACAGCATATACCACAAAACAGGCGGCGAAGTCATGGAGTGATACCAGAGTTGCGCATCCTAAATCGTAGCATTCTAGCGGAAGCCTATAGCACACAACAGAACTCTACACATGAATGTCCACCATACAAAGAGACACATTTATATATAACAAGAATGTTCAGCAAATACAAAGTCAGTTGGCCTTATGGCCTTACAAGTCCTTTTACAATAGTGCCTATCAAATATTGGTGTGCAGGCTAGCCACATATAAACAAAACATAGCATGTTCCCAAATAGCCTTCGCAGGCTAGCAGCGGCAGCAGCAGCAGCAGGGACTTCAGCCTTCAAATGTCCCGCTCGGTTCTCCAGCACCTGCATAGGGACAGCCCACCCAACGGTGGCAAATAAGGAAACGGTCAGCATTCAGCTGACCAAATTATAACGACCCTACCCCTTTCCCGGTGCAGTGGCATTTCTTCCCTGCAGGCATAGCAATTCATATGCATATATATATCATCACATATTATGCAATCACGCACAAACATTCCATCACAACCGTCAGCCACGCGGCCCGACGATCCGTGCACTCAGGGCACATTCTTGGTGTACCGGCGAACCAGGGTCCCACCACCATATCAGGGTCGCAACCCAACGGTAAAGAAATTGAGCATTTACTCCATGGCATGCAGCCGGAGATTTTAGTCTTAATGACCCGGGATTGACCCGTAGCACCCCATGGTGTCGTGGCGCCCAGGCCTAAGACTCTCGCTATGCGCTCCAACAGACCGTACTTTCAGGTCTAACGTCGGACGTACATAATACAGGTCAGATCAGCCACCCCACGTTGCTCAAGTTGCCTTGCCATCACCGAGTACAGCGTACTCGCACTTATCAAAAAGGCGCGGGTTGGTTTCACCTTACCTGTTTGGCATTAAGTCGTAAGAGCTCTTCCAGCTCATACATAGCCTTCATGTCCTCGCAGGACTGGCTTCACAATCATAAGTTCGCTAGGTTCCATGCTCAACGGTACAGACAGAACTCATTTTCCATCCCTAGCTCGAACCAGCATTTGTGGGTATTTCCTGGGCGTTCATTCCAGTACTTCCTGCTACTACCCTTCACAGGCAGAACCCACCAAGCATTACAAATATCGCGGGTATTTCCTGGATCTCCAATCCAGTACTTCCTGCTACTGCCCTTCACAGGTACCACCCATGAACATCAAGCATTACAAGGGTATTTCCTGGACTTCCAATCCAGTACTTCCTGTTACTACCCTTCATAGGTACAACCCATTCAACACAAGCATTATATGGGTATTTCTTGGACTACCACTTCAGTACTTCCTGCTACTGCCCTTCAGAGGTTTAACCCATCGACTCCTAAGGTACACGTTTCATCACGGAGTCTTCTCCGGTGCGTATATGCAACATTACCAATCCAGACCAACCTGTCCAAATGGGCTTCACACAGCATGCCTATTCCGTACTCCATTTCCGTATCTATATGCCAAATGATTGGGGATTTCATGAATCAACCCAAGGGACTCCCGAAACACGCCACCCTTTGGTGGGAGAAGCTTATGCACATGCTAAAAAGGAAGCCTTCATATGGCTAGGAAGAAAGGTCATTACCCTTGAAGATCGCTTCGGATCCATGGACTTTTAGCCGGCTGGAAAGGACCATAGCGGCTTTGCCTCCACAACGCTAGCCTCAGATTGTGAACAGAAGCTACACAGCTCCACCAGTGGCCAGCTCCTTCCCTCCTCCTCCTTCTTTCTCTCTCTCTAGGTTTTAGAAAGAAGATGAGCTTAAGCCAAATGAGACTTTCTTCTTAATATTCGGCCTTAAGTAAAGAGGGAGGACTCTCAGCCATTAGATCCCAGCTGAGAAAATAGACGGCCACGATTTTGCCACAAAAGGCTATTTTTTGCCTGACACAGCCTGTGACACACCCGTGTCACAGGCCGTGTAGCTGAAGCAGCACACAACCGATTCATCCAGACTAGTACACGCCCATGTGACACGCCCGTATCACGGGCCGTGTCACCTGACACGCCCGTGTCTGTGGCCGTGTCCATCAGGCTGCACAAAACCAACTTCAACCCGAGCGGGACACGGCCAGTGACTCGCCCGCGTCACAGGCCGTGTACCCTAAGACACACCCGTGTCATGCCCGTGTTCAACCGGCCTCAATGCCTTGGGCACATCCAGAAAAGGACACGGCCTGGGACATGCCCGTGTCCCAGGCCGTGTGCCCACACACGGCAACAGACACGCCCGTGTCCCAGGCCATGTGCCCACACACGGCAATAGACACGCCTGCAGCTTAATTTGGTCGAGCTTAAATCGTCGATCAGAGGAGTACACGACCTCAGACATGCCCATGTCAGATGGCATGTTCCCTCAATTTTTCATCGAACACACGCCGACTGCTCACCCGAGCAGGACAAGACCTGGGACATGCCCGTGTCCTAGGCCGTGTCACCCAACGTTTCCCAATCCTAGAATTTGGGGTATTACAACCCTCCCTTACAAAAATTTTGACCCCGAAATTTGCACACAGGAAGGTAATCAACCACGAGATTCTATTCCAGAATCATTCAATACAACTCAACACACACTGCATAACAGTTACACAAAGAGCTCGGGAAATTCAGCTCACATGGTTTGCTCTCGCTCCCATGTTAGCTCTTTACGGCCGAAATTGTCCCATCGGACTTTGACCATCCCGATCGTCTTGTTCCGCAACTATTTATCGGCACGATCCTCGATCTGAATGGGCGTAACCTTCGTCGTTAGCCCATACTCTACTGGCACATGATCAGACTCAATCACTTGAGCTGGATCTTTGACGGCTTTCTGAAGCACCGAGATGTGAAACACATCATGTAATCCACCCAAGTCTGCCGAAAGAGCTAGCCGATATGCAGCTTCCCCAATTCACTCTACCACTTCAAACGGACCCAGATATCTCGGACTCAACTTTTTCAGACGTCGAATCCTGGATATTCCTTTGAAGGGTTTGATCTTCAAGTACACCCAATCGCCCACCACGAACTCCACATTCCGTTGCTTAGCGTTGTAGTATTTCGCTTGACGATCCTGGGCTATCAGTACCCTCTCTCGGATAGTGTGTATCGTCGAGTTCGCTTCCTCGACTTCGTTATGCCTATACACTTTGGATTCGCTTGCTTCTGCCCAAGCTAATGCGTACGGCACTTCCGACCATACAGCGCTTCAAACGGTGCAATACCGATGCTCACTTGGTAGCTGTTATTGTAGGCAAACTCCACCATATAGAGATGATCTTCCCATCTCTTTCCAAAGTCCAGGGCGCACATTCAGAGCATATCTTCCATGGTTTTGTTGGTTCTCTCAGTCTGGCCATCCGTTTGGGGATGAAAGACCGTACTGAACATCAACTTCGTGCCCAACAGTTGATGGATTAGCCTCCAATCATTCGAAGTAAAGCGCCCATCCCGATCGCTCACGATGCTACGCGGAACACCATGTAGCCGTACAATCTGCTCCACGTAGAGCTTTGCCAAACTCTCCACTGAATCGTCCCGTTTGTTCGGAAGGAAGTGTGTCACTTTTGTCAACCGGTCTACAATCACCCAGATTGGATCATTCCCGCGTTGAGACCGTGGCAACCCGTGCACAAAATCCATAGAAATATCATCGAACTTCCATTCCGGAATCGGCAACGACTTCAAGAAACCGCAAGGCTTCTGGCAGTCCGCCTTTACCAACGCACAAGTCTGGCATTTGGCTACATAATGAGTGACATCTTTCTTCAGTCTTGGCCACCAGAACAACTTTTTCATATCTCTAAACATCTTTGTGCTCCCAGGGTAAATTGAGTACTTCGTATAGTGAGCTTCGTAGAGCAACTCTTCCCTCAACTTACCCAAACTTGGGACGCACAATCGGCCCTCTTTCCACAAAAGGCCGTCATCCCAGGAGAATTTGCCCTCTGGCCCGTCCTTGGCATAATGTTGGAGACTCTCATCCAGCTCCGTTGCTCGTTGAACCCTGTCCGCAAGGTCATATTGCACCTCTGTCTAGTTCAAACATGTATTGGCTGTAGAATTCTTGTCAACACAAGAAATCTTTAACGCTTCCAACTCCTGTATTAGACGTTCATCGTGCCTTTGCAACCAACTTGCCCTTGTCGACGCTCTCCGGCTCAAGCCATCGGCAACCATATTTCCCTTCCCGGGAGTATAATGAATCACAAAGGTGTGGTCCCCAAGGAACTCTAGGCACCTTCGTTGTCTCATATTCAAGTCCTTTTGCTCCAACAAATATTTTAGGCTCTTGTGGTCCATATAGATATCCACTTTTACGCCATAAATTTTGTGCAAAGATCACCGCCGCCAACTCTAAGTCGTTGACGGGATAATTCCGCTCATGCACCTTCAATTGGCGAGAGCCATAAGCAATCACTTTCCCATTTTGTAGAAGAACGAAGCCTAAGCCGCTCCCGGAAGCATCACTATAGATCTCGAACCTTTCGGTACCACATGGCGATGTCAACACAGGCGCTGTGGTCAACCAACACTTCAGCTCTTCAAAAGCTCGCGCACACTCCGACATAAAAACGAACTTCTGATCATTTCTCGTCAGTATGGTTAGAGGCAAAGAAATCGAAAAAAATTTTTCAACAAACCGTCTGTAGTAGCCCGCCAGTCCAAGGAAGCTCCTGACTTCGTCCACCGAAGACAAAACCGGCCACTCCTGTATGGACCTTATCTTCGACGGATCCACTGCGATGCCCTCTCCGCTTACCACATGGCCCAGAAAAGCCACCGACGATAGCCAAAACTTGCATTTCGAGAACTTGGCATAGAGCTTATTCTTCCTCAAAGTCTGCAACACCAACCACAAGTGGTATTCGTGATTGGCTTCAGAGTTCGAGTATACCAGGATATCATCGATGACCACAATCATGAACAAGTCCAGGTACTCTCGGAACGTCCGGTGCATTAGATCCATGAATACCGATGGCACATTGCACAGCCCAAACGACATTACCGTGAACTCATAATACCCGTAACGTGTTCCAAATGCGGTCTTGGGAATGTCACCTTCCCGGATCCTCAACTGGTAATAACCAGACTTCAAATCCAACTTGGAGTAGAAGGTTGATCCCACCAGCTGATCGAACAACTCATCAATCTGTGGAATCGGATACTTGTTCTTCTCGGTCAGATTATTCAGTTCGCGATAGTCAATACATAATCGCAAACCACCGTCTTTCTTTTTCACAAACAGAACAGGCGCGCTCCAAGGTGACATGCTTGGGCATATATAACCCAGCTCCAGCAATTCTTACAGTTGGACTTTCAACTCCGCCATTTCCTTTGGAGCGACGCGATATGGCGAGCTGGCCACAGGTTTCGCACCTGGCACCAACTCGATCGTGAAGTCAATCTCTCGCTGGGGTGGTAGCCCAGGGAGATCCTTGGGAAACACATCTGCAAATTTCGATACAACCGGAACATCGCTCACACCGGCCTTGGGCTCAACAGCCTGAATCAGCGTGAAGTAGCACTCCACGCCCTTCCGAACAGCCTTAACGACTTGGAGTGTAGACATCAACGTCCCGCCCACTCCTCGCATGCCCGCGAACTTTGTCTCCTGCTCGGTATTCTGGCCCAATGTGATCTCTTTGGCACTACAATCAATCAAAGCATGCTGCTCCACGAGCCAGTCCATAAGAAAGATCACGTCAAATTCCGATATCGGCAATACAGATGCTGTCAGACAGAAATCCCGACTTCCAATTTGCACCGCCATATCGCAAGCCTTATCATCAAGCATCAAACAACCATTCCATAACACCACACTGACGCTATCTGTCTTCACACGACTAGGTATCCCAAGTCGAGCTATGAAGTCTTTAGACAGAAAGGAATGTGAAGCACCCGTATCAAACAGTGCTCGCACCAGCATGTCCCAAATCATTACAAAGCCTATGGCAATTGTATCACACACAAGCCACATACGAAGCATACAATAAACAAGCATGCAATAAGCAAAGCAATGCAATAACTTAACTCACACCTGTGATGACGTCACTCTGCTTAATGGCCTCCTGCAGGATAAGGTTTTAGACTCGGGGCTGCGCCTCGGATGTAGAGGACTCCACCACTGCCTTTCCCTTCTTAGCATAGGACGCTCCTGCCTTCTTTTCTTGTTTTGGCAGAATAACCCGACAGTCACGAGCAATATGCCCCACTCTTCCACAAGTAAAGCACGTACGAGTCTCTGGCCTTGAAGAGGCCCCCGGCATTGCACCCGATGCAACCGTAGAAGGAGCGTGTCTAACCGACTTGGACCTCTTGCCCCACTTCTTTTTGTAATATGACTTCCCAGGTCGGGGCACCTTGAATTCTGGCTTAGTCACAGCCAAGGCCCTCTTCCCTTGCACCCTCTTCTTGTCCTTTTCCAGCGCGCACGTAGTGTCAACCAACGGCTGGAATCCTTGGTTCACTGAACTTGAGAGCAGGGACCGCAACTCGTCCCGCAATCCTTCATAGAACCTGTTCGTTTTTCGCTCCTCATCGGCAAAGATTGAACCCGCATATCGTCCCAACCTCGTGAACACATGCAGGTACGTTTCAACACCGCCTTCTCCTTGCGTCAGCCTTTGGAACTTATTTTCCATGGCAATGCGTTGTGCCTCCTGTAACAACCCCATCCGTTCATATAATATATACTAGAAGGTCCGGCCGGGGCCCCACAACATATACCACAAAACAGACGATGAAGCTACGGAGTGATACCAGAGTAGCGCAGCGCACCTAACACATTGCATTATAGCAGAAGCCTATAACACTACACTTGAACTCCTCTCTTGAATGTCCAACATAAAAAAACTCCACATGTTATACATCATAGGAATGTCTTACAACACACATAAATAGTTGGCCTTATGGCGTTACAGAGATTTCAAACAGTGGCCCAAACATTGGCACGCAGGCCGGCCACATAAAAAGAAAACATAACATTTCCATTTTCTTTTAGCCTTCGAGGACTAGCAGCGGTAGCAGCAAATGCATCAGGGACTTCAGGCCTTATGCGTCCCGCTTGGCTCTCCAACACCAACACAGGGACATTCCACCCAACGGTGGCAAACAGAGGCAACGGTCAGCATTCAGCTGACCAAATTATAACGACCCTACCCCTTTCTCGAGGCAGCGATATTCTTCCCTGCAGGCATAGCACATCACAAGCATGGATATATATATCACATATAATGTGTTTTCACGCACACATGCCATCATAACCGTCAGCCACCCGGCCCAACGGTCCGTGCACTCAAGGCCCATTCTCGGTGTACCGGCGAACTAGTTTCCCACCACTGTATCAGGGTCTCAGCCCAACGGTAAATCACTTGAGCATTTACTCCATGGCGTGCAGTCGCAGTTTTATAGTCTTAGTGAACCGAGATTGGCCCATAGCCCTCCATTGTATCACGGCACGTAGGCCTAAGACTCTTGCTATGCGCTCCAACAGACCGCACTTTCAGGTCTCACGTCGGACGGACATAACACAGGTCGGATCCTCCACCCCCCGTTGCTCAAATCTCCCTGCCATCACCGAGTACGGCGTACTCGTGGCTAAATAAAGGCACAAGTAGGTCTCACCGATCCTGTTCTGTCATTCAAGCCTGGGTATTTATCTTACACTCATTCATCTCACAACATTAGCGGGTCTTTCCTGGGCACACCAGTACTTCCTGCTACTCTCTTCGCAGGTGGACACCACAAATATCACAAATGTCAGGGGTCTTTCTTGGCTACCATGCCAGTACTTCCTGTTACTCTCTTCACAGGTGGACTCCCCATGAACATTAAGTATTACAAAAGGGTATTTCTTAGAATTCCAATCCAGAACTTCCCGCTACTTCCTTTTAAAGGTCAAACCCAACAACACAAGCATCACAAGCATTGTACGGGTATTTTCCTGGACTACCACTCCAGTACTTCCTGCTAATTCCTTTCACAACTCCAACCCGTCGACTCCTAAACTACGCGTTTATCACAGAGCCTTCTCCGGTTCGTATGCAACATCACCAATCCAGACCAACCTGTCTAGATGGGCTTCACACAACATGCCTATTCTGTATTCCATATCCGGATCTATATGCCAACAAAGGGGATTGCATGAATCAACCCAAAAGACTCCCAACATCAGCCACCTTTTGGTGGGGGAATCATAAACATATGCCAAAAAGGAAGCCTTCACATGGATAAGAAGAAGGTCGTTTCCCTTGAAGACTGTTTCGGTGCCATGAACTCCTAGCTGGCTCGAAAGAACCGCAGAAGCTTTTCCTCCGCAATGATGGCCTCGAATCTCAGCTTGACACTCTCAAGATCCAGCAGAGATCAGCCCCTCTTCTTCTTCCTCCTTCTTCCTCTCTCTTTCTCTCTCTAAGCTTTTTAGAAAGATGAAGGCAAGAACATAATGAGACTTCTTTCTCAAATATCGTCCTTAAGGAAGCAGGGAGGGCTCTCAACTGTTAGATCCCAGCCGAAGCAAATGGACGGCCAAAAAAAAAGCCTAAAACTCACTTTTCGGGTCTGACATGCCCAGTGACACGCCCGTGTCACAGGCCGTGTCGTTAAGCGGTGCACAAACCGCCATATCCCTAAACAGGTCACGGCCACGGTACACGCCCGTGTCGGCCCAGTCATGCCGGTGACACGGGGCGTGTACTTGCACTCGACGATCGTCGAGCAAATTTCATCGACCACAGGGGCACATGCCCTCCCGACATGCCCGTGTCAAATTGGTCACGCCCGTGTTGCCTGGCGTGTTCCCGCTTTCGACGAATGTCGAGTTCATTTCGCCGACCGAAGAACTCGGGTGTCAACAAGGGAGGTCACGCCCGTGATAAGTCCCCGACACGCCCGTGACATGGGGCGTGTTCCTTCCAAACACTTCGTCGAATGCATTTTCGTCGACCTCACGACTGCTACGCACCCGAGCAGGACACGCCCTGGGACATGCCCGTGTCCTAGGCCGTGTCACCCAAAAATTTGCCATGCTGAAATTTGGGTCGTTACAATCCTCCCCTCCTACAAGAAATTTCGTCCTCGAAATTTGTACACAGGAAGGAAACCAGCAAGTAAAATGTTATAACATCCAAATGTTATGTTACAACAAAAGTTTCACTAGCCAACCGCTTTACAAAATAGCTCGGGAAACTCCGCTCGCATGGTCTGCTCTCGCTCCCATGTAAGCTCCTCACACCCGCAATTGTCCCATCAGACTTAGACCATCCCGACCGTCTTGTTCCGCAGTTGCTTCTCGGCACGATCCTCGATATGAATGGGCCTAACCTTTGTCATTAGCCCATACTCTACTGGCACACGATCATCCGTGACCACTTGAGCTGGATCTTTCACGACCCTCTGAAGCACCGAGATGTGAAACACATCATGTAATCCACTCAAGTTGGCCGAAAGAGCTAGTCGATATGCAGCTTCCCCGACTCGCTCGACCACTTCAAATGGACCAAAGTATCTTGGACTCAACTTTTTCAGACGTCTAATCCTGGATACGCCATTGAAGGGCTTGATCTTCAAGTATACCCAGTCGCCTACCGCGAACTCCACGTTCCGGTGCTTGGCGTTGTAGTATTTTGCTTTTCGATCTAGGGCTATGAGTAGCCTCTCTCGAATGGTACGTATGGTCGAGTTTACTTCATCAACTTCATTGCGATTATAAACTCTAGCTTCGCCCGCTTCTATACAAGCTAAAGGAGTACGTCACTTTCGACCATACAGAGCTTCAAACGGCGCCATGCCGATGCTCGCTTGGTAGCTGTAATTATAAGCGAACTCCACCATATAGAGATGATCTTCCCATCTCTTTCTGAAGTCAAGGGCGCACATTCGGAGCATGTCTTCCATCGTTCTATTGGTTCGTTCAATTTGGCCATCCATTTGGGGATGAAAGGTCGTACTGAAAGTCAACTTCGTGCCCAAGAGCTGGTGAACGAGCCTCCAATCCTTTGACGTGAATCGCCCATCTCGATCACTCACGATGCTCCGAGGAACACTGTGAAGTTGTATAATCAATTCCACGTACAACTTTACCAAACTTTCTACCGAATCATCTCGCTTATTCGGGAGGAAGTGTGCTACTTTTGTCAGCCGATCGACAATCACCCAGATGGAATCGTTCCCTCGCTGAGATCTCGGCAACCCGTGCACGAAATCCATAAAAATATCGTCAAATTTCCACTCTGGAATTGGCAACGACTTCAAATAACCTCCTGGCTTCTGGCATTCTGCCTTCACCATCGCACAGGTTTGGCATTTGGCCACATAAAGAGCAACATATTTCTTTAGCTCTGGCCACCAAAATAGCTTTTTCATATCTCTGAACATCTTCGTGCTCCCTGGGTGGATTGAGTACTTTGTATAATGCGCTTCATACAGCAGTTCTTCCCTCAATTTACCCACATTTGGGACGCACAAACGGACTTCTTTCCGCAAAAGACCGTTATCCCAGTAGAATTTGCCTTCTGGCCCAGCTTTCACATAGCGTAGGAGATCTTCATCCAACTCTGTTGCCCGTCAAACTCGGTCCGTAAGGTCACATTGCACCTCCGTCCAGTTCAAACATGCATTGGCAGTGGAATTCTTGTCAACACAAGAAATCTCTAACGCTTCCAGCTCCTGGATGAGACGTTCATCATGCCTCTGCAACCAAGTTGCTCTTGCAGGAGTTTGCCGACTCAAGGCATTCGCGACAACATTCCCCTTCCCGGGAGTATAGTGAATCTCAAAGGTGTAGTCCCCGAGGAACTCCAATCACCTTCGTTGTCATATATTCAAGTCCTTCTGATCCAATATATACTTCAGGCTCTTGTGATCTGTATAGATCTCCACTTTCACACCATAAAGATAGTGTCGCCACAGATTAAGTGCAAAGATCACCGCCGCCAACTCAATATCATGGACGAGATAGTTTCTCTCGTGCACTTTCAGCTGGCGTGAGCCATAAGAAATCACCTTTCCATTTTGCAGAAGCACGCAGCCTAAGCCGCTCCATGAGGCTTCACTATAGATTACAAATCCATCGGTACCACATGGCGATGTCAACACAGGCGCCGTGGCTAACCGAACCTTCAGCTCTTCAAAAGCTCTTGCGCACTCTGGCGACCAAATGAACTTCTGATCTCGAGTACACCAGGATATCATCAATGAACACTATCACGAACATATCCAGGTACTCGCGGAATATACGGTGCATCAAGTCCATAAATATCGAGGGCGCATTACACAGCCCAAACAGCATGACCGTGAACTCGTAGTGCCTGTACCGCATTCCAAATGCGGTTTTGGGAATATATTCTTCTCGTATCCTCAACTGGTAGTACCCATACTTCAAGTCCAACTTCGAGTAGACGGACGATCCCACTAGCTGATCAAACAGCTCATCAATCTGCGGAATCAGATATTTATTTTTCTCAGTCAGCTTATTCAATTCACGGTAATCAATACATAACTGCAAGCCACCGTCTTTCTTCTTCACAAAAAGCAAAGGGGCGCTCCAAGGAGACATACTTGGCTGTATATAACCCTGCTCCATCAATTCCTGCATTTGGACTTTCAACTCCGTCATTTCCTTTGGCGCGACGCGATATGGCGAGCGGGCCACAGGGTTCGCACCTGGCACCAACTCAATCATGAAGTCAATCTCACGCTGGGGTGGTAGCCCAGGGAGATCCTTGGGAAACACATCTGCAAATTCCGACACAATCGAAACATCACACACACTGTCCTTAGGCTCAACAGCCTGAATCAGGGCGAAGTAGCACTCCACACCCTTCCGAACAGCCTTCAAGACTTGGAGTGCAGACAACAACGTCCCGCCCACTCCTCGCATAGCCGCGAACTTTGTCCCCTTTTCGGTATTTTGGCCCAACGTGATCTCTTTGGACTAGAAATCAATCAAGGCATGCTGCTCCGCAAGCCAATCCATACCAAATATCACGTCGAATTCTGATATCGGCAATACAGATGCAGTCAAACTGAAATCCCGACTTCCTATTTGGACCGCCACATTGCAAGCTTGATCCACAAGCATCCAACAGCCATTCGGCAACACCACTCTAACGCTATCTGTCTTCACACGACTAGGTATCTCAAGCCACGCTAGAAACTCGCTAGACAGAAAAGAATGTGACGCACATGTATCAAACAGTGCTCGCGCCAGCATGTCCCAAATCATCACAAAGCCCGTGACATTCATGTCACACACACAAGCCACATACACATATGCCTTAAGCAAAACATACAAGCAATATGATACGCAAAACTTAACTCGTACTTGTGACGACGTCACTTTGCTTGATGGCCTCCTGCAGGCCAAGATTGTAGACCCGGGGTTGCGCCTGAGAAGCAGAGGATTCCACCACCGCCTTTCCTTTTTCCGCATATGACGCTCCCGCCTTCTTTTCACTCTTTGCGGCACCCGACAATCCCGAGCTATATGCTCCACCCGTCCACAATTGAAGCACGTACAAGTATCCAGATTTGAGGTGGCCCCCGACGTTGCTCCCGATGCAACTGAAGAAGGATCTTGTCCCGCCGTCTTGGGTCTCTTGCCCCATTTCTTCTTATAAAATGACTTCGTTGGTCGGGGCACCTTAACCTCCGGTTGTGACACAGCCAATGCTCTCTTCCCCTGCACCCTTTTCATGTCTTTTTCCAGCGCACTTGCAGTGTCGACCAACGCCTGGAAGTCTTGGTTCATAGAACTAGAATGCAGAAACCTCAGCTCGTCCCGCAGTCCTTCGTAGAACCTATTCGTCTTCCTTTGCTCATCAGCAAAACTCGAACCCGCATACCGCCCCAAGCGTGTAAATTCATGCAGGTACGCGTCAACACTACCATCACCTTGCGTCAGCCTTAGGAATTCATTCTCCATGGCAATCCGTTGTGTCGTAGGAAGGTGCTTCGCTAGGAAGAGTCGAGAGAATTCTTCCATCGATACTTGTGTTAATGGACGACCCGCCAAGTGATGCAGCTCCATCTCGTCCCACCACAATCTAGCCTCTCCTTCAAGTAGGAAGGTAGCTAGGGTGACTTTATGATGCTCCTCTGTTCCAATCGCCGTCATAATCCTCTTGACACGCAATAGACAATCCTCAGCCTGCGTAGGGGATCCCGCTCCCGAAAACGTAGGCGGATGAAAACTCATAAACCGCGTCAAATGCATCTCAGCGGCTCGAAGATTCACAGCCACAACAGGTTCTGGCCTCGCCTCCACCTGTTCTAGCCTCATGGTCGGCTGCGCCTGCCCTTGCGCCTGCCCAACCGGCTGTCCTTGAACCATAGCAAACAAAGCCTCAGCAACTTGTCGCACAGTTTCTGCAGACGGCGGAGGGCTAGGCACCTCAGCTGGTGTTATACTTTCATCCGAACGCTGGGGCTCTGATTTCCCCGCACCACTGCGCGTCACCTAAAGGGGACAAGGCACACACATTAGCGGCCTTACACAAGCAAACAGCACAAAATAGGAACGCCCAGGTTCCTCAAACACAAGAATTTGCATTCCTAGCATAGACATTCAGGAGTTCAAACGTGTTAACGTGATTTGCACAAACACGTGTTCGCCACCCCACAAAAGAAGTCGACCACGACGTCGAGAGGGAAAGACCAAGACAGCTGATACCAAAATGTAACAACCCCATCCGTTCATATAATATATACTAGAAGGTCCGGCCGGGGCCCCACAACATATACCACAAAACAGACGATGAAGCTACAGAGTGATACCAGAGTAGCGCAGCGCACCTATCACATTACATTCTAGCGGAAGCCTATAACACTACACTTGAACTCCTCTCTTGAATGTCCAACATAAAAAACTCCACATGTTATACATCATAGGAATGTCTTACAACACATATAAATAGTTGACCTTATGGCCTTACAGAGCTTTCAAACAGTGGCCCAAACATTGGCACGCTGGTCGGCCACATCAAAAGAAAACATAACATTTCCATTTTATTTTAGCCTTCGAGGACTAGTAGTGGCAGTAGCAAATGCAGCAGAGACTTCAGCCCTTATGGGTCCTGTTTGTCTCTCCAACACCTGCACAGGGACATTCCACCCAACGGTGGCAAACAGAGGCAACGGTCATCATTCAGCTGACCAAACTATAACGACCCTACCCCTTTCTCGGGGCAACAGTATTCTTCCCTGCAGGAATAGCACATCACAAGCATGGATATATATATCGCATATAATATGCTTTCACGCACACATGCCATCACAACCGTCAGCCACCCGGCCCAACGGTCCGTGCACACAGGGCACATTCTTGGCGTACCGGTGAACCAGTTGACCACCACCGTATCAGGGTCGCAGCCCAACGGTAAATCACTTGAGCATTTACTCCATGGCGTGCAGCCGGAGTTTTATAGTCTTAGTGAACCGGGATTGGCCCGTAGCCCCCACTGTATCACGGCGCGTAGGCCTAAGACTCTTGCTATGCGCTCCAACAGACCGCACTTTCAGGTCTCACGTCGGACGGACATAATGCAGGTCAGATCCTCCACCCCCCGTTGCTCAAATCTCCTTGCCATCACCGAGTACGGCGTACTTGCGGCTAAATAAAGGCACGGATAGGTCTCACCGATCCTATTCTGGCATTCAAGCCTGGGTATTTCTCTTATACCCATTCATCTCACAACATTAGCGGGTCTTTCCTGGGCACACCAGTACTTCCTGCTACTCTCTTCGCAGGTGGACACTGCAAATATCACAAATGCCAGGGGTCTTTCCTGGCTACCACACCAGTACTTCCTGTTACTCTCTTCACAGGTGGACTCCCCATGAACATTAAGTATTACAAAAGGGTATTTCCTGGAATTCCAATCCAGTACTTCCTGCTACTTCCTTTCACAGGTCAAACCCAATAGCACAAGCAGCACAAGAATTCTACGGGTATTTTCCTGGACTACCACTCCAGTACTTCCTGCTACTTCCTTTCACAGTTCCAACCCGTCGACTCCTAAACTACGCGTTTATCACGGAGTCTTCTCCGGTTTGTATACAACATCACCAATCCAGACCAACCTGTCCAGATGGGCTTCACACAGCATGCCTATTCCGTATTCCATATCCGGATCTATATGCCAACAAAGGGGATTGCATGAATCAACCCAAAAGACTCCCAACATCAGCCACCCTTTGGTGGGGGAATCAAAAACATATGCCAAAAAGGAAGCTTTCACATGGCTAAGAAGAAAGGTCGTTCCCCTTGAAGACTGTTTTGGTGTCATGAACTCCTAGCTGGCTCGAAAGAACCGCAAAAGCTTTTCCTCCGCAACGATGGCCTCGAATCTCAGCTTGACACTCTCAAGCTCCACCAGAGATCAGCCCCTCTTCTTCTTCCTCCTTCTTCCTCTCTCTTTCTCTCTCTAAGCTTTTTAGAAAGATGAAGGCAAGAACATAATGATACTTATTTCTCAAATCTCGGCCTTAAGGAAGCAGGGAGGGCTCTCAGCTGTTAGATCCCAGCTGAAGAAAATGGACGGCCACAAAAAAAGCCTAAAACTCGCTTTTAGGGTCTGACACACCCTGTGACACGCCCGTGCCACGGGCCGTGTCGTTAAGCGGTGCACAAACCGCCTTATCCCGAAACAGGTCACGACCACGGTACATGCCCGTGTCGGCCCAGTCACGCCCGTGATACAGGGCATGTACTTGCACTCGACGATCATCGAGCAAATTTCGTCGACCATAGGGGCACATGCCCTCCTGACACGCCCGTGTCGAATTGGTCACGCCCGTGTTGTCTGGCGTGTTCCTGCTTTCGATGAATGTCGAGTTCATTTCGTCGACTGAAGAACTCAGGTGTCGACAAGGGAGGTCACGCACGTGACAAGTCCCCGACACGCCCGTGACATGGGGCATGTTCCTCCCAAACACTTCGTCGAACGCATTTTCGTTGACCGCGCGACTACTACGCACTCGAGCAGGACACGCCTTGGGACACGCCCGTATCCTAGGTCGTATCACCCAAAAATTTGCCATGCTGAAATTTGGGTCGTTACACCGCCGGTAGGTGGTTAGCCAAGAACATTTGAGAGAACTCCTCGATTGACACTTGTGTTAACGGCCTCCCAGCTAAGTGGTGTAATTGTATCTCGTCCCACCATAAACGCGCCTCTCCTTCGAGTAAGAAGGTGGCTAAGGTGACCTTCTAATCTTCCTCCGTCCCGATCACCATCATTATCCATTTGACGCACGATAACTAGTCCTCAGCATGCGTAGGATATCCTACTCCCAAAAATGTAGGCGGTTTAAAGCTCATGAACTGCTTCAACTGCCTCTCAGCTGCTCGAGGTGCCATAGCCTCAACAGGTTCTGCCGTCACCGCAAGCTGTTCTGGCCTCAATGCCGGTTGTGCCTGCCCTTGCGCCTGCCTAGTAGGTTGTGCTTGGATCATCGCAAACAAGGCCTCAGCAACTAATCACACAGTTTCCGCAGAAGACGGAGGTGCAGGCACCTCAGCTGGTGTCGTACTCTCGTCAGAACGCTGGGGCATCGACTGCCCAACACCACTTCGAGTCACCTATAGGTGAACAAGACACACACATTAGCTACCGCACACAAGCAATCTCAACAAAATAGGAACGCGCAGGTTCCTCAAACACATGTATTTGCATTCCTAAAGCGGACATTCAAGAGTTCATTATTGTTAACGCGGTTTGCACAGACACATGCTCGCCAGCCCACAAAAGAATTTGACCACGAATTTGAAAAGGAAAGACCGAGTCAGCTGATACCAAAAATTTAACGACTCCATCCGTTCATATAGTATATACTAGAAGGTCCGGCCGGGGGCCCACAACATATACCACAAAACAGGAGGCGAAGTCACGAAGTGATACCAGAGTTGCGCATCCTAACTCATAGCATTCTAGCGGAAGTCTATAACACACAATAGAAGTCTACACATGAATGTCCACTATACAAAGAGCCACATTTATATATAACAGGAATGTTCCCCAAATACAAAGTCAGTTGGCCTTATGGCCTTACAAGTCCTTTTACAATAGTGGCTTCAAATATTGGCGCGCAGGCCAGCCACATATAAACAAAACATAGCATGTTCTCAAATAGCCTTCGAGGGCTAGCAGCGGCAGCAGCTGCAGCAGCAGGGACTTCAGCCTTTAAATGTCCCGCTCGGTTCTCCAGCACCTGCATAGGGACATCCCACCCAATGGTGGCAAACAAGGCAACGGTCAACATTCAGCTGTCTGGAAACCGCAGCCCAACGATCAATATTCCCTGCAGGCATAGCAATTCATATGCATATATATCATCACATATTGTGCACTCACGCACAAACATTCCATCACAACCGTTAGCCACGCGGCCCGATGATCCGTGCACTCAGGGCACATTCTTGGTGTACCGACGAACTAGGGTCCACCAGCATATCAGGGTGGTAACCCAACGGTAAAATAATTGAGCATTTACTCCATGGCGTGCAGCCAGAGATTTTAGTCTTAATGACCCGGGATTGGCCCGTAGACCCCCATGGTGTCGTGGCACGCATGCCTAAGACTCTCGCTATGCGCTCCAACAGACCGTACTTTCATTTCTCACGTCGGACGGACATAACGCAGGTCGGATCAGCCACCCCTCGTTGCTCATGTCGACTTGCCATTACCGAGTACAGCGTACTCGTAGCTATCAAAAAGGCGTGGGTCGGTTTCACCTTACCTGTTTGGCATTAAGCCATAAGAGCTCTTCTAGCTCATATATTGCCTTCATGTCCTCGCAGGACTGGCTCCACAATCATAAGTTCGCTAGGTGCCACGCTCAGCGGTAGTGACAGAACTCATTTTCCATCCCTAGATCGAGCAAGCATTTGAGGGTATTTCCTAGGCGTTCATGCCAGTACTTCCTGCTACTACCCTTCACAGGCACAACCCACCAAGCATTATAAATATCACGTGTATTTCCTGGATCTCCAATCCAGTACTTCCTGCAACTTACCTTCACAGGTACCACCCATGAACATCAAGCATTACAAGGGTATTTCCTGGACTTCCAATCCAGTACTTCCTGTTACTAACCTTGACAGGTACAACCCATTCAGCACAAGCATTATACGGGTATTTTTTGGACTACCACTCCAGTACTTCCTGCTACTGCCCTTCACAGGTTTAACCCGTCGAGTCCTAAGCTACACGTTTCATCACGGAGTCTTCTCCGGTGCGTATATGCAACATCACCAATCCAAAACAACCTGTCTAGATGGGCTTCACACAGCATGCCTATTCCGTACTCCATTTCCGGATCTATATGCCAAATGATTGGGGATTTCATGAATCAACCCAAGGGACTCCCGAAACACGACACCCTCTGGTGGGGGAATCCTTTGCACATGCCAAAAAGGAAGCCTTCACATGGCTAGGAAGAAAGGTCGTTACCCTTGAAGATCGCTTCGGAGCCATGAACTTTTAGCTGTCTGGAAAGGACCGCAGCGGCTTTGCCTCCACAACGCTAGCCTCAGATTATGAACAGGAGCTCCGCAGCTCCACCGGTGGCCAGCTCCTTCGCTCCTCCTCCTTCTTTCTCTCTCTAGGTTTTAGAAAGAAGATGAGCTCAAGAGAAATGAGACTTTCTTCTCAATATTCGGCCTTAAATAAATAGGGAGGACTCTCAGCCATTGGATCCCAGCTGAGAAAATGGACGACCATGATTTTGCCACAAAAGGCTATTTTTTGCCTGACACAGACTGTGACACGCCCGTGTCACAGGCCGTGTACCTGAAGCGGCACACAACCGAATCATCTAGACCAGTACACGCACTTGTGACACGCCCGTGTCACGGGCCGTGTCACCTGACACGCCTTCAGACACGCCCGTGTCTGTGGCCGTGTAAATCAGGCTGCACAAAATCAACTTCAACCCGAGAGGGACACTGCTAGTGACAGGCCCTTGTACCCTAAGACACACCTGTGTCGTGCCCGTGTTCACCCGGCCTCAATGCCTTGGGCACATCCATAAAACGACACGGCCTGGGACACGCCCGTGTCTTAGGCCGTGTGCCCACACACAGCAGCAGACACGCCTGCAGCTCAATTTCGTCGAGCTGAAATAGTCGAGCAGAGGACACGGCCTCTGACACTCCCGTGTCAGATGGCGTGTTCCCTCAATTTTTCGTCGAACACACGTTGGCTGCTCACCCGAGCAGTAAATGTCCTGGGACACGCCCGTGTCCCAGGCCGTGTCGCCCAACTTTTCTCAATCCTAGGATTTGGGGTATTACACTGCAGAAAGTAAAACACACACACTAACTCGACATAAAGTAAAACACACACACTCTACATAAAGTAAAAACTCACACACACACTCTACAAAAAGTAATGAAAGCTATAAAATCTATCTCATACACGCACGCACACAAGCGAAAAAAATAAGAAAAACTAAGTAACTGAAAAATTAAAACAGTTACATTTCTACCGCTAGAATGCGGTAGAAATGCATAAAAAGTCAAATAAAAATTAACGGAGCAAAAAGTTTTGCAAATAAATGCAAAATGAAAGTGCTCGAAAAATTAAAACAAATACATTTCTACCGCTAGAATGTGGTAGAAATGAATAAAATGAAGACAGAAAAATTAAAAGACCAAAAAGGTTTTCAAAATACAAGTGAAATGAAAATGCTTGAAAAATTAAAACGTGTATATATCCATTCTTATAACTCCGTAAAAGTGCATAAAAAGTGAAAATAAAGTAAAAAGAACGCAAAGATTTACGACCTACACAAGAAAATCTAAGTTAGAGAAAATGAAAATCACTTTGAAAATGCTTTTACGGATTTATAAGGATGCATAAAGGGCTATAAAAATCCTAAGTCTAACACATTTAAGTAAAAATACTAAAACATAAAAACATAAAAACATAAAAAACATTCTCATACACACACACACACACCCATATTAAAAGACAGAAAAATAAAAATAAAACAAAAAACATAAGGTTGCTTAGGGTCGCCACATAGATGAAGTCCATAACAATGAAAAGGGAGAAAATAAACAAATTTTATTAAACTAAAAATGAGATTACAAAGCTAAAATTAAAGGAGAGGGGTAGAAATTGCCTTACAAATCATAGAAACCACCTAAGCAGTCAGTCCTAAGAAAAATGATTCCAAAAAAGGGGAACAGGACTTCATACAGCAAGCTTCTATTTATAGGAAAAAAATTTCAAAGTAAACGCCCTTGAACACGGGCATGTAGGGGGGGGGGGGGCGTGTCACTACTATTCATGAGGTGATCCGATGATTTGATGGCTGTTTGACTTTGCGGCTGTACACGTGGATGTCACGCCCTAGGTCATGGGCGTGTCGGTGGGCGTGTCGGGGATGTCGATCTGGGTGCGAGTCGCGTCGAAAAGTCGCTGCGCTATCTTGTCGGGCCAGGTGGAGGAGTCACGCCCGTGTCGCATCTTGACGCGGGTGTGTAAGGCGGTCGACAATCGTCGAGCGCGAAATCGTCGAGCTGGAGTGACACGGGCTTGGTCACGGGGCGTGTCATTGGACACGGGCGTGTTGAAGGGCGTGTCCAGCTATTTTTTTGCGGGCGGCTGATTTCGCTTGAAATTGAAGGAACACGCCCAGGTCACGGGCGTGACCCAAACTACACGGGCGTGTACTATGCAAATTTGGCACTTTTCCTGAAAATTTCATGAAACAATTTTAAAGCTAAGTTAGTACAATGTTTACAAAAAAGAAATATTTTATTGAACAAAATTAAGTAAAAATTGCGAAAATAAATAAAAATGACTTAATTAATGTACATAAATATACGTATATTTACAACTCATCAACAACCACTTTTGTTTATAGCAGACTCGAGCTTGGCTGAGATAATAGATATCGTAAAGTGGTTGGAACCGGATCTTCTGGATGTTTAGATAAGCGTTAAGAGACCCGCTGAAGTAATTATGGAAGCAGGACCCAGCTCCAGGACGAGTACTATGAGGAAGAAATTCACACGTTATAAGCATTCGTCGTTAGTTTGCCTAAGTTTGTTCTAGGAATCTGGCCTGAGCATTTACAATTTTGTTACATGGGCGTAATGGTTAGTGAGAAATCGGCATATACTCTATTCAATAGCGACGCCACATGCTCGTTTGTGACTGCAGACTTTGTTAAAGACCTAGAAGGAGTGCAATACTTCACTGGTATTGCTCGGAGAGTATGCCTCCCAGATGGCTCTGAGATGACGGAAACTGCCAAGTGCGAATTGGAGATACTCCTTGGGGGAAAAACCTTTGATACCCCTGCCACAGTTTTGAGGATGCCAGAATTCGACCTTATTCTGGGGATGACATGGTTGGATTGGCACTATGCAAGAATTGACTGCGCAGAGAAGCAAATTTACTTGAGATATGGGGACACTGATGTCATCTTTCAAGGTATAAAATTCGCACCTCGTTTATTATAATCTTCGATTCAGTCCTTGAAAGCTCACATGAGGGGGTAAGAAGTCTGCATGATATATTTTGAACTGAAAGAGATTAAAATAGACATGAAGGATGTGCGAGTAGTGCGGGACTTTCTCGAAGTATTTCCTGAGAAATTGGCAGGATTACCCCTGCATAGAGAGGTGGATTTTCAAATTAAGCTACTACCGGGTGCCAAGCCCGTCTCGAAGACCCCTTACCGAATGGCCCCGAAGGAACTCGCAGAGTTTAGAGTTCAGTTGCAAGAACTGGTGGAATCAGGGTTTGTTTGCCCCATCTCATCACCTTGGGGAGCCCCTGTTCTGTTCATTAAGAAGAAGGATGGAATCTTGCGATTATGCATAGACTATCAGGAGCTCAATCGACTGACGATGCAGAACACTTATCTGCTACCCCAGATCGATGAGTTGTTCGATCAATTGGTTGGAGCGCATTGGTTTTCCAAGATGGATTTGCGCTCGGGGTATTATCAGTTGAGGATACAAGAGGAGGACATTCAGAAAATATCTTTCAGGTCAAGGTACAGTTTGTACGAGTTCACCGTGATGCCGTTTGGGCTCACAAATGCCCCTTAAACCTTCATAAGTTTGATGAACAAAGTGTACGAGCCTTATCTAGATATCTTCGTCATTGTTTTCATCGATGACATTTTGGTCTACTCAAAGACAGAGGAAGAGCATGTCGAACATCTGACCTTGGTACTAGGGAAGCTAAAAGAGCATGTCCTGTTTGCCAAGTTCAGCAAGTGCGAATTCTTGCTCCATGAAGTTGCCTTCTTCGGCCATGTGATCAGTGGGGCTGGACTAGCTGTGGATTCGACCAAAGTACGTGCCGTGAAGGAATGGTCACCCTTGAAGTCAGCGGTTGATGTGCGGAGTTTCCTTGGACTTGTCGGGTATTATCGCAACTTTGTAAAAGGGTTTTCAAAGATTGCCCTTCCTCTTACTACCCTGACGAAGAAAGGTGTGCCTTACGAGTGGACACCCCAGTGTGAAGCTGCGTTCCAAGAACTGAAAGATAGACTTACCTCCGCCCCCATCCTAGCAATTTCGTCTGGGAAGGAAGGATTTCAAGTTTGCACGGATGCATCTTATCAAGGGATGGGAGCGGTACTAATGCAGCATGGTCATGTGATTGTTTATGCCTCAAGGCAACTAAGGAAGCATGAACTCAACTATCCAGTTCATGATTTAGAATTGGGGGCAGTGGTATTTGCCCTGAAAATTTGGAGACACTACCTATATGGAGTCCATTGCGAGATATTTTCGGACCACAAAAATCTAAAGTATGTTCACACTTAGAAGGAACTGAAGTTGAGGCAGCGGCGCTGGTTGGAGTTTTTGTGCGATTATGAGTTCACCTTGAACTAACACCCCGAAAATGCAAACTCGGTGGCAGATGCATTGAGCAGAAAAGTACCGGACTCGAGCTTTGAGTCTCAGTTGATGAGTATGGAATTAGCTCGAATGTTCGAGGAAATGGAGATCACTTTGGTGTATAAAGTTCCTTCAGAAAAGTATACAAAGTACTTGACGACCATGAGTATAGTCTGTGATATTCGGGACCGAATCCATGCGGAGCAAGGAAAAGATACTGATTTGGCCCTCGTGATTAAGTCAGTTGAGGGTGGATCCACCGAAGAGTATACATTAAAAGACGGGCTCATTTATTTTCGTGGCCGACTCTACATTCCCAAAGGTGGTAAAATTCGGGAAGATATCTTGAGAGAGGCATATTGCACTCAGTATTCAGTGCATCCTGGGATTGTCAAGATGTACGCCGACTTGCGGAAGACCATGTGTTGGCCGAGAATGAAGAAAGACGTCAGATATTTTGTTGCACATTGCAAGGCCTGTCAAAGGGTGAAGGCGGAATGCAAGAGCCCCGGTGGATTATTATAGTCATTGCCCATCCCCTAGTTGAAGTTCGAGGATATCTCCATGGAATTCGTCCACGGATTACCTCGCTCACGCTCAAGGAATGATTCGGTTTGGGTCATCGTTGATCGCCTAACAAAAGTAGCCAGGTTCATCCCTATGAGGAAAGAGGGTCATATGGATGTTTTGGTACGCCTCTTTGTGGAGCAGTTTGTACGGTACCATGGCGTGCTAAAGACAATCGTTTCTGACTGGGACGGTCATTTTACCTCTAAAGAATGGAAGGTCGTACATGCGTATTTGGGTTCATGCCCTACCTTTAGCACAGCATTTAATCCTCAGACGAACGGGCAGTCGGAGAGGACCACCAGAACTTTGGAAGATCTATTGAGACTGTGTGTGTTGGATAGAGGGGAACCATGTGAAAGACTCTTACCCCTGGTGGAATTCTCCTATAATAACGGTCACCATGCCAGCATCGGGATGACACCCCATGAAGCCCTGTACGGAAGGTGTAGAAACCCCTTGTCATGGGTACAAGATGAAGACCCGAAGGTTTTAGGAATTGAGTACATCGATGATACTGATGTGGTTGTTAGACTAATACAGGACCGCATGCTTGAAGCTCAAAGTCAACAGGATAAATATTATAATACAAAGCACCGGATGGTAGAATTTCAGGTGAGTGACAAAGCGTTCCTGAAAATCCGGCCGATGCATGGAGTGTCACGGGTACGTTGTGTGAAGATGCTCAGCCCAAGGTACATTGGACCTTGCACCATATTGGAAAAGATTGGCCCTTTGGCCTACTGATAGGAGTTACCACCAGAGCTGGAGAACCTTCATAATGTATTCCATGTGTCGTCTCTCCTAAAGGCACTGTTGCAGCCCAATCAACATATCCCCACCATTGATGGAGCAGTAGCAACTGATAGATCTATACGATTAGAGCTGGTGGGGATAGTAGACAATGAGACAAGGAGTTTGCGCCGCAAGAGTGTTCCTTTGTTAAAGGTGTTGTGGTCTAACCATATGAAGGAGGAGTAAACATGGGAGCCGGTGGACTTGATGCAAAAGCGCTACACAGAGTTGTTTCATCAAGGTAATTTTAAAAGCATATTTTATTTTATTTCATGCAATTCCCTCCCCATAGCCTTAGCCTGATTTCAGGGTCGAAATATTTTATTTTGTTTATAGGATTTATAACGTCTCAATTCGCGCAAGGCCCCTCGTGCGCACTTTTAAGTCAGGAGAGCTGACTGGGGCTCAGGGAGTGCTGGAAGTGAGGCTTGCACTTGAGTAAGGGAGGAGAAGGTTATCCAGATTAGGACACGGGTAGTGACACGGGCGTGTCCATACCCGTTTGGTACTCTGGTGTCTTTGCATCTTCCTTGTGAGATTTCCAGAGAAGGACACGGGTAGTGACACGGGCGTATCCATACCCGTGTGGTTCTCCGGCAACCCTACGCATTCTTTGTCATGTTCCTCCCGAGCAGGATAGAGGTAGTGACACGGGAGTGTCCCTACCCGTGTGTGTCCATGAAACAGCTCGACGATTCGTCGAGTAGAGCTCGACGAACATCATCGACCAGAGAACATGTTCCTCCCGAGCAGGACACGGGTAGAGACACGGGCGTGTCCCTACCCGTGTGTGTGTCCAAGCAGCAGTTCGACGATTCAACGAGCAGAGCTCGACGAATCATCGACCGTGTTCCTCCCGAGCAGGACACGGGTAGCGACACGGGTGTGTCCCTACCCGTGTGTGCCCAAGCAGCAGCTCGACGATTCGTCCAGCGGAGCTCGACGAATCGTTGACCATGTTCCTCCCGAGCAGGACACGGGTAGTGACACAGGCGTGTCCCTACCCGTGTAGTTCAATTTCGGGTTTTTGTGAATTTTCCGTCTGCGTCGTTTCGAAGGGACTCATTTGCTTTGTTGATTGGCGGTCCAATGACAGGCCGACACGTGGCTATGCAGTTACCCAACTTCTTACATGAAAAGGGGAGAAAATCATAGTCGTTTCTAGTCTTCCTTCCAAGCCGTGCTATAAGGAAATTACTAGAGAGGAAGAAGGTGTTGGAGCCGATCTTCTTCCTATGAAGAACTAACACCGACTGAGGAGGTGAAGATGCCTCCAAGAAGGGTGACAAGATCCATGGCTGGAAACGCCGGAAATGCCGGAAATGCCGGAAATGAGGTGAGCTTCCTACCCTCTCCCTTGGTGATAGATCTTTAGTTATTTCTAGGAGAGATATCGATTCAAAAGGGTCTTGATTTGTGAGAAGAAGCATTCTAGGAAAAGGCCATACTAGGACTTGTGTCCTAGGAATTAGAGTCTTCAAACTTTCCCTCACTTCGAATGCAGTTTATGGACTGGTTTCATGAAGATTAGTGGACTTATGAGGGTGAATAAGGGAGGAGAAATCGTAGATGCTATTTAAAAATTTGGTTGAAGGAAGAAGACGAGCCGATGTCGTCCGATCGGCTTTAAGATGTGCGCAGAAATCTGTTTTCTACACGCAGTAGCCTTCGAGGCCGTTTTCAGTCATGATGCTGCCAGATATGGGCTTTTGACTAAACAAAAAGGTCATAGCCCTTAGAAATACCTTTCCAACGAGTGCTTAAACTCCTTCACCGGATTCCTGTAGCCTCAGGAATCCCCATTTGAAGTTATTGTGCAGTAATCATTCCTGCACATGTAATTCTTGTGTTTGTTTTGTATTGGTAGAGAGATCATAGTACAGTAATGTTAATGTTTGTGGAATTTAGACTATAAATGATTGGGTTGAAATATGTTAATGACATTTGTTGGTTAGATCCTTAATGAACAAATGGTGTAGTAAGATGCACTCAACCGAGGTGATTTGGTGGAGGTTAGAGAAAGATTTAGATATCTGAAATAATGAGGACGTACTTGACAGTGGTAATGTGTTGAATAATGATGAGTTTGGATTGAACATGCTATATATAATTGCTAATTACTATACAAACAAATGGTTGCGGTCTTTAGAAGATGGAAGTGTGAAGTATCCTTACACTGATAATGAACCCTTAAGTACCTTGGGGCACGGGGTTGTGAAAGGGTGTAAGTGAGGGTGTTCGACCGCACTGGTTTGGTAATGTTGAGAAGAGACATAAGTGGACGGTTGGGCTTGGTCCTCGGTGTTCATTCCCGAGGCTCCTTCCATGCCAAGTGGAAGGTTGGCCTTGGACCTCATTTTTTTCCGAGGCTCCTTCCGTGCCACGATGATGTGAAATTGCATGCGGTGTGAGTCGACATGCGGTGTCGTAATCCTGGGTTAAGGATAGTGTGGACGGTCTACGGGCTCACTAGTCTTCAAACCGACGGGAGCTGACAGATAGACTTTGGGCGGTTGGGCTTGGTCCTTGATGTTCAATTATGAGGCTCCTTCCGTGCCAAGTGGACGGTTGGGCTTGGTCCTCGTGCTTTTTTCGAGGCTCTTTCCGGGTCACAAAATGGTCCAGATCGGGGCTTGGTTCTTGGTGCACATCTACCTGAGACACGCACCGAGCCATAGTACGCATCGGAGCTCCGCTGTTTTATTCTTAGCGTTGAGGCATACGTAGGCCTAGGCTTAGTAGTGTGGATGCCCGCCTAGTAGTGGAGAAGCCCGCTCCACTGTCACCGCCTGGCCACGACGGTAGACGCCTGAGAGGTTAGCTACCTGCTCGAAAAGGGGGAACTACAATTATGTGTCGACATAGAAATTGCATGTGCGTGATCATGGGTGAGTCATTGCATTGCATTCATATCATTACATTACATTGCATACACAAGATCCTTATCGTATAAGTTTGTATGGGCACTCTTATACGATGAGTTACTATACTGCTGAGCCGATCCTCAACTTATATGTCTGTATGGGCATTCATATAAGTTGAGTTACTTTCTGTTGTACCTCTATATTTTTATACTGCTGTAGATGGTAGAACTGCTAGAGTATAAGGTTTACTCATTTATTGTGCTGCTTATATACATTGATATTGTTCACTCTATACCACATGTTTGTACTTCTGTTCTACTTATATATATTGTACCCTTGTTCCTTTTTTGCCCGGTGTCGAGGAGTCGCCGGGGGAGCGAATGTGATAGCCACTTAGTCTTTGTGACTAATGGTTTCTACGTCTTTCTTTTAGGAGGAAACCCCGCATTCAGAGCAGCCATATATTTTGCAGCAGGACAGCCAGGCCAGGACGACAGGGCCTGAAGGGACGGTGCCTTCGATACCGTCGGTGACCGATGTGAGTTGAGAGACTTATGATGTAGCCCTTTGGGCAAGTTGTACTCGTACTCTGATACAATAAGCTTGACGTAGCTTCTTATATTTGATGTACTTTAATTGGACTTTTCTTGCTTATGTATGAATTTGAAAGTAAGGGTTAGATCAGAAATACTCTAGAGGGGGGGTGGGGGGTGAATAGAGTATTTAGGGTTTATAAAACTTTTTTAGCAAATTAACAAATAAATCCTAAGAGAAGTTAATCTATCACAGGTGCTGCAGATATTAAATAAAATATCACAAACACAGCAAACCTAAGCCACACAGCAACAGCAAGAACAAAAGAAAACAGCAACCCAGACAACACATGAATTTTATAATGGTTCCCCAACCTGGGTACATCCACTCTTCTACCACCAAAGTAGGAATCCACTCAGGTTTTTGATCAGGTGACTGCCACCAATGAGCTTTTGATCAGGTGCTCAAAAACCAAACCTCAATTCTTTTGATCAGGTGACTTGCAACCAGGAATAACTTTTGAAGGGAGTTAGGAACCCTTTATATAGTGGGGGATGAGAGAGTGATTATGTCTTCTCTTTCTCAAGTACAACTGAGAAGACTTTAGAGGATTTTGATGTTGGTAAAGGCTCCCCCTGAGATAATGAATGGTTCAGGAAGTTGAAGCCTTGCGGCAGGGTGATAGGTCTTCAAACTTTTGCTTTGACCCGAAGAACTTCAGGAACTTCTTTACAGATAGAATGCTTATTGTCCTTTTTAGAATCCTGGGATGAAGATAGAAGAAGAGTCTTGATTTAAATGGTTGTTCTTCTTATTCTTCTTCTGCTTGCTGTGATTTCTCTGGTCTAGGGCTTCTTCTTTGTGTCACTGTGTTCTCTGTAAGTATCTCTCTCTATTATTTCTCAGTGTGCTGGCGAGAGAGAAGAAGAAGATCCTTATTCACTGTATTTCTCTGATCACTACACCGGAAGAGAAAAGAAAAAGCCCTTTTATGTTTTCCATATAAATTTCCTTTTTGAAATTTGAATTTCTTTCTGTATTGATTTCTGACGTCCTGAAGAATATTTGCATTTATTGGTTTCCCCAACTGTCCCATGGAAAAACCGTAAGCAATAATCCTGATGAAGACCGTAATCAATGCTTGCTTCTAACGGTAATATTCCGAGAATATTTAGCATTGATTACTCAGAAATTATCGCAATAGAATAAGGACAGAAGGAGGGAAATTTCCAAGTAGGAACTGCGCAGAAATCGTCGAGCAGAATTCGTCAACCTGAATCCAGCATTCATCGAGCTGAGAAGTCAATTTCGTCGACCAGATGATAGTTGTTCGTCGACCTGAGGTCCAAGATCGTCAACCTGAGAGTAGTTGACTGCTTTCTCGGGAACCATGCTAATTCTGTGCATCAAGTTCGTCGAGCTGAGAGTTTATCTTCGTCGACTGGAGTTCAGAATTCCATGTTTCTTTGACTTAAGAATGTTGAACTAACGTGTCTAGAAATCATTAACCTGAGAACTGGGTTCGTCGACCTGAGAAGTTGAGTTCATCGATTGGAGTGTGATTCTGGACTTAGAATACTTAAATGTTTCTGGAATTAGATGTTGAAGTAGATCACCCAGCAATCGTCGTCCTAAGAGCTAAGTTCCTCGAGCTGTGAACTAAGTTCATCGACTAGAGTTCAGACATTCTGGACTTGGAATGTTGAAATATAGTGTCCATAAATCGTCGAACTGAGTACCAAGTTTGTCGAGCTCAGCTCAGAGAATTGTCTCTGAGTTCGTCGAGCTGAGCACGGCTTTTGTCGACCTGAGTTCGACGAACGTCGAACTCAATTTCCTGAGTCTTTGAAATCTCTTAGTCTTGAGTATTTTTGCAGTCTATTGATGGCTAGTCCATGCAGTGATGACTCTAAGGACTTGGCATATACTCTAAGGCTCATACATGACCCTGGCTATACATGTTGGGTCAAACATCCTAATTTAGTGAACCTAGCCCAAATCCAACTAGGGATCCAACAATCTCCCCCTATTTGGGTGAGGTCACTAATTACAGACACAAACTATATACAAAGCAAAATAAGAATATATCTGGTAGGAAATTTAAAATATGCAACAGATATATATGTATAATAAGCTTTGTATCAAGAAAAAGATAAGCAGTTTAAAGTAACTCAGAAAGACTAAAGATAGTTCAAAGTTTATTTCTTCTTCTTCTTCTCCTTGTGCTTCTCCTCTTTGGCTTTGTCTCCAGACTGTGTAAATATGATTTCCTTGTTAGGATCTGCAGCTTGAGCCTTGGTCATTGTCATGTCAGCAGCCCCAATGATATTAAGAGATGTAGCCCTGGGCACTACTGCTTCTGGATGCAGTTTCATATAATCATCAACATTAAAAAACTTGTTAGCCTTAGCAAACTTGTTCAGTTCTTCCTTTCTGTACTTGGACATTATAGAGTATTGAGAAGGATCCTTTCCTTCAGCTATTGCTTTGTTGATCATGGATAGGCCAACCAATTCCTGGAATCTGGACATCCTAGCAGTTGTAGCTGTCTCAGGATCTTCAAATGGTACATGAGGGGAAGCAGGTCTCTTGGGGCTTGTAGCCTTTTGATGTTCAGGGAATTGTTGTTGTTGTTGTTGATGATGCTACTGCTGTTATTGTTGGTGCTGCTTGCCAGATGAATACTGTCTTTACTGGCTGCTTCCTGAAGATTAGGATCTACCCTGATGTCTCTGATAGGTCTGAAACTGGGTAGTCTTTGGAGTTAAAGAACTTGAAGCACCAGCAGCTGGTGGAGGAGGAGGAGGAGGGTCCTTTCTGAATCTCTATGAAGTAGGAGAATATCTTCTGCTTTTCTTCCTTTCTTTCTGTTGATTCTTGGATAGCCACATCCATGCTGGCATGCCCTTATAAGGTGTGATCTTTTGAAGTTTATAGTATGGTGTGTCATTTGCTGGATTTGGCTTTGGGGCAGGAGGTGGAGGAGCTTTCTTCTTCTTAGATACTTTCTTTTTCTTTGGCTCATCATTTGAGTCTGCTTCATCATCATCCTCATCATCAGAATCTTGAGGAGTATCATACAAAGCATCAATAGCTTTTAGTACTGATTTATCAATGGGATTTTCAGCCTGAATAGGAGCTGGAGGAAGAGCTGGAGCTGAAACTGGAGCAGGAGCTGGAGCTGGAAGAGGAGGGCTATACAGAACAGTGCTTTTAGAAACTGTTTTATTTTCTTCTTCTATATCTGCCATGATCAGTGCATCAAGATCAGGCAGTGGTGAATCATCCATAACAAATACTGGAGCAGAAGGAGATGAGATAATGGGGGAAACAACTCTGGGAGGAGATGGACTGACTGGAATCTCTATTACAGCAAGACTGGCCTTTAGTTGCTTGACAACTTTGTGGCTTATGGGTGAGGTATATGGGATTATAGCCATGGATGGCTTAGTGCTGTATTCTGGAAGAAGGTTCAAATGAACTATATCAAAAGTTCTCAATAAATTTAACAAATCTACTGTGGGATTTATAATAAAATAACCAGCAGTGATTATTTCCTCTGTTACTATATCATCGATAGTATATATTTCCATATCTATTTCAATAAAATTAATGAAATCAATGAATTCATCATCAACATATGCTTCTGCTGCTGCTTTTTCTGCTTTGTCTGCTGCTGCATCTACTGCTGCTACTGATGTTCGTTCTGCTACTAATGTTACTACTGCTGCTACTTCTTCTTCATGGAGTATCTCCCCCTGCCTGGTTTCAGTGGATACTGAAGCCAGGCCCCTAACTGAAGAGGAAGGAGCAGAAAGAGTAGATATTTGTGCAGCAAGAGAAGATATGGAGGTAGCAAGAGGTGAAATAGCCTCTGCTATAATTGTTTTGAGGAGGGGAGTAAGCAATGCAATGAGAGATGGAATAATGGAGGGGTCTAATGGAAGAGAGGCAGAGGGTGTGGCAGAAGGTGTGCCAATGGAAACAGATGGAGGGATGGAAGATGATGGTGGAGTAGGAGGTGGAGAGTCTATCATGTGGACATTTGGAATAGAAGAAGTATGAGGAGGGGAAGTAGGCAGATTAAAGGAAGGGAGGGAGAGGATATTGGAGGGAGGAATGGCAGCCAAATGGGGTGGTAGTGGAGAGGAGGGTGGTGATGTAACTGGTGTATCATGTTGGGAGGGAGGTGAGTTAGGAATGTGAGTGGGGGATAGATGTACTGGGGATGAGGGAGGTGTAGGAGTGTGACTGGTGGTTTGAACTGTGGAGGGGAGTTGTTGTATCATTTGAGAATGAGGTGGGATGACTGGAGGTGATGGAGGTGGAGGAGGGATCTCTTCAGTAGGGTGGGGAGTGGCTAAACCAGCCCTGGTACTCTAAGAAGGCCTGGTGGAGGAGGAAGAATCCTTGGAGGGCTTGGTGATGGTCCTCTCCCACCTGCCAAAGAGAGCACATGTGAGCCTCTTGGAGGCATTGATGAATATGGTCGGGGAGACCCGGGATTCAGCAGTCTTTTCCTTTAGGAAGATCCCTAAGATCCTTCCAAAGCAAACATCTTTCTTTGTATTCTTTTTTCTTAATCAGATCGAACAGAACTGAGCCAAGTTCACCTTCTTCTTGTTTACCACAACACACATTACCAGGAATTCGTGCCTGGTTATGTAGTCATGTGTAGTGTGCTTGTCTAGCAGCACTTTGCCCACAATGTCTGCTAGGAATTTAAATTCAGCAGACATGTGTTTCTTCAGCAACTTATTTGGGGTTTCTCCAGAATAACCCAACATACCCAACATCATATCATATTCCTCAGTATCAATTTCCAACTCTTCTTCATAATTACTTAACCCAAAAATTTCTATTAGGATGGAGGGAGTAAGAGAAATAGCATTACCAATGATTGTGCCAGTCATAGAGTTCTCATCTATAGTGGAATAAGTATAGACCCACTCTCTAATCTCAGTGCCAGATATCTTGATCCTGGTGGACAACAGATTCTTCAACTGCTATTCTTCAAGGAGTTGCAGGATGCCCAGGAAGATGGGGTATGAATGTTGGAAGGAATCAAAATCGACATCAAATCCAGTGTTGAATTTCATTGCTGTGAGGGTGCCTGCTGGAATCGCCATTAGTTCACCTGCAAGACAAAAACGAAGATCAAGTTAAAGGGAACTGAAAGAGCGGGATGGAGGTCGAAGAAGACCTAGATATAAGATTTTCCAGAATATGAATCAACAAGCTCCGTTCCACGAAAATAAATAATTCTTCGATCTGAGATCGACGAAATAATTAGTAGTTAAATAATTCGTCGAGCTCAGTCTGAAGATTTGAAGACATTTCGTCGAGCTCCGTTCGACGAAAGTTTTCTGAAGTAGATTCGTCGATCTGAGTTCGACGAAAACAACTTTACTCACAGAGCGTTCGTCGACCTCCGTTCGACGAAAATCTCAAGAACTTTACACAATTCGTCCATCTTCATTCGACGATCTTTGGAAAATTCGTTGAGTGCAGACAGAAATTAAGTTAAAACTTCTTCATTGATCATTCTAAGCTGATTTATGAAGAACAGGTGATTTCTTTCATCCAGGAGTTTGGTGAAAATATCAGCTCTTTGTAAATCAGTGTAGATATAGACAAGATTAACTTTATTTTTATCTATACACTCTCTAATGAAATGATGCCTAATATCAATATGCTTGGTCCTACTGTGATGGACTGGATTTTGTGCTATGGATATAGCACTTGTATTATCACAAAATAGAGTTGAATTATTTAAGTTGAGGCCATAGTCCAGGAGTTGATTCTGAATCCACAACATCTGGGAACAACAACTGTCAGCTGCTATATATTCAGCTTCAGCTGTTGATGTAGATACAGATGATTGTTTCTTGCAGAACCAAGACACTAATCTCATACTAAGGAACTGGCAAGTTCCTGAGGTACTTTTCCTGTCAACCCTGCATCCAACAAAGTCAGCATCTGAATATCCAGTTAAATCAAATTCTGACTCAGTAGGATACCAAAGGCCTAGACTAGGACAACTCTTTATATATCTCAAAATTCTTTTTAGAAAAATTAGGTAAGATTCTTTAGGGTTCACTTAGAACCTAGCACAAAGACATATGTCAAACATTATATCAGGTCTGCTAGCTGTAATATATAATAAGGACCTAACAATGCCCATATATAACTTCTGGTCAACAGGTTTCCCATGTGAATTATAATCTATTACAGCATTAGTAGCCATAAGTGTTTTCTTTGCTGAGGCATCAGCCATCCCAAACGTTTTAAGGAGCTCTTTAGCATATTTAGCCTGGGAGATGAAGATGCCATCAGGTAGCTGCTTCACTTGGAGACCAAGGAAGTAGGAGAGCTCACCCATGCTACTCATCTCAAACTTAGAATGCATGAGGTCAGAAAACCTCTTGCATAGTTTAGAGTCAGTAGACCCAAATATGATATCATCCACATAGATTTGTACTAACAAGATTGTATCCTTTTGGTACCTTGTGAATAATGTTTTATCTACTATGCCTCTAGTGAATTCATATTCTATCAAAAAGCAAGCTAGGGTCTCATACCAAGATCTTGGAGCTTGCTTTAGACCATAGAGGGCTTTATGCAATTTAAATACATGATAGGGATGGGTTGGAGAGATAAAACTTGGAGGTTGTTCAATATAGACTTCTTTTAGTACTCCATTCAGAAAAGCACTCTTTATATCCATCTGATATACCTTGAACTTCTTGTAGGCAGCATAGGCAAGAAAGATTCTTATTGCCTCTAACCATGCAACTGGTGCAAATGTTTGGTCATAGTCTATCCCTTATTCTGGCCTGTAACCTTGAGCAACAAGCCTAGCCTTGTTTCTCACAATTACACATTGAGCATCTAGTTTGTTTCTATATACCCATTTAGTTCCAATGACTGGGTAGTCTTTGGATCTTGGAACTAAATCCCAAACTCTACATCTCTCAAATTTGTTAAGTTCCTCTTGCACAGCAATGATCCAGTGGGGATCTTGCTCAACATATTTTATGGATTGGGGCTCAACTTGAGAGAGAAAACAGACATGCATCACATCTTGGTTGAGTTGATGCCTTGTCTGTACACCTACTGTTATGTCTCCAGTCACTTGGGATCTAGGGTGATCCCTTAGTGTGACAAGATTAGTTGGTGGAGTTGGTTCAACAACAATATTTGGATTTAATTCCTCTTGTGGAATTATGTTTGCTGTTGAATGAGGTTTAGCCTCTTCCAAAGATTCATCTTCACTGTCTTCAACAATTTATGGAGAAGGATGTGTTGGAACCTCTTGGATGAGGCTTAATTCATCCAAATTCTCACACAAGTGAGGTACCTGCAAAGAGGTACTGGTAGAAATTTCTTTCTCCTTGTATGACATGTTAGCTTCATCAAAAGTTACATGTATAGATTCCTCAATTTTTAAAGATGATTTATTGAACACCCTATAAGCTTTGCTTACTTGGAAATATCCTAGAAAAATTCCCTCTTTAGCCTTAGCTTCAAACTTTCTAATATATTTATTGTTGTTATTATGTATGTAGCATATACAACCAGATACTTTAAAATAAGTGATTTTAGGTTTCTTCCCTTTAAGTAATTCATAGGGAGTCCTATTCTTTAGTTTATGTATCAAACTTCTGTTCAGTACATAATTTGCTGCACTTATAGCCTCTGTCCAAAAGGATAGTGGAATGTAAGCATTTGCAAGTAATGTGCCTGCAGCTTCAATCAAGGTTCTATTCTTCCTTTCAGCTACCACATTTTGTTGGGGAGTTCTAGGAGCTGAGAAGTAGTGCCTGATACCTTCCTTCTCACAGAGCTCATGCATAAGAAGAGACTCAAACTCTGTACCATGATCACTTCTGATCAATGCAACATGAGTACAGTACTCAATCTGTATGGTCCTGAGAAAATCTGTAAGAACTTTAAAGGTATCTGACTTGGATCTCAGAAAGAACACCCAAGTGAATCTTGAGAAGTCATCTACAATAACTAGGGTATAGGATTTCCATCCTAAGCTTTGTACAGTAATGGGTCCAAAGAGGTCCATGTGTAGCAAATACAAAATCCTAGGTGAATCACTATTATTTACTGACTTAAAGCTAAATTTAATTTTCTTGCCTAGTTGACAAGCCCTGCAAAGGCCTTCCTTCTTGTAGGGACCAGAAGGTAAACCTCTCACAAGGTTGTCTTTAGATAACCTAGCAATGTTTTTCATATTTACATATCCTAGCCTTTTATGCCATAATTTATTTTGATTGTAAACTATATTAAGCAGACAAATATCTGAATTGATAGAATAGAAATCAACTAAATAAATATTTCCTTGTCTATTTCCAATTAAAACGTTTTGTTTTTCGTTATTAGAAATAATATAAATTTTTGAGTTGAAATATACCGGATAACCTTCATCACATAATCGGCTTATTGAGATGAGGTTATGCTTGAGTCCACTTACAAAGGTCACCTTTTTGAATGTGACAGCTACAATCCTTACTTCTCCATAGCCTTCAGACTGGCCACACTTTGAATCACCAAAGATTACCTTTGGTCCCAGCTTGGACTTGTAATTATATAAGTTGTCCTTGCTGCCAGTCATGTGCTTGGAGCATCCACTGTCCAGATAACAAGTTTGATTAACCACTGGACAGCCCTTTTCCTACAATGTAAACAGTTAGTTGTTCTTGACCCAGGTTACCTTAGGTCCTTTATATTGTTGATATGAAAAGCTTGAAATCACAGAATACTCAGGTTGTGATTTATATCCTAATGGATGATATCTTCTGGGAGGTATTATCCAATCTTCAAGTGGGTTAAATGGTTTCTTAGTTTGATTGGAGTTGGTGTTGTAATTATAATTTTTGTTAAGTCTGACTGGGTTCGATGAATTGTTGTGAGTTCGTCGACCAGAGTTCGACGAAATGGAATGGGATCGTCGATCTCTACTCAGAGAATGAACAAGTTCATTTTCTGTGCCTCAAGTTCGTCGATCTCTGCTCGACGAACCATACACAGTTCGTCGATCGCAGTAAGACGAATGATTATTATATATATTTGCATTCAGCGTTCATCGACTTGAGTTCGACGAACTGGCCACATTTCGTCGATCTAAGTTCGACGAAATCTGCTAAACTTTGTTTTTACTTATTTTCTGGTTTCTGTTATTTTGACCTTTTAAGTTTGGCATTTCTTCTATGGTTTGTTTAACGGTTGTTATTTCTTTGCCCTTAGCAGAAACAAATTTAATGGGGGTTGATAAAATATTCTTCTAAAGAATGGGGGGCAAACTTGATGATGCACCCAAGCCCAGCTTGCCATTTAGTCTGGCATTGACTGTGCTTGTGATGTCCATTAGCTTAAGGCTTCTCCCATTGAGGGATTCCTCAAGTTGTTTGGCCTCACATAACTCAGTTTTTAACAGAATAATTTGTTCATTAGCTAATGTAAGTTTACCTTTTAGCTTGATGTTTTCAGATTTCAGTGTCTCTTGACTAGTCAGATTTTTCCTAAGTTCTTTGATTTCTTTTTCAGAATTTATTAAATCAATGCACATAGTTTTAAATTCAATTTTAAAAGCATCAGAATTATAGTCAAAAGATAAGAGTACCTCATCAGCTTCTATTTCTGCAGCTTCTTCATTGTCAGATTCTTCTTCATTTGATTGACTCCTGCAGGCATCAATGGCCATGAGGCATACTTCTTTGGCCCTTGTCTCTTCTGCTTCTTCACTGGAGCTGGAGGATGTGGATTCATCCTCAGTTTCACTCCAGGATTCAGCTACAAAGCCTTTCTCCTTCTTCTTGTATTTGTTGGAAGAAGGTCTGCTGCTTTGCTGTCTTCTAGAGTCCTTCTCTCTTCTCTTTTCTTTCTTTTGATTTTCTGGACACTCTGAGATGAAGTGTCCAGGTTTCTTGCAGCCAAAGCACACCACTTCTTTAGTGGGGGTTTTGTCATACCATGGCTTGTCATCCTGCCTAGATGACTTTCTTCTGAAATCCTTCCTTGACATTTTATAGAATCTCTTGGTAAGGAGACTCATCAGGTCTTCATTCATAGTTGAGGCTTTAGTTTCTTCAATAGCTTTAAAAGTTATGTTGTGCTCCTTCCTTGCTGGTGGAGGTGTTCTCTGCTTAGCTGCTTCTCTGCATTTGATGAGCTGCTCATAAGACTTGAGCTTTCCTAAAAGAGATTATGTGGAAATCTCATTTAGGCTCTTGGCCTCCTTGATTGGCCAGATCCTTGAATCCCATGAGCTTGGGAAGCACATAAGGATTTTGTCATTCACCTCAGTGAGGGTGATGTCCTTGTCCAGTGTCTTTAGCTCATTGATGATTGAGCTCAGCCTATTGTACATATCTACAACTGATTCTGCTTCCTCCTTGAAGTTCTCATATTGTGATATGAGATTGGATCTCCTGTCTTTTCTTTCATCAGCAGATCCAGCCACCATTTGATTTAGAGAATCCCAGATGGCCTTGGCTGATGTGCGTTCAGCCACTTTCTGGAAATTGTCATCTGACATTGTTTGGGCCAGAATATTCATGGCTTTGGCATCAGCAACTTTAGCCTTCTTTTGAGCCTCAGTCCACTCAGGTGGTGGAACTGCATTAGTGTTGGATGTTGCTGTAGAGGTAGATGGTTGAGGAGGACCTGTTATAATGGAATTGTAGATATCCTCATCAATAGAGTTCATATATAACTTAATTCTTGTCTTCCAGATGGCAAACCTATTTAGGTTGCATATTGGAGGTCTGGTGCTTGCATAGTCTTTGTTCTGTGCCATGTTGTGTGTATAACTCTAATAAAAATAAAATTCAGATCTAACTCAGGATCTTTGGTTCAAGGGTTAGCTTGTACAACCAAAGGATCCTTGCTTTGATACCAATTGAAAGTAAGGGTTAGATCAGAAATACTCTAGAGGGGGGGGGGGGGTGAATAGAGTATTTAGGGTTTATAAAACCTTTTTTGCAAATTAACAAATAAATCCTAAGATAATTTAATCTATTACAGGTACTACAGAGATTAAATAAAATATCACAGACACAGCAAACCTAAGCCACACAGCCACAGCAAGAACAAAAGAAAAGAGCAACCCAGACAACACAAGAATTTTATAGTTGTTCCCCAACCAGGGTACATCCACTCTTCTACCACCCTGGTAGGAATCCACTCAGGTTTTTGATCAGGTGACTACCACCAATGAGCTTTTGATCAGGTGCTCAAAAACCAAACCTCAAGTATTTTGATCAGAAGAACTGAGAAGGGAGTTAGGAACCCTTTATACAGTTGGGGATGAGATAGTGATTATGTCTTCTCTTTCTCAACTACAACTGAGAAGACTCTAGTGGATTTTGATGTTGTCAAAGGCTCCCCCTGAGATATTGAATGGTTCAGGAAGTTGAAGCCTTGCTATAGGGTGATAGGTCTTCAAACTTTTGCTTTGACTAGAAGAACTTCAGGAACTTCTTGACAGATGGAATGTTTGTTGTCCTTTGAAGAATCCTGGAATGAAGGTAGAAGAAGTGTCTTGATTTAAATGGTTGTTCTTCTTCTGCTGCTTGCTGTGATTTCTCTAGTCTAGGGCTTCTTCTCAGTGTCACTGTGTTCTCTGTAAGTATCTCTCTCTATTAATTCTCAGTGTGCTATTGACAGAGAAGAAGAACATCCTTATTCTCTGATCACTACCCCAGAAGAGAAAAGAAAAAGCCCTTCTATGTTTTCCATATAAATTTCCTTTTTGAAATTTGAATTCCTTTCTGCATTGATTTCTGACGGCCTGAAGAATATTTGCATTGATTGGTTTCCCCAACTATCCCATGGAAAAACAGCAAGCAATAATCCTGATGAACACCATAATCAATGCTTGCTTCTAATGGTAATATTCAAAGAATATTTAGCATTGATTACTCAGGAATAATCGTAATAGAATAAGGACAGAAGCAGGGAAATTTCCAAGTCAGTAACTGCACAGAAATCGTCGAGCAGAATTTGTCGACCTGAATTCACCGTTCGTCGAGCTGAGAAGTCAAGTTCGTCAACCAGATGATAGTTGTTCGTCGACCTGAGGTCCAATATCATCGACCTGAGAGTAGTTGACTGCTTTCTCCGGAACCATTCTAATTCTGTGCATCAAGTTCGTCGAGTTGAGAGTTTAACTTTGTTGACTGGAGTTTAGAATTCAATGTTTCTTGGACTTAAGAATGTTGAAGTAACATGTCCAGAAATCATTATCCTGAGAACTGGGTTCGTCGACCTAAGAAGTTGAGTTTGTCGACTGGAGTGTGACTCTGGACTTAGAATACTTAGATGTTTCTGGAATTAGATGTTGAACTAGATCACCCAGCAATATTCGTCCTGAGAGCTAAGTTCGTCAAGCTGAGAACTAAGTTCATCGACCGGAGTTCAGACATTCTGGACTTGGAATGTTGAAATGTACTGTCCATAAATCGTCGAACTGAGTACCAAGTTCGTCGAGCTCAGTTCAGATAATTGTCTCTGAGTTCGTCGAGCTGAGCATGGCTTTCGTCAACCTGAGTTCGACGAACGTCGAACCCAATTTCCTGAGTCTTTGAAATCTCTTAGTCTTGAGTCTTTTTGCAGTCTGTTGATGGTTGGTCCATGCAGTGATGACTCTACGGACTTGGCCCATACTCTAAAACTCATACATGACCCTGACTATACATGTTGGGTCAAACATCCTAATTTAGTGAACCTAGCCCAAATCCAACTAGGGATCCAACAGAATTTGACTTCTAATTCATGTTGTTGTTTGGGTTGGCATTGAATGATATTGTTTATGGCCGGCAGAATAGGCGGCTTGTAGTGCAGACCAACACGTGCGTTGGTGCCACCGCAAGGTGGCTGTTCTCGGCATAAGACTCCCCTCGTGCTGTGTTTTGTGTTCCGGGAGGGGGGTATTACACATCTTATATTTCCTTAAGGATCCAAAGGTTTCCTCAAGATCCAAGATATGAGACCTGAGATCTCGGCTTTTGATCATCAGGTCATCCACATAAACTTCGAGGTTCCGCCCTTTCTGCTATTAGAAGATCCGATCCATCATTCATTGATAAGTTCCCCCACATTTTTCAATACAAAGGGCATCATGTTGAAACATAAGCACCCATCCTCCGTGATGAAGGTGACATCCTTGACGTCCGAAGGGTGCATGCGTATTTGGTGGTATCCTAAAAATGCATTTAGAAAACTCATTAGTGAAAAATCGACGGTTGAGTCAACCAGCGCGTCGATTCGAGGCAGAGGATAACAATCCTTAGGGCATGCTTTATTCAAGAGAGAAATCCACAGACATTCTTCACTTCCCCTCCCCCTTTTTCACCATTACAATATTACTTACCCACCCCGGATATTTACATGCAGACACGAACTCCGCCTTAAGTAGCTTCTCTACTTCTTCTCTGATGGGTCCGACCATCTTAGTGGTGATGGCCCTGTTCTTCTGTTGTACAAGACGAGCATTGGGGTTGAGGTTGAGATTGTGGCACGCCACGTCTACGTCAACTCCCGGCATGTCGGCCACGCTCCAGGAGAAGATGTCGATGTTCCTCTATATGCATGCCTTGATCTCCTCCTGGTCTTCGGAACTGAGCTCGCCACTGATCTTTATCTTCTCTTTCCTTCCTTATTTAGTGAGGATCTACATATCTAACACCTCCACGGCCGCCTTCAGCCTCGATGGCTCCTCCTCTTTCTTCTGCTCCTCCAGCATATTCTCCTGTTCTCTGGGCACATGATTCGCTACCTCGTGCTCCGTAACTTCCACAGCCATTTCCACCCAAAACTTCTCCACCTCTACCTCGCTGGTGAATCCTCCTTCCAGTAGTGAACTTCTCTAGCCGGGCTTCCCCCCAGGACGACTCTCCTGCTCCCTCCATCTTTCTTTTTTCATTCCCCCTCCACTTTCCTTCGGCTCCACCTCTCCTCCTTTCTCTCCCGCCGTTTCTGGCTCCGCCGCAATGCCTCCCTCCATCTCTACTTCTCCTTCTCCTCTAACCTCCCTTTCTCCTTTCTCCTCTTCTACCCCCATCTCTCCTTCTTTCTCTCCTGCCGTTTTCGGCTCCACCACAATTCCTCCCTCCATCTCCACTTCTCCTTCTCCTCCAACCACTGTTTCTCTATTCTCCTCTTCTACCTCACCTATAAACCCCTTATCCCACTATTCCATCCTCTTTTCCATCTCCTCGACTTCTCCCTGAAAAGTGATTGTGGTCACCGTCGTCACATAGAATTCCCTGGCTGCCTTTGGGTCTCCTCGTACTCTGATCTGGGTACCTTTGGCATTGAGCTTCAGGCATTGGTGGAAAGAGGACGAGACACATCTAAAAGTACTGGTCAAGGGGCGCCCAAAAATGGCGTTGTAACTGCTGGGGGCATCCACTATGACAAAATGGCAATTCCTGGATGGCCCCCCAGAGTCACCTGGAGTCCCACTCCCCCTTCGACTTCCTTCCTTTCTCCTGAGAATCCGAACAACTAACCATCCGCTGCCAGCACTCTTCGGGCCTCTACCCTCATCTCATTGAACGCCTTTTTGAAGGTAACATTTATCGAACTCATATTACCTACCAGGTCCGCGATACCGTGAAGTTTTCGATCGCAGTCTGGATCACCAGCGCATCACAAAAGGGGTCTTCGTGGTCCGACATATCTTTTCGATAGAAGGTAATCTTCTCGTCTGGGGGAGGGGCTTGTGACATCGGTTGTAACATCCCATTTCCAACTAGACCCCTAAGAGTGGTTTTGGCCATGACTAGGTCATGACAAAACCCTGGGAAGCCAGAAATGGGCTAAGAGATAGGAGACCAAGGTAGGGATCACCATGGTCTGCAGATAGTAGAATTCTGAACAATAGTTTAGGATGACAATGGGGCTTCACCATGACCCCAAGACCCTACCACAACACTCCCAAACATTTTGGGAGACCCATTAGAGCCAAAAGGACCCATTAGGGCCAACCCAAGAGGCCCAGTTGACCAAGGTCAACCCTAGCCCTGAATAGGTCAACCTAGCCCACTTAGGGCCAATAGACCCACTCCTAGTCTAGAGGACCCCACCTATGCCCTCCTAACCCTAAAGTGAGGTCAATGGGTCACTAAGGACACATTGGGGTCAGCCCTAGAGGCCAGGTTGACCCAAGTCAACTCAAGCCCTAATCTGGTCAAAGTACCCTTACTAAGGGTATGTGACCTCCAAAGTGCAGGGTAACCCCACATAACCCTACCTAGACCCTAAGGGAAGTCAATGGGTCACCAAGGATCCATAGGGGTGGACCCTAATGGTCATGTTGACCCAAGTCAACTCTAGCTCTAAAATGGTCAAAGTGACCTTACCAAGGGTCAAGTGACCTTTAAGGTGCCAAGTCAACCCTACCCAACCCTACATAGACCTTAGGGGAGGCCAATGAATCACCCAGGACCCAATGGGGTCAACCTAGATGGTCAAACTGACCAAGTCAACCCTCATTGAGGGTCAAGTCAACTTAGCCCAAAAAGGGCTAACCCAAGCTCAAGCCACTTCTCCCTTAGGCTAAGCCCATTCCCATGATCATCATAATCCAGTGGGCTGCCTTTATCTTGTGGGGTTGACTAGTCAACCAGAGGTGACTAGGAGAGAGAAAAGAGCTCCTCTCCATGATAATGGAGGAGAGAGAAAATGGGGAAGAGGAAAGGGAGGAGAGAAGCCGGCCAAGGAAGGCCAACAGCCACCAGTGATGGCTGTAATCAACTCCTCTAGGGGAGAGGAGTTGATTCCAGCCGTTTCCCGGCCACCAAGGGGTGGGTTCAGCCCCCCTCCACACAACCCGAGCCACTCCATTAATGGTGATAATGGCCATTGAAGAACCAGCCTCTCCCCTCCCCCAATTGCCATTTAAACACCTTCAGGGAGCCGAGGGGATCATTTTGGAGCACTTACCTGGAGGAGACGAGCCATTCCACTGTGCAGTTGCAGAAGCCGAGCGCCGCCGCCGTCGCCAATGGCATCCCGCCGCTCCTCTCGCATCCAGGCCGCCAAGAAGGTCCTCCTCCTCTCCTTAACTCGCGGGTAGATCCTAGGAATCGTTAGGCTTGAGTTTCGGGCTCAATTGAGCCCGATTCAATCCGGGATTTCTCCTGGTTTCGGCAAGAAAAATTATTGCTTAATCCGCCGGAAAACGCCTCTCCGGCGGCGGAGCCGCCGCCTGACGATAGCCACCACCTCAACGGAGGTGTTGGTGGCGGTGGCCGGCCGGGGAAGGGGCTGGATCGCCGGCGGCAGGGCTTGGAAATCGTTCCAGGCAGAGCAAATCGCAGCCGTTGGCTCAGTGGGGACGATGACCAGATGCCGTCGATCTGCGCCAAGATTCGCGCGGCATCAGATCAAATACTATAGGAATTAAATAAGAATCATTTCATTTCTGTCACACTGGATGTATTTAATGTATTTAATTTTTAAAAATACTTAGGGACCCTGAATGGAAATTTGCCCAACATGAACATTGTAGCTTAGGGTGTCTAGTTTGCAGCAAAAATTGTTTGGACCCTTTTGGGTCACTGGTTAGACCAGGGCACCCATTTTGGTGGGACATACCCTTAGGGCTAGGCAGTCACTAAATTGAGTGCCCACTCTTCACCCCAAGCCCAAATTAGCTGATATTTTGGCAGAGAGTCTATCCTAGGCATACCTAGGGCCTGCCCAAAAATGGGAATTTTTGGGGAAAATATTTCTATAGTTTTGGTAAATATTTAATAATTATTAGATAAATTAAATAGGTGCCCTAAACACATCCAAACCCTCCCAAATTTTGGTGAGTGGTCCCTGGGCTCCAATTAGGTATCTGTATAAAATTTCATTTGATTTGGATGTGGGTTGAATAGGTTTTGACCCAACCCTATTTATACCCTATGAAGGGCATTTTGGTAAAAAGTGGCACTTTGGGTTTTGAGTGACCAAATCACCTCAACAGAGGCTGAAATTTTGGCCACTGATATAATTTGACTTTTTACACTCACTTATGGAGTTTGGAGTGGATTGGACTAGGGTAGCCCTAGAATGCTAGGGTAGGCCCTTTAGGGTAAATTTCTAGGGTTTGAAGAAACTGGGGTCAAAAGACCTTGGATGGACTTGAAACTTTGGAATGATGTCCATAGGGTTGCTATGGTCCTGTGGTTAAAATTTTAGGGCATTTGGAAGATTTAAGACCCCTTAAATCCATAACCCTAGTTTAGGGCACTAGCTTTGAAACCATAAGATCTAATACCAAACTTTCTGAAAAGGCCTGAGTTTTTGAATGGGTAGTTGCTTAGGGTATACATATCTATGGAAATTTTATAATAAATTTTGGATGAATATTTTTGGTACTTTATTCACAAAGTCATGTTTTACAATTTTCACTTAGGAATTTTTGGAGAAAAATATACTTGGTTAAACCTGATGAAACTTAGCAAAGGGGCTTGTAGTCATGATACTCATCTCTGTAAAGTTTTATGGAATTTTTGAAGAATGATATGTGGTAGCTGCTTCTTTAATTATTTAGTTCTATGAAACTTTGGAAAATTTATTAACGACATTTAGTTTGTCTGAAAAATTTTAATTTCTTCATCATGATGTTTCTAGTTCCTTATGAAGCCCTAGTAATTTTTACATAATTATTGGAGACATATTTGTGGCACTTCCTTCATTTTATTTGATTTTAGGAATTACTTAAATAAATCCTTTAGAGGTCAAGAACTATCTGGAAAATTATGAAAATTGGCAACCAATAATATTTCTCTGTTATTTAGTGAATACAAATTTTAGGAGGCCATTACCTGAGAAAATCATATGGTTCATGTTCAAATTGACTATGGCCTAGCTTTTGAGAAAAATTCAATAAATAGTAGATTAATTGGGAAAAATATGATTTTCTGAATTTAGTCTATATTTATCATAATAGACCTCTAATAATTATCATAAGGGTACTGGATGAGTATTTCATGTACTACCCTTTTTACGGGTCATGTAGCATAAGTGGTCTGCATATAGCAAAACTGCAGGATTTTACTCGGATGTGAATTAGGGCAAGTATGATGGGTCCTGATGGATTGTTACAAGGATAAGTGGAATGGGCTGCGTCTTCGGAAGATGAGTGTGTAAGGTGTGGATCTGTCTAGGGTTATAGATGTTTGGGTCCGACGAAAGATCGTCCTACCCAAGGAGAGTGGAGTCAAGTTACCCTAGGATTAGCATATCGAAATATGAGAAAATAAGGGTAAGGGAATCAACCAATAATAAAATAAGTACCTTGCGAAAGGGAACGTTGGGCGTAATCCCAACATAGTTCCTAGTGCCCCTTGAGAGCCCTTCACAGGGAATACCGGGGGCAGTCCTGGGTTAACGTAAACTGTTTAACAAGATGAAAAGAGTAACTTAGTAATTAGGGTTGCACAATCCACAACACTGATGGCACCATAGGTTGGATAGGAGCTTCGGCTCGGATGGCTAAAAGGCGGACTTTAGGTCCGGGGAGCTTCGACTCGATTGCTTGAGTCGGACGTGTTGGTGCGGGGAGCTTCGACTCGATTGCTTGAGACGGACGTGTTGGTCCGGGGAGCTTCGGCTCGGTTCTTGTTTACGCTAAATTGCATGTGCATAACAGGAAAGGAAATTAGGGTGGTGGGTCTTCGGTATTGGAGGGTCGATGCACCGACGCCAGTACGTTGACTCGGCAAGTGTGGTTAGCACTTCGCCAACAGAAGTCCGGTGCGCCAGCCGGCAAGAGTACGCAGGAGTCCGCTTCGTGCACCAAGCGTTGAGGCGTACGATAGGTATGACCGGTAGTGCTTTACTGGTTTAGAGGTGGGCGAGGCCCAACCCACCGCTTCCGTCTGCCACTACGGAGGTATCCTGGGAGGTTACGGCTCCAGAAAGGGGGAACTAAAGGTCTGTGTGCACAGAGTCGGGTGTGTGTGTTGCACTTGCATGTCCATCATACCCACTTGCATGTCATGGCATAATCGTTACCCTTAACCTTGACACCTAAAGTATAAGTGGTATGGGACGCTTATACCTTAGGACCTGCAAAACGACCCCTTAGTCTATAAGCTTGTGTGGGCAAGTTCATAAATTAAGGTTAATTTTGATATATTTAGTTACTGCTGTTTGACCACCGACACCCCAGCGTATAAATCGGTATGAGACTTTTTATACGATGGGAGCCTTGCAAAAGACCCCTTGGCTTATGTGTTTTTCACATAAGTGAAGGTTACCTTTCATATTACAGCTTATCGTCTTTATATGCTTTAGAACTTGCTAGAATAGGACCGCTGCCATCTGCTTTTGATATTCTCCACCTTCAAGTCCTCCCCTTTCTTTCTCTCCGCTCGGTGCCTAGGAGCCGTGGGGGAAGGGGTGGGGGATGATAGGACTTAGTCTTTTAGACTAACGGTTTTCGAACCGTATCATTTAGGGGATCGTGGAGACCAGCATGGAGGAGCAGCCCCAGAGACCGGTGCGCTTGGAGGTGGGGCAGTCTAGCTCCGGAGTACACACAGCCGGGACCGTGAGTCTCGACCCTGAGCAGTTTTCTACTTTTGTTTCCATATGAGAGATCTTGTAGTGAGGATTTGATGTACCGGGCATAAGCCCGTTTTGCTACTCTGATGTTATTTTCTGTGGACACTCCCTTCGTGGAGTTATATTTATTATGTCATGTGATTCACTGTGGACAGATACTTTACATTTACTTCATTATTTTGCTACTTTTATGTGATCGAGATGGCCGGCAGAATCGGCGCTTTGTGGTGATGACTCTTCAAGGCGTGAAGGGGTCACCGCAAAACGGCGGTTCTGGGCCTAAGACCCCGATGTTCAAAAAAAAAGGGGGTCTTACAAGTGGTATCAGAGCAGACCTCGATCGAAAAGTAGCCGTCCACAACCCTGGGTCACCCCCGCGCGGGTTTTGTTTGGGGACAAACTAAGCAGCGGAAGCGGTGGTGTGCCCATATGGGGGGAATCACATGAAAATTGTCCACTATCATTAGGCATTGAGTCGATTACCTACTGATGTAGTTCGTTTTGCAGCCCTCAGCTCAGCCCACCCCACAAGGTGGAGCTCAGCAGACTCCAGACATTGCACCACCTCCCATGGCCCCCACACCTTTCCTCCAGTCAGACATGGGGCAGACCCTTACAACTATCCTTGAGGCCTTCCGGGCTCAGCAAGCCCCAGCCCAGCAGCCAAACCCAGGGGCCAACTGGATGAGCACCTTCCGAGGACTCTCTCCCCCATCTTACTTAGGGACAGAGTCGGCAGTACGGACAGAGGAGTGGCTGGATGTGATGTACGAGATGTTGACTGGGATACGATGCCCTTGGGAGGAGAGGGTGGCCCTAGTGGTATCTTGCTTGGAGTCACATGCCAAGCGGTGGTGGAAGACGTTGTTGGACACGACTTTTGCTGATAGAGAGATTGCAGAAATCACTTGGGAGGAGTTCAGGGCCACGCTGCTGGAGCACTTTGTTCCTCAGTCGGCCAGGGACGAGTTGGAGGAGCGGTTCTTGCAGCTGAGACAGGGCACCAGGACAGTGGTGGAGTACCACCAAGAGTTCGATCATTTGGCCCGATATGCGGGCTCCTATCAGCTGGATGAAGCAGGTTACGTCAAGAGGTTTTATAAGGGCCTAAAAGAGGAGTTGAGGGAGGCCCTGCTTTTTGTCTCTGACGGGCCCATCTCCCGGATTTTGGAGATGGCGAAGAGGATCGAGGCCGACTGGCACACCACTCGGGGCCGGAAACGGCAAGCGGAGGACCAGGGCCGGAGGGCCCGAAATGATCAGCGGCGAGGCACCGTACCAGATGGAAGAAGGGCAGAGGAGCAGCCTCGTCAGGAGTTGAGGCAGGAGCCGAGAGAGCAGGTGGTCTTGGCCCCTCAACCTCTCCGGATCCAGGAGATGCAGAGACCCCGGGGTATGGCGTATCCCCCGCCGGAGTGCTTCCACTATCACCAGGTGGGACACCTCCGGAGAGACTGCCCTATGAGGGGGGCACCACCTCCAGCACCACGGGGTGGCCCACCGGCCCAGCATTTCGGAGGCCGAGGACGCGGCCGAGGACGTGGTTACCAGGGAGGCGACCGCAGGCAGAATGGGGAGCAGATTTACGCTTTGGACTTAGCACAGCCCCGGAACCCGGACAGGGTTATTGCAGGTATGAGAGTAATCTTAATTTTGGATTCATTCATTACTCATATTAAGTGTTAGTAGAACTACTAAACGACCTAGGTTAGAAAACCTTACACCAGAATTTCTTTCAAACTGATTTAGGAATGGTGATGGTGTGCGGCAAGCCTGCCCACACCCTGTTCGACACGGGGGCATCGCACAACTTTGTGTCGGAGGATTTCGTCAAGGACCTGGATCAGATTCGATGTTATACGGGACTACCCAGGAGGGTACGCCTCCCCAATGGGATGGAGATCCAGTCCACAGAAAAGTGCCTCCTGGAGGTTACCATAGACGGGTTGACACTCGAGGCCCCGGCGACGATCCTGAGGATGCCGGACTTCGACCTCGTCTTGGGCATGACATGGTTTGTCTGGAACCATGCCCAGATTGATTGCCCGGCAAGGAGGGTCGTGCTCAGCCACGGCGATACTTATGCAACATTCGAAGGTACTACACCGGTCTCCCGTCGCTTGCTTTCATCTATTCAGGCCGTTAAGGCTCATATGCAAGGGGACGAGGTATATCAAGTATTGTTCGAGATGACTGAGGAGAAGGACCTGATTGCAAACATTCCGGTGGTTCGTGACTACGCCGACATTTTTCCGGATAAGCTGCCAGGACTACCTCCGCATAGGGAAAAGGACTTCCAGATTCAGTTGGTACCAGGGGCTAAGCCGGTATCCAAGGCCCCTTATCGGATGGCCCCGAAGGAGTTGGCGGAGTTTCGGACACAGTTGCAGGAGCTGGTGGAAGCAGGATTTGTTAGGCCGAGTTCCTCATCATGGGGAGCTCCTGTCCTATTCGTAAAGAAGAAGGACGGCACCTTACGCCTGTGCATCGACTATCGAGCACTAAACAGGCTGACCGTCCGAAATACCTATCCGCTCCCCAGGATAGACGAATTGTTCGATCAGCTGGAGGGAGCCCATTACTTTTCGAAGCTGGACTTGAGATCAGGCTATTACCAGCTGCGGATCCAGGAGGAGGATATCCCGAAGACGGCCTTTAGTAGCCGGTATGGATTGTATGAGTTCATCGTGATGCCCTTCGGGCTCACGAATGCTCCGTCAGCATTTATGAGCCTCATGAACCGGGTCTTCGAGGCTTATTTGGATGTGTTCGTCATAGTGTTCATAGACGACATCCTTATCTATTCCAAGACGGAGGAGGAGCACACGCGACATCTAGCATTGACCCTGGAGAGACTGCGGGAGCATCGTCTTTATGCGAAGTTCAGTAAGTGTCAGTTCTGGCTGAAGGAGGTGGCTTTCTTAGGTCACATTATCAGCGGAGCCGGGCTGGCAGTGGATCCGGCAAAGATTCGAGCTATTTCGGAGTGGCCGCAGCTGAAAACAGCCACTGACGTACGGAGTTTTCTAGGACTTGCCGGTTACTATCGGAAGTTCGTGGAGGGATTCTCTCGAATCGCCCTCCCGCTCACATCCTTGACAAAGAAGGAGGTACCGTTCGTGTGGACCCCGCAGTGCCAGACAGCTTTCCAGGAGCTGAAGGATCGGCTGACCTCGGCTCCCATTCTTACTCTTCCCTCGGGGAGGGAGGGATTCCAGGTCTACACCGACGCATCATATCAGGGGATGGGAGCGGTACTGATGCAGAATGGACACGTCATAGCTTATGCTTCCCGCCAGCTGAAGACCCATGAGAAGAACTACCCAGTGCACGACCTGGAGATGGGAGCAGTCGTATTCGCACTAAAGATATGGCGGCACTACCTATATGGAGTCCACTGTGACATATACTCCGATCATAAGAACCTTAAGTACGTGGACACGCAGAAGGAACTAAACATCAGGCAGAGGCGGTGGGTGGAATTCCTTTCTGACTATCAGTATGAGATGCATTACCACCCGGGAAAGGCGAACGTGGTAGCGGATGCACTGAGTAGGAGAGCTGCCACAGCAGGAGCAGAGCCTCAGTTGATGTCTATGGAGCTGCTGCAGAGACTAGAGGACATGCACATTACCCTGGTATCGTCCGATGATCCTGAGCTCTATGAGGAGTACTTGGCCGCGATAGGCGTTACCGATGACATCAGAGACCGAGTCAGAGAAGGGCAGAGGCAGGATGCCAAGTTAGAGCCCATCTTCCAAGCTCTGGAGGCAGGCACTGCAGGAGACTACACACTGAGGGACGACCTGGTGTGCTTCAGAGGACGGGTGTATATACCGGAGGGAGGCCAGATCCGGGAGGATATTATGATGGAGGCGCACTGCAGCCGGTATTCTGTACACCCGGGGATCACAAAGATGACGGCTGATTTGAAGAAGACGATGTACTGGCCGGGCATGAAGAAGGATGTCTCACACTTCGTGACCCATTGTGAGGCATGTCAGCTAGTGAAGGCGGAGTTCAGGAACCCCGCAGGATTATTGCAGCCACTCCCGGTGCCAGAGTGGAAGTTTGATGACATAGCCATGGACTTCATACGTGGGCTTCCCCGGTCTCGGACAGGGAATGACTCGATCTGGGTAATCGTCGATCGGTTGACCAAGGTGGCTCGATTTATACCGATCAGGAAGGATGATTCAGTAGGAGTACTGGTGCGGAAGTTTGTGGAGCAGTTCATTCATTATCACGGCATGCCCAGGACGATAGTGTCGGATCGGGATGGCAGGTTCACCTCCAGGGAGTGGAGATCCGTGCAAGCTTACTTAGGCACGCGATTGACTTTCAGCACCGCATTCCACCCCCAGACAGACGGGCAGACAGAACGCACCAACCGGACGCTGGAGGACCTTTTGAGGCTATGCATCTTGGACCGCGGGGAACCGTGGGAGAAACTCTTACCCCTTGTCGAGTTCTCCTATAACAACAGCCACCAGTCCAGCATCAGGATGGCGCCTTACGAAGCCTTGTACGGGAGGAGATACCGGACCCCACTCTCATGGGTGCAGAACGAAGATCCGAAGGTATTTGGGTCAGAGTTTGTTGAAGACACCGAGGCACAAGTGAGGCTGATCAGAGACAGGATGCTCGAGGCGCAGAGTAGACAGGCTAAGTATTATGACGCCCGGCATCGGCAGGTGGAGTTCCAGGTGGGGGACCGGGTGTTTCTGAAGATCCGGTCCATGCATGGAGTCTCACGGGTGCGTGGTCGGAGGAAGAAGCTCAGCCCTAGGTACATGGGTCCTTACAGGATCCTGGAGCAGATCGGACCCCTAGCCTACTGGCTGGAGTTACCACCAGAGCTGGAAGCGCTGCACGACGTCTTCCACATTTCTTCTTTGAGGAGGGCTCTGCTACGCCCGGAGCAGCAGATTCTGACTACCGAAGGGCCGGTAGCTTCAGACCGGTCGGTCCATTTGGAGCCTGTGAGGATCGACGACCGAGGGGTGCGGGTCTTGCGACGCAAGAAGGTCCCACTAGTCAAGGTCCTGTGGAGGAACCACGGCCAGGAGGAGCATACCTGGGAGCCACAGGACCTGATGCGACAGAGATACCCCGAGCTATTCAGTCAGGTATGCCTCTCAGACCCCTCAAGATGTTAATTTATTTTTCCTGCTTAAAGTATACTAAGGGCTGCTCTAGGTAGATAGGGGCTTATCTTTTGTTTATTGGGGGCTTAACCTTGTTTATTGGGATTTTGGTTCGCCGTTTGGGCGAAAGGGGTCTTAGATCTAAGTTTTCCCATAAATCAAATTTAACAAACAAGGCGTCATAATGGGATGTTACAAGACTCTTTCCTTCGGTAATAAGACCCGTAGTTCCAACCTTGATTTCGGGGACGAAATCTTTGTTTTGTTTATTGGGATTTGTAACATCCCATTTCCAACTAGACCCCTAAGAGTGGTTTTGGCCATGACTAGGTCATGACAAAACCCTGGGAAGCCAGAAATGGGCCAAGAGATAGGAGACCAAGGTAGGGATCACCATGGTCTGCAGATAGTAGAATTCTGAACAATAGTTTAGGATGACAATGGGGCTTCACCATGACCCCAAGACCCTACCACAACACTCCCAAACATTTTGGGAGACCCATTAGAGCCAAAAGGACCCATTAGGGCCAACCCAAGAGGCCCAGTTGACCAAGGTCAACCCTAGCCCTGAATAGGTCAACCTAGCCCACTTAGGGCCAATAGACCCACTCCTAGTCTAGAGGACCCCACCTATGCCCTCCTAACCCTAACGTGAGGTCAATGGGTCACTAAGGACACATTGGGGTCAGCCCTAGAGGCCAGGTTGACCCAAGTCAACTCAAGCCCTAATCTGGTCAAAGTACCCTTACTAAGGGTATGTGACCTCCAAAGTGCAGGGTAACCCCACATAACCCTACCTAGACCCTAAGGGAAGTCAATGGGTCACCAAGGATCCATAGGGGTGGACCCTAATGGTCATGTTGACCCAAGTCAACTCTAGCTCTAAAATGGTCAAAGTGACCTTACCAAGGGTCAAGTGACCTTTAAGGTGCCAAGTCAACCCTACCCAACCCTACATAGACCTTAGGGGAGGCCAATGAATCACCCAGGACCCAATGGGGTCAACCTAGATGGTCAAACTGGTCAAGTCAACCCTCATTGAGGGTCAAGTCAACTTAGCCCAAAAAGGGCTAACCCAAGCTCAAGCCACTTCTCCCTTAGGCTAAGCCCATTCCCATGATCATCATAATCCAGTGGGCTGCCTTTATCTTGTGGGGTTGACTAGTCAACCAGAGGTGACTAGGAGAGAGAAAAGAGCTCCTCTCCATGATAATGGAGGAGAGAGAAAATGGGGAAGAGGAAAGGGAGGAGAGAAGCCGGCCAAGGAAGGCCAACAGCCACCAGTGATGGCTGTAATCAACTCCTCTAGGGGAGAGGAGTTGATTCCAGCCGTTTCCCGGCCACCAAGGGGTGGGTTCAGCCCCCCTCCACACAACCCGAGCCACTCCATTAATGGTGATAATGGCCATTGAAGAACCAGTCTCTCCCCTCCCCCAATTGCCATTTAAACACCTTCAGGGAGCCGAGGGGATCATTTTGGAGCACATAACTGGAGGAGACGAGCCATTCCACTGTGCAGTTGCAGAAGCCGAGCGCCGCCGCCGTCGCCAATGGCATCCCGCCGCTCCTCTCGCATCCAGGCCGCCAAGAAGGTCCTCCTCCTCTCCTTAACTCGCGGGTAGATCCTAGGAATCGTTAGGCTTGAGTTTCGGGCTCAATTGAGCCCGATTCAATCCGGGATTTCTCCTGGTTTCGGCAAGAAAAATTATTGCTTAATCCGCCGGAAAATGCCTCTCCGGCGGCGGAGCCGCCGCCTGACGATAGCCACCACCTCAACGGAGGTGTTGGTGGCGGTGGCCGGCCGGGGAAGGGGCTGGATCGCCGGCGGCAGGGCTTGGAAATCGTTCCAGGCAGAGCAAATCGCAGCCGTTGGCTCAGTGGGGATGATGACCAGATGCCGTCGATCTGCGCCAAGATTCGCGCGGCATCAGATCAAATACTATAGGAATTAAATAAGAATCATTTCATTTCTGTCACACTGGATGTATTTAATGTATTTAATTTTTAAAAATACTTAGGGACCCTGAATGGAAATTTGCACAACGTGAACATTGTAGCTTAGGGTGTCTAGTTTGCAGCAAAAATTGTTTGGACCCTTTTGGGTCACTGGTTAGACCAGGGCACCCATTTTGGTGGGACATACCCTTAGGGCTAGGCAGTCACTAAATTGAGTGCCCACTCTTCACCCCAAGCCCAAATTAGCTGAAATTTTGGCAGAGAGTCTATCCTAGGCATACCTAGGGCCTGCCCAAAAATGGGAATTTTTGGGGAAAATATTTCTATAGTTTTGGTAAATATTTAATAATTATTAGATAAATTAAATAGGTGCCCTAAACACATCCAAAACCTCCCAAATTTTGGTGAGTGGTCCCTGGGCTCCAATTAGGTACCTGTATAAAATTTCATTTGATTTGGATGTTGGTTGAATAGGTTTTGACCCAACCCTATTTATACCCTATGAAGGGCATTTTGGTAAAAAGTGGCACTTTGGGTTTTGTGTGACCAAATCACCTCAACAGAGGCTGAAATTTTGGCCATTGATATAATTTGACTTTTTACACTCACGTATGGAGTTTAGAGTGGATTGGACTAGGGTAGCCCTAGAATGCTAGGGTAGGCCCTTTAGGGTAAATTTCTAGGGTTTGAAGAAACTGGGGTCAAAAGACCTTGGATGGACTTGAAACTTGGGAATGATGTCCATAGGGTTGCTATGGTCCTGTGGTTAAAATTTTAAGGCATTTGGAAGACTTAAGACCCCTTAAATCCATAACCCTAGTTTAGGGCACTAGCTTTGAAACCATAAGATCTAATACCAAAACTTTCTGAAAAGGCCTGAGTTTTTGAATGGGTAGTTTCTTAGGGTATACATAGCTATGGAAATTTTATAATAAATTTTGGATGAATATTTTTGGTACTTTATTCACAAAGTCATGTTTTACAATTTTCACTTAGGAATTTTTGGAGAACAATATACTTGGTTAAACCTGATGAAACTTAGCAAAGGGGCTTGTAGTAATGATACCCATCTCTGTAAATTTGTATAGAAGTTTTGAAGAATGATATGTGGTAGCTGCTTCTTTAATTATTTAGTTCTATGAAACTTTGGAAAATTTATTAATGACATTTAGTTTGTCTGAAAAATTTTAATTTCTTCATCATGATGTTTCTAGTTCCTTATGAAGCCCTAGTAATTTTTACATAATTATTGGAGACATATTTGTGGCACTTCCTTCATTTTATTTGATTTTAGGAATTACTTAAATAAATCCTTTAGAGGTCAAGAACTATCTGGAAAATTATGAAAATTGGCAACCAATAATATTTCTATGTTATTTAGTGAATACAAATTTTAGGAGGCCATTACCTGAGAAAATCTTATGGTTCATGTTCAAATTGACTATGGCCTAGCTTTTGAGGAAAATTCAATAAATAGTAGATTAATTGGGAAAAATATGATTTTCTGAATTTAGTCTATATTTATCATAATAGACCTCTAATAATTATCATAAGGGTACTGGATGAGTATTTCATGTACTACCCTTTTTACGGGTCATGTAGCATAAGTGGTCTGCATATAGCAAAACTGCAGGATTTTATTCGGATGTGAATTAGGGCAAGTATGATGGGTCCTGATGGATTGTTACAAGGACAAGTGGAATGGGCTGCGTCTTAGGAAGATGAGTGTGTAAGGTGTGGATCTGTCTAGGGTTATAGATGTTTGGGTCCGACGAAAGATCGTCCTACCCAAGGAGAGTGGAGTCAAGTTACCCTAGGATTAGCATATCGAAATATGAGAAAATAAGGGTAAGGGAATCAACCAATAATAAAATAAGTATCTTGCGAAAGGGAACGTTGGGCGTAATCCCAACATAGTTCCTAGTGCCCCTTGAGAGCCCTTCACAGGGAATACCGGGGGCAGTCCTGGGTTAACGTAAACTGTTTAACAAGCTGAAAAGAGTAACTTAGTAATTAGGGTTGCACAATCCACAACACTGATGGCACCATAGGTTGGATAGGAGCTTCGGCTCGGATGGCTAAAAGGCGGACTTTATGTCCGGGGAGCTTCGACTCGATTGCTTGAGTCGGACGTGTTGGTCCGGGGAGCTTCGACTCGATTGCTTGAGTCGGACGTGTTGGTCCGGGGAGCTTCGGCTCGGTTCTTGTTTACGCTAAATTGCATGTGCATAACAGGAAAGGAAATTAAGGTGGTGGGTCTTTGGTATTGGAGGGTCGATGCACCGTCGCCAGTACGTTGACTCGGCAAGTGTGGTTAGCACTTCGCCAACAGAAGTCCGGTGCGCCAGCCGGCAAGAGTACGCAGGAGTCCGCTTCGTGCACCAAGCGTTGAGGCGTACGATAGGTCTGACCGGTAGTGCTTTACTGGTTTAGAGGTGGGCGAGGCCCAACCCACCGCTTCCGTCTGCCACTACGGAGGTATCCTGGGAGGTTACGGCTCCAGAAAGGGGGAACTAAAGGTCTGTGTGGACAGAGTCGGGTGTGTGTGTTGCACTTGCATGTCCATCATACCCACTTGCATGTCATGGCATAATCATTACCCTTAACCTTGACACCTAAAGTATAAGTGGTATGGGACGCTTATACCTTAGGACCTGCAAAACGACCCCTTAGTCTATAAGCTTGTGTGGGCAAGTTCATAAATTAAGGTTAATTTTGATATATTTAGTTACTGCTGTTTGACCACCGACACCCCAGCGTATAAATCGGTATGGGACTTTTTATACGATGGGAGCCTTGCAAAAGACCCCTTGGCTTATGTGTTTTTCACATAAGTGAAGGTTACCTTTCATATTACAGCTTATCGTCTTTATATGCTTTAGAACTTGCTAGAATAGGACCGCTGCCATCTGCTTTTGATATTCTCCACCTTCAAGTCCTCCCCTTTCTTCCTCTCCGCTCGGTGCCTAGGAGCCGTGGGGGAAGGGGTGGGGGATGATAGGACTTAGTCTTTTAGACTAACGGTTTTCGAACCACATCATTTAGGGGATCGCGGAGACCAGCATGGAGGAGCAGCCCCAGAGACCGGTGCGCTTGGAGGTGGGGCAGTCTAGCTCCGGAGTACACACAGCCGGGACCGTGAGTCTCGACCCTGAGCAGTTTTCTACTTTTGTTTCCATATGAGAGATCTTGTAGTGAGGATTTGATGTACCGGGCATAAGCCTGTTTTGCTACTCTGATGTTATTTTCTGTGGACACTCCCTTCGTGGAGTTATATTTATTATGTCATGTGATTCACTGTGGACAGATACTTTACATTTACTTCATTATTTTGCTACTTTTATGTGATCGAGATGGCCGGCAGAATCGGCGCTTTGTGGTGATGACTCTTCAAGGCGTGAAGGGGTCACCGCAAAACGGCGGTTCTGGGCCTAAGACCCCGGTGTTCAAAAAAAAGGGGGTCTTACATCGGTACATGGTATGAAGGCTTGCCTTACAGGCAACCTCAATCCCTACTCCCCCGTGGATCACTCCCATCCCTCCTCGATCTCCTACATCTATTCGTTCCACACACCGGTCTTCCTCCCTAGTCCCTGTCACCTCCATTATCCGCACCAGCATCTGCTGCTCCCCCTCTCCCCTATCTCTTCTCATTTCCAAGAATTCTCGGCTGGTAGCCATTGCGTGACCCTCCTCCTCGTGGAAGTCACAGTATGGCAATGCTACCTCCTCTCCTTGACTCCCCTCTTTAGGGTTCCTCCTTCTTCCTTCTCCCACTCCTGCTCTTCCTCTTTCTCTGCCTCTACCTCTCCCTCGACCGATGGCTATATATTGTTGAGATGGGGGTAGGGGTGGTCTGGGACCACACCCCCACCTCGGCTGGTTAAACCTTCTGGGTCCTCCTTGTTGGTTCCTTCCCCCTGGGGAAAACCTCTTCCTTTCCCTTGGGCAGGGCCTCCTTGCTACCTCCATCCCAACTCCTGGTACATCAGCGCCATCGGCTCTTCCTTTTTTCCCCCTTCTTGCTATCTTCCTCCTCCTGGTTCTCTTGCTTCGACCTCTGTCAGCCTTGCCAGCTTCCTAATAAAGGACGGGTTTACTCCCTCCATGGCTATTTCTTTCGCAGCCTTCTCCATCAATCCTTCAAACGACAGTGGCGCCTTCTGAGTTACGCTCATCTTGAAGAAACTCTCCCGTAGTCCAATGGTAAAGTCCATCTGCAGGGTAAATCCAGGCACCTCCTGAATAGCAAAGATCTCTTCCTGGAACCTGTCTACATACTGGGCTAAGGACTCATCCGCACTCTGCTTAATCAGGAAAATTGACTCCGGATTCTTCTTCCTTTTCTTTGAAGTTGAGAAACGCAATTGAAAGCTTCTACTCAGGTCCTCAAAGCTGTATATCGAGCCTGTCGGGAGCTGCTGAAACCAGTTCCTAGCCTTATCCTTCAAGATGATGGAAAAAAGATGGCACTTGAACGTATCCGTCATCGACCTGATGGAAACCGCATCTTCGAACCATTGCAGGTGCTGGAGGGGATTGTCTTTTCCCACATAGTAGTTCATCTTGGGCTCCCTAAACCCTTATGGGACTGGAGTTGATAGGATCAACTTGAAGAACGGGGACCCTCTCGCCACTGGTCTCGCACCCCCCACTCGCGCGACGACGTCTCCTGGCGAGACGGCACTAGCAGGTCTTGGGAACAACTCCCTTCCTGCCAGGTCTCGCACGCCTCCCTCTACCAGCACTTCCTTCCTGGGTCATCTCCCGGGGGCATCCTCCCCAATTCTTGCCGAGACGAGCTAATCCTGCTACGCAAGACCAGGCACCTGAGGTAACGGGGTCGAGCAATCGCCCTGCCACGAGATCCCCTGTAACATGTCCATAATACGTTTAATGGACGCCATGAATTCTTCCCTTCCTACCAATCCACCCATGTTCTCTGACCCGTCTCCGTCTCCTTCTCTGTGACCTCCCGACATGAGGTAGCTCGATATTCTTCTGTGTAAGCTGCGAGTCCACGCTCACCGCACCAAAAATGTTGAAGCCAGTAACCCAACTTCCCCTCGAGTTCGAACCTGAAGTTGCAGCTCACACCTACTCTTCTAAAACCACCCTCTTTACATGAGTCACAGGACCAGAAATAGACCGAGCGTCTCAGCTCAGTGGTCCCGCCTCTTACCCTGAAGAATCAAAAGTTCTCCACCTCCCTAGCCAGTGCTGAGCTAGGTGCCTTTGAGGAAGAAGATAGAAGGGTTCAATAACATTTTCAAGGCACCTTATCAGTCTATTTATAGGCCTCTGAGTTTGACCTACCAATGACCAAACTGAGCAGACCTGAAATTACCAAAATAGCCTGGGTTAGGTCTGCCAACAGCCAAACTCCGCTGTTCTGAAGGGTTATATGCAGACTACAAAGGGTAAAAGGGTAAAATTACCTGGGGTAAAAGAGTAAAATTCCCCCTTGGGTTAAGAAAGTAAAAACACCTTTTTATCATATGGCGAGTGAGAAACTGGCCAGCGGGTGAGACGAGACTACCTGTTTGTCTCGCAAATCCTGCCTTGCGAGAGACATCAGGCCAACAAGAGCTAGCCCGCGTCGCATGAGATGTCTCGCCCATTAAGCGTCACCCCGTCTTGCCCTCAGCGAGTGGACCCTATGGTCCCACTCACCTCTGCAGCTCCTCTCGCCACCTTCTTAACACTGCTACATGAGCCGCCTCCCGTGAGCCTAGGGTTGTACACCCAAGATCACATCGAAATCTTCCAAGTGTATCCCCTTCAGATCAGCAATGGCTAGAAAATCACCTAACAGAATCAGAGAACTGTGAATGCCTTAGTCCGACAACATTTAATCGCCTGAGGGAAACTTGACATGAAACGCGTCACAAACAAGATCGAGGGTCAAACAGTGATGCTCTATAAAGGTCCTAACCACGAACGAGTGGGTAGCACCTGAATCAAAAAGAACGCGTGCCCAACGGTTCTTTACATTAAACTTTCCTATAAAATCACATACAAAAATAAGGGAACGAACATCAAAACTACTGCTACGAACCAAAAGCTAGAACTAGGTTAGGATCTGCCTGAAATTACTTGAGTAGACATCTGAGCTTCCTCCAAAGACACCACATTCAGCTTGCCCTTCCCCTTGTCCAATTGCTGTGATGGCGGCAAGGCCTAATGTCGAACTGGTTGCAACGGGTGCTGAGTCTGCGGGCACATCGACTTGAAATGTCCCTTCTGTCCGCACTAGTAGCAGATAGTCTCCTTTCCCCAATAATGCGCAACGTCATGCCCCGTCCACTTACACGCAGAACAAACTAAATGTCCCTTAGGATCACTTTGAATTGCATTCACCCGCTCCTGCTTCTGAGCTTCTAATCGGTGGTAAAATCTTTCAAATGGATGGCCTAGCCGGCCATAAAAACTGCATTTTTTTTTGCTCCTTTTCCTCGAAGCAGCACCGGATTCCTGGAAACTCTTACCCTCACCAGTCTTCCTCTTATATTTTCTCATTTGTTGACCTTGTTTCTTGGCTGTGTCGATCATCTCGACCATTAGAGCAGCCTCCACAACTTCAGCATAGCTTTTAGATCCATAAGCACTAGCCAGCTGCTATATGTCATTCCTAATACCGCCCAAAAAATGTTTAACTCGACTAGATTCTGAGGACACCATGTTAGGGGTAAATCGGTATAGTTTGCCAAACTCCACCTCGTACTCACTAACGGTGAGTTGCCTTTGCTTGAGGTGTAGAAAATCATTCATCAAACGGTCCCTCTCGACCAATGACAGAAACCTTTTCTGCAAAAATTCCTTGAAGGAATCCCATAAGCACCCATCCTTAAGGTTTTCCTTTTCTATCAACCACCAACTCTTTGCAAGTCCCTTGAGATGATAAGCAGTGACCATCACTCTCTGGTCTGATAAAACTCCTGAGTATGCGAACACCACCTCGATGGTTATAATCCAATCATCCAAAGCCATAAAATATGCTCTACCATTGTAGGTAGGGGGTCCTAATCACTGGAAATGCGAAATAAAAGTCATCTCTAGTGGAAACAAAACTACGGCACCCAAGGGGCAGGGAGAACAGGAACAGTTTGACCCACATCCAGGTCCTGCACTCTAAGAGGCTAACTAGAAATAACCAACAACAATGCCTGGATCTGCGACTGCATCTCCATCATTTGCCTCGACAGAGCCTCATTGCTATGCTGCAATCCTTCTATCACGGCCTTACTCTGGGCACCAGATGATTCCGCCTCCAACTGGGGAGTCGACCTCATCACCGGACACTTAGGCGGCATCTAAACAAACAATAAATATCTAATCAATGCCTAGCTTAACCACTAGAACCAAACAACTTAGTTCATACAAATACATGCTTAAATACTTGCTCATGCTGCTAACTTGCTCTGTGATTTCCATTTATGATGTCATGCCTAGACTTAGGAAGATATACCGACATTCTACTGACTCATGTTCCTAAACCATGAATGCATGAATTCTTATTCTTCTCTTTGACTCAAAACCATGTGTGTACATATGTCATCATGTAAGTCTTTAGCATGGCACATGTGTTAATGCTATGTTATGCCATGTTGATCGTGATATGCATTCTAAAAAAGCCTTCATGTATGTTATGAGCGACTTACACATTAAATAATATGCATCCTATACTACATAATATCGTATGCAACGAAAATCAAAATATAATGTGCATTCATGTGATGATTGTTATGCATCTTGTTGATGCGCGAAAATGGAGGGCTTGGCGGCAGACCAACAGCTAACGGGTGATCGATCTCACAAGCGAGGTGAAGAAGAAGGTTACGGGGATAGAGGAGAGTTTCTTGAGGATGTTGGGAATTACTGGGAAGGTTGATCAGAAACTGTCGGGCAGACGATTACTTTGATGGTTAGGTTTGCAAGTTGATGCCGAGAGAGGAGAGGAGAAGAGTATAGAGGGGGCGCTTATAGCGACAACTACAGAATTCGCCCGCTGTGGCTTAAATTCCTCTCTTGTGACAGGCTTTCCTTTGATTATAATTCAGTATTATAGCTTGAGTAGAGTCCTTTACATGAAAGAATAAAGGGTATAAGGGGAAAATTACGGCTAAGGAAAGAAGTTGCTAGAGGCCGCGTGGACTAAATAGAGAGGTCGGCAGACCGTGCAGATTACTGATCCCACAGCTCTCTAAACAAGGTTGAGCGGACTGCACAATCAAGTAGAGTGGACCGCTGAGGTCGCGCGGATTGGGAAGTTTTGTCCACATGATTTGATGCCTTGAACTTGTCGTCTGTTGTCCTCCCCCACAAAGAGAGGTACGGGGGTCTATTTATAGGCCTGAGGAGGTAACGGTCTTGGTAATGTTACCCCTAGTACGTTAGTAAGTTATGCAAGTAGAACGAGGAGTCCGCCAAGTCCGCGCCATGTTGCAGATAGGAACTGTCTTTGAAAGTAGCCCCTGATACTAATGGTAAGAGAGGGATAGATCTACTTTACACTAGAAGGGGGGGGGGGGGGGTGAATTGGGTATTTTAAAATCTTGATTTAGTTTTATAGCAGATTTAAAAACTAGTGATATATATATAGAGAGAGAGAGAAGCAATCACAACACACAAATAATGAGAATTACAATCACAGACGACACAAAAATATTTATAGTGGTTCCCCAATAAATCTGGGTACATCCACTCTTCTACCACCCTGGTTGGAATCCAGTACAGATTTTTAATTTGGTGCCCTGCCACTACAGATTTTTTGCTCAGGTGCCCTGCCACCACAAGATCTATTTTTCGAAGATCTAGCAACCCTTTGAGCTTTTAATCAGGTGCCCAAAAAACAATCTAAGTCTTTTGATAAGGTGACTTAAGAACCAAGGTGTTTAACTTTTAAAGGGAGTTATAACCCTGTACACAGTTTATGAAAATAAACTAAAAGAAAATGATGATGTCTTCTCTTTCAAGATTCTTTGAGAAGACTAGTGGATTGATGTTGAAGCAAAAAGCTCCCCCTAATTTGAGTAGAGTTTATGATCAGGAGATGTAGTCTTTTCTTCAGGGTGTAGGCCTTCTTGTATCTGAGAGATGAAGACTTTGCACAAGCAGAGACTAAAGATCTAATTCTATAAGCTTATGAAATCTATAAGAGTATGTGTTGATCTGCATGTCTCTAAGTCAGTATATCTAAGTCTGTAACCTTGAGGCAGAAATATTTTGTACATATATATAGAATGCTGAGAGGAATTCAAACATTTGAATTAATTGATTCTAAAACGTCTGAGGAATTCCCGAGAATGGTAACAACCTTTGAAAATGATTATCTTTAAACTCTCTGATAAATCCATATTTAATGTTGCCTCTAAATGAATATATTCGTTAGAATATTTTGCATTAAATATCAGAGTCATAACTGTCTGTAATTAAGCCTTTAAATTATTCTGCCTTCAGTATATAACACCCTGAAATTAAGCCAGAAACTGTTCTACCTTCTGTAAATAAAACTGCCTAAAACACTGCATAGAATTAGTCGAACTCAGCAAGCTATTCGTCGACTTGAGCCCGGAGTTCATCAAATTGAATCTTCTTATTTGTCGACCTGAGCTCAGTGTTCGTCGAGCTGTGCTTGACTTCCGTCGAGCTGAGTTTCTGAGTAGAGATTGGAGTTCGTCGACTGGAGCTCAAAGTTCGTCGAGCTAAACTCAGAGTTAAGACTCTGATTCGTCGAACTGAGATCATCGTTCGTTGAACGCAGCTCTGCTATCATCGAACTGAATTCTTTTATCGTCGATCTGCATTTCTGCTGGAAATATTCTGAGGCAATAACACTGGAAATAAACATATGATCCTAGACTATACAAAATGGGTCAAACTAAACATCCTAATAGTAATCCTAGCCGAAATCAGTAAAAGGGTTCCAACAATATCCCCCTATTTGGGTGAGGATACTATTTACAATAGAAAAAACAACACAAGGCTAAAAAAATATCTAGCAGAAAAAGAATTTTCAGCAGATATACGGTTAAGAGCTTTGAGAGTTCACAAACAATAAACATAGTTTAAAGAATATAAAATAATCAAGGACTAAGAGTCTTTCTTAGAATCTTCAGAAGATGATTTAGTGAAGACCAACTTTCGGTTGGGATCTGCAGCTTCCTGTTGACTCATCTTCAGATCTTGAGAGCCAATAATTTTCAAAGAGGTAGTCCTAGGCACTACTACCTCTGGATGTAAGCTCATGTATTTGTACACATTGAATACGTTTTTCTTAGAATACCTGTCAAGCTCTTTTTGTCTATAAGAAGACATAGTTGAGAACTGAGAAGTGTCCTTCCTTTCAGCTTTAGCTTTCTTGATTTGAGATAGAGCAATAAGCTCATTGAACCTTGCCATTTTGAAGTTTGGGTCCAACTCTAGATTATAAGCTGGGGAAGGAGGACTCTTTGGGCTTGACTGTTGTTGTTGCTGTCTTCTTTGACATGGATGCTGCTGGCTGCTGCTCTGAGATTTTGACCTTGAAGGTCTGTCTATGCTGTCCTGAGAAGTTCTTAAATAATGAGAAGTAGTAGGGTTTTGAGAAGAAATATTACCTGTTGCTCCTGTTGCTGGAGGAGGAGGAGGAGGAGGTCCTCTCCTAGATCTTGGAGGTGAAGAATACCTCTTCATCTTCTTCCCATTCTTCATTTCAGTTTTTGAGAACCTCATCCAGTGGGGGAGGTCTGGAGTGAGAGGTATTCCATGATGAACATAGTAAGGAATATCAGCTGTGGCTGAAGGTTTAGGAGCAACCTTTATTGGAGCCTTCTTCATCAATTTTCTCTTCTTAGAACTTGAATAATCTGACTCATCTGATTCTGCATCATCATCAGAGTCTACTGCAGGCTGATCATAAAATGCATCTAACTGCTCAATTAAATCAATCTGATCAATAAACTAAGCCTTTGGATGTACAGTTATAATCTCTTCTTCATGTTCCATATCTTCATTAAGAAGATCATCAAGGTTGGGCATAAGGGTTACATCCCAAGCAAATATAGGAGGGGAAGAAATCTGTTCTATAATATCCATTATATTATCATCATCTACTGTAATTTGAGAAACTAGAACAATGCTAGAAGAAACTTCTGTAAGGCTGGTCCTTAGTTATTCTAACACTGAAGGACTAATAGGAGTTGTATAACATACTATAGCCTTAGAGGGGTCATGTTCAAAAACTGGATGATAACTATGTAGAGTATCAAAAATTAATAATAAAGAATTCAAGTTAACTGTGGAATTATTAGAAATATCACCAACAGTTATTATTTCTGGTGCTGCTATCAACAAATCCTCAAATGAAAACATTTCTGTATCCTAAATAATCTCAACTACTACTGTTACTGCTGCTAGACTGTTTGGAGAGGCTGCTGCTGCTGCAACTTCAACTGCTAGAGCTTCTTCATCAGACATCTCCTCCCGCCTAGATTCAGGAAGACCTGAATCTAGGCCCCCAGAAGAAGGGACAAGGAAGGAAGAGGATAGCTGAGAAGATAGGATAGAGATGGAAGCAACAAGAGGAGTTATAGCTTCATCTATCAGCTTTTTGAGAGTTAGAGTAAGAAATTCAAGAATATTTGAAGCAATAGAAGAAAAATCCACATACATAGACTCAGGAGGAGCCTGAGTAGGTGCAGAAGTAGATGGAATGGAAGTAGAAGAAGAGGGGATGAAAGTGTTTTCACAGTTGGAGTAGAGATAGAAAGCTTGAGGAATGGATGATAGAGGGATGACAAGTGGAGTGTCATCTGGAATGATTTCCTGGATTGGGATTATGGTGGAGATACATTGATTGAGGTGGAGATGAATGTAGTAGAGAAAAGTGAGGAGGAGAAGAGAGTAATGGAGATGTAGGTGGTGACTGAATAGGTGACTGAGGAATAGAAGCCAATTGATCTGGAGATAATTATTGTAGAGTAGAAGATTCAGGATGGAAAGAAGTGGATAGAATATCCTCAGTGAGGTGGAGTTGTGACTGAGGAGGAGGTGAATCCACATGTGGAGTGGAAGAAGGAACTTGTTCAGGTATTTGTAGAAAGGTGGAGTGGATTGTCTAGGAGATTGGTGTGGAGATGGCAGCAGAGAAGAATTATGTGGAGCAGAAACTTTGTCTGGGGTTAGGAGAGATGCTATAACAGCCACTGTGCTTCAGGAGCTATCCTGGAGGAGGTAGCCCTAGATGGCTTAGGGATTACCCTCTCCCATCTTCCAAACAAGGCAGAAGTAAGCCTTTTAGAAGCATTGATGTGAATGGTCTGGGAGACCAATAGTTCAGGACACTTGGTTTGGAGAAAGATGCCTAGAATTCTGACATAGCTGACATATTTCTTATTAAATTTCTTTTTGATTGAATCAAAAATAATTGTTCCCCAGTTCACAGACTTCTTCTTAACCAAAGCACACATCAACATAAATTGATGTCTGGTGATATAATCATGTGCAGAATGTTTTCCCAACAAAACTTTACCAATAATGTCTACTAAGAATTGTATTCAATAGAAAAGTTCTTTTTTAGGAGATGGTTAGGGTTTCCCTGGTTATGAACCATTCTATCTAACATTTCATCAAATTCACTACTAGACATTTCTATGTCATCTTTATCATTGACAAATCCAAAAATTTCAGATAAGATATCAGGTGTTAGAGAAACCTGATTTCCTACGACCGATCGAGTAATAGTTGTTGGGTCTTGAATCCTTGTAGTATAGACCCATTCCTCGATTTCCAAGACGGGGAGTTTGATTCTTGTAGACATAAAATTCCGCAGATGTTGTGCCTCAAACAGTTGCAATATATTCTTGAAAATCAGATCTGAATGGATGAAGGAGTCCATGTCTATGTCAAAACCTGCGTCAAATTTCATTCCAGAGAGAATCGCCTGCGACACCGCCATTTTCCTGCAAAACCGACAAGATCAAGCGCAAGAGATGGGAAATGGAGAAAGAGCGGGATAGAGTTCGAAGAAAACCTAATTATAAGTTTTCAGAAGTTGAAAAGACGAACTCTGTCCGATGAAAACAAAACATCAAACTTTGTTCGACGAAAATTCTTAAAAGAAATACATTTCGTCGATCTTCGCTAGATTAAAGTTTTGCGAAAGAAATATATTTCGTCGAGCTCCGTTCGACGAAAAATACTTGAAACTTATCTGTCGATCTCCATTCGACGAAATAGTTTATAAAGATAGTCCGTCGGTCTCTGTTCGACGAAAAATTTCACGAAGAGTTCACAGTTTGTCAAGCTCTGTTCGACGAAAGGTGGACAATTTGTCGATCTCAAAATTAAACGTTATTTTAGTGATGATTTGTTTATCATTCCTAACTGATTTAAGAATAAAATGTATTTCTTTGCATCTAAAGGTTTAGTAAATATATCTGTCTTTTGAAAGTAAGTTGGAATAAATTCTAGTTTAGCTTTGTTCTTGTCTACATTATCTCATAGAAAATGATGTTCTATTTCAATATGTTTAGTTCTAATATGATGGACTGGATTTTGTGAAATAGAAATTTCACTGGTATTGTCACAAAATATTGTTGAATTATTTAAGTTGAGACCAAAATCTAGTTGTTGATTTTGAATCCACAAAATCTGTGAACAACAGTTGCCAGCTGCAATGTATTCAGCCTCAATAGTTGAAGTAGACACAGAGGTTTGCTTATTACAAAACCATGACACAAGCCTATCACCAAGGAACAGACAAGTTCCTGATGTGCTTTTTTATGAACTCTGCATCCAACATAGTCATCATCTAAGAATCTAGTTAATTCAAATTCTGACTCTATTAGATACCAAAGTACTAGATTTGGGCAACCCTTTATATATCTTAAAATCCTTTTAGCTAAAATTAGATGAGATTCTTTAGGATATACTTGAAACCTAACACAAATACAAGTAGCAAACATTATGTCCGGTCTACTAGCTATTAAGTATAATAAGGACCCAATGATAGTCTTATATATTTTCTGATCAACAGGCTTGCCATGTTCATCAATATCAACAACAGCATTTATAGGCATAGGTGTTTTCATAGCTGAGGAATCTAACATCTCAAATCTTTTAATAAGCTCTTTAGCATACTTGGATTGGGATATGAAAATACCATCAAGAGTTTGCTTCACTTGTAAACCAAGGAAGTAGGATACCTCACTCATGCTACTCATTTCAAAATTGGAATGCATTAGGTCAGAAAACCTTTTGCATAGTTTGGAATTAATAGAGCCAAATATTATATCATCTACATATATTTGAACTAGCAAAACTTTAGATTTATGATTTCTAATAAATAATGTTTTATCTACAATGCCCCTACTAAATTTATTTTCTAGAATAAAACTAGCAAGAGTCTCATACCAAGCTCTTGGAGCTTGTTTAAGACCATAAAGGGCTTTGTTAAGTCTAAAACAATGAGAAGTGTGAGTTAGAGAGATAAAACTAGGTGGTTGTTCAGCATAAACTTCTTCTTTGAGCTCTCCATTTAGAAAGGCACTCTTCACAACCATTTGGTATACTTTGAATCTTTTGAATGCTGCAAATGCAAGAAAAATTCCGATAGCCTCCAATCTTGCAATAGGAGCAAATGTCTGGTCATAGTCTATGCCTTCCTCCTGTGACTATCCTTGATCTACCAATCTTGCTTTATTTCTTATAATGATTCCTTGAGCATCCAATTTATTCCTAAAGACCCACTTGGTTCCAATTACTGGATAGTATTTGGGTCTTAGAACCAAGTCCCAAACTATACATCTCTCAAATTGATTGAGTTCCTCTTGCATAGCAATGATCCTGTGAAGATCTTGTTCTGCATCTTTGATAGATTGAACTTCAATCTGAGAAATAAAACAAGCATGCATCTGATCTTGATTCAAATGATGCCTTGTTTGAACACCAGCTGATATGTCTCCAATCACTTGAGATCTAGGGTGATCTCATAGTGTGACAAGATCAGCATGTAGAGTTGGTTGTTCAACTTGTTGGATCCCTAGTTGATTTACGCTAGGTTCACTGACTTAGGATGTGACCCATCATGTATAGCCAGGGTCAATTTGTGTCCTAGAGTCTAGGTCAAGTCCTTAGGCTCAACTCCAGATGGACCAGCTTGTAACAAGACCATCAGAGACTCCAGTCTAATAAGTTTTCAAGACTAAGTAAAGTGAGTTCGACGTTCATCGAACTCAGCTCGATGAAAGGAGCTCTGAGCTCGAAGATCTGTGTTCTCTGTTTGACGAAGACTCAGTTTCTACATCAAGCCAAAGTACGGAGAACTTCAAATTTTTCTAAGTCCAGCTTCAAGCTTCAGTCGACGAATTGGATTCTAAGCTCGACGAACTTGGACCTCAAGTTGTCAATTTCTCAGGTCGACGAAGCCAGCTTCTTAGGTCTACGAATGTTGTACTCTACTCGAAGACTTCTGGACTCAGAGAATTTGTGTCGACACTTAGGGTTTGTGTCGACACCAGAAAATTTGTGTCGACACCAGCATAGGTCGACACCAGAGGATTTGTGTCGACACCAGGATATCAGTCGACACCCGCTTATGTCGACACCAGAGGACTTGTGTTGACACCAAGATCAATCTGTCGACACTAACTTATGTCGACACAGCATTTCAGCAGATGCAGAGTATTTTGCCTAAGTCCAGAACTTTTCTCAGCTCGACGAATTTGATTCTCAGCTCGATGAATGAAGTCTGTCTGTTTGACGAATGAAGATTGTCTGGTCGACGAACTCTCTCAAGCTCATCTCAACGAACACAAGTGCAGCTCGACGAATTGTGTTCTTCGTTTGACGAATCCAGACTAGGTTTTCTTCAAGTTTCCTGTCCCGTTTCTTGGCGATGATTCCTGAACATTTAATTCCAGATCTTCTCGGAATGTTACTGTTAGAACTGTTGAATTTTGTGAAGTGGAAGTGGTTGACGGAACAAGCCGGGCGGCCTGGGGCGGACAGCTTTGGCGGACTAGGCAGACTGGGCGGACTGTGTTGTGTGGCCTGGTGGAAGGTCTAGTGAAAAGCCGGCTGTCTTCTGAGCGGGTTGTTTGCATGGAGTCCACGGACTATGCGGCCTGGTTTCTGCGGATAGGGTTTTTGCTGATTGGCTTTGCCAAGTAGCGGCCTGAGCGGATGGAGGCTTGCGGACTGGTGCATTGCTTAGTGGCTGCGGGTGCAAGCTTGTGCTGATAGGCGGTTTGCTCGTGTCCGCAGGAAGCTTGCGGACTGATGTGTCCGCGGTGTGGGCTGTTGCGGACTGAGCTTAGAGCTTGGCTGAGGCCTTGTCAAGTTCTGGTGATTACAGCAGGTGCTCTGCTGTGGAGACCGTTTGGCAGACTGGTGTTTGGAGTCCGGGAGATGGCTGCTGCGTTGGATGAGTGCGAGGAGCTCGCGGACTGATGGCGGTCTGTGCTAGGGTGTTTGACGGATGGGAGTTTGTGTCCGCCATGCTCGCATTGGCCTTTGATGGTTTTGGACTTGGTCACACTTTGTGCCAAGACCATGGTGTCCGCGGTATCCGCCAAGTCCGCTGTGACCGGGCGGACTGTTGATGTCTGCCTTTGGTCGTGGGCTTGTGTAGGATTGAGGTGTGAGTCTTGTGGACTGCCTCGGGTTGGTGCTGACTGCCATTGAAGGGGGTTGCTGTCCTGCAGTGGTTGGAGCTTTGCGGGCTGATGCCTTGTCCACATCGCTTGGGCGGACTGGAGAGGGTTCGCCAATGGTTGCCTTGCTCCTGGCGGTTTTCCTTGGTATCCGGCTAAGTCCTTGCGGACTCATCAGACGGAGGTTTGCTATCGCGCGGGCTGGGGCGGTGTCGCTATCTCTTGGGCGGTGACCACACTCCTCACCTTGCCTATAAATAGGACCCCCCTGGCATATCTATAGTAACCTAAGTAACTTGAGTGAACAGTAAGTTGGGTTGGGCAAGGATCTGCGGTCTGTGTTTGTCAGTCCGCGCGGATTGTTTCAGGCTAACGGTTTGCTGTGTGCAGGTCGCGCGGGTAGCTTCAAGGAGCCAGGAGTTTGGCTGTGACTTCGGTCAAGTACTTGGAAGTGTGCGGTCACTGCAGACTCAGCAGGAGGTCGCTCTGCGGCTTGTCAGTTCTGTTTCATCTTTTCCAGCTTCAATAACCTGTCCGCCGGCTTTAGGAGGGTAGGGGTGTTCCTCAGTTCAGTTTCAGCAGGAGGCGAATAACCGTGTGTCCGCGCGGCCTCGCGGCTTCGGCAGACTCCGTGGTGATTCGGCGGACTGCAGCTAAGTGTGGGCGATCTCAGCGGACTCGGCGACCTCGGCGACCTCGCGGTCTCGGCGGACTCCGGTGCTGTCCGCCCGGCTTATTTTTTGGTGCTTTCTGTTTACAGCTGTTATACTAGCGAAATCATGTCTTGCTATGTATGCCTCAGATTGTAAAGAAGTAAATGAATAATAGACCTGCTTGTGCTTCCATTGTTTGTTGGGTTTAACCTCTGTTCCTTGGTTTCCGCTGGTTCAACATGCGGACTGGGTAGTTCCGAAGATATTAATTTGTCGTTTGGTCTATCTTGCTGACCACGTTGAGAAAATTTAACATGGTATCAGAGGGAGGTTTCTGAGGTTCAGTTGCGTGAGCAGAAGTCAGCCAGTGTTGTTACTCAGTGATTGAGTGGTGATCAACCTGTGTTGTTGCTCGGAGCTGCTGAAAGGTTGCTAACAAGTGTTGCAATGGAAGGGAGTTTTGCAAGAGATTTAGGCATTGAACTCTTAACGCCGACTAACTTCAAGAAGTGGAAGTCATTCATGAAGAGTTATCTTCTTGGCGAGGAGCTGTGGGAATTCGTCGGTGGTGACGACAGACAGGAAGTGACTGCTGCATTCGGTACTGCTGAGCAGGTTAGGCTCTTGAGAAGAACAAATGCTAAGGCGGAGTTCATTCTGAAGAGAGCCGTATCTCCGGAACTGTTTGATCACATCGTTGGGTGTGAGTCGGCTGCTGATATTTGGACAACCATTGATGAATTGTTCAATAGGAAGAATGTGGCGCGGCTTCAGTTCCTGGAGAATGAGTTGGCCAGGGCAACTCAGGGAGACCTTTCCATCCCCAAGTACTTCTTAAAGATGAATAGCTTGTGTGCTGAGCTGTCAGCACTGGATCCTGATGAGCCTATCTCTGAGGCGAAGATGAAAAGGCACATTATCCGCGGCTTGCAGAAGGAGTATGTGGCCTTTCTCACATCTGTTCAAGGTTGGGCTACTCAGCCGTCTTTGCTGGAGCTGGAGAATCTGCTTGCCTCGCAGGAGAGCTTAGCAAGGCAGATGGCTGGAGTGAACCTGAATCAGGAAGGCAGCGAAGCTCTCTTCTCAGGCAAGAAGAAAGGATGGGAAGGGAAGAAGAAGAAGAAGGTGCAGGTCATTGGTGAGAAGGAGACTTCAACTTCATATCCGCCGGAGAGGAGCAATGCTCCTAAGGACTGGAAGAAGAACCTGAAGTGCTACCGGTGTCATCAGCGAGGGCACTTCAAGCGGGACTGCAAGGTCAAACTGCATCCTAGGCATGCTGCGGGAAAGGAGGAAGCTTGCTCGAGAAGTGAAGAAGCAGGATGGGGCGGAGCTTTTATGACGGGCACTTGTGTCCGGGCCTTGTCTGCTGAGGACTTCAACAGCGAGTGGATCGTGGACTCCGGGTGTGGTCATCACCTCACCGGAGACAAATCGAAGTTCACCTCCATGCAGGCTTACTCAGGTAATGAAGTTATTATCACTGCTGATAATACTGTTTATGCAGTAGAGAAAGAGGGGGTCGTGTCTTTGGGTAGTGATCAGGGGCCACTCACGTTAAGGAGTGTGTATCACGTGTCGGGCATGAAGAAGAACCTCTTCTCGGTGACCAATGCGGTGGACGCTGGGTATCACGTTCTGTTTGGGCCAACAGACGTGAGGTTCCTTCGCAACATATTAGCGGTAAAGGCTGATGTTGCTCATGTTGTGAGGAGGGTGAAGAACTTGTTTGTTCTTTCCACCAATGCTTATGTTGATAGAATGAGAGCCAATGATAGTGCTGCTATCTGGCATGAGAGGCTGGGACATGTTGGCATGGACAAGCTGAAGGCAATGACAAGTAGAAGTTTGGTGAGGGGGTTGCCGAAGTTGTCCTCCTTTGGTGATGGGCATGTTTGTGCGGGCTGTCAATACGGTAAGGCACATCGCCTTCCGTTTGATAAATCACAAACAAGGAGCAAGAAACCATTGGAGTGCATTCATGGCGACCTGATGGGACTGACGGTTACTGCCAGCCTTGGTGGAAGCCGATATATGCTTGTCTTGGTTGATGACTACTCAAGGTATACTTTGGTGTACTTCTTAAAGGAGAAGTCAGAAGCCTTCCGTTTGTTTGTGGAGTTCAAGGAGTTGGTAGAAGGCCGGCTTGGCTTGCGGATTAAGAAGCTTAGAACTGATAACGGGGGTGAATTTGTTTCCTCCGAGTTTTCTAACTTCTGCAGGAAGCACGGGATCCAACGGGAGCTTACTTGTGCTCACACTCCACAACAAAATGGGGTAGCGGAGCGGAAGATCCATCATCTGACGGAGACCTGTAAATGTTGGCTTCATGCGAAAGATATCCCAAGGTCCTTTTGGGCGGAGGGAATGTCTTGTGCTGCTTATGTTATCAACCGGATGCCACTCCGCCCTATCAACGTGAAGACTCCTATTAAGCTGTTGCTGAAGGAGAAGCCGTGTGTTGGACACCTTAGGGTGTTCGGTTCAACTTGCTACGTGCATGTCCCGGATGCTTCACGGACAAAGCTGGATGCGAAGGCAAGGAAACTTGTCTTTGTTGTGTACGATGAGTGGAAGAAGGGATGGAAATGCATGGACCCTGTGACGAAGAAGTTCGTGGTGTCAAGAGATGTTGTCTATGACGAACTGACGTCATATGGAGGTGGCTCGATGGAGCTAACCGGAAGTAGCAAGGTTGATGAAGCACCGGTGGTGGCTGCTGAAGGCTTGGAAGAGGAGCTTGTTGTTTCACCAGCAGCTCCTGTTGCTTCGAACTCCGAGGCTGAGCCTTCTGGCTCAGGAAGCAGGGGGAGCACTGCTCAATGCTTGCCCCAGGTAGGAGTGGAGCCCTAAGAAGCAACGGAAGCCGTGAGCAAAGAGACGATTCTTCATAGATCGAAGACTGTGGTTAAGCCACCGGCTCGGTACTGTGATGGGAATGCAGTGAGCTTTGTCTCCCGCTTCTTTGCAGGTCCTCTGGATGAGCGAGAGCCTGCAACCTTCAATGAGGCCACTGGAGTGAAGGAGTGGGAAGGTGCCATGAAAGAAGAGATTGATGCTCTGAAGAAGAATGAAACCTGGGACCTTGTGCCCAAGGTTGATGGCATTACTCCGATTACTTGCAAGTGGGTGTATAAGTTGAAGAAGAAGGCTGATGGGAGCATTGATCGGTTCAAGGCTCGCCTAGTCGCTAGAGGATTCTCACAGCAGTATGGAGAAGACTATGAGGAGACATTCAGTCCAGTTGCGAAGATGACTTCAGTAAGGGTGGTGATTGCCTTGGCTGCTAGCAAGGGATGGAGGTTGTGGCAACTCGATGTGAAGAATTCTTTTCTTTACGGAGAGATTGACAAGGACATCTTCATGGATCAGCCGCCTGGTTTTGTCTCGGAAAAGCATCCGGACTATGTCTGTAAACTCAGGAAGGCTCTCTATGGGTTGAAGCAAGCTCCTAGAGCGTGGTATGGGAAGATTGCAGAGTACTTGCAATTCTGTAGATACCTTGCTTCCAACTCGGATTCAAGCTTGTTCGTCAAGAAGAAGGGAGAGCTACGTGTCTTGGTCCTGCTGTATGTGGATGACATGATCATCACAGGGAATTCGGAGGGGGAAGTAGCAAAGCTCAGGGCTGAGCTTGCTATATGCTTCGAGATGAAGGACTTGGGAGAGTTGCATCACTTTCTCGATCTGGAACTGGAGAGGAAGGAGTGCGGGGTTCTCATTTGCCAGAAAGGGTATGTTGATCGTATTGTGAAGCGGTTCGTCATGGGTGAAGGGAAGAAGTGCTCTACTCCACTGGAATCTGGGCTTAAGCTTCGACGAGATGAGGGAAGGGTTCTTCATGATCCTTTAGTGTTCAGGGCTCTTGTTGGGAGCTTGATTTACCTGACGATTACAAGGCCAGATATTGCTTATGCTGTTGGCCGAGTAAGTCGGTATATGGCTGAACCAAGGCAATCTCATCTAGTGGCGGCGAAGGGAATTCTGAAGTATGTCAAGGCTTCTTCTGACATGGGACTCCTCTATAGAAGGGACGCGGAGTTTGCGTTGCTCGGGTACACGGATGCTTACTATGGCGGTGATTCGGATGATCGAAGGTCTACTTCAGGTTATGTGTTCACTTGCGGTTCAGCTAGCATCTCGTGGTGTAGCAAGAAGCAGGACTTGGTGTCAGTTTCAACCATGGAGGCGGAGTATAAGGCTTCGGCCTTGGCTGCTCGGGAAGCCGTTTGGTTGAGGAGGCTTATAGAGGATGTTCATGAAGAAGTGCAAGGGCCTACTTTACTCCGAGGTGACAATGAGAGTGCTCTCAAACTGGTTAACAATCCAGTGTGTCACGCTAGGACCAAGTATATAGAGATTGATCACCATTTCATCAGGGAGAAGGTGTTAGAAGGATCTCTGCTGGTCGGGCATGTTCGGAGTGAAGATAATCTTGCTGACATCTTCACGAAGCCACTATCGAAGGGGCCTTTTGAACGCTTGCGCAGCTTGCTGGGCTTGGTCACCACTTCCCACTTCAAGGGGGAGTGTTGAATTTTGTGAAGTGGAAGTGGTTGACGGAACAAGCCGGGCGGCCTGGGGTGGACAGCTTTGGCGGACTAGGCGTACTGGGCAGACTGTGTTGTGCGGCCTGGTGGAAGGTCTAGTGAAAAGCCGGCTGTCTTCTGCGCGGGTTGTTTGCATGGAGTCCGCGGACTATGCGGCCTGGTTTCTGCGGATAGGGTTTTTACTGATTGGCTTTGCCAAGTAGCGGCCTGAGCGGATGGAGGCTTGCGGACTGGTGCATTGCTCAGTGGCCGCTGGTGCAAGCTTGTGCTGATAGGCAGTTTGGCTCGTGTCCGCGGGAAGCTTGCGGACTGATGTGTCCGCGGTGTGGGCTGTTGCGGACTGAGCTTAGAGCTTGGCTGAGGCCTTGTCAAGTTCTGGTGATTACAACAGGTACTCTACTGTGGAGACCGTTTGGCGGACTGGTGTTTGGAGTCCGGGAGATGGCTACTGCGTTGGACGAGTGCGAGGAGCTCGCAGACTGATGGCGGTCTATGCTAGGGTGTTTGATGGACGGGAGTTTGTGTCCGCCATGCTCGCATTGGCCTTTGATGGTTTTCGACTTGGTCACACTTTGTGCCAAGACCATGGTATCCGCGGTATCTGCCAAGTCCGCTGTGACCGGGCGGACTGTTGCTGTCTTCCTTTGGTCGTGGGCTTGTGGCGGATTGAGGTGTGAGTCTTGCGGACTACCTCGGGTTGGTGCGGACTGCCATTGAAGGGGGTTGCTGTCCTGCAGTGGTTGGAGCTTTGCAGGCTAATGCCTTGTCCGCATCGCTTGGGCGGACTGGAGAGGGTTCGCCAATGGTTGCCTTGCTCCTGGAGGTTTTCCTTGGTATCCGGCTAAGTCCTTGCGGACTCAGCAGACGGAGGTTTGCTATCGCGCGGGCAGGGGCAGTGTCGCTATCTCTTGGGCGGTGACCACACTCCTCACCTTGCCTATAAATAGGACCCCCCTGGCACATCTACAGTAACCTAAGTAACTTGAGTGAACAGTAAGTTGGGTTGGGCAAGGATCTGCGGTCTGTGCTTGTCAGTCCGTGCGGATTGATTCAGGCTGACGATTTGCTGTGTGCAGGTCGCGCGGGTAGCTTCAAGGAGCCAGGAGTTTGGCTGTGACTTCGGTCAAGTACTTGGAAGTGTGCGGTCTCTGCGAACTCAACAGGAGGTCGCTCTGCGGCTTGTCAGTTCTGTTTCATCTTTGCCAGCTTCAATAACCTGTCCGCCGGCTTCAGGCGGGTAGGGGTGTTCCTCAGTTCAGGTTCAGCAGGAGGCGAATAATCGTGTGTCCGCGCGGGCTCGCGGCTTCGGCGGACTCCGTGGTGATTCGGCGGACTGCATCTAAGTGCGGGCGATCTCATCGGACTCGGCGACCTCGGTGACCTCGCGGTCTCGGCGGACTCCGGTGCTGTCCGCCCGGCTTGTTTTTTGGTGCTTTCTGTTTACAGCTGTTATACTAGTTAAATCATGTCTCGCTATGTATGCCTCGGATTGTAAAGAAGTAAATGAATAATAGACCTGCTTGTGCTTCCATTGTTTGTTGGGTTTAACCTCTGTTCCTTGGTTTCCGCTGGTTCAACGTGCGAACTGGGTAGTTCCGAAGATATTAATTTGGCGTTTGGGTTATCTTGCTGACCACGTTGAGAAAATTTAACAAGAACGCGCATTGACTATGGACGATTACATGTCGTTTTTCCATGGGACAGTTAGGGAAATTATTGATTGTCGCTTCTTTCCAAAGCCGACTGTAATTACTGCTCGACATTCAAAAGTTTGAATGTTCCTCAGTCAGAGACACAGTAAGAAAGAAAAGGATCAAGTAGTGATAGAGGAACAGAATTACAGTACAGCAAGCAATACACAATCAGACAGACACTCTGAGGTTGCAGAGAAGAACAATCATTCTCAAATCAAAAGTTCTTGACTGCAATCAGCCTTGACCAGAGAACATTTTCAAGAAGAAGAAGAAGAACAATCAAATTCAATCAAGAGTCTTCTTCTCTCTATTCTCAGGACAACTTCAAAGGACAACAAAACTTTACCTGTCAGAAGAAGTTCCTGAAGCATTCCTGGTCCAGGCATTCTAGGTCATTGAAGACCTATCGCCCTGAAGCAGTGCTATAGCATTCCTGACAAATTCAAGATCTCAGGGGGAGCAAGATCTGCTACAATCAATCCACAAGACTTCTCTCTGATTGTTGACAGAGAAGACACCTATCCCTTCTTTCCAATTCCTATACAGGGTTTTAAATCCCTTCAAAATTATTCTGGTTGCAAGTCTCCTTCCAAAAGACTTGAGGTTTGGTTTTTGAGCACCTAAACAAAAGCTCATTGGTGTCAGGACACCTGATCAAAAACCTGAGTGGATTCCTACCAGGGTGGTAGAAGAGTGGATGTACCCAGGTTGGGTAACCACTATAAAATTCTTGTGTCGTCTGGTTGCTCTTTTCTTTTGTTTTCTTGTTTGTGCTCTGTGATTGCTCTATGTTGATCTGAGTTTAGATAATTGTTGTGCTTACCTTATTTTATTTGCTTCCCTGTTCACTTAGGTAATACAACAAAAGTTGTAAAAAGTTTTTAGTGAGCACCATACTCTATTCACCCCCCTCTAGAGTATATCAGATCTAACCTGCACTTTCAATTGGTATCAAAGCGAGGTTGGTTAAAATACCACACCTTAGTGGTTGAACAGGCTAACACCTGAACCACAAAGATCCCTCTTATTAGATATGCTTGTTTGCTTTTGTTATTAGATTTATTTCTTCACAGACATGGCTCAAAACAAATATTATGCAAGCATCAGACCTCCAGTGTGCAACCTTAACAAGTTTGCCATCTGGAAGGCAAGAATCAGGTTATACATGAATTTTATTGATGAGGATATCTTCTCTGTTATCTTGACAGGAGTACCACCAGCACCTATAGCTTCTACAAGCACTTCAACAAACATGACTGCAGTTCCTCCTCCAGAGAACAATAAAGCCTACAAGAAAGCCGAAGATGGCAGATGCTAAGGCAATGAATATCTTAGCCCAGACTATGTCAGATGACATATTCCAGAAGGTGGTCTGAGTGCACCTCAGCCAAGGTCCATTTGGGATTCCCTCAACCTAAATGGTAGCTGGCTCTGCAGATGAAAGAAAGGACAGATGATCCAATCTCATATCCCTATATGAGAACTTTAAAAAGGATGAAAATGAATCAGTGGCAGAAATATACAACAGGTTGAGCACAATTCATCAATGAGCTCAAAACCCTGGATAAGGACATCACCTTGACAGAGGTGAATGACAAGATATTGATGTGCTTCCCTAGCTCTTGGGATTCCAGAATCTGGCCAATCAAAGAAGCCAGAAGCCTCAATGAGATCTCAACTGAGTCTCTGTTAGGCAATATTGAAATCCTATGAGCAGCTGATCAAATCAGGAGAAGCAGCAGAACAGAAGGCAACAACTCCAGTTAGAAAGGAGCACAAGCATAGCCTTCAAAGCATCTGAAGAAAGTGAGACATCAACTTCAAATGAAGAGCTCATGAGCCTCTTTGGCCAAAAGGTTCTACAAGATGGCAGGAAGGACTTCAAGAAGGAAATCATCCAGACAGGATGATAAGCCCAAGTATGACAAGACACCAACCAAGGAGGTGGTGTGCTTTGGTTGCAGAAAGCCTGGACACTACATCTCAGAATGTCCAGAAAACCAGAAGAAGGACAAGAGCAGAGAAAAGATTCCAGGAGAAAGCATAGCAGCAGACCCTCCTCCAGCAAATATAAAAAGAAGGACAAGGGATTTGTTGCTGAGACCTGGAGTGACACAGAAGAAGAAACATCTTCCTCCAGTTCAAGTGAAGAAGAGGAAGAAGCCAGATCCAAGGAGGTGTGCCTTATGGCAATTGATGCCTCCAGGAGTAATTCTGGATCAGAAGATTCTGAAGATGAAGCTGCCTCAGACTCAGAGGCAGATCAGGTTATCTGTAGCTTTGACTTTAGTTCTGATTTATTTAAAACTGAATTTTAAACAATGTGCTTAGACTTAATTAACTCAGAAAAATGAAATAAAAACTCTTAGAGAGAGATTAGGAAGTCTAGAATCAGTTAATTCAGAAAACATTAAGCTAACAGACCAATTAACCCTAGCAAATGAACAAATAATTAAATTAAAATCTGAATTATGTGAGGCCAAGCAACTTGAGCAATCTCTCAATGGGAGAAGCCTCAAGCTGATGGACATCACAAGCACAGTGAATGCCAGATTAAATGGCAAGCTGGGCTTGGGTGCTTCATCAAGCTTACCCCCCATAGTTAAGAAAAATATTCTTTCAACCGCCATCAAGTTTATATCTGCAAAGGGAAAAGAAAAGTTAATAGACAAACCTAATGTCAGAAAACAATCCTAGACCCATAGATACAAGAGAAACATAAATCTGAAAACAATAAATAAAAACAAAGTTCAGCAGCATTCGTCGAACTCAGATCGACGAAATGTAGCCAAGTTCGTCGAACCCAGATCGACGAACGCTGAACGCAAACTTCAGATATAACAATTCGTCTAACTGCGATCGATGAACCGTGTATGGTTCGTCGAGCAGAGGTCGACGAACTTGGGGTGCAGAAAAAGACTACTGTCATTCTCTGAGCAGAGATCGACGATCTCATCCCTATTCGTCGAACTCTGGTCGACGAACTTACAACAATTCGTCGAACCCAGAAAGACCAAACTCAAATCATTTCTCTTACAGAAATCTTAAGCCAATTAATAAGACATTTAATCCAGTAGCTGATTGGGTAATTCCACCTAGGAGATATCACCCTTATAGGTTATAAATCTCAACCTGCTTTATCAGTTATTTCCAGCTTTACTTTTCAACAAAACAAAGGACCCAAGGTAACCTGGGTCAAGAACAATTGAATTTTATTTTTCTTTGCAGGTACAGGTAAAGACCATATCCAACATCAAACCAGCAAATGGTATCTGGATAGTGGGTGCTCAAAGCACATGACAGGAAACAAGGAGAATTTCACATCCTTCAAAGCCAAACTTGGACCCAAAGTAATATTTGGTGATTCAAACTTTGGACTAACAAAAGGATTTGGTGCAGTCCATATTGGCTCAGTCACATTCAAGGAATGTAGCTTATGTGGAAGGACTGAAGCACAACTTAATCAGCATCAGTCAACTATGTGATGAAGGCTACCAAGTGACTTTCAATAAATCCTCATGCAAAATCAAATCAGGGGACAACACAACTGTGTTGACAGGTAAAAGGAAAGGTAACATTTATCTTGTAGATTTTCTTTCAACTAAGGATAGATATATGCTTGTTCAATTCCATTTGTATACCTAATGAACTATGGCATAAAAGATTAGGACATATAAACCTTAGAACCATTGCTAGGCTATCCAAGGACAACCTTGTTAGAGGACTACCTTCTGGCCCCTACAAGAAGGAAGGACTTTGCAGGGCTTGTCAATTAGGCAAGCAAACCAAAAATAGCTTCAAGTCACTTAATAAGAGTGATTCACCTAGGATTTTGTATCTGTTACACATGGATCTCTTTGGACCCATTACAGTACAAAGCTTAGGACGAAAATCTTATACTTTAGTAGTTGTAGATGACTTCTCTAGATTCACATGGGTGTTCTTTCTGAGGAAGAAGTTCTGATAACTTTAAGTGTTTGACATAGTTTCTCAAATGCATACAGAGTGAGTTCAATACTCACATTGCCCTGATCAGAAGTGATCATGGGACAGAGTTTGATTCTCTTCTTATGCAAGAGTTCTGTCAGAGTGAAGGGATCAGAGCATACTTTCTCAGCTCCTAGAACTCCTCAAAAAAATGGGGTAGCTGAAAGGAAAAATAGAACCCTTATTGAATCTGCTACTACATTGTTGTCAGATCTCACCTTCCTCTATCCTTTTGGGCAGAGGCAGTGAACACCTCCAACTATGTGTTGAATAGAAGTTTGATACATAAGCTGAAGGGCAAGACTCCCTATGAATTACTCAAAAGGAAGAAACCTAAAGTAGATTATTTTAAAATTTTTGGTTGCATTTGTTACATTCACAATAATGACAAAAAATACATAGAAAAATTTCAAGCTAAAGCTGATGGAGTGTTTCTGGGATACTCCATGATCAGTAAAGCTTATAGGGTGTATAACAAATCATCTCTTAAAATTGAAGAATCTGTTCATGTATCTTTTGATGAAGCTAACATGTCATATAAGGAGAAAGAGATTTCCACCAATAGCTTATTGCAGGTACCTCAACTGTGTGAGTCTATGGATGGACTAAACCTTACCCAAGAGGTATCAAACCATCCTACTCCACAGGTTGCTGAAGAAAGTGAAGAAGAAATTCAAGAGGAAGTGGCTGAACTTCCCTCAACAGATACTATCATTCCCCAAGAGGAATTAATTACAGAAGTTGTTGTTCAACCAACTCCACCTAACTGATCTTGTCACACTTAGAGATCACCCCAGATCTTCAAGTGATTGGAGACATTTCAGCAGGTGTACAGACAAGGCATCAACTCAACCAAGACTTGATGCATGCCTATTTTCTCTCTCAAATTGAACCTCTCACCATACATGTGGCTGAGCAAGATCCCCACTGGATCATTGCAATGCAAGAGGAACTAAATCAGTTTGAGAGATGTAGAGTTTGGAGATTTGGTTCCAAGACCCCATAACTACCCAGTTATTGGAACCAAATGGGTCTACAGGAACAAGTTGGATGCTCAAGGCAACATAGTGAGGAACAAGGCTAGGCTTGTTGCTCAAGGCTACAGGCAAGAGGAAGGAATTGATTATGACCAAACCATTTGCCCCTATTGCAAGGTTAGAGGCCATAAGAATATTCCTTGCCTATGCAGCTCACAAGAGATTCAAGGTCTACCAAATGGATGTCAAGAGTGCATTTCTGAATGGAGTACTTCAAGAAGAGGTTTATGTAGAACAACCTCCAGGTTTTATCTCTCCAACTCAACCCTCTTTTGTTTTTAAATTGCATAAAGCTCTCTATGGTTTAAAGCAAGCTCCAAGAGCTTGGCTATAAGACCTTAGCAAGCTTTCTTTTAGAGCATAAATTTACAAGAGGAGCCATAGATAAAACACTTTTCACTAGACATCATAAGGAACCAAATTTTATTAGTACAAATATATGTGGATGACATCATTTTTGGGTCTACTGATCCCAAATTGTGCAAAAGGTTTGCTGACCTTATGCATTCTAAATTTGAGATGAGTAGCATGGGTGAGCTTTCCTACTTCCTTGGTCTCCAAGTGAAGCAGCTCCCAGATGGTATCTTCCTCTCCCAAGCTAAGTATGCTAAAGAGCTTATCAAAAAGTTTGGGATGGGTGATGCCTCAGGGATGAAAACCCCTATGGCTACAAATATTGTTGTGGATTCTGATGCAGCAGGGAAACCTATAGATCAAAAAAATTATAGGACAATTGTTGGATCTCTATTATACCTCGCAGCTAGCAGACCTGATATAATGTTTGTCACATGCCTTTGTGCTAGGTTCCAAGTGAACCCTAAAGAATATTACCTTATTTTCCTAAAACGAATTTTGAGATATATAAAGAGTTGCCCTAATCTAGGACTCTGGTATCCTGTAGAGTGAGAGTTTGAGTTAACTGGATACTCAGATACTGACTATGCTGTATGTAGAGTGGACAGGAAGAGTACCTCTAGAACTTGCCAGTTCCTAGGTATGAGACTTGTCTCCTGGTTTTGTAAAAAGCAGACATCTGTGTCCACATCAACTGCAGAAGCAAAATACATGGCTGCTGACAGTTGCTGTTCACAGATGTTATGGATACAAAATCAACTCTTAGACTATGGTGTCAACTTAAATAATTCAACATTATTTTGTGATAATACTAGTGCTATTGCTATAGCACAGAATCCAGTTCACCATTCTCGGACTAAACATATTGAAATAAGACATCATTTCATTAGAGATAATGTGGACAAAAAGAAAATTAACTTGACCCATATTCCTACTGATCTACAGAGAGCAGACATTTTCACCAAGCCATTGGATGAGAAAACCTATCTATTCTTTATAAATCAACTACGAATGATTAATGGAGAAGAGTTAACCTAGTTTCTGTCTGCATTCGACGAATTTTCCAGAGTTCGTCGAACGGAGTTCGACGACTTATGGAAAGTTTGAGAGATTCTCATCGAATGGAGATCGACGAATTCTTTGTGTGTGGAAACAACGTTCGTCGACCGGAGATCGACGAACTTTACTTAAGAAGACATTTCGTCGAACGGAGTTCGATGAACTGTGTTCGATTCTTCTGGATGAGATCGACGAATTATTTGTCTACAATTTATTTCATCGACCTCAGTTCGAAGAATTTTTCCTTTTTCGTGGAACGGAGTTTGTCGATTCATATTCTGGAAAACTTATATCTAGGTTTTCTTTGACCTCCGTCCCGCGCTTTCAGTTCTTTTGCTCTTGATCGCCGTTTTTCTCTGTGTTTTTCTTGTAGGTCATCAATGGCGATTCCAGCAAGCACGTTAGCAGCGATGAAATTTGATACTGGGTTCGATATGGACTTCGATTCTTTTCAACATTCAGACCCCATCTTTCTCTACATCTTGGAACTGCTAGAAGTACTGAATCTGAAGGATTTCATGACCCGGAGAATTAAACTGCATGGTACTGAAATAAGAGAATGGGTATATACATCTACAATTTCTGAAGAAGATGTTTTGACCGGCAATATAGGGAGTACTGCTATTTCGTTGTCTCCCGCAATTCTGTCTGAGATTTTTGGTTTGGTGAATGGAGAAGACAATATGGACATGGATTCTGAAGAGTTTGGTGATATGTTAAAGCTAATGGGTTTTTCAGGGAGCAACCCTAACAAACTGCTGAAGAAGCAAATGTCCGTCGCCTACCAATTTTTGACAGACATTGTAGGGAAAGTGCTAATGGGAAAGCACTCAGCGCATGACTACATAACCCGGCACCAATTTCTAGTTATGTGCGCCGTGGTGAATAAGAGACGTGTCAACTGGGGCACAATCTTCTTTGAATTGATAAGGAAAAAGAACAGTAAGAAGGAAGTCTGCTTTGGCAGAATTTTGTGAGTTTTTCTTCAAGAGAAGGCTGAAGAATGTATGGTCTCCCCGACCATCTTCATAAACGCCAGCAAGCGCCTCACATGCGCTTTGTTTGGCAGGTGGGAGAGGACTATCTCCAAACCCTCCAAGGGTTCTTCCTCTTCCATCCCACCTTCTGAGAGCACAAGGGCTGTAAAGGCCACTCCCCTCCCTGCTGAAGAGGTCCTTCCATCTCAATCATCTCTTCCAGCACCCCTTCCTCCACATAATCCTCCACTTGTGTCTACCCCTCCTTCATCTCCACCTCTAGACATCACCAACATCCCATCTTCCCCTTTGCAAGTTAATCAACAACCCACTCCTCCAGCTTCCCCTCTTGAGACAATAATTCCTATACCTCCTCAGTCTCCTCTTCCCCCACACTTATCCACCATTCCATCTTACATCATACCCTCAGACACAATCATGTCAGATGCCCCCACTCCATCTGTTATTCCACCATCTATTCCATCCTCTTCCCCATCCCCATTTGATCCATCTACCATCATCTCTCTACTCACTCCTCTCATCAAATCTCTCATCCAAGAGGCCAGCACACCTCTTATGACCTCCATCAATTCCTTATCTGCCCCAATCTCTATCCTATCTGCTGCCCCCTCTTCATTCAAGGGCCTGGCTCTAGGTATTCCTGAACCCAGGCAGGGGGAGATTCTCAATGATGAAGTTGCAGCAGATGCAGTTGTAGCAGTAGCAGCAGTCACAGCAGCAATTCTCTCTCCAGCAGATGAAGATTCATATGAGGATACAGAAACTTTGACAGATTTTGATTCTGAAATGATTGAGTTCATTCAATTTATGGATACTGGCATTGATTTGGATGAGTCAGTTGAACAAATAATATCTGTTGGTGATTTCTATTTAAATCCTACGGTGAATTTATCTGTTCTGTTGAGTAATTTTGATACTGCACATATGCAATTCTTTCCAGTAGATTTTACTAAGCAAAGTTTGGCTATTATACTTTATACCTGTCCAGATAGTCAAGCAGTTGCTAAGCAACTCTGTGACAATTTTTCTCTCTCAGCTTCAGCCTCCATCTTAGCTTCTATCCCAAAGGTCATTCCAGAAAATACTTCAGTGGTAGTTTCAGCACCAGATTTTGTTATGGATGACTCTCCCTTGCAAGATTTGGATGAGCTTATTCAGGTTTACATTGAAGAAGAATACAGGATAGCAGCTGAATGCTCTGTCCCTATTGTTTCTATTTCCTGTGCAGCTCCCTCCTCTCCTATTGCTGATATTCCAGTTCCTGAACCTTCTGCCCCTCCTCCAGAAAAGGCAGTTATTTCTGATAAAGCTTTGAAAGATTTGGATGCTCTTTATGACATCCCTCAAGGTTCTGAGTCTGAAGAAAATGATGATGATGACTCAGATGAAGATGTTGCTACTAAGAAAAAGAAGATGCTTTCAAAGAAAAGAAAGGCTCCTCCTCCTCCAGCTCCAAAGCCTAATCCCAATGCTGACATCTCTTACTACATCCTACACAATGTAACTCCATATAAGGGAATGCCTGCATGGATGTGGCTCTCCAAAAACTAGCAGAAAGATAGAAAGAGAAGCAGGAGATATTCCCCTCCTCCAGTGCAAAGATACAGGAAGGATCCTCCTCCTCCTCCAGCAGCTGGTGCCAATGGCTCTAGATCCCAGAGATCTGCCCCAATGCAAACATACCAGAGACAGTCAGGGAGATCTTCTGGAAGCAGCCAGCAGAGGCCATCCTCCTCAGGAAGTCAATGTCAATAGCATAAGCAACAACAACAAAGTTCTGAAGTTCAAAAAGCTGAAAGTCGAAAGAGACCTCTCTCTCCTCCAATTCCTTTTGAAGATCCTGAAACTGCAAATACAGTAAGAATGGCTAGATACCAGGAATTGATTGGATTATCTCTGATTAATAAAGCCAAGGCTGAAGGTAAAGATATCTTTGGATTATCAACCATGTCAAAGTATAGAAAAGAAGAGCTGAAAAGGTTTGACAACGGAAATAAATTGTTTAATGTTGATGATTATATGAAACTTCATCCAGAAGCAGTTGTCCCCAGAGCAACATCTATGAATATTATTGGGGCAGCTGACATGACTATGATAATAGCTCAAGCTAGAGATCCAAAGAGAAATCATTTTCAAGAAGACAGGAGAGCAAACATCTGAAGACAAACCTCAGAAAAAGAAGCCAAAGAAGTAATCTTTTTGTATTATTTCATTTTCTGTCTGTTTTTGTTTTTCAAACCATGTTATCTGTTTAAACAAAGCTGTGTATATATATATCTGTTGCATGTGTTATAATTCTCTGCCAGATATATCTCTTTTCTTGCTTTGTTTTTCTGTTTTGAGTCACTGTTAGTGACCTCAACCAAATACGGGGAGATTGTTGGATCCCTAGTTGATTTGGGATAGGTTCACTGACTTAGGAGGTGACCCATCATGTATAGCCAGGGTCATTTGTGTCCTAGAGTCTAGGTCAAGTCCTTAGGCTCAACTCCAGATGGACCAGCTTGTAACAAGTCCAACAGAGACTCCAGTCTTACATGTTTTCAAGACTAAGTAAAGTGAGTTCGACGTTCATCGAACTCAGCTTGATGAAAGGAGTTCTGAGCTCGACGATCTGTGTTCTCTGTTCGACGAAGACTCAGTTTCTACATCAAGCCAAAGTCAGGAGAACTTCAAATTTTTCTAAGTCCAGCGTCAAGCTTTGGTCGACGAATTGGATTCTAAGCTAGACGAACTTGGACCTCAAGTTGTCAATTTCTCAGGTCGATGAAGCCACCTTCTCAGGTTGACGAATGCTGTACTCTACTCGACGATTTCTGGACTCAGAAAATTTGTGTCGATACTTAGGGTTTGTGTCGACACCAGACAATTTGTGTCAACACCAACTTAGGTCGACACCAGAGGATTTGTGTCGACACCAGGATATCAGTCGACACCCGCTTATGTCGACACCAGAGGACTTGTGTCGACATCAAGATCAATCTGTCGACACCAACTTATGTCGACACAGCATTTTAGCAGATGCAGAGTATTTTGCCTAAGTCCCGAACTTTTCTCAGCTCGACGAATTTGATTCTCAGCTCGACGAATGGAGTCTGTCTTTTTGACGAATGAAGATTGTCTGGTCGACGAACTCTCTCAAGCTCAGCTCGACGAACTCAAGTGCAGCTCGACGAATTGTGTTCTTCGTTCAACGAATCCAGACTAGGTTTTCTTCACATTTCCCGTCCCGTTTCTTGGCGATGATTCCTGAACATTTAATGCAAGATCTTCTCGGAATGTTACCGTTAGAACGCGCATTGACTATGGACGATTACATGTCGTTTTTCCATGGGACAGTTAGGGAAATTATTGATTGTTGCTTCTTTCCAAAGCCGACTGCAATTACTGCTCGACATTCAAAAGTTTGAATGTTCCTCAGTCAGAGACACAGTAAGAAAGAAAAGGATCAAGCAGTGATAGAGGAACAGAATTACAGTACAGCAAGAAATACACAATCAGACAGACACTCTGAGGTTGCAGAGAAGAACAATCATTCTCAAATCAAAAGTTCTTGACTGCAATCAGCCTTTACCAGAGAACATTTTCAAGAAGAAGAAGAAGAACAATCAAATTCAATCAAGAGTCTTCTTCTCTCTATTCTCAGGACAACTTCAAAGGACAACAAAACTTTACCTATCAGAAGAAGTTCCTGAAGCATTCCTGGTCCAGGCATTCTAGGTCATTGAAGACCTATCACCCTGAAGCAGTGCTCCAGCATTCTTGACCAATTCAAGATCTCAGGGGGAGCATGATCTGCTACAATCAATCCACAAGTCTTCTCTCTGATTGTTGACAGAGAAGACATCATCCCTTCTTTCCAATTCCTGTACAGGGTTTTAAATCCCTTCAAAATTATTCTGGTTGCAAGTCTCCTTCCAAAAGACTTGAGGTTTGGTTTTTGAGCACCTAAACAAAAGCTCATTGGTGTCAGATACCTGATCAAAAACATGAGTGGATTCCTACCAGGGTGGTAGAAGAGTGGATGTACCCAGGTTGGGGAACCACTATAAAATTCTTGTGTCGTCTGGTTGCTCTTTTCTTTTGTTTTCTGGCTGTGCTCTGTGATTGCTCTATGTTGATCTGAGTTTAGATAATTGTTGTGCTTACCTTATTTTATTTGCTTCCCTGTTCACTTAGGAATACAACAAAAGTTGTAAAAAATTTTTAGTGAGCACCATACTCTATTCACCCCCCCCCCCCCTCTAGAGTATATCAGATCTAACCTGCACTTTCACAACTATTTGTGGTGCTCATTCCTTTGTTGGAATTTCATTTGCCAAAATATTTTCAGCATAAATCTCCTGATTTTCTTAAACACTGTCATCATCAACAATCTATTGAGAAGGATGTACTGTATCCACTTGTGTTAGGATTAATTCATCCATTTTCTCACACAGATTTGGTACCTGTAAAGATTCTATGGTATAGATATTTCTCTCCTTGTATAACATATTAGTTTCATAACCTGAAACATGTATAGATTCTTCCATTTTAAGGGTTGATTTATTAAATAGTCTATATGCCCTGCTGACTTGAGAATATCCAAGGAAAATTCCTTCAGCAGCTTTGGCTTCAAATTTCCTTAAATGTTTCTTATCATTATTATGTATATAACATTTGCAACCAAAAACTTTGAAATAATCAACTTTAGGTTTCTTATTCTTAATTAATTCATAGGGAGTCTTACCCTTTAGTTTATGAATCAAACTCTTATTAAGAACATAGTTTGTTGTGCTTACTGCCTCGGCCCAAAAGGATAGGGGTAAGTGAGCATCTACAAGCAATGTTCCAGTAGATTCAATTAGGGTTCTATTTTTCCTTTCAGCTACCCCATTTTGTTGAGGAGTATAAGGAGCAGAAAAATAATGCCTGATACCTTCCTTCTCATAGAATTCTTGTATCAGAAGAGATTGAAACTCAGTGTCATGATCACTTCTGATCAATGCAATCTGAGTAGAGTACTCAAACTTGATGCTCTTAAGAAACTCTGTAAGAACTTTAAAGTTATCTGACTTGTTTCTCTGAAAGAATACCCAAGTGAATCTAGAGAAATCATCTACAATAACTAAAGTATATGACTTTCCTCCCAAGTTTTGTACTGTAATAGGTCCAAAAAGGTCCATATATAGCAAATACAAAATCCTGGGTGAATTACTTTTAGAAATGGATTTGAAACTATTTTTGGTTTGTTTGCCTAATTGACAAGCCCTACAATGTCCTTCCTTCTTGTAAGACCAGAAAGTAGTACTCTAACAAGTTTGTCCTTGGATAGTTTATCAATAGTCCTAAGGTTTACATATCCTAACCATTTATGCCATAGATCACTAGTTTTACTAAACTAATTAAATAAATAGATTTCAGTTTTTGAAGAGTTAAAATTAACTAAGTAGATATTACCTTGTCTAACTCTAGTTAAAACTATTTTATTTAAACTAGAGGTAATTGAACATAACAACTTATTAAAAGTTACCTGATAACCTTCATCACATAATTTAATTATGGATATAAGGTTATGTTGAGACCTTTCACATAAGCTACCTTCTTAAAGATAACTGCTCCAACCTTGACATTTCCATAGCCTTATGTTTATCCACAGTTGGAGTCTCCAAAGTTGACTTTAGGTCCAAGCTTAGCTTTGTTGTCACTTAAGTTCTCTTTTGTTCCTGTCATATGTTTTGAGCAACCACTATCCAAATACCATTGTTCCTCTGTTGTAGGATAGTTCTTTTCCTGCATCAAAACAAATTAGATGTTTTTGACCCATGTTACATTGGGTCCTATTTTCTTAACATACTGATAATTGGAAATGTAAGAATACTCAGGTTGGTCCTTGTAACCCAGTGGATGATATCTCCTAGGAGGAATAATCCACTTTGTAAAAAAATTTATAAATTCTTGTTTTTGATTATATTGTTAAAAAGATTTAAAATTTCTGTTATAAAAATTTGGGTTCGACGAATTAAAATGAATTCGTCGATCTGAGTACGACGAATGGAAACGAGTTCGTCGAACTTCGTTGGGAGAAAAATATTGATTATGTTCTGTGTTCCACGTTTGTCGATCGCAGTTCGACGAATCAAATTGTTTTCATCAAGCGCCATTTGAATGATTATTATATTCAAATTCTCTGTTCATAGTTCGTTGTTCTCTGTTCGATGAAAAATTATTATTTCGTTGAGCTTGTTTCGATGAATTATTTTGAACATAATTTTTTATAAAAAATTTTACTTTAATTTTGTTTATTCTTTTGTAAACTTTTAGTGGCTTTATTTGTAATTTGTGAGACTTTTATTCCTTCAGCAGAAACAAATTTTATAGGTGTAGATAATATATTTTTTTTGTAAAGGAATAGGCTGACTAGATGAAGCCCCCAAGCACAGTTTGCAATTGAGCCCGGCATTAACTGTGTTTGTGATATCCATCAGTTTGATGCTTCTCCCATTAAGGGATTCTTCAAACTTTTTAGCCACTTTTAACTTGTTTTCTAAAGAGCCTAGTTGTTCATTAGTAATTTTTAAAATTTTTGAAGTTCAAAGTTTTCTGAAGAAAGGTTGTCTAATTCAGTTAGTTTCTCTCCGAGAAGTTTTATTTTCTTCTCAGATTTTATTAAATCTTTACATAACAATTTGAAATCTAATTTAAACTGATCTGAAGTAAAATCAAGTGAAGAGATTACCTAATCTTCTTTAGATTCTGATTCAGCATCAGAGTTACTGCATGATGCATTAATTGCCATCAAATAGGCTTCCTTAACTCGTGCTTCTTCTTAATCTTCACTTGAGCTGGATGAAGTTTCAGATTTTGTTTCACTCCAAGTTTCAGCTATAAAGCCCCTCTCCTTCTTTTTTTATTTCCTGGAGAAGGGATTGTTGGAGTGTTTCCTGTAGTATATTTCTTTCTTCTTATCCTTCTTATTCTCAGGACATTCTGGGAGAATATGTCCTGGTTTCCTGCACGCATAACACAAAACTTCTTTAGTGGGTCTCTTGTCATACCTTGGCTTGTCATTGTCTCTGGAAGATCTTCTTCTGAAGTCCTTTCTGGCCATCTTGTAAAATCTCTTGGCCAAGAGACCTATAAGATCTTCATTCCATAGAAGAATTTCTGCTTCTTTTGTTGCTTGAAAAGCAATACTTTTCTCTTTCCTTACTATTGGTGAAGACTTTTGTTCAGCTTCTCTAGTTCTGATGAGCGGCTCATAATATTTGAGCTTGCCCAATAGGGTCTCTGTTGTAATCTCATTTAAACTTCTGGATTCTTTGATTGGCCAGATCCTTGAATCCCATGTTCTAAGGAAACAAATGAGTATCTTATCATTGACTTCTATCAATGTGATGTCCTTCTCTATGGTTTTCAGCTCATTGATAATGAGACCGAGTCTTTTGTACATCTCAGCAATTGATTCAGATTCTCCCTTCTAGAAATTCTCATATTGAGAGATCAAGTGGGATCTTCTGTCCTTTATCTCATCAGCAGATCCAGCAACCATTGTGTTGAGGGAGTTCCAGATGTCCCTTGCTGAAGAGCATTCAACAACCTTCTAGAAAATATCATCTGACATTATTTGGGCTAAAATGTTCATAGCCATGACATCAACAATTTTTACTTTCTTCCGGTCTTTTGTCCATTCAGGAGGTTGTACAACACTTGTACTTGTTGTTGCCACTGGTAGAGGTGGACCTGCCAAGATGGAGTTGTAGATATCTTCTTCAATAGGGTTCATATAAAGTCTAATCTTTGTCTTTCATAGTGCAAACTTATTTAGATTGCAGATAGGAGGTCTAGTGCTTGAATATTCCTTATTTTGTGTCATGATAAATTTCTAGGTAAAAATAAAATCTATCAGATCTTATGTTTCAGGTGTTAGCCTGTAAAACTAAACAATCTGTCTCTGATACCAATTAAAAGTAGCCTTTGATACTAATTGTAAGAGAGGGATAGATCTACTTTACACTAAGGGGGTGAATATGTTATTTTAAAATATTGATTTAGTTTTATAGTGGATTTAAAAACTAGTAATATATATATAGAGAGAGAAGCAATCACAACACACAAATAAAGAGAATTACAATCACAGACGACACAAGGAAATTTATATTGGTTCCCCAATAAATTTGGGTACATTTACTCTTCTACCACCCTGGTAGGAATCCACTATAGGTTTTTGATTTGGTGTCCTGCCACCACAGGTTTTTGCTCAGGTGTCCTGCCATCACAAGATCTATTTTTCTAAGGAAGATCTAGCAACCCTTTGAGCTTTTGATCAGGTGCCCAAAATCCAATATAAGTCTTTTGATCAGGTGACTTAAGAAACAAGGGGTTTAACTTTTGAAGGGAGTTATAATCCTGTACATAGTTTATGAAAATAAACTAAAAGAAAATGATGTTGTCTTCTCTTTCAAGATTCTCTGAGAAGACTAGTGGATTGATGTTGAATCAAAAAAGTTCCCCCTGATTTCAGTCGAGTTTATGATCAGGAGAGGGAGTCTTTTCTTTAGGGTGTAGGCCTTCTTGTATCTGAGAGATGAAGACTTTGCACAAGCAGAGACTGAAGATCTAATTCTATAAGCTTATGAAATCTGTAAGACTATTTGTTGATTTGCAAGTCTATAAGTCAGTATATCTAAGTCTGTAACCTTAAGGCAGCAATCTTCTGTACATATATATAGAATGCTAAGAGGAATTCAAACATTTGAATTAATCGATTATGAAACGTTTGAGGAATTCCCGAGAATAGTAACTGCCTTGGAAATTGATTAGCTTTAAACTCTGTGATAAATTCATATTTAATACTGCCTTTAAACAGCTATATTCATTAGAATATTTTGCATTAAATATTAGAGTCATAACTATCTGTAATTAAGCCTTTAAATTATTCTGCCTTCAGAATATATAACAACCTAAAATTAAGCCTGAAACTATTCTTCCGTCTTTAAACAAAACTGCCTAAAACACTAGACAGAATTAGACGAACTTAGCAAGCATTTCATCGACCTGAGACCGGAGTTCGTTGAATTGAATCTTCTTATTTGTCGACCTGAGCTCAGAGTTCGTCGAGCTGAGCTTGACTTTCATCTTGCTGAGTTTCTGAGTAGAGATCGGAGTTCTTCGACTGGAGCTCAAAGTTTGTCGAGCAAAACTCAGAGTTAAGAGTCTGATTAGTCAAACTGAGATCATCGTTCATCGAACGCAGCTATGCTATCGTCGAATTGAATTTTGCTATCGTCGATATGCATTTTTGGTGGAATTCATCTGAGGTAATAAACCTATAACCCTAGACTATACAAAATGGGTCAAACTAAACATCCTAATAGTAATCCTAGCCCAAATCATTAATAGTGTTCCAACAGTCTTGGACTGGTCTGCTGTTGGCGGACTAGGACGAGTCCGCCTCTTCTGCACTGAGCGAACCCACGCCAAGCTGTGTGAACTGAAGAGTATTCTGCCCGCTAATGGGAAGTAGCAGGTGTCGGGAAAGTGGAGGGCTAAGTGGCTGACTGCATAATAAGTCCTCCCTGCCCGCGATAGATAGGGGGAGTCTGCCTCTGCTGCAGGACAGATCGCCACCATCTGGTAGGCTGGAGTTAAGTTTGCGTTGGGTTGTGCGGTCTGGTGAAGATTTGTCGATCCTTCTGCCATCATTCCTCAGGCGGACTGAGATCGAGTCTGACCACTACTGTCAGACAGGTAGAGCAGGTCTCTAGATGCCTTGCGGGTTAACGGTCCTGCTGCCGTCCATCCTCCTTGGGCGGACTGAACCGAGTCCGCGAACTGCTGGAGGGCAGGAAGGTTGGTCGCCGACTGAGCGACCTGACAGACTAAAGGAGCAGGTCGCACAGGTCGCCCCCGCAGCTGAAGTCCGCTCCCACTAGATGGATAGGCTTGTCTCCCCTGTTGGGAGGCCTGACGCATGTTGCTTGGGCGACCTGAGGAGTTGTCGCCTGTCTGGTAATCTGAAGCTTGTCGTGAACCATTGGGAGACTTAGAGGAAGGTTGTCTACTTCTTGGCGTATTGGATTGTAGCGGTGAGCCTGCCTGGTGATGATGTTGCATAGCTAGCCGGGCGACCTGCACGAGCAGGCTAAAGAGTAGATCGTGCCTCCTGCTGAGCATGCGGTTAACGAGCAGTCTGGGCGGTTAGCAAAGTGAGTATTCCATCTCGTTCGGTAGTCCTGTTGGAAGAGCAAACTCTTATGTGGATAGCTTATCTAACCGCGCGGCCTGCAGGGGCGGAATGCGGAAGCAGTCCGCACCCATGTAAAACAAGTGGTTACTGCGTGACCTGAGCAGTCAGACCTGGGAGACCGGCCAAGCTGTGCGGCCTAAGCATTCAAAGAAATCTTTCAGCCCATCCTAGCAGACAGGTCACCTCCTCTAGGAGGAACCTGGAGCAGGCTGCGACTTACACACAGGCCACCTTAGGGAGGTATCACCAATTTCGGGGTTAATATAATCCCCGCACTTTTTTAAGTCCCGAAGGGAACATCGAAAAAGTAGGAGACCCATGAAAATCATGATCCTCCCCACAAAAAATTAAGAAGCAGGGAGAGATATAACCTGATGTCTCTCCTCAGAAGAGGTTTATCAATGTCTATCTTTTTCCTGCAAAGGAAAATTTAATGTAGGTGAAAAGAGGTACATCTTGTGTGTACCTGAATAGCTTTTGCAAAATGAAGAAGATGTGAATGTCTTCCATTGAGCTCTACAAATAAAAGATGAGAGGAAGACAGAAGAATAATAACTTGCAAGTACCCGGAGAAGGATTGCAAGCACCTGTTAACTTCTGTAAAAGGAAGAGTAAGCGGCAGATATGAAATAAACCTAAGTTGCAAGTACATGGATGGAATTTGCAAATATCTGCTAATCACTGCAAGAAATATAGTGAGCAGCATGTATGAAAGAAGAGTAAGTTGCAAATAGCTGAAGGGAACTTTCAAATATCTGCTAATCTCTGCAAAAGTAAGAGTGAGCAGCAGATATAAAAGAAAACTAAGTCACAAGTACCTGAAGAGGACTTGCAAATATCTACTAATTTCTACAAAAGAGGTGTTATAAGCAGATGTGATAGAAAACTAAGTCGCAAGTAACTGAAGAGGACTTGCAAATATGTGCTAATTTCTGCAAACGAGGAGTTAGAAGCATATATGATAGAAAACTTAGTCACAAGTACCTGAAGAGGACTTGCAAATATCTGCTAATTTCTGCAAAAGAGGAGTTAGAAGTAGATATGATAGAAAACTAAGTCGCAAGTACCTGAAGAGGACTTGCAAATATCTGCTAATTTATGTAAAAGAGGAGTTAGAAGCAGATGTGATAGAAAACTAAGTCGCAAGTACCTGAAGAGAACTTGCAAATATCTGCTAATTTTTGCAAAAGAGGAGTTAGAAGTAGATATGATAGAAAACTAAGTCACAAGTACCAGAAGAGGACTTGCAAATATCTACTAATTTCTACAAAAGAGGAGTTAAAAGCAGATATGATAGAAAAGTAAATTGCAAGTACCTGAAGAGAACTTGCGGAATGCTTGTTAATCATCATCTGTTGGAACCCTATTACTTATTTGGGATAGGATCACTATCATTTGTTTAGGATAATTAGTTTGACCCACTTTGTATAGTCTAGGGTCATAATTTATTCCCAGGGTTATTGCCTTAGAAGGAATTCCAGCAGAAATTTAGTTCAACGAAAGCAGAGCTGCGTTCAACGAACGCAGAGCTCAGATTGACGAACTCGAAGTTCTACCTCTGAGTTTAGCTAGATGAAAGCTGAATTCTGGTCGACGAACTCTGACCTCAACTCTGCAGCTCAGCTCGACGATAGCCAAGCTCAGTTCGATGAATGATATATTTAGATCGATGAACTCCAGGCTCTGATCGACGATTTCCAGGTTCAGTTCGACTAATTCTTTGCAGTGTTTAGGCAGTTATATTTATTCAAAGGCAGAATGATTTCATGCTTAATTTCAATTAGTTATACTCTGGTATTTAATGCTAAATATTCTTAATGAATATAGACATTTCTGGCAGTATTAAATATGGAATTATAATAGAGTTATTATTCCAATTAATTACCAGGGCAGTTAAGGAATGGTTTTATTCCAAATATTTGAATCTAGTCGTTACAAATGCTCAGAGATTCTTCAGACATTTCAAGGAATGTTTTTAAAAATCAAATGTTTGAATTCTTCTCATAGAATATTTATTCAGAAAATTGCTGGTTATTGTCTAGTGGATTTTGGGGTTACAGACTGAGACACACACATAAATTTTGGATAACTTGCTTCTGACTCTCCAAGAGACAATCAATTTCACATCAGTCTGAAATTTCAACTGGAGAGAAATAATATTCTTGAAGGCCTACACCCTGAAGAAAATTCTCCATTTCCTTATCATAATATCTAAACAAATCAGGGGAGCTTTTTTGCATCATCAATCCACTTAGTCTTCTCAGAGACTCTTGACAGAGAAGACAACATCTTTTCTTTTAGTTCATTTCATAAACTGTGTACATGGTTATAACTCTATTCAAAAGTTAAATCTCTTGGTTCATAAGTAACCTGATCAAAAGATTTAGCTTGGTTTTTGCTCACCTGATCAAAAGCTCAAAGGGTTGTTAGATCTCCATTGAAAAATAGATCTTCTGGTGGCAGGGCACCTGATCAAAAACCTGTAGTGGATTTCTACCATGGTGGTAGAAGAGTGGACGTACCCAGATTTATTGGAGAACCACTATAAATTTTCTTGTGTCGTCTGTGATTGTTATTCTTATTATTTGTCTACTGTGGTTATTCTCTCTCTATATATACATACCACTACTTTTAATCTGCTATAAAAATAAATTAAAGTTTTTAATATGCACTATTCACCCCCCCCCCCTCTCGTGTAAAGTAGATCTATCCCTCACTTTCAATTGTTATCATAGGGTGGTTCTTTGGTTTTGCAGGGTGACACCTGAACCATAAGATCTGATAGATTTTACGTTTACCTAAAAATTTATCATGGCACAAAATAAGGAGTATGCAAGCACTAGACCTCCTATATGCAATCTAAATAAGTTTGCATTATGGAAAGCAAGGATTAAATTATATATGAACTCTATTGATGAAGATATCTACAACTCCATTTTGACAGATCCACCTCAATCATTAGCAACCACTAGCACCAGTGTTGTACCACCTCCAGAATGGACAGAAGCCCAGAAGAAAGCTAAAATTGTTGATGCCAGAGAAATGAACATTTTAGCTCAAACAATGTCAGATGACATCTTCCAAAGGTTGCTGAATGCACTTCAGCAACAGCTATCTGAGACTCACTTAATACAATGGTTGTTGGATCTGCTGATGGGAGAAAAGACAGAAGATCACACCTTATCTCTCAATATGAGAACTTCAAAAAGGGAGAATCTGAATCTGTAGCTGAAATGTACACATTTCTCAGTCATATTATTAATGAACTGAAGACCTTGGAGAAGGACATAACATTGACAGAAGTCAATGATAAGATCCTCATGTGTTTCCCTAGCACATGAGATTCAAGGATCTGGCAAATCAAAGAAGCCATAAGCTTAAATAAGATTACAACAAAGACCTTATTGGGGAAGCTCAAATCTTATGAGCAGCTCATCAGAACAAGGGAAGCTGAACAAAGGACTTCACCTACATTAAGGAAAGAGAAGAGCATTGCTTTCCAAGCAACAAAAGAAGCAGAAGTTCTTCTAGAGAATGAAGATATTATAGGTCTCTTGGCTAAGAGATTCTACAAAATGTAAAGAAAAGACTTCAGGAGAAGATCTTCCAGAAACAATGACAAAATAAGGTATAACAAAACACCCACTAAAGAAATTGTGTTTTATGGTTGCAAGAAACCAGAACATATTCTTCTAGAATGTCCTGAGAATCAGAAGAAGGATAAGAAGAAAGAGAAAGAATCTAAGAAGCACTCCAACAAACCTTCTTCTAGCAAACACAAAAAGAAGGAGAGAGGATTTGTTGGTGAAACTTGGAGTGAATCGGAAACTAAAACTTCATCCAGCTCAAGTGAAGATGAAGAAGAAGCAAAGGCTAAAGAAGTATGCTTGATGGCAATAAATGCCTCATGCAGTAATTATGATGCTGAATCTGAGTCTGAAGAGGATCAGGTAATATCAACCCTTGACTTTACTTCAGAACAATTTAAAAAGGATTTAAAATTTTTATGTAATGATTTGATAAAGTCTGAGAAAGAAATAAAACTACTCAGAGAGAAATTAACTGAATTAGATAATCTATCCTGTGAAATCATAAAACTTAAAGATGAATTGAAAATTACTTCTAAACAAATAGTATCTTTATAAAACACATTATCTGGGGGTAAAATGTCTGAAAAATCCCTTAATGGGAGAAGCATCAAACTAATGAATATCACAAGCACAATTAATGACAGGCTAAATGACAAATAAGTCTTGGGAGCTTCATCAAGTCAACCTCATCTATTACAGAAAAATATTTTATCTACACCGGTAAAATATACTTCTGCCAAAGGAAAAGAAGTATTACAAATTACAGATAAAGCCACTGAAATTTTACAAAAGAATAAACAAAATAAAAGTAAATTATTTTCAAAAAAATTATGTTCAAAATAATTTGTCGAACCGAGCTCGACGAAATAATTATTATTCGTCAAACATAGCTCTACAAACTATGAACACAGGACTTGAGTATAATTATTCAAATGGTGTTCGACGATATCAATATGATTCGTCGAACTGTGATCGATGAACGTGGAACACAGAACATGAACATTATTTTTCTGTGAATGGAGCTCAACGGACTCACTCCCATTCGTCGAACTCAGCTCGATGAACTCAATATAATTCGTCGAACTCAGATTTAAAAAATAGAAATTTTAATTCTTTCCAAAAGTATAATCAAAATAAAAAATTTATAAACCCTTTTACTTAGTGGATTATCCCTCCTAGAAGATATCATCCACTTGGTTATAAGGATCAACCAGAGTGTTCTTATATTTCAAATTATATTGAAAGAAAAATAGGACCCAAGATAACCTGGGTCAAGGACATCTAATTTGTTCTGTGCAGGAAAGGAACTATCCTACCATAGAGGAACAATGGTATTTGGATAATGGTTGCTCAAAACATATGACAGGCAGAAAAGAGAATTTAAGTGACTTCAAAGCTAAGCTTGGACCTAAAGTCATTTTTGTAGACTCCAACTGTGGCCAGACAAAGGTCTATGGGAATGTCAAAGTTGGAGAAGTTACCTACAGGGAGGTAGCTTATGTGAAAGGTCTCAAGCATAACCTTTTTTTCCATAAGTCAATTATGTGATGAAGGTTATCAAGTATCTTTTAATAAAGCTTTATGTACTATTCTATCTCATAATAACAAAATTGTTTTAACTGGAATGAGACAGTGTAATATTTACTTAGTTAATTTTAACACTGCTAAATCTGAAATTTGCCTGTTCAATCATATAAGTAAAACAAATGAATTATGATATAAAAGATTAGGTTATATAAACCATAGGACTATTGCTAAACTATCTAAGGACAAACTTGTTAGAGGACTACCTTCTGGCTTTTACAAGAAGGAAGGACTTTGGAGGCCTTGTCAATTAGGCAAAAAAACTAAAAATAACTTTAAATCCATTTCTAAAAGTGATTCCCCCAGGATTTTGTATTTGCTATATATGGATCTCTTTGGACCTATTGCAGTACAAAGTTTGGGAGGAAAGACATATACCTTAGTTATTGTAGATGATTTCTCTAGATTCGCTTAGGTATTCTTTCTTATAAACAAGTCAGATAACTTTAAAGTTCTTACAGACTTTCTTAGAAACATCAAGATTGAGTACTCTACTCAGATTGCATTGATTAGAAGTGATCGTTTCACTGAGTTTGAATCTCTTCTGATGAAAGAATTCTGTGAGAAGCACGGTATTAGACATTATTTTTTTGCTCCTAGAACTCCTCAACAAAATGGGGTAGCTGAAATGAAAAATAGAACCCTAATTGAATCTGCTTGAACATTACTTGCAGATGCTCACTTACCCCTATCCTTTTGGGCAGAGGCAGTAAGTACAACAAACTATGTTCTTAACTGGAGTTTGATTCATAAACTATGGGGTAAGACTCCCTTTGAATTACTTAAGAATAAGAAACTTAAAGTATGTTATTTCAAAGTTTTTGGATGTAAATGTTATATTCACAATAATGATAAGAAACATTTAAGGAAATTTGAAGCCAAAGCTGCAAAGGGAATTTTCCTTGGATATTCTCAAGTCAGCATGGCTTATAGGGTGTTTAATAAATCTACCCTTAAAATGGAAGAATATGTGCATGTTTCAATTGATGAAACTAATATGTGTTATAAGGAGAGAGATATCTCTACCATAGAATCTTTTCCGGTACCAAATCTGTGTGAGAAACTAGATGATTTAATTCTAACAAAAGAGGATATATTACATCCTTCTCAACAGATTGCTGAAGACAGTGATGAAGAAAAATCAGAAATTTATGCTGAAAATATTGTGGCAAATGAAATTCCACCAGAGGAATTAGCCCCATAAATAGTCGAACAACCAACTCTACCTATTGATTTGTCACACTTAGAGATCATCCTAGATCTCAAGTAATTGGAGACATATCAACTGGTGTTCAAACAAGGCATCAATTGAATCAAGATTAGATGCATGCATGCTTTATTTCTCAGATTGAACCTCAATCCATCAAAGATGCAGAACAAGATCCTCACTGGATCATTGCTATGCAATAGGAACTCAATCAGTTTGAGAGATGTAGAGTTTGGGAATTAGTTCCAAGATCCAAAGGATATCCAGTCATTGGAACCACGTGGGTCTTTAGGAATAAGTTGGATGGTCAAGTAATCATTGTAAGAAATAATGCAAGATTGGTAGCTCAAGGATACTCCCAGGAGGAAGGTATAGACTATGATCAGACATTTGCTGTTGTTGCAAGATTGGAGGCTATCAGAATTTTTCTTACATTTGTAGCATTCAAGAGATTCAAGGTATATCAGATGGATGTGAAGAATGCTTTTCAAAATGGAGAGCTTGAAGAGGAAGTTTTTGTAAAGCAACTACCAGGTTTTATCTCTCCAACTCACTCTTCTCATGTCTTCAGACTTAACAAAGCCAGTTATGGTCTTAAACAAGCTCCAAGAGCTTGGTATGAGACCCATGCTAGTTTTCTTCTAGAAAATAAATTCAGTAGATAAAACATTGTTCTTTAAACATCATAAATCTAAAATCATACTAGTTCAAATATATGTAGACGATATAATTTTTTGTTCTACTGATTCCAAACTATGCAAACGGTTTTCTGACCTAATGCATCTAAGTTTGAAATGAGTAGCATGGGTGAGTTATCCTACTTCCTTGGTTTACAAGTGAAGCAAACTCCTGATGGTATTTTTATATCCCAATCTAAATATGCTAAAGAGCTAATTAAAAGATTTGAGATGTCAGATGCCTTAGCTATGAAAATACCCATGTCCTCTAATACTGTAGTTGAAAATGATGAGCAGGGTAAACCTGTTGAATAAAAAATATATAGGACTATCATTCGGTCCTTATTATACTTAACAACTATTAGACCAGACATAATGTTTGCTACATGTATTTGTACTAGGTTTCAAGTAAATCCTAAAAAAATTTCATCTATTTTTTTAGTAAAAAGGATTTTAAGATATATAAAAGATTGCACTAATCTAGGACTCTGCTATCCTACTGAGTCGGAATTTGACTTAACTGGATTCTCAGATGCTGACTATGCTGGATGCTGTTGGACTCCTAGTTTGGATTTGGGCTAAGGTTCACTATTAGGTTTTGACCCATCATGTATAGCATATGGTCAATTTGTTAGCTCTAAGGTTAAGGACAGTCTGACTAGGATTAGACATCTTATGATCTAGCCTTGAGAAGACTTCAGAGATCAAGACTTAGAAGAATTCAGAGTTCAGATAATTAGTTCGAAGTTCTTCAAACTCAGCTCGATGATCGTCGATCGCATATCGACGAACTCAGAGTCCTTTCTCTGAGTTGAGCTTGCTGATATTTGAGCTCAGGTCGACAATTTCTTCCTCAAGACAGATTCTCTGATCGACGAACTTGGAGCGTAGAAGTTAACATGATATTTCCATATTGATGATCGCTGAGCTCAGGTCGACGAAGGGGATTTCTCAGCTCGACGAACTTGGAACTCCGGTTGACGAAATCTGCCCTGAGGTCGACGAAATCTATTCAGAGCCTAAATGTTAAGTTTTCCATATTTCTGTTCGAAATTCATTCTATTCTTTGGCAGTAATTCCCAGAGTAATTAATGCACATATTCTCAAGAATATAGCCATTCATGGCAGCATTAATTATGGATTTTATCAGAGTTAATTACTTGCTTATTTCACTGGGACAGTTGGGGAAATTCATTAAAGACTATATTCCAGTCGTTTCAATTTCCAGAATCCAATCAGCAATTAATGGTTATAATTCAAAATTCAAAAGCAGAATTAGAGCAGGATATAAAAGAGAGATTATTTTTCTGACGGTTGGAGAACAAGTAGAATAAGCAGTAGAGATACATCTACACAGAATAACATACAGAAGAATACTGCTCTTTCTCTGTGAAGAAAAACAAGTTGTTTTCCCCTTGATCTTACAGAAGATTGAAGAAGAATATCATCTACAAAATCAAGAGTCTTATTCAACTTCTGATCCAGGAATCTTCAGAGACAATTATTCAGCATCTGTCTACAAGTTCCTGGACATCTTCAAGACAAGGCTGAAGACCTACACCCTGAGCAAAGCTCTAGTTTTCTTGAACATTTCAACATCTTAGGGGGAGCTTTGACATTAACAATCCACTGAAGTCTTCTCCGTTGATTAGAGAAAGAGAAGATAACATCACCTTCTCAACCTCCTATACAAAGGGTTTATTAACTCCCTTCAAAAGTTTCTGTTAGTTTTTGGGCACCTGATCAAAATCCTAAAGGGTTGTCAGATCTCCCTGCAAATAGATCTTGTGGTGACAGGGCACCTGAGCAAAAACCTATGGTGGCGGTCACCTGATCAATAACCTACTAGTGGATTCCTATCAGGGATGTAGAAGAGTGGATGTACCCATATTTGGTGAACCACTATAAATTCTTGTGTTGCCTATGTGTTCACTTTTCCTTTGTTTTGTTATATTGTGGTTGTGTAGTTTAGCCTAGTTTCTATTTCATTTTCTACTACTACTATTATCACTAATTTCACTGATAAATTATAAAAACAGCCAAAAGATTTAAATCACTCTATTCACCACTCCCCCCCCCCCCCCCTTCTAGAGTAAATCAGATCTATCCCCTAACTACTACTATCACATACTATACATAACCCAGTTATGTGCAAGTTGGCTCCCAGGCCACCAAGTTGGCAGAATCACTCTTCTGCCCAGTTTTCCGGGTGCACCTTGGAGTTAATCCACAAGATTCCCTGTTGTAATATACTGCGTAGAAAACCCGAAAACAAGCATCAGCGCGGAGTGTTCTCCGGCCATTCATGCAATGAAACATCACCGATCCAGACCAACTTGTTCGGGTAGGCTTGACACACCATGCCTATGTCCGTTCTTTGATTTCGGACTCTACATGCAAAACAACGGGGACTATTCTTGTCTACCTAAAGGAATACCTCACACTCACCACATACTCGTGAGAGCGGGCTTCCTATGCACAAGGGAAAGAGGACTTCTCATGTCCAATAAGAAAATCGTTACCCTTGCGTTTCTCTTTGGCTCCATGAGATCTAAATAGATGAAAAGCACCGCAACGGCCTCGCCTCCGTAGATCTGAACTCGGCTTGCGATTTGGGGCTCCGGAGCTCCACCGGCGGCCGAATCTCTCCTCCTCCTTCTTCCTTGCTCTCCTCCCTCTAAGACTTTTAGAAAGAGAAATCTCAAAAGAAATGAGGGTTTCCGAACCCTATTCCCGGCCTTAACCCAACATGAACAGCCCTGGGCCCTTGGATCCCAAAAGAATGAAATGGACGGCCACGATTTGCTCTTAAAATCAATTTCCTGGGCCGAACACGGCATGTGACATGCCAGTGTCACAGGCTATGTCTCACGATCTGAAACCGATCGTCGAATACAGAACATGACACAGGATCAGACATGCCCGTGTACTGTCTGACACGCCCGTGTCAGATTCCGACACTCCCGTGTCACGGGGCGTGTCCCTCAAACGACACAGGAACCGTCACGACCCGACCAGGACACGGGCTCTCCACACGCCCGTGTCAAACTTGACACGCCCATGTCAATCAGTACACACCCGTATTGCGGGGCATGTTCCCCAATCGACACAGGACTAAAAATAACCCGAAGAGTACACGGGTTCTCGACATGCCCGTGGGGAATTTGACATGCCCGTGTCAACCCGAACATGCCTGGGCTCTAGGCTGTGTTCTTCCCCCGATACAGCCTGGCTAACAGCCCGAGCAGGATATGGCCTGGGACACGCCCGTGTCTCAGGCCGTGTTCGCTATCTCGACGATCGTCGACTGTATTTTCGTCGACCACTCGGAAAATTCGTCAAACCCGAGCACGACATGATCCTGGACATGTCCGTGTCCTCGGCCGTGTGACCCCTACTAAGTCCTAAACTTGGCTCTAAACGCTGCCCGTCCCTCTTTTGAGTTTCGGGGTGTTACAATCCTCTCCCTCTTAAAAGAATTTCGTCCCGAAATTACAGAAAGGAAAATATACACAAAACTTACACGGTACCTGAGTGGAATAACTATGGGTACTCCTCAAGCATGGTCTGCTCTCACTCCCACAAGAGCTCCTCCCAACCGCAGTTGTCCCAATGGACCTTAAACATCCTGATGTCTTTGTTTTGCAGTAGCTTGACTTTCGAGTCTTCAATGCGAACGGGCTTGACCTTCGTCGTCAACCTATTGTCAACCGGTACCTGATCAACCGTAATAACTTGCGAAGGCTCTTGCACTGCCCTCCGCAACACCGAAATATGGAATATGTCGTGTAGACCACTCAACTCCACTGATAGCTTCAGTCGATAAGCTGTCTTGCCAACTCGCTCCAGAACCTCAAACGGTCCAAGGTACCTCGGGCTTAACTTCTTCAAGTGTTGTACCCGTGAGACACCCTTGAACAGCTTAATCTTCAAATACACCCAGTCGCCAACAGCGAACTCAACATTCTGATGCTTGGCATTATAGTACTTAGTTTGTCTGTCCTGAGTGATTAGCAATGGTTCTCGAATAGTTCGTACCAACGAAGTTGCATCTTCCACTTCTTGCCGTTTGTACAGCTTCTACTAACCCGTTTCCAACCATGACAACGGCGTGCGACATTTCCTACCATAAAGGGCCTCGAAGGGAGCCATTTGAATGATCACCTGGTAGTTGTTGTTATAAGCAAATTCCACCAAATACAGGTGATCTTCCCACTACTTGCCGAAATCCATGACGCACATGCGAAGCATGTATTCCATCGTCGTGTTGACACTCTCGGTCTGACCATCCGTCTGCGGATGAAAGGTCGTGCTGAACCTCAGCTTGGTTCCCAACATTTGTTGCACCAACCTCCAGTCATTGGACGTGACACAGCCATCTCGGTCACTCACGATGCTGTGGGGTACACCGTGAAGTCAAACAATGTTATCCACATAGAGTTTTGCCAATTTCTCCACCAAATCATCCTTCTTATTCAGAATGAAGTGCGACACCTTCGTAAAATGATCCACAATCACCTAGATGGCATCGTTTCCCTTCTGCGACCTTGGCAACCCATGTAGAAAGTCCATAGTAATATCGTCGAACTTCCACTCCGAGATAGGCAAGGACTTCAAGAAACCTCCAGGCTTCTGGCACTCCGCCTTCACCAAGGCGCATGTTTGACACTTTGCCACAAAGTGCCACATCCTTCTTAAGTCCTGGCCACCAGAACAACTTCTTCATATCACGGTACATCTTAGTGCTCCCTGGGTGAATCGAGTACTTGGTATGATGATCCTCGTACATCAAATCCACCCGTAGTTTACCCACATTTGGGATGCACAGACGACTGTCCTTCCATAACAATCCATCCACAACATCAAATTGGGAATTTGACCCATCCAAAGCCTCAACCATGATTTGCTTCATGTTGCTATCCAAATCCAGAGCCTGTCGAATCCAATTAGCCAGGTCATACTTAACTTCTGTCCAGTTCAACTACGCTTCAGCACTAGTCTGCTTGTCAACACAAGAGATGTCCAATGCCTCCAACTCACAAATCAAATGCTCATCATGAACCGACAACTAGTTGGCCCGCGCAGGGGCCCTGTGACTCAGCGCATCCGCAACTGCATTGCCTTTCCCAGGCACATAATGAATCTTGAATGTGTAGTCCCCCAGGAACTCCATCCATCTACGTTATCGCATGTTTAGATCCTTTTGATCCAAAAAGTACTTCAGGCTCTTGTGGTCGGTATAGATATCGACCTTCACCCCATACAGGTAATTCCTCCACATCTTCAGGGAAAATATCACGGCCGCTAACTCCAAGTCATGGACCGGATAATTCCTCTCATGTACCTTCAGATGACGCGAGCCATAAGCTATTACACTTCCATGCTGCAGTAGAACACAACCCAATCCACTGCCCGAAGCATCACTGTAGATCTCAAAGCCTTCGGTCCCACTCGGCGAACTTAGAACAGGCGCTGTGGTCAACTGACTTTTCAACTCTTCGAAAGCTTGTGCGCACTCAGGCATCCAAACAAACTTCTGCTCTTTCCTCATCAGAGTCGTGAGGGGTAACGCTATCCGCGAGAAGTTTTTCACGAAGCGCCTGTAGTAGCCTGCAAGCCCCAGAAAACTCCGGACTTCCGCTACCAAAGACAACACAGGTCACTCACGTATAGCAACTATCTTCGTCAGACCCACTGCAATTCCCACTCCACTAACTATGTGACCAAGGAACGCTACTGAGGACAACCAAAACTCACATTAGGAGAACTTGGCATACAATTGGTTCCTCCTCAGCGTCTCCAACACCAAATGCAGATGCTTAAAGTGATCCTCCTCACACTGCGAATACACCAAAATATCATCGATAAAGACGATCACAAAGTGGTCCAAGTACTCTATGAAAGTTCTGTTCATCAGATCCGTAAACACGGATGGCGCATTAGTCAGCCCAAACGGCATGACGGTAAACTCATAATGCCTGTATCTCGTGCTAAAAGCTGTCTTGGGGATGTCGCTTTCCCTTATCCTCAACTGATAATATCTAGACTTAAGATCCAATTTCGAGTACACCGATGACCCGACTAACTGATCGAACAGATCATCAATCCTTGGGATCGGGTACTTGTTCTTCTCCGTTAACTTGTTCAGCTCTCGATAATCGATACAGAGCCGCAAACATCCATCCTTCTTCTTAACAAAAAGGATCGGTGCGCTCCAAGGAGACGAACCTGGACGCACATAACCCTGTTCCAACCTCTCTTGAAGTTGAACCTTCAGCTTCACCATCTCCTTAGGCGCTAACCAATACGGAGAGCGTGACATTGGTTTGGCACCTGGCACTATCTCAATAGTGAAGTAAATCTCCCGCTGAGGTGGGGCTCCAGGGAGATCGTCAGGGAACACATTAGGGTACTCGGATACCACTGGGATGCTATCCAAAGCTGGCTTAGGCTTTGAAGCCTCCACTAGCGTGAAGAACAGCTCTATACCAGCACATACCACCTTAACTACCTGAAGAGCAGACATCAAAGTCTTGCACAGCCCTTTCAAGCCCGCAAATGCCGTCTCACGACCAGTTCCCAACTTGACCTCCTTGCGATTGCAATCAATATATGCATGCTGCTGCGAGAGCCAGTCCATACCAAATATCACGTCGAACTCCACTAGCGGCAGTAACGACGCTTGCAAGTCGAACTCCTGATTTCCAATTTGTATCTTTATGCCACAGACTCTATCCGCGTGCATCGAACACCCATTTGGCAAAAACACATCCAGTTTGTCCTTTGCCATCGAAGAAGGTACTCCGATGCGCGATATAAATCCTTCGGACAAAAAGAAGTGTGAAGCTCCTGTATCAAAGAGTGCTCTCGCCGGATTACCGCAAATCAAAACAAAGCCTATACAATCAGTAATAAGCTAACATGCGCAAGGTAACAAGTATTTAAAGCTAACTTGCTGTAAATTTAAATCGTACATGTCACCACATCTGCTTGTTTTATGGCCTCCTGCTGGCCAAGGTTATAGACTCTAGATTGAGCCGGAGCATAGTGTGATGTGGTTGACTCCACCGCCTTGCCCTTCTCCTCATAGGTTGTTCCCGGCTTCCTCTCGGACTTTGGACATCCGCTACAACAGTCTCGGGCAAAGTGTCCCGGCTTTCCACAATTATAGCATGCACCCAGGGTTCGGACCATAGTCGCCCCAGATGCACCAGAATAAGGGGCTGGAACCGAAGTCCTAGCCTTCTTATGGAACTTACGATACCCAGACTTTTAGGTAGTCGACACCTTGAACTCCAACTTCTTCGCACTAGAGTCCCTCTTCTCTTGCACATTCCTCAGATCTTTCTCCAATGACCTGGTCGTATTGACCAGGGTCAAGAAGCCCTGCGTCACAGGTCCCGAGAGCAGTAGCCTTAGGTCATCCCTCAAACCGTCATAGAATCGGTTTGTCTTACGCTCCTCATCAGCAAATGTAGAGCTAGCATACCGACCCAACCGTGTAAATTCGTGGAGGTACTCGTCCATGCTACTCTCTCCTTGCGTCAACTTCTGGAATTCATTCTCCATCGCTATCCTCTAAGCCGAGCGTAGGTATCTTGCCAAGAATAGTCTCGAAAATTCTTCCACCGAGACATCCATGAGTTGCCTACCCCTCAGGTGATGTAGCTCTAAACCTTCCCACCACAGCCTTGCATCTTCGTCCAACATGAAAGTAGTTATGATGGTCATCTGCCACTCCTCCGTTTCTGTAGATATCAAGACTCTCTTTACTCAGGAGAGCCAATCCTCAGCTTGGAATGGGGTTCCCGTCCCCGAGAACACCAGAGGATTGAAGCCCATAACATGCTTGAGCTGCTTTTCAGTTGCACTCCTAGGTACCAATGGCTCCACCACCACTTGCTCCACCCTTCTCGGTCCCGCCGCTTGAAGCGATACCTGCTCCACTGCAGGGGCAGGCTGCTGCATTTGTCTTGCAGGCTGGGCATTTATCATAGCGAACACCGCTTCAGCCACCAATCTTATGGTTTCTGCCGAGGGAGGTTGTAACGCCCCGAAACTCAAAGGAGCAGAGGGGAATAATTTGGGCCAGTTTGAGTTCTGGCTGCAGGCACACGGCCTGGGACACGGGCGTGTCCCAGGGCGTGTCAAGCCTGTGTCGACACTAAGGCATGAAGTCGACACTTTGGTCTCGACATTGTGTCGAGACTGGCACACGGCCTGCGACACGGGCGTGTCGCAGGGCGTGTCGACCCGTGTCGACACTTAGCCGTGAAGTCGACACAGTGCTTCGACGTTGTGTCGAGCACGGCACACGGCCTGCGACACGGGCGTGTCGCAGGCGTGTCAACCCGTGTCGACACTCGTCCCGCGAAGTCGACACTTTTGGTGTCGACAGTGTGTCGAGACATGGCACACGGCCTGCGACACGGGCGTGTCGCCAGGGCGTGTCGACCCGTGTCGACACTTAGCCGCGAAGTGCCGAGACCTTGTACACGGCCTGGAGCCCAGGCGTGTCAAGGTGACACGGGCAAGGACACGGGCGTGTCCTAGAACCCGTGCAGTGCTCGGGTTGAAAACGGGAGAAAATCATGGGGTACACGGCTAGCTACAACGGCCGTGTCAGGTGGAACACGGGCGTGTCAGCTCGAACACGGGCGTGTTCGAGACCCGTGTGAGGTTCCAGGTGATTCGATTTTGACGGTGAATGAGGCACACGGCCCTGGACACGGGCGTGTGCCAGGCCGTGTTCGGCCCAGATTGGGCATTTCAGTCCCGAATCGAAGCCGTTCATTTCTTTGACTGAGGATCCAATGGCTGGGGGTTGTTCCTGAAGGGATATACCGGGTTTTGACTTAGAAAACCCTCACTTTTTCCACTTGTTATCTCTCCAAACCCTTGGAGAAAGAAAAGCTAAGGCAAGAAGAAGAGGAGCTAGATCCGCCATTGGAGGAGCTTCGGAGCTCCGAATCGCAAGCCGACTCCGGATCCACGGAGGCAACGCAAGTGCGGTGATTTCCATCCGATTACTTTTCGATGGCGCCAAAGAGGACCGCAAGGGTAACGATCCTCACTTTTGAGCATGATAGCTCTCTTTCTTAGCATAGGAAGCCCTCTCTCTCGAGTTGGCGAAGAGTTGGAGGCGTTCCTTCGGGTAGATATGTAAGTCCCCGTTGTTTAGCGTCCGTATGCGAGAACGGACATAGGCATTTTGGTTGAAGCCTACCCGGACATGTAGTTCGGATCGGTGATGTTGCATTGCATAAGGCCGGAGAAGACTCCGTGCTATTTGGTGTTTTTCGGGTTTTCTACGCGGTAGATTGCAGCAGGGAGCCTTGGGGACTAACCCAAAGGTGCACCCGGAAAACTGGGCGGACACGAGGTCTTGCCAACTTGGTGGCCTGAGAGCCAACTTGAACATAACGGGGTTATCTGACTTGTGTTAGAATGGGACTCGGTGAAAGTTTGACCCGCGCATATGGCTAAATTGCCGTTGCGATGTGAGCACGGGTTAGATGGAGCCGTACCCGCTCTATGTCGTTTCGGGTTAGAGAGACCTAAAGTACATGGCACTCGTCGTTGGCATAGATGTAGTCTTCGGTGGTCGATGGCTTAAATTGACGTGACCAATACCATGAAGACGAATTGCTCATAGGAATGGCCGTCTAAGTGGCGGTGGTGAGTCCGGAATGTTAATGGCTTCAATTGACGTAACATCGACCGGTTCACCGAGAATGTGCCCTGAGTGCACGGGACGTGTGGCCGTACGAGCCAACGTCTGTGATGAAATGGCTATGGTTATATGCTTTGCTCGCTTGTGCTAATGAAATACAGGGAAGGAGCATCGCCGCCCCGAGTTGGGGGCGGGATCGTTATAATTTGGTCAGCATTGCTGACCGTTGCTTTGTTTACCACCGTGCGGTGGTTTGTTTGCTTGCAGGTGCAGCTGGACCAAGCGGTCAATAGCGGCTAAAGCCCTTTTTGCGAAGCTGGCCCTCGAAGGCCCAGTGAAATGTTTTTATGTTTTATTCATGTATGGTCGGCCTGCGAGCCGAGGTTTGGAAACCATGTAAAAGACAAGTGAAACATTTTGTAAGGCCTTAAGGCCGACTTTTGAGTATTTTGTAATAACATTCCTATTATCATGTTAGTGGACATTCATGCTTATTGCTGGGTTCTTGTTTTGCAACTTATACAAACTGCTTCCGCTAGAATGCTCTGTGTAGGACGTTGAGATTGGTTGGATGGTTTCCATAAGTAACCACCCGGTCTGTCTGTGGTATATGGCGTCGGGCCCCGGCCGGACCTACTGCTATATGCTATTCGACGGATAGGGGGTGTTACAATTTGGTATCAGACTACTGTTTTGGTCGGGCTTAAAGTGAATTCGTGGGCGAATTCTTTTTAAGGGGTGGTGAGCACATTGTGTGCGTCATCGTTATAACAGTAAAAAGAACCCATGAATGTCCACTTAGGAATGAAAATACTCGTGTTTGAGGAACCTGCGTGTTCCTATAATTGCTGTTTGCAATGTTATTTGGTCGCTTAACGGTGTTTTGTACCACTATAGGTGACCCGAAGTGGTGTTGGGCCGTCAGAACGCCGAGGTTCTGAGGCTAGTAGTGCACCAGAAGTTGCTCCCGCAACACCTTTGTCGGCTGAAAATATAAGATTGGTGGCTGAAGCGGTGCTAGCCGTGATAAATGCGCAGCCTGGGAGGCAAGCGCAGCAGCCAGCTCCTGTGATGGAGCAAGTACCTCTTCAAGAGGCTGAGCCGAGGAGGATGGAGCAAGTGGTTGTAGAACCAATAGTGCCAAGGAGGGCGACTGAGAGGCAGTTGAAGCATGTAATGAGCTTTAACCCTCTGTTATTCTCGGGGTTGGGAACCCCATCTCAGGCTGAAGACTGGCTCTCTAGGGTGAAGAGAGTCATGACAGCGACGGAGACGGAGGAGTGGCAGATGACCACCATTGCTACGTTCCTGCTGGACGGTGAAGCGAGGATGTGGTGGGAAGGCTTGGAGCTGCATCATCTGCGAGGTAGATAACTGATAGACGTTCCGATGGAAGAGTTCTCGGAATTGTTCTTAGCAAGATACCTCCCTTCTACTCAGAGGATTTCAATGGAGAATGAGTTCCTGAGGTTGGTACAGGGTGAGAGGAGCGTGGATGAATATCTCCACGAGTTTACGCGGTTGAGTCGTTATGCGAGCTCTACCATCATGGATGAGGAGCGCAAGACTAATCGTTTTTATGAAGGCTTGAGGGATGAGCTGAGACTATTACTGTCGGGGCCGATGACGCAGGGTTTCTTAACCTTGGTCAATACTGCCCGGTCCTTGGAGAAGGACATGAAGAACATGCAGGCGAAGAAAGGCTTGGTTGATAGAAAATCTGAGTTTAAAGTGCCGACTACCTCAAAGTCCGGCTATCGGAAGTCTTTCAAGAAGCCTAGGACTTCGGGTCCAGCTCCTTCTGGCGCTTCTGGGGCGACTACGAGTCGGACCCCGGGCGCGTGCTTTACTTGTGGCAAGACGGGGCATTTCGCCCGTGATTGTTGGAGCGGACGTCCAAAGTCCGAGAGGAGGCCGGGAGCTACCTATGAAGAGAAGGGAAAGGCGGCGGAGTCGACCGCATCCCATTATGCTCCGGCCCAACCAAGGGTCTACATCTTGGCCAACAGGAGGCCATTAAACAAGCTGATGTGGTGACAGGTACGGTTTAATTATAGCAAGTCAATTCCTTTATATGCTTGTTATGTATATGTTACCTTACCACTGCTTGTTAGGATTTGTGTTGATTTGTGAAAACCCGGCACGAGCACTCTTTGATATGGGAGCTTCACACTCCTTCTTGTCCGAAGGATTTATATCACGCATCGGAGTCCCTTCTTCGATGGCGAAGGATAAGTTGGATGTGTTGTTGCCCAATGGGTGTTCGATGCGAGCGGTTAGGATCTGCGACGTTAAAGTTCGTATTGGGGAGCAGGAGTTCGACCTGCAGGCGTCTTTACTTCCGTTGGCGGAGTTCGACGTCATATTTGGCATGGACTGGCTCTCGGAGCAGCAGGCCCATATAGATTGCGGTAGCAAGGAAGTAAAGCTGGGAGCAAGTCGTGAGACGACGTTTACGGGCTTAAAGGGGTCGAGCAAGACGTTGATGTCTGCTCTTCAGGTGGTGAAGGCGGTTCGTGCTGGAGCAGAACTGTTCTTACACTAGTGGGGTTGCAAAGCCGAAGCCCGCGATGGATTGTATTTCAGTGGTATCGGAATACCCTGATGTGTTCCCCGCAGATCTTCCTGGAGCCCCGCCTCAGCGGGAGATCGATTTTACGATCGAGCTAGTGCCAGGTGCAAAGCCTGTGTCACGATCTCCGTATCGGCTAGCGCCTAAGGAAATGGCGGAGCTGAAAGTTCAACTACAAGAGTTGTTGGAGCAAGGGTATGTGCGCCCGAGTTCTTCTCCTTGGAGCGCACCGGTCCTCTTTGTTAAGAAGAAGGACGGAAGCTTGAGATTATGTATTGATTATCGGGAGCTAAATAAGCTGACTGAGAAGAACAAGTATCCGATCCCCCGGATTGATGATCTCTTTGATCAGTTAGTCGGGTCGACGGTGTACTCGAAGTTAGATCTCAAGTCTGGATACTATCAGCTGCGGATAAGGGAGAGTGATATCCCGAAGACAGCGTTTAGTACGAGATACGGGCATTATGAGTTTACGGTCATGCCGTTTGGGCTGACTAATGCGCCGTCAGTATTTATGGATTTGATGAACAGGACGTTCAGGGAGTACTTGGACCATTTTGTGATCGTCTTCATCGACGATATTTTGGTGTACTCGCAAAGTGAGGAAGGATCACTTCAAGCATCTCCATTTGGTGTGGAGACACTCAGGAGAACCAGTTGTATGCCAAGTTCTCGAAGTGCGAGTTTTGGCTATCCTCAGTGGCGTTCCTTGGGCATATAGTGAGTGGAGAGGGTATTGCGGTGGATCCGGCGAAGATTGTTGCGATACGGAGTGGCCTGAGCTTGCTACGGTAGCAAAGTCCGGAGCTTTTTGGGGCTTGCCGGTTATTATAGGCGCTTCGTAGAGAACTTCTCGCGGATAGCGCTACCTCTCACTACTTTGACGAGGAAGGAGCATAAGTTCGTTTGGACGCCGGAGTGCGCGCGAGCTTTTGAGGAGTTAAAGTGTCGGTTGACCACGGCGCCTGTGCTGAGTTCGCCGGTTGGGACCGAAGGCTATGAGATATATAGCGATGCTTCAGGCAGCGGTTTGGTTGTGTGCTACTGCAGCACGGAAGCGTGATAGCTTATGGCTCGAGACAGCTAAAAGTGCACGAGAGGAATTATCCGGTCCATGACTTGGAGTTAGCGGCCGTGATTTTGCCTTGAAGCTGTGGAGACACTATTTGTACGGTGTGAAGATTGTATCTACACGATCACAAGAGCCTAAAGTACCTGATTGATCAGAAAGATCTGAATATGCGGCAGCGTAGGTGGATGGAGTTCCTGGGGGACTATACTTTTAAGATCCACTACGTGCCTGGCAAAGGGAATGCGGTTGCGGACGCATTGAGTCGCCGAGCCCCAGCTCAAGCGAATTGGCTATCAGTGCATGATGAGCGGTTGGTGCAGGAGCTGGAGGCGTTGGAGATTGTTTGTGTGGATAGAAATCTAGTGCTGAAGCAGTGCTGAATTGGACTGAAGTCCAATATGACCTGGCTGATCGGATTCGGCAGGCTTTGGATATGGATGCTCATATGAAGCAGTTCATGATAGAGGCTCTGGATGGGTCAAATTCCCAATTCGTCGTGGAGGACGGATTGCTTTGGAAAGACGGTCGTTTTGCGTCCCAAGTGTGGGCAATTTACGGGTGGAGTTGTTGTACGAGGCACACCATACCAAGTACTCGATTCACCCGGGAGCACGAAGATGTACCGCTGTATCAAGAAACTATTTTGGTGGCCGGTTTGAAAGGATGTGGCGCTATATGTAGCGAAGTGCCAAACCTGCGCCTTGGTAAAGGCGGAGTGCCAAAAGCCGGGAGGATTTCTTAAGTCCTTGCCTATTCCGGAGTGGAAATTCGACGACATCTCTATGGACTTTGTGCATGGTTTGCCAAGGTCGCAGAAGGGGAACGACGCCATTTGGGTGGTGGTCGATCGATTAACAAAGGTGTCGCATTTTATTCCGCATAGGAAGGATGATCCGGTGGAGAAGCTGGCAAAGCTTTATGTGGATAACATAGTGCGGCTTCATGGTGTGCCCCGCAGCATCGTGAGTGACCGAGATGGACGGTTCACGTCCAATGATTGGAGGCTGGTGCAGCAAATGTTGGGAACAAAGCTGAAGTTTAGCACAGCCTTCCATCCGCAAACGGATGGGCAGACCGAGAGGGTCAATAGAACCATGGAAGACATGCTTCGCATGTGTGTCTTGGGACTTTGGAAAGCAATGGGAGGACCACCTTTATTTGGTGGAGTTCGCATACAACAACAGCTACCAAGCAAGTATTCAGATGGCGCCTTTCGAGGCCCTTTATGGTACGATGTCGCACGCCGTTGTCTTGGTTAGAACGGGCGAGTCGAAGTTGTATAAGCGATCGGAAGTGGAGATGCTACTTCTTTGGTGAGAACCATTCGGGAGAGGTTGCTTATCGCTCAGGACCGGCAAGCAAAGTACTATAATGCCAAGCACAGGACGTGGAGTTCGCTGTGGGCGATTATGTATACTTGAAGATCAAGCCGTTCAAGGGTGTCTCGCGGGTGCGGCGATTGAAAAAGCTAAGCCCGAGGTACCTTGGACCGTTCGAGGTTCTGGAGCGAGTAGGAGAAGCGGCCTATAGGCTGAAGCTTTCAGTGGAGCTAAGTGGTTTACATGATGTATTCCATATTTCGGTGCTTCGGAAGGCGGTGCAAGAGCCTACGCAAGTGATCGCGGCCAATCAAGTGCCGGTGGATAGTGGGCTAACGACAAAAGTCAAGCCCGTGCGGATTGAGGACTCGGAGGTCAAGCGGCTACGCAATAAAGAGATCAGGATGGTCAAAGTCCGGTGGGACAATTGCGGTCGTGAGGAGCTCTCTTGGAGCGAGAGCAGACGATGCTTGACGAATATCCGGAGTTGTTCCGCTCAGGTACAAATTTAAGTTTGTACATGTTTTTCCTTTATGTAATTTCGTGGGCGAAATTCTTTTAAGAGGGGTAGAGTTGTAACGCCCCGAAACTCAAAGGAGCAAAGGGGGATAATTTGGGCCAGTTTGATTTCTGGCTGCAGGCACACGGCCTGGGACACGGGCGTGTCCCAGGCGTGTCAAGCCTGTGTCGACACTAAGGCGTGAAGTCGACACTTTGGTCTCGACATTGTGTCGAGACTGGGCACACGGCCGCGACACGGGCGTGTCGCAGGGCGTGTCGACCCGTGTCGACACTTAGCCGTGAAGTCGACACAGTGCTTCGACGTTGTGTCGAGCACGGCACACGGCCTGCGACACGGGCGTGTCGCAGGGTGTCAACCCGTGTCGACACTCGTCCCGCGAAGTCGACACTTTGGTGTCGACAGTGTGTCGAGACATGGCACACGGCCTGCGACACGGGCGTGTCGCAGGGCGTGTCGACCCGTGTCGACACTTAGCCCGAAGTGCCGAGACCTTGTACACGGCCTGGAGCCCAGGCGTGTCAAGGTGACACGGGCAAGGACACGGGCGTGTCCTAGAACCCGTGCAGTGCTCGGGTTGAAAACGGAGAAAATCATGGGGTACACGGCCAGCTACACGCCGTGTCAGTGGAACACGGGCGTGTCAGCTCGAACACGGCGTGTTCGAGACCCGTGTGAGGTTCCAGGTGATTCGATTTTGACGGCGAATGAGGCACACGCCCCTGACACGGGCGTGTGCCAGAGCCGTGTTCGGCCCAGATTGGGCATTTCAGTCCCGAATCGAAGCCGTTCATTTCTTTGACTGAGGATCCAATGGCTGGGGTTGTTCCTGAAGGGATATACCCGGTTTTGACTTAGAAAACCCTCACTTTTTCCACTTGTTATCTCTCCAAACCCTTGGAGAAAGAAGCTAAGGCAAGAATAGAGGAGCTAGATCCGCCATTGAGGAGCTTCGGAGCTCCGAATCGCAAGCCGACTCCGGATCCACGGAGGCAACGCAAGTGCGGTGATTTCCATCCGATTACTTTTCGATGGCGCCAAAGAGGACCGCAAGGGTAACGATCCTCACTTTTGAGCATGATAGCTCTCTTTCTTGCATAGGAAGCCCTCTCTCGCGAGTTTGCGAAGAGTTGGAGGCGTTCCTTCGGGTAGATTATGTAAAGTCCCCGTTGTTTAGCGTCCCGATGCGAGAACGGACATAGGCATTTTGGTTGAAGCCTACCCGGACATGTAGTTCGGATCGGTGATGTTGCATTGCATAAGGCCGGAGAAGACTCGTGCTATTTGGTGTTTTTCGGTTTTTCTACGCGGTAGATTGCAGCAGGAGCCTTGGGGACTAACCCAAGGTGCACCCGGAAAACTGGGCGGACACGAGGTCTTGCCAACTTGGTGGCCTGAGAGCCAACTTGAACATACGGGGTTATGTGACTTGTGTTAGAATGGGACTCGGTGAAGTTTTGACCCGCGCATATGGCTTAAATTGCGTTGCGATGTGAGCACGGGTTAGATGGAGCCGTACCCGCTCTATGTCGTTCGGTTAGAGAGACCTAAGTACATGGCACTCGTCGTTGGCATAGATGTGAGTCTTCGGTGTCGATGGCTTAATTGACGTGACCATACCATGAAGACGAATTGCTCATAGGAATGGCCGTCTAAGTGGCGGTGGTGAGTCCGGAATGTTAATGCTTCAATTGACGTACATCGACCGTTTCACCGAGAATGTGCCCTGAGTGCACGGGACGTGTGGCCGTACGAGCCAACGTCTGTGATGAAATGGCTATGGTTATATGCTTGGCTCGCTTGTGCTAATGAAATGCAGGAAGGAGCATCGCCGCCCCGAGTTGGGGGCGGGATCGTTATAAATTGGTCAGCATTGCTGACCGTTGCTTTGTTACCACCGTGCGGTGGTTTGTTTGCTTGCAGGTGCAGCTGGACCAAGCGTTCAATAGCGGGCTAAAGCCCTTTTTGCGAAGCTGGCCCTCGAAGGCCCAAGGAAAATGTTTTATGTTTTATTCATGTATGGCCGGCCTCGAGCCGAGGTTTGGAAACCATGTAAAGAGCAAGTGAAACATTTTGTAAGGCCTTAAGGCCGACTTTTGAGTATTTGTAATACATTCCTATTATCAGTTAGTGGACATTCATGCTTATTGCTGGGTTCTTGTTTTGCAACTTATACAAACTGCTTCCGCTAGAATGCTCTGTGTAGGACG